>CM060187.1:31508202-32797202 GCA_030549335.1 Pontederia crassipes
TTTTAGGTTGATTTGCCTAAGAAATGCTACGTGGCGGTGGTATGCCGAGCGCAAAAGCCAAAGTTCATGGGAGGAAACGCCTATCTGAGCATCTATGTTTTCTAGCCTAACAATTTCCTGAAGGGCAAGGTCGGCATGGGTTTCCAGTTAGTCTAACGGTTCTTTGTTCCACTTAATAGTGTCACGTTTGACAAGGTTAAGGGCACGGGAAGTGGTTCTACTTGGGGAATCGAAAGGCCAATGTCGTTTCACTATGTCCCGAGGTTCAGAGTGGGAGAACCAGAAATGCTCGTACTTGAATGGTCTCGGCCGCCGAGGCCGAAGATCAGTCTGTAGAAGGAGGGGGCATGGTCGAAGATACAACGAGGAAGGGTGGACAAGGTGAAGTTTGGGAAGGTGTTGATCCAGTGATAGTTTAGTAAGGCACGGTCAAGACGACAAAGGATGCGTGTGATGCCGGCGCGGTTATTACACCAGGTATATGGGAGACCTACATGTTTGACATCTATGAGAGATTGGGTATTGATTAGATTGTTAAATGCTCAAACTGATCTCGTGGGTTGGAAGGGGGATCCTCCTAATATATCGATAGGGGATGACAGATTATTGAAATCGCCAATAAGTAGCCAGGGGAGATGACTAGTGTTAAGGGTACATGGATCATTTCAAAGAGGAGTGCGAATAGAAGAAATAGTGCTAGCGTAAACATCGGATAACAAGAAATTAAAACCATCAAGCGAGATAGAAGTATGAATAACTTGCGCAGAGATAAGGAGCAGGGTAACCTGAGTGTCCTAGCTGCACCAGGCCAGGAGGATTCTACCTGAAGCACCCGTGGCTTCATAGAAGACTCTGTCCCAGTCAGGACCTAAGAGCCTAATCATCTGTTTAGATTTTACAAAACATGTATACGTTTTTAATAAAATTACAACATGTGGAATATGCATTCTAACAAAATTAGTAAGCCTATCCCTTGTTTTCGCTCGATAAGCATCACGACAGTTCCAGACGAGGACTCTCATGGAATGGCAAGGGGTTGCCAGGGTTCGGTGGCCCCGGGACCTACACAAAAGGAGAGGTTTGTGGGAGGAGAGTAGTTGAGGTAGTTGATATCTTACCCTTTGAAGACGACTTTGACGGCCCACGACGAGGGTGAAGGGAGGGAAGGCGCTTGAGGATTATGGACTCTTGTCGTCTTCTTCTTCTCCGTGCACTGGGGCGGGATTAGTTCGAGGTCATCGGATTCCTCCTCCGAGAGGTCTTCCACTAGGTTCCAGATGACCAATCGACAGAGGGCTCCGGAGGATGATTGATGCAGCTAGTGACAAGTGCAATGAAGTTTGTATGATCGAGAGAAGAGGTGTTAGCACTTGGGGGTGTTTTCGGTGTCATGGTGGGGGGCAAAGTGGCGAGAGGGGTGACCGTCAGGGAAGGAGAGGTGTGGGGCGAGGATGGTGAGAGGGAGGACAATGGAAAGGGCATGGAGTGGGGGCCGTACTGGAAAAGGGGAAAAGGAATTCCATAATGGAGGGCGCGGATCGATCAACACGCGTGAGTCGCGTTCAGATGCCGCCATGCGTCCTGACGGTGAAAGGGATAAAGAAGGTGTGTTTCTTGCGGGTAGATCACGTCCGTTGGATGCAAGCGAGCGGATCGTTGACGTGGCGCAAAAAAACACAGTTGTGTTTTTGGTTGAGAGATCTTGGCCGCTGGGAACTGAAGGGTGGATCGATGACGTGAAGCCGAGAGTAGGGGATGCAGGATTGCTCCGGATCGGTGATGTGGCTGGTGAATGTTGGGGGAAATTTGCCCGTTGAGGGCCAGCCATGTCATCAGTGAGGGCCAGCATGTCATCAGGTAGTGACTGGGGCAGCTCGATGGCCGACGGCAACTCGACGTTTGACACAGGGCAGTTTAGGTCCAGGCGAGCGAGGTCTTGGGCCTGAGCCACCAGCCGCGATCCAGGCTGCGGAGCTACCGGGCCGGCACTCCGGCGAGGGTTTGAGCTAGCCATCGGTAGCCAAGGGCCGTACAATATCACTTCATGTGCGTGGTCGCCACCACCGGAAGGAGGGGGAGAGAGGGGCAGTGCTCGAAGTGATGTCTGACGATGCCACAACAAAAGCAGAAGGTGGGAATGTTCTCGTATAGGACACGTTGTAGATAGCAATCTCCCATTTGGGAGACAGACCCAAGTCCCCTGCTTGAGCGGTTTGGAGAGGTCCAATTCGACACAAATTCGCGTCGAGGTGCCATTTCCACATGAATTGACCTGCAAAACTAAGCCAAAAGCCATTGATACCTGCCTGAGAGAGCGGGGAGAGCGGAGCTCGAGAGGGAGACCGAGAAGATGGATCCAGGTGGGGGAAGCAAGAGAATCATTAGCATCCGGACAAAAAAAAGGCGTCACCTGAGCCACCGTGAGAAGACTTTCGCCGAACTCGGGCTGCCCGTAAATGAATTGGTCTACGATTAGAATGTATTAGATTGTGGATAATTGAGATTATAAATAAAGCATCCCATGTTTTTACAGTTGAATTAAAACCTTGGATTGTGTTATTCATGTTATTGAATTACATTGGGCATGAAGGTATATTATTCATGTTATTGAAATTTATTACGATAACTAAATTTTGAAAGGAAATAAAAGTTTAGAGATAAGAAAAAAAAGAAAAATAAGTCCTAATTGAATTACAAATTAGATTATGATTTGGGATTTAAATTTGAATTTTAATGTAACCATAAGTTATAGAGAGCTCTTAATAGTGGTAAAAATAAGAATTCTATATTTAAAATATTCACAAATGGAAATAAGAATATCCTGTTATTTTAATTCAAAAAATTAAGTTACAACAATGGTAATTAATTGTTTAATTTTAAGATTTTTAAAAAAAATAAAGGATAAGATATAATTTAGAATTATAACTAAGAGTTTTCGTTAGATTAGAGCATCTTTCTTATTAATAGAATCTCAAAGGCCTCTTCCTCGCTATTCTCTTTCTTCCGGACTTGAATTTTCTCCTATCTTTGTGGCCTGGCATCTCATGATTACAATCTAAAGAACAATTCTTATTTATTTGAACAATTCATGCACATACTTAAGTTGCAATAATCCAATATATCATCAGTGCGTCATGGACCTCTAAAAAGTGACTTATATTCAAGTGAATCAACTCCTAAGTGACCTAAGTGAGTTAGTTAGACCATTCTTTTGTATGAGGTAGTTTAATTAAATCATGAGCAAACTATATTTTGTTTATGATATTTTTATTATACTAACAAATCCATTCACACAACGTTATATATCAACATATATATAGTTTAAAGTTCCTTGAAATTCATATATGAAGTAGTACCTCCATATATATATATATATATATATATATATATATATATATATATATATGTACGTACTTGCACCCACTGAAATTTACATAGGCAGTGTTTGGATTATAGAATCGAAGTTCTGCAAAGTTCTTGAAACTTAGTAATTTGATGTTGAAGTTCTCGTCAATCGTTTGGCAAAAAATTGTCGACAATGAGAACTTTAAAAGTTGACATGACATAAAAATTCAAACTGTCGTGTGAGTTAGGAGGTACGGACTGGTGAGCGAAACTAAAGTTCTTGCATTTTGCGAGAACTTTTTTAGTGGAACTTCATCCGTTGACTGAACATAAATTTCTATAGGCCCCACAAATTTTTGCGCGCATGTTTGGCTGAACTTTGCGAAGTTCCGCCTAAAGTTCTCAAAACAAAAAGAGGAATAAGTATTAACTAGTGTTGATTTTATACAACTTTATTGTTGTCTCATTGGGTTGGTGTGCTCCCCTCAATCCAAAAGTCTTGCGTTCCATTCATATCAACAAACTTTTTTCACGGTTTATATATGGGTTATTAATATATTTTCATCTTTAGTATTATTCTAATATCATAAACTTAGAAAATCATATTTATGATTTAGTTTATATACGAATAATTCCTAAGTTCAATATTTTTACTAAATAGTAATCATTTTATTTTTTATCATAACATGTTTAAATATAATAGTTGCATCCAAACAAACTCATACACCATGTTCCTATTTTAATGTATTATTAATCTTAATATTTTACAGTTATATGTTTTTATTACTTATGTATATATTGTTACTTGGTTTTTTTATATATTTTAAAACTTTGATGTAATAAAATTTAAGGATAATATTTAATATGATCCTTTTTTGTTCTAATTTTTCACTTCATGTACCAAATATTTTATAATATTTTTCCTACATATTACATAACTAATAATTAAAATATATTCTAAAAGGAGATCACATATAAAAGAGTAGAATCAATATAAAAAAATAACATAATTATAACAATGTTCATTAATTGATATTAAAATTATATAAATTTTTATACAAAATAAATTATTTATCATATTTATTTTTTTAGTTTTGTGTGCACCAGTGATAATAATTCTTGACTCCGTCACTATATATCTATATCTATATATATGATATATATGATTTTGAAATATATATATATATGTTTTTTTAGAAAATATATTTTGAATGAGATCGTTGGTTTTTTATAATATGATCTTTGATCTCAAAATTAATTCGAAGGTGCTCTCTGTCAACAAGTCAGCCGAGATGGACACCACCACCATGAGGCATCAACAACGTACATGAATCATATTGATATTTATTGCAACATATTGTCCGGCCTTGCTGCCTCAATAATGGGCAAGTATATTCAAAACTGAAACTGAATAAATAATATTAAAAAAACTATGTGAAAAATATTAATGCAACAAAAAATGTAAAAAAAATTAAGAAAATTATGAAAGAATCATACAAAAAAAGTTGGAAAAAAGTATTAAAAGGATAATTTATTTATTTTTCTAAAAAAAAGTTACTTGTGGGCTTGTTTGGGATTCCCGCTAGCCCTAATAAATAATAATTGGGACGTGGAATTATCAAACGGTCTAATCCCATATTTGACCAATTCTATATATCTATCTATCAGAAGCCGGTCCTATAAATATAATCCACTATAAACACATGAAACACCAAAACGCAGTGATCGAAAAGAAAAAAATAATTAAGTAGCATTTCTCTGCATTATTAATTAAGTAACATATGAATACTAGTTACACATTTAATAGTTTTAAGTATATGCCAACGTACTTAAAAATTTTGTTCCATCGCCATCAGGAGGCAAATTTTCTCCTCTACTGTTTGACTCGAAGCGGATGCGTTTCTTGTTTGTTCTGAAGGTGAAGTAAAAGGAAATAATCGAAAAGGACATTACACCCATCATTTTTCGGGTAGTTGAAGAATTTTTTTTTTAAAAAAAGGCCAATGCTATATCTAGTTTTTTTTTTATTAAAATCGGATCGAATCAAACAGGTCGATTGATTCGATCACAAATGAGTTGTCGATCTGATTTGAATTGTCAAAAGAAAAAACTATTTTTTTAAAAAAAATAGCATGGAACCGAGTTGACCCGATCAAATATGAATTCAATTTGAAAATTAGTTCCATCACAGGAAATTGTGAAAATAGATAAAAAAAATTGAAAAAAAAATAACGTTTAGGAAAGTTATTTGAAACTGGAAAAAAAATTTGAAAAAAAAGTAGTAATAAAATTAAAAAAAGAGAAAATTATTCAAGAAATTTGATGGAAAAAATGATAAAATTGAAATTATTACAAATGATGATATTAAAGACATATGAAAATATTTTATTAATATTTGATTAATTTAAAAAATGTTGATTAATATCATTTCATTCTATTGTTATTTTTACCTTTATTTTTTATATTTATAACATATTTTAAGAAATAAAAAATAATATTATTTATTAAAAACTTCATTGTCGAATCTTGACAAACCCGTACGGTTTTAAAAATGTCAGCTTTAATATCCATTATAATTTAATTTCTATTTCTAAAGAGGAGAGAGAGAGAGAGAGAGAGAGAAATATCATCTGAAGTCAAAGACCATACCAACCACATCTGGAGCAGAGGAGGCAATAAAAGCCGAGGCTTAGCTTTGCTCAGTTGCCATACATAGTGCCAATCTCTATATAACTAGTCAGGCTTTTTTCCTTTGCTTTGCAACCCTTTGTTGCTCATTTCCATGGCGTCAGTCTTCTCACGTCTCTCCAACGTGCTCCTGCTCCTGCTTCTCGGAGCCGCTCTTGCAGCGGCGACGCCGGAGCAGAAGACGACCCACCTGCACTTCTACTTCCACGACCTGCGGGGAGGAGCCAACGCGACGTCCCTCAACGTCGTCGGCCTCGGCCTGGCGTCCCACTTCGGGGACATCGGGGTCTACGACAACCTCCTGACGGAGGGCCCCGAGATGGGCTCCAAGGCCGTCGGCAGGGGCCAGGGGCTGGTCGTCGACACCCAGCTCGACGGCCGGGCCCTCATGACGACGCTGAACTTCATCTTCACCGACGGCGAGTACAACGGGAGCTCGCTGGCCTCGATCGGCCAGGTGCAGATGTCGCTGGAGGTGAACGACCGGGCCATCGTCGGAGGGACTGGGGCGTTCCGGGGCGCGCGCGGCTACGCCTTGAGCAAGGTCACGTTCGAGAGCGAGCCGTACCTCATCGAGGAGTTCGATCTCTACTTCGAGCATTATTAGTGGCCTCGCCGGCTGAACTGTGCATTTGATTCGGACGACGACGACGGATCAGTGCTTAATTTAATTGTTATCTGGAGGGGATTGCAAAGTTTTATACTTTTCTGTGCTGTTAATTTCATGGAAAATATTTATCCAAAGAATAAATTGCAAAGTTGATAATTAGTCCTTCTAATTCTCTTAGCTAGTCAATCTTTTTTTTCCATCGAAAAGATTATTAACATCCGACTAATTTGATGTTCTGACGAAAGTAATATAGATAAATCTGACTATAAAGTGATGGATTTCGAAAATCAAATATGAGGCTATTAACCACCAACGATACTGGGACACAACCAACCATCCTTATTGCTAATCAATCCTTTGATCTTAGATAATTACTACTACTTTTCCCAGCTTCTTTTACTAGTTGTATTGATACCTTGTTTGACTTTTCATCACAACATGCGTGGTGCACAATTAAGTTAGACGTTGATGGTTAGGTTTATGATTTTACTTACATAATTAATTCTAATCATATACTTACATATGATTAAGTTAGACGTTGATGTTAGGTTTATAATCCGCACACTTTGGTTGACTTAATTAATTAACTAACAAGTACGAAGTGCATGACACTGTGATATTATCAACTTACCATCGAGCTTTAAATATATTCTACGGCTCATTATCAACTTTTGAAGAAAAAAAAAGATGGAACGTTTATACAACGACCTTGTTATATAAATCTTATTTGCTCCTTTTACAAAAATAACACAAAAAGATAAAACTCAAAAGTAAAAGCAGTTGTCCGCTGATGTTATATTTTACTGGTAAAAATAAGTGCCTTCACGTTACAAGAAAACAGCGAAATTTTGACGGTTATGACTGTATGTATTTAGACTAAAATCGTCAAGACGTTTTTCGACGGATTTTTCAACGGATAGCATCATGCGAAAATTACTCGTCGCAAATTATTTTCGACTACCTCACAACCGTCGCAATCTTTGATGGTCCAATTGACAAGCTCAGCCGTCGAACAATATGAGAGTTAACACGGTTTAAGCCATCGATATAATGGGTGAAGATTTACAAATATTGTCATTTTAAACTTATTTTTATTTTGTATTTGATTGTGTCGAACCACGTACAACCACTAAAAAACAAATAGTTAATATATATATATATGGTTTTAATGAATATGTAAATCCGTTTTTAATCATCCAAACATTTAGCTAAGATTTTTTTTATTTAGCTTATATTTAACTTGAGCAGGTTGTTTCTTATAATACACTCAATGTAGTTTGATTGCCTTCCACTATGCTCAGAAAATGTCTCAATATTTAATGAAATTGTCAACTTTGAAAATCCAATGCATCAACTCTTGGTGTCCGATCAACTTGGTGGCTCAATTCTCACTTGTGAAATTGAGAATGGATAAACAACTAGTAGAAAATAAAATGAAAAGAAATGGTAGGGTGGAAATCAAGATTGTCAATATCTTAATCTACACTTTAACATCTTACGATTTTATGAACGTACCACCCCTAATAGACTTCGATCTTATATTGAGAATTTTATGTGCAAAATCTTAATACGATTATAATTTTGATCACATTATCTTTTTCGATCTTATATAATCTCATATGATTAATATAATCATTTGAATACTAATAAATATATATATTTATATTCTTCATATAACAATTAATTCAGATGAATTTTAATATATATTATTTTTTTATTATGTTTTGAAATAAGTTGACTTCATTGGCAGACATATGATTTAATGAGGTGTAATTTAATATTTGAATGTGACAAATTTATAAAAAAAAATATTTATTATCTTTTGAAATATTTTATTTTATTAATTAATTAGTAGGATCTTATGATCCTTAATTCGATCTCACGACCTTCGATCTTATATAAGATATCGATCTTGACAATCTTGTTGGAAACTTCATAATCTCTATAGAACTTATTTTTAACTACTTAGCAATACATTTTTTAATCTTAGTAGCATCAAAGAGAATATTAAAATCTGTGATCTATTGGTTTGATTCTGGAATAGACAAGTCATTAGCTTAGGAAACACATATCCTAAAGAGTGTCTAAAAATAGGAATATAAATTTGTATCTCTTCCTAATAAAATATAGATTAAAACATATAAACCCCTCTCCCCCGACGCTGATAAATTATTTTTTATGAACATAATTTCTGTTGCTATTTGGGAAGAATTTTGTAATCTGTATTTTCTACCGTTGGAAATGTTCTGACATATATTCTTTATTTTCTTGTAGTATCTGATTATTCCAGGTCATATTACCCATTTTCAACTCTACCATAATAATATTCAAAGTTTGAAGAGCCTCATGTTCTTCAAGCATATATTGAAGTTTCATATTTCAAATTTCATAATTGTCGACATTTAAATTTTGCCTTATATTGAGTTCGGCAACAGTTTTCTTCAAAGTAGAAGACAACAACAACAACAAAGCCTTATCTCAATAGGTGGGGTCGACTACATGGATCATACGACGCCTCGTTGATCCATGTTCATAAGATTTGACATGATTTTATGTTCAAAGTAGAATACATGACAGTAAAATAATTGTTCTATATATAAAAGAAAAATTGCATGTATTAAACTCTTGTATATACATTTTCTTATCGTATATTAAGTGGGAGCAAAAAAAATAATATTTATTAGAGTCGAAAGGTCATAACATTATCATCGTCTAAATTGTAAATATAATTAATTAGTAACCTACTTATTTCATACAAAGTATTTCACTTTCATTATGTATACAAATAATTATCATTGTAGAATAACAAAATCACTAACATGTGAAGATAACATGATATATTTGCATATGCATGTTATTGAAACATAATTTGTGTGACAAAATCACAAAAAAATAATATTCATAATTTTAAAATTCTGCACAATCATTAAAGTATGACAAATTCATACTCTTGACATATGCAAATTAATATGCTTCTTATAAAAAATAATTTGTAGTCTCACAAAATAGGCATCTTCATAATCATAGGGAAACTTCTTCACAAAAACAAAAAACTATACAAAATCATGAAAGTACTATTAATTCATACTTTGCATAATTTTAAAATAATATGATTCCAAGAAAAATAACATAGATATCATCAAATTAAATTTATGTAATTTTATAAACTTACAAAGAAAGTAATTTCATAACAATCCATATCATCCTAAGTACATAGATAAGGCGACATCAAAATTTTCACATGACACAAATCTATGAATTTTTTTATACATCACGTGCAACATAAAAAAATATTATACTTCGGATGAGAAGGTGATGAATATTATCGAATGGGGACAAATGTTACATTCCAGATGACAATGAGACATTTCTTAAAATTTACAATAACAAAATAATATTGCATTCTCATATACTTCTCAGAAGAGAAAAACACATTTTTCCATAAGAAACTCTTACCAATGAAAGAATAAGTGCATGATTATTGCATTCAAAAAAAAACAAAAATTCTTTCACATGTGATTTAATCACATAAAAAAATACATTATCAATAACATTATATCTCTTCCATACAAATGAAAGCAAAAACTTCCATACATGGTCAATAAGAGAAAAATATTGGCAGCATGAACCGATTGGACTAGCATCTCAACATTAAAATGGCTCGCTAGTTGCCTAAAATTCGTCACGAGGTTGAACTGATCAGATTCGTTCAAAACCTGGCTTCAACTGCCCACCTCCATTAGTTTGAGTGACCAAGCTAGGTCAAGTTGTAAAACAAAAAAAAAGAGAACATTAAAATCTTAGCTTTAATTTTATTCTCAAGTGCTTTTCTTTCGTTCTTCTATTGGATTTCGTCAATACTTTTATTTATAATTACTTCCCAAGATTATTATTTAATAAATATTTCATTGATGACTTAATTTATGATTACTTTATATATATTTTATTTGAATTATTTTATTATATATTATATTATTCGTGTATCATTATGTAAGGCATTACATATTAATAGCATTACAACAACCTCTTTAGCTTATTTACTTTTTGATTAATTTATATTATTTGCCCAATCCGAGTCGATAATCGGATTGGACTTTACAATATTGTTGTGAATACATCATGCATGGAACAAAGTAAACATTTTTTTTAGCAATGCATATAAATGGGTGTAATCATGAAAAGATAAATACTAATATCCAAAGAAAATCAAGAAACAAGTACCCTGACGTAGTAATTAATACAAAATTATACCAAAAAGAAATTTGAAGAAATGAGAATGAAAAGAAACACGTCCTTACATCGCTAGTTCTACAAGTCAATCAATAGCAATAATTCTTATGTCACAATTTAAATCTCGCATTATGCAAATTTGAAATCATAATATCCTTTTTCACTTGTGTGTTTTCTTCTTGGCAACGAACGATATTTAACAACAAGAGCATTGGTGATTATTTGTAGTTACTAAATAATTATTAATTTCATGATATAAATGGAGGGTTGAACCTAGAGGTGTTCAACGAGTCAGATTAGGACTGTTCACGGATCGGGTCGGGTCCGACCCGAACCAAAACCCGACCCAACCTGATCTAAAGAGATCGGGTTGGATTGGGTCGGGTTGCAAGGAATCCGATCCATAGATCCAAACCGACCCGATCCGACCCAGTTCGGGTCGGGTCGGGTCGGGTACTCGGTTCACAATTTTTTTCCAATTTGATGCATTATTATTAGTTAAACAATACTATTACTCAAGAACACTAAACACATTTTTAAACTAAAAGTAGGAATGTAGGATGGTGTCTCGAGTCTCGACTCTCGAGAGAACTAGAAGATGGTCAAATTACATTGTTCGTGAATATGATAAGAGTCATAAAAGTGATTTTTTATAAAATACATAAACATGATAAGTCGATAACAATTGGACCAGCAAGTCAAATTCGAAATTTTCATCTGAATCATCTCAACTTCTAGGTCTGCAAGGTGAGCTGCAAGTTTTTTGCTTTCGTCCCTGAATTGATCTTCACTGATAAGTGATAACTACCTATCAATTCGCCTATCATTTGTTAATATGGAATAAAAACTAAAACAAATAACTTGTTTACTTTGTACATAAAACTTAACATAATTACCTCAATGAGAACGAAAGGATGGACAAGTGGTCCCTCTTCCGAAAACAAGAGCAGTGCATCCTTATCGACATCAACTTCTTGTGAGAATGTTCAACCATGAATCGTGTATCTAGAACGAGATTAATTCGAGAGGGGTCACAAAGAGGCAGATAAAGTCACAAAACTAAAAAAAAAGACAAGATTCACAAAGAGGCAGAGCAGCAGCAAAAGAGGAGGCCGGATGGGGAGCTTCGAGCAGCAAGGTCCAGACGAAGGGCTAAGGGGTGGCTTCTTCAACAGTGTCAGTGGGGGTTTCATGAAGCGCTTTGAGGCTCGATGACCGACGGCTTCTCCAACGGCAGGGGAGGGTCGTGGCCCATGGAAGAGAAACGGCTTCTCCAACAGCAGGGTGCAGGGACGATGTGGGGGGCAAAAGGAAAATGGGGCGAGAGAAAAAGAGCACATTTCTCCTCTCGTCGTTGACAATGCAGTGCAAACGTCGGCGGGAGGGGAAGGCCGGAGGGCTGAGGAAGATCGTGGCTTGCCGGTCGGCGGTCTTGTCTGGTCGCCGATCTTGTTTGCCCTAGAAGGCTGATGCACAGCACTTGATTTCGTCATGCGGCTCATGGCTCCTGCCGTCCGAGTTCGTGACTTCGCCCGACGCCATTTGAGTTGGGTGGGTGACTGGGTGAGCACCGAGGGCCCGAGCGGATTGTAGACAGACACAGTACACTAGACGAGTCACCGACAGGCCGGCCCGGCCCGAGTCATCGAGTGAGCAGGTCGGGTCGGTTCATGTCGGGTTGGAGAAACCTGAACTCGTACCCGACCCGCAGGTACTCGGGTTTGGTTCGGGTCGGGTCCGACCCGACCATGGATCCGACCCGACAGTCGGATCATCGGGTTCACCGGGTCGACCCGACCCGGTGAACAGCCATAAGTAAGATATTATATTATTTATATTAAATAATAGTAAAAGTAAGAAAGAAATAAAAAAAATGATGATCGAATAATCCAATAAAATCGGACAAATCGGATTGGATCCGTTGTCGAATTTTTTATCGGGTCGAATTTGACCCGACCCATGAACACCCCAAACTGCACCTTTTCTGTTCTCTCCTTTGTTTAGATGTAACCGCCCACTGCTGATCATGGGGGATGACTTATGACGTCTAACCATATTGTTAATTATCATGAATGTTTAAAATCATAATAGTATATAATAAATTCATATTTCAATTAAAATCATAATTGTGATTTAAAATATTTTCATGAACCTTGGAAAAAACAATCATGACATGCGTAACAACGGTAACCCATACATGTTAATAAAAGTAAATGTGAGGGCATGAGTTTTGATTAAGCACAACGACAATGAGTATATTGAATTGAAAACCACAAGAAAAAAAATGCACGGAATTATGCCAAAAGAACTTTAATGTAGGCTTCAACTACAATAATGACAAAAGATAGTGATTTATTTAGGTCGCTTACACAGAATTCTAGGTGATAGGAAAATTGAAGTTAATTTATTCAAAATTAAGTTGAGCATATAGGATTATTTTATTCTCAAATACCTTCAATCGTCATTAACCATCAAAAGACAACCTACTAATTCGTAACCTTCTTGCAATATTTTCAATATTCAAAACACTTGGTTAAACCAACCGTTGTGTCAATGGATGAACTCCTAAAGAAAAGCTTGTCAACTAGTCGAAATACACCAGCAGAATTTGCTCATATAAATGTCACAATTTCAGTCGTCAAGATCCACAATCTCTTAAAGATGGAGTGCACTTACGTTGCTAGAAAACCAAGGAGGGGTAATGCGGAGTTTAACACCGTAGATAACTGGATACGGTGTCTGTGTCTAATGCTGAAACTATCAGATGCCAATAAGCGGAATCAGATTTCCACGCTCTGATCCCCTGAAAAAGAGTATCTTACAGTTCTTTGTTCTCAAACATTTTTGCGTCTATAACCTCGTAACATGGAAAATAGAAACCTTCTCAAAAATCATAGAAACCCTTTAGCACGAATTAGAGAAAACAATGACCGTGTAGTCATGCTCAAAGTGAACAAATTATGTGAGCAAGCCGCTGCGATCTTGAAGAAACAGTACTGTAGCATCCAATGGCTTCTTATCGGACACCATTTATTACACGTTCTTCTTTTCTGGGGAAGCAACAGCCAGCTTTTGCCGCCTTCTCCATGCGGGCATCCGGCCTGGGAATGCCCATCTTAAAAGTCTCTCCCATCCATAGCAACCCACAAACATAACGGCAGCCCACATCATCAGTTTGCCACTCATATCTGCCGGCAATGGCTCAAGTTGCAACCAATTATTCAAATCCCTAAACAAATCTGAAGTGATCACTGTGAAAAAGCCCACTGCAGCAAACAAAGCATACAGAAAAGGCTTGTTTTCTGTTATACTTTGGTTAAATGGATGACCCATGTAGTTTACGGCAAAAGTGGCAACCTGGATCATCATGTTCGCCATGTATGATACAGTATTCACGAGGTTTGGATGGAACTCTGAATCTGGCTCAATGCATTCCTCGGGCATATATTTTGTGGCTTCATTAACAGAGAAAATAAGGAAGCATATGTGCATTGCAAATTGGCCAAGGAGGGAAAGGAAGACATAGGCACAAAAGATGTTGGGATGTGGCCGGGCAGCAGAGAGTGTCGGAAGAGGACGAGCATGCGAAATGAATAGGAAGAAAGCTGCTGTAAAAACACCACTGATGGTAGCTTGAACATCTCCCAGCTTCACACCATCTAGATACATGACACTAAGCACATATGCAGTTGCAAGACAGTTTAGACCAAGAATCTTGAACATTTGGAGAGTTGTAACGAGGGTACTCCTTCCCTGACGAATAATATCAAGGGTTGGGGCAACAGAGGCATGCTTTGCAGTGAAAGGTGAAGCCATTGAAGCATCGCCCAGCTTAACAATTGGAGCCCGACCATCACCCTCTTCATTCATCTCATCCAACATCTTCTTAAGCTTCTGACGCTGTCTTTCAGCTGCTGTCAGGTGTCGGTTGCTTGTTGTACCTGTGGAGCTGTTGGAAGACCCATCTGAATGTGATGATTCAGGTATTTGCTTTAGCTTCTTGGATTTCCCGGGTTTAGTTTCAACTTTGGATGAGGATGCATCACTATTTTGAGTTGTTGGCATGGCATTCAAAAGGGCAATGCCTACATGGGCCTAGAAAATATGAAAATGCAAAATTCCAAAGGTCAATGCCAGAGAAATGAAATGCTGTCCCCAGAGGACTAACTGTGAATTAGAAACTGAATAGTAAGTTGAATGGTGCGAATACACATCATACTTTGTATAATATTTATGAACTGTTCCTACAAATTATAAATCCGAATTGTTGGCATCTTTATTGTAAGAATAAATGCCACTCAATGAGAAATGTCACAAGTAATCCACATTCCAGTTTGTAAATGCCACACAAACAATCCACATTCCAGTTTGTCTAATGAGGAAAAGAAAATAACAAAATTAATGGGTTCAAATCATTAGCTTGGGTTATAAGGAGATAAAAAATATTTTCCAGTATCTCACATTAATGTAAATCAGTAGCATTTTGAAGTCCAGAAAATCTCAAATATGACACAGACAAGCAGCAAGAAGGGAGAAAAATATAATGTACTTGTAATCATCAAATGAGGCTTGGAATTGTGGCACGTCGGAAAGGGAATTGCATAATTATGCAGTATGTGCACCATCAAATGCGGTCATATCTCACACACAGGTGAACAAAGTGCAAATTAGTAGTAAAAAATATTTCCATAGAATTGAAAGTTTTGGTAAGAAACAAGGCAATTATTCAACTATTGAACAATTAAATTTACCAGAGTTTAAAAAATCAAAGGTGGAATAGCTATTCAATAGCAAAATGCCATCATGTAATCCTTCTTTATTAAGGAATAGGAGATTGGATTGTGATTTTTTGGATTCGTGGGGTTAAATTTACATGCTTTTGTTTTTTAAAATTCCTCACTTCTTTATAGTTTTTAATACAAAACAGATGACAAATAAAATAATTTAGTGATCCTTACCCTTTCAAAAATGATGAGACAGAACCCAAACATAAAAAGAACTATTCAGATAAAGTGCATGACACTGATGTCGTGTCTGTATGTAAAATTGCATACATAGCATAATGATAGGCAATCCATTACATTTGTCGCATGACATTTCTGAATAAAGCACAAACCTGGAGTTTTGTAGTCAAGCTTAACTCAAGTACAAAGACTGCCCCTCAAGAAAAATAAAAAATGAAGCATAAAGACTGATTGCAAATGAAAGAAGCAAAGTAGTAACTAAAGATGTATTACCTGCTTCAGTGCCCCCACATCATTTGTTCCATCTCCACACATCAATGTCATCCTACCAACTGACTTAAAAGTGTTAAGGATAAGTTCCTTCTGCTCAGGCGCGACTCGTGCAAAAACCTGAAAATTTTAGAGGGAAATGATGTGCAACATTATGATCTCTATCATTGTAAATTTTGCATGGAAAAGAAATGTAATTACACCTAACCTTCACATAGGGTATAACTTTGAAGACGGCTTCAGTCTGTTGTAGCATTTCAAAACAATCCCCACCTATGCAAAGATCATGCAACTTTGACAGCGTCTCCACCTCTTTGCCACTGCAATAACATTTATTTCAGGTATTAATTCGACCTATATATAGGCAACAGCATCTAACCAATGGGAAGCGTGAGTGACACAGGATCTAGACCTATTTCATTTTAACAGAGTCTAACTCTATATTAAGTGGAAAACTGGAAAAAGCCAACTTGGCTAAAAATCAATATTTTTTATCATCATACACTTCTACAGGGGCAACATAGGTTAATAACACAACTGACCATAAAACAGAAAGACTCAAAATGGGAATCAATTGCAACTCTTTTTTAGGAAAGCACTACTGAGATCAGGTCATAATCTGTTTTGTATTAAAATTTTCAATATGTGAAAATTGTGTGCATGTCAAAACAAATACCAAAGAAAGTGAAGGGCAAAGATGAAGAAAAGGAGAGTTCGTCCAAGGGACTGGACACTCTCAGTACAGAACTCTCACTCCCCTATTAAGAAGGAACTGGACGCCCTCAGTACAGAACTCTCTCCTCTAATTAATGGCGGTCCAGTCCCTCTGTGCTGAGAAGTGTTCGAAGGTCCACACCTCTGGAAGGAATAGCAGCCCCCACCCCAATTCCTTGATCTAGAAACTGGACCTAATTTGGGGTGTCCAAGTCCCACCCATGGTCGTTAGGACGAAAACTCAGATGCTGATGCAAATTGGTTTGTTGAGAGTGCTGCCAATCCAGGAAACACATCCATGAGTGTATTTCCTAGTGGACACCCATGTCAAATAAATGAAAGTCTTGGGGTCCAAGGATTTAGAGAAGAAAGGCTGCACCATGGGGATGATCATCAAAATGCCAAGCCAAGAAAAGGATGCCCCATGTAGCAGCTATGGCCGAGATCCCTACCATAGCAAGCGAAGAAGATTGAGCACCATAAGTCATCGCCTGGTCTCATGATCCACCCAACCCATCATGCCAAGAGAGCATGATTGGTGCAATTCAAGTCGCAGGCCCCTATCCGACGTGGGACGACACACGTCCGTCCATGCCACTAGATGTACACATCGCAAGCTACAACCCTGTCAAAAGAGAATCTGATCCTCAAATAGTCATGCGCCTCTCCACCTGGGGGAAGACCCATACAACTGACATGTTATAGTTAGGGAGAGAAGAGAACACCAACTTGAGATCAATTACACCCACCACCAGTGTTGCCAAGGTCGTACCGGACCGGCCGGCCTACCTGCCAGCCGGTCCGACCGGCCGCCAATGCAGTCCACTTGAAACTCCAAAACCAGACCCTATTTGAACCAGATTGAACCGGTCAAAAACCAGTCAAAACTGTGTTTTCTGGACGAGCCAAATTTTTTTATTAAAATGTTTTTGTTAAGAAATAACAACAACAACAACAAAGCTTTATCCCACTAGGTGGGGTCGGCTACATGGATCATACGACGCCAATATATTCGTTGATCTATGTTCATAAGATTCGACAGGATTTTACGCTGGCTGTCGGGGCCTAACACAACCCTCCTCCTTTATCCGGGCTTGGGACCGGCTATAAAATATAGGCGGAGTTTTCAACTACTGGTATATATGTAAGAAATTGTATCCATTGAACATACTCAATATCATCAAAGTTAACCAGAAGATAATGGATAAATATAGCAAAAATTGAACTGCTCTTTTGCATTTCCAATTTTGTTTACAAATAAGAGAACATGAGAGCACTCCTGAAATTTATAAAACCATCATCTTGACTTCTGTATAGGTAACCCAAAATACGTTGTGCCCCTGGCCAATTATTACCCATTTCTAGTGGCTCTGCGCCTTCAGAAAATGGAAGAGGACAATGAGTATGTAACGCATTTCTATCTTGGACACAACTTCTGAGTCATCATATTTGAGTCACTCAGGAAAATACACAAATTTACATGGTTTGAAATTTGTCACTATACCGGAGAATTTCACTATTTTTCAGTGTAAAAAAAATGGAGACTGTAATTTACATCTATATAACAGGAAATAGGACAATATCACTAACACGATTCTGATGAATTACACATGTACCCTCAATATTTATTTTAAAGGCCATAGGGTTCAATGTTCAACCTCCATCTGAATCATCAGCAGATAAGGTACAGGTTCCTCTTCTTAGATTTAACAGTTCAGGTTTGTGATGCATAGATGCAACAAAGGAGTCCGCTGCATGCAGTTCATCTAAAATGGAATATCTTCTATCATTGAATATGAACATTATTATTAGTTCTCTGCATTCTTCCTCAAATTGAAATATTTAAGTCATATTTAGCTATCAAAATTTTATTTAGAAATTGGAATTGGTGCTCTTGATAATATGGTGGTCTTTGATGGTATTCTCATTTTGTATTCTGTTTAAAGAAAACAGTATTTCATGATTAACAGATGGTTATTTCAAGTTATTCTTTATGAAACGAGATTAAGAAAATTTGAAATAAAATAAATATGTAAAAATGTTGAAATAACAAAATTTCTGATGATCTTATGTTGGAACAAAGGTTTTATGCCCTATATAATTATATTTTGATGATACAAACTTTGAAAGATTAGAGTTATTATTAGAATGTCAAAAAAGTTTAAATAGGAATGAGTTGCTTCACGCATCAAACTTTCGATTAATATTTGACCCAATGAGATTTGGGAACTTGCAATTAATTGACTATTTTATCATTAAATTTCGATTGAGAGATAAATATAAATATTGTAGATAATATTGTTAGTTTTCCATAGACTCAAAGGTCATCACATTTGGATACCCATGCAAAAGGATATGTATAAAAGAGTAAGAGTCCAAAAAGTTTAATTTGAAATGAAAAACTTTTTGCACTGAACTTTCCCATAATATTCAACTATGATCCCATTAGATTTTGAATGAAATATGAATAAAATTGTAGATGATTCGGTTAGCTTTCCATAGAATAAAAATCATCTCATTTGGATAAATATGCCAAAAGAGTAAAAAAGAATGCAGGAATCAGCCTGTCAATAGGGGTAATGGACGGCCGCTTAGAGAAGAGGGTGCCCGCTTCAGAAAAAGTTGAGTTCAACTCCATTGCTAAAAAATACGAAATGACTAGTTTTGAATGCCAATGGCTATGGAGAATATTGGAGACTATAAAAAGGTTCAAAATACTTCAAAGAGAAAAAAGACTTCTGAGAAAAAGTTAGGCAAGTCATATTATGCATGTGTTTGCATTCCCTCACACACGTACCTACTGTATTATGCTTGTGATTTGAGCACTATTGTATTTGATTTTAAGTTTACCAAATCTGTTTTATGCTTCCATGACATAATTTATAAAATCGGTATTTTTGGTAAAGCACCAATTCACAACCCCTCTTGGTGCCTTGTGATCCATCATCTTAAGCTATTAGAAAAACATTTAAGAGAGTAGATCGCCATAAACTTTTCATTAATAATACAACTACCCATTAGTCGTTTATTGTGCTAGACATGGGATTACCATGTTTCTGTACCTTCCTAAAAAAACACACTCCTGTACCTCACGAGAATATGTTATTTACTCAATCTACAAATGGGAATAAAGTGGTGATGAAATATGGATTTCTTGACCCTTTTCAAGTGATGTTTCATTGTACTACATAGAACAAGTTTGTATTTTCATCCTTATCCAACAGCTGACAAATAGCACCTTAAAGAATGCGTAAATAATTAGACCCTAAATTTAATAACAGGTCCTCATTAGAATTAATATGAAATAAAACACGATGTACTTTTCACAAGAAAGAAATGGTAAAGCTCAGAATATGTAGAAATAAAATTCCTCTGTAGATTGTACAAGAAAGAATCCTTCCTAATGCTATAGGAATAGGATGATGACAATATATGCCTCTTCAATAAAAGGTATGTACCTTGTACTTGGAAGAATCCAGAATGGAAAATATATAAGGCGAAGTAATAACCAGGACACAGCAAAAAGAAGAAATGAACAATCAGCAAGCCAGTCATAGTCACTATATTTGGACATCTTCCCAACTTCTAGAAAAACATCACTCGCATCATGAAGTGCTAAAACAACTGATCCGACACGAGAGAACCTCAAAATATAAGATAGCATATTGGTCCTCATAGTCATTGTTAAGAAATAATTTGATAAAATTTATTATTATAAATTTAGAAAATATCCAACATAAACAATCATATTGGTCCATTAGTCCCCTCCTTAATTAATACTTGTCCATTTACTCTCACCTTGCTACTATTATCAATGTGGAACTATCTTTGTACACTCACTTGTTGTTTTTCCCTTCATTTAGTCTTGAATTTATTAAACTTTCGGCTTTAACTTATGGACCTTATTCAAATTTTTTAATATCAAAGAAAGTGAAGGACAAAGATGAAGAAAAGGAGAGTTCGTCCAAGAGACTGGACACTCTCAGTACAGAACTCTCACTCCCCTATTAAGAAGGAACTGAACGCCCTCAGTACAGAACTCTCTCCTCTTATTAATGGCGGTCCAGTCCCTCTGTGCTGAGAAGTGTTCGAAGGTCCACACCTCTGGAGGGAATAGCAGCCCCCACCCCAATTCCTTGATCTAGAAACTGGACCTAATTTGGGGTGTCCAAGTCCCACCCATGGTCGTTAGGACGAAAACTCAGATGCTGATGCAAATTGGTTTGTTGAGAGTGCTGCCAATCCAGGAAACACATCCATGAGTGTATTTCCTAGTGGACACCCATGTCAAATAAATGAAAGTCTTGGGGTCCAAGGATTTAGAGAAGAAAGGCTACACCATGGGGATGATCATCAAAATGCCAAGCCAAGAAAAGGATGCCCCATGTAGCAGCTATGGCCGAGATCCCTACCATAGCAAGCGAAGAAGATTGAGCACCATAAGTCATCGCCTGGTCTCATGATCCACCCAACCCATCATGCCAAGAGAGCATGATTGGTGCAATTCAAGTCGCAGGCCCCTATCCGACGTGGGACGACACACGTCCGTCCATGCCACTAGATGTACACATCGCAAGCTACAACCCTGTCAAAAGAGAATCTGATCCTCAAATAGTCATGCGCCTCTCCACCTGGGGGAAGACCCATACAACTGACATGTTATAGTTAGGGAGAGAAGAGAACACCAACTTGAGATCAATTACACCCACCACCAGTGTTGCCAAGGTCGTACCGGACCGGCCGGCCTACCTGCCAGCCGGTCCGACCAGCCGCCAATGCGGTCCACTTGAAACTCCAAAACCAGACCCTATTTGAACCAGATTGAACCGGTCAAAAACCAGTCAAAATTAGGTTGAACTGTGTTTTTTGGACGAACCAAATTCTTTTATTAAAATGTTTTTGTTAAGAAATAATTTGATAAAATTTATTATTATAAATTTAGAAACTATCCAACATAAACAATCATATTGGCCCATTAGTCCCCTCCTTAATTAATACTTGTCCATTTACTCTCACCTTGCTACTATTATCAATGTGGGTTCACTTGTTCTTTTTCCCTTCATTTAGTCTTGAATTTATTAAACTTTCAGCTTTAACTTATGGATTATGATCTTATTCAAATTTTTTAATATCATAAATGTATATTATAATATAAATTAATTATATATTTATTATATTAATATAATATTTATCATATTAGATAAATTAGTTATGGATGAATGGTGCAAACTTCTTTGTTATATGCATAATATACAACATTACTATAATACACTTAGTATAGTATAGTATTATATATAATAATATACAGATTTAAATTCCTTTAATTTAATATGTAATAAGTCAAATTAAATTGTTAATTACTAATTATAATATATATTTATTTATAGAATATATAATCTTGTCATAATAGTTTGAAAATAATTATGTATTTGTTGCTTCTAACATAAAAGGCAAAGATATGAAATACAAAAAAAAATTAACCAATAGAATAATATACTAATCAAATTCAATAAGATTTTAATTTATTAAGTATATAATAATTTTAATATCAAATCTTAAAATTAATTATAAATTTATGATTGTTGTTTTTCTTTTGTATAATTACATTTTTTTACATCATATATATATATAATCAAAATATCATAGCTTGATTTACTGTATCATATTAAACATAATATTTTATTATTATCCGGTCCGACCGACCGATTCAACCTGAAACTGAAACTTATCTAGGTCATAGTCCAGTCCAATCCTAACAACATTGCCCACCACCCTCTCCCACTAGATCAATCTTGGACTCCTGCCATGTAATTTAAAATCCATGCATTAGATGACTTGGGTTCAGCCTCGTGACTTGACATGGTGGTCTAATAGGGGTAGGCCTAAACATACAAATTAGAGGGAGCCAATCTCAGCATCCCTACCACCATGCCAAAAGGACTGAAGGTCGATTTGGCATAATTGATTTGCAACCCAAATATTGTACCGAAAAGCTCCACCAAGATGGTGATCCTTTGAGCCCCAAGGATGGAGAACAGTATCATCAAATGCACTAGAGGGGTATGAGACTGACATGCTGAGAAGGTAAGAAAAGAAGATGATCACTATGCCTCCTGACTAGCTGAAAAGATGCACCTAGTCAATGCATATATTGATGTACAAATAGCATGGTAAAGACAGCCTTGTCTGCCAATTCTCTTGCCAATGCATCGATTGATAATGCAAATAGTATGGGTGCTGTGCAGCTGAACCCAAACCCTTACCGAGATCCCATGGGGCATAATGAAACTATCATCCATGAGATCCAAATCAGTAGAAAGCCACGTACCTATAAACAATGCCAATGAACGATTGAGATTGAATTATATGCTTTTCAAAAGTCCACCTTCTAGAGGAAATCATGACCCAAGCGCTTCCAAAGGCTATGATCTCCGAGGCCTTGGTGTGGTTGTTAATGATAGAACGGCCGCCAATGAAAGCTAACCATGCAGGATGGACACGTCAGAAAGCACCATCCTTAGTCAATTCCCAAGACCTAAGCCACAACGAGGTAGAAGTTGCTGGATAAGGTGAACAGTCGAATGTCCTTAATCAACTCAGCCAATGTGAGCTTGGCAACAAGGATTGATGATCACTATGAGACTGACATGCTGAGAAGGTAAGAAAAGAAGATGATCACTATGCCTCCTGACTAGCTGAAAAGATGAACCTAGTCAATGCATATATTGATGTACAAATAGCATGGTAAAGACAGCCTTGTCTGCCAATTCTCTTGCCAATGCATCGATTGATAATGCAATTAGTATGGGTGCTGTGCAGCTGAACCCAAACCCTTACCGAGATCCCATGGGGCATAATGAAACTATCATCCATGAGATCCAAATCAGTAGAAAGCCACGTACCTATAAACAATGCCAATGAACGATTGAGATTGAATTATATGCTTTTCAAAAGTCCACCTTCTAGAGGAAATCATGACCCAAGCGCTTCCAAAGGCTATGATCTCCGAGGCCTTGGTGTGGTTGTTAATGATAGAATGGCCGCCAATGAAAGCTAACCATGCAGGATGGACACGTCAGAAAGCACCATCCTTAGTCAATTCCCAAGACCTAAGCCACAACGAGGTAGAAGTTGCTGGATAAGGTGAACAGTCGAATGTCCTTAATCAACTCAGCCAATGTGAGCTTGGCAACAAGGATTCAGCTGAGGCGACTGAAACCATTATTGCCACTAGCAAACTCATGGATTAACTCCACGCCCTCCTCCATCAGCACCTTAAAAAACGTCAAGTAAAAACATTCAGGAAACCGTTGGGTCCTAGTGAGCCTTCCCCATTGAGATCACACATCACATGTACCACCTCATCCTCCAATATAACATGCAATAACAAAAGATACCACCATCAGATAAGTGGGGAAAGCCATTATATGACAACAGCCAAAAGCCCAGCACTCAAGTCACCTCGATGCATAGTAGGTTGCAATGGTGGCTCCAAAGTAGTGGTGACCCAAGACCTCCCAACATTGTACCCAGAGTCAGTAAATTTAATAGGCCCATCTGCAGCAACACTCATATAGGTGGATGAATCTTGTGTTGACATCCCCCTCCTGTAACCAAGTCGGCTGTGTCCGTTGCCTCCACTAGATCTTCATCTTCCTGTCCTCGAACATAATAATTGCCGATGAACCCTCCTCTTGGAACCTCATCGATTGTGAGGTCCTACCACTCCTCTATATCGTCAAGTCGTGAGATGGCCTCAAATGCATCCAAGTAACATTGTGACAGTTCTCTCATATCTCTCTGTAGTGATGTTGGAAGAATTCACAAAGATTGACAAGTCTGATCGTTTAGGTCTTGGCTGCTGAGTCGGACATCAGAATACAATGACACTACTTGTGTACCCACTGTTGGAAGCCCTCCTAAAGGAGCCAAGAGCACTCGAATAAAAAACATGAACCCAGAATTGACCTTCATTTGTCTGCCACCACATAAGAGACAGTGGTTTGAGAAAGGTTGCTCAATAGCATGTACACAAGAGATTATGTATGCCACTGCGAGCTCCTGCAAGCTGAGAAATCTTTCTAGTCCCAAACAAGCAGAGGGTGGTGTCGTGCTCTTCGACATGAACACAGATTTGTGGCTGGGAAGTCCACCAACAATATAACTCAATGAAAACCCGAAAATCCATCTGGTGAGATCGTCCAAGTCCATGTCAAGAAAAAGAGAACATAGAAAAGCTCATAGGAAATCAAAGAGAACATACTATGGAGCTTTTTATTACACTATGAGAGATGAACTTCTGATAGAATTTTATATCCCGAAATAAGCAGGATTTTTTTTGGGCAAAAGAATGGCTAGCAAAGGCAGAAAGAATCATTTCCTACATGAAGCAATTCACAAAAGCCATCCATATGAATTATGGAGAAGTGTAAATAAAAACAAAAAGAATCACTTCATGCATCAAGCAACTAACGAAAGTCAGTTTTCTTGCCTTGAGTAAAATAAGAGAAGGGTGCAACTAGCTCAAGCTAATCTCAAACCATGTTTGGTGGAAGACAAGAGAGCGAACAGAATCAGATCAAGATCCACAATTGCTAGAGAAATGCTAACCAGTTAAATACATAGACACAGAAAACTTTTACCTATAGGGAATTATCTCAGATTCATCAGGTGAAATCCACTGAAAGAGTTCACCAGAGTCTGTTCGAGACAATATCAGTGCAGGATTTGAGATGATATGGACTTGGCTAGCCACATGACAAGCTGTCAGAGCTTGATCACCAGTAATCATTACCTAGCACAATGACAATTCATATTATTATATGGCACAGAAAAAATAGAATATTTTTGTCTGAGTGGTTGTACAGGTATTTAGGTTTGAAAATTTGTTCCAGGCCCATTATACAAACCAATAATAGAAACTTTAAGACAATCACAGGATTGTTAATGGGCATAATTCCATCAGAAGATGACACTCAATCATATTAAAGAGAGTAAAATCATTTCAAGTACCAAGTTGCAAAACAGACATTGGAAGAAAAGAGACTCGTATACGCCTGAATGCTATGTTATAGAATTAGTTAAGATATATTTGCCATCACTTCTCAAAAAAAAAAAAAATGGGGATAAGACAAATGACGTTTTTGGATTAATAGTAAAGAAATTAAGTCCTTTTTTTAGGAGAAGAAATCAAGTCTTTCTTTCTTTGAGAGAGAGAGAGAGAGAGATCAAGTCTTTGAGGAGAAAGTTTCTTTCTTGCATTTCAAACGGAGATCAAATTTTTTCAGCTATTAGAAGAATTTATTTTGAAACAGAAAAGAATTACTATCTAGAAATAAAAGTGCTGATAATATGAAATTATATGACCAGGAAATAAATTGAATAACATATGAACATACCAAATCATGAGTTGATCCTCTCAACTCTTTTAACACAGAGCCAGAGTCAGCTCGGATTGGACAGTTGAAAACCTACAAAAGGAGAATCTATTACAAATATGATGAAAGCAGAAACCACGTCTAGATATTTTGGCAATAATATTATGGTGAAAGAAGTATTAACATAAGGTACAACCAAAACAAAGGCATAACAAGAAGTTATACAAATTACAAGAAAAAAAAAAGATTAACTACCGCAAAACCAGCAAATGTCAAGCCATTCTCCACAAAATCTCTATCCAAGTTTCTTGCTTCACTAACCTGGTACAAAAATACAAAATGGGGATAAGAGATTTTTTTTAGGGAGAAAAAGGGTGGTTAATTGACTTCAACAGTTCATTTGATTTATTAAACAATGGAAGTACATACTGTTCTCAAAAACAAAAAGTACATAAACTGCTACATTATTTGCATGCTGATGGAAAAATCCTCCTAAGATCTCTGAGATGTCTATTTCTTGGGAACATTTGATCAACATGGTTACAACATTTATTCCAGGTGCTTCCCTTTCTCTATTAAAACATACATACGTACATATATATATATATATATATATATATACACACACGTCCATTTTGGTCATCTGAAGTTATCTAATTTACCACCTCATTTCACCACACAAACCTCACACATTCTCACTTTCCGTTGATAAATAGAATAGCTCCATCATGCTTTTCGCATAGCATACAGAAAATGCGATACAGGGCATCATGAGGTGCCAATCAGGTTTTACTTATCCACTTTTGACATACCATATTGAATAATTACGGTTTTCTTACACTATTCAGTGGGGTATTCAAACATGTCTTCAGTGAGAGTTCAAATTTACTGATGATAAAATAATCCTGATTTGAAGCTAGTTCCCAGTGTTAGTATATTAGTACATAAAAATGTGTTGCAGATTAAAAATTCTTAGCTTGGTACCAAATTCACTAGCTACAAAAACAGATACTACTATTGTGTAAATCGAATAATAAACTTGTTTTAAACAATATTCTTTATTATAAAAATCAATAAGAACATTATAGATGAAAGTGCACTTTGTACATTATCTGTGAACAGAGAAGAAAACTAAAATTCTACCAGTATGAAAAGGTAATCCATTTGCAAGTAACTTCGTGATGGTAATAAAAGGCACATTATAAATGCTTCATCAGTAACAGAAAGCAAGCAGCAGATCATTTATATTCAGATAAGAAGTCTTAAGTAACGATAAAATAGGGGTTGGGTCATGATAGGACTTCACACAGGTGTATTATCATGTAAAACTCCAATGATTTTTTCTTTGTTGAGAAAGGTAACTCCAATAAATATGAAATATTATTAGGTAATCTGTCCAATAATGAGTAACACAGTCCTAGAAGAATTCAAGCAAAACCATGTACTCACTCTTTCTTAAATAACTGAAATATAATGAGTAATTTCAAAAATCATAACTAAACATAAAAAACATCAAAACTAGGCACACTTGATCAGAACATACAGCCATTTCAGGAAGTGACTTGTATGCAAGTGCTAGCACACGGGATCCCTGCCGTGTAAACATCTTATATGTTTCCACATAAGTAGACGGAACCTCAGCAAGCCTATCTTGAATGGTTTCAGGTGCACCCTGCCATTATCAATTTACATATATGAATAGAGCAAATATTTATGCAACAAGATTAATCGATAATCAAACAATCAATAAACAAGTCTAGTGGTTTCATATAGAGTGGTGTTTTGCTGTCTTTTTGTTCATGGCCTGGAAGTCTAGTGGCCTTTCTATCAAACTTTTTGTAATCTCTACTACTATTAATGGAACTTTTGAATGACTTACCATCTTGCTAGTCGTCCTTTCTCGTTTCAAAAAAAAACAATCAATAAACAAGAGTTATAATATCAAGAAGAAAAACTAAGTAGTCATTCGCTTTGTAATAGAAAAGGCTGCTAATTGACTATGAAATAATTGTGTTTAAAGCGTGCTATAATGAATGAACTTTTGCTAACTAAATTTGATGAAGTTGGTTTGTGGATAACTTCTAATTAGGTCCAAATCAGAGGTGAGAAAGATGCATCCAGGTCAAAAAGAATTGATGAAATATTTCTATTCCATTGTACCTCATAAAGAAATAGTTCATTGACCACAAACCTTGACAAATGAGAAAAATGTTTCCTGGACGCGAGAAACAACAGCCATTCTTTTTAAGTGGGAGGCAAAATGGTGCCTGTGCACAATCTGCACTGCATGACCACCTGACCTGGAATCAAAGTGCCTTAGAAAACTACCGAAATTACACTTTAGCAAATGCAATATTTGGAAATCAGATTGATAACATATGTAGTGGTGTCGCCATGTCCTTAGCAGTTACACTATAGATTAATTCAGTAAAAAGAGACAACATGATAAAACAAGCACTAATTGCCATACTATCCACATAGATGTAACATACTTTTTATTGGATCACTGAGTTAGTTGATTAGGGCATTCCTAATCTTTATATAAAAAGGAGAACTAACATAAATCTATCAAGTGGTTTCTGGTATATCAAACATGAACTCACTAATTTCTGAAGAAATTTGGCTTTATTGTTAGTCACTAGAATCATTGCTTGACTAATCAAACATATTTCACACAGTTAACACCATCTTAAGTTCTTTAAAGATGTGCAGCAGCACCACCAATAGGTCCTAAAACCTTTTTTTTAAAGCCAAAATTCACTGTGCTACAGTAAGAAAGAAGGGACTAGGGTTCTAAAACTCTCGCATCAATGAGAAACTTTTTTTTTTGAAAACGAGAAAGTTATTTTATACGATTTTTGAAATCAGAAACCATTTTTAAGTGTATTCATACGCATTTCATAGATGTAAAGATTGATTTCCGAAGTAAACATGTTTATAAACAACATCTCAATCTTCATGAAATGCATGAATCCAAGCATACGTCTATCATTCTTCCCCCCCACTCCTCTCTCAAAAAGAAAAAAATTTCTTCCCCCCACTCCTTGCTAACTCGTACACTCCCATTTTCATTTTAGTAGAAGCGGATGGCTACCAAAGTGTAGTCATCCGTTCTCTCTGCAAAAAAAATAATAATAATGTTTTTTACGGAAAGCATTCAACCTGGCTAACAGTTGTCGAGTGAGTAGCAGAGGTGTAGCAACATCTACACCTAAGCAACAGATATATGAGAAGATATCACGAAGTACTCCTTAATCAGTGGTACCAAAATAGATTGACCTATAAAATTACGTTGTTCTTGAGAGAGCATAAGAATGAATAAGTTGTTCCATTAAATGAGTTCAATTCTTGCTCTAAATCAATTCAAGAAACCTGCATTTTTAAACAAATACTTGTAAAACTAGACTGGTTAACTGAAGCAAAAAAAGTTGAACCATATTATCTCTTTGGTTAATACTCGGACTTCAAATCATCCTAACAGCCTCCTGATGGAATTAAAATTATATACTGAACTCATTAGATTCAACAAACTGTTTGAATGTCTAAGTAATATAAAAATAATCAACAAAATGCACTCTTCAACAGATTGAACTCAAGGACATTAAACCCAGTGGTATTGTCATGCGGAGACATGCTACCACAAACCATACAAATTCCTGTTGTAATTGCAGGACTGAACTGTATAGCAATACATATGCAATTATAGATCTAAATGCGCCGCATGTTCCAACTGAACTCAACAAAGGTGCTATGTAATGAAGATGTACATCACATTCCAATTTTGATGAGCAACGTGGTATCACAGGACCTGTGCACTTTCTTTTACTTATACACTTGAACATCTCATAGTTGTTAATTTGTTATTTTCTATAATTCAACATGGATGTCTACCCAAACTCAGGTATCCATCCTTCCCCTCTTCAAAATGCCCAATAAAAGGTGCGACTATGACTCATGAAAGGCTGAAATAACTCATCTTTCACTATACATTGCTTACTTTTTGGGCATGGCCTTCTCATCAGATGTGTATATCCAATCTATTCCTTTAATTGCTGCCTTCTCAAGAGGATCACCAACCTGCATCAGAAATTTGAGAAATTTCACTTAACCAGTTTTCAGGTTCCCGTCAACAAATTTTGATACATTAGAGAACAATGACCCAATCTTGTGAATTTCTTTACCAATTTATTATCCAGAAACACTAAAGCATGACAAGATGCCAGGATTTCAACTGTGCGCACAGGCAATTTAGTCACATCGGACTCAAGGTTTACATTATCATCTAAGCCAGCCACACCTTGGAACTCCTGAAACATAAATTTGATAGAACACATTAAATAACTTAACATACAAGAAAGGGGAGAGGCTCAGAACCATACCATGTCATCTGATGTGAGTGTTCCTGTCTTGTCGAAACAACATATATCAACCTGCCATTAATCGAACCGGTGAACACGTGATTTAGTCATGGAAGAACTTTATTCATGCCTCACAATCCAATAATGTGTCCTCACTAACCTTCCCTGCAAATGGTATTCTAAAAGGCTCCGTGCAGAAAATGCCACGGCGTGCCAGGGCAATTAAAGAAGTATTGACAGCTATAGATAGTTCCATTGGAAGTTCTGGAGGTATCACGGAGGTGATAATTAAAGAGCAACTTAGAAACAACTTGTATTTGCTCCTCGTTGGATCCTCCAGACCCTATTAATTCAAGCTTTTTGTCAGTAGAAATAATACATCACTCCATGACCAAAAAATCTAATGAATTGCCAAAATTCAATTCTATGACAAATCAATAAAGCAAAGGCTTGTCATACCTTCTTAAGTACATAGCCCGCAGCAATGATTGCAAAAAACACTAGGAAAAGAATGAAAAAGCCACTTTCCCAACTATTGGCAGTAACCTGTAACACCAATTTTAACCCAATTATTTCTCCTTTCTTATGTATAATGAGATCTTTTTTTTTTTTTTGAGAGGGCATCAATGAAGTTTTTCATGATGGAAGATCAGAATTTACCCTCTCAGTGGAAAATAAGATTGTTCTCATCAGTTTCCCTTGGCTTGTTTCAAAACCCGTCCGCAGTACAACAGCCAGGCATCCTCCATCAGGTGCTCTTAGATGAAATGACTAGATTGGAACAAAAGAATGAGCAAAGTATTAAACCCAAACAAATAAGAAATATATTCAGACTTAGATGACTTAAAGACATATCTGAATTACCTTATCAGGGGTGTGTTGCAATATCTTTGTTCCACCAAATAGAACATGATTTTTATCTCGCTTAACAGACAACTTTTCCTCTAAACTTTTACCAGCAACTGAGACCTGAAAATCGCAATTATGAACAAACATCTTTTTTTTAGGAGTATGAACAAACATCTTAACATAGACAAATTTGTGTGAGTTGCAGATTCTTCATTCTCATATCAATTGGAGGATAAAAAAACATTTTATCAGGCATGAAAATTTAAATGAGTATCCTCTAAAACACCACAGCAAACACCATATGAGAATCAGATTGAAAATCTAATAACAAAGAGAACTTGATAGGCAGTACCCACAGTGACCTTGGCCCTCCTCTTCTCCTACTCTGGAACTCCTCACCATGGACCCATCTTAACACCCACCATCATTCCCTGCAACACTGTAGTTTTCGTCTCCAGTGTTACCCCATCATTCCTCTGCACTAATGCCCTCCCCAGTTGTTCCCTCTCTTTCACTTTTGTCTCCTATGCTCCTCCCACTAGTGGTCTTCTGCCACTGAACACTATCTTTTTTTTTTTTTTTGAGAAGGGAAAGGATGACCACCAGTTTGGTTGTCATCCATGTATATATATCATCAAAGAAAAAACATCATGTACAAGAGAAACGCTCTCCAGCAAAGAGCGACAAAATAGGACAAAAACATGCTAGTCAAATCCCCCAATCCCGAAGAAGAGAAAACATGTGATGTACAATATTATCCACCTGACATCTCTCCCCACAAAAAATGACACAGTTACGCTGAAGCCAGATGGCCCAGGCACCAGCCAGAAAAGATGCCACCGAGGGTCTCCAATCCAGGCTCTGTCTACGTCGATCCCTCATAGAACGCCATAAATCATCTGCCGACAAGGGAAAGCCGCCCATGCTGCTCGTCCTGGACCAAACCTCTCGAGATACCCGGCAACTGAAAAAGAGGTGGGCGACATCCTCCTCCGCCTCGCCACAAGTGATCTTCTGCCACTGAACACTATCTATAAACATCATCAGTGCCTCTTTGGCTACAAGGCCGGAAATCCAAAACCTCCAAGGCATGGACACATTACAACACAGTGGTGTCCTGTGTTAGTGTTTTTAAGGAGAGTATAAAGTCCGCATGCAGAATCAGTGCCTCTCTTTCTTTTCAGAAAAAAAATTCACACAAGACCCGGACATAATATATTTCATACCTTCATTATGTATGGAAATTCTATTCGCCATATTCATACGCGATGAACAGTATTTATTTTTTGGAAAGGTGAAGAATAAGATAAATACAGTTAGAGACTTTAGGACAATTGGCAATGAACCAGGCGTGGACAGATATCCCTCTGCAGACATTCTCATAGCCAATAGACAAAAAAGAAAAGGAGAACAAGGAGAAGCATGTTGAAAGCAAAGACAGGAATCAAGCAGGGATGGACATCTTCTCAAAAAAAAAACAGGGATGGACATATTGAGAGCAGATATAAAAAGGAGGGAGACTAGAAGAGGCAAAAGGGTGAGGAAAAAGGTTCTTACATGCATACTCAGAAAATCTTCCAAAGAAACTTTTTTTGTTGTTCTAAAACATTGCACAAATTGAGAAAGTTCATCAAGCAATTTAATTCCTTTATCTACCAAGGGTTTGAGTGACAATATTGAATCAATCACAAGGGAACATTGGTGGAAGAATAGATTTGGAACACAACATATGACTTCTTATTCTGCCAAATAGACCCCAGAATAAAGCATAAAAATAAGACTGGAATTAAACCTAGAATAAATCCAAAATCATATCTCTATTCTGAATTTTCTTATCCTCGAATGGTAATTCTCCAACTAATGGCTCCGAAAAGAATAAGTGGAGTTTCAAGCAACATCTCACAATTTAACAAACTCTAAAGCTCATCAAAATATAACTGAAATATTCAATCAAAATGAGCAACCATCCCCATAAGAACAACAAAATCAGCACAAAGAATAACCTTCCACTGTGGAGTAGACTCTCCAGTGAGAATGGCTTCATTTGCAATCGAATTTCCAGCTAATAGAAGCATATCTGCAGGTACAGATCTATCTTCACCATCCAGACTCGAGGATCTCCCTATTGAGACAACATCTCCTGGAAGGAGGTCTGTCCCTGGAAGCTTCACCCACCTGAATACAGAGCTATTAGGAGCGACCACATTTACAGCCGAAGATGCAAGGTTTTTTTACTGGGTAGCAAGACTTACTTCCCACAACGGTATACCATCAATGTCTGATTATCAACTCTTACACGTCTCAGCTCAGTTAGGGTTTTCAACCTACTCTTGGCCATTGTTGACTCAAAAAGAAAGAGCATAAAGAGAGTGAATAAGCTGTAGTACCAATACTCATCCAAACACCACAGTCCAACACAGAAGACCTGCATCATCCCCAAAAAGCATAGATTGCATTGTGCTACAATTTTATAAAACTTGACACAAACAAGATATAATATCTGCAAACCTGAAACACAAAAAAGGGCTCCAAAATTTGTTCCTTCATCAGTTTCTGAAATGTAGGTTGTGGATATTCAAATCTACAATGAAGTCAAACAAGAGGATGTTTAACACTTGTTAAACTATGAATCATCATGCACCAATCACAGGGTACTCCTGTGAATTCATTTGCTATAATGTTGTCATCAGGTACAAACAGCAACAACTGCCAGTTAATTATTAACTATAGTCCAAAAGAAAATATTCCTTATAGTGTCAAACAAGAGCATATCGCGTCAGCTGACTTATCCGAGTTTAGAGCATCCCACATGGTGATCATGTCGATGGCCAAAGCATCAGTGTTAATAATCTTACAAGGAATATCTGAGACTATCAAGTTCAACCAAGTGTTAATAACTACATTATTGAACATTGTGAATGTCAACCAACAAAAGTAGAAGTATAATTTTAGATTGGTTTCTAACAAGAACATGTAGTTCATTATCATAATGCAGCTTTATCCACTGACTTTATGTAGGGATACTTTGGCTAGATGTAACTTGTAAGCGATTAATTGATTGTACGTGAACGTTCAATTATGATATTTATGAGAGTTAGTTTTCCATTGTTTGGATAGATGTAAGTGAAATTTTGGAGAGAGAATTGCGGTGTTGGGTTGAAGTTGGAATGTGATGTACGACGTGGGTAAAAATATAATTATCAATTTACTATTAAAATTAATTATTATACAGATATTTAATTTTAATTATATATATTGCTTAATTTTATCTATTTTGTATACTTTACTTTAAAGTACAATTTATGATTATACTTTTAATGCTATTTTCCTATGCTTATATTTGTCAAGCCTTTTGATCTTGTTATTTATTACCTTTATACTTTACTTGTTGAAATATCAATGATTGTATCACCTAGTGGGATAAGGCTTTGTTGTTGTTGTTGTTGTTGTTGTATCACCTTGGATTTTTTGAATTAACCTTTTTATTATTTTGTGAGTATATTTTATTTCACTTTATTTAACCTCATTGTATTTCATCATATTTAACGTTTTAAATTTTAACATGGGTTGCTATAATATTTTTAACTTTTTTTTTCAAATATATATCATTTAATTTTGTTATACTAAAACCTCTCAAAAAATTTGTTGTACATAAATAATTCATTTTATTAATTTGACAATTTATTTTAATGCATATTTTTTTATAAAAAACTATCTATTTTCTATGTAAAAAAGTTGATTTATTTATAAATAAATTAATATTTTTCCATTCTCAGATTTTATTTATATTTTGTCCTTTTCCAGATTATAAAAAACTATCTATTTTCTATGTAAAAAAGTTGATTTATTTATAAATAAATTAATATTTTTCCATTCTCAGATTTTATTTATATTTTGTCCTTTTCCAGATTTTACTTTGTGTTTTAATTATATCATAAACTTATTTAATTACAAAGAATTATCCCATCTATTTTACATGTATGCATTTTCACTTTTAGAATTTTTTTTTAGATATAAGTTGTTTGTGTATCTTGCACTCAAAAAAAAAAGTTGTTTGTGTATCTTTTTATTTTCCTTTTTGTTTTTCTAAAATTTGATCACAATACTTTTTTGTTCCCAACATGTCGTAATTCCTTTTCCTGCATAGATTTTCAATGCAACAAGGCCTTTACATCAACGAGTGACAAATGCAGCAATTTTTTTAGGGTAAACAAATGCAGCAATTGTTGAAGCAACCAACAAAAAATTTGATTCTGCAGCAGTCTTTTTTTGTTTTTAGATTCTGCAGCAGTTGCACTTACTGGTAAGTGTCACTGCTGCAAACTAAACAGGCCCAGGATTTATTCATAAACTTGCTAAATGTAAACAGACAAAAACTGCATGTTCTTACAGCCTTTGCAGAGGCTACTCATAAATTAATCAAGAACTTCTAGATTTATGGTTCATTTTTACGTAATTGGATAAAGAAAGGGAAGGAAGATCATAAAAAATGATAAGCTGGTTATAGATGAGCAGACTAGCAACATGCTTAATATGTATAAACAAAGCAATAAAGCATACTTCAGTTTCAAAGGAAGTGCTACATAGAAAATACTGTGGGAGCCATCATAATGTTTCCGCCATGGAGACGCCCATATGAAACAAATATAAAGCTTTTTTTAGGAGTAACGATAAATTTTTGTTTCTCCATGAGACATACATGTACGTAATCATTCATTAATATTAATAGAGAGCTGTATAAAGTGGTTGTAATCCCTTTTACTCTCAGGAAAAAGTGGCAGTAATCCTTTTTTCTCTCAGAAAAGAAAACATGTAGACTTTAAACACCAGAAAGCACTTAGAGGTCAAACTATTTTTTTGTTCGTTTTCCTTTTTTTTTTTTTTTGAGGTTGGTAGCACCTAATACTCATCAATCAATCCCGGAGAAGGTGCAAAAACTGACTGCAATTCTCCATTCACTCCACTCGTGCAGACCTCGGTTTACTATCCAATATTGATAGGGACATGAATAATAAGCATAGTATTAAGGTACGTGACATGATTCACTTCAAATGATGATAACACAACAGATAGTGAATAGAGAATGGCAGATAATAATGGAAGAACTTTCTTTTGAGAGGAAAGGATGAACAAGCCTTGTGTTGTCATCCCACAGCATTAAGAGGTTGGAAGAATTTTTTACGGTTATAAATTATTTATAAAAACTGAATCACCAATACAGATAGCCATCAAATGTTAGTCTTAAACACTTTTTAGGGGGTTTGTCATAAACATATTTCTCATTTTCTACCAAGCCATTGACCATTTTATGAATCATAAAAAGGTGGATGAAGCTATTTAGAAATGTTAACTTTAATTACACGAAATTTTGAAAAAATTGAAGAATTTGAAATGATAAGTTTCTTTAAAAGTGATAAAGGATAAGCTTACACATTGCGCCCCCACTTATCAGTAGCTGCAACTACTTTTGCTTCTGTTCCATAACCTGTGCTCTTTATATAGTAGCTAAACGACTCTTTTGTAGGATATGGAAGCTTGAAAAATGTATCATTCTCACTTGAAAAGATGAAACATTGTTTCCTGAAATCAAAATATATTTCCTCATCATTCTCTGTTGAAGATGATGACGACCTCGCTGCCTGTGTTATGAAGAAAGAAATTGTATCATTATTTTCTTTCCTTTTTTGTAAAATTCTATCGATTCGTAAATAAATAAAAACAGATAGCAGCTTGTAATGTCTAGTACGATGTAACTGTTATTCCATGTACAACAGCACACTTTTGAGAAGTAAATTGAAGTGGATGGAGAAAAGGAGAAATTCAAAGACTCAAAAATGGTAAAAATTTACAATAAATCATAGATAGAACTCAGCACAATGGAACATTGGTTGTATACTCAAGCTATCCCTCAGAAAAGATATTATAGCTATCCTCAAGATCATAAAGTTTCAGAAGAATAAATGCTAGTAGATGTTCACCTCAAACGAGTTATTAACTTTTTTATGGCATCGATAGAACAAATAAAGTATCCAAAGTATCAATGATAAGTTGTTGAATTAGAATACACATCCAAGGCATAAAAGTTATGCAACTGTCATTTGACAACAGAAGCTTCCAAGTCAGGACTTTCAAATAAAGGTTTCATTTTAAAGAACTTGCAAATAAAGGTGAGATTTTTATTTTTTTTTTTTTTTGAGAAGAAAAAGGATGAAACTCCGCCTATGTTTTATAGCCGGTCCCAAGCCCGGATAAAGGAGGAGGGTTGTGTTAGGCCCCGACAGCCAGCGTAAAACCCTGTCGAATCTCATGAACATGGATCAGGCGTCGGATCCACGTAGCCGACCCCACCTAGTGGGATAAGGCTTTGTTGTTGTTGTTGTTGAGAAGAAAAAGGATGACCACCGGGTTATGTGGTTGTCATCCATATACAAGTGTGGACTCTCAAAGAGAGAGCAGCAAAAAATAGAAAAGAGATTTTTAAGCTTTAATTTAGATCAAATTATCCATCAACTCAAAGCTAGTAACAATTCCTACTGCAGTATCTCTGTCCCCAATAGGAACATTTCAACTGGGTCTCAGATCCACATAATATCAGATAAGCTATGCGGGGAACACTATTTTTTAGTTGTGCCTGAAAGTTTCATTTGGATAAGAATTTGATCAATTGTTAATATTATGTAAAAAGCAGTTTGTCTGGAAGCACATGAGGTGTTGATGGTTGGGTCACAGAAAAGAAAACAAATAAAACATAAGATCCTGGACGTTACTAGTGAAAAGAAGTCACAGGGAAATTCATGTGCCCTAGCAGAACAATCAAAACAAGATTCAAGAAATCGAACACACAAGGGCGAGCTATAAAGTATATTTCCATATGTTTTCTAAAGAAACCGCTTCTGACGATCTCCAACACACTTGTAACACATGACATTGGAGCTTGGGCAATGAGTACACCAAGTGCCAAACAAGTCAATGTTTTCTAATTGAATGGAAATATCAACCACGTCTGCCATTTAATAATTGCATCTTGATAGAAACTTAAACCGTGGTCAAAGCATATCAAAACTATGCCTAAGGAGAAGAAAAGAGAAAAGACGAAAGCTTACAAGCTTCCGCGTGCGAAGCGGCACAATTTCTTTGGAACCAGAAAACTTGGCAGGCGTAACCTTACACTCCGTGGCCGAGCGAATGTCTCTGACCTGCAGGAAACGAGCATTACGAGGATGTAAAACTTGATTGACTGATCAAGAAATCAATGCCAGCGAGTGGGAGACCTTTCTGAACTGGACGACGCTGCGGAAGTCGACGGACCAGGCCGTGAATAGGACGACGAGGATGTGAGCGACGGAGAGGGTGCCAAGGACTATGAGCGCGTCGGTGAAGTCGATCGTGGGGGCGACGGCGGCGAGCCAGGCGGCGTAGAGGAGGGCGAAGGGCCAGACGTCGAGGCGCCACGCCCAGTGGCGCCGCAGCAGCAGGTCCACCCCCTTCACGACCTTTCCCTCCACTTCGAACCTCGCCATCTCTTCCCTCCCGGCGGCCCCGCCTCCTCCTCCTTCTCCTTGGGAGAAATCGAGATCTGAGATCGGCGGTGCGATTGGGGTTTAGGAAGAACCAAAGAATCCAGGGAGCGGAGCGGGAGGAGAGAGGAAGGAGATAAAGATCGAAGGCGGCGCAGGAGGAGGAGGGTGGAGTTGGGTCGGCGGCCGTTTAGAAGGAAGGGAAGGGAAGGTGAAGGGAAAGGGAAGGGAAGGGAAGGGAAGCGAAGGGCAAAAGACGACTCGAGCGCGGGGGGGACTCGTCTCCGAGGACCGGCTACGCCTTTTTTTTTTTTTACTATTCTTTGTTTTCACCTCCTAGAATTGTTTATAACTATTGTTTATCAAGTTATAATTTATTCACTTTTAATTATGATCGTCTGATTGGAAATTTATTTAAATAACTAAATTAAAATTCAACAAATCACATTTGGGTGCCCGCTCCTAAAATTATTATTACCATTCTAAATATTTATTTCAGACAAATTTAACTTTTTTCATACTTTTCTTTTATCTATAAATTATTTTACCAAAAAAAAGTGTAAATTGAGTTAGAAATTAATAAAATGTCTCCGCATTATAAGTTATAACAATAAAATCTTTGTCATGTTTCATTTATTCTAAAAAATTAATCACGATTGGTTAAATGTTGACAACGAAGAAGAGAAAAAAATGAGATAAAAAATATTAAAATAATTTAAATGACATAGTGTATAAAGAAAAAAAGAAAAAATATGATGAAAACCGTAAATGACATAAAAAAAGCAAATGAAAGTCTTAAAGGTAAAGTCATCTAAAACAAATATTTGAGGTGGCAATAGTATTTTTAGGAGTAGCAATAGAAACACCCTTCCTGAATATGAACAAATAATCGTGTGAGTTCGCAAATATTTAATTTAATTGTATTATAATTTAATTAATTTTTCCTTTTTCTTGACTCTAATAAATTTGGCAAATGCATCATTTTCCTTTGTTTTATTATTCTAATATGTTCGTTTGTTTCATATTATAATTTTGTCTTTTCTCATTTAGGTGAAAAAATTAAAAGAGAGAGAGCTAAAAACTCTATTTGACAAAGATAATATTTGTATTAGTGGATAATAATTTGATTAAAGAATAAGGTTAGATATTTATGAATAATTAGTAATATATTGATTGAACTAATCTATGAATAAAAATAATTTACAATAATCTAATATTCATATCAATTAATTTCCTGAGAATTAAAATTAAAGAGCAAAATATTAAAATAAAATTACTACTTGATATTTAGAAATTAAATAGAATTGTATTAAAAATATGAAGTCATATAGAATGGCAAATCTATATGCGCTACTATGCTATTGCAGGCAGTCTAGGGAGTTTTATCTTTTAATTTTTAAACATCATTTTAAAAAAAAATACTAAGTAATCATCTTAAATAGAGTTATAATTGAGTGAAAACAATACCCACCAATATATATCTAAGTTGAATGTATTTTTTTATGGTACATTTGTATCCAAGGAATAAATTTTAAGATATATATATATATGTCAAAAGTTGGATATGTTTTTATGGTGCATTTGGATCAAAGGAATCATTTTAATACTATGAAGATGGTAATCATGAATATCTATTATTACTGAGTATATTAAACAAGAAAAAAACAATTGAAATGTGGTATAGGAAAAAGAAAAACGAGTGGAATGTCATATAATTGTCATTTGAAATAATATGATATTTTTTTTATTTTGGAGAGTACAATGTGATGATTACTTCCTAGGTAGTGTTAAAAAGTCACGGTCTTGACCAACTTAATTCTATTTTAATGGTTGAAGGCATATCAAAAATAAAATATCAAATCTATATACTCTATAGGCTAGTGGAATTAGTCTATATAGCTTTGTCTACTAATATTTCAACTTTATTTTTTGAACTTACTTAGTAAATGTCTTAACTAGAGTTCAAAACTCTGTTCTCTATGTCAAACTCACTTTTCTCTAGAGCCCAGTCTCATGAGGTAGGACTATGTCCACCCCTCATAATGATTGTAACTCTATGTCAGTCTCATGAGATATGGAGCAAGAGTCTATTTTATCTTTAGGAGACTTCTATATGCATGTCAACATCTTCATTGTGAGAAAGGTTAGAGTCCTTTGAAGATGAATGTAACCATTGAATACGATTAGTTTTACATGAGCAAAATACGGAGGTGATCATGGTCTTATATGTAACTACTCCCTTCATCTATCAAGACGTATTTTAAATTCGTGCGGACCGAAAGTTGATTGGACCGGGATAGTTACAAAATGTTACCATAGTCAATCATGTGTGCTCACAAGAGTTATGTGGAAAACACGAGTCATGTGCTAATATGAATTGCTCAATGAGAACAAGTCCCCTAAAAGAGAGATTGTAACAACGTGAGATATTAAGAATCAAATTGAATAATCTCATATGGATAAAAAATAAAGATAGTCATGAGTTTATATGTGACTACCTCTTCACCTATTTAGACGTGTTTTAAATTCGTGTTGATCAAAAGCTCAAAGCGGATAATATTTTGATTGAATCAAGAGTGTTATAGAAATGTATCAGAACTAATCTTGTGTGCTCATTTGAGCCACGTGAATAATACAAGTCATGGGCCAACATGGATCGTTTAAGAGAATGTTGAACCCTCTAAAGGAAAAGATTATAATAATCTGAGGTGTAAGGATCAAAATGGTTCGATTGAATAGTCCCACATGGAGGTGATCATGACTTATATGTAACTGCATCCTTCACCCATTAACACATTTTAAATTAGAATAATTCTTGTGTTCACAACTTCAAACTTCTTGTGTTCACAAAACCTAGATTCTTGTGATCACAAAACCTAGATTCTTGTATCACGAGTTTTAAAAATTAATCATTTTGTTCACAACTTAAAACACTCACTATGCAAACTTGAAATCATAATCTCTTTCGTTCACTTGTGTAGTTGTGTGTGTTGCCTCCTACCAAACAAAACTATAAAAAAGAAGCTAGTTGGGTTTTTTTCTTTTAAAAAAACACTTTGTAATCAACAAGAATTAGAGTGGAGTGATAAGTGGTTCCTCCTCCTTTAACCAATGTCTCAAGTTCGAATCATTGTGAATGCAGAATATTTATGTTGGGAGCCTCACCTATACAGGATGTGAAATGACCTAACTGAATTAGTTTGGCTTGATAGTGGACTGACCTCTGACATATGGATAGTGCGCTCTTTAGCGTCATGTAGGTTGGATCATCGACCCCGCTTCCTAAACACCGTGGGTTGACTAAAAAAATCAATTTATACAAATAATATATATATAATTTCTTATTATATATATTACATAAATATAACAGAAGAATCCACCGCTACTAGACGTCCTTATAGGAGAATCCGCAAGTGTGAGGGGGAGCGGCTCTTGAAGGTCGGCTATGATTGTACATTAAGTTGCATGATGTTGAAGTGGACAAATGGGTTTGGTTTGGGGAGGGGTTCAAGGCACCTTGCGGTAGTTGGGGGTTGTGGATTAGTGATGGATTGGTGTGGAGTTGTGATGAGGGGGCAGCAGTGGCACAATAGTAGAATTAATTCATGCGGGTCACCATAGCAACCTGATACGATTAGCGTATCAAAACTGACATGCAAAGAAAACAGTGAGACACAAAAGTGTCAAGAAAACACAGCACGAGACGAATCTGCATTGTAAGAACACCAAGAGGAAGAAACAATTATTTCTGAAAAGTTTGAATAACAATCATCCCACCAAATAACTCAGTTGTTCCCTTTTATAGGGTTCAGCAATACAAATTTTATCCTAAGTAGGACTCTTAATAGACTAGATAAGGAAATATTGACTAAACATAAATTAAATACTAATAGCAACTAAATACCAAAATTAAATATTAATCAGTAACTAAAAATCTAAAATAATTCAGACTCAATTTCTAAAATAACTTAAACTTGGACTTCAAGTAATCTCATGTCTTATAATCTCGAACTCCATCTCCTACATCAGTCCCCCCATCTTGAAAAGAGCTCGACCTCGAGCGAGCAACATCAGCATCCCTCTGGAACATACTCGAATAAGTTTGTTGTAAGTGCCAACTATGAACCACTCTCGTCGGAGAAAAATCATGACAATGGAAAGTTCGCACTTCTGCAACATTCCTTGTTGTCAGCCGTTTAGAGATAACTTGCACCTTAGTTGGGTCGACTTTTATGTCGTCAGCTCCAACTAAGAACCCCAAGAACAATAATTGTGATACCAGGAACGGCCTGAGGACTTGGTTCATGGGATGTATTAAGGTGCTTGGTGCATTTGAGAGACTAAAGGGCATAACAAGCCACTCATAGAGGTCTTCTTTCATCTTGAAGGTTGTCTTCCATTCGTCTCCCTCTCGAGTTCGAATATGATGGTACTCATGCCTTAGATCAAACTTGGAGAAAATAGTAGCTGGATCAAACTTGGAGAAAATAGTAGCTCCACACAATGGTAAACTAGGTGGCAATTCTTTCGGCATGACATTCTTAAAATCGTCTAACGAATGTTGCAATGAGCTGAGGAAGTCGGCAGGGTTAAAGCTATCAGAAGAGTCAGAATTCTTTCGCTTCACCATAACAATATCACATAATTTTTCATTGACAGTACCTCGTATTCGAAAAATATTGTGCCTTTGTATGTCATCATCTTTCTTTGGTGTGAGCATGAGGCATCGGAACATAGGCCACATGATCTCCTTCCTCGTCTGCATACTCAATATCATCAGCAATCTCATTTTCATTTTCACCATCTGTCGCTGCTTCTCCTTGTGTTAAATTCACAGTAGGACATTAGGGACATTCATTAGACCGATGTCCACGAAGGCGACATCTATAACATGTAATGGTATTTTGCTGAGTATAAGGATTGCTCGCCCTTCTTGCCGATGAAGTGTTGGCTGCCATGTTGCCAGTAGGTTGATCATTTGTGGTCACAGAAGCTGCACCTTTCAATGCTGTTTTAGTTGGTGTAGTATCAACTCTAGCAAAATTTTATTATAGCGAAACTCTGCTAGATAAGGATGCAGCACGCAATACTCATTCAATTTGGCGCTCCATTCTTTCAGCAAGAGAGATGGTATCAGCTAATGTATAGGTGATATGTCCTTCGACACGATCACGAATATTGGAACGCAGGCCATTGACAAATCGAGCAATTTGTTGCTGACCACTTTCCATCAGGTTATTACGAGTCGTTAGACGAAAGAATTTAGTTATATAATCAGCCACAGATCGAGATCCTTGGCGGCAATTGCAGAGTTGTTGGTATAAAATCTGTTAATAATTAGGTGGAAGAAGTCGTGCTCTAATCAACTTCTTCATTTTATCCCAAGATTGAACAGGTTGCTTTTGTTACCGAAGACGCATTATCTGTACTTGATCCCACCATGCTGAGGCTCTAGCTTTTAGTTTGAAGGCTACCATCTTAGCTTGTTTATGTTTTGGAACATAAACATTGTCAAAGAATCTATCGACTTTTGAGAGCCAATCCAGAAAATCTTCCATATGAAATTGTTCATTGAAGGTGGGTATTTCCATCTTCATATGGTAACTTTGTCTGTTTTGCACAAACTGACCATCATCTTCATCTTCTTGTTCTCCACCACGAACAGGTTGGAAACGACGATTTTGAAGTGGTTGTCTTGGTTGTTGTTGAGGGGGAACATGTTGACACAAGGAGGCAGTCGATTCTGAAGCAGTGTCATCACCTCATTAAATCGTTCATTGAATTGATGAATCTCATTCTTCACTTCGTCAAATTCAGCACGGGTAGGAGCATTACCCATGGTATAGAATGACGGCCGTGGATACACCTTGTAAAATTAGGGTTGTTGTAGCGACGGTACTGTAGCGGTACTATAGTAGCGTGGAACTATAGCACGATTACTGTAGACGACTGGCTGAGGAGAAAAATTAGGGTTTGAGATGAGGGTGGCGGTGGTACTATAGCAGTACTGTAGCAGTAATGTAGCACGATTACTGTAGACGACTGGTTGAGGGCAAAATTAGAGTTTGAGATGATGGTGGATCTGGATTGGCTCTGATACCAATTGATGAGGGGGCAGCAGCGGCACAACAGCATAATTAGTTCATGCGGGTCACCGTAGCAACCTAATATGACTAGCGTATCAAAACTGGCACGCAAAGAAAACAGCGAGACACAAAAGTGTTAAGAAAATACAGCACGAGACGAATCTGCACTACAACTTGGAGAACAACAAGAGGAAGAAACAATTATTTCTGAAAAGAAGTTGTTCCCTTTTATAGAGTTCAGCACTACAAATTTTATCCTAAGTAGGACTCTTAATAGACTAGATAAGAAAATATTGACTCAACAGAAATTAAATACTAATAGCAACTAAATACCAAAACTAAATATTAATCAGTAATTAAAAATTTGAAATAACTCAGACTCAATTCCTAAAATAACTTAAACTTGAACTTCAAGTAATCTCATGTCTTGTAATCTCGAACTCCATCTCCTACATCAAGTTGTGAGATCAATTCCGATGTGAGTTGATTTGAGGGTCCTAGTTAGAGTGCACTTTTAGCCCATGCATGGAGGTTGGGTGTAGTGGTATGCATTTATTCCTTATTACACAATGTATCTTCATTTTGTTATAGATCTAATCCATATAGGATATTTGGTTATATGTGTTGGAGTATAAGTTATAATGTCACTTCTTTGCTAAATTTAATTAAGACATTAAAATATGATTAATAATCATATTATGCTAAAGTATATACACATGATTAAGTATGCATATAATTATTAGCATTTGAATTAACTTCAAGAACCAATCAAATGTTGCCAAGTGACATATAAGAAATATATATGTGTATGTGTAAAACATTTAATACATGAAATATGTGAATAAATTTATTTCCTGAATTATAATATCATAATATATTTACTAATCACTATTTAATGTTCATTGAGAATAAAAAATAGTGATTTAGATGTCAAATTTTAATAGGATAAGAAATTGAACTCACATGCAAGCTTGCCACCTCATGCTTGGAATATTTTATTAACTGATATATAAATCTAAAAACAATTCATGGAGTCTCCATTATCCCTTTGAAAAATGTACATAAATTAACATAGTTGGATTCCTTATGTAGAGTTTGAAGCAACTTCCACAAGTAGGGGCACTCAAGGTGATAATCCTAAGCATGGACAGATGGCCTTTTGCTAGATAAGTCTTTTCTCATCATTTATTCTTAAAAAATTATGAAATTTAACATGATTTAACATGTTGTCCTTTTATAAGGCTGGTTTACATGAACTTTAGAATCATATTAATAGAAGTTGTAGAAAGCAAATTATGTCGACATATTTAAGAATTCATCACATTGTTTAATAAAATTATTGTTCTCAATTATAATTATATATGAAATTGGATATGAAAAAAATATACTCTGCTATTTAAGGGTCGAAAGGTCATTAAAGGTAATATGTGTTTATGTGTTTAATACCAATTGGGATCATTACAAAAGGTTATTTGTATATGAATTTATCATTGTACATCACTATGATTACTAAAAGTGAATAAAAGAAACTAGAATCTAGATATTTGCTTTTTCTAGTAGGGTTATTTAATGAATTAATTTTTTAATTTTTTATCCCTATAAATCCGATGAATGTAGTTTGCGAAAAAAAATGTGTATCGTGATTGATCCTAACTTTACTAAGATATAAATTTATTGATGGTTATCACTCAAACTTCCATGACATCAAAGAATCACATAAGTTAGAATGTCAAATTTCTTAGAGTCAAACTAGTATCAAATAAATCATAAAATTTATCTAGCTTAACCCTAGAACAATATGTTTTTATACAAAAATTGATTCAAAAATTTTGGACTTGTATAATAGAAGTTATAAATAGTTCTTCTACAACTAGGCAATATATGAATATCTAGATTCATGATATTTGGGGATTCATCTAAAACGTTCACATATGAGTATGTGAAGTTTATACTAAAGATTTATGGTTTATTGGTCTTTCGATCACTTGTTTCTCCCAAAAAGGAGAGTGATCTATTGACTTGAGGTGCAAGAAGTAAAAATTTAGAGAAATAAAATTAAAGAAGAGGTATGTAAGGTATATCCATATGCTTTTTTGGTATTCATTGCTTATAACATTTCTAGCTCATGATATTTGCAAACTGATACTCTAGGCATCACAGTGGCTTCATAAGAAAATGTTTAAGTGAATATTTGGACAAAAGTTAAGCTAGGATTTGTTTCATATGATAGCTAGCATATTAGTTATATGAGTGTAAAATAAAGCATATGAAAAATGGATTATTATGATATTGACATTAATAAGTTCTCACATGTGTTCCTTGAGTGTTATCATTTTACTGTTACATCATTATATGATTATTGTTATGAAGATAATTATACAAGATGTGACATGACATGGTATTATATGATGTGACATAATAAGATATGATATGAAACACTATGATATAGATAATATGATATCATGTAATGATATGGTATGATATGATATGATAGGATACCTTATTTATATTTCATTATCATGCATTTGCATTATTCATGTCGTGCGATAATTTATCATTGTATGATTGAAAAACCTTACAAGATTAACAATTTACTTCCATATGGTTGAAAGACTTTATAAGAATGACATAATATATTCAAAGAAAAATATTAGGTTGTTTAAAGATAAGTTCCATATGAATCAAATTATGGAATCATAATGTTATTCATATTTTTACATTCATATGGGGCATCTATAGAATCCAACGGGCTCTTCAAAATAGTCGACAAATATTCTAGAAAATATGATACTCTAAAGAGTGATATGATACATTTGGCTACTTGATGATATGTGATTGATTCTATATGAGATATTTTTATATAAATGTTGTAGTAGTAAGGCTTATAAGATAATGATTATATGTACGAACATATAATATTGATGTGATTTTGTTATGACATGTTATGGTAGCTTATACTAATATGAGATTACGTAAATCCATGAATATATGATTTGATATATGATAACTCATATGTTAAATGACAATGATAAATATAACTTGATCCTTAGAATTATTAATATGAAATTGTCATTCTTGATCAAATGAAGCTTCATATTGTGAATCATATATAATGAAATCATCCATTCTTATATATGTCAAAATGTTAATGCACTAAAACAAAAGGCTATGGGTTATATTAAACAATATATACATAGGAATGGAAAAAATAAAAGTTAAAATATGGCATAAAAAGAGGAAAATGAGTGGTTTTCCATATGAAGTAATATAATATTTTCATTTTGAAGAGTAAAAAGTGGTGATTTCAAACTCTCTAGGTTGTCTAAAAAAATCAAGTCTTGACCAGCTTAATTCTACCTCAATGATTGTTAGAATTTGATATGCATTTGAATATATACATTTATCTTACCTCACAAAGTGTCCTATGATATCTCTTTTTCAGATTAAACTCCTATAATTAGACACATTTCGTAATACTTTCTTATAAATTAATGTAATCTATGAATTTATGATTTACTATATTTTTATGATCCAAATAATGTTATTTTATTTTCATTTTTCTTTGAAATTTTTAAAAGAAGAACAAACTAAAGAATATAAAAGTACACTCCCACGGTAAGGCAAACACAACCTCGTTTGAGCTTGCATCACAAGAAGAGAAAAATATGAAAAGTTGTTACAAGTATGTCAATGTACTGAACCTCTTGGCACCATGTGATCAAGAAAGGAACATTTTTGCTGAAAAAGCTATACATGTGTAGGCTTATAGGAGATGTCGAAAGAGAGTAAAGAAACCTAAAAATGGGGGAGGAGATCATTACATAAAAAAGGAGGACCGTTGACGACAACAATAAGGAGATGAAGATCTAATGGTTTTGCCATGTTTTGTCATTAGTCTTTCCATAGTGATGAAACTCTATTTTATTCAAATGAATTTTGTAACTTTCATGAGTTAATTACTCTTGATTTAAAAATATTGTAGCTTATTCCTATGCATAAATTTAAATATTTTGTTTCTCTATTTTAATGTCATTTCATTCGGTTATCTTACTCTTATATTTGATGCGGTTTTAAATCATATTCTAATTGATGATTGCTTTGAGAAATTAAGAAATCTTGAAGATTCAAAGACTTGGATTCATTTGCGACATAGTTATTTAATATATGGTATATAAATACATTATAATATATTATTTATATTTTTTAAAAATATAAGATACTTATTGATAATAAATGATAAAACAATCGCTCTAAATTAATTATATCTAACATTTATAATTTTAATTTGTATAAAATACTTTTATATGCAAAAAAATAAATTAAATCAAGATAATTGGTCGTCTTCATTCTTGGTTAATATGGGATGACTCGATTTTGGGACCGATCAAAATTGATTCAATGATTGGTTCAAATTTTCGAGACCAGATCAAAATTAGGTGGATGGGAATGACTTGGTCCCTAACTCAATTTTTTGTTCTCCCTTAATTGGGGGAAATATGCACATCATTTTTTTTACAAGAGACTTTGTGTCCAAAAAATCCATAAGCAAGGTGCATTACTTTATTTTGTCATTATGCTTTTGAAACATATACATCAAGTTCAAAACTTTATTTTGATCAGAAAATTATTATTCAATTTTGAGTATATTTGTATATTCAATACATCAAATATTTGTCAATAAAATTTCAAATTTTAAACCTAATTATGATTTATAATGAAATTTTGATATCTATGCGAATAATAACACATCATTTATGATTTCATAAATGATAATAATCATGAAATTAATATAATGGTCAAATAACATCTATGGTGAGTTTTCCTAGTCATTCATTGATATAATAAAAAGAATAACATATCATCAGATTTCATGGCTTATAACATTGTTTGTCATGGTCGTGACTTCACTTTCACATAGTGTGACCTCAAAAAATTTCGTATTTTGGTCATCCAATTTCACGTATCATGATCCAATATTCATGGTCCTAACATTCATCCTTTTATTTTCTATTCCTTTGATCATGACTCGTGAACTATGAGTCAAAACTCTCACTTTGACTTTTCATATTCTACTCCTATGGTCATAGCTCATGACCTTTAAGTCACGGGCTAATAGTGAATCAATATTTTCTGTGTTTCTTGACTCATGACATTGATGCTATGACCCATGAAATGACCTCGTAATGATAACATTACGAGTTTTTTTAGAACAAGTGTCACGATCCATGAAATCAGATCATCATAAGGATTTCAACTAATGGTTGAATTTCATAGATCATGACATGAATTCAAGACCTATGAAATCATAAGTCGCCCCCTCATCCCCACCCCAATTCTCCTATTCTTCTCCTAGAATTTCCTAAACTATTTTTAGCTTTCCTTGGTATAAAAAATTGGACAACATCTACTTCATCAGAGATTTAAACATGGAGGAAAGATTAAAAAAAATACTCTTAAAACACAACATCGTTTAAGGTTTTCATCAAACTTTTCATGAAGATATAATTTTAGAACATGGAATTAAGTGCAACCCTCATCACAAATTTGATAAGAATGAGTTGTTCTTATGCCTCTCAATCCAAATATAAAAATCGTTAAGAAAGAATAAATTGGTTGAGTACCATCTACATATCTTTGAATTTTGAATCTAAGATTGTTTTTCCTTATTCTCCTTCTCATCTTTCTTTCACTGTGTCATTCTCCTTCTCCTTCTTCCTCAAGCTCTCATGTAGCTCTCGTGTGGGAGGAGAAAAGAAGGATGATTTGAAGTTGGATTTATAAGTGCATAAGAATTAGAGCCCTAATCTATCTTAGGATATCTAGTTGAATCTTAATTAAAATTTTATTCCTAATATTCTTCTATTCAGCTTTTTATTCTAATATTTGTTTTCATTTTTATAATTAAATGAATTATTATTATTTGTATCTCTTGAATTTTGGATTAAAATAAAAATATATTATTTTATTTGTTGAATATTTTAAACTTGAAATATTATCTAAACTATAATTAAGAGTCCTCTACAAAATAAACTAATGATTAATTGAAATTGAAAATTGAATATTTAATCTCAATCTAATCTTAATTTTTATCTCAATTAATATTTTCCCTATTTTTTATCTATATTTTTTTAAAAAAATCTAAGTTGTTACATTTAAGTTTAAGGCTGTGTTTGGTTCGTGAACAAAGGTCAGAACTTGGCCTTGTTCAGCCAAACACAGTGTGTGACGGCCAAAATTTTTGGCCAAAAGTTCTTGCCATATTTTTTACTTATGTCATGTCAACCGCAACTTTTGATTTTTTTTCTTTCATCTTTTTTTTTAATTATTTTATAATGTATGTATATATAATTTAGTATATATTAATATATTATTAATCATCTTATAAAATAAATTATTAAATATAATTAATTAAAAATTATGAAATATTTACTTCTTATAATTAATAAATACTTTAAACTTTTCAATTATTTTATAAAAAAATACATTATATTTGGACCGTAAGACGCACATAAATTATTATATTTGGATATTTAGATTTACATAAATTATAATATTAATAATATTTAATGAAATAAATAAATTAAATAATAATATAATAATTTATGTAAATTATAATATTAATAACATATTCTTATTTGCTATCATTTTATATCTCATAAAATAATAAAATATATTCTTAGTTCTTACTTTTAATCAAACACCTACTAAAACTTATCTATTAAATTAATTTTTTAAATTCTCATCATTACACTTTTTCATTCAAACACCAACTCAAATTTTTCAATCAAATCGATTAATTCTCGAGAACTTACGAAACTTAAAATCTCTAATCCAAACACAGTAGAGAATATAAAAAGTGTCATGCTCAGAACAATATAAGTTTAGAGAGCACAAAGATGTCCTTTTTCTCCTCATGCGAATGATGTCTAAATTTATACATGAAATCATAATGATGATAACTTGAGCAGGTGCAAATGCAGACTTTTTGTGGATGGGTTCCTACTAAATGGCATTGTTCGGAAGAAAAGTTGTGTCTATCTTCCCTTCCTTCTCAATGTAACCCACCTCTCTCTCTCTCCATCAATAAGTTATTGGCAAAAATATCATGACCGCTTTTCGAGCTAGAATTTTAAGAGAGTTGGAGATGGAGGTTTGTAGGATCTTACTTCATAAATGAAAAAAGATATTTTGAATATAAATAATACATTTATTTATAAATGTTATGTTTATATGTAAGTTAATTAAACATTTATCATTAATATTTTATTTATATTTTCAAAACTAATACATATGTTTATGTCATGTGAAATACAATATGGTATATTCTTAAAAAAACATTAAAATAATAATGACATATAAGGTTTGATCCTAATGAAGTATAACCTTTGATTAAAATGCGATATAATTCTTAGTATATGTAAAATAATAAAATTTAATTTTGATGAAAGACAATATATGATTACATTCGTAATATAACATTGAATTATTAGAATATATTACAATTCATGAAAGTGATAATAATGTGTACAATATATACAAATAAATAGTTAAATCTAATTTTATCAAAGTCATTTATATTTACTTTTAATTTATTTTTGAATAAATAAATTTATACCAATATCGTAGCATCGGTAGGATTTTAAAATATATAAAAATAAAATAGTTAAATCAAATTGTCTCAGGATCCTTTTTTACTTTTATTTTTTATTCAAATAAATAAATTTATATCAATATTATAGGATTGGTAAAATCGTATCGATTTTAAGATCTGACTATAAATTCAGTATAGATCTTAATTACGTTTAAGATCCTCGATCATGATCGTTTTCTTTTAAAATGATCATAAGATCTTCCTACTTGAAACGGAATCCTAATAATCATGATTATTTGCTGGTTAATTCTTGAATTATAATTGAATTAAAATAAATCCTATTTTCTGACAACTTTATTTTATTTAAATGAAATGTATTAGTGGATTTATTTTTGTAATACATTCATTATCATTCAAATCACAAAATAATATTTTATCTCACTGGTTATCTCACTCTTTTTAAATTATATTTAACATTTTATGCATATTGAACTAATTACTGTGTTAGCATCTTTTATATAAGTAGTATAATGATCATTTTGGCTTCCAGTGTGTTTGGCACATTAAAAAACACAAGAGGATGAAATAGCAAGCAATTAAATTTTAAGAGAAAAATACATGCCTAAACTCATAAAAGATTTACATGTGTAGTTCAATAGTTCAATTAAAGTTTGATGATGGAACTTAACATAAAAGTTAAAAATACTTGTTTGATGCTGTGGATAAAACTCTATACGCTCTCACACTACCGGTTCAAAAAATTATTTCTAATATACTCTCATTTTTTAATATTTAAAAATAGCTAAATTGTAGACATAATTGACTATTTTTATTTGAACATTTCACATAATTAAATTTATTTATTAGCATAAATAATTTTACCTAAAATAATCTTAGAAAATATTATTATCCAAAATAAAATATCTTAATGAATTACTATGATCATGGATACACATAAAAATGAGTATAAATTATATTCTTATATCTTTTTTATTATTTTTGTAATTATACGTTAGATCAATCATTATGTGTAGCAAATATTTTTTGTCAATTTTTAAAATAAACCATTATCTAGTATTTAACTATTATTCTTCTATCATCGTTATCCTATTGTTATCTGCTAATTAATATTCTAACTGTTTCTTGCGGTATTAAATACGCAATGGTCACTTATTTCTGCCACGAACTGTCCCCACCAGATAACCAAACCCACTTTAACAACTCAGAATCTCAACTTTTTTTAGGTAAGCAATTTCGCCGGTGACGTGAGTATTGAACATTTTTATCATTGTCTAATAATAATTATTATGATTTTAAAGTGGAAATAATGTCTTTTTTTTTTGCCACCTCCGAAGGTGACGTAGATCATCCAACACAGTTGGCATTAATAATTACGTGTACTAATCACGAGTTGAAGTTTCAGCCCACCATCGAATTCGATTATTCAGATGTCATTCCGGACTACATGTCTGGCTATGACAGGCTCCCAACGAAAATTTTCTGTATTCACAAAAATTCAAACTCGAGACATTTGCTTAAGCAGTGAACTGCTATCCACTCCACCCCAACTCCCATTGATAAATGAAAATAATCTCGCCATGCCAAATTACTTAACCTTGTCCTTTTGACCCACAAAGGAAATTTGGTCAAAGAAGATAAAGAATGAAGATGTCCTAGCTTATATAAATCATAAATGCCATCTCCCATTTCACCTCTCTCCTGTGTTCATATACATGACTTGTTATCATGAAACAAAGAAACTTCGTTCCCATTTTGATTAATTTGTTTCAATCAAAACTTTAATTTAAGTACTCTTGTGTTGTATGCATTTATGTGTTATTGGTTTTGTAATGCTTTGAATATCAGTAGCTATTAGTAGTTTCACAGCTTCAGGACATTGGATATGTGATCTGCATTCCATTGATAAGTTCTCATTTCATTTATATGTAACTACATTACATCAGGAATGTGATAAATCCTTCGTATATGTTTAAGACCATGTTATAGATAGGTGCTCTAATTTTTTTTTCTTTTTCATGGAGAGGCGAATCTGTTAGTCCTATGTATATGCTCATTCTTTGTTCAATTTGATTTTAACACCACTTTTTTAACATTCTAACAATTTTTTTTGTTAACTTTCTAATAAAATTCACCTTTTATTCACAATCTTATTATCATGTATCTAAAGATTCTAAACAGTAACTTGCAATAATAAGACGTTTAACTCGTGAATCAGTAGCTTTTAACCAAACATAAATTATGCATAACTTTTACTCAATCCTGTCCAATAACTAATCCATTAAAATAAATCCTTTCATTCCTTGGATAAACAAACAAACCCCGCACCAAACAGCACGGCGTATTTACTTATTCTTTTCAGTTGTAATTTTATCTAAACGCCTAATGCAATACCTTTTTCTTCTTCAACCTTTATCATTACACTTGTTTAGTTCTGCTCCATCCAAATATCAAATCAAATAACCTTCAAAAAGAGATTTCCAACTTTGAGAAAACTTCGTTCTATCAATGAAACTCAGGTGCAAGTGCATAATGAATAGATACCTTTTTTAAGGTGATAATGCATGCATACTTATATTGAGATGTACAGCAATTTGGAACTCGCTAGAAAAAGGAGAGGACACCAAAATTTTGAAGAGACGACAACAGCATCATACAAGACTTACTTCCATGACCATGAGTAATGAGCTTTATGGTTCCAATCATTCACCAGTGACAAGAAGATGAAATTTGAAAGTGCCAATGCAAAATGACGGAACTGAACTGCCTTAAGCAGAGGTGGACTAACCTCCTCTGTCAAGACGGTTTACATAATTTGACGTAGAAAAATAACTTCCCAATCATGAGAGGAATACCATCAGTCTGGCTTAAGGAAACTGGAAACCCCAGTAGATCAAAGGTTAACACCCTTTTTGCCTTTATTTACACCACCAAAATTGGAAATAGAGGAAGATGCCTTCAGTTTTCTCCTCCATTTTTTGGCCTACCAACCCAAATTATTCATTTACAATGAAACCAATATCACCCATCCATCCATTTAAAAGCCCACAAGCATCTTGTTTGTATTTCTTTAGTATACCCCCCTTCCCCTCACCAAATCAGAATAAGAGATAAAAGGTATTAAACAAAAATAGCATGACACATCCTTCTACATATATTAGAAATTACCTATTGTGTGCCCTTACTGGAAATGAGTTTGTGTGCCGCATAGGCTTACTTCGGTTTCTAGAAGCAGGCCCAAATGTTTGCGACCTCTGTAGCATGTCGACCATAGATGGTGTTTGATAAGTCTGAGCATGACTACTGCTGTCGCTGGGGCCCCCACGTGTTGTTGCCCTTTGCCATGAATGTGAGCTCAAACCTGATAGCATGTATGCTCGCCCTGATTCCTCATATCTTTGACGGTTTTTCATTCTCTCCTGCATCTCCATTAGTTCTACCTCCAAGGAAGTAGACAGATGATCACCTGAAGAACCTGCTAGAGACTGTGTCAGCATTTTCCGGCATTCTTCAAGTATGGAAACAGCCTCAGGTAGGTTATCATGTTCAGCAGCTTGCCTTGCTTTTGCCATGGCTTCTGCAGCCTGCAATCGGTTCCTCTGTCGATCAACCTCAATCGAAATGCTTTGTGCAACAGCATATGCCGGCCTATATATACTCACATTTACAACTTCCAAACAAACTTTCTCCTTGGATATGGGATCTTTGTAGATACACTGAACACCAAGCAATGTAGTCTCTTCCTCAGCCAGTGGAACATTGACAGAAAGCAGAAAGTCCCTTTCTTCATCTGCATATAAATCTCCCACATCAATAGATCCACTCCGTCCATCCTCTGCAATCTGATTGAAATAACTGCCAGATTTGATACAGCCGAGTTTCACGTCAGGATGCATACATTTCAATCCCACATGCAATTCTTGCACCACAACACTGAGAAGACCACCAATGCATTGTGCAAAAGCATCCTGGATAGCATCCTCAGCTTCAATGAATGAGAATGTTCCACCAGAGGACTCCGATATTGAATGCATTGATTCAGAGTCATGATCAGAACCAAACCCAAATACATGAACAGGAACATGATGGGCTGAACCAATTCTGATCGAGGATGGAATGAGTGATCGGTAGTCAGGCTGTGATTGGCGTCCATTGACAGTAGTGGGAACAAGGGTATATGTATCTTGTCCATCAGAAAGTAGAATGACACTGCACACAGGGTTCTTTTGTCTCCGATGTTCGATTATCCTTGCACCTTTCTTGAGACCCTCAGCAATATTTGTCCCACCACTAGATGTGAGTAAGTTGACTGCCTGCAATGCTTCCTGGCGACCAGTTTCAGACATTCGACGTAGGGGGAATAACCGGCGAGCCGTAGATGAGAAGGCAATAACTGATAGTCGATCAGAGGGCCCAAGGTTTTGGATTACAAACCCCATAGCTCGCTTCAATAGTGCTAGCTTTGTACCTGCCATGCTTCCGCTAACATCCAAGACTGTGACAAGATCAACAGGAGCTCGTGATGCCTCAAGAACATTAGTATTTCCTTGGATGTTTCTGGGAGTAAGAGGAGCCTTCAAATGAATTAGAACAGAGAAGTTCTCTTGTGAAGCAGATTGTGGAATAGCTGATACCTCTGGATATGTTTTTATCTTCACTGTCTCGAGGCATCCATGTCCAGCGTGTTCAACATTTTCACTCAAGGAATCCAATGCCTCATCATCATCGAACATGCCAGGCTCAGAACTGTAAAATAGAGGAACTGGATGATGTTGTCTAGGGGAAGAGTCAACCCGGGGAAGGCGTCGGAGGATGTTCATATAGCCATCATTTTCAAGCCAATTCAAATTCACTGGATTAACTCTTCCATTAGAGGAGTTAGATGCAGAGGGACCTTGCAGAGGAACTTCTTTCCATTTGGATCTACAAACTGGACACACATGATTACCATGTCTTACATTTGAGGCTATACAGTGAAAATGGAAGGAATGTGTGCATTCTGCCGTGAAAAGAGCATGGCCATGTCCTGGTTTCATTGTTGCCAAACATATCGCACAGATTCTCTAAACATATGAAAAAAAAGAAAAGAAAAAGGTTATATGGTTTTTTTTTTGAAACGAAAAAAGGTTATATAGTTGCTTGAGAAAACATCTTAAGTTTATAGACAACAGCAAAGGCATGAGATGCAAAAATGATGAAAAGAAAGGACAAAGAGGAAAGAAACAGATAATGTAGATGATTGATGCTTAATAATTTCAGAATACTCATCAACCACGCGGTCATGTTTGATTACCTTAATGTTGAACAACTATTTCTCTTTCCTTGAATACAGCGGAATCAACTGCTATGTACTAGCCATCCTTATATACATCGAGAAAAACAAAGAAAAAGAAGAAAGATGACCTACAGTCCAGGGGAAAATGTATCTATCTTGGATTCCATTTGTTTTGATGAAAGTATTTTCCTAGAAAATGACTTCATCACTTTTTTAGTTAGTATTTGGTAACCAAAAGTGACTGATTAACAGAAAAATTATTTCCCTTGACCGATAACAAGACATGTTTGCTTTTCCATTGGAAATTTATTTCTCATAAAGCATCTTTTCATTTTACATTCTCAAGAATACGTTATTGGTATTTCAAGTTATATGTCAAACATATGAAAAATAAACTACTTTCTTTGAGTTCAATTTCTTAAAAAAAGTTTCTTAATGAGTTTCTTTTCATCAAAACAGGCGGAGCTTTTGTTTCTAATGACACAAATATTAGCAAAAGAAACAATCATATCAAGGGTTAAAAACTACTACATGACATGAATTCCTACAATGACACCAATGCAATTTATCCATTATAAGCAAAATAATGACATCCTACAAAACACGTAAAGCAATGAAACCTAATTTTATAACAGCTCATACACAAACAACAAAAGAAACACAATTGATTGACGTTATATGCCACAAAGAAAGGACCCAGAGAAAGGGCACAAGTATGTCGGTAACAACAATAAAAGAGTAGCACAGATTTCACCCTGCACAGTTGTAGATCATGACAACTGTGCATTATCTGTAAACTGTACCATGCATAAATGAACAGAACCAGACACAATAATGCCAGAGAGTTTAAGCAAAACAAACTGCAGCCATGTGATGCTTTGATGTGAGATAACCATCTGCACTCTTCCATGGGACGGAGGAGACAATAAATAACCTCCAATACAGCAATAATAGCCATGAATCCTCAGTTATCATGATAAATCAACAACAACAACAACAACAAAGCCTTATCCCACTAGGTGGGGTCGGCTACATGGATCATACGATGCCATTCCGCTCACAATATATTCGTTGATCCATGTTCATAAGATTCGACAGGATTTTATGCTGGCTGCGGGGCCTAACACAACCCTCCTCCTTTATCCGGGCTTAGGACCGGCTATAAAATATAGGCGGAGTTAGTTATCATGATAAATCGTCATATCAAAATTAATCATACAACAAACAAAATCAGTTGTATCATATGAGTCTTCTAAAAGCTAACTCCAACAATCAATTTAGACATGTAACTCAATAATTAAAAACCACTGTTGTTGAAGCATTCTTGCATAATATGGTTCACAGTGATATCATAATTAGGAATATCCATGGAATCAGATCTGCAGAAATACATCGTCATTAGGACACAAAAAACGAGCACAAATGGTAACATGCAAGAAAAAAATGCATTAGCACTTTAGACCAACAAAAGATGAACATCTTATCTCTATAGCCCAGACAAAAGAAGATACTTCCCTAATTAGGGTAAGACAATCATCAGAAAGGGTTAAATATAAAGTTTTAAACTCTCTCATTCTCCAAATAAGTAAAAATGGTTTTGCCAACCATACTGGTCCTAAAGTGAGGACAGCACTTTATCACAAAAAGAAGAGCAAGACGAAGTAAAAAGCGAAAGAATCAAAGCCGATACCCCACCACCAACATCACAGCCAAAAAAAAATCAATGACCTTCCACCGTCGCCAACTTCGTGATCTGAAAGAATAGCAAAAAGTGGGGGAAAAAGAAGAACTTGCGCAGAAAAGAAGCACAAGAAATTAGATCCATTTCAAAGTTGGAATGCCTGAAAGATGTTAACAACTTAAATTACATGCAAACCTCGAATGCTATGAAGTGAATCGAAAAAAAAACTATTTTCCTCCACTCCGCAGACCAGAATCGCAAAAGAGAAAAAAAGGGAAATCAAGCAACTACACGACGATAAAGATAAAAATCTGCTAATTGGAAGCGAAAAAAAATAATCGGGATATATGAGACCTTAGAGGCTCTGCTGCTGCCGGATTTAGGCAGGCGGAGGCCGGACGAGGTCGGGACTGGAGTGGTGGGCATCAGCGCCGGGGAATCCGCCGTTTCCGGGCCCGAAGAGGCCGTGACGGGGGCTCCGGAAGAGGAGGCGCGTCCGGAGGCCTCGCCGGAGTCTGGGTACTGGTCCTTGAGAGATTCGGGGGCGTAGACGCAGAAGTTCATCCCGAGGGCGAGCTTCGCCTTGCGCCAGCGGCTGCTCATTGACTTCTTCTCCATGATATGAAAAAAATTCTTCTTCTGTCGTTATTCTTCTAGTGGAGCTTCGGATCAAAGCGCCATCCTCGGGGCCTCCGGCCACCGGAGATAGAAATATCAGGCGGGGAGAAAGAGAGGTGGGAGAAAAAGGAGAGAGGAGATGGGAGAAGAATAATAATGTTGGTTGAAGAGTTTGTATTGGAGAGTGGGCCTTTGACCTCTTCTCTTCTTTATGACAGGTCTCTCTCTCTCTCTTATATTATAATAATCATAATAATAATATATTATCTCGTCTTTCTTAAATTATTTCGTTGTTTTATTTGTGAATGTAAATTTTTATACCTTGTTGGTAAAAAGAAGTAAGATCAATTTCTTGAACGATTCATTGCTTTTTACCATGAATTAATCTGTGTACTATTGGACGTTAAAATTAATATGGGACGGAAATATAAGAAATTGAGACCTTCTCAAACAAAACAAAAGGATAAAATAATTGCTACTAAATCAAAGTTTTCCTGCATTTTGTCTCAGCCATACTTTGTCTCTCACAAGTTTTTTGCACAAATATACGGTAAAAGAAATCTGTAATTGTCCTAGGTGCCCTCTTAAATCAAATTTTTGGTAAGTTGTAACACTGAACGAAGAAAAAAACTATAAAAATATAAATTTCTATCATAATCAATTATCTTTAACTTTTCTTATATAAGCAAAAATATTTTTTTTGTATTTTTTAAATGGAAAAAAGAAATAATGAACCGTTACTAAAGTAGTCGGCGACACCGGCAATAACCATCAAAAAGGGAAAAGAATGGTGGCATAATTGTTATATATATATTTATTTATTTAAAATAAAGAAGAAAACAGCAAGAGCTTTTTGTTTTACCGATGTGTCCCATGTTGACTGCATTCTTTTTTTTTTATTGGTCCATGTGTATTGAATGTTCATGGCATTCCTTTCAGCCTTTGGGACAATCATAATATAATTTCTGTGACAGTAATATTTAGTCACAAAGTTTGTTTCTGGAAAAAAATCCTTTATTCAAGCTTTCAAAAATTATTATTATCATTCAATTTAGAATTGAGTTAACCACAATTTTATTTTTATCTACTAAAATAAAATAGATTAAATAATTTTTAGAGTGATAATAATGCCATCTCACAAATGATCTTACTTTTTTTGAGGGGGTGTGTTTATGAGAGAAAATGATATATTTGTTTCTTATAATAAGTTCTAGAACAATATGTTTTTATTCTCATTTTGTTCTTTTGACAAGAAAATTTTTTGTTTTAGAATAGGGAAAAAACAAATTGTCTTCTATTTTTTTCCTAAATTTTATAATTATTAACATGGGTCCACATGTCTGTAAATTTGATGTTTAACAACAAAAATGAGAATACGATCATATTCTTATGAGTAGTTCTCGTACCAAATACACCCGTAACATGTCCGTAGTTTCTTGTGAAGATCTTATGATGTTTTGGTGATAGTGATAAAGATAATTTTTTTCTAATTATGGTAACATTAATTGAAATTTTTATTCTATAAATTTGTTTTTGAAAATATGTATTTACATAACCTTTATGTTAATAAGTAATTTTATGTAAGTTAACAGACATTAATATACAAAAAAAAACAATATAGATTTATATATTTTCAGTTATATATTGATCTTCTTTTCTTTTTACATATTACCTCAAATGTTTTTTTAACTTGAAATAAAATTTGAATTGTCATGTCGAGTCAGTTGTTTAGTTTTCCGATATTTTGTATAAAGTGTTTGCTTATGTTCATAGGAAAAAGTTTGATCCTAGTTCAAATCAAGTTTTATGCATTTTTTTTTTCAACACTTATAAACTTAAATATGTAAGGATTTCACATCCCCACTTCCACTATGCCCCACGGGAAATTTTCAATTGGGACATGTGATTTGAAGAATTTTGCCCTCACAGAATAAAAAATGTGGGGCAACACCCTCTTTCGAAAATCATTATCTCCATTCTATGAAAATCTCAAATCTTTACTCCTATTTTCTATTAATATATCATCAACCATCAAATTTAAAATATAAAATCTCAATAATTCAATCTATCAAATAAATAACAAACAAATCTAGAGGTCGATCTTAAATTTCTTTATTTTTTATTCCTTCTTGTCCTTCCCCACAATTGCTCCTCCTCCAGAGGTCGATCTCCGACAGAAAGCTGCCTTTTTCAGGTGATGCTCCTCCCTGCTATCTTCTACGATTGAGGGCAATTTTCACCCCATGCACATTTGGAGGGTGTCACCCAAGAGCAGTGAGAACAATTGCCCTGATGTGCACAGAGGTGAGGGCAATTGATCTCACTCTTTTTTTTTGAATTTTTTTGGCTGCTATTTTCATTTTTTTTTCAAAAATGTTAGGACAAAATCCATGTTTTCTTTTAAAAAACTTTTAATATTTTTGTTTAATAAAAATTACTGTTTCTATAGGTTTTAAATAAATTATTATGTAAAAATTGAATATGTTATATATACTTTTAATATTTTTAGTTTAAAATTCAAAAAATTAAATCCCCATAGGAGTTTGGAGATCCACGAGGAACGGAACGAGAAATTAAATTGCATGGATATGGGGCGAAAGTGGCATCCTCCGCTTTGAATAGGATTGGATGCAAACCCTAGCTTCAAGTAGTGTTGTTTTTAAACAACTTTTCTTACTTTTATTAGTTTTAAAATCTTCTATAAAATGCATAAAACATTAATCTAGTTTATAAAAGTTGATATCAAAAGAAAAAAAAAACCCTTATCAACGTCATTCAATTAATAATTATTTCCACATGTGTGTTACTGTTTTTATATTTTCCATATCCAATAACTTTTATACCAATAAAATGGTTCCCTTGCCAATAATGTCATTATTAAAAGTAATTCATTTATTGAAATTAAACAGGATTTTTGTTGTAAATTTTATATTTATTTAGTGTGATTTTTACTAGGGATGAAATTAATTCGGATTGAACATTTTTTATTTTAAAAATCACGTGCTAATATAGCCCAAAAAATGAAAAATTATCCTAAAATAATTTTAAAAATAAAAAACACTTTTTACTGAATGAACTTTTTTGCACATCTAATTCAATATATCAATGCGACCATAATTTTAAAGTTTAAATAATAAATTTTAATATAAATATATTTAACGCTATAATTAAAATATAAAATTTGATTAAACTTTGAAATATAGTAAACAAGTGTTCCAAAATATAGTAGAAGGATGTTTTAAAATATGTTTGAAGGAGACAACAATTTATTTAGAATTTAGTAGATAATAATTAGATATTAGTAGATAGTGGATTGTATGAAGATCGATCTAAAAATTAGAAAGAGATTTCGTTTTCGATCTTGGTTTGAGATCTATGATCCTAAAGTTTTATTTTTATTTTTCATTTTTAATCAAATTTTTAATAGAGAAAATTTAGAAGGATGCTCATAACATCACTTCTAAAAAACTTAATGCCATGACAATTTCACCCTTCGTTTTTATTCTAAACTTTAAGTATCATTAATGTACTCCGCCTTTCATCTTCCATCTAATTTTTTAATGCCTTTACCCACCATCTTAAATTTTAAGTATTATTAGTATTAGTATATTCTCTTGCCTCTTCGTCTTCCACCCAATTCACATTAATTTAATATATTACCATTTTTATGATTTTTTTTCTTTCTTTATCTCATTGACCCCATCCAACTGATTAAATATAATAATATTTTATAACATGAGATGAAGACATATTAAATTAATGTAATATTGTAATATGCATATAAAGTAGTTTTGAAAAATAGAAAATAGATTAGCTCATTAAAAAATTATGAAAAAGTTCACCAATAATCTAATATATGCAAAGAAACTTTCACTTTTATGCCTTTTATCTACTGTAATTTATTTCCATTTTCACTATCTGTATTTTCATTTTATTTCATATACTTTTTAATATTATATATATTTAATGTAATTTCACATTAATTAAATTTATGTCTCATATATTAGTATTATATTTTTTATCATGAAAAATGAAAATACTAACATCCGGAAGAGAGTGATTAGAAGATTAATAAAGAAAAAAGTTGGATGGAAACTAAATTTGAAGAGATGAGAGAAGATAAGTTAAATCTAAATGAAGGGTAAAAGATGAAATTTGGAATGACATTAAATGTTTGAGGAGTGACATTAAGAGCACACAATTTAGAAAAGTAAAACTATTGGACTGATCAATGATAGTTGAGGTGGAGTGGATAACAGCTCCTTAAACAAAGGTTTCGAGTTCGAACATTTGTGGATGCAAAAAATTTTCACTGGAAGCTTTACTCGCCATAGCCAGCTGCCTAAGATGACATCAGATTAGTCAGACTCGATGATGGGTCGAGATTCTAACCTGTGACCACTCTTTAACGCCGCGTGAGTTGAACGATTGGCGCCACTTCCTATACAATGAGGTGGCAACCAAAAAAATGACTATTAGACTGGATGGTGCTGGTAATGGTCAACCACGCAAGGACTCAAGAGTTTGACCGTACCCTCTCTCTCCCTTGGATCTCGTTATTTTTCACTATCTAAATCTAACGAAAGTTTAAGATTTAGAGTTTAGGGTCATCCATATAGCCATCGCTTTAAGGAAGAGAAATATTTTTTTAACTCAAATTTTGAATTAATCAGATATTAATAATTATGTACTCTGATGCTTATCCAAAGAAATTTAATATCTCTCTCTCTCTCTCTCTCTCTCTCTCTCTCTTACTCTCTAAATCGAATTCCATCATTTTTCCCATTATGTGAATCCAATACGTGATTCTGTTCATTTTGTTGCTAATTGATTTTGATCATCTCATAATGTTTTTTTATCTTATGGAGAAAAGAAAATTAAATATTGATGCCTAATATTGAAAAATATTAGTCTATAAAATAGGAATAGACATGTAATTTAGATAAGAAAGTGAATTTAGTAATTGACTAATTACTATTTGATAGTTTACAATTGTTATTTACCATGATTACTATTTGTTCTATTTTGTTGTATTGCTACGCAAAATGTAGTTAAGTAACTTCTATGTGCTAGTATCTTTTGAGTATTTGATTTCAAATATTTAAATGATGTAATTACCCTAGTTTGTAACACATGAGAGAAACATATATTAGTATCTTAATGTTTTATTATAAGGGTAGGATCTTACCATCCTTCATCCTCGGAACCTCTTCTGATACTACTTCAAAAAATCATTCTAACATCCTTGGCGGATAACAATTGTATAACAATTGGTTGGATTAATTATTAACCATAAAAGGATATAAATAGATATGAACATATAAATTACATTCGTATATGTATAAGATTTTATATTATTGCAACATACTAATAAATAATATTAACTACATTCATTCATTATCATCTAAAATAATAATAACATTACTTCTAAATATTATTTTATCAAAAATAAAGAAAAAATAATTTTATATTGTTAAAACACAAAAGGAGAAGGAAATTATTAAAAGTCATAAAAATAATATTGTAGATAGAAAGAAAAATAGTGTACCTAGAAGTATTATTGAAATGCTAAACTCTAAATTCTATTAGCGGACTAAGATAGACTATAGAGTTTGGAGCGTAAAAATCTAAATTCTATTTTAAAATTGTGTAGAAAACAATAGTTTAAAACTTTGGTTATCCAAATATCTCAATTTGGATGTGCCAAGTAGATAACACAAAACTATTATTAAAAAAATATAATAACTACTCATGAATTAATAATATAAATAAAATGTTTATAAATGAGAAGCATGTCCCTTGTGTTGGATCACATGGCACAAGATGAAGGTGAATTGATATTTTACCGATAAAATCTATTTCACAAATCAAGACGATGGATCTTAATGTCAAAACAATAGTACTCAAATCACAATCATAATAAAATTATGAGAGGAAGAGAGTAAGAAAAAGGGGAAGATAAAATACAAACAAAAAATCGAAGGGTTTATTCATGAGGTTTGGCCACACCATAAATTACCTCCTTGCTCCAACTTCTTGATTTTAAGATTGTTGGAGATCCCACTGTCACCCATCCTTAATTTCAAATGGGATGAGAAAAAAAATCATTTATATCACTAAAGGTAAGACAATCTCTCATTCTTGAAAGCTTTCATTTAAATATTTTCTTCACTTAAGAGATAAGATACAACTTTTTTTACTCATATACTTATCTACCTATTACAAAGAAATTACAACATGCTTAAAATAAACTCTCTTTTACTATTTAGAATATCACACAAGAGAGTAAGAGAGAAAGAAACGAAAATTTACAACTTCAAACTAAAATGAAGTTCACAAATGTTTAGCCTACTATTTGTCGTAAGTCTTGCATTCTTTGAAGTATCTTTGACCTCCTTTTGTAGCCTCAATTTTTTTCCATATCCATTATAGAGTTTTCTTGAGAAGTTGTCATAAAGTTGTTTATGTCAGCATTGGAGGAGACATCCTCTCTCGAGAGTAATCGTTCGCTCTGTATTAGCCATTGTGAGTGTCTTGGTCATTCATTTTGATTATTAAGCCATTAGACTTTGTACACTTGACATTCTTTTATCATTTTGGTGATCATTTTGAATCACCAGAAGCATTTCAAATCAATAGATCTTCTTCTTTTGATATAGTAATCCTCTGCATAACTATGACAATGATTGATCATTCTAGCAATTGTCCTCTTTAGAGAGTGGTCATCCGCTATATAACTTCGACAACTACTAATTGATCTAGTGGTCGTCCTCTTCATAGAGTGATTATCCAGTATAAGTCAATGTAGCCACTGTTCATTTTCGTGATTGTTTGCCGGCTGTGTTGGGCATCCTTTGTAGCGACGTCAATTATGAAGTTATTTTATGTCATATGCTTTATTTATTAGGCATTATCTTGCACCAGATTGAAACATCTAAACTTTAGATTGGACGTATGATCTCCACTTGATGGCAACCTAATTTTTTTTATTTCATTTTTGAATTTTCCAACTCTTTATTCTGGTCATGTAAACTTTTTATCATAATCTTAGTCATATCATCATAGAACATCCATTCATAAAAATGACGTTTAGGTCTATGAGTATCTGTTTTAATCTTTTTCGGATGCATTACAGGGTTAACCCTAAACACATCAAAATATAATTAATTAAGGCATAGGGTATAGGTTCCAACACCTTGTTACCTTGTACTTTTTTTTAGTTGGGTCATATTTTGAGTGGACCAATTTTGATTTATTAAAGAAAAACTACTCCAAAATCTAATCGAGCTCTAATTTTCAATTTTTTATATAATATTTTTTAAGTTTGCCAAAGTTTTCTTACACTCCTAAGTTTCATGTTATAATTCTACTAATGAAATTGAGATGAGATGTACAATGTAATTGCCTAAACTTTTGAATACTCTTCTAGTCCTCTCGAGTCAATATTTAATAATTATCAAAATTTCATGTTATTTTCCACTCCTAGTATTTTTTACTACGAATTTAAAATTATTTGAGCACGTCATTTGAATGAAGGAACTTTTGTTTTTGTAAATATTTGGATCACTGTTTATTGAAAAAATTGCGGTTGAAGAATTAAATTCTAAATCTTTTAGTTGGTTGAACCTCAATGGTCTAGTTAAAAAATTTGATTAGATTATTGAGATTGTGGGGTTGTAAGGTGCGTCCTAATGTATCTCTCTCCATTCGTGTGTATTACGAGTGATCGGTCATGAACTTTGCATAAGTTATCTTACTTTTTTGTTACATTTTTTCCTTTTTTTATGGCTACTTTTAGACTTGGCCATAACATAGGTTGGTCAAAGACATTTTTGTAATAAGTGTACATAAAAGTGAAACTCCAGTGATAGTCCTCCACACCACGCATCATCAACCCAACTCTTACACCTATCATATAGTAGGGGAAAGTATGTACTCCCACCAAAGTTCTTGTATTCATGCATTCTATTCTTGCTACGAATTTAAGTTTTACCAAATTCTAGTGTATTTTTCTTCAAGCATAGCTTGACAATTAATTCACAAATCAATACTTTTTTGAAGCACCATTTGCCTAACATCCCTTCTCCAGGAATGCTCACCAAAGCATTCACTCAAGAGAAAATCACTATAAATAGGTGGCATTTGGCAAGGTGCAAATAAAACTTTCGCTACACTCGATTGTCTAGGCGATTGACAAATAAAGACGTTGCACGAGTCATCACGTGCGACAGATGACTTTATGACAAGTTGGTATTAGAGCATCTTTATTGGGACTATTCAATGATGATCATGGGGAAGAAGCATTCAACAACTGATGGCAAATGGGTTCAAACTTGGAGATGCCTCATGAGTAAGCTACTACACAAGAAAAGGTTTGCTTGAGCGGGACCATGCAAGATCAAAAGAAGTCATGTTAGTCCTAACCACAACACTGGATAGATAATAGTTCGAGATGAAATCACGTCTCTCTATACATGTGGAGGCAACTATCATGCATTTGGGGTAATTCATGGTGAACGATATGCAAGACATACAAGACAATTTGTAGGAAAACCTCAAGAACTTCTGAAACAAAGTGAGATGATGTGTATCATTGAGCGTCTTCATGAAGAAGTTGTCTGCAAGGAAAAGAGGTTGACGTCTATGGAACATCAAAGGTATATGAAGGCCTTGATCGTGAGATGAAGGTCATGTCATTCTATTTGCAAGATGCAACTAGCTTATGGTGACATTGCCATTGTGACAATTTCGACCATAGCATCAAAGAGCTAATAAATATGTATGAGGAATTCAACAAGTAACTCATTAGTTATCTTTGCCATGCCAAATCAAGATTGGAGGACAAAAGAGAATTGTTGAACATCAGTAAAAATGACTTGTTCGATTGAGTACATGAAAGAGTTCATAGAGCGTCATCCGTATAATTCCCATGTGGATGAAGATATGCTGGTGGCTATCTTTGTCAAGAGGTTGAAGTCTTGAGCTAGATGGAATTGGAGCAAAGCAACTATCTTAATCTCTTATCACTAGTCGTTATTGGTGAATAACTCATGGAATATTCCAAGACAAATCTCGCACCACCAAAACCCTCTGAAAAAGGCATGGTAGGGGAGATAAGTCAAAGTCGCAAAGTAGAGCAAACAAAAACACCAACAAGATAACAAATGCAATGTCCACCAAGGTAAAATGTAGATAAATTCAAGAGAGATGAGAAGCAATTAAAGCTTGCTACATGTGCACAAGTGCAATCAACACCATGTACTTTTTTGATGAGACAAAGAAGGAGGAGGCAAGCCTCAAATTGATGCGCATTCTTAGTGTCGACAACGTCTTCATGGGAACCTCAATGACTTTTCGATTATATGAGGACATCGAGCTAAATAAAAATATTTTCAACACTTTTATCGACAGAGGATCATCTCAATTATTTGTGTAAAAAATGATTGCAAAAAGCTGAAGTTACCATAACAAAATATTTCGTCCATGTCCAAGACAATCAACACAAAATCTATCTCAATAATAAGGATCTCTCTTGAATTGAAGGTCTGAATTAGTAAATGGTCAGAAAGTTTTGACGTTATAGTGGTACCCATAAATAACTACAATGTAGTGATGGGTGTTTTCTTCTTGCAATGCCTTTTTGTAAACCAACTTAGTCCTGCAAGACCTTAAGGGACTAGAAAACACTCTTACTATAAGATGGACTGAAGATTTTAAAAGACCCTCTTGGCTATGCACATTGCTAGGGGATTGCACAAATAGGAATACATCTTCTTAGCGATATATTTGAAGACCTAGGGGCTTTCCACTCCAACTCCTTGACAAGTTCTCAAGACATTTGAGGATTTTGTATACATCATGTCCCTAGAGTCACCAAAGCGGTTGCTTTATGAAGCATAAGCATATCATGTCATTGACTTGGTTTGAAGATTGAAGTCACTATTTGGAGTTTCCTACCGATGGGCTCTGTCAAAACTCGTAAAACTTTATAAGTAGCTAATTGAAGATATAGGATATGTTCGAGCCTTTAAAACTCTACAATGCCCCAATTCATTTATAGAAAAAGCACGACAAATCCTTCCTCGCGGGCATCAACTAAAAAATGTTGAATAAACTTATGATTAAAAATAATTATGTCCTTTAACCTCACGAAGTCCCTCGTAACTTTTTACTCCTTCATGAATAAGGTATTCAAACCCTTACTTGATAGGTTCATCATTGTTTACCTTGACAATACCGAGCATAGTACAAGTATTCAAGATGTTGTGACAGAATGAACTCTACATCAATAATGAGAAATGTCCTTCACTCAATTAGAAGTGGCAACTTGAAGATGGAAGGAGAAAAAAATTGAGTCATTATGGAGTGACTTGCACTCTTTCTTTGACATGTTGAATAACTAAATTGGTAATGACCTATTTGTTAAATAATAAAAGTAAAAAATATTTTATATTTAAAGTTTGATGTGGTAGATGTAACTTGGCATTAAACATTAATTGAAATATGGGACTCCAATTTTTGAGAAACCAAAATTTGATGACATATCTATACATACATACATACATATACGTAATTGACTAATGTAAATTACGAGTTTTTGTAAAAGTTGAAAGTAACATCAACTTGGTTTACAAAAAGTCTAGTGATCATAACACTTGTTGTGTCAAAGGAATTGTCATGCCAAATAATCAAGTAAAAAAATCATTTACAGAAGTTCCACGGTTGGACCAAACTAATTAGATGGAATGATGAAGTATGCTTTCTTTTTTATGCAAGTGCCCAGAAGTTTACTCGGGTTTTAGTAAATCCAATTTGAATAATTGGACGTCTAAGAATTTTCTTCTGTCAACAATCAATAAGTATTTCAAAATTTGATAAATATGTTCATCTCCTCAGTCAATCCTTGATAATATGTTCATCAAGATAAATCATGTCCTGATACTAGCTATCTAGCTAGTTTGTTTTCATATACCTTAGGAAAGAAGAAGAGTAGTTACCATCTTGTATATAGACTTCTCCGTTTATTCCAAAAGCTTATCAAGATGGCATGGTTACCATGTCTGTTGACTCTTCCAATATTACTGCACTCATCTTGCATGCACGTCTTCCAACCTCAACCACAGACAGACTATTCTCATATTTCTACATTAAAATTTTTTATTCTTCTATTAAAATCTGTTCCCAGATCATTCTCCGTTTAGTCAAAACTTCATTTTAGAACAACAACAACAATAATAATAATAATAATTCTTGCTGAACCAAGTCAAGTTTTTTGTTTTACAGATTTTAAAGTCACAGCTAATTAAGGTATACAAGGCTCCAAAACGAGATGCTGTTTTGTTCTCAGAAGTCATATTTTATTCATTAAAATGAGAACACAAATATACTGTAGCCATTCTATCACCTGTCCGCCGTTCTCCTGCCATTTTTTCCCTTATAAAAGCCACTTCTAAAATACTCAGTTCCTCTCAGAAAATTAATTGTCTACAGCCATCTGATCAGTTGTTAACCATGCGTTTCTTATCTTGCTTCAATCGAATCAAACGTTTCTTGAAAGCAAATCATGTGGATGTCTGCGCATGTATATATATATATATATATATATATATATATATATATATATATATATATATATATATACTGCATTAATTTTCTAGCTACTTTGTTTCTATAGCTTAAATTCTAGAGCATATTTGTAAAAATAAAGTGGATTATGATTGATTTAGTAATCAGGTCGATAACCTATTCCGGTCCATTGAAGTTGAATTTATGCTTAAAATAAGATGAATACGACTTCTTAAAATCCACAGTTTGATTTCTTTTGTATGAATTTTCCTCAAGTAAGTCCACAATTTATTGACAGTTTAAGATGATAATGTTTCACAATCTTTTTGGCTATAAAGAGAGATGAATATTAGGGTGCATACACATTTAGTTGTATATAGGTGCAATCATCCACTCACAATCGTTAGAACAAAATTATTTTAGTTATAATGGCTGAGATTTAATCATCAATTATAAATCGGTTTAAGAAAAATCCCGGTTCACAAAAAAAAAATCGTCAAACTCCTCTGCGCCGAACTCCCCTACCGACCTCTGCTGCGCCGATTGCTGCCCCTTTGACCGCCGACCACCGACCTCAGCACTGGAGACGCGTCCTTGTTCTTTCCCCTTCAACTGCCCTCAGCACCGGAGAATCCCAGTCGTTGACGCTCGCTCGATGCCCCGTCCGCCCTCTTCGTTGCCGCCTCCAGTGGCGCCCTCCTCGTTGCCAATGGCAGCAACGTCTCGTCATTCAACCCGTCTCCCTTCGGCATCGCGCCACCTCCCTCACCCACTTCCGGTCATCTACTCCCTCCCGCCCTTCCTAGCTCCGATCTGAATAGCCCTCTCCTCGCTGTCGTCAGGGCCGCCGACTTCCCCGGGCTTCACGTCCTCGACTTGTGTCGGTGCAACAACGAAAAAGGCGGCGTTACCCCCCTCTGCGACCTCGTTGGTGAGGTCGTAGAGGGGACTGACGCCCCCCTTTTTGTTACTGCGTCGGCGAACGTGAAAGGGGTCGTTGGCCCCCCTCTGGCCGACACCCCCTTCCCCCTTTGCTGCCACGCCGGCGGACGCCGAGAGGGAGAGCCGCGCACGTGAACCCCTACAGGCATCCGGCTGAGAGGGAGATCCGCGTAGGCACGGTTCAGTTCAAAGGCAAACAACATTTGGTTCAAGCACATTGATCATATCCGTGATGCTACATCCGATCCGACGGAATAAATTATATGTACATGTATGCACCTAAATGTGTATGTACCCTAATATTCCTCATATATATATATATATATATATATATATATATATATATATATATATATATATATAAAGAGTTTCTCAACATATAATGCTGACACAATCCCCGAATGTCCCTAATTAAGGTTATTTTGAGAAGGCACAATTTATTCCTCTTGACATAATATAATAATGATTATTAGTAATGACTATTTTTGAATGCTCGAGGGAGACCGATAACCAAGATTTTATGAGTTATAACGCAGTGGATAACATCAATTTCTCTCTCAATAATATTATGATTTTGTGAGGTTTGAATTCTAGATTATTATCTCCAACTCTCAATTAATTAGTTCATTAACGAGCCCATTTCCCGTCCTATAAACAACTATATATATAGAATGATCCAAACCACATGCAATGCAAGTAGGAGTCAGTCTTCCCCATGATCACATGTCATCCTTCAATAATTCGATCAAGAAAAGGAGATACCGCAGGGATATAAAAATACATATCAAAGTCGTCATCCATGTAGTAGATCTTCCACTCGATCAATCAATTGGTGCCAAGAACACGTAGGAGCGGATTACATGAAGAAATTTTTTTTTTCATAACAAAGACAAGATAAGGAACTGATGTTGCTTTGTTGAAAGTTATTTAAATAATTTGAATAGTCTGACAATATATACGTAGATTTTATCAAAATTACAATATGAATTGTCCTCTTCTGGACTGTCGATTCATATAAGTATCACTCAATGAGAATATACTTGTTGTTTGTTTACGCGTTTGACCTTTGAGGCATCACTTAAATAAATTACACAAAATCTGAAAATGATAATAATCACTTAAGTGACGTTTACACATTATTACTTAGCAATTTACATTACTTAATATAAAGATTATCACTTATCAAATTATCAAGTGCATTACCTTATTTACTATGTATAACTAATTTACTTATAAAAAGAAATTACTAGGTAATCCATATTTTTTACTAAAATAATTAATGCCAATTTAAAGTTTATTTTTAATCCGTCAAAAACTTGAACAAAAAAAATATGAAGTTAATGAATCAACAAATATAGTAATGGTAATAATTTTTATATATTTTTAAATGAAAAGTTAATGTGAAAAAATGATTAATAATAATATGCAAATCATGTGAATAAGATGATAATTTAAATAAATTAATATTATTAATTATGACAATAATGATGATAATTATTATTTTTTATTGTTGTTACATATTTTTCTTATATTATTTCATGTTTTATTTGTCTAAAATTGAAAAGAATAGAAATGAAAAATAGATAAAATCGTCACTTGAGAACACCCCTTCTAATAAATGTGGATTTTTATTTCACAGATAATTTATATTGTTGGACAATTCAAATTATCTGAAAATTAAAATAAAATAAATAAAACAATATGATATGTTAAAGTAATTTAATTTTAGATTATTAGTAACCTCAAAATCGGAGTAGATACTAAAATAAAAATGATATTTACTTAGGGGTGTTTCGATGGAACATGTACAAAAGTAAATAAGAAATTAGAAGATTGAAAATTAAATCCGGGATCTCTCTATTTAATTTATAGGCTGATTAATTATCTTCTAACAAAAGTCTCGATTTTTAATTTTATTTTTGTTTTGCATCCCTCTTGACATTGAAAATCCCAATGGAGATCGACCTACGAACAGCAAAGTAAGACAGGCACATGGAAATAGGGTTTCGAATCAGATGTAGGTGGGAAGAGGGACAGTGGCAAAATAAATGCATTGAAAATATGGATATTAATTGTGCGATTGATGCAGTCTCTTTCAGATAATCAAACTGCCCAGCAAATGAAGGAAATAATAAAAGTAATAGTCATTAGCATGAAGTTTTCTCCTCTCTCTCCTTTTTTAACGACTTACATTTTTTAAACAATCAATGGTTCATCTAATTTAAGAGAAGATTACAGCATCAATAAAGTATTGGGAAAAAATAAGGGCTATTTCTATAAATCACTTCTAAATTATCATGTTTTTCTATATCTAATCCTAAACTATAAATTTTTTTAGATCCTTAAACTATCGTGATTTTTTCAATTTGATTCTTCCATCGACTTCCGTCAACTTCTCCTTTATTTTTTATTATTCTCATTTATGAAAAGTAAAAAATATCCCTTAGAGTTGCAGAGGTCGAAGATAATAGATAAAAGTTGACAAAAATCGATAGAAGGATCAAATTGAAAAAATCATGATAATTTAGAGATAAGAAATAAGTTCGTAGTTTGAAATTATATATGAAAAGTCGTGATAGTTTAGGGGTGATTTATGAAAATAAACCAAAAAATAATAGTCCGCTTGTAGAGCAATGATAGACCAATGCGAGTGAGTGTAAAAAACATGTATATGGAGTCAAGGTTTTCATGATCATCGATAGCTTGTGGAACACAACAATTGAAATATATTTCTTTTTGTTGGGGTGTTAAAGACATTTAACAGTTATTTTTTAACCTCCTCAATTATAATTTTTTTGACATATCACTTTAGACTATAGATTTAGAAATATTAGTTTATGAATTTATCAAATTATTTAACACTTAAAATTTTTCGTTAAGTTCTATCTAAATTTTTATTATTTTTTTCATTGTTTCACTACAAGAAAATTGTCAGTTTAAGGCGGAAAGTTTTCGACGGACACGAATCCTTCGCATTTTTCGACAGCATTTGCGACGGATCGAAAAAACCTTCCAAAATACTGAGGGAGAAAACATCCATCTCTACTATCCTCTGAAAATACCCATCAGTATGTTACCGACGAAAATATCCTTCGAAATTATCGAGAGATTTAAATCCGTCGGTACTTTCGAAGGTCACACCCGTCGGTAATAATATTTATAATAATATATATGTGATATAATATAAATATATGTTTAGTATTTTATGATTAATATTACTGACGAGTTTAGCCTTCGAAATTATTGAGGGATGCCAATCCATCGGTAATTTTGAAGGATCCACCCTTCGGTAATTAATTTTGTTAATAATATTTATGTAATATATTTTTTGAGAGTCATATTATGATTAATATTAAAAATAATCATTATGTTAAAATTTTAGTTCATATTAACATTTATCAATTTCTTATTCTAAATTTATTTATAATCTATATTCATAATATAATATGATATTATTAATGTTTCTAATCATATATATATATTAATACATATAATCTTATTAATGTTAATAATAAGATATTATAAATAAGTATTGATAATGAATAATATTATTTTAATTATTGACGGATAACTCCGTTCAGAATTACCGATGGATTTTAAGTCCTTCGATAATTTCGAAGGAGCTATCCTTCTGTAATTAAAATCACAATTTAAAAATTAATGTTTATAATATAATACATATCTCTCTTCCATTTACTTAAAATATTCATAATATAATATGATATTATTAATGTTTCTAATCATATATATATATTAATACATAAAATATTATTAATCTGAATAATAAGATATTATATATAAGTATTGATAATGAATAATATTATTTTAATTACAAACGGGTAACACCCTTCAAAATTACCGATGGATTTTAAGTCATTCGGTAATTCCGAAGGAGCTATCCTTCGGTAATTAAAATCATAATTTAAAAATTAATGTTTATAATATAATACATACCTCTCTTCCATTTACTTAAAATATTCATAATATAATACGGTATTATTAACGTTACTGAGGGAGAAAACATCCATCTCTACTATCCTCTGAAAATACCCATCATTATGTTACCGACGAAAATATCCTTCGAAATTATCGAGAGATTTAAATCCGTCGGTACTTTCGAAGGCCACACCCGTTGGTAATTATATTTATAATAATATATATGTGATATAATATAAATATATGTTTAGTATTTTATGATTAATATTACTAACGAGTTTAGCCTTCGAAATTACTGAGAGATGCCAATCCATCGGTAAATTTGAAGGATCCACCCTTCGGTAATTAATTTTGTTAATAATATTTATGTAATATATTTTTTGAGAGTCATATTATGATTAATATTAAAAATAATCATTATGTTAAAATTTTAGTTCATATTAACATTTATCAATTTCTTATTCTAAATTTATTTATAATCTATATTCATAATATAATATGATATTATTAATGTTTCTAATCATATATATATTAATACATATAATCTTATTAATGTTAATAATAAGATATTATAAATAAGTATTGATAATGAATAATATTATTTTAATTATTGACGGATAACTCCGTTCAGAATTACCGATGGATTTTAAGTCCTTCGATAATTTCGAAGGAGCTATCCTTCTGTAATTAAAATCATAATTTAAAAATTAATGTTTATAATATAATACATATCTCTCTTCCATTTACTTAAAATATTCATAATATAATATGATATTATTAATGTTTCTAATCATATATATATATATATATTAATACATAAAATATTATTAATCTGAATAATAAGATATTATATATAAGTATTGATAATGAATAATATTATTTTAATTACCAACGGGTAACACCCTTCAAAATTACCGATGGATTTTAAGTCATTCGGTAATTCCGAAGGAGCTATCTTTCGGTAATTAAAATCATAATTTAAAAATTAATGTTTATAATATAATACATACCTCTCTTCCATTTACTTAAAATATTCATAATATAATATGATATTATTAACGTTTCTAATCATACATATTAATACATATAATATTATTAATCTTATTAATAAGATATTATATATAAGTATTGATAATGAATAATATTATTTTAATTACCGATGGGTAACTCCATTCATAATCGACGAATTTTAAATCCTTCGATAATTCCAAAGGAGCCATCCTTTTCCTTTGGTAATTAAAAGCATAATTTAAAATTAATGTTTATAATATAATACATATCTCTCTTCCATTTATTTAAAATATTCATAATATAATATGATATTATTAATGTTTCTAATCATATGTATTACAACATATAATATTATTAATGTTAATAATAAGATATTATATATAAGTATTGATAATGAATAATATTATTTTAATTACTGACAGGTAACTCCCTTCAGAAGTACTAGCGGATCTTAAATCCTTCGGTAATTTCGAAGGAGCTATCCTTCGGTAATTAAAATAATAATTTAAAAATTAATGTTTATAATATAAGACATATCTCTCTTCCATTTACTTAAAATATTCATAATATAATATGATATTATTAATGTTTCTAATCATATATATTACAACATATAATATTATTAATGTTAATAATAAAATTTTATATGTATTATTAATGTGCACATATTTTAATGTTTCTAATCATATATATTAATACATATAATATTATTAATGTGAACATCAACTTTTTTATAAAGATAACAACTTTAACTTCGAAATATTGCGGTCGTCCAACTTAAATTATTATAACAATAAGGTCATCCAACTTAAGCTTCTAAAATGCGCGGTCAAGTTGTCATAACTCAAAGATTCAAAATTGATATGGTCATCTAGTTTCAAAACTCTTAAGTTAACTTTACTGTTATAATTACAATACAATAATCAATAGCTTTATTTTAAAAACAATACAATCATCCATTTATATTGTTCAATTGACGAGAGGACATCAAACTAAGAGGGCATTGTATTTCATTCATTGACATTGTACTTTTGCATATGTTTTGCGATGGTCACCTATTTTAATATTTTATTATTAATATTTATAATATAGCACATATGAGAAAAGTAAAGATAAAAAGATAAAAAAATCAAAGACAATTATGAGAAAATAAAAATTAATGATAACTAATTTTAAACATAAGTCTTCAACACATTTTATACACATATTGATTATTAACGTTAGTATTATATGTACGTAAATATTATCAAATTCAACTAAATTTCCATCGTAATTATAAATTTATATATTTTAAGTATTTAAATTAATTTTATCCAAAATTCTATTAATTCTATAAAATTTATGATTATTAATATTTTTAGTCGTATATCTTAATATATATTATTATAATGTTTAATAGTAAAATTTCTTACATAAACATTGTAAAAATAATATTATTTTATTTACAGACGATACGCCCTTCAGAATTATCGATAGATCTTAAATCCTTCGTTAATATCGAAAGATATATTTGTCACTAACTCAAATATTTTCCCGCCCAATTCCCCCTCCCCCCTTCCAACTTATCCTTCCTGTGCTCCCTCTCTCCCTATATTTTCCACCTTCATTTCCATTTCATACTCGTTCTCCTCCTCTCCCTCTCTCTCCCACGGTGGTGACTCCCATGATGATTCTAGCTGCGTTCCCCGCTCCCTCTCTCTCAACTCCGGCAACCGGTGCGGCCGGATCTGGCTCATAGGCGATCGGAGCCGGATCTGGCGACGGGCAGCCGATCCAGTTGCTTGCGGTCAGATCCGGCGCGCTGGTGGCCGATCCGGTCGCCTGTTACCAGGTTCGACGCGCGGGCGGTCAGATATGGCTCCCAGGAGGCCGATCCAGTCGCCTGCGACTAGATCCGGTGCGCGAGCGGCCGATCCGGTCGCCTGTGACCAGATGCGGCGCGCGGATGGCCGATCTGATCGCAGGAGACTGGATCCGGCTGCCCGCGCACCGGATCCGATCGCAAGAGACCAGATCCGGCCGTCCGCGCGTCGAATCCGATAGAAGCTTTGACGAGTGTCACCCGCCGAAGCTTTCGACGGGTGTCGCCCGCCGAAGTCTTTGATGGGTGTCGCCCACCGAAGCCTTCGACGGGAGAGTGCCCGTCGAAGCATTCAACGGTGGTCCCCGCTGAAGCCATCGACAAGTCAGATCCGTCGAAGGCTTCGACGTGTGTGTATCCGTTGAAGGTTTCGATGGGTGGTCTCCTGTCTCCGTCAAAACTTGTGAAGGGGCCAACACTCCTACCTCCGGGTCTGCAGCTGGATTAGGAGTTTCCGATTGCAAAATCAATCGGAAGCACCAAAGGACGACCTTCGCTCAAATCTTTCGACGGAGTTTAGTTGTCAAAAATTTTGAAGGCCATTTTTCTGTCGTAGATTACGTCAAAATTCTCGAAGGGAGTTTTTAGGACCGTCGATAATTTTTTCTGACGACAAAATTTTCAACTAACCATTATCTGTCGAAAAATCCATCACAAAGGCCTATTTGTGACGGATTTCAAAGGTTTTGTGACGGATAAATCCGTTGCAAAATCGCAATATTCTTGTAGTGTATATAAATATAAGTTAAAAATATTACCATGAGCATAATATTACATAATAGTTTTATCTTTAATGATTTTTCTAATTTTAGAATGTTTTATATTAAAAAGGAAGTAAAATGTATCTCATAATTGTTAAAAGAATAAATTAATAACATTTTGGAGGGAAGTTACTCAAATACAAATTATGAATTTAAAGTTTAGGATAAATGTGGGAAAATGTATTAGTCATGTAAAGTTATAGGAAATAATCCAAACATTAATTATGATAGTAGCATAGACCTACTATACATAAATATAAAATCAATTAAGTTCCAAAATTATACCATCTAGATGTATGAGGTTCAGATCCACCCAATCAATCTAACCCCAAACAAATGTCTTTCAAATTAACACGACTTTAGCCATAATTAGGAAATTCTTCTAATTTTCCAACCCAATAATTTTTAGAATTCTCGACCCGGGAAACTAGGTAAATAACCCGGTCCAGATTAGATCCGGGCCGGGACCGGGTCTCTTGAGTGGAAAACCCGTCGGGTATCGGGTCAGGATCGGATCTGTAGTACAGATACCTGACCCGGACCCGATATTATCTACTATATAAACCTCATCTCCACTCTCTTATTTTATTTCAACTTATTTTTCTCTCTCCCATCTCTCTCTCGCCCTCTCCCTCACGACGGCGGCAGCACCGGCGACTCCGACAACCGTCTTGACTGCGGCGACCCTCCCCCTCTCCTTACTCCCTCTCTTTCTCTACTCTGGCCGCCAGGCGTCGGATCGGCCACTGGTAGGCCGATCCGACGCCTGGCGGCTGGATCGGCTCGCTTGGCGACCGGATCATCCATTTCTCGACCCGGCCGCAAACCCGGTCGCATTCCCGGATTGCCGGATCTGACCCGGAACCGGATCCGAGTCTGGTACCAGATCGAAAATTTTTTGACCCGGCATAATTCGGGTCGGTACCGAGTCCGCTTAGACCCGAATCCGGTCTCGGATTTGCTCAGCCGTAAAATTTTTCAACATAGTACTCTTTATTTACAATTATATTTTACTTTAATTATTTTAAAAATGAATAATTAATTATATCAGTGAAAACTTTTAACCTATAGATTAAGGGCTCTAGAAAAAGGTTAATTAACCACATAATCCGGACTCCTAAATATCATAATAATGTGTGTTTAACCAAAAAAAATCAAGACTTAAGTTAATATTACTTAATTCTCAACATTTTTGCCATTCTACGACACTGTGAAGATAGTGCTTTTTTAAATATATTTTTTTCAATTGTCGCATGAATATCTAAGAACTTTGCTCTCATGCTTGTCAGGTCAAACAAATTTTAACACATTTTAGCAACTAATAGAGAAAATGATTATATAATTTTTTTCCTATCTATTTGACAAGTCAAAGAAAATAAATTAGGGAATGATCACTCACGTGCATCAGTGTATGAATATTTATCTTGCTTTGAAAAGTATTTTGATGTATCTCTTGTGCTTAAGAAATTATATTGTTATATACAATATATGATACGATATCTCCTTATGAATGCTTATAGTTTCTAAATTAACAATTTATCACATCTTTAAAACAATTTATATTATTTTGTCTATTTTTCGTTTTTAGAAGTTCAAAAGAAGGAGATAAAGTCACGAGTACAGAAGCACACTCCCGTTGTAGAATTATCATAACATGGTCAAGCCAGTGCCAGAAGAAGATACGGTTCTGAAAGAATTGCTGCAAATACAATAGTGTGAGAACCCAGATACCATGTGGTCATGAATGGAACATTCATCCGACAAAGATGAGACACATGTAGAATGATGGCAAGACACTAGAACATTAAAAAGGGTGAAGACATTGGAGGAGGAAACCTGTCCAATTGGAGGGAGAGGAGCAAAAGAGGACAACTAGGGAGAGAAGTCCAACACCATCAATTGTGATTTTATTTTTCTACTTGTAATGATTATGTACAATGGAACTCTATTTTTATATGTTGTATCATGCAATCTCCATAAAACTATAGTGTAGATCATTTTGCCGACGCTGTCTTGACACTAATGTGTCATTAATATGATGCTAAACACAATAGCACATTAGCGACACAACGGTGATATCATGTTTAGTGTCACATTAGCAGTACATCAATGATTTGAGTTCGATGCTACAATAGTTTTGTAATCTAGTGCCACAATAGTGTCGCGATCTAGGGCCGCCTTGGAGTCAATGGAGTACCACAATAGGCAGCAGAAAATGCATAGGTAAGAATGTCTTTAGCATCACAATGGCATCAACATAGCGTCACAAGTAGCGCCACATTGGCATCAAAACTACATCCCCGGGATTAGCACCGCCTTGATGTCTACCTAGGAGATGCTAAACAGCTTTCTGCCATGTGACAACCAGTGTCACTATAGCGTCTCACTAGCGCCGACTGCTGACGCTATTATCACGTCTTCATTGTTGGCACTAGCACGATAGTAATAGTGACTGTATGTTGGCGTCGCATCATTGTTGAGCTTCTGTAATGCTACTGTGTCACTAACTTTGTTAGCGATGATTTAGCGCCACTTTAGATGTGCTTGTTTGTGTTTCTAAACATAAAATTTCTTTCATTGACACTTTAGTGTTCATATTAGATCTTGGTTTTAGTTTGATATACATAGCCCTTCTATTACTTTTTTTTTCTTTTCAGTTCTACTGATCTTTATTCTCAGTGTATGCCAAGGACTTACTCTCTAATCAAAGAATTTTGCTACTCTAAACTTGAGAGAAGCTTTAGCAAAAGGAGAAGGCAACAACTAATCATGAAACAATTAGTGAATTAAAATGAGTCAAATTCTAGATTAGCAATTGGTGTAAAAAATAGTTGAACATGTGATTAAGCAACTATATATGGACTCTCTTGTAATAAGTTTTAGCTCTAAAGGTACTAGAACACCATCAAATAAGCCTACTCCAAGAGCAAATTTGAACATACTTCATCATAACATGGAACCTCAAGTTTCATTTGTCTGAAAGACACTTGTGTACTTTCACCTAATAGAATATAAGTTCCTAGAGATCCTGAAATTGCCAATGTATCATTACAACTTTCAACTTGCATTAGTAACTATGGTGCAACAAGATAAATGTGGAGGATCAGATTCTTAGGACCCTTTCAATCAAGAAGATTTGTGGTACACCACAATTCAATAATATTCTTAGTGATGCAAGATTATTTTTATTTTCATTGAAAAGGAAAAGCCAAAGTTTGGTGAAAGACTCTTAAACTTGAGAATGTAATCAACTGAGGTGCCTTGTTTTAGCTCTTTTGTTGTAGAATTTTATCCACCAAGCAAAACAACTCACATCAGATATAGGATATAAAATATTTATCAACTTGATTTGAAAAATCTCTATGAATCATGGCAAAATTCCAATAAGTTATCTCTTCTTGCCCACATCATGCATTTGAAAGATGATAGTTATTAAACTTTAATTTTTTTTTTCTACAAATGATTGAGCTATTATACTTATGTAGTAAGATAATGCTGCTAGAGGAGTGTTTCCCACTACAAATATTAAAGAAACTAATAAACTTGTTGAGAATCTAACTAAGAACCACTACCACCTAATGCATGAAAGAGCTAGAAGAAATGAAACAAAGAAACACAAAACAACTGATCTAATTTCTTCCAAAGTTCAAGAGGTTGTTGAAAAAAGTTTTAGAAACGTTAAACTTATCAACTTAATATGTCAGCCTCAGCTTATGAAATAAAGTGTTCTCATTTTAAGAGTCCAGTTCGGACGCCAAAAGGTCGAACGAATGCTCAACCTTTCCTGAACATAAAATGCTGAAATCTCAGCCATGAGTTTCTAATGCCCAGAGGATAAAGCGGTCATCATATCTGTCTATATTACAATTATCTATCTCTATTTTATTTTCACCGCTATCGGTCATTAAGATAAATATAATTCCTTGGTAGGATATATTGGACGTCCGCTTAGGGGACTGGACGTCTGGTATGATAACACTTAACATTAACATTTTGTTAAGAGGAGTAGACTGCTAATATGATTGGTCATCCATTCCTTCTCAGCAGAATCTTAGGTCATTATGAGATCCTTAGGCTATGAATCAATTTTCAATATACATACATCCTAAACATATTTAAACTTAGTCCTAATTAACTTGATACAAAGGTCATTTATAACCATTCTTATGTCCATTTCAATACCAAGCACCATGCATAAAACATAAGGTTTGTTCTTATACATTCATTTGACTTTTAGTCCATGATCACTAGATAATCATGCTAAAATTCTATCTAAATTCATCTTAATCCATGTGAAATCTTCATATTTTGATAATTATGTTTAATCTACATGCATTTATCTTTTCAGCATAATATTATCTTACACTTGCACATTTGAGCTATTTAATATATTATTTTAGCTCTTATTTCTTTATTTTTCTGTTCATATTATTTCAACCTTCAAATGAAGCACAAAAGGCAAACATTCTTGCTGAAAAAAAGAGGAAGATACCACTCTTTGCAAACCGTCAAAAACTAATGAGAAAGAAATCTTTTCTCAGGACAAAAGCAAGAAGGCCAAGTGGAAAAATCATAAGGAATAGAAGCTTGGATTAAGTGATGATGATAATGCCATATAAAAGAGGGACAGGAGCAATAGAAGTCTTCTTCGGCCATATGCTGGTGACTACATCTTGAATCTGAAAGAAGGAGAAGAAGCAAACCAAAGGATACTTCAAGCTAATTCTTCTACTTTTATATTTCAAAATATTTTTATTATATTCCTTATATATTTTGTAATGATTTCTACATCTATAAGGAGGTAAATCTTAACTCTCCTAGAATAGGATAATAGTTTAGTTTCTGTTTATGGATGGATGATAGAACAACACTTTTGTTATTGATATTAGTGCAGTTTTTGAATGTTTTAGAATTTTATTTTGTTGATGTGAATCTTATTATGTAATGACAACTGAAAAGTTGATTTTAGATTCTTTCCTTGCTAAAAAATAGTCAAGAACATCGACATAATTTTTTGTTCTAATCTGTCTACACTGAGATTTTAAAACTACAAGCCCTAATAAATGACTTTGATTTGTAAAAGTTGACTCTTATTGTCTTATCCTTAAGTTGATAGATAAGTTTGTATTGCTAAACAAAAATGCATGATTAAAGAAAACAAATGATACACACGTCCTTATTATTCCAATCACCAGTTTATGTAAATAATGTACTAGTTACTCTGTCACAAAGTAAGCACATCCTATCAGTTGTTAGAAAAGCAATTCACACTTGATAGGTTTCCTAGAAATTTTAAACTTATGAAGAAGTTGCAACAAATACAACTTGAAGCTAGAAACCTCTTTTTTTACAAAAAAAGGAGAATTTCGTAGAGTCTTGAAGCTAGAAATTTAAGCTTGCTTGCAATTCATTCTTGTCTTTCTGAGATAAAGGGGTAAGCTAGAAATTTAAGCTTGCTTGCAATTCATTCTTGTATTTCTAAGATAAAGGGGTTAGTTGACCGATCTATAACTTCTTGACCAGAATTCCAAACCATACGTACAAGCAAAGGAGAAACTTATTCAGTTCACAACATGACGGCCCATAAGATGTCGCATGACCTTCTAAAAGAAAAAAGGCAGAATTAGCAGCTTGAAAAACTTATATTAGTAGAAAATTAATATGTCTTTTTTTCTAAAACAAAGTTGTGGCAGGAAGCATCATTATCAGCAATGGAGGACTTTTCATGCTTAGAAACAATATTAACAATGAAAAAAAAACATAGAGATGTGGCAATAAGCACAAGAAAAGACTAGATTAGTGAAACAAAAAGGCATCACGACACACATCAAATGAAACGGTTGCATACTTAAAATGAAATACAGTAAGGGGGGGGGGGGGGGGGGGGGGGGGGGGGGGGAGGGTGCACCTGAATTTTCAGTAATTCCCATCTAAGCAACACCATAAAGAAAATCCAACGAATCAAATCACCAAGCAATGATTGCATCGAATCAAGGGGAACTCGTAATCTCGCACTAAGGAGGCCCTCAAGGCTGCCTCCGTGCATGAGAAGGCTGCCAAATCTGCCTCACACGCAGAGGCGGCCTCGATGGCCTCCCTAGCACGAGAAGTGGCTCCGAAGCTGCCTCACACGCAGAGACGGCCTGACGGCTGCCCATTGCAAGAGGCGGCACGCGAAGGCGGCTTCCGAAGCCCCCACGACTGCCAAAGTTGATGACCATCTATGGCCGCCAACGTCTATGCGAGAAGATGAGTGATTTGAAGGGATCATGCACTCTGGGCAAAAGTAAACAATTAGGTTGAAAGAGGATTATTTTATACCCTAATCATCATTAACAAAGTTTTATGGGATAAAAGTAGGATGAAAAATGTCATTTTTTTCTAACTTTGATGCCAAATATTCTTTATCTATGTTTTCATCATTTTTTAGGAAATAAAAAATAATTTAAAATATATATTATATCCTAATCAAAGTTAAATAAATAAATGAATAAAGTTAAGTATACAAAAAAATAATAATTAATAATTAAATATTATTAAGCATTATAGGTAAAGAGACGTCATTTAAAAAAGTTAAAAAATAAATATTTGTTTATCTTTAAACATTTTAAAAATTTGAAAGATATTAAAATATTTAAACAAATAAACATCATTTAAAAAATTTATCATCTAAGCATTTAAAAAAATATTCAAATTTAAAATCTAAGATATTTGTTTATTTTTATTAATGATATTAAAATTTGAAAGATAATATTAAACCTTAAAGTATAATAAAAAAAATTCATTTTATTTTAAATCTTAAAGTAATAAATAATAATATTATTTGAGAATGAAAAAATATCGAGTGAGAAAAGAAATTAAAATAAAAGAAGCATATCTTCCAAATATCATTAATATTATTTTAAGGGACTTTTTCATTCAACCCACCAATATCTTTAACAACGAGATAGTTGTCATTAATTTAAATATTTTAATGTCAAGACTAATCTTATTATTATGGTTAACTTTTAACGACTAGTCATAAAAGTTTTAAGGACCAAGTTTCTTCTAGTCGTTATTGTTCACGACTAGTATTTTTTTTGTCATTACTAATAATATTTAATGACCAGGTTCGGATCTGTTCGTTAATTATGATCGTTAAATATCATTTTTCTTGTAGTATTTGATCCATTTAACTTATGTTAATGTGAATCTCATATTGAAATGACAGCCGGGAGGTGAATTTATATTCCCTTGTTGTTCAAAAATGAACCAAGAGCATTAGCATTAGTTTCTGAATTTAATTTCATCTATGCAGTGAGCAGAATTGTTTATTTCATCTTTGCATCTAATGTTATAATTTCTGACTTCTCTTATTATGGTTACATATGAGAGGAATGTTAGCATACTAGTATATGTCCATAAGTTTTATGATATTTTGATATCAGTTGAAACCTTAGACAATTGATCTTATCCAATTTAAATTTAATATATCATTATTGTCTCAAAAGTTTTATTCAATCTTTTGATTTGTAATATAAATTTTTGAGATGCAGCTTGTTTTTGGCCGCTAGATAATTCTAATCATATATTTTGTTCTTGTAAATGATTCATGAATTTATGGGGAAATTGTTTTACTATCAGGTCCAAAAAAATGATAAGTTCTAAACATTCGCTTATAAGGTTCGCAAAAATACTTCTACATACCGGATGATCGCTAAGCTTGAGGATGCCCACTATTAGTTGATACTTTATGTGATCCTGAAGCAAATGAACGTTATTGATAGCAGACTTTCACTATGACTAGGGACTAAAAAGTGTCAAACCTATGAATTTCATTTCATGTTAGAAACTTCAAGAACGGTCGCGTACTGCTCCGCCGCTCCACTTCTCCCCGATTGTGAACAATCATCGATAACTTTTCTCATGTCATCCCCGAAGGATGGCCGTCTTCCCCACCGATCCTTGGTGCTGTAGGTGATCCTCCATCTCCTCTCTTCTCATTATCTCCTTTCATTCTCTCCATTGTGTTCTCATAATTGTGTCTTGGGTTTGGCTTGGGACTTGTTTATTCTTTGCACTAAACCCCTCCTATGACGTGTTCAACATGTGAGACAACCACTCATGACCCAAGGAAACAATGAATTCCTCCTCTCATCCTACTCTGCACATCTACCACGATCCTACCTTTTTTGACCCACCATTGCCTCATCATTTGAGAAATTCTTTGCACATCAAGATGCCACATGTGGCATTAGAGTGTACTGGGAGTCCTTCAAAATGCCTACCTTAATTACTTGAGCTTTTTGATGGCATAAGGTTCCTTCCTCTTCTTGACCTAAATAAGAAAATTTACCCTAGGTTATAGCTAGATTCTTCTATGCCAACCTATCCTATCCAAACAAATCCAAAGTCCTAGTTCATGATCTCAAGCTTGATCCTATCTTAATTTGTTGACTTCTCGGTGTTCCCTCCACGGAATTTGAGAATAGCACTATCCAATATTGGTCCTCCAATATTGAGTTTTCCGATGCTATGGATGTTGTATTTGGGGGTGAGGTTGTGAGCTTCCCATTGAGAGGGGTTTAAAAAAATTGAATCCAACCCTTCTTGCCTCCCGCCATATCATTAGCCATATACTCTTTCCCTGACCAGAACATAAACTTTGTTTATCTTCATATTGTCTCCTCCAGAATGATTATCTTCCTATGAGTTTTAGAGCTTTTATGATTCATCATTTTATACTCACTAAGGATAAGATTATTTCCGATCATGCTCAAAGCATGAGTCCTTATTATGACACTTTCCTCTCATCTTTCTTGTCTAAGTAGTGTGGTCATTCCAAGTCTGAACCATATATCACTGAACATCACTCTAAAATCATTGGAGTGGCATAATGATCTAAAAGGGTCTTATAGGGGTAATGAGTGGGTCCTTACCAAAAAGGGCCAAGAGGTGCCACCTAAGTTAGATTAAAATGATGCAAACAATGCCAAGGTTCTTATAGGCAATGCTATGACCATGGAGGATGTTGGACCTGAGTGATCTTATTGTCAGAGTACTTCTGAGTGGGGTCTATTTTTTGCGGCTTATGTTGGACCCACACTTGTTGAGTGGGATGGCATGCTTATGCGCATGGACATGTTGGAGATGCATGGGACAACGACCCACACAAAGGTTACCTCTTTGTTATCTTCACCTCCAGATCTTTAACATGACACCTTACGAGTGTGTCGATGATGCTCCCTACATTTAGTTCCTAATTGTTTTGCTTTCTTTTGGTTTCCCATTTTGATGTCAACAAGGGGATAATTATAACTAAGATATTAGATTTATATGACTAGGATTATCTATGATGGATCATTCGAGCATGTAGATGTATTTGAGTATTTATTATTGACTCTTTGAGCACTTTTGATGGTTCCTAGATGTACGGATGTTATTATGATGTTATATATGACTTTATGAGCATTTACTATGTTCTTATCTCAGGCATGTGGATTTTATGATATCTTGACATGGTGCTTTAAATTGATGTGTTTGCAATGTCCTTATGCAATGACCACTTTTTAATATGCTTATGATTCTATATATGCATGTGAGTGCATTCATATTGGTCAAAATGTTAACCTCATATGTCATATGTGAAAGTGGTAAACTATATTGTTGATTTTCATACCTTAGTACATATTTGAAGGAGTATTGATTAAGTGAGAGTAGTTTACACATGTTTTATATTTATCTCTCCTTAGTCAATTTATTTACCATCATGAGGAAACTATTAGTTCGAGTTGTATACTCCAAGTATTTTGATGATACAAATAAAGAGATTATGAACTAACTATTGGTTAAAATATTGAGCTTAACATGTTAATGAAATTGTGAAAGAAATATATTTTAAAAGTTTTAATGAAGAAATGAATGTTCAGTGTAAGTAGTTATGAAAACTTGAAGATAGTCGCCAATATGGCAGATGCCCCATTGCGATGATCAACAACTTTCAATACATTAAAATAGACTAACGCTTTAGGAGCGGATGATCTAGGAGGATGCAGCGAATGATCACAAAGCATGATTGAACACCTGCAAATATGGGACTTTGAGCTCATGTTTGCTTGGGTAGCGGATGCCTTCTTTGCAAACCAGATGAAGAATATTTGATGGCCAAAAAAGTAAGGTTGACCCATGTTTACAGTGTTGAACTAGAGTTTGCCGATTGAATGGTCATATTTCTATAATGTCACATGGACCACTCGATCAGTGCATAGGAGAAGTTGAAACAATTGGAGCACAGAATAGTTGCCTAACTATGAAGGAGCGGACCAAAATACAAGCGACAGTCCGTTCGCTGCTGGCAAAAGAAGCATTCTTGAGACTTGGAGCATCCTCTTTCCAACTATTAGAAAAATTGTATAGAAGAATGAGGGGACTTTCACAACGGCCATACAGACTCTAGAAGGCTATAAAAAGATACCAAAGTTCGAAGAAACACAAGAAGAAAAGGAACAACATTATTGAGACTTGGAGCATATTGGAGTACATTTGAGTTCTAATTTTGAATATTCTTTTTGTTAATTTGTGAGTGAGCTAAATTGTAAAAGAAAGATTGTTTGAGAGAATTGTTGTATTGTGAAAGATTATGCTAATAAGACGTGTGCATGTTCTCTTGAGCAGTGAAGAAGACGGTGAAGGTGCAAAAGAGTTTTTTTTCTTACCTAAGTTCGAAAGAAGGAAGACACCAGTAGAATCTCCAATAGTTTTGAGATTGAGAAATTGAAGTGGAGACGTAGGTCAAGGCATGACTAAATCATGTTAAACTCGTTTGTCTTGTGTTTGTATTTCTATTTTTTACTTTGCAAATTATGCTTAAATTGATTTTTCACACTTCCGGTCTATCTTATTGAAATAATTTTTATAACACCAACGCCCCTCCCTTTAGTCCAAGTGATCCTACAATTATATCTTAATGCTTTATTGATTCACATGCAAAAAAGAATGATGATTATATGATTTATCAAACTGAATATTACATATGATCAGAATGTAGATGCATGATTATTATTATCATAAGAATGACATTAAAATCTTGATTAAGAAAAAATTCAAAATAAATGGATAATAAAATGCCTAAAAAGAAGATTGCTAGAATAAAATTTTGTGAGACATTACAATATAGATGGCAGAACAATTTCATTTGTTTCTCATCCGCCCTTTTCGCAAGTTCCTCATTTACTGCCTCCTCTCTATAGTTGTCTCTCTCTTTCAACTACACAAAAGTCATTGTTGGTTTCTCTTTTAATGTCTCCCTCTCTTCTTAAGACGTGATCTTTTTTTTTACAAGGTAAATATGGATTCATCTATTAGCAAAAGAGCAGGAAATGTTTGGGTAAGAAAATGGTGAAGATCCGAAGGTGGGTGGTCCTCTCAAAAAATGCCAAAAATGAAACTCCAATCAACATTCGCTACGTAGTCAGCATTGCCATTCGCCTCTCCATAACTATGAGTACATTTGAAAAATCGAAAACCAAAATAAGTTGTTGAATCTCATCCATGATGTTCCATAGCCTCCAATTCGCATTTTCCACGCAGTTGATCATGTGCACAAGAAGATAGGAATAAGACTCTAGTCACACATGTGTAAGACCGATTGCACAATCACACCACAAATTAACCGTGGAGAGCGCCCCATGCCTCATAATGAATGATCGAGCCCGTATTCAGCGATATGCCCTTGCGGAAAGAAAGCCATCATTAGATGACGATCAACCCCACTCCCGCCAGCAGTACTCATGTTTAGTAATTGACCCATTCGAGTTGATCTTAGAGCATAGTGGGGGTTGGGACTCCCACCTGATTCAAAGATCGTGGGGGGAAGGTGCCTCAAGTAAGTGGTGATTCTCATATTCCCTAAATCTAGCTTAGAGCCAAAGAATAGTAATGGTTGCCCTCTTGGAGCCAAAATGGATACATATGTCAAATACCACAGAAACAAAAAGTGAAAAGAGAATGAAAATATTTACGTGCAATGCCATTCAGAGAATCGCCCTCGCGAATTCACGATTCCTCAGACCAAGAGTGTTTGAAGGTGACCAGTTTCAGATTGAAATATGTTCCAAAGTTCAACCGCAACATGACACTCAAAGAAAAGGTGAAAATTTGTCTCAAGAGAAAGGCCACATAAGTGACGTTTGGGGTTAATGTTTTTATCAAAGTGCGAGACCATGCTCGTGATAGGTAAACGAGTATGTCTAAGTTTACATAGGAACATCTTAATTTTGGGAGGTGCTTTTATATCTCAGATCAAACTCTAGTCAGGCCGCCCGAGAGTCGCTTTGGCTAGGTTGGGGACTAAAGAAAATATAGACTGTGGGTATTCCATGTCCATATACACTTATCATCCTTGGCTCCTAAGGGCAAAAAATTTGAAGAAATAGCATAAACCAATTGGGGGCCAAAACATGCAGACAAAAGAGGCAAGACCCAAAGTCGATTATAAATAAAATCCATGACAGACAAAGTATGCAAAGGCATTTGGACATTAATAAACATAGGCATAAAGAAAAAGTGAGTAGAAAATAATCATGGATCCCGCGTAACATTTGTCTTACGACCTTAACAATCATGCTTTTTCGACCATCCCGAATAGCCAACATGGCCTCCTGAACCGTACGCCAATGCCAAGAGGAGTTCATACAATTACAAATTAGCCATGGGTGAAAAATGTCATATTTAGATTTACGAAATTGAAAACAAAGTTCATCATTGTTGTTAAGAATAGCCATAATCTGCTGCACTAGTAGGGAAGCTTGCATATGAGATAACATCCAACTAAGTACGTGAAGAACCATTTTGTTCCCATTATCAAATCACAGAAAGTTCTAGGATAGCTTTTCTAATGAAGCAATAAGACCACTGGACAGATATACATTTGCAAGAGAATGATAGGGTGTTGAATTGAATACAGATTTGGAAAGTTCCAGGATAACTTTTCTAATGAAGCAATAAGACCACTGGACAGATACACATTTGCAAGAGAATGATAGGGTGCTGAATTGAGTACAAATTTGATAAGATAGTTTTACTAGTCAGATTGAGAAGTTTACCTTTCCAACTTGCAATACCACTAGAAACTTTGTCGATTAAAGCACTTTGGTAATTTCTGGGAATGTACTTATAAGATATAGAAATGCCTAAATATATAGACAAAGGAAAAGTTACCTTGTTGGATAATAAGAAAAGGCGGGACATATAGCATTTCTCCTACGGGTGCACAACTTAATAGGAAAAAAATTCTGATTTGTTTTTACTTACACATTCTTCCTCCTACGTCTATGGTGGCTTAAGTTTTGCACCCATAAGCACGATCAGCGTCCTTGGAGCCGAGGGAGGATCCCCATCGCTACCTTGGTTCAAACTTAACACGGATGACTTCTTTGCAAGGAGGGCAGATGTTGAGGGGTAGATCTGCTAACACTAAATTTGTTTGTGCACGTGCTTTACATGAGAAATTTGAATCGGTATTGAAAGCTAAATGTTGGGCTATTTGACAAGGACTTTTCCATTGTCGTCGCTTGGTTCTTCCCGATATCATTTTGGAGTCGAATTCGAAGATCGCTGCGAACATCATCAACACGAGGCATCTAATACCCCGACGGCTTCATAGCATTATCAGTGATATCAGATTCATTTCTCAAAATTTTTCCAACTTCAGTGTAATCACATTAACCGTGACGCTAAGCTAGAAACGATTCAATTAGCATTTTTCGAAAGAAGTACATCTATTTTGAGAGGTTCTTCCTTCTCAAGAAATCTCCATACTTTTATTTTCGGACAATGTTAACATCATCCCTTAATTAAATATTTATCTTTATCACAAAAAAAAAATATCATCGCTAAACTTCTAACGATTCAGAACTGGATTATCGAGCGGCCGAACGAACATGGAGAAGAAAACACATGCATGTCTCGAGATGTTCTGACCTTGGAGCACACGTTGTAGAATTAACTAACGAGGTCGAAAATGTACGGTCGAGTGAACAAAAGCGTTACAGATTCACAACAAAATTATATTATTCGAAGCTAAATTTAATGTTTGAAAATGTTCTGCACCTTTTGTGTTACGTACAGACTAACATCATATTCATTCTCTTGCCAAAAATAATTATTAAAAGGAAGAAAAAGAACAGTATGTGGTAGGTAGAATCTGTGTTCATCCTTGTGCCGCCTCGGCATTGTAGTGTTGCATGCATATATCCTGTCCATGCATGACATGTATGATGAGAGAGAGAGAGAGAGTTTGATCCATGTGTTGTGGACTTGTGGGCTAGCAAACACTATCAGAGCAAGAGAAAAAATGTGAGGGACTACTAATAGGAATTTATATAATTATATTAAAATAATCTTTTTTCAATATAGATATTATTAATATTGTTGTCAGAAAAATAGGAGGGACCCTTCCAAATAGGACTAACTCTCCTTCCCTGCTTGCAAAGGCCACTAGTGTCAAGTGTTGATTTGAGAATAAATTTTGTAAAAAAAAAAGATAGAACATGTATTTTTATTTATTTTAAAGTGCATTTTTTCAATTATATTGTCTCTGGATTAAATTGAATAAATATGAAATATTATTGAAAAAGTAAGTAGATGCAATAGCAAGAATATATATTCTATTGTAATAATTTAATAACGAATAATTTTGTAATCACTTAGGTGGTTCTTAAAAATGATTAGCTTAATTATTTTAAATTATATTTCGATATTATTTTTTAAAATAATTGATTAATCTGCAAAATTTTCATCTCAAACACCCCTTGTTGCTATGATCACTTCGAATAAAATAATTTACTATATGATTCGCTTAGTGCAGAAAGAAGGTCGGGAACAAGCTCTTGTTCTGATTTTTTTTATCAAACGTCTGTTTTTTTAACTCGTGTATCCCATCAAAATATGAGAATAATTGTGTTCCTAAGAGGTTGAAGAACATTTATGTTCTTATTGGGCTCTACGCCTTGGATCAATTTGTTTTTACTCCTATAACAAATTAAACCGGTGCCATATATCTGTCTTCTGAGATCCATAACTTGATGTAGAAGCTAGTGGCCTTCTAAAGGCTCTGTTTAATAATATTAAAATTAATGTTTTAAATAGTATTTAGCTATTTAAACGTTAAATTTTTTATTTTATAAATGATAAAAATAAATAGCGTTTAATGCTTCATATGAAAATATTGAAAAGCTCTTTCAACTAGCGTTTAACGTTTAGATGTTAGTGTTTTATAAATTTTTTCAATTTTACCTTTATTCAAATACATTATTTCTTTCTAACTTATCTTATTATTTTCTCATTTTTTTTATTTTATAATTATTTAACTATATTTCTTTTTATATTAATGCTTAATTAATTGCAAATTATTTATATGTTAACGATGAATAAAAAATAATTTCACAATTAATACTTTTATATCATGGGTGCACTATATAAAAATTATTGTCAATATAAATTTCTATATATTTTAACAAAAAAATTAGTTGTGCATTTTTATTTTATTTTATTAAAATATAAATATTTAATTGATTTGTATTATAATACAATTTGTATAGTGCTTGAATTAAATAATTTATCATATGTTTGATTATGTCATTTTATATTCATCAGCTAATTCTACTGTTAAATTTACTAAACACTAATTTGTTACAACATCTAATTGCTAATCATCATCCGCTATTCGCTATCTGCGAGTTAAACTGTTATCTGCTTGTCAAATCGCTAATAATATCATACAGAGCCTAAATCCAAAAGACGCTTACGAATAGTCAATAAAATATTTTATCTACTTATTTTATATGTGAATGAAAAGTATTTGTGCATACTGCGTGATGCATACCTATACAGACATACTACACATGACAAGCAAGTAAAATTTATCATTTTGCATTTAGAAATAAATATATTGGTCATGAATGTTCTAGTGATGCATTATTGATTAGCATCAAGAACTTAGTTTAAACTCACGCATGGTATACCCAAACTAGAAAACTTGTGTTTTGCGCACATAATATGTAATGCCCGGCATTATTCCTCTCTCTCCTTATTTGAAATTTTAAATGCAAATTCGAAATTAAAAAAAAAGAAAAAAAAGGGGACGAGAGAACCGATTCTCCCTCCCCCATTTCCCCTCCAGCATTCTCTCTCTCCTTCACCCCACTTCCCCTCCCCCACGAGACCCTCTCTCCCTCACTCTCCACTCCCCTCCCACAACTCTCTAGACAGAGAGAGAGATAGAAGTTATAAAGGGGAGAGTGTGGTGGACTTTCACACCTTTCCACTCTCCCCACAGCCCGGCAGCTCCTCTACTTCTTCTTTTTTTGTCTGCTCTTTCCGGCGAAATACGACGAGCGGAGGAACAACGAGAACCAGGACTACCGGCGAACCTCCGACAAATCAAAAGAAAAGATACCGTAGACGTAAAAATTCTTAGATGAAGAAATGTCGATCAATTATCGCGCAATTCGATTCCAATTTATTTTATCGTTTTCTTGTCGGAAAGCGATCGTCATTCTCAAATTCTTTGTAAAATAAATTTAAATATATTAGATCTACAATTTGGTAGGTTAACTTCTATTTATTATTTACTTTTAGGACGAAGTGCTAATTAATTAATAATAGTATGATTCCCGTGATAATTAACGAATCACATTCTTTTATACTCGCATGATGATAAAACATGTCTCGGGATTTCTTTTTGTGATGCTATTTGTTAGGAAATGATTCATGTCATTAATTACAGAAATAAGAAATTCTGATTTGGAATTATTAAATGATGTTGCCGAGTCATGAAATTATCGGTCATGCCATTATATGGTGATTCATGAATTAAATTTGTAATTTCATGTGTAACACCAGTACGTGTGAAATCATTATCGCATTACCCATTATATTTATCTATACAATATAGATTTCTAAATGTGAGGACTCTCGGCTAGGATGTGGATTAAGAGGAAATAATTACTCTAAGTGTTAGAAGACAAAATCCATGACCAATACGTGTGAAATTATTATTACATCTCCCATTATATTTATCTATACAATATAGATTTCCAAATTTGAGGACTCTCGGCTAGGATATGGATTAAGAGGAAATAATTACTCTAAGTGCTAGAAGACAAAAATCCATATGTTTGTATAAATGTTTACGTCACCTTATTGCATTATTAATTAGTTTACATTTGTTATTTATGCTTGAACTGTGATTATTATGTAATTATATAAATTGTTTGATAATCATTAATTGCCTAAATGTTTTCCCCTTTACTGCGTGATACTTTAATTGATTATATCAGACAAATTAATTATGAAATGTAAAAGATAGACATAATAGATTAATCAAGATAACGCAGGAACAACAGCCGAAATCCGGCCTGAGTCAAATGCCGACTCAGACCAGGCTCGGCATCTTGGTCCGCTCGACAGCAATCCGGTGCATCGTCAGCCCGGCCCGGGTCCTGTCGAGTAGAATGACGCGTTGTCATTGTTTGGACCCTGATCCTCCATAAATGGGCCCCGCATCCGATAGACTCACTTGAAGTCATATCCAACAAAGTAAAGAATGGATGGGATTTTCCTCCCTCAGGAAAAGGGTCATGACCTTACTTTTTTTCTGACTATGATTTTCAAAAAAGGACAAATAAGACAAATAAAGTAAAGATAAATGAATGTGATAGCTATGTGTTGTTCATGGTAAAGGTTAAAGTATTGTACAGTGGAGGCAGGTAGCTACGCTGAGGAGACAGTGTACCTACTGGTTTAACTACCACTGCTCCTGGACCATATGCCCTCTCCCACCTGTGCTCCGAATAAGGGTGACGTATGGAATGCACTCTTCCCCCACGGGGGCATATATGAATTATATTATTTTATGTCAGAGGGATAGGTAGTTTAGCTGAGGAGACAGTGAACCTACAGGTCCGTAACGACCACTGTTCCTAGGATGCAGGTCCTCTGCCACCTGTATTCCGAAAAGGTTATGTCTGAACATACACCTTCCCTTTCATGGGCACCCTGGCAACATTCAGTGCAGAGACACATCTAACTTTCCAATTAATTAAAGTCGAGCTCACATAGGATAACGAACATCGAGGACCTGGTAGTAATGTAAAAGACGTAGTCCCACACAGAGCATTGTAATGAATAACAGAGTATTGCAGTGATCAGAGTAAAGTATAGTGCAATGAATAACAGACTATGATAATGGATAATAGGTCAAGGTAATGGACAACAGAGCATGGTAATGGATAATATGTCAAGGTAATGAACAACAGAGCATAGTAATGGATAATCGAATATGGTAATGGATAATAGAGCATGGTAATGGTTCATAGAGCATAGTATTGTATAAAGCATTGCTAAAGTAAAGAATAAAATAATTGATCATTGATTATCATATCATTGTCTATTACTCTATTTGTACTGGGCGTTAGCTCACGGGCATTCCATGCCCCTGTTTTGGAATTTTACAGGTGAGAACCCTACTTAGAGATGAGGTGGATAATGCAGAGCTTCAGGATGACGGCACATGACTTGCAATATCACTACAACTTTCCGCCATTTATATTCTGCATTGAATTATCAAATGTTGTAAATATGAAACTTTTGAATTTCCCTTTTGGCCTTGCTTTTTGTTGATATTATCTGAACCCTTTTGAACTATCCTTGTTCCTTACGTCTTTTGAATTATCATCACATGTGACATTTGTCATTTCATAATGATATTTCTTCCGCATTTTTATATCATTATTACGCTCTATCATTTCCTTTGCCACGTGGGTCATTTGTTGACCAGTCAAGGTTCAAGTCAAAGTCAAAGTAATCATAGGTAGTGGTAGCGCTCCCTTGATCAGCCTGACTGCCAGCGTAGTAAGAGGGCTGATTTTGGGGGCGTTACATAATAGCTTATAAATATTTACTATTAACAATGTATACACTTTTGAAACAAAAATGCAATAATTAGCCATTTTAGATATATGCGTTATTTTTCCATCATTACCGTTTTTAATAATAATGATTCTTTATAGATCGGAGATTAGTGATGACTTTGTAAGTGAATTTGACAACTTCTATACATTTTATCGAGGAGAATATTTTGTGGATTCCTCTCTGACCTCTCTCTCTCTCTCTCTCTCTCTCTCTCTCTCTCTCTCTCTCTCTCTCTCTCTCTCTCTCTCTCTCTCTCTCTCTCTCTCTCTCTCTCTCTCTCTCTCTCTCTCTCTCTTATATAGGTATAATTGACCCTCCTTGGAACTAATTTTGTATGGTTATTGCATATTTATACTTTGATCTGGTGGTTATATTGTCTTTATGACCATTCATAAGATCATGTGTTGAAACCTCAGCATCACAAAACTTTTTTCTATTATTACCTATGTTGGCCCCCTCCATGGTGAAGTCTAAGTCTAAGTCCGCCTCTGTCCCATTCTCACAATTGGTATCTTTCTCTCTCTGTCTATCATCTTCCTAAAACTGTCATAAATTATTTAGGAAAAGGATTTAATGGGCATGCTCCCTAGAGAGCATTGTGATGCCTACAACCATCAACATCTGATCGAATTTGGATGGTTGATGAAGTAAGGTGCAGTTCAACAACGAAGAGGAGCCGTGGTGGTCCCTTCTGGGCCGTCCGACTCTAACGAGTGAATAGAAAGTTAGATCTACATTGGATCTCACTCAAATCGCCCCATCTATTCTTCCGAGGAGAAGTTTGGTTTCAAACTCCAATTCGAACAGGAGGAGTACGACATAGCTTCATCCTCCTCACGCCCTAACAAGCAAGAAGGGGAGCTCGGCTCCGGCATGTTCGCTTTGACAGTGGTGATGACGCCGGCGGCTGGGGAGAGCAGATGGTCGCGATGATTTGGTTCACCCAGATCTACAGTAGGAAGTTGAGCAGCGCGTGGGAGCCACACATCCGATAGGCGGCGCGATCGTAGGCGATGGCGCCCTCCTCCGTCATCTCGAACATGCCCAGCCACACCCTTGTGTTGTTCTTCGTCGGGTCCCTGATCTCTACCATGAACTTTCCCCACGGCCGCTGCCGAAGGCCTGTTCAAATAGGCGATAAAATAAAATAAAAAATATCCCTGATCACCTGCTTTGGGGGTTAAAGGCCGGAGGAAATATAGACAACATAACATCTGCAAAGAAGAAGACGGAGTGCCTACTCGCTTAGATTCCCAGGGATCTCATACAGAAAAAAAATCCCCCTGATTAACCCCTAAAGCTGGTAATCAACAAATATCTTCAAATTAGCCTAACATTTATTTCTGCCCATTTCTTTTCCAACAAATCAGAATTAATTTACGTGTTCATTTTTAAAAATTTAGCCTAACGAAAGAGTAGTTTAAACCAAATGTTTGCAATCAACACTTTATATACGGAGACATTTCAGAGCAGGCAACTGAAATAATCTTGGCAGAGTTTGTGCAGTGGGGACATCCATCTAAAACTAACGATTGTAATCTGGAGAAAGAAGCACCACCTATCCACTGGCACCTGGATATCCTTTTATCACCAATTGTCTAAGGTTGGGATACTACGAGAGTTACCATAAAATCAAATTAGGGGTGTCACGATTGAAGCCTTGGATCTACCTATCTTATTTACATATGCAAGAAAACAATGACAAATTTTAAAAGTTATAATCACAAATTTTAAAATACCTCAACAAAAATCAATACTTTCTATACATGACATGCAAGCCCTAAATCACACTACAAGAAAATGACATATCTCCGACCGTAATATTTTTCGACGACTGAAAAACCTTCGTAATTTGCAATGAATTACTTGCCATTGATATTTTTTACGGATCAGACCATGGGAAATATTTTCTACGGCTTAAGCCGTGGAAGATGTTTCCTACAACTTAAGCTGTGGGAAGTTCCAACGGCATTAGTCGTGGGAAAAAATTTTCACGGTTCGAACTGTGAGAATTTTTTGACTAAGCCGTGAGAAAATTTTCCCACGGTTCTTCCGACGATTCGAACCATGGGAATTTTTCATGGCCGGAGCCTTGGGAAAATTTTCCTATGGCCCAAGCCGTGGAAAATTTTTTTCCCGCTACTTCCTTTCCTTATATTCACCCTCTCCCTCTCTCTACCTCATTCCCTCTCTCCTCTCTTTCCCTCCTTCCCTCTCTCGCTAGGTGGCCATCTCCCTCCTTCATGACGACCGGCGCGGCCCTCCCTCTTTCCCTCTCTCTCGTAGGCGACACGCCTGGCAACCCTCTCTCTCGCCCGTGGCTGGATCGGCCGTCTGGCGGCCAGATCCGACCGTCTCATGGGGGATTGGCCGCCCGGCTGTCGGATTCGGCTGCGCGAATTCGATTCGGCCGCATGCGGGGAATAGCCACGATCGGCCTCATTCGGCCTATCCAACTAGCAAGAGTTTTTTTTAATATTTGCAAAAAAAAAAATTCGACAGTCTCCGCTGTTGAAAAATCATATATCTCCAACGGCTCAAACCATGAAAAGTTTTCACAGGCTGAACCATGGAAAACGTTCTCACGATTCAGATCGTGGGCACTTCCCACGGCTCAGACCGTGGGAACATTTCCCACGGCTTGAGACGTCCCGTAAGAAGTTCTCGCGGCTCGGACCGTGGGAAATGTTTTCCACGGCCCAAACCATGAAAACTTTCTCACGGTCCGAGCCGTGGAAACTTCCTATGAGCTCAGTCATGGAAAACATTTCCCATGGTTTTTTCACGGCTCAAGCCGCGGCAAATGTTTCCGACGGCTCGTGTCGTAAAAAATGTTTGCGACGAGTAAATTTTCGACGGTTCACTTTCATCGAAAAATTTGTGGGAAACTCACATTTACGACGGTTTTGTGACAATTTTCAATGACTAAGACCATAGAAAATAATGATTTTTCCTGTAGTACCACTGCATAATTCTCTTCATTGTCCCGCTACGCCTCTTCCTCAATTAATTCCCAAACAACAAAAGAAATGGAAAACTACGTAGATCGAGAACCAGACACATCTCAACTAAAAAGTTATCCAAACTATATATAATTAATGACGCTAACATCAATGGTTGATATGTAGTGTTTGGTGAAAACGCAAGAGCAAACAAAATGATGGAATGCCGTTGTGAACTGGGCATTTACTATGACCTATGAATGGGTTGATGTGTGGAGTGGAGTGGAGTGTAGGCAGCATAAAACTGAGAGGCATATGGTTGGTGGGAATGGGATGATGTATATGATCACCTTCCTCTTTCACCACTTTTTTTTCTTCGATCGAGACCTACTGTTATTCAAAGTTACTAGTACCACAGTGTTCGAATTGGAGTGGATAAATTATTATGAATATGAAACTATTAACATCCAGCGATTCTATTAAATTTGATGTGCTGCTCAATTTTTCTAAAAGCTTAAATCGTTAGAAAGAGCAATATCATTTATTTTATATTCTTAACACTTCTTCTCACGTGTAGACTACTGACAATTTTTGATCTAATCCAAACTCAATATGTGAACAACAAAAGGAGAAAATTGCTTTTTAATAAGAGCTTAACTTAACGATGTTCGAAGCATCTGGTTCTGATATCATGTTAAATTTAATGTGCTGCCCAATTTTTCTAAAAATTTAAACCGTTAAAAAAATAATATCATTTATTTTATATTCTTAACATATTCCATAAGATTGTGCCGACCATAGTTGATTCTTCATCACCCATTAATTACTATTATTACTACATACGACTGATGGTAGTACCGTAATGGCTTTTGCGTGGACTCTGCTCACCTACCCTGCACCAAAAGGAAATCAATTAATTTTCATTTACATTTCTGCTTTATTATTATTATTATTATTATTATTATTATTATTATTATTATTATTATTATTATTATTATTATTATTATTATTATTATTATTATTATTATTATTATTATTATTATTATTATTATTATATAATTTCTTTAAAAATAATTCCTTTTGTCATATAGGAACATTTAGATGAATATGCTGCAAAAGAAAAATAAAGGAACATTTAGGCGGCCATCGAATATTTTCTTAATTGCATTCTCTTCATATTAATTTCCTTTTCATATAAAAGTTTCTTTTTTATTTGATTTTCTTAGTAGTGATTTATTTTCTTATCATTATATTGGTATATTAATTAAAAAATTAATGATATTATGGAACAAATATAACATAATGTAGTTAATTAACACAAAAGAAGGTAAGCAGTGAAGATGAACGTGAGTTAGCACCTGCACGAAATAATTAACGTGATCTCTTGTTTCAATAAAAAGGAGTAAGCAATAAATTATAAAACTTGAAATATTGTTAAGAACATTCAACTTTAATCCGGTCAAAATTTTAACCATTAAAGAACTGAGTCAAATGTAAATTAAACGTCGCGCATGACATCAATCTTTTAATATTAAAAAAAATACTCATTCCTGTTTTAAAATGACACAATCATATATATATACACGAGGGGTTTAATGTATATGTGAAGCAGCAAATGCTTAGCACCATGTGAAGCAGGCTTAAAACCGTCCGATTGTGATCCGGCGGTTGATATGGATGCGCCCGTCCAGATGTCATCGGACGGCACCAGTGCATCTCGCGAGATGTTCTAGCCTTTTCGATTGCAGCGCCCACTTCACACAAAACACTCCCGCTCAGCTTTTTTTTTTTTCTCATTTTCCCGTTTTCTCCTCTCTCGCCCTAAATCCTCGCTGATCTTTCTGGCGATCTCTGGCGCTACGATCCATCTCTTCTTCTCCGGCGGGTGCTGCGATCCACCAGGTGCTGCTCGCCCTTACCCCCTCTCTCGCCCTCATTTTTCCCTGTTTCCTCTCGCCCTAAATCCTCTTCTAGCGATCTCCGGCGCTGCGATCTAGCTCTTCTTCTCCGGCACTACGATCCACAAGGTGCTTCTCGCCCTTTCCTTCTCACTCACTCTCTCTCACACACACACCATTTATCTCTCTCTCCCTTTGTCTCTTCTTCAAAGTTCAGGGGCAGTGACCAGCGGTTGCCGGCTCACGTCATCGGAGACATGAAGACCCTCCCATCTCCGTCGGAGACCGGACTCTTGGAATGGCGCGTAGAAGAGCGCCCACGCTGTGGCGTACATCCCGGCGACCATGGCGGATGACGAGGCGGCCCTTGAGATTGGAGGTGTGAGGAGGATTCCCATGAGGAGCTTGTACGAATTCATGCTGTTCGAGATGGTGGTGATGCAGCTTACGGAGGCGCTGAAGCAGAGCCCGACACAACTTCGTTCGCGCCATACCAACCTTGAGTACGGTGCCGGCCAAGCATTTGTTAAAATGCATATACTCTCTATTGTTTTGTCTAGCTCTGTATTGCTTGAAAACCATGAGTGATCTATGACTAATTACTTGTAATTTAGATTTGGAGTTTAGTTTTTAAAAAATTACTTGTAATTTAGATCTATTTGTGTGGGTGTTTGCTTTCTGATTAAATGAGTTGTATAACTTTTCTCTATTAAAAAGAATTGATAAGAGAATTGATGGTAATATATCAGGACAGAAAACTCATTTGTCTACCGTGACGAAAAAGATGGTCAAGCAAAAAGCAAATTTCTACATTTCTACCTATATACAACATCTTTTTCCAATGGAGTTTAGTTGCAGCATTTGTAAATTGCGATGAAATGTTTTTTATGTTCCAGTGCACTAAGGAATGGCCACGAAGTACATTTTTTTATGTTAATTACATATAAAAGATCACCTTTGCATTCATGCATGATGTAAGGATTTCCATCCCCAACGTAGCAAGGGTAGTTGTATCCGAGGCCTGGAGTTGTGGAGTTGTAGCATGACTCTAGTCGCTGAGGCACACATAATTCGATTTATCCTTCATTTATGGCTTTAACTTTTGACCCATTCCAGGAGCAACCAAAATTTTAACGACAGCCAAGTACATTTCCGAACAATGAGTCAAACTCTATGATACATGCTATAACTTTTTAAGGAATCTATTTATTTAAAACCTAAATGGGATGTGAATCAATCCCAAGTAAATATTTCTTAAAAGCAACATATAGCTCTTCTAAAAAAACAAGAACATGCAAGTTTATTCACAAGAACATACAAAAGTGATTTATAAACAAGAACATGCCAGTTTATTCTAACTAAAAAGTAACAAACATGCTAATTACATTCTGAATACATCTATGTAGCTGACAATAAAAATAAGAAACAAGGACCATAACGAAGATACCGCTAAAATGTCGTCAATTTGATTCTGTATCCTCCAATTCAACAGTCCACCAGCCCTTCACAGACTACCAAATTCTAGTTGAATTGCATGGAAGTTACTATGAAACCAGAAACTCGACAGAGAGCAGAAGGGCGCAAAAGAGAAGGCTCGGGATCATCTCACACGCTGTAGTGAAGGTCGCTAGCGAAGGTTGCAAAGGACCGGAGCCGCTGATCGCCGCCCTGCAGAGATGGAATTGCCAGTTATCGAGCAAGAGAGAGCAGAACAGATCGGAAGCCACTCACGTTCATCGAATTACCGGAGGGATGGAGGTCGCCGATCGCTGCCCCGTAACAGTCAGTCACATATCTGCAGTCGACAAACGGAGATCGAGAAATCTTGGACGGGAAAAGGGAAAAAGAGAGGAGTGAGGTAGGTACATGGCGCTCGCCGCCCTGTAAAGGTGGAGCCGCTAGTCACCGAGCGAGAGACGGAGAGATCGGCAGCCACTCACATTCGCCCGAGGACTGGTGGGATGGAGGTCACCGATCACCGCCCCGAAACAGCTGATATGCAGCCGGCGAACAAAGATCGAGAAATCTTGGTCGGGAAAAGGCAAAAAGAGGGGAGCAAGAGAGAGACAATGCGCAAGAAGTAGATACCTGGCGCTCGCCGATCGTCGCCGCTGCGATCGGCAGTCATTGCCGCTTCGCTCACCGGAGAAGATAGCCGGATTTGGATCCCTGGAGCGAGCGGGAGCTTTTCGTGTGAAGCGGCGCTACGATCGAAAAGGAAAAAAATCATGCGTGTGTGAAGTGGGCGCTGCAATCGGAAAGGCTGGAACATCTCACGAGATGCAGTGGTGCCGTCCGATGACATCGGGACAGGCACATCCATATCAACCGTCGGATCACAATCGGATGGTTTTAAGCCTACTTCACACGGTGCTAAACATTTGCTGCTTCATATATACATTAAACTCATATATGATTGGAACCCATGTAAAAACAAATCAATATTCACCTTATTTTATTGAATTAAGTTGGCCAAATATCTTTCCCTTCTTTATTTGTGATATTCAGTCTGATCAACTTGACAAATATATATACAAAAATTGTTATCCAAGAAGAAGAAGAAGAAAAAACTTAAACAATGTGAAAGTTTAAGATAACAGGCCGATAAACTTGTTATATAACGAAAAATCAAGCGTATCTCATATAGATGATAGCGCATGTTTTGAAAATTTTAGAAGTGATGCATCTTTACCGTAGATATAGATCACTCTCATATCATATCACTAATTTTTTTAACATCATTAATAATATCATAAATTATAAGTTTTGCGCACTGATCACGAGTTATAGTCTCGGGCCACCATTGAGCCCGCTGTCTGATTATGATAAGTGAAATTTTCAACAGGAATTTTCTACATTAAAAAAAGTTCGAACTCGTGACCTTTATTTAAACGGGGAAGAGCTACTACCCACTATTGTTGATATCTAAGGACGACGTCTGCACATTCTTTGCTTCAACCTTCCACCTACCCACGTCCTCCAAGTGGTATTTGTGTTCTTTTTTAATATTTAGTGTTTGGTATCAAATTTATTTTTGAAAAAATTACGTGCACGCACGACTCAAACCGGAGGAGTCAAAGTGAACGCTGTTTGAACGTTGAAACAAATCCACAGATGGAGCTCAGGTTCAATTCCTTGACCAAGAAGTCAAAATATGAGCAACTTCACAAATTAGTTACTTATTGTTTTTTTTAATAATTTATTTGAATAATTCTGGGGATATTGCGATAATAAGATATTGACGCGCATATTTGAATTTTGAAAATAAAATAAATGTAATCGTATTTGACTAACGAACTAATTGGAACAATCATTATTCCTTAATTTGAAATGCTTGATTGATTAAAAAAAGGTAAAGGTTACTGATCAATCTGTATAAATTGGTATGCATACTACTTGTGACCAATGTTTTCAAAATCGAACCGGATTCATTATCGGGTCGTGATTGGATCGGTCTGATTGGGTTCGATCGGATTGAACTATTTTTTATTAAAATAATATTATTTATATTAATTTTGAATATATATATATATCATAATTAATATATTATATAATATATCATACTACTAATAGTAATAATAGCTTAATATAGAACTATTATTTATTATATTCTATAAATAAAAATTATTATTTATTATATTATATAAATATAAACTATCCAAAATTATATGAGTGGTACATTATTATATATTTTATTATTTATATAATATTTATAATGTTATATTAATCTAGTTGAATCTAATTCACTTTTAAAATTTGGCTTCTTTTATTTATTTTCATATATTCTTCCTATTGTTTATTACCCCATATTCATTTCCTTTTTTATTTCATATTTTCCCATAGTTGATCCTTCTTTTTTTCAAATCTATTCTTTTCTAATTACTTATTATATTTAGAAACTTAAAACTTACCCAATTATTATTATATAATCCTAATGTCACGCATATTAATGAATCATTATTAATTTTTTTATTATGTTAGTTTATTTAATTTTTTCTTCTTTACTGAATTTTTTAGTATCTTTTAGTTTCAAAATTTTCTCCCTGGTCATCTCCACTAATCATTCCTTTTCTTCATTATTATTTATTCTTCTTATTGATTATCTTCCTCTATTTGTTTTCCTCGTTCTATTTTTGGTTTTAACATATGATTACTTCTTTCCTTAATTTATACTTTTTTTAAAAAAATTTGCTACCATTTCTTAACTTCTTTCCATATAAAATTGATTTTTTAAATTTTTTTTGCACTGAACCGGTTCTGGGCTGATTTTTTTGGTTCAACCGAAAATTTGCCGACTCAATACCTAAAACAATTTTGAACTCTAACTGGACTGGACTGGGCACCGATTCGTGGTCGAACCTGTTGGTCCGATCCAATTTTAATAACATTGTTTGTGACCGAACGAAAAGTAATTGGTTCACTAAATATCCTTCAACTTTAATATTTTATCAATTCTACTCCAACTTTACTTTATAACTAAACTACTCTCCAACCATTGAGTTACTTCATTAGATATACTTTCTACCGAAAATAACCAATTTCTCGTGACATATTATTTTAAAAAAATTATTAAAATAATATATAAAATTAAAAAGGGAGCTGGGGGCCCCTTCTCCTCTCCTCTTCGGCGCCGGAGAGGAGGGGGCGTGGCGCCTCCGAGGTCTCCACCACTGATCATTGAGAAACAAAATTGGCATGGTTGAAGTTGGAGCCCCTTGGCGTCGGATTCCTGGACGAGCTCAACGATTAGATCTCGGTGCCGGTGAGGTTGGACAATCGGGGAGTCAACCTCGGTGGGAGGACATGGACTTGCCGACGGTAATGTGGATCTTGCCATTGTCATTGACCTTGGCATTGCCGACATCGGAGTCAATGTGGAAGGAGACGATGGAAGCGGCGGTGTCCAGAAATTGGTTGGTGATGAGAAGGCGGGCAGTTTTATACTCGAACAGGAAGAGCATGAGGGTGTACCAGATGTGCACTGGAGGATGACAATCTAGACCTTGAGCGAGCCAGAGTAGGGGCCGTACATGGCGATGAGGTGGGGGATGCCCATGACGAGGGTGTTGGGCAGCATGGAGAGGTAGAAGATGGTGATGGACCAATTGAGCAAGGCGGCGGCGCCGATTCCGTGGCTTGCTGCGCCACAGCAGAGGTTGGCCGCGCGACGAGGACGAAGAGTTTCTGCAGCGTGTCGACGATCAGGAAGCGGAAGTTCATGGCGTAGGGATTGTTAGTAGAGATGAGGTGAAAGGAGAGTAGGGGACGGCGAAGATGGTGACAAAGCGATTAATGTTGGAGCACTGGTCGGGGCTGAAGATGCCCCACCGAATGTAGCCATAGACCAGCCTGTGGGTGTCACCGGATGTAGCCGGAGGGGAGGGTGGGTGTGGGGGGTGGGGGGGTGGGGGTGCTCTGTGCACGAGAGGAGAAGAGGAGAGCTCCCTCCAACCACCTGAGCGGCTAGCCGCGGAATCGGCGCCGAGATCCAAAGGGAGAGGAGGTGTGACCCTCTCCTTTTAAATTTTTTTATTATTTTAATGTTTTATATATTCCACGTTAGTGAAATGATCGATAAGGTATTTAAAGAAACAAGTCAATAGTTGAAGAGTAATCTAATTATAAAGTAAAGTTAAATAATAGAGTTGAAAAAATAAATAAAGTTTAGGATATTTAGTGAAATTTTCTGTTTCTTTTAATACTACTTTGATCCTCCTCTCTCATGTTGTCATTTCACAACCACTCATTTCATCCTACTTAATCCTAAGTCCCTCCTCTCTCCTTTTGCCATTACACAACCCCCTCCCTCTTTTCCTTCCCGGTGTTGATGCTCCAAAGCTCAAAGATGAAAGCTTTGAACAAGGAGTGAAGACAAAAAGGAAGAACACATACAAGTGAAGTACTAACAAAAGAAACCATAAATCCGATGAAATGTGTGTTTAATGATATCTTTGTCATCAAAAATATTTTATTGAGTTAGAGACATGTTTAAGGTTCTTTTTAATTCATAAATGACGATCTTTATTTGAGGATTAAATGCTATTATGATAGTGGGGAAAGAAAAGTCAATCTAGATTTCTATTATATGTTCGATTTGATTTTATGCATTGCTCATGCATCATTCGTTTATTAGTTGACACTAAGGTAGCGCTGCTACTGACGTGATGCTATTATGTCTCTAATGTGGCATTTGGAAATATATTTTTTCACATATACTAAATTTTAATTAATAAATTGATTGCATAATAACTATAATTGTATTCATTTATGGATATGGATACATTGACATGATAATTAGTTTGTATAAACTTTTATGATATGTGGATGTGATTAAAACTAAACACTATGGTGCTATATTAGTTTTTTTTAGTTTGGAATGCTATTCTTAAAATTTTATGATACTATTCTTTATTTTGTGATGCATGTTATAGAAATTGTGTTGGATGTAATATTGTGCATTAAATATGCGTTGTAAACTGTCTGAGCATGGAAGAAGACAATTGAATGTAATTGGAATGTTGTCACAATAGTGTCAAAATAGTGATACTAGCAATGTCACGAGGGCGTCGCTCTAATGTTGGCAGTTGACACTATTGCTACTGTTGGCGTGCGTGTGACACTATTAGCTTGGGGAGCTAGGCGTCATGCTTTATTGGATCTATGGTGACACTAAAGGGTTGTTTGGTATCAGGTCATAATGACCCAGGGACAAGAATAAAAATGTAAAGAACATTTTTGTTTTGTGAATTTTATAATTATTTAAAAATTTTTAAAAAGAAAAATGTTAATTCTCTTCTTTTCTCACTCATAGTAAGAACATTAAAACCTCACTTTTTCAATTTCCAAAACAAAAAAAGTATTTATCTGACAAGAACTTTTCTTGTCTCTATTCTTGACCTTGTTCTAAGAGTGTTTGGATGAATGAATAAGAAGAAAGACTTTGTCCCTATTTTATTCTCATACCAAACACCCCTTAAAAAGTCACCGTCTAAATTAGTACTGATTCAATGCTGCCTTAGAGATATATTTTATATCAATATTCATCGAATTTCTTGTATTAGGTTTCAATTTCTCTACATGCCCCCTCCTTTTCGTAATTCTCCTCTTACATAAGTATAAGCAATGGCGACTCGCCTTTTACCTTTTCTTACCTTAATTACTATTTTTAGATCATATTGACCAAATTAACTCATATGGGAACAACGAATACCTTAATTAGTAATGTACGCTAATAATAAGTTAATCCAAAGATTGTCATGAATAGCAATTGGTTTGAAATGGTGCATAAGTCCCATCCTTCATGAATTTATGATCATATGGATTTATTGATAAATAAAGTGTGGGAGTAAACGAAAGCTCCAAACCCTAAGAAATTGATTGATTTGATTGGAATTCATAAAATTAAACTTGCTTCTTCTTTATCCGACGTTCAATCTTTAGTTATCACTTGTGGTCCGAAATAAATTCCTTCATAAATGTGACATCAAAGAAAAAAATGCATATGATGTGTTCTTTTAATTAATTAACCAACAAATTAAGCATTAATCTCACATAATTATAATAACTTTATTGTGATAAAAAAAAAGTTGGAGGTATTACTGATTTCAGCTTTGAATATATATGCTAAAGAGAATGCATGGATCACGAGAGTCTGTTCTCAAATTAAGAATTGCTGAAAGGCCAGAGAGCATGTGAATGATGCATGAACAGCAAGCAAATATGCATGTTTTAACATTTTTTTCTATTTTATATTGCCAATATGTATGTAGAATACATAATAAAATAGCTTATGTTCCCACTGGCAGAAGTGGCGATTGCCAAACCTAATTATCAAATTGTTCCCAGGAGTGCATGATACACGAGATTAAAATGGGTAGACAAGGTATTTTTGCCTTGGCACACATATGCATTTTAACTTACAAGGATTCTGAACAATTTAAATATTTTCCACTGATCTTGAAACTCAAATATTGGAGTACACAACTTAATTAATGAATTAATATAATATATAACTAGTGAGTGCCACTAACTATAATATATAGGTTCAAGTTTGGTTATTTGCAAAATTGTGTCTTAAAATTCTAATAATCTTGAATTCAATTTTTAGATCATCAATTTAACAAAAAAAAGTTATCATTTCACTCTCGTTGAAATGCCGAATTAATCAAATATTAAGACGTCTGGACAGTGACAGATTACACCCGGAAAAAACACTTGTGACATACAGGTAAATAAAAGAACATCATTTTTTTTCTTAAATTTTCTTTCTTCTTATTTCATCTTTCTTTTTTAGAAATTTGACATGACAGAAAAGATTAGGTTAGATGCATGGTCAAGGTACTTGCCATGTTATTCCCACCAACCCCCTAAAGTCTCTCTCTCTCTCTCTATCTTTCCCTCTCTCGCGAAACTTGCCATGTATTACCAGTTTACCACCAACCCTCTCTGTCTCTCTCCCTCTAGATGAGAGAGAAAGAGGCGCGTCCTTTTTTGGACCTCTGAGTCTTCTCAGCTCTCACTTCATCCCGCCTCACACAACTAACGCGAGACTCCAACGTGTGGCTTTACTAGCCGTTCGATCGCTCCGATCCAACGGTCAGCATACTCTTCTCAACTAACACGACACGCCGTGCTCCTTCCTCTCCAACAACCACCACACCACCTCCCGCTCTTATTTAAACCCTCCATTCCACACATCCATATGATGCATCCCCTCCAATCCATGTGATTACCATCTCACCACCTTGATTCCGCCATTACCAGCTCCGCTTCCGCTTCTCTGAGCTCCCAATCTTTGCAGCTTTCATTTGTAGCTAGCTTTCCATCTTTAATTCGAATCATATAAGCCATGGAGCTCGCTGCACAAGTAGCACCACTCCACGGGAACGGGAAGGCCAACGGGGCGCTCGAGGGGCTCTGCATCAAGGGCGCCGTGGGCGACCCCTTGAACTGGGGAGCGGCGGCCGAGTCCATGGCCGGGAGCCACCTGGACGAGGTGAAGCGTATGGTGGAGGACTTCCGGGCGCCGCTGGTGCGGCTGGAGGGCGCCGACCTGAGGATCTCTCAGGTGGCGGCCGTGGCAGCCGCGGCCGCACCCGTCCGGGTGGAGCTGTCTGAGGGAGCCAGGGAGCGGGTGAGGGCGAGCAGCGAGTGGGTGATGGAGAGCATGAACAAGGGCACCGACAGCTACGGCGTCACCACCGGCTTCGGCGCCACCTCTCACAGGAGGACCAAGCAAGGAGGGGCCCTTCAGAAAGAGCTCATCAGGTATATAATTAATTAGTTAATTAACTACGCCGATCTCGCAACAATAATATATATATATATATATATATATTATATACTTGGTAGCTAGACATGATGCAGTCAAAGTGTATAATTGACTATTATATTATATCTGTCAGTGTTGACATGCATGCACACGTGGACTAACTTGGAGCTCATCATCGCAGGTTCCTCAATGCCGGAATCTTTGGCTCCGGACCGGAATCCGGGAATACTCTGCCGGGCACGGCAACGAGGGCAGCCATGCTGGTCAGGATCAACACGCTGCTCCAGGGCTACTCGGGCATCCGGTTCGAGATCCTCGAGGCCATCACCAGCCTCCTCAACAACAACGTCACCCCGTGCCTTCCACTCCGCGGCACCATCACTGCCTCCGGCGACCTTGTCCCCTTGTCCTACATCGCCGGGATCCTCACCGGTCGACCCAACTCTAAGGCCATCTCTGCCGACGGAAAGACCGTCGACGCAGTCAAGGCATTCGAGCTTGCCGGCATCGCGAGCGGCTTCTTCGAGCTGCAGCCCAAGGAAGGACTGGCACTAGTGAACGGCACCGCCGTTGGCTCTGGAATGGCTTCTATGGTGCTCTACGAGACAAACATCTTGGCCGTCCTCTCCGAGGTGTTGTCGGCAGTGTTCTGTGAGGTCATGATGGGGAAACCCGAGTACACCGACCATCTCACCCACAAGCTGAAGCATCACCCGGGCCAGATTGAGGCTGCAGCCATCATGGAGCACGTACTCGACGGCAGCTCCTACATGAAGATGGCCCAGAAGCTCCACGAGCTTGACCCCCTGCAGAAGCCTAAGCAGGACCGCTACGCGCTCCGCACGTCGCCACAGTGGCTGGGCCCTCAGATCGAAGTCATCCGGGCGGCGACCAAGTCCATCGAGAGGGAGATCAACTCTGTCAATGACAACCCGCTCATCGACGTCTCCAGGAACAAAGCGCTGCACGGCGGCAACTTCCAGGGCACCCCCATTGGAGTGTCCATGGATAACACCCGACTCGCCATCGCCGCTATAGGCAAGCTCATGTTCGCGCAGTTCTCTGAGCTCGTTAACGACTTCTACAACAACGGACTGCCGTCGAACCTCTCCGGTGGGCGCAACCCTAGCCTGGACTACGGTTTCAAGGGTGCAGAGATCGCCATGGCATCCTACTGCTCTGAGCTCCAGTTCCTCGGGAACCCCGTCACCAACCACGTCCAGAGCGCGGAACAGCACAACCAAGACGTGAACTCCCTAGGACTGATCTCGTCCAGGAAGACCGCGGAGGCCGTGGAGATCCTCAAGCTCATGTCTTCCACCTACTTGGTCGCGCTCTGCCAAGCCATCGACTTGAGGCACCTGGAGGAGAACCTGAAGGCCGCCGTGAAGAACACAGTGAGCCTAGTGGCCAAGAGGGTCCTCACCATGGGAGCCAACGGCGAGCTCCACCCCTCGCGGTTCTGCGAGAAGGACCTGATCAGAGTCGTCGACCGCGAGCACGTCTTCGCCTACATCGACGACCCCTGCAGCGCAACATACCCTCTGATGCAGAATCTGAGGCAGGTGCTCGTGGAGCACGCACTGGCCAACGGCGAGAAGGAGAAGGACCACAACAGTTCCATCTTCCAGAAGATAGCTGCATTCGAGGAAGAGCTCAAGCTGCAGCTGCCCAAGGACGTGGAGGCCGCGAGGGTCGCCGTTGAGGGCGGTAGGCCGAGCGTCCCCAACAGGATCAAGGAATGCCGGTCGTACCCCCTGTACAGGTTGGTGAGGGAGGAGCTGAGTACGGGGTTCCTCACCGGAGAGAAGGCCCGGTCGCCGGGCGAGGAGTTCGACAAGGTGTTCGACGCCATCTGCATGGGCAAGGTCGTCGATCCGCTCCTGGAATGCCTCGAGGAATGGGACGGCGCGCCACTACCCATCTGCTAATTGAATATATACTACATGCACCTCGCCGCTTCCAATTCATGTCAATTTGATTGGTAAACGGCGGCGGTGTTAGGAAATGATGCATCAGTGTCGAAGTTTGTAAGTGAGGGCGAGTCTGTTCCTTCATTTTTCTCATACGTTATAATAAATTCCTTCTACAGTTTTACTACATCTGCCCCAAGAACACGATCAATCACGACGCGCACAAGTGGAGTGCCGCCCACTGGTGGAACAAGTGCATGCAACTGATTTGAAACCACAGAACTCGATCCTGCAAAGTTTCGTTTTCTACTCCTTTTGATTCTCGGATGGATTATTAACAAATGGTAGGATTTCTCTACGAGAGAAATTAATTATGTGACCAAACAAAAATTTAAGATGAAAAATAAAAAAGATTATTATTCTATATTATGACCTCTAAAAAATTTATATAGATACTCACTTTAAAAATAATAAAAATTATAGATCGACTGAAATTTTATATTAATCTTTTAAAATTATGACATCTATTTAGTGATAAAAAAGATAAATTAATTTCAAATCAGAAATAAAATTCACTCTAATACGAGACTTGAGGATGTTTTTTTTCTTTTGAAATATGATTCAAAACATTATTAAAGGGACACATCAAACTAGTGGTCATAGTTAAAGTACAACTGGGAGTAGCTACCTTGAAAGTTTTCATGCGTCCCTCGCTGAGTGTGTAAGAAAACGAATCTAAATAACATGGGATGCCTTCCATGCATAAAAGGGAAAGTAAGTTATCAAGTCTTTTTGGTTATGGGCTTGTTTCTTATGCCTTAGTCTTATCATGAATTGATGGAATCAATGTATCACCTCAATTTTTTTTAAAAAAATGCTAACGTTTAGAAATGATAGAGCACAGATTTTATTTAATTTTCTTCCAATGGGAATCGGCAAATTCTTTCATGCATATTATTAATCATAAGATGAAAGGTCATAAATCTCACCCCTCTCTTCTTATTTAATCCCACTCTTCTCATGTTTTCCTTCTAATTTGTCATTTTCATTCACATCCTCACTCTCTCCTTTCTTGTGATCTTTTGCTATGAGGTACTCAAAAAATAGAAAAAATAGATCTTTGGAAAAAGGAGGGACTAAGAGGAACGAAACAATGAAAGAAAAAGAGATTCGACGAAAAGATGTGTATAACGAGATCTAAGTGATAAGTGTTATTCTTGAAGGTAGAAGGACGTCTAAAACTTTGTTCTTATCCCTTAGATTGATGTTTTATAACTGAGATTAATACCCTCCTGCTTCGTTTAAGCAAAAAATTAAGCTAGGTTGATTTCTCATTATTATGACTTGCCTTCATGCATAAATTATTGCCGATAAGTTCTGAGTGATTTAATATGCTAATTAATGTTCTCCATAAGTGTAATAAGTGTGTTTTGATCCATGAAGTTGCTGTAATGTATGACCTTGGTGAACTATTGCCTTGAACTTGATGATCAGTAACCAATTAAGTTGGATTATTTGATGCCTATAATGATCTCTCGGATGATTTTTATATGAAAGCCTTGATGTTATGTTTAGAATACCCTATGTGTTCTTAATGTATTTGTTTTAAGAAGGATTTTAATGTAGCTTCATATATTGGTCTAAATGATTATTATGGATGTAAGAAGAGGAATGAAACTATATGTGGATCTGTGGCAAATCAGGCCATTAGATAGTTTTGATGTTTAAAAAATGTCCTTTGATCATAGTATGATGGATGAATATTTTCTTGATGTTTGGGATTGATTTGATTGGAAAAATTGATTGAAAAATTTAAAGACCACAATGATCTACAACTATAATGCAAATTTAAGAAGACCTAACAGTTTGGACATTCAAAATTTTAGTTTAAACATTTTTCGGACATCCAAAACTATGAATAGAGGTCTAAACTCTCCAACTGATTGTTCTAGAGTTAATGGACTAGATGTCTGAGGAGTCGAACTGAACATATATACCCTTAAAAGATTCAACCTCAGTTCAAATGTCCAAAAATCCAAACTTGTGAATGCTTTTTAACATCATGATATTCGGACGACAAACTACCAAGTCTTGACATCCAAAATCTCCTACAAATCGAGAATGTAACCCTCATCATATGAAAATTGAACATTTGATAGTTAGCTTGAATATCCGACAATTGTATCAGTCTAAAACTTTTGGATGAATAAAGTTGATCGAGACAACCAATAGAATGAACGGATAAATTCGAATCGGATGCAAGTCTAGCTTTATGAATAAAGCCGAAACTTGATAGAAAAGATGCAAGTTTGGTTTTATTAATCCAAATCAATGCAATTCAATTCCTGAAACCCCTCCAAATGATTTATGCTATTAATTTGGAGTCTTTTCTTGCTCCCAAACTTATTATTTGATTATTCGACTAATCTATATGATCATAAAGTATGAACTTTACGTACCAAATAAAATCAATTTGTCTTCAAGACAAAATTTGATTACTTTATTGATATTCACTACTGATTGCAGCATTAATCCCATATGACTTGATTAGGTTTACATGATAAAAAATAATAAGTATGCCAAGAAAGATAAAAGTTGAAAAATATGAGTTGACATGTCCTATACATATGCAAAGGAGAATGAATAATAACAATGTTGATGGATGGACATAGGACATGCAATATAATTGAAAGTAAAGTAGTGAAGTTATTTGACCCGAAGAAGACAATATTGTGTAGCACTTTCATTGTGTGGGACTACTCCACCTTAAACAACAAAAGGGATTAGACCATTTTCTCCACAACACTATTGATATATGATTTTATCATTAAGTAAGACATATCCTAAAATTAGGGAACTTTTCCAAGTAAAAGAAGATGAAAGACAAAAAAATTAAAATAGAGAATCATTGAAGTTTAAAGAACAACTTTCATGACTATTGTTATAAATAAACTACTGCTACATAAGAATGATGATGAAGAATGATCCATTGCTACCAATTAAAGAATATCGATTTACTTATTATTGAGATAATCAACATTATTTGTTATGTTTCTTATCTTTTGTATCAATTTGATTTCATAGAAATACTTCAAGCGGAACTCGGCTCTCAATTATGTAAGAGAGGCTTCAATATGAATGTAGCTATTCGATATAAAGACTTTGTAAGTAGAGTCAAATCAAAGACTGAAATGGCTAAACTATGTTCCCAAAGATGTCTGGATTAGGTGGAGTTGGGAAAATGAATAATTTCAAGGCATCAAATCGTTGTGCTGAAAATTATGGTAGTGTACATGGATTTCACACTGGTGGCTCCATATATACAAAAGAAGATTGGTTCATAAACTTTTTATGTTTCACTATAATTATGTAAAGTTGGTTGATCTTGTTTCATATAACATGGTTTGATCATATTATTGATTAGAACCAAAAAGTATGGTTGTCATAATGCAAACTACATATAATTGGTTGTGTGTGGTGCAAAATAAACTTCTTAAAAACATTTGATGATTCCTTTATATTGCTCCTCAGCCTCGACATAATCTTTTACAAATTGACTTCGTTCACATACTCAGCTAACTTTCATCAATAATTATATGCTTTGGATAATTATGAAGTTCTTGGCTGCTAACTTTATTGCTCACTTCATATTGTATACATATACTTTTTTATTGATAGTAATAAGTTTGTAATAAAAAACTTTTGAGATATCTTATTATAGGTTTTCAATAAGAGCAAGAACTTGGATGAGCGATATTGTTTTATGAAATGTTTTTGCACAAGCATACCACCAATGATGATGGCATTAATTTTTTTAATGATATGGCTCATGAAATCAATGTATGTTTTTTGTTTAGCATGTGATACATGCAAATTAGGTGCAAATATACTAGCAAGTATATTAGATCATATCAAGTAATAAAAATGAATAAAATGTCGAAGCCATGAGGACTAATTCATATTCTTATCTTCTAACTTAGTTTACTAATTGATAAGATAAGAATATTTGATTGCAAATAAAAATAATCCAAATTGATAACAATAAAAGAGTTCAAAATAGAGTTCAAACTTTTTTTTTATCATTATATCTTAAATATGAATTAATAAAGTGCAGAGTTTATGTTAAAGAGAAATGTATAAAAGTTATAGGACTAAAAGAATGATAACATAATTATCTTATTTGAGAATATAATCAAAGCAATACTCAATCCACTCTAACCATGTGATGTGTGTTAATATTCAAAGATTTTTTAAAATAAAGGACTCAAATATTTGAGAACATAACCATCATAAATATAAGTAAAGTTAAAGATGTCAAAAACTCGTTCAACTTACTACTTTATCTAAGACGCTTTAAATTATAAGCCTTCATTTAATGACACAATTGTTAGTTTTTAAAACTAAATTACTAACAAAATATGCACAAAATCAAAACTCAACATAGTTCTAGTGGAAAGATTCAATCTAGGAAAAATAAGAAAGAACCCAATCTAGTTTGGATCCAGCTAAGCTCAGGTTCTTTGCACAGCCAAATCAGCGCAAGTCGATTAATTGTTTCTTGCAATAATAATGCAAATTTAAATAAAATGAATGCACGATATTACTCAACTCAGATAAAGTATTAAACACATATCATAACTACATTTTTCAGACGTCTAATTAATAAAATATATTAAAAAAAGTGAGGTTCAACGTAATCTTCCTCTAACGATTAAACTATTCCATAATTGAAAGAGCAAACATCAAATTCAAGGAGAAACTTATAAACTCAGCCTATTCTCAATTTGTGGATAGAACTTAGGCCAAACATTTTTATAAAAATGATTTGGACCCAGTTCTAGTAGAACATCAGTATTATTTTGACGTCAATTTTCATGTTCTTTCAAACCATTTGTTCCATACCTCCAAAATAATAATCCATAGAACCAAATAAATAAAAAGTGGGTAGATTTTAGCTCAAAATACTTTAAGAAAATATATGCTTGCAAACGTCAAAATTATGGAAAATAATCTAAATGACTTATGCAAAATATATATAAAAATGAACGCATCAACATGCATTATTTAAAGATTACATTAGTCTATCTTATGATTATTGTAGGAGAAATATAAGCAACTTTTGAATGAAACAGAGGACAATATTATTGATCAAAGTGAAACTGTGTCTACATGTTGTCAACGTTCGCCGGCAAAAGAAAGTGTATGATATTTGTTCGCATAACAATCACATTAGTTTAGGAAGTCATTCATCTTCTACTAGTGATCACATCTCCTTTGGCTGATTTGAGAAGTCAGATTGCTAATATTGTGAAAGAAGTTCTAGTTCAATATTTTTTATCACCCGCCACTCAAACGTCTCTAATAAGATCATCTTATAATGAAAATAATTATGTATTGGAAATTATTGTTGAGGGACGAGAAAATAATTTTGTTGAACCTTTCAATGCAGAGTCATTTTGTAGTAGATTTTTTTTGGTGATAAATGGACTTTATAGATGCTTTGAGCTATGTATTTATCAGGTTGAATATCATCAAATTCAAATCCAATTGTAAATATTAAATTGTTGAACTAAAGTGAATTTGGAATTTTTCTTAGAAGCTTACGATGAAAATACACCCAATGTTGTTCACAATGTTTTGTCACATATTTGCTAAATTTAATTTTTGTTTCATATTAATTATCACATCATTATATCCAAAATCGAGTCTTGAATATGTTGGAAAATAATATTCTAAAATTGCGACCATAGATTGGTCCCAAACATTTTATAATTTACTTATGATATTTAATGGAAAACATTATGACCAAAATAAATCTTTTTTGCAACCTAACATACGTTGGCAAATTTGCAACCACATAACCACATTTTGAGGGCCGACCCATTCAACAATTTCGCTAAAAAGACTGCAAAAAAATTCAACAAATATTAGAAGCATCAATTGACTTAATAAAAGAAAATCCCTTTCAAGCAGTAAATAAAAAAAACTAATTAACAATCTTTGTCTTTGGTCTGTCCACCCATCTCTTATGATAGTGTAGCATGTTTCACTTCAAGTATTTCTGAAGAAATCAATTAGCAGTCAAAAATCTAAATATCATGTAATAAATTTATACGCAATGCATGAACAGAGGGAGGCTTATATCCATATCCCCAAAATAGGGTTGCAAGCATTAAAAGGAATGCATGCACCGTAAAACCACCTTGCAATTGATAAATCAATATTCTTTCTTTTTTTTTCCTTACTTTGCATGCATTCTTTGATACTAAGTTGTGAAGGATCACTTACACCAACTTGAAAATATAATACAATTGCAAGAACTTTTCTTTTTCCTGTAAGACTAAAATGAGGCTAAGAATCAAGACTTTCAGTGGTATCATTTGAAGTAAGGTCTTCAATAAATCTTTTTTTGTCCTTATTTTTTTGTGATATATCATCTAATGTCTTTTTTATCTCAAATTTGATTTCAGCAAGAACCTTTTTACATGTATCAATATTCCATATATGAGTTGTAGAAATATGGTTCATGAGAAGTCATGCTTTTCTACAATATGCAATAACAAACTAATTGAATGTTATATAAAATGATATCATAAAAATACACATAAAGTACTCTATTTTGTAATATCAAATGCAAAGTAATATCTAATTAATTGCTGACATAAATCATATAAAATTTAAAATAACTAATGCAAATAATTAAAATAAATATAAGTAAAATATTTTTATATAAGTAAATAATTAATATTTGCTACTATATCAACATATCTAAAATCTAATTACATTCTGCAAAGCAAATAAAATATTTTTATGATCATTTTATGTTACATATTTTTTAATATATATATATATATATAGATATATATAAATTTTAGAATATACATTAATAAAAGTTATGACAATTTGAATGCATAATACTAGGAAATAAGTGTGGCCAACTAAGAGATTGATTAATTGTCCAACCAAATGTCACGAATATCATTAATCGAAAATCATTACATTATTTTTAGCAAAGTAAGTGTAGACTTCTTCAATGACATATGCATGCTGGCAAGATATGGTACTTTGCAATGACATAGGGTTGCACTAAATATAAAAAATTAAAATAGTACATTTTGGAGTTTGGGGAGTACCCAAAAGCCAAAAGTCTTGTGCAGGAAAGTGGCAAGAAATAAAATGTTGTTTATTTACACCAAAGCATCATAGCGTAGGAACAGTAATGGCATAATCTATTAAGGCTAATAAAAAAAGGAAAACATTTTAATATGGTCAAGGCTAATGAAAAATAGGAAAAAAAATAAATCATCCTGGCTAAACGAATGGAGCAAAGCATGACTCACCTTTGCTATCCTTGGAGGTTTGGACTATTGGACAATGCGACTTCTACAGATCGACGCCCAAGTTAGGTGAAAGGTCCATCGAAAATCCCCCTTTTGGCTGCAATATAGTAATTTTAGGTTTAAGAAACTTTAGTTATTTCCAATATTGGCCTTCAAATTTAATCATATATCCAATAAATGAAAACTACATCTAAACCGGGTTTGCACTAGTTCGGCGATTTCAGCGATACAACCCGAGCCAATCCGATTCAATTGCATTTTCGATTCAATTGCATCTGAACAGGATTATATGGCCGGTCTTGTCCAATTTTAATAACATTGGTCACGGTGCAATCAGAGTAAAATGTGGAGTATGCACCAACTGTCATGGGTCATGACATGAATGTCTAGCCCATGAATCGTGGTGATTTCTGCCTACATGTTTGACTTAACTTCACGGTCGTGATGGGAATGTAACTGCATGTAATGTTGTAAAGATATTTTCCAAACTCACAATGTCATGATACATATTTCATGGCTCATAATTATTTTATTACAAAATTTTCTACCTTATGTGAACGTCATGATATAGCCCTAACGACTCGTTACTTTTTATCTCAAATTTTCCAAATATGACCATGTATGTTCATGGCACATGAGGTCTCATTCACAGCCCATTATATTGATCTTCTTCGCGAAGTTGTTGTGACATTCATTATATTGAAACGTCAATCCATGAAATTAAATTGTCATGGGATTGACATTTTTGTTTTACAAAATAACAACTTTGTGAGAGGCGTGGGTAATGTGTTACGATCAGTGATATTTACACTTATAACAACCATGATAATTTTGCACATCCCGTGAAATTGGAGCCTTTGATAATTTTGTCTTGTGTGAATCTTCTTCGTGGCCTTCCTTTATCATTTTTCAATAATTTTCCAACAAAATACCACCACCAAAGAGTAGATTGCTACATCAAAGAATTTAAACAAATAAAACCTCAAATTGATGCACTATGATAAAATTAACCAAAACAAATCTAAATGCAATCACAATTATATATTATGAAATACATGAACAACGATATGAACTTCAAAATAATCAAATGATAAAGAAAGCTTCAAAAAATAAAGAAAGAAAAACAAGTTATGTAATAAGTCATGCCCAAAAAGTTATAACGTAACTCAATTAGAATTATTGAACTAGTTGAGGAGCATGAAATTACCAAGAAAGACTTAAGAAAAAGTTACTCAATTTGCAAAAAATGTTTGATAAATATAACAGTTGAGACAAATTGGTAAGATAAGATGACGTAAAAAAGATAGATGTTTTTATTGATTATGTCAACAAACTAATTGCATGATATATTTATATTCAATTGAGCTTCTGAACAATTTCAGTTCCATCAGAATTAAAATATCTTAACGGTCAGAGCAAAACATGAGAGAATTAAATTAACAAAACGCCATGAGGGATAAAATAGGAAAATAATACAAACGTTAAATATAAGAGGTTAATGAATACATGGAACACCCCGCTCTATACCTGTGTAGAGCGTTTATTTATAATTTAATTAATCTAATTATTATAATTCATCATCAAATTAATTATATACCTCTTAAATGAAATAATATATATTTACTTGAATAATTTGATAATAAAAATGTATCATTTAAGGCTAAATAAATTATAAGTGTAATTAATCATATTTGTTAACATGACTTCATGGAATAATCCGATTATCTTAATTTTAATAACCTTTTATAAAATACACATTAAATTAATATATAATTATTTTATTAATTTAATAAGTAAAACTAATATTCTCTCTCTCTCTCTCTCTCTATATATATATATATATATATAGTGTGTATGTTTTATTTGAAAGGTTATGAATAAATATAGAAGTTTGATGTTGTTCTCTGTTTTTATATAATAACTATTTTTTTCTTAAGACTTTTACATATTTCAAACAAGTACAAACCCTACGACTTGACCCTGCTCGAACCCATTTCAAAGTCTGTCTAACAAATTGGATTTTGATACTTATACACGTAATGTATGTTAACATATCATCTTTATGTACATGACGGACGCCAACTCCTCCGATCTTTTTTTTTTTTTTCATGACCAAGTTTCTTGCTTTGCTGTGTTGGATGTTTGACATTTCAAAACAAAGATCAAACTTCATTGCAAGAATTAAGTGATACAAAGTACAAGAATGTAAAGCTAACTAACGCGACAGTGAAATAGTATCTACTAGTAAGCGTGATACATACGCGTTGGGTGTTAGCTATATCAACATAGTATCAGCGTAGATATACAATATACAAATCAACATTGCGTCGAAGGTTCAAAATGGACAAACACATGCTGGAGTTCTCTCATATCGAGCTTTCAATTTTGTGGTTGTCTTGTTCTATTCTTTGTCCTAGTCTAAGGTGTAAATAATATACCAAAAAGGAGGCCACAGGAGCTATACAAGCTGCGAGGACCAGAGCCGGGAGGGGAAAAAAAGTCAGAAGTGACCTACATTGATCGAGTAAAATCAGCTGAAGGATACACGGAACATGTCATCATCCCTCGTCCCTCCATTGCTCATATATACACACAGGAAGACGAGTGGGGAGCTCCCAGCTTGTGTACTCCAGCTGAAAACAAAAGTGATCATGGGAAGAGGTGTTTAAGGACTGGAAGCTCAACAATTAGGTTATTCGTCATCTGATAAGCACACAACGTCCACTGCAGCAGTGGCCAAAGTAGAAGATTGAGCAATCCCACCAGTTGGGGATGCCGTGCCCAATACTGTACCCATATCTGACAGCTGGGATGGGTTCAGCAGATCGGCTCCAACATCTGAGGCTGGTTCAGCAGCCAGCTGGCAGGCAGGCATGGACCTAGAGACTACTGGAGGCACTCCAACAACAGGCAACGTGCATGAATATGTGTTAGCAGATGTAACCTGCCCCCTGAGGCCAGAATTTATGCCCCCAAGAAATTGCTGCTGGCTGGTTGCACCAACTGTATAAACAGGAAGATTCAATGATGATGTGGTTATGTTAGGTCTTGTCCGTTTGAGGTGTGGAGAAGGTGCACGAAATTCAGTTGGTCTTTGAATACTTGATGATGATGAAATTGTTGAGTTAAAATGGGGAGCAAATGAATTCCTTGCATTGACGAAAGCTCTCTGTTGAGCAGTATGACCAGAATAGGCTGGAACAACAGTGGGCGATTGAGGTCGAAGTCTTACGACAGGAGGCAGGGTTTGAGCTGTTGCTGGAGATGCAGTAACAAAGGCAGGTGCAGAAGATGATGGTAGTACATGTCTATGGTCAAGTTGTACTTGTGATGCCTGAAGTGACTGCTGTGATGAACTTGAATGCTGACCTGGTATACATAAAGGCAATATACTTTTTAGCTTAGAGAAGCATAATGGATACAATCACATATATTCATAAGTTATAACATATTAAAATGCATTCAAATGAGATGCATGACTATGAGAAAATAATAATTCATTGTGACGCGAAGAACCCAATCAAACAGTGCAGATAAAAAAGATTGATCAAAAGTTAGCAACTACAATTGACAATATTGAGAATATAGAATTTCCAGTCCTATTTGGCAAGAAAAAAAATTTCAAAGTTATAAAATTTTCCAACGGAAGTCATTTTTCAAAAAGTGCCTTTGTTTATTTTTCAATGGAAATTTTTTATTTTATATGTTTGGGTATCATACTATGAACTCCGCCTATGTTTTATAGCCGGTCTCAAGCCCGGATAAAGGAGGAAGGTTGTGTTAGACCCCGACAGCCAGCGTAAAACTCTGTCGAATCGCATGAACATGGATCAACGAATGCGGAATGGCGTCGTATGATCCACGTAGCTGACCCCACCTAGTGGGATAAGGCTTTGTTGTTGTTGGGTATCATACTATGAACTTTTTTTCATAAAACTGAAGATAGAGGTAATTGCAGAATGGAAAAAAAAAGTAAGGAGAAGAGGAAAAAAAGATGGGAATGAGAAGATGCAGCAGAATGATTACAAAGAGAAAAGCAGAAGGAGAAGAAAAAGAGAGGAGAGAGAAGGGAGTAAGACAGTCGCAGAATGAAGAAAAAACTGAAGAGATCAGGAATTGCAGAATGAAGAAAAAAAAGAAAGATAGGTGGGAAGAGACATTGCAGAGAAAAAAGAGAGGAAGGAGAAGTTGCAGGGAGGAAGCCTTCGTAAGATTAGAAAGAACATAGAATAACACAGGAAAAAGGTGTGCATGCCGACAAAAATGACAGCTTGAATGCTCCGGAAAGAAAAATGAGATCGGATCTCATTTGTATTTCCCTCAGGAATAAGTCATTTTCCATTGGATTGTAGTCTATCCAATTTCCATCCAAACAATCATTTTGAAAAAATTCCACTTGAAGACTGCAAACCAACGAAATTATCTCATTCCCTGGGAAAAAGGGACATCCAAACGGGTCCTACATGTCTACTCCATCAAAGAAAAAAAAACTCCATGTAAGGGTTCCCATATATTCTATTAGCATAAAAATCATGTATAATGGAGAAATGAAAGTGCACATAGACGAAATGAAACACCCAAAAGAAAGGCGACACTTGAAAATCTGACCTAGTGAATTCTAAGACCACAATTATGATGATAGGATCTCTGATTAACGACACCAATGTGATATAAAATAAATGAAATTGGTTTCCCCCTCACACACCTCTTCCAAGAAAAGAAAGACGATATTGGCCAAGGATAAAATGCCACCCAAAAGAAAGACAATACATTTGACATAGTTAATCAACTGGATGTAACTGATACATGATTAATGAAACAATCAAGAGCATAGACAAAAAAAAACGTTAAATATAGAAAGAAAATTTTAGAGAAATATCCATAGAATATGAAACTGAATTTATCGAATTTTGGATTTTGTTCCTTACTCTGAGAAGATGTTGAAGCCCCTGCCTTTGTACAAATAAATTTGGCTCTAAACTCCTCTGCTAGAATTTGATTCATCTGAACTTTGTTAAATATTGTTTCAAGTATCATCTTTTTTTGCGCATATTCTGCATCCACAGCCTGCTGCAATTCATTATATTTTTTCTTTATTTTCTCTATTTCTTGCTCACATTCTTGTTCAAGTCGCAGCTTCTACACACAAAAATAGCATGGAGCCCAATGGCATGTCAAAAAAAGCTGCAATGACTTCAAAGAGAACATGTGAACAGATACATACCATATCATCATGCATCTTAGAAATTTTATCTCCATGCATCTGTATCCTGATCATTTCGTTCTTCAATGGTTCATACTGAAGCCCTTGATGCGGTAATAATGAAGCAAATGGAAATAGTTGGAGTTGACAAAGAGATTCTGCACGAAACAAGGTTCTTGTCGGTTCTTCATCAAATGTTCTTTGAGGTAGTGTATCTGAATTTGAGAGAATATGCTGACCAATAGATTGGGGGACATGTAGATTAGACTCCAGAATAGGCACATCCAGTGATACTTCAACTTGACGGGAGGGCTGATTTATCTGATCAAAAGACTCGCCTTCAACTTCATCACGCAAACCTTCACTCCCTTGCCCCGTCCCAATTAAGGGCATTTCGCTATGCTCAGGGAAACGTGGAACAGAGACGTTATTATAGGTTGCCTCAACCTGTGATGAAACATGAGCTGAACTACGAACAGGAATATTACAGTGTACATCCCCTGAACCAGCAGTCTCTTCCAATCTGTCATGCCCTTCATGTTGACTCCCAGGGCATGCATGTTGACTTCCTTCAACATGCACAGGGGAACAGGAAAGAATCACATTATCATTTGTTGTCTGGACTTGAGATGAAACATTAGCTGAACCTGATGCAGGAACATGATGAGGTCTACTGTCTAGGTCTCCTTGACCAAGAGACTCTTCCAATCTTTGATGTTCTATGATGGAAGGTCTTTGTTGACCCTGAGCATATGCACATTCACTTCCTTCGTTGTGGTCATAGAAGGGTGCCTCATCAGAAACAAGTGATGGATGCTGGAGAGATCCAGAAATGTTATTATCACCGGTCACCTCAACTTGCGACAAAAAAGCATCACCAGGACAAGACACCTCATAGAGAACAGGCAATGAATGCACAAGAGAATTGGAAATGGGTATGTTATTGGTCACCTCAACTTGTGACGAGCCAATATCACCTGGACAAGATGCATCTCCTTTGTGAGACGCACTAAATGCATTTTCTAATGGAACAACCGTTTCACCTCCTCCTCGCTCTGTGATACAAGTCTCCTGTTGACGTACAGAGAATCCAACTTTTTCTTAAACAAAAAAATACAATAATCTAAATAGTTCCACATTAAACTTGAATAAATCAAATTTTGTAATAGAGGTTCTCACAGAAAACAATGCTTCATATCGTTAAAATATTTTGCTTTCAGAAGGGCTTGTGGCATGCGAACAAGATTACACGAGGCAAAAACATGAAATGAGGCAACAAAATAATAATTATTGGATTAGATCTTAGTATAAAATGGTGCACTTGACCGGAGGGAAGTTCAGGGCAGTAAAACAAGACTTGTAACTTTCGTGAAAACCTAATAGAATATAACGGCACAATCTAAGAACATAACTATTTACCAAACAAAAAAGTTAAAATTTGATGAGCTATCATGCATTTTCAATCTCCACAAAGCAAGCAATTTTCGGGTTGCTGATAAATTTACAACAATTGAGAACAAATGAAAATAGATCAACAATTTAAAACCATAGATGTTTTAACAGTGAAAAAAGGTATTCTTAACTTATTGTACAGGCCATTTTCTAGTATCGCGGCATCCCTGGAAGACCCTGCCGGAGGCGCCACCCATGCCCTCGGCGATCCCCGCCGAAGGCGCCACCCCCGCCTCCGACGACCCCCGTCGACGGCGCCACCTCTGCCTCCGGCGTCAATCATCGAACAACAGTAACGCCATCACGTTCACATGCGTCGCAAGGAGATCCGCCACGCTGATGGTTGGACTACCCTGTCTCGCACTCCAGTTGCCCGCGGTCATCTCCGGCCGGCGACGCGATGCTTCAGATGTCTGGAGGATGGACACTTCGCGCGTCCCTGCCCGGGTCCTCTCAGATGTCTTCGCTGTAGAGGGGACGGGCTCCGGGCGCACGGCCAACCGCGGTGCCACCAGCACGACAACGGCGGACGGTGAGCACCTCCCACACGCCAGTGGCTCCGGCAGCCTCCCTCTTCGTCCCTTGGTCACCGGAAATTTAGAAGGGGGTAGACACGCTTCGCAGATGTGTTGTCGGCGAGGTGAACGGTGGACCTGTGGATCCAGCGTCTCTTCGTGCTGCGGTCATCACCGTCGCGGGTGCCTCACCGCCGTTCCACCTAGGTCGCATTTCACCTTCGCTGTGGCTGCTGGTCCCGGGGTCAACGCAACAGAGAGAGGCTCCTCGCGGCGCCGATCATCATGCCGCCACACACCTCTGTTTCGTGGCGAGAGTGGAGACCAGAGGACGCGCACAACCAGCTCCACCAGGACGACGATGCGCAGTGGATATCCACGGCCTTCCACTCCATCTGCAGCAGCTGGAGGTCGGCATGGCGGTGGCAAGGCTCCTCGGCACCCCGATTTCCGTCATCCTCCCGACTCTCGGCTGGCCGGAGCTGTCCATCACCACTGTTGTCGTCGAACTCCTTCCGGAAGGCACCCGGCCCACAGCACTGACTCTCTTTGCCGGCAACAGCAGCTTCATCGTCCGCCTGACGTATTCCGACGATGGAGCTTCGTGGGCTGACATGGTCGCCGGCCGTGTTCCAACGCCACCTCCGTCAGCAGCCTGGTCGCGGCCTGCTGGCCAGACTGGCCTGACACTGTGCGCACAGGGGGAGGGTACGAGCCGTACCCAATTTCAAATTCACAATACCTATGCCCTAAACCAGCCTGACCTGAACCCAATCGCCCACACCCTGACCCATAATCTGATCCGAATCAACCACATTCCCGAACACGACACCCACTCTCATGCAGACTCAGCCCTCCCCAACGAACCCATCTCCCCGAACCATAACTTAACCCAATCCCCCAAAATTCACCTGCCCCGAGTCCAATCCCGAGTCTGCACCCAGTCCGTACCCAGCCCGCACCAAGCCGTCTGCAACAGCGATCCCAACCACGGCCTCGGGTGCACTCATGCCCCGACCCATCCACCTCTCTCACCTCCCCCCTCGAGCAGGCGAAGCTGCGCAGCCTTACAGTCCTCCGGCGACCATCCGCCATTGCCACCAACACGCCCCCGCCGGAGCAAATTTCGACACCCACACCACCGAGCTCTGACCTCACTGACGGCCACCCTCCCCTCCTGGAGAATCTGGAGCCGACGGTGATGCCAGGAAGAACGCCCCCTTCCCGCCAGTACCGGCGACGGCGACAAGGGTCCACAGCGACGCCGCAGCGACAACCAATCCCACCTGAGGTGCAGCAGCCGGCGGAGACGCCACCACATGTGGAGGGCCCCCAACCTGCCGAGACGCCGTCACATGTGGAAGGCCCTCAACCTGCTGCCGAGGAGGCTCCACTAGCGGGGAGATCTGAGGAAGAGGTACAGCAAGTTGCGGAGGCCGCCGGATTCCGGCATACCCGTCGACGGTCCCGCCCTCGGATGGAGATGTCTAGGAGGATGGGCTTGCACCGCCCTCTACACCTCTTCCACGGCAGTCATAGGCGCCGCCCGGCACGGAGCTCTGGACGGGCAGATCAGGGGAGCGACAAGGTGTCCAGATGAGAATCCTCACTTGGAATGTGCGGGGTCTGAGTGACCCCGGGAGGCGGCGTATCCTTGGCCGTTACCTTAGAGAGTGGGAGGTGGACGTGGCTCTCTTTCAGGAGACCAAGTTGACGGATTGTGATTCCGGAACCTGGGCTCAAATAGGGGGCACGCTTTTGACGGAGCATCTGTCTCTTCAGGCGGTGGGGCTGTCCGGTGGTTGTATCATTGGCTGGACGGATTCTTTCTCCTTGGTCGATTCGTGGTCGGTGAGATTCTCTCTGACTGCACACCTGCGTGGGCGGGGAGACGGAGGGGACTACCTTATTTCATGCGTGTATGGCCCTTGCTCTACATCACTACGGGACACCATATGGGAGGAGCTCAGAGGTGTGCGCACTCATCTCCCGAACAGCAGGTGGTTGGTCGGGTGCGATTTCAATGTCACATTGGACATTGACGATCGGCCCATCAGACGACGAGGCATAGATGTTAGGGCAAAAGAGTTCAGAGACTTCATCGATTCACAGTTTTGGTTGAGTTTCCGGCATCTAACTGTCGATTCACATGGAGAAATGAAGAAGCACAGCGGCGCCGTCGGCCAGGTCGAAGATTGACAAATTTCTGGGTTCATTGGAGTTGGCAGAGGCCCACCAGATGGCTGATGTGCAGGCTCTCGATCGACCGTTCTTGGACCACACCCCCCTTCTGTGGCGGTCCAATGACGGTCGGGTGCAGCGCTCGCTATTCCGCTTCAAGCGGTCTTGGCTACTTGAGGAGGGCTTCCGTCAGCTGGTGACGGAGCAGTGGCTGAGAGTTCCGGCTTCTGATTCTGCGGCTAGGACGCTCGTGAGTCGCCTTGACAGTTTGCGATCTTTTTTGTGTCAGCACATGCGGCAAATACGGGAGGATCGGTCACGACGAAGGACGGAGGCTCTTGGGGTGATTACACAGGTGGACCGGCTCGAGGATTCCCGTTCCCTCTCGGACCCTGAGGCCGCTGAGCGTCAACGGGCACAGGCAATGATCCAGTTGGAGGACCAGATCGTGGAAACCTAGTGGAGGCAGCGCTCCCGGCAGACTTGGCTCCGGGAGGGAGATGCCAACACTCGGTTCTTCCACCTATACGTGTCACGGGGTCATTCTCGGACACTAGACCACGTGCGGCGACTAGGCGGATAGGCACCTAGCCAAGCCTGTTTTGAGTTTGCAGCGAAAGTTTTATGGTCGAGACGACTATGCCGAGAGTCGCTCTTATAGGCATTCAATCACGGACATGACTAGAGTATTGGACTACTCGTCACGAGACCGTGGCATTAGCGCGTTGCGGCACTAATGTAGGCGCTTGGGCGCTTAAAGTCCGAAGGGGCGACGAAGGGACCACGGGACGCCACAAAGGGACACCGATGTGGGTTGCCACCCCACGCTCAAGGCCATGACACTAGAATTAAAGGAAAGCTTACTTGTATTAAATATGATGAAACATAACATACAATTGGGCCTCGGAAGGCACTAGTGAACTCCTCCCAGTGTACCGTAGGTATAGGAGTCTTGTTACATATTGAAGATGCAAAAGACGTACCCTACGGGAACGTCACCTACTTGGCTATTCATAAGGACGGCCTTACAAGATAAATGCCCTAAGGGCGGATAACTTGGTACTCCGCAATATTACGCAGTGCGGGGCGGCTGCATGTGTTCCATGTTTTCGGCGCTGAGCGGCCGAGGGCTATAAGTTGAGCGGCACTGGTGCCGCGAGGCTTCACGCTTCGTGTCACGGGAAACGCCCCGTGACATACGCGAGCTCCCGCCGGAGGGCGAATAGGATCGAGCAGATTGAGGTGCAGGGCCAAAGGGTCGCTGGACACCGCGATGTCGGGGCGGCCATCACTTCCTACTTCCAGACCTCTCGGCGGCAGCCCTCGGGGCAATGGCGGTGGGCCCCAGGAGATATTCCCCAACTTACTGATGCACAATTTTCCTTATTAGTACAGGATATCACTGAGGACGAGATCACGGAGGCCCTTCGGGACCTCAATGGCGACGGCGCTCCGGGCCCGGATGGCTTCCCGGTCTTCTTCTACAGGGAGTTCTGGCCGTTGATTCGGGAGGATGTCTTGGCGGTCATCCGAGAGTTCACGAGTGGGAACCGAGGCTTTGAGCGCCTCAACCGGTTCCTGCTTTTCCTGCTTCCGAAGCGCGTCCCGGCGGAGGGAGTGGAGGTCTTCAGGCCGTTATCCAATGCCATCTACCTCCTGGTGGCTCGGGTACTGGCAAATCGGCTTCGGGAGGTGCTTCCTGAGTTGATCCACCCGTCACAGTCAGCTTTCATCCAGGGACGGAGCATCACCGACAATTACACTATTGCCTCGGAGATAGTTGCTCAGTGGAGGAGGACCAGCCGCCGGGCCTTCTTATGGAAGGTTGACTTCTTCAAAGCTTATGACACAGTCTCATGGTCCTTTTTATGGCATTCGTTGCAGGCTAGAAGCTTCCCAGAGATCTGGATTGCTTGGATGAAGCCGTGCATTACCACCACCACCTTCTCGGTCTTGGTTAACGGGGCTAGATCTTGTGGGTGGGTGCAGCCACAGAGGGGGGTTCGTCAGGGCTGCCCTCTCGCCCCTATGCTGTTCGTCCTGGCAGTTGACGTCCTCGCCATATGCACGCAGTCCTCCTGCAAGGCGGGCCTTTTCAGCGGTTTCGCCGGGGGCCTCGTGCCACTTCTCCAGTATGCGGACGATACAGTATTCTTCATTGAGGGCTCTGAGCAGGAGGCTCGACGAGTGGCCATCCTTGTCGACCTATTTGGTGAGACGACCGGCCTCCGGATCAACCATGCTAAGTCCTCCTTTATTCCTTTTGGCATGGTTCCCGACGAGGCAGCTCGCTGTGCAGCCCAGCTTCACACCCCGATCAGCTCCTTCCCGATCACATACTTGGGTCTGCCGCTGTCAGATCGCCACATTGGCTCCAGGGGGTGGACTCCGATCATTGAACGCATGGAGCGCCGTCTTCAGGGTTAGAGTTCACGATTATTATCACGTGGAGGACGACTCATCTTGTTGCGCTCAGTCCCTTTGGCACTCCCGACATACTACATGACAGTTATTCCTCTACCAGCTCAGGTTCTCAGAAGGCTAGACTCATTGAGGAGCAGGTTCTTTTGGCAGGGGTGCAGATCTGATCACCGGGGGGTCCATCTAGTTGTTTGGAGCAGTATTTGTCGGCCCACCTCTCAGGGCGGTTTGGGAGTCCGAGACCTCCGCTGCACAAACTGGGCTCTCCTGGCTCGGTGGGTGCGGCGGATCATGGGGTTAGAGGACAGTCTATGGCGCAGGGTCTTCTACATATGTTATGGGTGTGATCTCTCCTGGGATTCTAGGACCATTCTGCCACGCGGGGCCTCATCCTTTTGGCGTGGAGTGGCGGCGCAGATCCCTCGGGTCTGCCCACTGATGATTCCTTCCCTTGGCTTGGGGGAAGTTTTCTCCTTTTGTCGGCACGACTGGGCCCTCGGAGGTTCCCTCGCTGAGGCGTTCCCCCGTTTATGGGCCCTCGCGGCAGACCCTATGCGACGGTAGCGGAGACATGGGCCGTGGATGGTGGCCCAGGTTCGGTTCCTGGTCTCCACTCTTCAGATCACACCTCTCTGATCAGCGTTTTGCGGAGCTGACACTTCATCAGCGGATCGCTCCATTCCGCCCGGATCAGTCCAGACACGATGGTTGGGTCTAGTTATCTGAGTCTTTCTCGGCGCGCATCCTTTACATTCGTTTCCTACCGCCCATCACTCTGCCAGAGGATTTCAGTTTTGACTGCAGACTTATATGGAGGTTGCGTGTGCCGTTGAAAGTCAAGATCTTTACTTGACTTCTACGGCGCGGACGGCTTCTCACTAGGCAGTACAGGGCGAGATGGGCACCTGACACATCTTGCATACTATGTGACAAGGCGGAGGAGGACATCACCCATCTATTCTACGACTGCCTGACTTCTCGTGGCATATGGCAGCAGAACAGCATCGCGGGCCTCTTCTCATCGGGTTTGGAGACTGTGTGGCACTCCCTTCGTGGTTTAGCCCGTCAGAGACAGGGATGGAGAGCGTCTTTCGCGACCTTTTTGGCCGGTGTCTGGGCCATTTGGCTTCAGCGCAATCGGACCATTTTTTGTGGAGAGAGATATCAGACTGAGCGCATTGTACACCACATCCTTTTTCTTATCCAGGAGTGGGGTTTTGTTTAGCTAGGATACTCCTTATTTTTTTGTCGTTGCTCTCCCTTAGATAAAGGAGGAGGGTTGTGTTAGGCCCCGACAGCCAGCGTAAAACCCTGTCGAATCTCATGAACATAGATCAACGAAGTCGTATGATCCATGTAGCCGACCCCACCTAGTGGGATAAGGCTTTGTTGTTATTGTTGTTGCTCTCCCTTTGAGAGCTCACCTTTGTACATGACTTCCATTTCACAATTATATATATAGATGGATGACAACCACAACTCTGGTGGTCATCCTTTTTCTCCTCAAAAAGAAAAAATAGTGAAAGAATGAGCACCAATTTAAAACTTAAAACTTCAATCCATAGATCTTACAGGGACGTCAAGTACAGAATAAGGATTCTGAAATTGAACAAGTTTTTCATTTTTCTCAATGTGTACGGCAGGTGCATAAAGTATTCATTTTTTTATTAACCTTTTTATCAAACAAAATACAACTTTTTAACTTATCTAGTGTTCTGCAAACAGCACAATGACTAATAAATACTAGTTTGTAAGCCAATTAAACAATTATCTTATTAAATAAACAGGATATAAAGTGCTTAATCCAACTCAACTTATTTTTTAAATGTCAGTGGTATAGAATGTTTAAGGTCAGAAAAGAATGATTATGAACACTCAGTTTTCCAAATATATAACTATTAGTTATCGACACTAACACATTTGCAAAATACTTGATTTCCTTTCTTTGTAAGCCAGGATAAATACTTATTATTTTTCAGGAAAGTTTTTCTCAAGCAAAGATTCTGTTCATTTGCACTAGTTTCTTGAAGTGGGTGTTTATCAGACTTCTTCATCAGCTAAACCACATTATATCATTGTCACTCGTACAAAAAGCTAAGGCAGTATCAGGGAAAGACCTTTTCAGAACAAGTGATTCTCTCATTGTCTCGTGTTTTTAAGTCATTAATCCATGAAATATTGCTTTGGTGACTAAAAAGTCGTATAAGCTCAACAGAATCATTTTTACCCTTTTTTGAAGTGGAAAGCATTTTCCATAACTCAAATGATAGAATTACCTTTTAATAAAAAAACAAATATAAAGGTACAGAGCCTGAAACAAGAAAACAAAATGATTCACAGATATAATTTCTGAACAAATGTGATCAAGAAATCTAATTCAGTGCATCTTTTGGTGCTAACAACGAAGAGCTCATATAAAAAAGGACAAGAATTGACTGTATAAAGTCATAAATGCATACCAGTTGGAAAAAAATCAATCAGAAAGAGGTCATAAATGCATAAAACAAAGCTATGATTTATTTTATTCACTTCAGACACTGCAGATCCTAAGCAGTTCATCACTTGCCATGTGACAGGAGTGAACTACACATTGCTTACCGCAAACCAAATGTGGCAGTTAGCTTGCACCTAAGATTTCAGATTAAGCATTACCAAAACTGCTACAGGGACTATTTTCCAAGCTTGACAGTCATCATGGTCTTTAAAACACGGTTTTCATGTGAGAATTACTACAAACTTCTATAGGGTCTATTTTCCGAAGTATTCCAAAAAAAAAAATTTCTGCGTTAACCCATGGTAGAGAAGTAAAATGACAAAAATCAACTTAAATAGTGTTAATCAGTGCATCAACAGGATTGATGCCCAGGTCAACAAACGAACCTAAGGTGTGAGTTTTATGTATTCATACTGATGCTTGAGGCATGAATTTTCATTTTGGGGTCATGAGTGGGATGCTTTCCCTAGGCTTGCAGCGCTTGTGGTTACCCTAGCAGCATTAGCTTTTTTTTATTGTTGGATGACATCAAGCAGTCTAAGGTCGATAAATGGTCTCCGCATGTTAGAGCCAGCTATCTGACCAAGGTTACAAGGCCAGCCACTAGTCAGCACAGAGCAGTTTCCATGCATCTCCTACAGGAAAGTAATATTGTAGGCATATTCAGAGAATACTGCCTGATGCATTTGAAGGTCAAGCATGCTTTTCAAAGTCAAGTTATTCGCTTGGCTTTTAAGGGGTGGAAGGATTCAGTCTACAAATCGAGATGGATCCCGAGCATAGGCACTTCATGTACATTATGTTGGACGACCGCCAATGACATTGAACACCTGTGCTTCCAGTGTCCCAATCATTTCAGTAGATGAGGCTCAACGCCTCAACGAGAGGTGCTTTTTGGAGATCCTTACAGGCATTTCGCACCAGAACAGATCAAAGATACAGGCGCTCTATGATGGTGTCTATTGCAGTGGCATGGATCACATGTCTTCAATTCAACTGCACTATTTTTGGGAGATGCTATATTGATAATATTGTACATCACATCCCTTTTCTGACAGGTGAGAGCGGAAGGGACAGGGTGAATGATTTCCATTTCATCGAACACCACGCTCACCACCTAGTTGGTTTTTCTTTCATTACTTTGTTCTCATATACACGCTTGTACGTCTCACATTTTCGATTTTAATACAAAAATGAATGACTACCAAACTCGTAGTCATCCTTTCCTCCATCTAAAAAATATTTAGGCATGCACTTCAGATGCCTTCACCTTTTTCCCTAAAGCTTCTTTAGAGCTAAAGACCTTTGAACGTGTTCACTAATAGACTTTCCCTACTGAATACATACTCTTCCACCTAGGCTCTTAGTCTCCTATAACAGGGTTAAAACAGTATCTTCAAAACAGAGGGTCAATCAAGTGACAATAATTCATTTATAACAATAATTCTTTTTTTTTCAAAGGAAACCATAATAAATCATCATCAACGGAAATGAGGAGTTCCTCATAATTCAAATGTGTTCTCTCATTAACATTTCTCATTTTCAGAAAGCACACTGTTACTTGGGTTCTTGATGTCTCCTCCGCCTCACCAGGTTCCTTCTTTATTTCTATGCAGTTTTTAATTTTTATTTTCTCCTACCACCCTGATATTTTTCTATTCAATTCCTTCACTTGCCCGGCTGAGTCTCTTTTTTTCTCAAAAAGAATATATGTTGTTTTTTTAGTGCCATGCAGATTTTTCTGCAGTCTGCCCCTTCCAATTTTCTTCCCTGCGGGTTTCTTTTTTACCTAGTGCTATTCTGTTTTTCTCAATTGTTTTATGACTCAGTCAACCCAACTTGATCTCACATCTTCTGAGAAAATGTTAGTTATCCGTGTACACACACACACCATTAAGTAATCTCTAATAGGATTATCAGACTAAAAAATACCTCATTTTTTGATGTGCCATGACCGGTGACGTTTGATGCATCAACATAAGTTAATACTACCTCATTATGCAGACCGGCAGATGCCAAACGGATGATGTCACAATTTTCTGCATCTGTACCGGGTTCAATGTTTTGATGTGAACTAGGGTCTGAACATGAAATATCAGAATTATCTCTACAGTTGTCTTGCTCCTTTTCGGCAGCCAGTGGAGCTTCAAAATTAGTGAACACAGAACCAGCAGCATTTTCTTTGAAAGTAGAATCAGTCGCATTAGCCACTATGTTCAAGACATTTGACTGACCATCCACGTTTTCAGCTCTTACAGGCAGTTGCCGTTGAGGAGTCATTGCTGGAACTTTTATGACTTCCCCCCTTGCTAATAAACCTTCAGTTCTATCCATGCAGCTTGGTGGAGAAATCAAAGATTCAGTTTCAACATGAATGCATCCAACTCCTGTATGATAAGCTAACAAGGAATTATCAATATTTTTATCATTCAGCACTTCATCTTTTAATCTGTGTGAACCTGAAGAACTAGTTGTTGCAGAATAAGATTTTGTCTTTCCAAAACTATTGTGAGAATTACCTTGTTGAAAGTTGTCTTTGAATTCCTCCATGATGAATCCAGAATCTGACAAAGGGATTTTATGAAAAGACTCTGAAAGAATCCCAGTTCTGGCTTCCTCTAACCATTGATCCTTTATCTTTTGTTCTTTTATCTGTGCAACTAACTGAAGTGCTTTAAGTTTATGAAGCTGACGATCCATATGCTTCTCAAATCTAGCCATTTTCTCCGAGAAGGATTGCTTAAGCAATTTAATCTTGTCATCTCTGTCCATCGAATCGATGACTGAAGTACAAATAAGTTCCAAATCCTTCATATGGGCTCTATTCAAATTTAATTTTTCATTACCCTTCCATGTTTGGAAATCCAATATTTCTTTTTGCAGCTTCTCATCGAATTCTGTTGCTCTTCTTGCAGACTTCATGTTGATCAATGACATTCTCTCTTCAAGCTGCTTATCGTCAATTTTCTGGTTTAGCTTTACAGAAGTTCCAACATTAAGGACATGCTCCTCATCTGGCAGCATTTGTGATAACCGGAGTCCACCAGTTGTCATCTGACGCCTTCCTTCTTCAACTTCATTACGTTTATCTTCATTCCTTAAAGCCCTTAGAGAGAGAAACTCCTTCTTTAATGTCTTTAACTTATCATAAACAGTATAGACTTTCTCCTTACTGCATGAAAAGTTAAAGAATTTCTTTGCTCTTGCAAGTGATTCGTCACGATTAACTTTGTTCTTTGACAAAGAACAAGCTTGCCAACACTGAAGGTACAGAAATATGAAAAACCAAAAAGAAACACCATCAATCTAGGCTGCATGATAAGAGTAAATTAAGAAACTTTTAAAAAAATAACTTGCAATAAACAATGATATAAATGATAAACATATCATTTATCCACAACCCATGCATTTCCATCAGACGTAATTTTCATGAATTCTTGTCGAAAGAAACTCTTCATTTTAAGATAAATCTTAAAGACCGACAAAAACACCTTGATATCATCTCATGGCAAAGACTCCTTCAGTTCATTCTAATGACTGGAACACTAACATCAAGAACTTATACAAAGATAGCCATCCATCTTTTTATTTGATATTTCCAACAACTGTGAATTGTTTACTACAAGTTTAATTTCTAACAGAACCAAGATGATTACAATTCATACATTTATGCGCAGTTACTTCAGACTTAGTGCATTATTTAAGTATCACACTAAGACTTTCCTCCTAAATTGCAGGAGCTACATCCAGAAATAAAGCTTAGAGGGGAATGGTACTTCACTATCCATGCTTATCATGATCTCTTTCTTGATATAACAACCTATTGAGTGGAACATTACTGCATATATAATGAGAAAATAAGATCTGTGCTTTATTGTTAACGCAATGCAACAAGATGGCCCCAAACTTATATCATGCAAAAGATGATGACATCATCACGTGTAACCGAAAAAATGGAACCACAATGTACAAAAGATGAAGTGCAAGCAAAATTAACAGAAGAACCGTGCAATAAAAATGCTAACTGATGCATTAACATATTTCAACTAGTGAGGTACTGAGCAGGGCTCTAACCAATGACATCATGATGGCTTGCAACATTGTTTCTGAATCCTTACTGACATGATGATTTGTCATAATGTACTCAAGTAATGCAAGAGCCAAGTCCTTCGCATTCTCCTGAAAATGATATCAAAAGCATCCAACTTAATGATGCAATACCATGACACATTAGATATGTAGACAAAGCACATGAATTATTAAGATGTGTATCACGATATACTGCTCTGGGAGAAAATAAACACAATCAAGAAAACTACGAATTTTTATTGGCAAACTATGTGATGCAGTACATGAAGATGACAAAGAGGTGGGGGAACACTAGGACTTTGTCCAGTTGACAGAGCTGGAGTAGCATAAGGAGTTTGTCCAGAAAACAGAGTTTGAGTGACATTAGGACTGCTCGTCGATTTTAGCTCTCATTTTTCTTGTTCAGAATTTGAGAATGAAGATTTTTCAGGATTCTGTAAAGACTAATGGTTTTTAGGAAGTTTGAGTTTGAATTCTTTCAGTTCAGGATGAGTTTGACGAGTGACTACGTGAAGCAACACAATAGGTGCTAGTTCTCATGTGCAGGATTTTTCCTGCAATCATAACGCATATTTTTTAGATCTGCAAGATTCCCATAGAACTCTCACAATGCTACCACTGCATAACCACCAGTGATAAATTATTTGCAATAATAAGTTCCTTGTCCGATTTGGTCTTCTGATTTATTCTCAAAATGTTTTGCTTGTGATATTACAAGGAAAGCTGTATGCATTTCACATAGTGCCAATTAATTTTCAAAATGTTTTGCTCACATTCATCAGTACTGCAGTTGTACCCACACTGCTGAAACAAATTATACTGCCCCCAAGACACTCAAAGAGCTTCACCATCAGCTCAAGAACTACAGTTTTATTACATCTTTTTTTTACATATTTCTGCTGCTTTAATGTTTAAGGATCCACTTAATTTGCCTATAAAAACAGATGACTTAGTGTTCCTCAAATATAGTTTTACCTATTTAAACTACCATCCATGAGGAGTAACAAACAGACATTCAATAAAAATGCAGTGCTTCTCCCTACAACCTTCTTGCCCAGAATGTTTTTAATTGTTTATCCTATCACAGTGAAAGCAGAAAGAATAACTAGAAGAGATCAGAATAATAAATTATTTACATAGATCTTCACAGGGGCATTAATGCAATTACAATACTTCATCTTAATGCTAAACTTTTTATAATCAAAGCAACAAAAAGAAGTGCATCTTCAATGTTGAGGGGAATAAAATTGTTGGTCTATTATGACTTACTGGAAGTTCCAACATGTCACACAAATTTGACAACTTCGGTTTTATCAAGTGATGAAGATTCCTCTGTACAGCCCTCAACTTTGCTTTATCTTCGCAATCAAGAATGTGAGGCTTCTGCTTTTCTGGAGACATTGGGGTGAGGATTTGATCATTTATAATGTCTGACTTCAAATTAGAGACCGACACTAGATTTTCTAGGCATAGATATATATGTGGATGTAATCAAAATGTACAACATAGAAAATAAATTAAGAAATCTAGCAGACCAACAATACCAGACTCCGTGGCTAAATTAGTAGGAACACTAGATGCATTCTTTGACACTGGTGTAGATGGACCAGAATAAGATAAATCAGCAATGTTTTCAGATGTCGCCTTTTTCCTTTTGTCTTGCACACAATTGAGCAAAGAGGTTGGATCAACTGAGCAGTCGGTCATCTTCTTGCACTTTCCTCTCACTTCATTATGTTTTGGTTCCGCTAAATTAGTACGTTCATCTGAATTATGAATCTTTCTTCTGGATCTTTGCAATTTCTCGTTGGATATATAGCGCCAATGATAATCCTTTCGGTCAAGTAAATTTGACCAGAAGCTAGGTGGATCTATATCCAATGAGGTTATTCCTTCTTTCTCACCAACTAATTTGATTTTTCTTGAGTAGGATGCCCCACTTCGCAGGGCTTCTATCAAATGTTTACATCCATTGGACTCATAAGATATTCCAGTGCATGGGAACTTGGACAATACATCCAGAACTACATTATCCAAGTGATCTAAGTCAGTAGAAGCCTGAGAAGAATTATTTGAGTTGTCAAGATGGTGAAACTCATCAAGTTGACGAAATAGATATGTGGCACCCCAACTAAGCAATGCATGGGTAATGCTAGGATTAATGTTCTGGGCATTGCTTTCAAGACCCAGATCTTGCTTTGCAAGTACCAGAACTTTTTCCTCAACAGTAAAGGATGAATATAGTCGAAAAAGTAATATATGCAAATTTTGTGATTCCATTTTTATCTTCTGAAGAGCTCTGAGATCATTCAATGGATTCCAATCACTGCTATAAATAATAACGGCATCAACTGAAGAAAGTCTGATACTTGGTAAGCATGCACGGCTTTCAATTAAAAACACAAATCTTCCTCTAGCCTTATCATTAAAATTGTTTAATGCAGATACTCTTCTTGACATAGTTAATCCACTGTCAACACGCTCATAGCAATCCACACCAAATCTTTGACGCAGATAGTCATCTAGTATGTCTCCAATTGAGTTTCTTCCATCCCCACCAATAGACTGTATCAAGAAAATTTTGAGATCATATAAATATTGCAATTAAGTCAAGTGAATGAATGGAAGTTTCACCTGCATAAAAGTAGTGCCAGAAAAAACTACATGCCTCCGACTAAAAAAAAGTGTGCCTAAAGGTTATCAACTGATCCCAAATCAATGAACTTCAAGAAAAATCATATCAACAGTTTAGAAGTTAAACCCAACAGTAAAATTACGAATAACACCATTTGCAAATGGGGCAACAGATCTAATCAGGAGTTGTATAAAATCGCTGGATTTTTGCGGCCCTCGTAAAATACAAAATGAACATTGTAGTCATTAAATTGTTAACTTAGGTTTATTTGGGAGTGTTCTTTAAGGCATGCTTTTTTATAAGTAACTTTTGGCTAGGTGTACTTGGTGCAGTAATTTTCTTACGAGGGAAAGGGCGACTACTGAGCTTGGGTAGTCATCCCGATTATATTGAAACTTTCAAGTAAAAGTAAGTTGTACAAGTGTGGGTTCAAAAAAGCAAAAAGAGCCTACCACGAAATGGCAGTCTTTCACAGTGGAAGAGCCTATGTTGACAACATCACCCTTTGAAGAGTGGAAGAGACTCATTTAATTTCTGTTTCCTGCATATGTTTTCTGTTTATCCTTTCAAACCTCCTTTGTAAAACTTTGTGTATTGTAATGAAACACCTCAGATGTCCACCCCCTTGCTGGTCATCCTTTCTCGTTTAAGAAAAAAGCAAAAAGAGAGAAAAAAAGAACTGTGGCCACCATCAATGTTAACCAAGCCCCCGTCACTCTTGGTTGTTTTGTGTCCATATGACGTGGAACGAGCTCCAAATGGCGTTTGTCACATATGAATCATCGTTTGGTATGTCAACCTGTCGCCTCACCTCGGTGACAATGTGACACAGGAAGAAAAAAGGAGACAGGTCCTTCTCCGTTGAACCACATAAGGTGCATGATGTATTAGAGCTGGGCATCCATCTCGACCTGTAGGCTGCAATGAAGACTCGCCTCAGCAGCCAAGCAACGAACCTTCCAGATGCAACGACATTCCATTTTGAGCTCTGCAATGATCGGGCTCCCTATTAGATGCAAATACACACCTGGGACGAAAAGCTGCTTGAGAGCCATGTCCACCTATTCATCGTGGATCTTTCCAGCATGCATTGCACAACCATCTCATGGAGGCCAAGCATATCCTCGGAGGCTGGCCCTGAAGAGAGCAGTCCAAGACCCGGCCCTGGTTTGCTTGCAGTCCAACTCTAAACTTCATATCTTTTGAGAAAGCAAAGAATGACCGCGAAGCTATGGTAGTCACCCAAGATACGTGTCCATATATGAAGAAAAAGGATCAGTTCAGAAAGTTGGATCTGTACAAAACTACCCATCCACTCCCAAATGAAAAATACATGGTGTACACTATTCTGCACATGCCACCATAAAAAAACAATGCGGTTAAACTATAGCCAGATGGTCCTGGTGACCACAACAAAGGATGTCTATGGAACACGACATCCTGGATCATCCCGCCTTCCTTGTGCTCGAAATCAACTGCCAGGAGGTTAACCCCAGTAATGGGCATCTGACATCAGACCTCACATGTGACTAGGCACTCAAAAAATAGATGTTAACTGCCTCTTCTGTCCCACCTAGCGCATGATGTATTAGTGTTGAGGGGCCTATCGTACGCGGACATTCAACAGGCATAGGTTAAACAAAAAAAAGGAGACCAAGCCAAAAAGGAAAGACAGTGGGGAACAAAGACGAACTAAGAATATAGGTGGAGAAATTTCGGGAGGAATAAAAGAAACACTAGATGTAAGACAATACTATTAAGAGATAATTTCTACTGCACTTGTGAACAGTGACCTTGCGACACCCCGACCGCGAGGACACCCATCGTTCTGTAGCCTGTGACTGGCAACAATGTATCAAATCACAGGGGAATTACTCTCGCAGGGCAGCAACATCGCAGGCGTATGAACATAAAAAACAATATTAACAATATTATATATTATCGTTGTCGAGGACGTGGACACTTTCAAGCGGCATGCAGAGAGCAGCCGAGATGCCTAAGCTGTAGCAGCATCTGACACAAGAGGTCAAATTGTCCTTCGCTTGCACCCCAACTCCGACATGGCACGTTAAATTCCTCTGGCGATGGGCTGCGGATGCAACCCTCTCACACGGATGCAACCCTCTCATTCGATGCCCCATGGGGTCAGGATGTTACTTCCATGAAGAATCTTCTCTCAATGTCTGATTGGGAGCTACATGCCAACACATTTGCCGATTGACTGCTTGCAGCAGACCACGCAGTCTCAGCTTGCAACTTACATTAGCATTCTCCCCTACCAGGATGTCCTCTGGCAGGATCCTCCTCTGGCTCCCCTCAGAGGAATATCATCTGCAACTAATCTGCAAGTCGACGACTAGATGATAGTTCATCTCTCACCTGGCATGCTTGGTCAAGTGTCGTCACCACCGCTCAGACAGCCAGGATCATTATCTCCGGCGTTCCTCTCCATCTCTGATATGTCGAGGCCCTTATGCCTTCATTCAACCTTTTGGTACTCCCAAATGTGAATGTCCCGCCTATTGGATCCGATGACCTATCCGACATTCGGGCGACAGTGCCAAAAGCTCCATGAAACACTGGTATGAGAGGTGCGGGCTGAAAAGAGGGGACCATGAGCCTGAGCCCGGCCCGCCAGCCTCGGTCCACATCCCCGCCACCGTCGCCTCCGGGTGCGTCGCAAAAGCTCACTAGCGAGGGAATGCCTCTACAAGCATGCCCTCGAGTGACCAATTATGCCACCAAAAGGAAAAATCCTCCCCAGAGCCGAGGGAGGGGACCATGAGGGGGCATACCCGCAAGACCAATGCTGCCACTCCACGCCAAAAGGATGAAGCCCCAGCGGGCAAGAAGGTCCTCAACTCCCAGGATAGATCACGGCCATAGCAAGTGTAGAAAATCGTGCGCCAAAGACTGTCCTCAAGCCCCATGATCCGCCTAAGCCATCGAGCTAGGAGAGCCAAGTTGGTGCAAAGAAGATCACAAACTTCGAGGCCTCCCTCGGAGGTGGGATGACAAGTACTGCTCCAAGCAACAAGGCGAACTTCTCGGTGATCTGAACCACATCCCTGCCACAAAAACCTACTCAGAGAATCTAAGCGCCTGAGTACCTGAGCCTGCGGACTATCCTTTTTCTCCTCAAAAAAAAAACTATAACAATTTGTATTTGAAGAAAACACCTTCAATTTTTTAAGGGTTATATGAAGAAACACTATCAAGCAAATGTTGACAGGTTTTCAATCAGCTAACCTGAAAAAGAATCAACACTCTCAAGCCATACTTTTGAAATGCCTGGAGAATCTTATCAAGCACTAATAGCTTGCCACTTGCATTAACTCCAACATCCAAATGATCAGATAATGGAAGATCTTTCACTAGTGAGCCTTGCAAAATCTCATCAACAAGGTAAGGATGATCACAGCACTGCAAAATTATGATAAATTATAATTGATGAGTCAAGGAAAAGGTTCACCAAAAGGCAGCATGACTGCTTGAGGATATACATTGTTTAACTAAAACAGTGAACAAGAGAATAAAGTAAAAAAATTAAATCCGACCTTCCGGGATGATAGAAGAGTGTCTCTAAGTGCACCAACATGATCAACTTTAGAACATGAACGAAGAATACTCGAATTTGAGCACAATGTTGCACAATATCGTTCAAGCTGCACGTTACATAAACGAACAGGGACCCAGTACTCAGGAAATTTTGAGGAGTCTGGTTTGTGTTCATATGCAATAAAATATGTTAATTTATCTTTCAATAATGCAAGCTTGCTAGTTGAAATGTCAGAATCAAGTTTCAGAGTACTAGCAAAGTTCTCCCATTTTCCTGAACAAAGGAATGAAAGCAAGTTGGAGTATCCATCAATATCATCCTGAAAATTCCATGAGCAATGATGATTAGATTCTAAGCACAATGGAGGAGAATTATTTAATTTACTTTTTTTCATGGTGATTTCATTCTCCTACATACCTTAAACTGATTGTTCATAAGAAGCAACCGAAAATCAGTCGACAGATTATCAAGGCGTGTCAATATTTTAGAAAAGTCAGGGTTTTGACAGTCATCAAAAACAAGTGCCTCCCAGCCAATGGACTTCATTACTTCAATATCCTGGACATATTATTTCCATAAATTACTATTCTTAAAAGAAAACAATGAATTTAAATTAGTTTTTCATGACCCCAAAAAATTGATACCTCAAGAATAACATCTGAGTGTGATAGAAGCACTTGAAACATTGTGCAACCACTTTCATCATAAAATTCTAGAGCTTGAATCATCTTCCTGACATCCTTATTCCCATTATAGACAACAAAATTGAATGAAGGTGCCAAATGCCCAATTTCAGTTTCCCATTTCGAAAGAGAATCATTATTTGAGATTATGAGGAAAGGCTGATTCACGTGAGATTGTAACGAGAACAAAAATAAGAGGGCTCTGACAACTCGATCCTGAGAAAGAAAAAGAATGATATGATGTTCAAAACAGATGCGCAGGTTATGTAATAAGTTAGAGTTTAATGATAGTAAAGGTTATGGAATAAGGAATTTGAATTGCAATTCAGCTTAAACAAACCTAGGGAACTAAAAAGAAAATTCCTCCAGGTAGATTTTTTATTAGATAAAAGGAACAAAAATGGGGGTGGACGGGTCAGAGGCTTGCAGGATGGAAGACCAGGACACTCTCACAGGGTGGCAGACTGATCCACATCAACATCCTTTTGCAGCTGCCTATTTATTTTATGTCAATACTCGGATGCCTAAACTGATCAAGCTGAGGATCAACACAATCCTACTGCAGGAATGAAGTTCAGACTCCTATTGGAACTTTACCTATCTCGTACCTGGGGCTGCCCCTTTCAGACAGGCTGGTATGATCGAGGAAATGGAGGCCGATTACTCAGTGGATGGGGCAAAGGCTTGCAGGATGGAAGGCCAGGTCCCTCCCCTAGGGTGGCAGACTGATCCTCCTCAACATCCTTCCACCGCTGCCTATCTAATGTCAATCCTCAGATGACTAGACCGATCAAACTGAGGATCAAGACTATCCAGAGAAGTTTCTTTTGGAGCCTCACTCGGACTCCTGCAGTGTCCACCTTGTCTGATGTATGCCAGTCTAAAATTGAGGGAGGTCTGAGCATTCTAAATCTTCCGAACCTAAATGATGCTTTACTTTGCAAGTGGGGATAACGTAATCTGCATCCTGGGGAGGAATTCTTCTCAGTCACTATCTCCAACTGCCATGGTCGTGATTTATCCTGCAACTCAAGATTTCGACCTCAACAAAGCTTCTCATCCTTCTAGAGGAGCATCTCCGATGACCGTTGCACTTCCTCAACAACAACAACAACAACAAAGCCTTATCCCACTAAGTGGGGTCGGCTACATGGATCATACGACGTCATTCCGCATTCATTTTCATGAGATTCGACAAGGTTTTATGTTGGCTGTCGGGGCGTAACACAACCCTCCTCCTTTATCCGGGCTTGGGACCGGCTATAAAACATATCCGGGCTTGGGACCGTTGCACTTCCTCAATTCAGATCAAATTTCTTTGCTGTCATCGGATTTGGCACAACCTTCTCAATTTGGTTTGATGACTGGCATCCTAATGGCTCCCTCGCAATGTTATACCCCCATCTTTTCACAGTGGGGCGAGACAAGCAGGCCATTGAATCATTTGGGAGGACACAATTGGCAATGATCAGGGCTGCTAGGCTCCTTGTTTCATCTCGTTTTTGTCTGATCATCGCATTGTGGAGTTGACCAACCTATTGAACTTGATTGGTGCCTACAAGCTGAACAGTTCCACGGATGAAAGATGGATTTGGTTGCAAGCATACAACATTATGCACGGCCAACATGGAGAAAAGCATAAGATTATTGCTTCATCTGGTAATCCAAGGTGTCTCAAAATCAAAATATTCTCCTAACTCCTTGGAAGGCAAAGGATCCTTGGTGCAACTTTTTTTGAGAGATGGCTTCCAAATGTAAACACACTTAGCAGACTGTGATGATGGGGAGGATGAAAGAATTGACCATCGTTCTTCAAATGCCACTTCACCTGGGAGGTTTGGCGCAGGGCCTGAGTGGGCTGGATTTGTTGCAATTCTGAGAATGGCTTCTGGACATCTTTCTTGTTTTTTTTTTTTGAGAGGACTTCTGGACATCTTTCAGAAGATTTGACCCTTCTTCCAGCAACATAGCCCACAGATGCAGAAGAGAGAGGGGGGACACATGTTTGCACCTCTCAGAGCCCTTTGGCTGCAATGCAATGCGGTGGTCTTTCAGATGGTCATAGCTATGTGGAAAAAGTCTTGGTTCATGTGGGAGCTCTAGCTAGAGAATGGGGTGCTATTAAATGATTCATTCTCTGGTTCCTTTATGTTTTTTTCAACTATCATATACCTTTGTAACACTCTACTTATTACGTTCAAATGTCTGGATGGCTGACAACTGGTTAACCATCCTTTTTCTCCCTCAAAAAAAAAGAATGACGAGGTTGTTCTTGTTGCTGGCCGTAGGAAGAAAGATGACGAGGATTGCTGTTGGCTAGAGAAAGAATAGAGGGGTGGTACAGAAGATGAAGAAAAGAAAAAGCTAGAGAAGAATAAACTTGACTAATTAAGGTATGTGAAGATGGATTAAAACCTTAATTTCTCATCTATTTGTGTTAGAAATATAGTTAGGATCATAGAAAAGATTGGATTATAATGTCAACGTCTCGTTCATAAATTTATTAGAATATTTTAGGAATAAGTTGTGATTCCTATATATGATCTTGAGATGCTAAGATTAAGAAAACTGAATCCTGTCCAGATTTCAATGTCTCTGCTCCAACAAAGACATGGAAGTGTTTTAATTGGTCAAAATTATTAGATTCACAAGAGGAGTAATCTTCCAGAAATCTAGTTTCCAGAGAATCTGATATCATGTAAGACTATAATCAATAGAGAAAATTATGGCCAAAAATAGTGAGCACATGTCTTGCTGTCCTGGCCAGAAGCATGTCCGAATTGTAAAAATCATATAGATAAAATAAAATTTTGATAATAATAGAGTGTAAGAAATCTTTCAAATCCAAATGGAACCAATTTAAAAGTTCTGTCAAGAAAGATAAACAATTCACAATGGACACGTCTCAATGTGCCAGAATGTTAAAACAATTAAATTAATGTAATTGCAAGATTTCCTGGAAATAATATATAATATGATAAATTAGGAAATTAAATATATATCAGACCTTGAAAAGTCTAGTTTCAAATAAAGTTACAATCACAATAGTATAAAGTGCATATTAAGAGTCATAAATTTTACATTCAGCAACGTTCAGTCTGTCTATTAAATGAAACAGAACATAGAATTGATCTCTAAATTTCAAGAGAATAATATAGCAAGAAATACAATTTGAGGTATATATGGATTGACCCTCATCATTTCTGTTTTCAAGTAAAATTAATATTACTTGAATAGGAGGTTTGTACTTTAAGTTATGAATTTTATACTCAATAGACTCAAGATGTCAAGTAGAAAGTTAGAATCAAACTTTCACTGTGCATTTTCAATTTATGTTATATGAAACAGCAGAATTACGTTATGAAGTTAATAGAGCTGATACAAGTCGAAATCCAAGAAAATAAATGTTGGTGGCATAAGTTATAAATTAAACAATAACAGCATCACAAAGCTGACAAGAATTTGAAGACTAGATTGGTATTCTCTTTATTGGAAGGCTTAAAAATGTTAATTACACGATATATCAGCAAGAAGCTGAAGTACATTTCCTCACCAAAAAAAAGCTGAAGCTACAATCACCAATCATCAGAGAACAAAAATGAGAAGCGCAACAAGGTATGTGGCAGGATACAGACCTTCTTTAATCTATAGAAGTTGCTGCGAAGACATGAGAATATGAAGCTACTTATCATTTCGCTATTTCTACTTAAGTTCTATTTGCATTATGTCATTTTATGTAATGTAACGTGATGAGTGATGATTGTTGCTTGATTAGATAATTAAAATACATGAATAATTGTTATGATGGTCATACAAGAAATAGAAGAAGTGATATACAATGAGATGTTAATAAAAGGCCCTAAGGGTTGTGCTATGATACATAAAATTGCATAATTGTATTATTGATTGTAAACTGCAGAATTGTTTTTTTGAGGAGAAATTGCAGAATTGTTTGATGTGCACTATCGCCTTATTTTGAGAGGTTTAAAGCTACCTCCAGTTAAGAAACTATCAAAGGTAGCTCTATTGAGATCCCTAAGTGTGTATTATTGCAGCAGACCACCACTTTCGATTCTCAAGGGGAAGATTCTTCATGTGATGTATTGGTATATCCTCATGATTCATATGATTGCAATATTAGGATGTACACATGTTTCATTTTAATTGCCTATAAAATTAATTGTTATATGTTATCATTAAATGTGAGAAATCATTGTTATTAGATATATGTGTTACATATTTGGTGGCACATCATGGATTGATTTCCCCAGCATTTCCATGCCGATACTCGAGATAACAACAGGATGTGCTAGATGGTAGAAATGCTCATGACAGATCTGAAATTTGCAGTGTCAGGTCTTTATAATACATTAAAAGTTGACTTGATCATACTGTACTTTGATTAACAGTCAAGGGTCATAACATCGCGGAAGGGAACCATTTCTGGATCATTAAGATGACTGTTGTAGGACAGAAAGATCTATAAGACATGATTAGTGGTACTAGTATAAGACTATCAACATGATGTAACAACATTCTTCTAAAACAAAGGCAGCAGAATTCCTAACTTGGATAAGATAGCACCATAGACAACAAGAAGATAGAATATCAAGTGCTTTTGGAGGAAGACAAGAGGATTTGTATTGTTTTTAGACATTTTTTACATGAAAAAACGACCCATCCAATTCTTTCATATCAACACAGAAGCTATTGCAGTTGATTCCCAAGTGTTCAATCAGTTCTAGTAATAAGTAAGCAGTTTTGACTAGTTTTTTCTAATAGGTCCATCAAACCTCTCAAAAATAGGTCCATCAAACTGTGCATCTAACTTCTCATTCCGGAGTGTGGTGCAGGCAACAACTCCCATTTTCCTTTTGTTTGAGGCTCTCCTCTCTTTTATTTGATGCTCTCCCGGTAGAGCACAGACATTTTTGTACAGTACATATATTTCTATAGTAATACATATACGGATGGCTACTGCAACTTGTTAGCCATCCTCCTTTCCCTCAAAAAAAAAATGTGCATGTAACAAACATCACACATAAAAATCGAATATGATAATTTAAAGGAAAGAACAGCACATCTGATCCAGCAAATACTACCTGATCATCAATGAGAATAGCATTTTGAGATTTGTGCCAAAACTCACGAAGCTTGTTGATAGAATTTAAGTGGTCATTGTCAACGTCAACAGGAAATTCATCAGGCAATGTCAGCAACCTAGAAAAAGGACTTTTCTTGAGCTCGATATCCTGGGAATGTGAAATTAAAATACCGAAAAAGAAGAAACAAAAAGTTAGGCTGATAGACAAGCAACGTAATTTTTTTTCCAGAGGAAGCATGACAAGTTGTTGGAAATCCAAAGCGTTTGTTGAACATCTAAGGAGAAAGTACAAAGTATTCATCACAATCAAAAGGACAAATTGAAAATGGAACCAATTTCAATTAATACAAAACAACAATGACAAATTAAAAGAAGATCACAGAGCAAGTGATTGATTGATGAATACAAATACCTTACCAAGAATGCAAAAGACTTCCTTGAATAGAGAAAAAGCTCTACCACACTTTAAGAGAAGCGAGTCAACCATGCATAAAACTTTTAACCCAAAAAATGTCCATGTGTGAGAAGTGCAAAATTATAAAGGTGGGGGATACAATAATAAAAATTGAATACGATGTACAACATTCTCTAAATAACATCTCTCCCCTCTGAAAATGGTGTGTTGCATTGACGCCAAATGGCAAAAGGGATCTGCAATAGTATAATAAGGAGGCAAGTGTCCGGTATGAGCTCCAAAATCATTCCAATCAACACAGGTAAAAAGTCTACTAGACATATCTGCCACCTGACCTCTCATGCAACGAAACAATAGAGGAACAAAAAGAGGGCGTCCTCTACGAATCCACATAACAGGCATGTGATATCAAATCCCAAAGCTCAACGCTCTCGGTATGTCGCATAAGTAATATCTTGCCTCTAATAAACCATGTATGGATTTTACTTTCAAGAGCGTGCAAATCCTCAATATCCAGTAGCAATTTATTAAAAATGGGAAGGGGGTGCCTCCCATCCAATGAAAATAAATTAGTTGATAATTAAACGTGATATATGTACATGGATGACTAGCAGGATCTACTCATCTTATTACCTTCCAAAATAAATAAATTAGTATATATAACATGTGCCAAAAACCCACCTTCGAGCCACAACCCATCACCTTGTTTGAATGGAACAAGACAAAAGAGATGTTGTCTAAGAGAGCAAGGAGCTTCTTTTTTTTCTTGAGAGGACGAGCGAGGAGCTTTGTAACACAGACATCACTGACCACTTGATGGAGCCAGGAACCCCCAGAGTTTCGGCTAGATGACAAAGAACAAGATGGGTAGACAAGGCGACAAGGTCTATGAGAAAGAACAAACAACACGAAAAACAACCACCGGAATCTACAAGTGTACACTTTTCAAGAAAAAAAACAAACAAAGCAACTTTTCACAGTTCATCAAAAACCATACCAAGTCCATCAAAACTCCGAACACTGAATGACCATGAAGTTCTTCATTATATTCAACCTACCTTTTTTGCAGTAGAAGAATTTGGTGCCATTGATTTCTTATGACGAACTTCATAGTCTTTTATAAGCTCCACACCTTTGGGTGTGCGTAAAAACTGAGAGTCCTCCAATTCCCATGTGGCTTCCTCATATCCAAGACCCTTCCACTTAACAAACCATTCATAATAGAACGCTGGTCTACCACTTAACCGCTTGAACAACTCATCAGCTACTTCCTGAGGCATCAACAACCTTTTCTGCAATAACCGTTGAGGCTCAAGCCACTCCTGTTTCCATCTTATGATCTGAGAATAATAAAATTAAACCATGAGCAGTGTCAAAAGACCATTGTACCCCTCAGCCATGATGAACAGGTAAATGCAAGAAAGTCAACAGAAATCTTAATCAATCGTGGCCTACATTGCTTTCATGGTTGTCCTTGAAATTGGACAGAAGTTCGGGGGCTTCATGAATTAATTGGCTTTCTGAAATCCAAATATTATGGACATGAGCTAGACCCTTATATTTGACAAGATAGCTGTTGTCATCCTGCATACCTAGTAACATGGAAGAAGGAAAATATTCAAGTGAGATGTCACATAATAAAATTAAAAATAAAGGTTTCAGGCTTACCCTCTTTGAAATCTAAAATAGAATCAATTCCTTCAGATACTGCCTGCACACCAAATTCAATTTTCTTTTTCGTGCATAAAGCACAAAACCAAACACCAGGAGGAAAACTTTTCATAGGTGGATCAAGACAAGAAAGATGGTAGCACATTTTGCAATTTTTCCCATTGCAACACCTAAAAATAGAGGATCCAGAAAAAAATTGTTACAAGTGAGAGAAAACAAGTTGTCATGACATATCAACAATAACAGACAGATCACTTCCTTCTTGCTAATCATCCTTTCTCGTTTCAAAAAAAATAAGAGACAACACGATCATGATAAATGACAAGGGCATGTCCAAATATCAAAACTCTCACTTTTCCATATTTCTTATAGAAAGGCACCAACTTGAATAAGAAACAAATGTCCCTCAGAAAAAGAGTAGAGACAATTAACACCAAGTGTTATAAGAAATGAAGGTGAAAAAAGTTCATGAATAGAAAAAGAAGAAACAACCTAGTTAAAGATGTGCTGATTGGTTAGTTGTTCAATGATGAATCTTCCTGAAAGTTTTGGGTGAATAATGATAAATGCCTTCATTAAATACTATGTTATTCCATCAAGATATATAGGTAGCAGGTGTCCGTTCTCACAGATGTTCAAACACCGTTCTCTCCTTTCTCTCACCCTTTTTTTATATTTTTTTTGATAAAATTCTCTCACCCTTTTCACCATCAGAATATGAAGATAGAACTGATGAGGGTTCAATTAATCTCCCACTATATCCAATAAGGAAGACAAAGACAGCTTTTTTTTTTGGTACCGTGACTTCCTAAACTTCTTTGATTCTGCAGTTCCATCTTTCCAGCTAACTTGAATGTCACGCATTAGTCCTAGGTTGTTCTGCAGTTCCATCATTCCTAATCTACTTTGATTCTGTGGTTTCATTCGACGCCTACCACCCTCATCCCAAATATGCAAACCCCTGTTTTCCTCTAATAGGACTTCATGCAGAGACAAATAGATGACTACAGAATCTCGATGGGAAGTGCTCAAAGTATGTGTATGCCCTCAATATTATAATATCAACCTGTTTTCTGAATTCTATAATGTCAACCACAGGTCAGTTTATAGCCCTTATCTTGGATAACCCAAAAACTATTTGAGTTCAATTAAGGTTAGAAATATGAGTACTTAAAAAATTATTTGCGAGCATAATAACAATAGTAATATAATAACAACAAAAGAATCTTTCAACAAAAATAACTATAAAAAATTTGTGAGGAACGCTTTTAAGATAATGATAATACCATAATACTAGGCATTGATTTAATAAATTTCAAGGTGGTTCGATTGGGATTCCTGTTTTCTCCTTTGACTAAAGTTTTCTTCAGTGTGTGGGGTTATTAGCACCTAACTAAATTAACCCTAGCCAATTTTGTAACTACAAGAATCCAACCAGAACGACCAACTCTCTAGATCCTTCAGCCTAGGCCTCAAACCCGCTAACAATGAGTCAATCAAACTTGGTTACTTGACTTAAAGTTTTTTACTTTTGGTACTTCTACAATTTGGTTTTTCTAATGTTTTATTTGAATCCAAATGAGAAATACTTTATTTTATTGGCTTAAGTAAATGGATAAATGAGAATAAATGTGAAAAATGTAAGAGACATTTATTTAAATAGATTATTCAAATAAGTAAACTTATTGAGGACCCATTCTATTACATCTCTGAGCCAAGGGCTTATAGCAAACTTTTCAAATTGACTTGCTTAGTTAAAATGAATCATTCTTTTCGCCTTAGCAACTATGAATCTGCTAACTCCGCCTATGTTTTATAGCCGGTCCCAAGCCCGGATAAAGGAGAAGGGTTGTGTTAGGCCCCGACAGCCAGCGTAAAACCCTGTCGAATCTTATGAACATGGATCAAAACTCGTATGATCCATGTAGCCGACCCCACCTAGTGGGATAAGGCTTTGTTGTTGTTGTTGTAACTATGAATCTGCTACTATTTTTTAAGGACATTAGAGGCAAGATTTTCTGTGAACCTTGTATTCTCAATGTTCGTTTTTGGAGGAAAGGACAACTGCTATCTGTTGTGGTCAACAAAACCAATGAGTACATATGCACCAAAAAACAATCCATATAACCCCGCCAAAAAGAGGCGGGTAAAAATGTTCTCCACATCACACTAAGCACCTTGAAACATAGTGCCATTCCTTTTTTCCACAACGAACAAAGTGTATTCCTTTGAGACTCTCTCAAAGACGAGAAGTGGTAAAGCTCCTTTATGACCACACTTTCTATAAAGTTATACATTTTTTTTGAGAAGAAAAGGGATGGCTACCACACATCCTCGAATGTCATCCCTTTGCAACCAAATCTCCCAAAGGCTGGCAAGTCTAAAGTCAATTACCTTTCTCTATAAATGCATCAGATAGTGAAAGGTAGCTGATGATTTGTTGTACTAATAAGTATTATATGGATTTATGTCTTCTCTGAGGAAAATGAATGCTATTTCACAAGCTTCTCCTCAAAAAATGCTATTTTCACAGGCTATAAATTATCCACTTACAAGGTTGCCATTTGTTCGCCTTCCTTTCTTAAGTGTTCACATATCAATAAAGTTTGATGTCTATGCTTGGATACTATAGATTATGCTCACTTTTTTTTGTCGTAGTTATCAAGTACAGGGATCAGATATTAATATGCTCTATGCATGAGTAGCACGGACATCGCTCATTTGTTCTTCACTTGCATCGTGACTTGTGAGATTTTCTATCTAGTGGACATATTGGTTATGGGCTTATGGGTACTCTTGTCCATACTGTGGACATTTTTTAGGAGAAAAAGAATGACCACCAATGTTGTGGTTGTCATGGATATATATACCACTATGAACTGATGAACATGTACAAGTGTGAGCTCTCAAGAAGAGAGGGCAAAAGAAAATGGAGAGATGTACAACCACTAGCCAAATCCCCACTCCCGAAGAAAGAAAAAAAAGATGTGTGTGGACATATGGAGGATGTCGTACTGTGGGCATATGCTTGCAACGCGATGTGTCACTTATGGGAGAGAAATTATACATGGAGACCCTCCTCAAAAAAATTTATACAACAACAACAAAGCCTTATCCCACTAGGTGGGATCGGCTACATGGATCATACGATGCCATTCCGCTCTATTAGTAACCAAACCTTTCGGTATATTATTCACCAATAGATCTTGCTCTATTAGTTCGCCAAGTGTCCGCCTTGGCCTCCCTCTCCCTCTTTTAATCGGACTCCAGATTATTTGATATACTCTTCTTACTGGCGCATCTAATGGTCTTCTCTGAACATGACCAAACCATCTCAAACGATTCTCTACCATTTTCTCACTAATAGGAGCCACTCCGACTCGTTCACGTATATGATCATTCCTAATCTTATCTAATCTTGTATGACCACACATCCATCTCAACATCCTCATTTCGGCTACCCCCACTTTACGTTCATGTTGTCCCTTCATAGCCCAACATTCACTACCATATAACACTGCTGGCCTTATAGCAGTACGATAGAATTTTCCTTTAACTTTATTGGGTACTTTTCTATCACAAAGAAATCCAGTGACTTTCCTCCACTTACACCAACCAGCTTGAATTCTATGATTAACATCGTCATCAATCTCACCATCTTGTCTTACAATTGATCCTAAATATTTAAACTTTGTCACTTGAGGAATTATATCCTCCCCTAACCTAACTTTCAAATCGTCTCTAAGTTGTTTATTTGTGAAATTGCTATGCATATATTCTGTTTTATTCCTACTTAAACGAAAACCCTTTGACTCCAACGTATTTCTCCATATTTCCAATTTTGTATTAATCTCTTCTCTTGAATCCGCTAAAAGTACTATATCATCCGCAAATAGCATGCACTTAGGTACCTCCTCTGTGATACTCTCGGTTATAGCATCGATAACTAAGTTAAATAGATACGGGCTTAAAATTGATCCTTGATGTAGGCTAATTCCTATAGGAAATTCATTTGTCTCACCTCCGGGTGTCCTAACCCTAGTCAATGCCCCATCGTACATATCTTGTATTACCTTAATGTAGGCAACATTCACCCTCTTCTTTTGCAAGGCTTTTCAAAGTACATCCCTTGGTACCCGATCATACGCCTTCTCTAAGTCAATGAAAGCCATATGTAAGTCTCTTCTCCTACTTCGATACTTCTCCATCATCCCCCTTAGTAAATAAATCGCCTCTGTAGTGGATCTTCCTGGCATGAACCCAAATTGTCTCTCAGAAATACTAGTCTCCATTCTCAATCTATGCTCAATCACTTTTTCCCATAATTTCATAGTGTGACTCATAAGTTTAATCCCTCTATAATTTGCACAATTCTGAATATCCCCTTTATTTTTGTAAATAGGAACTAATGTACTTAATCTCTAATCATCAGGCATTTTTTTCGACCGTAAAATCTCATTAAATAGTTTACATAACCACAACACACATTTTTTCCTAAACATTTCCAAACTTCAATCGGTATACCATCCGGTCCAACGGCTTTACCATTCTCCATTTTCTTAAGAGCTTCGCTAACCTCCGAGACTCTAATTCTACGATAAAATGACCTATTAAGCTCACATTCGCTAACTCTCAAGTCTTCCAAATCACAACGGGAACCTTCACATCCATCATTAAATAGCTTATAGAAATACTCTTCTCATCTGTTCTTAATATCTCCTTCAGTAACTAAAACCTTGCCAACTTCATTTTTAATGCATCTTACTTGATCCAAATCTCTCGACTCCTTCTCTTTATTACTTGCAATCTTGTAAATCCTTTGTTCACCAGCCTTTGTCCCTAACTTCTTATAAAACCTCTCATATGCTTTAGCACGAGCATCACTAACTGCCTTCTTAGCCTCCCTTTTCGTCAAACGATACTTTTTCCAATTGTCAGAACTATTGTCCAAGTGTATCGCCTTGAAACAATTCTTCTTATTACGCACCTTTTCTTGGACATCCTCATTCCACCACCAAGTCTCCTTATCTCATGGTCCAAAACCTTTTGATTCTCCTAAAATGACTTTAGCAATCATTTCAACATTTTTTGCCACATTCTCCCACATGATACTAGCATCTCCTTCTAACTCCCATGCACTTTTCTCTAATAACTTACTTCTAAAAGTCTCTCGCTTCTCCCCCTTTAACTGCCACCACTTGATCTTTCGATCAAAAACTGTTCGAGATTTTGGTTTTATACATTTCATTTGCATATCAAGAACTAACAATCTATGTCGTGTAGTCACCCCATGCCCAGGAATTACTTTGCAATTAGTACAGCGTCTTTTATCAGTATTTCTTGTCAAGAAAAATCGATTTGAGACCTATGAGTTCCACTTTTGTATGTGATTAAATGTTCCTCTCTCTTCCTAAAACAAGTGTTGATAATCTTAAGGTCGTATACAACAACAACAAAGCCTTATCCTACTAGTTGGGGTCGGCTACATGGATCATACGACGCCATTCCGCTCTATTAGTAAATTCGTTGATCCATGTTCATAAGAATCGACAGGATTTTACGCTGGATGTCGGGACCTAACACAACCCTCCTTTATCCGGGCTTGGGACCGGCTATAAAACATAGGCGGAGTTCATTGCCGAAGTGTACAAAAGGAAGAATTCTTCTTGCACCCACACACACTGTTCGCCACTGTGCCAGAAATGTATGTAAATTAGGCATCTATTCCAGGACCCGAATATGCAGGCAGACTCATAATTCGCTTGTCCAGAACTGGGCATGCACACCATCATCAAAGTAGCAATCTCATGCACTTCAATCAAAAGTGTGTAATCACCCATTTTTATTTTGCCACACCCATCTTTGACAAGGAAAAAAAAAGGTTATCATAAAAATTAACTTTATGCCCAAACAAGTTTCTAATGATATAGTTGTGAGTCTTGTGACTATTATAGAAAAATATAAACTATGTTATTTTGAATTTATTTTAGGAACTAGGAATTTTTTTACACTATTTATTTAGGATTTATTAAAATTATTTTCATCATATTGTGCTATTTGGATCCTCTTATTCCTCAAATTACATTTATGTTTTTTTGACTGAACGCAAATGTGAGAAAACAACATGAAGTAAATTCTCTAGAATACTCAATTCTTTCTAGAACCAAAATTCTAAAACCAAACAACACCTTAGGGATTTAACTTATAATAGACCCAGTAAATAACTCCTGGTGTATGATTTAGAGGTAAGAGAAGTTTTTATAGCAACATTGATTTATAGGACACTACCAAAATCTGCAAGGTTGAAAGCATCAACTTTAATAGAGTGACATTGTGGCTTACATTTTTATTGTTGGCTTTTTCGTTCTTGTTTTACAATATATTAATCTGAAGAAAACTACAAACATGATCAAGGACAAACTACAACAACAACAACAACAAAGCCTTATCCCACTAGGTGGGGTCGGCTACATGGATCATACGACGCCATTCCGCTCTATCAAGGACAAACTAGAGGTGTCATTTTCTGCTCATAATTACTTGAATAACTGCTCAAAAGATTTCCAATTATGAGCATTTTTCTCATTAAATTGTTATGCACTTGTCTTGTGATTGCATTGTCATGCATTTGTATCCCTATCTCGTACATCAACAACAACAACAACAACAACAAAGCCTTATCCCACTAGGTGGGGTCGGCTACATGGATCATACGACGCCATTCCGCTCTAACACAATATATTCGTTGATCCATGTTCATAAGATTCGACAAGATTTTATGCTGGCTGTCGGGGCCTAACACAACCCTCCTCGTTTATCCGGGCTTGGGACCGGCTATAAAATATAGGCGGAGTTATCCCTATCTCGTACATCAGTCACGAATAATCCAATGAAATCCAATGTCAAACCCATTGCAAACCCATAGGTTTACAATAATTTGCATGTATATATTTGTTCTTTTCAGAGATATTTCACACGTCATTGAAAATGTGACACAAAAGTGAAGATCTGTAAGATAGCAAATAGTGATTCCTAAGTTTGAGCAGCTGAGAGATGTGACATGGAGATGCCATTACAATACACTACTCATAACTGGTGTTCGGTGGCATGATGAAAACAACTTTAGCCTCTATCTGATCCAGACCACCATAAAAGGCAATTGGATTCCAGCAGCAATCATGCTTGCTAGTCTCTTACTGTCCAACTCCATGGATCTTTATTACTCAACCAAAAATCATTTTAGCATGCATGTCATACTGATGTAAAATGTTTAGTACACAATAGATAATAATTAAAGGCCAAAGAGCTGAAAGTGCATGCAGTGTTATTCTAGAACAAATTTTAAACATTTATCAGTACATAATTCATGCAAACCGCAAATCACACCTGTACATTTGCAACCAATGACTTCCAATATCCAAAGCAAGCAATGCCAATAATCTTAAGGTCGTATGCTAAAGAAAAATCAATAATAGTTTATCCTTCCTCATTCAACTCCCCAAAACCAAAACCACCATGAACCCTTGCATGTGGTCCTGCCTCTTTACCAACATGTCCATTAAGGTCTCACCCAATATAAACTTTCTCGGTTGTTGGTATACTTTCAATCAAACCCTCCATATCTGCCCAAAACTTCTCCTTGAGATGTGATTCTGCTCCTACTTGGGGTGCATATGCACTAATAATGTTCATAGTCTCCTTTCCAACAATTACTTTCACGGATATGATTCGATCATCGATCCTTTTAACTTCCACAACATTCTTCCTCCATTCTGCATCCGCGATAATACCAACATCATTCCTTCCCTTTACCTTACCTGTGTACCAAAGTTTGGTACCATTTAACCTAATCTCTTTACTTCCCTCTCCTACCCATCTAGTTTCTTGCAAGCATAAGATACTAATCTTACGTTGGTTCATTACTTGTGCCACCTCGAGGCGCTTCCCATTCAACGTCCCAATGTTCCAAGAACCTAATCTGACCTTGGTCTCATGAACTAGCTTCTTTAACCGCCTCCGTCCATTAGAGTGCGGTAGCCCTTGCTCATTTAACACTGCATTCAGGCGAGGATGCAGCGGCTCTTGCTCTCTTATCACTGTACCCGAGCTGTACAGCGCGTTACTTACGGGTAACGACCTAGCATTAACACTATATCCGTTGATCCATGCTCATAAGATTCGACAGGGTTTTACGCTAGCTGTCGGGGCCTAACACAACCCTCCTCCTTTATCCGGGTTTGGGACCGGCTATAAAACATAGGCGGAGTTCCTCAAAAAAATTTATACATGGAGAATATTGTGCATTAGATTTCTTTTTTGTCAAACCCAAAATTTTTGTGGCCCTTTGTTTAAGAGGTCATATGTTTTCATTGTCGAGGAAAGTGCCATTTCAAGACCTATCATTCACAAACGATGCTTTGCATGCAATGGATCGAAGCATTGCTAGGCTTCATGTCATAAACTTCAGACGGAAACGGACCTAAAGCCATGAGTGAGAACAAGGGCATGCCATATATACCACCAACAATCATCATTTTTGTCAAAAGAAAAAACCAACATCATATACATCCTAATTTTTCCTCATAGTGATGCCAACTATAAGATTACCCCGCATCTCCATTTAGTGTTAGGAATGACGTCGTATGATCCATGTAGCCGACCCCACCTAGTGGGATAAGGCTTTGTTGTTGTTGTTGTTGTTGTTGTTGGTATGCTTGTTAATTTGTGTATTTGTGACAAGAGACATAAAATCAAATGACAAAGAAGAATTCAAAAGCCAAAGATTGTAGTTTTATTTGCATTTATTTGAAGAATGTGCGTGAAGTAAAATTAAAAAGAGAATCTGATATTGAAGTCAGGGTACTTACAGTTCTGTTTCAGGATTCTTGCAAACAACACATTCACTGGTGAAACCATCTTTTTGCATTTCACTGTTCACATTGAGATAACTGGATTTTACATTTTCATTTGAGGTTATAGGGTGTGGTCGACTGTTAAAATATAAAGTTGTCAACACAAAATCACTAAATTCTCTTTTATTTTTTATTTATCATAGATGCTAATAAATGATCCCCAATGGATGGTTCAGAATACAATTGAGAGGAAACTTCAGGATACAAGTATCACTGCAGCATATAGAGGAAACAAATAAAGAGAGTGGGAACGAGGACATGCAAGGATCAGCATGAGTGAATAAATACACCTTTTCCTTGCAATCATCACAATTCTGGGAACTAATTTATGTGAAAATGTTAAAAATAACACGCAAGTTCAACTGACAACTACCATCTTGAACTCAAAAAGAAAAGTTAACTGTACAATAAAAGTTAACCAGGTAAAACTTGCATATAGAGATGAACCAGATAATCAGAATTCATCAAGCAGTGAAAAGATCCAAAGTAAGGTCACTCAACATTGTAATTCTGCAGCTGAAAACTGCAAGGCCAAGGTAAACATAACAAACTGTTGCTAACCATATTAAAGCAACATATTTGGACAACACAGTTCATACTTATTTTTTGACTGATTCACTCATCACCATGCTCAGTTGAAAAAGGTTGTAATGTCAAACTGAGCCAAAACTTTTCTACTCTATTGGATTAAGATGTTGAAAAAGGTAAGCTACACATCAGAAACATCGTTTTATGTAAAATTGAGTCAAAATATCCAGAAGAAAATAAAAAATCATCTAATACTTAATGAGAAATAAGGAGTACCTTTCACATTCAAATGTTGATGGAGGAGAGGATGAAGGAAAATTGACAACTGAAAAAGCTCCATGGGCTTGTGTATGTTCTTTCATCGATGGTGATGACGTTTCAGAGTCAAGATTATAAGCATTCTTCACACTTCTGGGAGATAAACCAGCAGCTGGGGCTTCTGGCAAGTTGTCAGAAGTTGGCAAACTATCTTCAGAAACAGATTCTTTGTTTTTGTTGTCTTTCATATCTAACCTTTGCGCACTACACATATCTTTATCAGGTTTGTCCCGCTTTGTTGAGCCTGCACTTGAGCCCTTCAAACCTTTTTTAATTTTCTTTTTACAATGATTTGTATGAGGTTTCTCTTCTGCATCGCCCCCTTCATTATTCTCTTGCCCCACTCGAGAAACCGCAGCCGAGAAAGATGCTTTGTAGGTTCTTGCATCCAATCTCTTACGTTTTTTTGTTTCCGTACGATCACCGACGTCAAAGTTCTTAGAACCAGATACTTCAGACAGCATTTTAGACTTGCTAAAGTTCCTCTTCTTGTCGAGGGGCGTCGATCTCTGGTTACATCTCATCGGACTTGACATGTCAATCCGCGGGGATCTTCTGAGAGGGCTCCCCTGCCCTTCTATAGTTTGGTTTCCAAGCCTCTCCGACCTTCGTGATTTAGGACTACACGTCGTCCTCCGAGCGTCTGCCTGTCCATTGGAAACTCTTCTGTCTCTCCGGCTTGCTGAACTGCCCCTAGACCCCCCGTTATCATCATCAGTATGAAGCTGACCTGACCGCGTGCTGCTTACCATTTCCAGGGTCGACCGCCGGCTGCCAAATAGGACCAAGAGCCAGTTTTCCCGACAATGTCAGCCGCTAAGGGACGAAAAACAAATTCCAACCATCAAAAGATTGAGAGGAGCGAAGCTAAAGACCATGAATCAATGGTTAAATGTACACAATTTTTACCTCAGCGTTCAACCATCAAAATAAGAAGAAGAAGAAGACCAAGAAACCCTAGACAGAGGCACTCACCGCGGAACGCACTTGAAAACAGAGCGAAAAAGTTTCCAGTCGCCCGAGATCTCTGCGAATTCCAGGGCAATCCCCGGGAGTTTTAGGGTTTAGGACGGGAGGCCCGAGGGATCCGAGGAGGAGGGGAAGGAGGGGAACTAAGCCGTCAATGCAGGAGAAATCAGGAAAATGAAATGGAACGTGAAGAGTTCGAGGTGTTGAGAGGGTGACTGGTGGGTTTTGCGGAGGAAACACTTGCGCGAGTCCCCCGAGGACGCCAAGGGGGAGGAAACGAACCCGCCACCGGAGGGGCGACGTGGGGGAGTGAAGTTAAAAAACTAAAAAAGATGGGTTTCCTTTTTCTCCGGGTGTAGCAAAAAGACGAAACGGGCATGCCCAATTTTTCTCTCTTTTTTTGGGTTAATATTTTTGCTAATAATCAATTAGTAAGACTTTAATTTTTGTTAACGAAGTCGAACCAAATAATAACGCGTTTAACTATGTTTTGCGTTACAACTTCGAAAAATCAGAGACTGCACAACTTCATGAATCATGAGATTAAGTTCGATCTTTATTCAATGGTATTTAAAGTGAATTCGTTAATATTGTTTATGCGCTTTTTTTAAGTTCCCAATAAAAAGATGTATATGAAAAAAATTTCATCCAATACCTTCGGTCTTATCTTCTAATTTTATAATCAAAATATTCTTCATCTTTTAATTTATTTCACCAAATGCACTTTTCACCGGTTATTAGTCTCGTGACGCCGACGCGACATTTTCTCTCTTCTCCACATAATTATTTATCGACATGACACTTTAAAAAATCTTAAAAATTATTTTAAAAAATAACAAAATGCCGCGCGAGTCGAAAAGAAGGAGAGGAAAGTGTCGCCCCTCTTTGCGACCACCGACGATCATCGGAGAGGGCGAGGCCCCTCCTCCCTTCTCTGCTCGCCCGCAGATGGAGCGAACACCCCCCTCCCTCGCCCTCCCTTTTCTTCGTTGACGTGTGCAAAGAAGGGGGGCCTCACCCCCTCTGTCGACTGTTGATGTGCGCACCATTTCTTTGTCGGCGCACGCACTCCTCCTCCTTCTCTACGCGCGTCAACAGAGACAAGTCTCGCCCCCTTCAACAATTGGTGCAATTGTTATTTATTGTTTTAAGTTTGTATGGTAGTGTCATGTCGGATGAGTGTCTACGTGGAGAAGAGTGAATGATGCCACGCTAGTTATGTGATCGAGGAACGAGCGATCGTTGGTGAAAAGGGCATTCGGTGTAATGCGTCAAAAGATGGAGGGCATTCTTGTTACAAATTAAAGTTAGAGGATATCGTTGAGCAAACGTCAAAGTAAGACATTTTGTGTATTTTTTTCGTAACTAGACAATTCTCTATCTTTTTAATTTGTTTCACTAAATGCAATTTTTATCGATAATCGACCGCTTTTCGGTCCCGCTGTCGATATGTCATCCACGCAACGATATTATTTCTCCTCTATGCAACTAATTTTTCGACGTGACAATATTAAATAATATTTAAAAATAAAAAATGGGGCATCGCCCCACCACCAAGATGACCGAATCCGGCCTGGGTGTAACCCAAACCCGGCCCGAATTTAGGCACAATTTTCCTCGAGAAAACTCTATGAACTCAGCCCGGGTTCCTGCCATACTCGTCCCAAATTTTGACATGATGATGTTGATTTTATGATCTTTTGATCCCTAATTCATATGATTAATCTTCATATAAGTTATTACGATGATTATATCATTTATGCCTCTCATTTATTCTCCATGATTTGATCTTGTAGTCTTGATCAAATCTTATATGATTATGATTATTAGGATCCTTGATTTTTATGATATTTCCTTTCTTATGATGACCAAATCTTGATCATGATCCTTGTGTCCTAATAAAGATGACTCATTTTCATGATTATTTGTGATTGTACAATGATTTCCCATGATTCTGTATACGGTGATGACCTCATAATCATGATGATCGATGCTCGCTTCTTGATCCTTGATCTTATGATCCCAAGAAGATGATACCTTGATTTATAAATTTCTTATGATCTTAGTGATCTCTTATAAGCATTTTTTTACTCATACCATGATGATGTCTATTTCTTTTATATGACGATGATGTTCGTATGATTTTCTACGATTGTCTTTACTTTACTTCCATACTAAGTTACAAAACTCATAGGAAGGTTTCTCCCTTGCATTTTCATATGTTCAGGATCATATCTTGATGATGAAGATGGCTAACCGTACAGATCAAGCTCATGATGGCAACACAATCATTTATATGATGTTCTAGTTTACCTTCTCTTGTTAACATGATGATGTATTGCAGTATTAGATGAGTTTCTCAGGACTCGTAAGATTATTCGTTCATTAGTTTTTTCATATTTCATAACGATTATATTCCTTCTCGATGTCAATATTCCATGTATGATGGTGTTCTTAATTGACTAGTCAAAGTCTTCATTTTGGTCAATATGATGTACACGTAAAGATGACTCGTAACGTATTCTGTCATGTGGCAGGGTGCGATTTGGAGGCGTCACACGTATTTACATTTTTTTTTATTTTTAGTCTTTACTTCCCTTGCATCATGTGACCTTCCTTTGTAACCCTAAAAAAATTGGGTACTAAAACTCACTCGACTTTTTTTATGTCATTATTTAAGTCATCATTATTTAAACATATAAATATTTAATTAAATATTTTTTAAAATATATTTTATAAAATAATTTTTTAACAATCTTGAATAAAAAAATCTCAATAAATGAGCATCTCACATAGGCGCTATGGCTCAATAAAATAATAAGAGCAACATGACATGTGAGAAAATAAAAGTTGTTCAAATTTTGCAATCAAAGTTGGGTATTGAGTCTATCAACAAGGGTGTAACGTAGTTGTGCACATTTTCACTTAAAGACTGAGAGGTTTTCGAATTCCATCAGTTATAGATACAATCACTCGAAAAATTGAAAGGTTACAAATTCGAATCATAATCCCACAAATGATATGCTCTTTTATTTTCCGTCTTTACTTTCCAACTGCGCCCAATCCACATCGATCTCCCTAGTAATCGCGTGGGCATATTACAACTAGCCTACTAGGGGTGTTTACGAGTCGGGTCCAATCCGACTTATGAGCAAACTTGACCTGATGAAATATGGTCGGGTCGGGTCAAATCAAGAGAGTTTTGGAGGTCAAATTTTAATATGATTTGAGACTTTGAGTTGAATTACCCAACCACCCTATTTTCATTTTTTATAAAAAAAAAATCTTACTATTTTATATTTATTTAATATAAAAAATATTATTTAATATTTTTTTTGAGGGGGCAATGATTGTATAGCACAAGTTTTGAGCTGTAAATTGCGGTACCGACCGTTGGATTTAAATGGAAGGTCCACATTCTTTTTCACTTTGTTATTACTTTTTACATGTTTCCACTTCTTCCCTAAAAACTTGTCGACGTGCCTCTACAGATTTTCAATGTCAACACCTTCGACATGGTTATCGTCGGAGCCAATGCCGAGGCATACGACACCTCTGCCGTCGCGACGGTATATGTCCGACGACTATACCTAGGGAAGGGAGAAAAAGTAAAAAAGAAAAAAATCATCAACTTCTATTAAGCAAGTGATATAATAAAAAACAAATTGAATGGATGTTACTTGGGAAAGGGCAATGAGTTATTTAGAACCGAAAACACGCTGCAGCTCTGTGTGTGCGGAGATGGAGGGGGAGAGAGATAGAGAAAAGAGAGATGAAGGGAGTTGAGTTTGAACCTTGGAAATGTACAAGCTTGGGAGATTTTGTGTAGGCAGTCCCCCACCCTCCAAAGAATTCAAGATTAGGATATTTCTCAAACTCTCTCTCTCTCTCCATGCGAGTGCACATTCAAATTGGCCTTTTTTTTAGACTCGTCCACATCTCACAAACCCCCACCCCCACCCCCTGCCTTGTACCTCTTCTCTTGGAGATCGGCCTTCTATTTGCCTCTGAGCTACCTAATGAGGCGAGGGCAAAAAGATCCTCCATTTGTCATTGGAGGTTGGCGCGTACCCTCGGACATGCCTGGCTAGGTGTGTTTCACGGCCATTGTGAGGGAGGGACTACTCCAATGATCAGGAAGAGGAGGATTGTAGTCCAAACACACGAGCGTATGAGTTTTATTCCTCTTTTTCCACAGATGTATTTATTTTCTTCTTGTATTTTTGATCAAGTTTGAACGGCTCATACTAAAAGCTGTAGATTGCGACTCAATTTTGAGCACTATACTCATTTTACTTAAAATACTTTATTTCAATTTATTTTAAAATTTTAAATCAAATATAAGCTTACGCATAAATAATAAAATAAAAGATCGAGTCAAATCGGCTCGAGTTGAAAAAATTCAACCGACCCATGCTTGAATCAAGTTCGATCCAACCACCATCCTAACCCAAACAAGTTTAAATCGGATCGGGTTCACGAGTCCACCCGACCCGGTAGACCCCCCTAATTACAACAAATAGACATGCCTAATAAAAATTATAAAATCATACCCTAATAAAATTTTAATTTTAGTATAAAATAACTAAAATCAATATCATCTATTCACAAAATGTTATGTATATATATACTAGTTTAGGTACTCGAATGATATAAATTAAAAATAATATTCAACCTAGCTAATGTTAAATATCTATATAGCATGTGAGTTAATATATTTATTTACAATTCCTTTCAAGCATAACGTATACATATTATGAAGCACAATTTGTTAGTTTTTAATATATAATAATCATATAAATAGTAAACAATAAAAAGCAAAATATCATGTATACATGTCAAAACAAAAAACATAATGCGAACGTAATAAATAATATTAAATTATTGAATAACATCAAAGAGAAAAATGAAATAATCAAATCGAATTTCTTTGAAATATTAAAATTTTACTTTAATTTTTTAATTCAAAATTTGTATTATTATCAAGTTTATATCCAATATAAATTTTATGTATAAGATTTTTCAAATAAGCATTTTCTCTGTGGAATAATAGTAAGATTTAGTGACAATCTTGCTTGAAATTGGCACACTTAAAAATAATTTTTTAGTTCTTTATCCTGAACCAAAGAGCATGAACATTAACAGGTTTGACTACTTCCCAGGAGATTAACTCAAATTTATCCACTAAATCCTAGCACCAACAAGGATCTAGAAAGATGGTTGCTTATGGATATTCCTATCACCACAAACCAGTCTTACCAGGTAAACACAAACAAAACTAAATTGAACAAAAATATTCCTATCAATCAGCATCAATCTTGTCACCACAATAGAAGAAACAAAAAGAAGATTTGACACAATTGCAGATTTAAAGTACTTCAAACAAGTGGAACTATGAACACAAAAGAAGCTCCACGGATATGAGCAAGAGCCCTGCGACTTGTCTTTCGGAGATCGAATAATTTCCATGGAAAGATGAGCATTGCACATAAATTACCCAGTTAATGCGATAGGTGAACTCACTATCATATCAAACCAAAACCTGAAATGTGGAAAAAGTAAGTTTAGAACACATTTCCTCCAGCGATACGGAATGAAGCTATCCATAATAGAAGGCTGAACTGGCACGCCAAAGACAAAGCCACGAGAATTAAAAACCATTTGTCTGGAAAAAACAGTAACTTGTCAATGAATGAATGAAAACTTTTTTTGACCTTTACTATATAGAACTTTAGAGAACATGTTTTATCCTAAAAAATAATCAATTTCACCAATAATCACCCAACTATACTAATTGCATCTGTGTTAACCTCATTTTTTTTATTTCTTTCTTCAGTAATCTCTCAACTTTAATCTATGCACCTCCAATGCCCTTATGATCAACTATCATGGTTTTCTCTTGACTTCTTTTTCATTTACATCAACTTGTATAATTTTTCCGAATAGTCACGTACTTGCCAATGCTCTAACCACAGTTGCAAAGAGTGCAATGAATCTAGAATAGGATCGACCACTAAAATTCTTAGCGACATACAGCACAAAATTCAAAAAGTACACCAGGGAAAAGGAAATTTTAGTTTTATAGTTCCTCTCTTGCTCAAAAGTTTATGTTTGCATACTATTGCTCTAAAGTGCACTAACTTTCTTAGTTTCTCTTTGTTTCTACATTATTCTTTGTTGATTTCATAAACATAAGCCATAGACAGAATGAAGAGACAAATTCAGAAAATGACGAGTAATGAGAAAATCTGGGTTCTTATGTACATTGATCATGTGGTGGCCATCCTCTGTAAGCAATTCATATACGAGCAATCGTCTAGATAGTCATAAATTTACAAGCCCTATACTTTTGAAGATTTTCACGTTATGAAGATCTAGGAATATATTTCTGTTGTGAAAGAAAATGTACTTTAATGGATGTCCTTAGACACACCATACATAAATGACACAAACACACATGAAAAAGCTGACAATCAGCTAGATCAAGGAATACTGTAGGGAATCCTTTTGCAGAGTAAATTAGGTGACACTGGTACATCATTGGAACGTAATTTTTATAACCAGAAAACCAGAACTCAGACAAAAGATGTATAATGCTCAAACGCGTAGCAATTCCAGTAATTTAAAATTAGATTGTCATGCGACAAAGTAACTGAAAGGATGTACCTTAACTGTGTTAAGACACCATAAATCATCTCACTCAATGTAAATCGTGGTATTGACTGGGCAAAGTCGCTTCCCAGATGATTGAAGCAGTTCATAAGTTAAATCCACATTCATCAACCGATGATTCTCTTTTGAACGAACCATCGAGAAAGAAACCACCAAATCATCCCCCTCATTAACTCTAATGGGAGGATGCAAGAGGAAGACCTATTCAAGCAATAAGTTACCCAAGAAAATTAACAGTTGTGAAGAGTCATTATTTCTGGGATGATATAATTATAAGAAAAGAAAGTAACTATCTGCTAGCACTGGGAGTACTCCCTTCAAGATATTAACCGAAGAACTAAATCTATGCCCAAGATTCCAAGAATTTGAACGAAGTTGAGGAAGATAGGATGGGAAGAAGCAAAAGGATGGAACCTGCTGTCCCCAATGTGTTGGGTTTTCTATACTCGGAGCAGTGTTTAACTCAACTTCATTAACTGCAGGATTTCCTAAATTGCCCTGAAAAAGATGACAGAAAAATTCAACATTTTCCAATGGATAAATTCTGTTTAAAAGACAATACAAAAATCCAAGAAGATAGCATACTCGAAAGTGAACATCAAACCACCCAGCAAGTGCAGATACTCTCGACCTGTCCACATTAATTGGCAAAGAAAATTTCGCAGTAACAGTACGTATTTCATCCAACGTAGCTGTCAAACAGTCTATTTCCTTTATGACAACGGGGGTCCCAATGATTTGATTGGGATCAAGATTGCTCCACAAGGATGTCTAATAGAGTATATAAAGTGAAAGTAAGAAAAATAGGTAATTGAGAATAGAATGGAAGAGCATGAAGAACTAACAATTCTTTTTTTCAGAGAGAGAACTAACAATATTATTCAAGTCACAAAACAAGCAAACAAAACTATTTATTTGTTCTTTTACATTGAGAACTCTGCCAAGATCTAGATATTGCCTTTGAATTGCTAGAAGGGATGACAGAATGACTTGCTCAACCTAGAGAATATGCCTTATCTGAGTTTGGCTATTTGCAAATTTCATAAGCCATATCTTGTGCCAACAAGATTGATCTTATAGAGGTAAAACCACAATAATAGTCAAGTTTTGCAACCATCCAACTTTGCTTAGAACTATGTTATATGGACTCATGAAGGTTAAATTAATTACACCAAATAAAAAATAATAACTCTGCCCACTGTCTTGCCATATTTCATGCTGATGCTATGACATCCTCAAACTTCGTCGAGGGAATTTTCATCATAACTTCTCTCTCCCCTAAATACAACCCTGTTGCATCATGATTAGATTCACCAAGCCAGAGCTAGCTCCCTGACAAACCACCCTCACATACCACAATCAAAGAACATTTGGCCAAATGCCCCTGCTGAAGCATCACACAGAAAGCCCATCATGATACATATGTCCTGGTTGGCAGATGTTGGTGCCTAAAAAGCCAACAAAACCTAGATTTTGATTTGAAGCAAAATCTTCAACTGAAACACGTTAATTTAATGAACTCGACCAACCAGATCCATATTGGACTAGTTAGGATATTTATTGCTCTTTTTTTTCTTGAGGAGGAAAAATATTTATTGCTCTTGTAAAGGTCAAGGGTTGGAGTCCAGTGCGAGACAATTTATTTTGTTTCTGTGTATTAAGCCAATGACATCCCTTTGTAATTGGGAAAAAAAAATTGAACTCAGTTACTTTATACAAGTGTTGAACTTGGATAGCATCTTGTACTAATTTGGTGCTCGTCATCCAAACAATATTGGGCCTTACATTAATCCAAACTTGAATATTCAGAGATTCGAATAGGCACCAGTTTGAATGTCTGTTTTTCCTCTCTGTGGATATTTTTTTCAAACTCCGCTTATGTTTTATAGCCGGTCCCAAGCCCGGATAAAGGAGGAGGGTTGTGTTAGGCCCCGACAGCCAGCGTAAAACCCTGTCGAATCTCATGAACATGGATCAACGAATAGAGCGAAATGGCGTCGTATGATCCATGTAGCCGACCCCACCTAGTGGAATAAGGCTTTGTTGTTGTTGTTGTTGGATATTTTTTTCAGAAGAAAAATAATTGCACACTCATATTCACAGAAGTAAACCAGGTATGATGCTTACTTTTAACTTTTGTTGAAAGAGTAGAGAAAGGTCCGAGTTTTTTAAAGAGTAGTGAAGAGTCATAATGTCTAGTATCATAAAAGATATTGCTGAATAAAGAGTCAGGAAAAAATATTTGTGTACCAACAAGAAATGAAACTCTCACAGTGTATCCCATCCATTGCGACCTATTTATTTCTTTGCTCACACATCTTCTATATTAATAACTTAGCTACCTTAAAAAAATAATAAATTAGCTACAATGTGACAAGAAGAATCTCATCAAATACCTAATGTCATGATTCATGTGGCAACGCATTATATAGTTTTTAAAAAGCCATTGAACTTGACAAGTTGTCATCTAGCAGTGTTAGAAGATTGCATTAGATAGTTCCCTATGATTCTCTCTCAAGAAAAAAAAGATAGTTCCCTATGACATTTGAACTACATACATGGATGGCTAAGAAGTTATAGTCATCCTTTTATCCTTCAAAAATAAAAAAAGGAAGCAAGGAATTGAACATTGTAAGTAAAATGATATTTCTTTTGTGAAGGAAGCAAGGAGTTGAACATTTAACTAAATTTTTTTGGCATTTAGCTAAATTGTTGTAAACAAAAGTCAAGTTATTCTTTCTCTTCCTCTTAGCACAGTGCATAAAGCTAAACAACGCAACAAAAAATTGTGAAAATATCCACAAGTAAGCTTCAAGAAGCTCGGTTTGTACCTTTAAGTAGTACTTTTCATGCTCTTCACAGAAAGGTTTCGTCAGAACATTCATGTTAACTCCATAGTGGGTTTCAGTATCCTCGACAAAGCCATTCCAACCATCCATTGCAGACTCAAAATCATTCATTTTCTGATCTCCCAAAGTGGATCTGATGGGTGCCACCCACATGTTAGCATGGCTAGGGTACCTAGAGAAATAAAGCTTCACTAATTAGTGCCATGTCCTAAAGAAATAATATAAGTATTGTGCAAACAAAGTAATGTTAAAAAAATGTAGCAAGAAATTTGCGAAAGGATCATGTTAAAATCCAAAATCATGTGATGTTAACTAATTAACTCCCATGATAGTGTTTCATTTGTAAAAACGTGTGTCCAAGCACACTTGTCTCTTTAGGTTACTGTTTCTCTCGATTCATTGAGCTTTATGAATAACCACCAGTACGTAAAAGCATTGCGTTACAAAGTATTATCCATGAAATGTAAGTTGGACACCCTTAGAAGTAAAATGTCATGTCATAAATAACTGGAAAATCAAGAATAAACATAAACATATCAAAACTACATGTCATACCACGTGACAGGTATGAGGTAAATATAGGATTCGCATTTTCTAATATATATTACAAAAGATTAAATTTTATGCACCACAAGTTAAAAACTTGACGAAATAAAACACTGAAAAAAATAAAGAACAAAAGCTGATGTTTGATCATAATATGGAGCAATTACTCAAGATTGTGCATGGTTGTATTACGACTTTTGTAGATTTTCTTTCATATAAAATAATTTGATATGCATTTAAGATGTACAAGGTACCCAAAAAGTCCAGTATCGAAGTACCCATGCTTCACAGTAACTCATACACTGGCTTGAACTTACATTATTCCACCTGGCTTCAACCATCGGTCTCGTGCACATATCACAGAATCGAACATGGACTCCCTGAGAAGGAAATAACCCATCCACTCCGAGATTATAACATCCACTGCATTCAGACAAAGGCAAAAGACAACCCATCAAACAACTTAAGAAAGTAAAAGGTTTTAAAATGAAGGATCCTTAGCTCAACGCAGCTGCGACACTTGCCTTTTTCTGGCAAGATAACCTCTTCCACTGATCCTTCTATTACTTGTACAATATCGCCCACATCATTGGCATTTGCGAGAGCACGGGCGTGCTCAGACATCTTGGTCGCTTCGACAGCGTAGACCTTCTTCGCACCCGCTTGCGCACACCAAATGGCCAGAATTCCACTCCCCGTGCCAACATCTAAGACAACCTTTTGCGTCCCCCGATTTTCATTTTTATTTTCCAAATGTCAGAATACAAATTTTATGTACTTCTTTTCAAGATTTGAGGCACAAAACGAAAGAAGAAAACAACACAACAAGGAAACCTGGCACTTCTAGCAGAGAACTGAAACTGGAACTGGAACTGGAGGAAAGAGTGAAGAGGTACCTTTCCTTGGAAGTGGTGCTTATTGCGGAAGACGGCGTTGTAGTAGGCGTCCATGCGGACGCGGTCAGAGAGCATCTCCTTCTGGTGGTAGAGGAAGCCGTAGGTGCAGAAGTAGTTGGCGAAGTCCACGCCCTTGTCCACCGGCGCCTCTGAGGTTCCATTCGCAGGGTCCTTCTCCATGGCGGCTGCTGGCGAGCGTAGAAGCGAGGAGGAGAAGGAGGAGGTGCGTTCTGCTGCTGCTGCGTTGTCTTGATGACGAGCTTAGGGCATTATTATTAATACTAGTAGGCGGGCGGGAAGTGCCTCCTGCAGGATTCCCACCGTCTGATCGCGATCAGACGATGAAGTAATAATAATAATATTATTATTATTAAAAGATGAACAGTTTAACCATGTAAAAAAGGACATTTTAATTCCATTTAGCAGGATTTTTTTTAAAACAACTTAATTATAGTAGCATAAGGTTATTTTATATTAGGGATTTAGTGAACTCAAATTCATTACAAAAAAATTGATTAAAATAAGATTTGACATTTTTTTAAGGGGAATAAGAATGGACATTTGATTAGTTAAATAAGAAAGCATTAAGGTCAAGTATGGTAAATAAATTGATACAAGTGAATAATTTGCTTTTGCTTTTTCTCCCTCTCGTTTCTTTCTTTTCAATAATAAACAATATTTTTAAAATCGGACCGGTGATGGTTCGATCGGTCAACTGGGTCGTGGTTCGATCGATTCAATCGAGTTCGATCGGATTGAACCGAATTTTTATTAAAATAATATTATTTGTATTACTTCAAAAAAATATATTATAAATTAAAGTATAAAAGGTAATAAGTAATAAAATAAAAAGCATGTTATCATCATTTTAAACTAATAAAATAGTAGAAAATTATTTTTATATTTTTAAATTATATATTAGTTAATTTCATGAATAACTTTATTTTTTATTTGAATCTTTATTTATACTATTTTTTTCACGTTTTAGTATTATCTATTTCCTTATTCACAATCATCCTATCAAATTTATTATATTATTTATGTTTCAATTTTTAATATAAATTATTTATAATAAATTAAATTTTAGATAATTTTCTCCTTTATTTAAATTTAACTTTATTATTACCTTCTTATATTTTATTTTCAAATTCAAATGCTTATTACTAATATCCTTTTTTACATTCATTATATAAAATTCAATCCCTTATTTCTCTCCTCCTATCAAATCTAATCCCTTATTTTTCTCTTCATATTCTTCCATCATTAACACTATAATATACTTTCCTTTTTTCTATTTATTTTCCATTATTTCAACCTTTTTTACTCTTTTTGAAAAAAATTGGATTGAACCGATTTTCCGGATCAACTCGGTTTTAGCCGGTTGACCCGATTCAATCCAGTTTTTGACAAAATAATTTTTAATACTAAATCGGATCGGACCGACGATCGGTTCGTGATTGAACCGATTGGACCGGCCGGTCCGATCCGGTTTTAAAAACACTGATAATAAAAACAAGGTACCGTTTACAATAAAACTTGAGACGAGTGGTAAACAGCTTCTTCTCGTTTAAATAAATTTAAAATTAAGTACACGTGAATATAATTTTTTTTATTAAGAGCTTCACCTACCATTGTCACATTAATACTTAATAGTGGGCCGATCTTTCTTAGTAGTGCCCAATGTTATAATAATCGGATCGATCAGATTCAACTGAGTTCAATTCGATTTTATTAAATTAATATTATTGATAACAACTTTATAGATATATACATAATTAATATTATATAATTCATAAATATACTATATATAAATAATCAAGATTAAATCAATTTTTATGTGATTCAACATCATTTCTACTTTTACAATCAATTAGGATCGGACCAACTATTCACTCGTGGTTGAACTATCGGTCTGTTCCAATTTTAATAACTTTGATAGCGCCGAAATACCGACAATCTTTTTCGAAATACCGACAAGCTGCCGAAAATAAAACAAGGTACAATTCGAATACATCAAAAAGAATTATTGTCTCTAACTTCGGTGAACATCAAAAGAGGGAATTTGATTCTCCCTGTGCATCTAAAACGTCCTAACAATAATCAAAATTTTATTTTTCTTCATATATGGCTTAGTTCAAGAATATTTCATATAAAAAATGTGATATGACTTTTATGAGATTTTTAATAATAATGAATATTTGCTTACATGAATTCCTTATTTATTTACTAAGCCTTTTACTGTTACTTGTGACAATGATATATGATGAATGGGCTAAAATATCTTCTAAATGACACAAACTATTATGGTGGATTTTCCAATTGTATATGAAGTTATATTGAGTTAATATCAGATAATATATAACTCCATCATTAAAGTTATGAAAGCCTCATGTGACTTTATGATAAACTTTTCAATATTTTAAATTTACAATAATAAATGATGTGATAATTGTTCTTCATATAATTCATTTTTTTCCTTTGCTTCGTCTTGATTATGGTTGCATTATCAATTATCAACAATAGTCAAAATATACCGTACCAATAGTTTCAAAATTTCATGTTTATATGTGCTTGATGCAATAATTTTAAATTAAGTGATCGGTAAAAGTTTTGAATAATTTTAAATTTTAAATAAGTATAATTTTATTTTCCTAACAATATCTAAGTAACCCAAAACGATGTGTTTGGACGTATATCCAAATAATATTTTTTTGTTGTTTTATTTTATCCAAATATTTGAAGAACATTTTATCCAAGCATTTAATCTGTTTTACATTAGATTCTATTTTAAAATATAACCTAACATTACTTTTAAAATTCTTTTCTATGTTTTATATACTTCCACGTTATGAGCCAAAGTAATGAACTTACAAATTTATTGTTGTTTGTTGTTGAAATACTATATTATGACTTCTGGTTTTAGATGTGACAATTTCAAAGGAAAATATTATTTCAATTTCTTTTACTGCAAGTGCATGAGCACTCTCAGTCATTACCTAAGTTAGCATTTCACAATAAACACAAATAAAACAAGAAATAAATATCCTACTAAATGTTGGTAATTGAGGAATCATGAATATTTGTTTCTCTAGGCAGTCCTTTAAAAATAAAAAAAACTCCTTTTTTTTATAACTACCATAATTTTAAGTAAGGACATTTCAAGCTTTTGACTCAAAACCTACTAACATTAAATATAAAAGTAAAAAAAACTTCCTTTTTCTTATTCCTTTTCTCCTCCCACGCATGATGGTTACGTGATTTAGGATTAGGGCAAAAAGGAAAAAAAAAAGAAGGAAAACAAGAAGTGGCGGCTTACGAAAAGAGATTTTGATATAAAATTTTCAAGGTATGTAAAGGAAATTAGACATTGTCTTCCTTCTCAATGTATTTGATATGTTTGAAACGAAAATTTTAGAAATGTCTCATTCTTGTGATATGAAGTATTGTGATTGCTTAAGTTATGATGCATTATGATATTTGTGATTATTATTTCAATAAATATTTAACTATATTGTAATCAATGTTTAGAATGTTTAAGTCTAGTTTTTATAGATTTTTTACTCATTTGATTTGGAGATGTGTAGTAACAATTATGACTCCAGAAGTTATTAATATTTTAATGCCTACTATTGGAATACTACATAAGAAATAAATTTCAGAGAATTATATATATATATATATACATGATTCCCATAAAGTCTAATTTGTAAAAAAAATCAGAATAATCCGAGGTGAATGCCTATTGATTGAGTTATCAATTTTTAATTGTTAATGCATCTTTGATTGTCTAACTTATAAAGTGATATATTACATTGTTTATGTCAACTTTCGTTCCCGTTAATTATTTCAATATTCTGCATTTTAAATTCTACATGCAATCCAAATATATTAATGCGTTGGTCTATAATACTTCATGATATTTTATACACTTCACATGTCATTATTTCTTAAACCGTTATTGGTGTGTTGGTTTTCACTTAAACATCGAATTATAATTTATAATACAAGGTCATAATCACGAAGATTGTCTAATAGATATCTAATACATTACTTAGTCATAATATTTTTAATGTTGTTGTCACTCATTATAAAAGGTTAGAAAGTAAAATCCTGTATTTAGCATATCTGCTTTGAATAATAAAGTTTTATGAAGGAAATTTTAAACTTTGTGCATGTGATTCTCGAGAAACAAGATCAGCAAGTTCCAAGTAAGAACATGCTCCAGAACAGCCTGTCTAAGATGGCAATCTCCCTTCTTGATCAGCCTGCTAGAGATTCGAATTGTACAACGAAAAAGAACTTACACAGCAAATCCAGCTATAAATCCTTGTTTATTTATGTACTAAAGAAGGTCTGTGATCTGTTAAGCGTCCAGTAGACTCGGAATGTAAAATCACGGGAACAGGCAAAACCAGCGTCATCTCCTCCTTTTGGCATTTCCAAATTTACATATATCCAACCTTATGTGATTTATTCACCAGCAATGAAAATTGGGAGTCCCCTGTCACAGAATTAACAAGAATCATAAGCCGGTCATCAAAGTCTCAACATCAGACAACCAAATTTGACTTCTTTCATTTTCATAGGATGGATACCCCCATGCTTTTAATTAATAGAGGAATTGTCCGGATACTAGATATCCAACACCAATGAATGAAGATTAAAATATCATATATGACAAAATATGTCTTACCAACCACCACGCCTGGAGAAATAATCATTGTCCAGTGATATAGCAAGCGCAAGGGCTACAGCTCTTTCAGATAGAGATAGTGAGCGGACAACTTCCAATTCTTGTATCTGAAAGTTCCAAGTAGAAAAGTTAAAGGAAATATAAAGAGCGATTTCAACAGAATGTGTGGACAAAACAAACTTGAACCAACCGCGGGAGCAGCTCCGGTTTTGGAAATTGCACTATGACCACCAAATCGAATCACATATTGACCAGCATCAGTAAAGAGCTGTATAAAGAGCAGAATTATTATTTTTCCCCTGATAATTTCTTTCTCAAGTCAAGCAAAAAGAAGGGAAAAAAATGAGTGGTCCAACCATGAACTGAAAAATATGGCATCTCTGTAAGAAATAGAGATGTCAAATGCATTGTTGGACTATATTTCACTTTTCAATTAAGGATATTACCACAAAGAAATATGGTGAAAGATCCATCATACAGAATTTCGGTATAGGGTGACTATTATCATATCATTATTCAATACAGCAACTTTCGGTATAGGCTGATGATTATCATATCATGATTCACTAAAGCAATTTTCGGGCTTATACCTACTTGGCATACTTTCTTCCCTAATGATCTAAATTACTTAACATGATGTGATAATGAATGTACCTCCATGCCGATACCCCTCCAATCGCGGTCGATCTGAGCCAGCACATTTTCATTTTCATCCCTTAAAGTAAATGTCCAGTTCCAGAAGCCAGGGTTTTCAACCACGGCAAATTGCTTGCTACTGTGATATCCAGTTGTCAACAATATTATTCAGTCTGATGCATTATTTAACATAAATGTACTGCTACTATTTATTTCAAGATTGCAATATACAATTTTGTGAACTAGAATCTGTACTTAAAATCAACTTAATTTGAAAATACAAAAATTGAGAAGTTCAATATGTAAGAAACCATCTTATTTACTAATTAAGTAAATCACATTTTTGTTACTCAACTTCAACTCATTACCAGTTTGATCCCCAAACTTCATTTCATACTTGGATGGTCCATTAACTTTGCATTACTTTTCTTTGCCGTTTCTGTAAATGGTTATAGTTGGTTTTACAGTTTCCTGCTGACTAGATAATTCTCTTCTAAGTTGCTCCTCTCTCCTAGGTGTTCGCCCACTCATCTAAATAAATAATTTCAAAATTAAAGAAAATGTGGGACACATCCTTTCTATGAAGGGGCATCCCTGTATTATTCTTGAATATTATTGTTTTTAAATGAGTGGGTGCAAGTGCAACATGTAGCAAAGAGAGGAACTGAACGGAGAAGAGACAGTTGTCCAATAAAAAAATGAAAAATTGGCTACAATGAGTTGTGTGACACTTCGGAAGAAAACAATGCAAAGTGAAAAAACATGCATGTAGGAAAATAAATTCAGGGACCAAACAAACCAGAGCTAAAGTTTTGAGTACTGAATGTAAATTTAACGTTTGCTAATTTGCCAAATGTGCAACTATTCGGCTACATACTTAACACCGCTACTTTATCATGTGGTAGGCAGTTTAAAGCTTTAGTTATAGCCCATAATTCTAGCAATATACAACCAAAATAGTTGATTGACATATATCTTTTATGAAGAAGACAATCATCTATTGCAAAAAAGGAGGATCAGACCTGATGAATATTGGATATAACAAAATCATATTGGAGAATGCAGCTCACTTCATATGAAAAGTTTAATTCATTTTAAGATACCAAAGCAATTCAGAAATCTTTATCTTTCCAGCTCAATCAAACTTTAGAAACATACCAAAAATACTCGCTTCTAACCAAGATAAAGAAAAAGAGACATTTACCCCAAATACAAATCATAAATTCTCCGCCAAAGATGCCAACGTCTGTGGACAACCCCCACTTCCTAAAGAGAAGTATATTACAGCACGAGTGAGTGCTAGAGTATCCACAAATGATACAAGAATAATACACAATAACATGCGGTTGTTAGAAGGAAAACACATACCTTACCATCTACTTCTACATAAATTGTGCTGTTTATCAACCAAAATGGCCTGCGAACCTAAAGCTAAAGTTTTTATAAAGCATGATGGCACAACAGAATTGTTGGAGACAACAATAATAAAATGTTTCTTCGAGTTGGTAGGTTCTTACTCTAAAAATCTCATTACCCATGCCATCGGTTATGTAAGCTACAAAAGGGCGTCTTGTTCGAAGTAGCTGTAAGGGACATAACAAACATATAATAAGATATACATATTTTTCTGTACATCTTAAGATATTTTCTCGAGTGAGTGAACATCGTATGATAGCTGAGAAACAAGACACAAAAGACACTATTTTGAGAGCCAAAAGAGTTCATGTATATACTAATCACAGGCAGAAAACTTAAAAAACATGTAAAAGCCATGTCAAACAAACAAAATATTTTTATCATGGGAGGAAAACTTCAAAATGAAGATATCCTAAAGTGCTGAAATTTCCTTTTTAAAGTATATTCTTATCATAGCACTTGAAATAAAAAAAATAGAATCAGATATTAAAAAACAATCAAATAATTCCAGGAAAAAAACTCGGAATGAGAATCTTTTGAATCATATAGCTAGCTGGATATGGTAAAATATCAGATTAGTTAAAAAAGTGCAGTAAAGACAGAACTTGCCTGCCTAACAACTATATTGCTTTGCTCGTTAATGAAACCTGTAGGCTGGAAAGAAAGCAGAAACTTGTAAGTCATACTACTAAATGGAGGAAAACTGGACACGCAAGAAAGTTTAAAGATTCATAAACAATGCGAAAAATTAGTTACATACTGATTGGGGAAAATAAGGATCAACTATTGCATAACGGCTCTCCTGTAATGATCAACGCAAGCCACAACAAACATTAGAAGTAAAATAATTGTTGTACTAGAATGTTTTATGCAAAGAACGAATGCATTATGAAATTATGGATGGTACTATAATATCTTATAACTAAGAAGAAAGAGAATCAACAACTGTTAAGGTTCTTTTACTAGGAAATTGGTAAATCAAGCATCAAAGTTCTCTAATCCAATGCCTGTCTCCGATAAATATTCAGAAGATTTCCAAATTTAAAAGTTAAGAAAAAAAAGAGATAATCTTCAGACATCTCTGGTTCATTCTAAATATTTTATGACATGCTATATTCTGAATTCCAACAATTGAATACTCAAAGAACTAAAATGATATAGATAACTTCACCTGCTCAAAGGCGAACATGATGTTCGCCCATTCAATGTCTCTAGTAATAAGCAAATTGGCTCTTGAAAGCAGAGGTCCAAGTCTAACCTAGAAAATGTAACACCACTGCAGTAAATCAGTTCAAGACCATGCCTCATATATCAAAATTATACAGACAGAGTGATCCTCTTAGTCTCACAGTAGAAGGAAATTAAATTTCATATACTCCAAAGCAGAATATCGTTTGAAGAAATCAACACTAGTCAAACCATGCGATCTTTCAGGATGCTCGATGTTACATGGGAAATATCCTGGTTCACAATTGATGTCTGGCCAGGGATTGGTCTTTTATGTGCCAATAGCTGACCCTAATCTCATCTTGATTTCTTTTTTCACTTTAATTTGCCTGTCAAACTTATGATACTCTTTGATCCTAAGAGAAATAATGAAATTCTGGAAGGCTAACCATTGTCCTTCCTTCAAAAAAAAAATTCATTAAATGTCCTACCCTATTTCCACCTTATCTTATTGAACTAAAACCTTGAGAGGGGCTGTGTTTAGAATTATGCCTTGCATATAACATGAGTGTAATGGGGAGGGCACTCTACTGGCAACAGGTTCATATGATGGCCAGGCTAGAATATGGAATCGTGATGGTATGTTTTTTTTTTAAAGATGTCCACCAATTGTGTAGGCATCCAGCTTTATTAAGGAGAGATTATGCCATTACATAAAAGAAAACATCAGCCCTCAACTTAACCAATTTATTAAGGAATCGTGACGGTAAGTTATTATATCCAAAGTCGAGATTTCTTCCATAAATTCCTTATTGATTCATTTAGTTCTTCTCAAAAGAACAAAGTTATGTACCATAGGGTGTCCTATCTTTATGTCAGTTGTCTAAACAAGCTATCAATAGATTACTTGTTTTAGTTGTCCTATTCAGCATAGGTTGGTTTTTCTTTTGTGTTATATAGTTTTCTTCTGTCTTAAACTAAACGCTATCCCCCATGATGTGTGGACGGTGTAAAATAAAAACTTGTTATAAATTTTTAACTTATAATTAAAAGGTTTCTGAATATTTAATACTTATGTTTATCTTTCAACTTTCTTTTTCCTTAATCACTATTTATATTCAAGTATAGAATTATCATGAGTATGGACAATTAAAAGGTATTCGTATCAAATTTTGGATGGTGTGTTTGCAAGATATTTGTCTAAAACTTGGCTTGAATTTATGTTTGGTTGTCTTAAAATGTAAAATCTTGGGGCCACACAAATTTCTTTATTATATACAAATCTAACTTTTTAATTTTTCATTTTTATAGACAAATCATTGTTCTTCCAATTGTTGCATGAATACTGTATATCATGTTCAAAGAAAAAAAAGAATCCTTCTTTATGAATAATCAATGTAGCAAGTATAATGCATTTACAACATCAAACCATGAAGTACATTTTTCATTGAGAATAATGAAAGTATACTTTAATTAAGCAGTACATGCATTTTAAATTTAATAATAGTATTTTTGTAAACCAAAACTCCGCCTATGTTTTATAGCCGGTCCCAAGTCCGGATAAAGGAGGAGGGTTGTGTTAGGCCCCGACAGCCAGCGTAAAACCCTGTCGAATCTCATGAACATGGATCAACGAATATGACGTCGTATGATCCATGTAGCCGACCCCACCTAGTGGGATAAAGCTTTGTTGTTGTTGTATATAACATGAGTGTAATTGCAGTTTTTTTTTTATCTTGAGTGAAGATTGTTAATGCTATTTTCCTTTTTGAAATTCATAAGGATGGCTACTCTTGGTAACCATCCATTTTATTGATATGCTGGATAATCACATATGCCAATTACATCAAAGGGAGAATGCTATTTAACCAGTTCCCCACCAATCGCTCCACCACTGCAACTCTCTTCAAAGGCATCCATTTCGTCGGAGCCAGAGGGACCACAGAAAAGCAGAATTCAGATTTTCAGGAGACATGCACCAACTGTCATTCGTGCTATCCTCCATAAGATTTTTCACAATAAGACTAAAAGATTCCCAGAAGTTAGCAGCTGACTGGGTGGTGCTGATCCAACTCAGCTTGCTCTTTGCCAAACATTTATAGACACTGATAGCACAAGAAAATGTGGTTAGTGTCCTCCTCTGGTGCATCACATGTTGCGCCCAATGTTGTCTATAACTTCTTGCCGAGGCAGCCACCCAAAAATTTTAACACTTTGAGGGATCTGAAATTTCCAGATCAGGTTGGAGTCACCCGCAGGCCACATTTGACCAGGTTCTCACCCCTGATCAGCTGTTTAAAAACTTCTTGTACAGAACTGCCTTGGATACCACAATAAGCTGTCTTGTTGCGAAGTTTTTGGCCGCTTATCTTCTAGTCTTCCCGTTAATGCTAAGAAGTCTTCAAATCGCTGTTCCGAAGTGTAGTTGCAAATTGACCCCATGTGACAGCACGTTTCCAGACCATTCTCCAACCGTAACCTCTTTCTCCGCCGTGATGGCATATAGCCTTGGAAGCTGCATGGAAAGTGGCTCATAGGACACCCAAGGGTCCTCCTGAAATTCGAATCTTTTTCCCAAACCTAGTGATGCTACAAAGAGCCACTGCACTCTCGGCATAATGGACATCACACCCTTCCAAAAGGCTGAAGCCCCATGAGTTCCAGACAACCTACGTTTAATGATAGAGATTTGCCATACCAAGCTGCTATTACTGTCTACCAAATGTCCTTGCCATGATTCACTATTTGTTGCACACATTTGGCTAGAAGAGCATCATTCATTTCCCTTAAAGGCTGGATCCCAAGCCTCATTCTGACATTGGTCAAAAAACTTCCTCCCAAAAAACAAAATTTAGCCCACATCCTGTGGATCCTTGATGTCGAGACAAAAATCTACGTAGAAGTGCATCAATGTGCTTGATCACCCAGTGAAAGCAGATATGCAATAAACAGGGATAGATGACAGCACCAATTTAGTTAGTGTCAGCCAAACACATCTTGATAGAAGTCAGGAGCTCCATCCTTTTACCTGTCGCTCCACTTGCTCTATAATAGGGTTCCAATCTCTGTTGAGAATCTGGTTATCAGTCATTGGAAGGCCCAAGTACATGAGCAGGACATCACACCTATCTGTTTAAAGTTCAAGTGAACATTTGAGGACCATATCTTAGTCATGCCATGACGACTTCGAGGTGTTAATGCGTAGCCCCAAATATACCTATGATGATGGATATCCTTCTTGCCGCCTCCACGGATCTTTCAATAAAAAAGATAGTATCATCGGCATATTGTAATAAAGAAATAACAATAACTTGACCCTTTGATGGGGAGAAGCCTAACAAAAAAAGAACCAGCTTCACATGCTAGAAATGTACATCGAGCAAGGGTGTCCACAGCAGTGACAAAAAGCATTGGTGCCAATAGGCCTCCGTACATAACTCCTCTTCGGGGTTGTACCCAACCCTCAATTAGGCAGCCATTATAAAAACAGAGAAAAAAATGGTACCAACACACTATTTCATCCTATAAATCCATAAGGGAGGAAAGCCTCTATGCTTAAGGGAGTTAAGCATCTATGCTCCATAAGAAAGCCCAATCCAAGGAGTTAAGACTTATTGCATTTCCAGAAAAATGCAATTTCCGATGCCATTTTGAAACCATTTGTAATGGAGCAGCTCTTTGGTGTTTTCATTTCCATTTTAGTATCTGTTACAAAATAATTTTCCTTGATTGTGAATTGTCAGGGAGAACTCCGCCTATGTTTTATAGCCGGTCCCAAGCCCGGATAAAGGAGGAGGGTTGTGTTAGGCCCCGACATGTTTTAATAGCGTCGTATGATCCATGTAGCCGACCCCACCTAGTGGGATAAGGCTTTGTTGTTGTTGTTGTTGTAATGGAGCAGCTAGAAACAAAAGCTTATTGCATTGGGTGTATCACTTAGATATGGAATCCACTTACCAGAACTCCTTACAAAAACACTGGGAAGTCATCGGCCCCGGAGTACCTTCACTCTAGTCCTGTAACATTCCAGGTGATAACTTTCGTTTGGTTGATGGGCATTCCGCCAATGCCATTGAACGAGTGGGGATACCCAGTGGTTCCTGCACAGCTGCACCCTCATTTTAGTTTGTCCTTGTCAACTTTTAACTTTATGCTTGCCATCAGTTCCAGCGCTCTGCCAGTAGGTTGCTCCCTTTGGTCATCAGTTGTCTCCTCCAAATGTTCGTAAATCTAAAGCATCGCATGAAGGAGAATCCTCTACATTGACCGCTGGCTGTCGGGCGCTTGTTGCTGCATCAATCTACACTACTACACTTGGACAAGCAGTTCCTGCCACTCATCCTTCCAACATGTGAATTGGCGATCTTGGCTGCAAAATACCTCTTATCAGGTCCATGAATTTTTCACCCAATTCATATTCTGACCATATGGTCATCCTGACTGTAGAAGGACGCTTAATGGCTGAGGATATCAATGAGGCTGCATCAAGTGACTCATCATCTAGATCATTTATCTTCTCATCCATTTCTTTCCTTCTTTACCTACACTCCTCCAGCACCGTGCATCGTGGTGTCATTGCGGCAGGGTTGGCACCTATATTTCTAAGGCGCGAAATTGTGGAAGGCTCAGCAACAGGTGGCGGCAGCAAAAGTGGGATTACGTTTGCATTTTCACTTAGATGCACGGGATCATGACTGCATTGCTAGAGCATTCCTTAATCTTAAGCAATTTTGGGCATCGCTGTGTGTCGGCATTGTTGGCACCAACCACATGTCACCGGAGACTACCTCCCTCCATGACCAATGGAGGGTTACCCCCCCCCCCCTCCCCCCCCCCCCTTTTTAGCAGAAAAAGGATGACTACTAAAGTTGTGGTTGTCATCCAGCAATGTATATATATGAAAGTATGAGAAGATGTACAGGTGAGAACTCTCGGAGAGAGCAGCAAAAGGTGACCAAGGTCACAACAGAAAAACTAGCCAAAACCCCACTCTCTAATAAGAAATGAGATGTGGTGTACAACACGCTCGGGCTGACATCGTTTCCCACAAAAGATAATCCGGTTGCGCTTAAGCCAAATGGCCCAGGCACCGACCAAAAAGGTCATCAATGGCGCTCGCCAACTCTGTCTCTGATGCAACATGCTCCGGAAGGTCTGCCAAATGGACTCTAGATCTTACAGAGAAAATGTCGCAATGGAAGTCTGTTGCCATATGCCCCGAGATGTGGGGCAGTCGAAAAAGAGGTGAATGATGTCCTCGGCCGACTCGCTGCAAAGGACGCAACAAATATCATTGTGCGGAGCCCAACACGCCCTGTAGGTCCTGGTAAGAAGCCGTCCACGCCATAAAAGCCAAGCAAAGATCGTGACTTTACGCGGCACCCGAGTACGCCAAATAAGTCTGCAATCCGTCCTGAAATCCTCTGGTAGTGTAGAGGAGGCAAGAAAGCGAATATAGAGGCTGCGCACCGAGGACTCCGATAGCCAAATCCAACCATCTGACCTGGACTGGTCCGGACGTATCCCGGCTAATCGCTGGTGAAGGGCCAATAAGTCGGTGAAGCGCTGATCTGACAAATGTTCTCTGAAACGAGGAGACCAAACACCGGAGCCTGACTCCCCCTCCTCGGACCAGGTGTCCGCAACCGTCGCCTCGGGGAAAGTCGAGAGGGCCTAAAGTCGGGGAAAAACCTCAGCAAGAGGGCCACTAGCAGTCCAGGCGTGTCGCCAGAAGGAGCAATCCCTCCCCGAGCCAAAGGAAGGAACCATAAGGTCACGGACCAGCAGCGCCACGACCGCTACACCCCGCCAAAAAGATGATGCCCCTCGGGGTAGAATGAATCTCGACTCCCAAGATAGATCCCGGCCATAGCAGGTATCGAACACCGAATGCCAAAAACTATCCTCTGGCCCCATAATCCGCCTGAGCCAACGGGCTAGAAGAGCCCAATTGGCATACCGTAAATCGCGGACCCCTAGGCCCCCAAGAGAGGCAGGCCGGCAAATATTGGACCAGTCAACCAGGTGGACACCGCGATGATCGGGGCCACTCCCCTGCCAGAAAAAGCTGCTCTTGAGTGAATCTAAACGTCTGAGAACCTGAGCTGGTAGTGGCAGGACCGACATGTAGTACGTCGGAAGGGCCGAGAGCACCGACCGTAGTAGAACGAGTCGACCCCCGCGCGACAATAGACGTGCACTCCAACCGTGAAGTCTGTGCTCCATACGCTCAATAACTGGCGTCCAACCTCTAGAGGCAATGCGGCGGTCCGAAAGCGGGAGTCCCAAGTAGGTGATCGGAAGGGTGCTGATCGGTGTATGAAGCTGGGATGCACACCGATGAGCCTCCTCCGGAATCATGCCAAAAGGGATGAACGAGGACTTGGCATGATTAATCTGGAGACCGGTTGTCGCGCTGAAAATATCCAGAAGTATCGCGACCCGTCGAGCCTCCTGCTCGGAGCCCTCGACGAAGAAAATGGTATCGTCCGCATACTGGTGCAGAGGTACGAGGCTGGTGGAGAAACCACGGAAAAGTCCCGCCTCGCAGGAAGCCTGGGTGTATCTGGCGAGAGCATCAACACCAAGGACAAACAGCATGGGAGCCAAAGGGCAACCTTGTCGGACTTCCCTCTGAGGCTGAACCCAGTCCCCAGAACGGGTCCCGTTGACCAGGACCGAGAAAGAAGCGAAGGTGATGCACCGCTTCATCCAAGTGATCCAGGTCGCCGGGAAGCCTCTGACATGAAGGGCATGCCACAAGAAGGACCATGCAATCGTATCGTATGCCTTCCATAAGATGGCCTGAGTGGAACTCCTCCTCCACTGAGCAGTGATCTCTACTGCAATGGTGTAGCTGTCGGTGATGGATCTGCCCTGGATAAAGGTTGATTGCGCAGGATGTATCAGTACTGGAAGAACCTCACGAAGTCGATTCGCCAATACCCGAGCCACCAGAAGGTAAATGGCATTGGATAGGGCGATCGGTCTCCTCGGTTTCCCCTTTCTTTCATTCACCGGTTTTCTCATATGAGAAACCATCATTTCCCAAAAGGTCGATTGGTGCCAGAATCCTCTGTCCAGAATTAATCAGGACATCTGAGTGAATTTCAGAGATGTCATTGGCATCCAATGATGGGAAGGAAACGTCCTGCATATTCGTGAACAGCGAACCCACCTACGCAATAACTTCCAGTCACCATAGGTGCAGAGAAACTCCCATGATTGATGTCAGTCTTCTTTAGTGGCCTGGGTTTTCCCCCTTCTGACATCATCCACCAGCTCCAAGAGATCTTGTTGTTATTTGCCAGATTGATCGTTACGTTGATCATCTTATCCAGATCCTTCAGTGACAAGCGCCACAGCAAAACTGATTATATGGATAGGCGTGAAAGTCAGATGATCATTGTTTCCTCCATCTCGCCTAGGATTGCAGTATATTGGATGTCAAGACTTGGCAGGTCACTGTACAACATCCTGCTAATCACATAGAATTGCAGAATGTTCATACATTGTCTCCATTCTCCTCAATTCTGCATTGCTTTGTTGATTCTTCTCTCTTTTTTCTTTCGCCTGAGCACCGAACTGGTTGTCCCTACTTCCTTTGCCCCTAAGACACAGAGTCCAGATGTGTCCAATTCCGCCACATTCAAGACATTTGATTGGATCCAGGCAGTCTCGTTGAATATGTACCAATTTCTGAATTTGTAGCACTACACCTGTGTCTTCGCTTCTCTGCGCCTTTGGTGATCAAAGTGCTGGTGTCCCATGATGCCCCCCGGTTTCGCCTTGGTCTCCATTGGTGGTGCCATCGATAGGGAGTCTACTGGGGTGACAGTTGATCATGGCGCCAGCGAGGGTTTTTTGTTTTGAGGAGAAAAAGGATGACTACACAATTACCTATTTGGGGTACACCTAATTCTGCTAGTCAAATTTCAGAAATTTCTCCTGACAAAAAAAGTTTCGGAAAATCCTGTTGGTTAAGTTCATTCCTTTGAAACTATACACAGGTGATGTCTGCTTGAGATTAATCCAATACTACATCTTAGGAAGATTTACAGATACCAACATGCAATATATATGGTGAAAATTAACAACAAAAAATTACAAGTGTAAGCCCACATTTCCACCAGACCAAACCATTAGTTGCAGACTTATGTTGATGCAATGACAACATACCTGGAAATACCATTGAAAACCTATTAAGTTGGCATTTATGTAATCACTGAAAACTGAACCTTGTAATAAAAGTTCTCAACACTTCATCTGCTGCTTCTATTCAACTAACCAGATGACATTGATATAGTACACAACAGTTTACACTGATGAGCACTAAAGATATACAACAAGATTTATCATGATCTGTTACATTCTCAACTGAATGAAATGTGTTTATAGGTCAACTAAGAGAAAAAAAAACTATTGATGAACAAGAAACACAAGTTACTTGCCTTTTCAGGTGAACCTCCAGATAAAAGTTCAGCATCAGAATATTGATTGCCAGTTTCTACTCTCCCAGGAACTGCCTCAAAGTGAGTTTTCATTCCAAAGATAGATTTCATGATTGACTGATGAAAAGAGATTGCATTCGAAATAGCAGGAGGATTCTGTCGATGACTCATTGCCTTCGTCCTATGCATACTGGCCTTCCGGTTCTCCTCAACCCAAAATTGCGATATCCAATCCCTTGTTATGGCACAGCCACTACCGGAAGAGCTTGCAAAACTGCGATACAAGGATGACTGACGTCGTGTCATGCTTTGCCGGTTTCCCAACTTATCCTGACTTTTAGAAAGCACAATGAATCTTTGCAAACCAAACAGCGGCTGCAAAATCCTTGGACTGACCTGAGGATTATATAAATAACTTAAATATGAGTTAATAAGACTATTTCATAACATCATATTTTAAATAAGTTAATGAGTTAATTAGAAGGTTAATTAAAATTAGTGCTGAGAAAATATATTAAGATAATATAAAAATATTATTAAGTTAATACAAATAGAGTAAAAAAACCAGAAAAAGGAAAAAAAGGAAAGGGTCACATCAGGAAAAAAAGATTATATCAATAACTAATTATGAGTTAATTAGAAGACTAATTAAAAAAGTGTTGAGAAAATATATTCATATAATATAACTAAGTTAAAATAAAGAAAGTAAAAAGTAATCAGAAAAAACAAAAAAAAGAAATGGACACAACACATAAGATATAAAAGATTAAAACAAGTACCAAGTTAATACGGTCAGAAAAACAAAAAAAGTCTTATCAGAAAGAAAAGATTAAAAAAGTTGGGTTGGTTCACCCTTTTTCTGGAACAAACCAGCTTCCTAGAAAAAGCAACTTGAAAAAGGGAATTAAGAGTCATGTGACCCTTTGACCAGAACTTTGGCTCAGGTCGATTCCAACGTTTCTTGTCACATCGTTTGGAATAAACAGGGCTGATTCTAACTGTTTCTGAGTGCCAAAAGCAGCTAAAGTGTTCTGTGATTTTCCAAGTAAGCCAGTTAAATTGTTTTGGGAAAATCTTGGAAATTTGATCAATTTATGAAACATAGGCATCATGAAATACTACTCATTCATCAAAGTTGAGGAGCATGTTAGTAGATCTATCACCCATGAATGTTTATGAAGACGAGTTGCAACTTAAAGAGAGAATGGCAGTCACCATACAACGGAAGGCAAAACTTAGTTGTCCAACAAAATTGAAAGCAAGATTGAAAAGTATGATTATGAGTGAAGATCTGAGTGATGAAAATTATTCTAAAAGCAAGAAATCCAAGATAGAAGAAAATTCAAAGTGCCTAGAAAAAATTAACTTTGGATGTTATTGAGAGGAAATATCTGAATGTTGAGACAAAAGAGATAGAGATTGATAACTTTTTTTTACCAAGGAATTCTCTCATCTTTGGTTATTGGCCCTCCTTTGTAGGTAAAGCAATTCGTAAGGATGTTTTTTTGAGAAGAATTCTTAAGGATGTTATTTAAAACAAATTCATATTAGGTTGGTGTCATAGCATATAACATGTGCATAATTCATTCCAAGATAATTATTAAATGTAGTTAAACAGAACCTAGCTACCACCAAACCATAGCCATGGCTATGATCTTACCGTCATTAATGCTAGCCAGAACCACCATGATGATTGTAGTGGATATGGGTCAATTTCATAATGGCATACTAATCATGGAAACATTGTTACAATAGTGGGTTACAACCAAATTTAGACAAACCTTGAAATCACACTGACAGCTAAATGGGCATTCCATGATCGGGCACCAGTGTGGATGTGGGTCAATTTCATAATGGCGTACTAATCATGGATAGTGGGTTACAATCAAATTTAGACAAACATTGAAATCACGCTGACAGATAAATGGGCTTTCCATGCTTGGGCATCAGTGATCTCAAGCTTGGACTGCATGTTACCTGGCTGGAGCTACAGAACTCCTTTCCACAGGTTGCATTTAACACCATTGTGTTCAGTGCTGTTGATCATAACAATCTACTACATGTCGCGTGTTGCAGTTCCCCAGATTGGTTCAATGCTTCATCGACTCTCTTCATATGAGTTTCCTATAGCAGACGAGCTTGGCGAGCTGCCACAGTGTTCACACCGTCTCCTGGAGGGAGGTTTGTGGTCCAACTACAGAGGGAAGGGCTGAGTGTCCTTGACCTCAAGAGGATGAACACTGGGCTTCTTTCCAAATGGGTTGCCCACAACATGGGGCAGGAAACACAAGGTCTTTCATTTTCTTTGCTTGCTATGGAATTATAGCCTAGGAATTTAGAATAATACTCACTGTTGGGGTATCATCTTTTTGGTGTGGGGAAGCTGAGATCATGCCCCACGCCAGGCCTTTTTTCACCCACTCATGGTAATGGTAATTGTTTCTATTTTGGGGAAGATGATTCATCCAATAGGGGTCCCTTGATATGGCTTTCCTCAAGCAGCTACCGCTGACAGAGAATACATGGGCGAGCGTTGTGGATGGCAGGACTGCAGAGACGAACACGAGGCACGGATTCACAGAATATGGATGTCCTCTTTTGCCTCTGCTCTCCCTGATCAGTGATTTGAGTATTTGATGTGGCTGCTGGATAATATTTCTGATCCACAGCCTGGGTCAGATGATAACAACCACTTGAAATGGGCAGATGGTGCTTTCTCGGTGCAGGAGTTGTACACCACCTGGAGCCAAATGAATGTGGATCATAGTGGGACCCTACAATTTGACTGCAGGGTCATCTAGCGAGCTAAGGCACCCCTCAAGATAAAATCTTTTGCATGGCTGCTTCAGAGGAGAAGACTTTTAGTCCCCTGGAGATGACACCATTTGCTGATTATGTGGAATAGCTAATGAAGATATGTCCTACCATTTTTCATCTGACACATTGCTCAGAGGTCTGGGGCGAAGCTGGCATTAGATGGACACCAGCTTGGAAGATGCCTTTTTCTTTAGGAAAGGAAATATGACAGCCAGAAGTTATGATTGTCATCCAAGTATGTATATAACTATAAAATCAATCGTCATGTACATGTGTAAGCTCCGCACAGCGATATTTCTTGCGTATTTTGCCCCACATCTCAGGGCATATGGCAGCAGACTTCCATTGCGACATTTTCTCTGTCAAAACCAGAGTCCGTATGACAGACCTTTCGGAGCATCTTGCATTAGAGATAGGGTTGGCGAGTGCCATTGATGACCTTCTTGGCCGGTGCCTAGGCCATTTGGCTTCAGCGCAACCGGATTATTTTTTGTGGGGAGCGATGTCAGCCTGAGCGTGTTGTACACCACATCTCATGTCTTATTAGAGAGTGGGGTTTTGGCTAGCTTTGCTGTTGTGACCTTGGTCACCTTTTGCTGCTCTCTCCGAGAGCTCTCACCTGTCCATCTTCTCATACCTTCATATATATATATTGCTGGATGACAACCACAACTTTGGTAGTCATCTTTTTTCTGCTCAAAAAAAAAAAAAAGAAGAGAGCCACAAAGAGGAGGGGTGTACACCAACTAACCAAAACCCCACTCTTGGAGAAAAAAGAAAGCGTGAAATACAATACTCTCAACGGATCCCTGCTCCCTACAAAAAACAATCTTTCTAAAAGCTAAAGCCATTAGAAAGAGCAAAAATAATGATCTTATATTCTTCCTCCTCACGTGTAGACTGGTGACTACTTTAATTTAATCCAGCCCACCATGATGACAACAACCAAAGAAGGAAAATATTTTTTTTAATAAGAGTTTAACGATGTTGGAACTCTAATCCATAAACACCCCTATCAATAACCTTGACGGCGATAATGACCAAAATAACTTTTGGGGGTATTGGGTTATTATATTTTGGGTGAGAAAATGGTATAATATTTTCATTGTCATTGTTCTGAGGAATTCTATGGTATGCCGATCGCCACCCTCTCAGACCTTTTGGGTCCCCTTGCTTCTTGTTTTTTCTTGTAACGTAATCTGACATGAGATGAGAAGAGGGGCAACCCGCTCCCATGTGTCCAAAACCTTTTCTGGATCAGCAGCATACGTTATCGACATGACAATATATATACATATGTCCATATCCTTTATTGTTGGTGGGTATCTTATCTCGACCACCCTCCAACCATGAACCAACCCCCTCCTATATTAGTGTCTTTCACGAGCCATCTCAATATATTGGTGAAGTGGCACCACTAATCCCCCACCCACCTCCACCCCTCCCTTCTATGACCAAATCCAGAGGGACCTTGGAAGGGAGCATTCTATAAGATGAAAGTAGCCAATGAGTTTGTTCACAAAATGCTATGAAACAAAAAATACAGAGTCAATAAATGACTGTCATACAGTTGAAAGCAAAAAGGTTGTTAAAGAGAGAGGTTAGCATTAAGAACATCAAGTCTGCTACTTAATTCAAACATGTGTTAACACGTGCATCATACCTTACCACCATTTTTACAGATCTCTGAAATGTCAGCAAAGTATCCTTGGCTTAACTCGTCCGAACTGCACTAGTACACACAAGGAAAATATTTTGTTAACAAAGATTACAGAATATAGATATGCTGATAAGCATCATTAATCTGAAAACATAAGTATGGAAATAGAAACAATAACATACAGAAGTTAAGATTCCTATGCTGCTTGCATGAAAAAGCAAAACCAAGATTTAAATAGGTGAGGATCTGAAGAGTTCTGGAAGATGCAGGATTCTTCTATCAAACTCTAGGAGAGGATGATTCATTAATGGAAATAATCATAGTTGTTTGACAAACTAAATAAAAATCATATCCAAATCCCAACTTGTTGCAATGGGTGAGCTCAGAACAAACAGATATCTGAGAAGACTAAAAAGTCAGTGGATGAATTCATTTTCTTTAACGTATGATTAAATTGAACTCCTCTGATAGTGTATAGAATGCCCTTAAGCTTCGATTATCACATAATATGTAAAATTTCGGCCTTAAAACTCTAATGTTGCAATCTAAAAACAATGGCATATGAATACTGCTCTCAGTAACAAGATGACCGCCTTATGAACCAACTGTCTGACAAAGGAAGTTATCATCCTGAACAGTTCTTTTTTCCTTTTTTTTCTTTTTGAGGGGGATCATCCTAAATAGTTCACCTAATACTACTTCCAACAAAAAGAAAATAAACAATAAACGTACATATCCATGTCTATCCACACAGTCCATTCAAACTCGGCAGTCCAACCAAAAGTACAAACATCTTAAAAGCGGTCTAACGGAACAAAAAAGACAGCAAAGGAAAAGAGAAAGAGAGAGGGGAATCAACGTACATCCTTGCACGCTCCTTCTCGATCGCGTCTTTATTGCCCGTCTGCAAAAATCAAAGAGAGTATGTCAATCAAGGAACAAATCCTTTCACGAATGAGTAATCCACAAGCAGACTGCCACAAGTGTCGTGAAGAGAAACCTTGTGGAGATCGAGAAAAGTTCGGGAGAGCATCCGGAAACGAAGGGGGTCGTCTAGAAGAGGAACCTCAACCGACCTATTCTTCCCCGGCGAGCGAAACGTCGAGGCGGCGACGGCCGATGACCGGCGAAGCGCCCAGTGCCTCCACATCGTCGCAAGGGACGCCGCCGCGCCTCTCTCTCTCTCTCTCTCGACTGGTCTTGATTTGGCTTACTAAATCAGTGAGGGATTTGCCAAACCTCTTGCAACGCTCGGGCACGTTTTTTGTCCGGTGATAATTAATTTTAAGTGTAATAATAGTCCAAGATCAAGGGTATTTTGGGATTACCCTCTCAATTTAGAAACGACGAGAGGTAAACAAGCAAAATTTCAACATTATTCGAATACATTTTGATGGCCATCAACGTTTTGATGGATATGATCAGAATGTGGAGTGTTCGCTTGTACTTGAATCATCCATTTTGCATCAATGTTAGCGATTGAAGAAGTATCACATCGAGGCGGAGCTTTGTGTCGCGCCATGCATCACGAATCACTTTTAAATTTTGCGGGAGTTTTTTTTTAGAATCTCAACAATGAAACTCGATTTTCTAAAAACATGTTAAATAGGTGGTCAACGAACAAATTTTCTTTGTAATGCTTGGTAAAACTTTTTAATGATTTAAAAAATAGCATATTAAACTTAAATTTTTATAAATTAATTCTTTAATAATATTAAAATGAAATGACGGACTTGAAAGTGCATCGACATCAATTGCTCCATTGACGCTGTAATCTAAGACACTTTTCATGAATGGAGGAGAAATTAAAATTATGGACAGTCAAACAATATAACATAATGAATTCTAAAAATTTTAAATGAATTTATCGATAATTTATCTAAATTATCTAGTAAAAGAAATAAAAAAATTCTCTGCCTTGATTGCTACAACTAATTATTCACGGTGCCGCCCACGTCACGATGACACCATTCGTTAGTGCACCATTAACTAATCACGACTCACTATGGATTGTGTAACACTCCCAAAATCCTCCATCATGTCACATAGGCAGTCAAGTTGATCCTGTGAGCGCTACACTGTCTATTACACTATTGATCATGATCATTTAACAAAATGTATACGTAACATTAATATTATAAGAAAATATAATATCAAGTCTTTAATGCGGAAGCTTAAACGTTGGAATGTCATGAGACATAGCTAATCAATGTAGACTGTGATGAAACGATAAAATATCACAATATCAAGAAGTTCAATAGGCAGAAGAAATTCGATAAGCGGAATAGCATGATGTCTATGAATAACAAGAGAATCATAACACTAAATGCAATTAAGGTAAGCTTGTTAATAGAATAGTTATGTGCAGCATCCTCCAAGCTCTGAGCACTCCCACACCTCATCAAGCAGCATTCTCACCTACAAAATTCCAATGCAGGGGAATCAAATATCCATGAGCAAATAGTTCAATACAATAGCAATATAGACGATGAAATAAGGATCAATTTTAGTTAGGATAATGATAAATGAGAATCATATAACAATAGCTCAGCAATGAATAACAATACACTCTTACTTCTATGCATTTACTATAATAGGCCATATATCATGCTTTTGTTATATCCATACCTATATTCTATTCTTTACCACGATTATTCCTTGTCTTTTTATCGTACCCTGCATTATCTGTACCATAACATATTCCATACTTTACTATACAACGTTCTATGCTTTTACTCTACAGTACTTTCCTTTATATTACTTTACACATTACTATGATGTCCTTAGAGTTAGTTGCCCTATGCGAACTCGACTTTTTTAGGTTGAGATGTCAGATGTGCCTCTCTGAATCTATAAAGCCAATAAGCCCATATTAGGGATGGGTGTGACAATGCATCACCCGTTTCGAAATGTATGTGGAAGAAGACCTGCACTTCAGGACATGTAGGTTCACTGTCTCATCAATTACTCAGTACTATATAAACTTTAGAGAGGGAGTGTGACCATTGCATCACCCTTCTTCAATATACAAGTGGGAGAGGACTTATAGTTTTAGAAACAGTGGTCATTGAAGACCAGTAGATTCGTTGTCTCCACAACTAACTACCTGCTCCTTTCTATGCCATACTATGATCTTTTTTCGTACAATGGGGTGGCACATAACAATTATGTGTCTTTATATTTGCTTTATTTATCTTTATTTATCATGTAGTCTATGAATCAATACCCGAATGGGTATTGATGTCTGTACAATAAGACTCAGGCAGTTATAGGTAAACTGGGTAAAGTTCCCGATTAGGATTTATGAATCAGACTCGGATCGGGTTAGAATCTGATTCGGACTATGTCAATGAGTCGAACCGGATCGATGAGTCTGACTGAACCGGACGATCTAAATCGGTTGGTTTGACTGGACCGATCGACCGCTCCTGGTAGACCGGTCGACCGTTCTCTAGCACCGGTCGACCGGTCCTCTTGGATCGGTCGACCGTGTTCTTTGTCAAGCGTCCGCCGAATCGGTCGACCGTTCGAAAGATCGGTCGATCGGTTGCAGAATCTGATATGTCCATTAATAGGCAGATCGGTCGACCGCCCTGGTGGGACCGGTCGACCGATAGACAGGAACTCATGTCCTCACACAGATCAATCGACCGTTCATAAAATGGGTCGATCGGTCCTTGCGATAAAACAGGACCGCCGGACTTCTTTCTCATTTTCGATGGCCTTCCGGTCATCAAATCACGATGATATGAATATGAAAAATGTAGATGACAGTCTCAGGATCATGATTAACTATTCCTATATAATAAACGATCCACATTTCATCGTCTAGGGATTTAAAACACAAAGGTATCTTTTTCGGTCGCTTTGGATTCGTCGAAGCTTCACACGTCATTTGTTCGATCGTCAATCGTTCTCGGCCGATGGGGAGGTTTGCCTTCCCTTTGTGAACGTCGAGAGAAGGTCGCCGAGCATCGATCGTCCGTCGTTCATCGCAGTCGTTGTCGTACTTTGTTTCGTCCTTCGCACGTACGCGCCGATCGTCGGAGTTGCAGGAGGAGAGGGATGGCGGTCGAGCAGGAGTCCAAGGGCGCCCTCCTCTCTCCCCCTTTATCATCCCGGCCAGTGGCCGGTCGGATTTGGAAATGACCGCGATCAAGGGCGAGACTATCGCCCCTGGTCGGCCATTTCTTCTTCTCTCCTTTTTTTTTGAATTCGGAATTGATTTAAATTCTCCATTAATGGCATTGATTTCAATGGATTTTAAATTGATTGCCCTATGTAAATTGTAGATCCAAGTCACTTCTCCTTTTGTCCAAGTATTTGGCGTCTCATCCTTTAAAATATAAATATGGAAGGGGTGCTATGAAGCAATGGCGCGGTTAATGTCACGCCCCGGGGCAGCACCTCCCGCGTCGTCGAATCACAATACGACGCGCGGCGTGGCCGGCTTAACGACGGCGTCACAAGGCTTGCGATTTATACAATGGTGGATTAGAAACAAACACAACGAAAATTAAAACACATAACATTAGTGGACAAAGAGCCACCTAATGATAACATAATCCTTGACATGTTCTAGGACAACCACATGCATAATAATGAATGAACTTAAGCATACAAGTTACATCCATAAAATCACATTAAAATTCATACCTCAGAGCAGCATGATACAACATCTAAAATAAGGTTCTAAGCAAATACATGAGGCCTACTAATTGGCCGTGAACATAAGAGAAAAATATCCTAGATATGTCATGTCATGTGCAACTTCTTTTATTCATGAGCAGCAGCGCCTTTACCTTGATTTCCTGCTGGATCCATTGTAGGGAAAATACATTCCATTAGAGTATGTAAGATCTAAGCCATAAGATTAACAATTTGCATAATATGACCTGAAGTACTATAATGGACAACAATTAGCAATAAACAATACTATACAATTCCATTGATCATCTAGGTACTTCCTTAACTTAGATTATATCAATTTCATTCAATCTATACGCTCATCAATATTAGGCATGAGCAATGCAATTAATATGGCCATTATCATATCCAATGTGACCCATGGTCCAATAGTATTCATGCTTAATCAATTAAAGTAATTATCTTATTTGTTATCATATGATTAGGGGAAGTTTGCACCAAAGCTTCCATTATTCGGTCCCCATGTAGCCATCTTTTGTTTCTCATCACATGACAACATCAATTACTCAATTCAATTCAATCAACAATGTGAGCCTTTAATCAATGAGTCGGAGGGCTGAATCTTGCTTTAGTCCAGTGGTTAGCTAGACCACGAGGAAGAATTTATCCATTCCTCAAACAATAGGTGTCCCGGAGAACCAATCAATCAATATGGAGGCATCTACCTCCCAATGGGATAGGATCATCGGTTAAGTTTCTTCGACAAGTTCATTCAATCAATCAATACATTATTTCATTAATTGATTCTATTTACGACTGAGCATGCATATCGATATCGACTAGATTATCAATCAAATATAATCTAAACTATATTGTTCATATGCTGGATCGGTCGACCGGTAAAGAGCACCGGTCGACCGTTCAAGCCTTAAAGACTGGCCGATCAACATGTGATCGATCGACCGGTCATACATGATCGGTCGATCAATACCATATGAACACCGGTCGGCCGATTAGTCATCTGTTTGATCGACAGTTAGATAATCATCAGTTAACCAGCCTCTTATATCAGTCGACCGGTCATATCGTAATTTCTAACAATACGAAATATATGTCAAACGGTCGACCGATATATGCTGCGGAATGGAAAATTAGACATTTTTCTAAAATTTTCAAATTGCAATTCAACATGTATTATGCCATACAATCACATAACATGCTAGACTCACATTCAAGACATGAACATGGCAAAGTTAACAATTTCTAACATGTAATGTCCTAGGTTTATATGAACCTAAACATGCTTCTAATTTTGGTATTAAAACTGATTTTTCTAATAAAATGCATCTAGGACATAATCTATGAAACCACTTGCTTTGTTTTCCTTTTATGTTTGTTACAGTCAACCTCCTAGGATCCCTACCATCAGGGACGGAGCCAATGTATTGTTACAGGGGGGCATGTGTCACTCCTGCCCACTGAAGGGGGTGCCCCGAGCGGGCGCGGCCACGCGCGCGAGGAGGCAGGCGCGGCCGGGACGATTCCTACTCCTAGTAGGAACATGAGTCGTCCAAAACTCTGAAGGTCCGACGAGGAGGGAGGAGCTTCTGGAGGTGAAGACTTGGACTCCTATCGTGAGTAGGAGGACGAGCGCGTGAAGAAGTGCAGGATCGAAAGAATTTCTACTCCTAGTAGGAATAGGAATTCGGGCCACTCCTAGGTCGAGTAGGACTTGGGCGCGGACGGAGCTTCCTTCTGGATCGAGATATACTTGGAGTTGAAGTTCTATGCCTATGAAGCCAAAAGAACCAAAGGGGCCGCAGGGGAGCAGCCCCAGTCCGAGTAGGACTCGGACGGGCGCAGGTGGGCGTCCAGCCCCAATCCGAGTCAAGGTGGACTCCAAGGGGGTGGCCGAATTCTTCTAGCTTCAGGAGGATGGATCTCTACTCCTACTCCAAGGAAGTTTTTCTAGAGAAGGGCTTGCATGCCTAGTAGGATTAGGTCCATACTTGGACTAGGAGTTGTTTCTCTTAGGAACTATAAAAGGACATGTAATCAAGGCTTGTAAGACCATCATGGACAATCTGAGATTGCTCAATAATATTCTCTAGTTTTCCTCTAAACTCTTAGCCTCCCTCTCTTCTTCCTGGGCGGGTGTTTCGTTGTGCATCCGAGGCGTGTACGGCCGGGTCCAAGGCACGTCTAAAAGGGGGGCTGATCGGCGACCGAGCATGGTTCGTCGAGCCGCATGTCTGGTGTTTCATATCCGAAGCGTAAGGGCGTGACAACGTGGTATCGGAGCTTAGGTTCCGACTATGTCAGGGGAAGAAGGTGCTTCGAGCAAAGGCCGTTTGATGAAAGTCGAAGACACGACCTGGGGTCGAGTCCAAGGTTCGGACGGTGGGGAAAAGAAGAAGATTACTCGAACAAAGTCCAGAAATTCCGACAACCATATTGAGAAGAATATGAAGGCGCTGGAACAAAGTCTTCAGGAAACGGACGAGGCGGGCCGTATCTTGGAAGCCGCGGCAGGAGAACACAGCTTGGCACTGGAACAAGGAGGGGCCTCGCACCAGGAGCTGTCCAGCCGTGTTGCAGCCATAGAAGAGGCTATGGATGAGAGGATGAAGGCCATGGAGACAGATTTGTTGCTGCTCAAAGGTCTTCTCTACAATGCAGGAGGACTGCGATCGAAGACCCTGGTGCCCAAATTCTTGGGACCGGAATCGAAGAAATATGATGGTGCGCAGGAGGCGACGACCATCGACGATTTTTTTGATGTCTTGAAAAGGGTTTCAAGACGAGCAAGATTGTGGTCGAGAAGGACCAGATCGACATGACCGTGCACTACCTGGTGGATGGTGCGCTCTTGTGGTGGCGTCGGATGGAGGAAGGAGACGAGACTCCGATAGAGTCTTGGGCAGACTTCAAGGTGGAGTTGAAGAAGCAATTCTACCCCGGCAATGCACAAGAAGTGGCTATGAACAAGCTGATCTCTCTAAAGCAAACGGGTTTCGTGAAGAAATATATTGAAAAGTTTCAATCGCTTATGTTGGAGATGCCCGGGAGCATGGAGGAGTCGACATGGTTGTTCTTCTTCCTGCGGGGGTTGAAACCATGGATGGCTCAGGAGTTGAGACGTCAGAAGATAATGATCATGAACAGAGCATTGGTCGCTGCTGAAGCTTTGGTGGAGTTTTCAGCAAACCGGGATCCTAGCGCGGGTGCTAAGGATCAGGGCAAGTCCAGGAAGGACGGAGCCCGACCAGGTGGCGAGAAGAACGATAAACAGGATAAGAAGGTGACGACATCGAAGGGAGATGCCAAGAATACGGTCAGATGCTTCCTCTGTGGAGGGCCGCACTACGCGAGGGAGTGTGACATGAATAAGGGGCTCTCGGCTATGGCATCTACTGTGGACACCGAGCAAGGCGCTGCACACATGGGGTCTATAATGGCGCTGACGACTGCTACCGCAACGCACCCGATGAAGGAAGTGAAGAAGACCACGAAGGGCCTGATGTTCGTGGAGGTCGCAGTGAATGGCCACACTTCGATCGCTCTGGTAGATACTGGAGCCACGCACAACTTCATGGATTCAAGGGAAGCGGCACGACTTGGCATACGGTATGTCAAGGAGCCAGGCATGATCAAGATCGTGAACGCGGCCTTCCAGCCAATCCTTGGTACGGCCAAGGATATCCACGCGAAGGTGGGAAGGAACGATCACCATGACGATCATCAATATGGACGACCATCGGTTCGTCCTGGGCATGGAGTTCATGGATGCGTTCTCGACTGAGAGCCGCCAACGAATGTTCCGGAGATGTGATCGTTCTTGGGACTCGCCAACTACTACAGAAGATTCATCGAGGGATACTCGCGACGGACTGCGCCCCTCACCGACCTTCTGAAGAAGAACGCGAAGTGGGTATGGTCATAGAAATGCGCGGGGGCATTTGAGAACCTGAAGAACGCAGTGGCGGAGGAGCCGTGCTTGCGTCTACCTGACTACGGAAAGTCGTTTGAGGTGCAAACAGACGCTTCCGACTTTGCATTGGGTGGGGTCCTCATGCAGGAGGGACACCCGGTGGCCTTCGAGAGTCGGAAGTTCAACGAGGGCGAGCAACGATATCTGATCCACGATAAGAAGATGACCGCGGTGGTGCACTGCTTGCGCACGTGGAGGCATTATCTCCTTGGGAGTGCATTCGTTGTGAAGACGGACAACATAGCGACATCTTATTTTCAGAATTAGAAGAAGCTGAGCCCGAAGCGGGCACGATGGTAGGACTTCTTGGCGGAGTTCGATTACGTCTTGGAATACAAGATGGGGCGGACCAACGTGGTGGTGGATGCCCTAAGTCGCAAGGCGCAGCTTGCGACGATAAGCGATATCCGCATGGACTTCAAGGATCACATCCAGGATGGATTAAAGCAGGATCCTAAGGCTTTGGAGATACTTCGACTTGTCGAGGAAGGCAAGTCACGACGATTCTGGACAAAAGATGGGTTGTTGTTCACATTGGGACGTCGTTTGTACGTGCCACGATGGGAGGGTCTTCGACGGTCGATACTGAAGGATTGTCATGACTTGAAGTGGGCGGGCCACCCGGGAGGGGCTCGTACCTTGGCGTTGGTTGAGGACTCCTACTTCTGGCCTCAGATGACAGAGGATGTCGAGGCATATGTGAGAACATGTCTCAAGTGTCAGCAGGACAAGCTTGAGTAGAAGAAGCCGACAGGGTTGCTGGAACCCTTGCCCATACCGGAGCGTCCATGGCAGATGATGACTATGGACTTCATCTCAGTCTTGCCCAAATCTGGGGAAGCGGGATCGATCATGGTGGTGATCGACAAGTTTTCAAAGTATGGAACCTTCATCCCGGCTTCAAAGCATTGCTCAGCGGAAGAGGTCGCCCGCTTATTTGTCAAGCATGTAGTAAAATACTGGGGCGTACCTGAGATCATCGTTAGTGACCGTGATCCGAGGCTCACGGGGCACTTCTGAAGGGAGCTCTTTCGGCTCCTGGGGACGGAGCTACGCTTCTCGACAGCTTTCCACCCTCAGACGGATGGCCAAACAGAGCGGACCAACCATCTTCTTGAGATCTACCTGAGGCACTTTGTCGCGGCCAATCAGGAGGATTGGGCCAAGCTCTTGGACATTGCACAATTTTCGTACAACATGCAGAAGAGCGAGGCGACGCAACAAAGCGCGTTTGAGATCGTCACTAGGAGGTAGCCAGTGACACCTGCAGGGCTAACGGCCAGGTACGCGGGGAAGTGCCCGACGGCGTATCATGTGGCGCGTGGTTGGCAGGACAACCTCGAGGCGTCGGGGGCTATCTTGGACAAAGCGGTGTGCAAGATGAAGAAGTTCGCTTATCAGAAGTGAAGGCATGTCGAGTTCCAGATGGGAGACAGGATTCTTGTGAAGTTACGAATTCGTCAGTTCAAAGCACTTGTGAAGACTGCAATGTTGAACGTCACAAGGGGGAGAGAGGGGGCGCCGCTCGCCTGATCGAAGTGCTGTTTTTGTTTCTTCTTCACGACCAACGAACGTTGTGGAGTCTGACGCGTACGTGCGAGTAATAAGCTGGTACTCCGAACGTTGTGGGAATTATTATTATTATTATTATTATTATTATTATTATTATTATTCCAAAACTATCATACTGATTCCAACCGTTAATTTTATCACAAGTGTCTGGCGGACGCCTCCACCACTTACTTATCCGCCGGCCCAATTCGTCTCCCAACAACATAAGAAGAATCGAGCACTCGGCTGGCGGCAGCGATTGCGATGAAGGGAGGCGCCACTACTGCTGCCGAACTGAGCGGCGGCGGCGGTCGAGACGATGAGTCGACGCGAGTCGCACCATCGGACGACGAGCCCTTGGATTACGACTCCTCTTCGCCGTCCGGGAAGCTGTACGAGGCGTACAATGAGCTGCATGGACTGGCGCAGGAGTTCGAGACGCCGTTCGATGCCCCCGCGGTGCTGGTCGTCGGGCACCAGACCGACGGCAAGAGCGCGCTCGTCGAGGCCCTCATGGGATTCCAGTTCAATCACGTCGGCGGCGGCACCAAGACCCGCCGCCCCATCACCCTACACATGAGATACAACCCTTCTTGCGCTGCGCCGCTCTGCCGACTCGTCTCCGATGCCGACCCCGCCGTCGCCTGCCGAATGTCGTTGGTCGACATTCAGGTCCACACTTGAAACATACTTTTCTTTTGCTAATGTAATTTGCACGTTTTGGAAGGCAATGTTAGTGATTTTATGCACGCTGGCTCTTGATACTCATATGGCTAAGGTCTTATACCTTTCCCCTCGAGAGAAAAATAATGATCTTATACCTGTGCGCATCATGGAGCTAATGCTAAACTTTGGGCCATTTGAGATTGCTCCTGGTTTATCTTCAATGCACGATATGTTCGTTGAAATGTCCACGGGAAAGTTTGGCTTTTGTTCTAATGTGGTAGCTTTGATGCAATCTTCAGCATCGATATTAAAGAATATGAATTCTAATTAGAAACAAAGAGGTGTTCTTTTCTGCGAGTTGCTTTAGGAAATGGATAGAATAAAGTTTGTAGTATAAAATTGTGATGGGATAGTTTTAATAGCAGATGGCATGGTAGGGCATTTTTAACCAATTTTCTCAGTTGTTCATTTAATATTGTAATAGTAGTGCAACATTACCTATTCTTTTTCTCTCTTGAATGGCTGGTGAAGTGCATGATCAGGTTGCATGCACTTATGTGATTTTTCGCACTTTATTTAACTGCAGGCTTATATTGAAGCAGAAAACATGAGGCTGGAGAGTGATCCTTGTCAATTCTCAGAAAAAGAAATCATTATCAGGATAGAATATAAGCACTGTCCAAACCTGACCATCATTGATACGCCTGGTCTTATCATTCCTGCTCCAGGCCGAAAAAATCGTATTTTACAGGTGAACATTTTCTTTTCTTTTTCTTTTTTTTTTGAGAGAGGGGGTGAACATTTTCTTTTACGATAATAATACTTGTTTTTCATTTTACTCAATTTTTACTGTTAATAGTTTTCTCGTCTCCTTTAAGAATAAGATAAAATCAAAGGTTACTTCAGGGCATGAGAATACTCCATCTCAGTTTTTGTAATGTTATTTTCAACATTTTTTTTTGCTATTCCTTTGAATGAATTTATACATTTTCTAGTAGCATCTCTCAACTTAAAATACTAACAAGTAGAAGCTTCTTTTCCGGTGGTTTATGTCTTACTTCTGCATTATTTATGGAAAAAAAGTGGGACCATTCTTCAGAAAGTTAGCAAAAGTACAACTGAAAAGAAAAAGGCACCCACCTACATTCCTGCTGCTCATGACATGTGACCTTCACACACAGGAAATTCCAGTTTACACTTCCCATCATGGAACTTTTCTTCTATCTATTGGTTCTTCTCCTATGATAGTTTATCCTGCATGTTGCTGATGACAATTAGTGGATTCATATGGAATATAACTCACGTTTAAACCAGTGTTTTTAAGGTGTATATGCATGGTGATCATTCTACTAAATAAAAAGTAGTCATTTTCCTAAAGTTCTCTCCCTTTAGCTGGTTGCATCTATGGATATTTCCATATCAAGCAAAGGGCTATGGGAGAAAGATTTCGTCACATACATAATTAATAATTTTTGAAACAAAGAGGGTTATGTTTCTTTTACGTGTGAATGCTATATAGTTGCTGTAGTGTACAATTTGTTAATGGCCATTAGCAGTCAAACTGGAAATAATATGCACCCTGAAGAACTATGTAAGGTATAAATACTGCTTGAGTTTCTTTGGCCTTCCTTTAAAGAGGAAACTTTTACAGGGACAAGCTCGTGCAGTGGAGGCACTTGTACGAGCCAAAATGCAGCATAAGGAGTTCATAATTTTATGTCTAGAAGATTGCAGTGATTGGAGTAATGCCACAACTCGCAGAATTGTGATGCAAGTTCGTACAGTTTGCATTTGGAAAATTATGCGTTTGAATGAGTTTGATATGCTCTGACCTTTCTTTTCACCTAGTATTCTTTTGAATGTGTGCATGCTTATATGTAACTAAAAGCAGTGTTTTGCACCTTTCTTTTCGGCAGATTGATCCTGAGCTATCTAGGACGGTCATAGTCTCCACGAAACTTGATACAAAGATTCCACAATTTGCAAGGGCATCAGATGTTGAGGTTTTTCTACGGCCACCTGCTTGCACATTGGATGGTTGCTTATTAGGAGACTCACCTTTCTTCACTTCGGTGCCCTCTGGAAGAGTTGGTTCTGGTCGCGAAGCTGTTTACAGATCCAATGAGGAATTTAAGAAAGTATGTTTGTTTCTTTTTCTTAGTTTTTTCATGATTCATCAATGTCGACTTATTCTCTAAAATAAAACACTTTAGTGTCATTTATTTGTTTCTGTACACATTTGGTGTTGAATACAGGCAATTTCCTTGAGAGAATTGGAAGATATTGCACTTCTAGAAGAAAAGTTGGGTAGATCATTGTCAAAGGAGGAAAGAAATAGAATAGGTGTCAGCAGTCTTAGATTATTTTTAGAAGAATTACTGCAGAAGAGGTGCATATTTTTAAATGCACTTTATGGTGCTTTCCTTAAAAAAAAGTCTGATTCCTTATAAAGTTTTGACTTTCTAAATGATGCTATCAGGTACATGGAAAGTATTCCACTAATTATCCCACTTCTTGAGAAAGAGTTTCGTGGTACGATAAAGAAGCTGCGGGAAGTTAGCAAAGAAATCGGGTGTGTGCTTATGCATCTTTTATCATTTAATAAACTCTGTATCTTCATTCGGACCTGTTAGCAGTCTCCCCCATGTGCATCTATGGCAGTCCTTGGAATATTTTGCTTCAGTGTGACAACATAAGATTCAACTGAGAGCGATGCTGCAACAACAACAACAACAACAAAGCCTTATCCCACTAGGTGGGGTCGGCTACATGGATCATACGACGCCATTCCGCTCTCGGTGATCCATGTTCATAAGATTCGACAGGATTTTATGCTGGCTGTCGGGGCCTAACACAACCCTCCTCCTTTATCCGGGCTTGGGACCGGCTATAAAATATAGCGGAGTTTTCATTATTCTTTTTTTCCAAATGTTCACAACAGAAAGTTTTTTTCTGAAGTAAATGGTTACCCACTTATATCAATGTTATTAACCTTATTTTTATATTTAAAAGGTATATTAGGTTTATATTATGTAACACGAAAGCCAACCGGTATATTATAACATGAGTCTTCAAGCGTCTGTTGATATAGGTATCTTAGACAAGAACAGTGAATATGTGTACCAAACATATAGTTGTGGTATACGATGCTATAGATAATGAAAACAATATTGATACAACCTACTTATAACCATAAATTTCTGCAGATAATTTCGTGAGTGCAACATGATTAATAGTGATTAAGACAGAATGACCATGAAGAAGATAGATATTTGTTTATAGTATAGTACTAAGATCGACAAATCGAAGAGAATACTTCAAAATATCACAGGTTAATCAATGCTGAATTGACTGAATATGTCAAAATTGATTTGCAAGACAAAAGTCAAGCGGAAACAATACCTGTTAGCTGAATTTTACAATATAAATATTGGTCTCAATATGATTTTTTAGCACCCAAAGCATTTGGTATGAAGAAAATAAATGTACAAACTGCTGCCCTCAATCACACAACTAGACTATACACAAAAAACTAACAATAGTACCTGTGCCATCCGCACCAAAGCATCATAAACAGCTGTATCTCCATGTGGGTGATATTTACCTAATACCTCTCCAACAACTGAGAGCGATGCTGCATTGATGATATTGTACTTCATATCCATTTTTTTTACTAGAGAGGACAAAGCGTTGTGACTTTTTTACTACTCTCCTCTATTTATTTTTACACCATGCACTTATCCTTGTTTTTACTAGAGAGATGTTACATTCCACCAGGCACGCTTGTGTCAGTTCTTTGAGCTATAAGTTTATACGTACATCTATAAATAAGTCCTCAAGAAAAAGATGTGTGTGTGTACATATATATATATATATATATATATATATATATGGATGAACCTTTTCTAGTCATCCTTGACCCCTAAAAAAAGGCGCTCTATCTTTAACAAGTCACACACTATAACTTCGAAATTCTTCCGGCTACAGCTTCCTGATATCTACCTTTGCTGTTTTTATATCCACGCAGCAATTTGGATGAAGCAAAATTGAAGGAGAAGGGCCGTGCTTTCCATGATTCATTTTTAACCAAGGTATTCATCAATTCTTGCTTGTTAAGTCAAACCAAATTATTGGCTAAGCATACAATCATTTATTTCCTCAAGCAATCCAATAAATTAATTCATATTTGTCAGTTATCTTTGCTGTTGAAAGGCACAGTAGTGGCACCTCCTGACAAATTCGGTAAGATAATTTGTTCTCTCTCAAAAAAAAAAAGATAATCTTGATCGCTAGGTATGTCTTGGAGTCAACTCTGACTGTTTAATGATATGGAACCTCCTGTAGGATAAGAGAAAAAGGGTTTTGCATTGCTTTATTATGTTGTCCGTCTGTGCTTATAGCATCTATGTTGCAGGAGAAACACTGCATGATGAGAGGATCAAGGGTGGAACCTTTACTGGAACTGACGGTCTGCAGCTGCCGCACAAGATGATGCCTGTTAGTTGTCTAACTGTTATTATTATTATTGGAAACTAGCTTACATAAAAGTTGGGTTCATATTTTGTTATAAAGCCACCTGAAAGAGAAAAAAAAAGGCACCATAGGTGTGTGGTGACGACTGACAAAGATGCAGTGTTAATGTCAATCATACACACCGGTTGACTCTTCTGAGCAAAGCCTATGCTAGAACCCCCGTAATCTAGTCTGTCCATCTCCACTTCTAAGCTAATCTATAGTTGACCTTGTGGTTTTCTTTTCTTTTTCCTTTTAGAAAATATTATCTTCTGATTTATTCTGTTCAGAATGCTGGAATGCGTCTTTATGGTGGTGCACAGTATCATCGTGCAATGGCAGAATTTCGTTTAATGATTGGAGGTGTCAAGTGCCCACCAATTACCAGGGAAGAGATAGTGAATGCATGTGGAGTTGAAGACATTCATGATGGAACAAACTACTCCAGGTACTTTCTATTTATAGTATGTTTGTCTTCCTTGCTTGGGACTGTCATTTTCTGAGATGTATTATTGTTCACTTCTCTTATCCCAGGACTGCCTGTGTCATTGCTGTTGCAAAAGCTCGTGATACTTTTGAGCCTTTCCTTCATCAGGTTCATTTAAGACTTTGTCATGTATATTATGTACTTTCTTGATGTACATCATTCCTGATATGTTATCATGTCACATCCTGTTGTACTCAGACATGTGATATGAGCATATGATCTTAAATTTCTCGAATTTTTCAATCTTCAGTATTCTGTACTCAAAACCTGAGTGTTGCTACATATTTCGAACAGTTGGGCTTTAGGCTTCTTTATATTTTGAAAAGACTGCTTCCAATTTCAATGTATCTACTTCAGGTATGACTTCCTAAATTTCTACATTGTGTAACTTTTCTTAACTTTGCAATCTAATTAATTGCTTAAACAGAAAGATGGAGAATATCTTAGTGGCCATGAGGTGTTTCTGAGGCGTGTAGAGATGGCCTTCAATAATTTTGCTGAATCTACTGAGCGTGCATGCCGTGATAAGTAAGTCAACTCCTTTTTTTGGCTTCTTTCTTTTTTGTATTTCACCTGTATATATGAAAGGTTGAAGTATGGCACTATATGGAACTTATCCAACCTAGGTTGCTTAGTTCTCCATGCTTCTCAATTTCTTCATCGCTTTCTATCTTCTTTTAGAATGGATCAGTTACAGATCATACACCTGAGTTATCTTTGCTGTTTTCTTTTTGTGTGTGTAATGTGACAATCCCTAAATGGTGTAAGAAGAGTTGAGTATTAAACTTGCCAAGCTATGAGGATAGTGCTGTAACTTTTATGTTAGAAAGTTAAATATGGATTCTTTACAAGAATATCTGCTTGCCTCTGCTTAGATGATGGCTTTTATATGCTACTGAAAAAAAATGTTATCGTTCTGACTCTGATTGCAGATGCATGGAAGACTTAGAAAGCACAACCCGATATGTCACTTGGTCTCTGCATAACAAGGTCAAATCCTAGACGTATGATCAGAAGCATTGTTGGCCCTTCAATCTTTTCCTTTGTTTACACTTTCTTTGTCCAAATAACAGAACCGTGCTGGATTGCGGCAATTCCTAGATTCTTTTGCCAATTTAGAACACTCTTCATTGAGTGGAAGCTCAATTTCTCCAGGGTTTCAGCATGAACCATCTTTTGGCATGAATGATATTAAACATGACAAAGTGAAGATGGATTCAAAAGCTAACCATTCCACACCATGCCCAGACCCAATTGCTAGTCCCATGGCGGAGATGAGGCTTGTTGATCTTTTGGATAGTACACTTTGGAACCGGAGGCTGGCTCCTTCATCTGAGAAAATTGTTTATGCCTTGGTGCACCAAATTTTCCATGGAATTAAGGAACATTTTCTGGTTTCATCAGAATTGAAGGTATGGTACATATGTTTCTATTTCATGTTATGGCGTGAGTACTGTTCTTTACACATCCTTCTAGTGAATGCATGCCAGCCCATTTTTTCTTTTTGCCTTTTGCAATAGCCTTAAATGAACCCAAAGGATTCTGGAAGCTGACTAATTTTGGCCCAGTTGTGAGACTAAGCTTGTACCAATTACCTATTTAACTATCACGGTATCGTTACAAGACTTGTGATTGCTTAGCATGTCTTGTGTTGTGCATTTTACAGTTCAACTGTTTCCTACTTATGCCGGTTGTTGACAAGTTGCCAGCACTTCTGCGGGAAGACCTAGAATCTGCATTTGAAGATGATTTGGATAACATATTTGACATTACTCAACTGCGCCACTCTCTGGGGCAACGGAAACGGGAATTAGAGATTGAGTTGAAAAGGGTATAATCTTTTGACACTTCATTTGATATCTTTCTGTCATTGGGTTAATATTTATTTCTGATTTGCAGATACAGAGAATAAGGGAGAAATTTGGGGAGATAAATGAGCAGTTGAACACATCCAATGTCCGTTCAAAAAAAGTTACAGGTTAAAATGACCATCCTTAATGCAATCTTAACACAGGCTTTCCTTCTGAGTTTGCAGTAGGCATTGCTGTTAATGGAATGCTCTTTAGAAAGAGAATTTTTCTTGTATATAACCCTCATCCATATCTTTTTTTTTCTTTGTTGATTTCGGATAGTGAACCCTGAGCTTCCGCAAAAACATTGAACCTAATTCCATAGCTGTCATTTCATTGTTACTGTTAAAATTACTATGACCTTTTATTACTATAGTTAATTAAAGATAAGAGATTACAATACATTACAAATAAAAATATTTCATTATTGATTATTGTAATGTAATATCAATTCACAATAATAGACATTAATATATTAGCAAATCTTTTTTAAGATTATTAATCATTTTATTGATAAACGTGCCCATAGTATATAGTTTTTTTATAAATTGATGGCATGTTTATTTTGAATTTATGAAATCCAATTCAAGTTCACATATATTTCAAATTCAACTACTTTGAACAAGGGTACTTTACCAAAAGATGCACATTACATAACATTTATTTTATAACATAAATAAGATAATATAATTTGTCAAATTACTTTTGTATACCAAACCAACAATGCACATTTCTAATAATTATCAAATGCTTTTTGCAATGCATTTTCAATAACGCCTGTAATTGGCATTAAATAAATGTCACAAGGCATTTGACGACATTTAGTCAATTTTTGGTAATGTTTAACAGACATCATCAAATCTAGTTTTTTTATTGAATCTAAATTTTGGTAATGCCAAATGCCAATATAGTTAATAGTCTTTTTTTACTTTACCTTGAGGACATATACATGATAATACCTCTAAGAGGTGTCTTCTCACTAAAAGAAGGAATGAGCCAAACAAATATAATGTAACAAAATGAATATGTAGAATACATACTTTTTGCACTATAATAGAATATCCTAATTCAAACAAAAAAGTAAAATTAAAACGACACATAAAAAATGGCGCATAAAATTTATAGTAAAATATAATATAATTCTATATTTATATTATTCAAATGTTTCCACATGTGCTTAAAAATTATCATTTTAATTAAATAATTATACATGGAATATAAAGTTAGCATTAAAATAAGAGTGCATCCATCAACTACCCAATTATAATTAAGTTAATTAAAATTAATTAATATAAAACATAAGTATGTTGTTAAATTTACTTTTGTTTCATAATTAATATTATTTTTACATTCTTCGCACATCGTGCGGGGAGTATACTAGTAGAATGAATCCTCAAGAATTCAATGTTGAAACTAATGAAGCAAACTTGTAGCACTAGATTTTTCAAACACATGTTGCACCATCATATACATCCTTCGAGCCTTGATTTTGCTGTTGTTAGAATCTTCGGATTCTAATGTTCTTATATGTGAGATGGGATGAAGCATTTTAAACTAAGTAATGATGAAATCCCTGAAGCTCTCTCCAACACTTGAAAACTATTTCTTTTAAAGCTCTAAAAGATCATACTCTAGTGAAGTTTTATCACCCGAAAGATTATTTGATTACCTAAGTTATGTATATGACTTGCTTTATTAATTGGCTTAAATGACTTATGGCTAGAAAAAAAAAAGCTCAAAACTTAGGTTTGCCCATAGTTACTATAAGTTTAGTTAATTGACCATATTGGAAGTTTGGTGTTAGACCAGCTAAGCATGTTATCCAAGTTGTTAGGAAAGAAATCGTCTTTATATTTATATTATAATTCTTCTTCTTTAAGATGCTAATAATTTTGATCTAACTCAAATACTTATAACCATTAAGATACAATAACCATTAAGAGAGCATTTTTTTAATAAGAAATTCATCAAAATTCACACGCAAGACCTCCTAATCCTATTATGATATCATGTTAAATTACATGTACTAATTATTTTACCCAAAAGGTTAAGTTGTTAATGAGATATTTATCTTTACATTTATATTCTTTATAACTGGACAAACGATGATTTGAACAAAGTTCTTTAATGCATGATAAGTCTAATACTTATTGTGTAAAAGCTATGCTGATTAGTTGTGGCCTTCTAACTATGTCTATGCATGATGCACTTTGTTGAATCCATATCAAATTAAGAATACATTTTATTTGGACAATATTTCAATGCATTATTGCTAATAAATACCATAGAGATAGATTACAAGTCAATAAATGGGAGTAAGTAGTCAAATTTCATGATTAGTATTTTCTTTTTTAATAAACAATATAGTCTCATTTTCCCCTATCAATGTGATTCTAATTGATATCCCTAAATCTCAATTTATAAGTAGAATCATATTATATTTACATGGTAATGATTATCTTTAATGGAACATAGTTTTTGAAGTTTTTTGTGGTCACTTAGTTACTAGAGGTGAAAGTGATTTTGGTTAAATTGGTTTTTTAGTTTGAAAATATTCCACATTTTTTGGATTGGTCTTGAGGTTTGAAAAAGGTCATTCAACATTTATTGAAATAATTTAGAATTATTAAAAAGCACCCTAAAGTCATTTAGAAAATGAAAAATCGTCTGCTAGCATATTGATTTTTTCGGTTCTCTACTTTATGATAATGTTTCTAAAAGTAAACTAATAAAATAAAATTTAATATAAATGCAGTTAATATTTTCACTTCTGCTTTATTTTGCAAAATGAATCTTCCTCTTAGATTATGAGGACACATGGGGGAGGTTGGAGAGAGATTACAAAATGAGATTCTAAACCCCAATCAAGAGTTCATCCATTGGAGAGAATCATTGCAGGTGACTACACCTAAAGAGTTGATGAAATTAAACGAACTTCTCTAAATCATCTTATCTTTTTTCTCTGCCTTTCATTTTGGATTGTAATTTGATGATGTGATTTACATTAATTATAATGATTGTTATGTACTTTAATAGATAAATTTTATTTATGGTTAGTATAGACTTCGATTGTCGGATTAATCAGTTGGACTTTGTTCGGTTCGTGTTTTAATGTGAATCACATCTAAAATTTTCGTTTATTGTGCCATGTTATGTTGTGTTCAACTTCTTGTTTATTATTCATATAGGTTGATCATATCTTAGCTATCAAGTTCTAGGTCACTGAATCTGGGACCATCCAACATGTTGTTAATAGGACCTAATTTATAGGTTTTTTCGCAAGATTTATGCATGTAGAAGCCGATATCCAATGTTTCAAACATCGAATTGACCAGTCGAGCAGCATTGACGATTGAGTCACTGACATAAAGGCATAAATCAGAGCTAGAGTGATCGACACTTTTAAAAAAAAAGATTGACACTTACAGTTTTGCACGCCCATCACATTGAGTCACGTCGTGTTGGCATGCACTACATGGCTTGCATGTATTCTCGACCTTCATTTTTCACACAATTCACTCGCCTCTCTCCCTCTCACTCACTCACGACGATCACATCTCTCTCCCTCTCGATTTGAAGGCTCTGACTCTCTATTTTCAAGCTCCGAATTTTCTACTCTCATTTTCTCTCACACACACTCATACGCTTAAGACTTAAGTACTTATATAATAGTTTATAATTTTAATATGTTATTTAGAATATTACAATTTATATTTATTATGAATAAGCTCTTCTGTATTTATTATTATTTTTTACAAAACTTTTATCATGAAAATAAATCTTTGAAACACATGTTTGGGATGTGCATTCTATTACATTCAATGATTTAACGGTCAATTGTTTTATGATATATAAATAAATAAATACTTGGGTGTATTTTTTTGTAAGAAAGGACAAGTGTATTTTAAAATGGGTTATTTCCTCTAATCACCCCTAAACTATCGCGATTTTTCACATCTAACTCAAAACTACGAACTTCATTTTTTGAGTCCCTAGATTATCACGATTTTTTCGATTCGATTCTTCTGTCCAATTTCGTCAAATTTTTCGTTAATTTTGATTTTTCGCATTTGTGAAAAGTCGAAAATGCCTTTATGTGAAAGAAAAATCTTGTTGGCAAGAAGAGAGAGGAGAGGGGGATGGGGGGGCGCCGGACGAAGGTCGGGGCATGTGTGTGTGTGGGGGGGGGGGGGGGGGGGCGACCCCCCTCCTCCTTCCTTGCGCTCGGCCGCAATGGGTGGGGAGGTCGCCCCATCCCTGCAACCTCGCCGAAGGTCATAGGGAGGGGGCGACCCCCTTTCCCTGCGCTTGAGCGACTTCTTGTGATACATCATCTACTTGTTTATGTGGTTATTGTTGAATTAATACTAATATTAATTATTCTTAAATTTTAAAATATGTTAAAAAATATTTATTTATTTTAATTATTATTCGGCACCCGTTTTACGTCTAATATTACATTATAATGTCAAAATTGTAAAAAATAAAATGATATAATACTAATATTAATTATTCTTAAATTTTAAAAATTTGTGATACATCATCTACTTCTTTATGTGGTTATTGTTGAATTAATATTTTTTAATAAAATAATAATAGGTTGTATTTGTAATCAAGTTAAAAATTTTACAAAATAAAAGTTTAAATTAATTTAAAAATAAAATCAAACTTTATAAGCAAAATAAAAAAAATCAAGTTAAACTTAAGAATAAAATCAAACTTCTGCAACTTACCCGAATTTAAAAGTGATTCGTGATGCACGATGCGACATAGACATACATCTTCAGTCGCTATATTGATGCAAATGGATGATTTAAGGAGCGGTTTTCTGCGTTATCTTTTCACATTATCTAATAATCCGCATTGACTAATAGAAATATTACCACCTATTAAATTATTAACAATGTTCATTATCTTATTTACTATGTACGAATAATCTTTCTAGTAATTTAAATGAAATTATATAACTTTTATTAAAATATCCTTTATCACTAATATTAAGTTAAATATTATATAATCCATCTTAAAACTCAAATAAAAATCATAAAACTAATAAATTAAATAAATATATAAATATTTCATAGTTTTTAAATAAAAATAATGGTAATGAATATATATTTAAAATAATAACTAATAATAATATTCAATTCATGTGAATAATAATAATAAAATAATTTTTAAATAAATTAATATGATTAATTATGATGATAATAATATTATTTGCGGTTGTTATATAATTTTTTATATTTTTTTATATTTTATTTATCTATAATTGGAAAGAGCAAAGAAAATAAAAATAGATTGTCATTTGTGTTGTATTCTAGATAGACACCTCCCTCCTATTTATCGTGAATTGTCATTTATGAACTATCTGCATTGCTAGACAATTTATATTATCTATAAATTAAAATAAAGTAAACAAAATAATATAATGAGTCCAAGTAATTTTACTTAAGGCCCCCAAGTACATGCAAAATGAAAGTGGATCCTGCTTTAATATTTTCGAATAGATTAAATAGATGCATTAACATTCGAAGGGTAATGATTCTTTTAGAACACTTCGAATTTCCAATTATATCCATCGCACGACCAACTAAATTACTTAAATAATCTACAAAAAAAAGCTTAGAATTTGGTTGTCTCCTGATTTGAAAATTGAGAGGGTAATCCAGAATACCCTTGATTGTAGAGTATTATTACACTTAGCAAAATATTTGGAGTGTTTGATGTTTTATCGATTTAATTAATAAATAATTTAGATTATTATTTAAATAAATAATTATTATTGAAATTATCGATAATATTATAGTGTTTGTCAAGTGTTTAAAATATAAATAATAATTAAAATAGATAGATCACAAATTATCAAAATATCTCTAAAAATTATTTTAAAATTTTATCACATAGTATTCTAAATAAACGAAACAAAAAATAAAATAGCGAATATAAATAAAAATGAGACAAAATTAATTGTTATTTGTAAAAAATTAAATAATAAATAAGATAAAGTTGAATAATATTTATTTATTAATAAAATTTTTAAAAGTAAAAAGTTGATTGAATGAATATTTTTGTTAAAATATTTGTCGTCCCCTGCCTATTAGATTATCAGAATTATGAATAATGTTAAATAAAATAATATAAACTATTTAAATTATGTCGTACCACCAGCGTTGCAAGGCTCGGCAAAGCCAACTCAAAACCAGTCGAGAGCGAGTCAGGGAGACAGGTGCGGCTTTACTCGCGACGATGTGGAGGCACTGGGCGCTTCGCCGGTCATCGGCCGTCGCCGCCTCGACGTTTCGCTCGTCGGGGAAGAATAGGTCTGTTGCGGTTCCTCTTCTAGACGATCCCCTTCGTTTCCGGATGCTCTCCCGAACTTTTCTCGATCTCCACAAGGTTTCTCTTCACGACATTTGTGGCAGTCTGCTTTTGGATTATTGATTCTTGAATAAAAGATTGTTCCTTGATTGACGTACCCTCTTTAGTTTTTGTAGATGGGCAATAAGGAGGCGATCGAGAAGGAGCGTGCAAGGATGTACGTTGATTCCCCCCTCTCTCTGTTGTCTTTTTTGTCCAGTTAGATCGCCTTTAAGATGTTTGTTCTTTTGGTTGACTGAATGGACTGTGTGGAATGTGAATGGTATATGAATAGGACATTAATTATTGTATTTTCTCTGTGTTGGAAGAAATATTAGTGAACTATTCAGGATGATCCCCCTCAAAAAAAAACGGAGGGAAGAACTGTTCAGGATGATAAATTGTTCATAGGACAGTGATCTTTTTACTGAGATCAATATTCGTAGTCATTGTTTTTAGATTGCAGCAGTTTTAAGGCCGGAATTTTACATAGTATCTGTTAACCAAAGCTTAAGGACATTCTATGTATCATCAGATAACTTCAGTTTAATCATATGTTAAAGAAAATGAATGCATCCACTGACTTTCCATTCTTCTCAGATATCTTTTTGTTCTGAGCTTACCCATTGCAACATTTTGAAAACTAGATTGATTTTTATTTAGTTTTTTTTAAACAACTATGATTATTTACATTCACGAATCTTCCATAACTCTGAATCTTTCTTTCATAGAGTTTGATAGAGGAATCTGAGTCTTCTAGAACTTTTCAGAACCTAATCTATTTAACTCTTGGTTTTGCTACATTTTTTTTCATGCAAGCAGCACAGCCATCTTATCTCCTGTATGTTACTATTTCTATTTCCATTCTTATGTTTTCAGATGATTCTTAGCAACAACAACAACAAACAACAACAACAAAGCCTTATCCCACTAGGTGGGGTCGGCTACATGGATCATACGACGCCATTCCGCTCTATTAGTAACCAAACCTTTCGGTATATTATTCACCAATAGATCTTGCTCTATTAGTTCGCCAAGTGTCCGCCTTGGCCTCCCTTTCCCTCTTTTAATCGGACTCCAGATTATTTGATCTACTCTTCTTACTGGCGCATCTAATGGTCTTCTCTGAACATGACCAAATCATCTCAAACGATTCTCTTCCATTTTCTCACTAATAGGAGCCACTCCGACTCGTTCACGTATATGGTCATTCCTAATCTTATCTAATCTTGTATGACCACACATCCATCTCAACATCCTCATTTCGGCTACCTCCACTTTACGTTCATGTTGTCCCTTCATAGCCCAACATTCACTACCATATAACACTGCTGGCCTTATAGCAGTACGATAGAATTTTCCTTTAACTTTATTGGGTACTTTTCTATCACAAAGAACTCCAGTGACTTTCCTCCACTTACACCAACCAGCTTGAATTCTATGATTAACATCGTCATCAATCTCACCATCTTGTCTTACAATTGATCCTAAATATTTAAACTTTGTCACTTGAGAAATTATATCCTCCCCTAGCCTAACCAAATATTAGCAATGTGTCTTTATTCCATACCCGTTGTTAACCAAATATTTTGATTGTGTGTACTAGTGCAGTTCGGACGAGTTAAGTCGAGGATACTTTGCGGACATTTCAGAGATCCGTAAAAATGGTGGTAAGGTATGATGCACATGTTTGAATTAAGAAGCAGAACTTGATGTTCTTTCTTCAACAGCCTTTTTGCTTTCAGCTTTATTGCAGTAAATTATGTGCTGTGCCTTTTTTGTTTCATAACATTTGGTGAACAAACTCATACTTGGCTACTTTTGTTGTATAAAATGCTCCCCTCCAAGGACTTCTGGATCCACTACACTAGCCAGTGTGTGTGTGCATGTGGGGGAGGGGAGGTCAGGGTCTTTTAGCGGTGTCATTTTACAAACATGTTCAGATGGCTCGTGAAAGAGACACTAATAATAGGAGGGAGTTGGTTCATGGTTGGACAATGAAGGACAAGAGAAATGCGTAGTGCTATCAATATGCGTGGATAGAGACATATGCATATATGTACATTGTCACGATAACATATGTTGCGTATGTAGAAAAGGTTTTCTGACACATGGGAGCGGCTTGCCCCTCTTCTCATCTTATGCCAGATTACAGTACAAGCAAAAAATGAGGAAGCAAGGGGACCCAAAATGTCCTAGAGGGTGACGGTCGGCATACCATGGGAAATGGCGTTAAGGGCAAGCTTGGATGTACTAAGGTCTTGATCTATCGTGAAGATCCAAGGATTATCACCATCCTAGCTGATGCACATGAAGTGGTGATGATGGAGTGCCTTAAAACACTGTCAAGGAAAATATTATGCAATCTTTCACCTAAAATATAATGACTGAATACCACAAAGGGTATTTTGGTTCTTCGGGATGTTCGTGGGTCAGGTTGGGTTCAATTTCTGCTTTTCAATTATATGAAGTCTTCAAATTTAATACATTTCTCCTCTAAAAAAAATAATACATTTCAGTAACAAAGCATTTTTAAACTTTAAACCAAACCAAAATTCACCTTTTTTTAAAGCAAGCAATTTGGTCGGATTGGGTTCATCAGGTTTGGAAAATCCAAACTCATAATTGAAGGATTAGCGATCGGATTTTGGTCAGGTAGGTGTGTGACTGACCAGACCAAGGACATGGACCGACCCTATTGAGGTTGGATCGATGTGTTCATCGGGGCGAACAGACTCAGTGGACACTGCTAGTTAGAAAAGAATTCCCTTGATACCTAACAATGTACTCTCTTCCATTTCTATTCCTTCATCGTCGATATCACCCCAAGAGCTCCAGACATTAACCTATCTTGGAAACCTTTGTAGCTATCCTTTCCCCTCTATTGTTGTTGTATCGGACCAAGGTGAAGTGGAGGGTGGCTTCTGCATGAGCTAGAAGAAGAGGAAGCAGGTTGGGGAAGAAGAGAAAGAAGACAGAAGAGAAGGAGGAAACACTGAGAAGAAGAGAGCTTGGATGAAAGGTGTTTTAATGGATCCATTATAGTTGATTTTCAATTAGTGATAAGGAACAGTTCGTTCCTAGGTGAAGAATGCCCAGCATTTAATTTTGATTTCATGATGTATTTTAATGGACCAGTGTGCACATTACATCCTGGTCAAAAGTATTCTCCCCCAAAGCAGCTATGCAAAAATTTTATCTTTAGAGGCGCCTTTGCTCGCCAGATGAGCTTGCAGTCAAACAGTAGGGTCCTGTTGTACTCCGCATTCATCCAGCTCTAGGTTGTGTACACCTCCTGCATCGTGAAAGCACACATCTGCCCATTTCCAGTGGTCATTATCATTTGACCCAGGTTGCGATAGAAATATTATCCAGCAGCCACATCAAATCTTAAAATCTCTGGTCAGGGAGAGCAGAGGAAGAGCGAATCCATATTCTGCGCCCCGTGCTTGTCTCCACACCCCTGCCATCCGCAACCATCGCCCTTCTATTCTCTGCCAGTGGTTGGTAGCCATATCAAGGGAACCCTATTGGATGAATCATCTACCCAGAAATAGAAACAATTACCGTTACCAAGAGTGGGCAGAAAAAAAAGCCTGACATGGGGCATGATGTTAGCTTTCCCGTGCCAAAAAGATGATACCCCAACGATGAGTGAAAGGTCATTCTAAATTCCTAGGATATATCACATCCGTTGCAAGCAAAGAAAACAGATGGCCACATGTCACTTTCCTGCCCCTTGATGCGGGCAACCCACTTGGAAAGAAGCACAGTGTTCATCCTCTTGGGAACCTCACACCTAGCCCTCCCTCCATAGTTGGACCGCAAACCTCCCTCCAAGAGACGATGCAGCGTTGAACCAATCTGGGGAACCACAGCACAGATATGTAGTAGATTGGTAGCACAAATACATCGAACACTAGGGTGTTAAGTGCCATCTGCAGGAAAGAGTTCTGTAGCTCCACCCATCCAATCTGCAGTCCACCCCTTGAGATCACTACTGCCCAACATGAGGAAAGCCTGTTTATCCATTGGCACGATTCTGAGGTTTTTTACTTGTTAGATTGTGCGTACAACAACAACAACAACAACAACAAAACCTTATCCCACTAGGTGGGGTCGGCTACATGGATCATACGATGCCATATTCGCTGATCCATGTTCATGAGATTCGACAGGGTTTTACGCTGGCTGTCGGGGCCTAACACAACCCTCCTCCTTTATCCGGGCTTGAGACCGGCTATAAAACATAGGCGGAGTTAGGATAATTACCTTTAGATTGTGCGTACATTAGGATAATTATTTTCCATGTTATTGCTATGTTAAAAAACTGTTGTAAAAGCTGTCTAAAACCCACGCTTTTTAGTGGGATCACAACTGTGGCATACCTATTCTTGGGAGAAGGAACCTCCATATGGTTGTCTTGGCTAAATACGGGTGTAGCATGAAATTCCTCTTCACACTATAGCAGCAACTACAGCTTGACGGTAGTCCACTATTGTAACGATGTTTCCATGATTATGCGATTATGAAATTGAACCATATCCACTACAATCGTCACAGTGGCTACTACTCACAGTAGTGACTGGGATGATCATAGCCATGGCTATGGTTAACTACATTTTAATAATTCTTTTGGATTATTAAATTATGTAAATGTCATATGCTAATATGCTATGATACCTAATATGATCCCTTTCATCCCGGTTGGCATAGTGATGGAGGATGCTTTGAGTTGTGCGACTGAGCTTCGCACCCCTGTAGGCGACCAATGTTGTCAAACATGTAAATCGGATTCGAGACGGAGGGTCACGAAAAACGTAAATCTTGAACACGTAACACGACATGGGCGATTTTACTGGATTATAAATCTATAAATCTATATAATATTAGTGATGAGACACCAGTTCTTTTGAACTTATAAAGTTATAAGTACAAAATGCAACAATACGTGTGCAAAATTCTAATTTCATCATGATATTAATACCTATTTACTATATATATATTAAAAATATTAATTCATAAAAAATAACACCTCAATAAAATAATAATAAATGAACACATTAATAAATAATTTCATTGTTAACCCATAAAAGATTAGCACAGTAATAAGTTTAGAATAATAGAGTAATTGGTGATTCTATTTTATTAAATAAAATATTAACCATAACAGCACAATAAATTTTCTGTCTTAAAAAATATTATTTTTTTATGTCGCCTCAAATTATTCACTTTTTTTGCATACAACTCATACATGAATAAGGAAAATATTTTTATAACAAAAAAATAAGGAGGAAGCCTCCCTCTTTCCATGAGCAGAGAGCACGAACCTAAAGAAAAAAAAAATGTGCGGAGAAAGGGGAACCTTCTCAGGTGGGCGATGAGAGAGGGAGAAGGCGAGAAAGAGGAAGGAGAGAGGGAGAGAAAGAGAAAGGGAGGGAGAGAACCTGGTCAGGTTAGTGGCGGCATCAGGTCAGCAGCAAACAGCAGCGGAGGCGATAGGACAGCGGCGACGACAGCAGCATATGAGCGGGTGGCAGCAGCAGCAGCGGGCGGACAGCAAATAAAGGAGAGATGAGTGGATGTCACGAGTTATAAAAAGGTAAAGAAAAAAAGATTGTTGGATTGGTGGAGTCATGCGACTCCACCGATTCTACCGCGTGCTGGCAAAAAACGCTTCTATGTTGAATCGAGCATGTTTTTCTAGGGTAGGGACATAGAATCGTCCGTTTTTACTATTCAAAACGCGTTTTGACAACATTGTAGGTGCCCTACTGATTAGATATTTGGGCCTCTCTCTCGGATTGTCATATTGGCTCTCATGGTTGGACTCCAATGATCGAGTGGTTGGAGCACAAACTTCAAGGTTGGAGCTCACGATTTTATCGAGTGGTGGTCGTCTGTTTCTGCTCCGATCAGTTCTCTCATTACTTTCGATCTACTTCATGTCAGTTCTTGGATGCCTATCTAGATATTGACACAAATTGACTCTGTTGGTGGGGATGTACTTCTACCCGGCGGACCCACTTGGTTGCATGGTACTACATATGCAGGCCCACATCACAGGGCGGATTGAGCGTTCCGCGTTCGGGACTTCTGTACCACAAACTGGCCTCTCCTGCCTGTGGGTGGGATGGATCATGGGGCCAGAGCATGCTATGGTTGGGATCTTTTGTGGGGCTCCAGGCCTATCCCACCTCGTGGAGCTTCTTCATTTTGAAGGGGAGTGACGATGCTATTTCCACCGGTGTACCCCTTCATGATTTCATCACTAGGCTTCGGGAGGGTTTCTCATTTTGGCAGCACGATTGGTTACTCGGGGACCTACTAGCGAAGTCTGTCCCCAGGTTGTGGGCCTTGGCAGTGCACCTTGATGCATCTGTGGCTGAGTGATGGTATGAGAGTGGCAGCCCGAGCACCGAATCTTGGACCCCTTTATTCAGCTCCCCACTTTTTGAGCAACGCTTTGCTGAGTTACGAGCACTTCACCAGAGAATTGCTCCTTTCCATCCGGACCTGATGCAAACGGATGGTTGGGTATGGATGTCGGACTCATTCTCGGCTCGCAGACTTTATCTCTACCTTCTTCCGGCACAAATCCAGATGATCTCATAGCATATTGCAGTCTCACCTAGTGTTTTCATGCATCGTTGAAAATCAAGATCTTTGCTTGGCTCATGCGACGTGAGCGGATCCTCACCAGAGTATATAGGACAACATGAGTTTTCCATACTAACACATCTTGTGCTTTTTGTGGGGAGATGGAGGAGGATGTCATTCATCTATTCTTCAGATGTAGGGTGTCTCGAGAGGTGTGGTCCCGGACGAGCATCATGGACTTTGTACCTCTAGTAGCTGAGGACTTTTGGTTCTGGCAGGCTCTGCGGGGACTTGGCAGATAGGCTAGAGAGTTCCATTGACGACTTTTTTGGTGTGCCTGGGCTATTTGGCTTCAGCGCATCCGCATCATTTTTTGGTGTGGAGATGTGGATAATATTGTACATCACATCTTTTGTCTTCTTCGGGAGTGGGGATTTGATTAGTGCTTGTAGTTCTCTTTACTACCACTCTTTATTGGAGCGTGCCACATGTACATGGTGTTCTTTTTCAATGATATATATACATGGATGACAACCAAACCCGATAATCATCCTTTTCCTCCTAAAAAAAGTTTCAAATAACATCCTTATGACGATAGAATTCCTTAGTAAAAAGAATTATGAAGCTCTATCTCTTTTGTCTCAACGTTCTCTTTGCCTTCTTCCATTTAGAACAACTTTCATCACTCAAATTCACTCATAGTTACTCCTATCAATGTTGCTTTCATTTTTTCTAGGAGAATGTTGCTTTCAATTTTGTTGGACAATAAGCTTTTCCTTCTGTTATTGATGACTGCTATTCTCTCTTCAAAATTTATCATTAAGTTTTTCCTCTCAATAAACTTCCATTGGTGGTAGTAACATGATCCTCTTTTCAACTTTGATGAATGAGTAGTATTTTATGACACATATGTTTGATACATTGATAAAATTGCAAAAACTTTCCCCAAAAGAACGTGACTAGCTTGCATGTGAAATCACACAACACTTCAAGTGTAGAATTGTAGAAGATGTATAGATTGTTTCAAGTCCAAAAATTCAAAAGACAAAGAAAGTAGGGTATCTAGATATTTGACACCTTGTAGCTTTAATGCAGAGTAATACACATTCATGTACTGATAGACATCCATGTAGGAACTTTTCAGATAGACATGCAACGTAAGCAGAATGCAAAGTCAAAAAATGAACGAAGTTCAAGAAATCAGAAGGGTGAAAGAATATTTACTCAATTATGAATTGTCGATACTATGACAATGGAATTAACTGAATCACAAAGTTGTGGCGTGACGCCCTGCCCTGGCGGAACGGCCCCTTCGATGTCGTCGGTAGTCGTCCAATGGTCACCGACAATGCAACGCGCTACGGAGTTCCTTCGTTCGTGCCTTGTCGGAGAACCCACCGGAAGCCCTCCAGATCTGCCCGTCGTCCGCACAGCAGTTGTGGCGAGCGTCAGCGCCTCACCACCATTCCACCTGAGCTGCATCTCGCCGGCGATGTGGCTTCTGGTTTCTGGCTCGCCTCAACAGCGGGAGGCCCTCCCGGCCTCGCCGTCTCGCATCACGTCAGACATCCTGGTGCGGTGGCGGCCATGGCGTGAGGATGACGGCGCTACACCGGCGGCGGCACCGGAGAGAACTGTCATCGACATTCGGGGCCTGCCACTTCATCTCCTGCAGCAGGAAGTCGTCCTCAACATCGCTAACACCTTCGGCGACCCCCTTTCTCTCTCTCTCCCGACGATGGGATCGCCGGACTTGCCTGCCGTCTCGGTCGAGGTTGCTCTATGGACTTACGGTCGTTTCCCCCCATCAATCATTCTCAGCGCCGGGGGAAATCAGTACCTCCTCCACCTCCGGCGAGCAGGAACCGGCGCTTCATGGGCCGACGTGGCTGCCGGCCGCTCAGGGGAGTCCGCCGGGAGGCTGCCTCACCCACCGCCATCTGTACAGCATGTGAGGGAGACACAGACACTGTACGGACCACCTTTATTTCAAAATCCCTACACTGTGACAGCTGTCCCTGATCCAAACCCCACCCTGCCACCTCACCACACCCATACAAACACCCACTCCCCACCTCCGCCACCTCACCACACCACATCTGCCAACACCACAAACCCGACCAACCAACCCAGGCTTCCACCACCTCTCATCCGAACCCCCCAACACACCCGGTCCGGGCCGCCCCCCATTTCGATCCTCGCCCGACCCGGGTCCCCTTCCGGGCTGCCTCCCTTTCCTATCCTCGCCCAACCTTCATCCCGAACCCGGTCCGAACGCCTTCCGGGTCACACCGTAACACCACCCTCAGCATCTCGCCTTGACCACCAGCCGTCGACCTCGCCCTCAGCCACATCAGCCGCCTCCTCCTCCGGCGACCACCTCACCGGCGAGATGGCAATACAGCGACCCTCTAACCCCCCCTCACCCCCATCCCCCCATGCCGATCGTCCATCCATGTCTCGTGATGCCGCCCCTCACCATCAACAACCAGACCCATCCTCGCAACATCCGGGCTCCCAGGAGGACAGGTAGGCGGCCATGCGGAACCTCCACCCGCGAGTTTACAGACGCCACAGACTCCACCGGGCCGTTTCCTCCCGGGCGGCCGAGTCACAGCAGGCAGCGCCCGGGCCGCAGAGACCGTCGCAGCCGCCCATGACCACCCAGGCGACGGACCGGGCAAACAGTGAACCCGCCCTCCTCCCCGGTCGATCTGACTCTGATGTCCGGGTGGTGGCTAATGCAGCCGGTTTCTGGATAGTCAGCAGGCATCCGCGGACACGGCCCGAGGCTCCTAGGAGGCCACTGGGCATCTACCGTCCCCCTCAGCGTTTTTTGGTACTCGCTAGGAGTGGTTTTCGGCGGCGGACAGCAGTGGGCAGAGGATCACCCACGAGCGAGATGACTACAGTTTCATTATGAAGGTGCTAACATGGAATGTTCGCGGCCTCGGCGATGTTGGGAGACGCCGAACTCTTGGCCGCTATTTGAGGGAGTGGGAGGTCGATGTGGTACTTACAGGAAACCAAGCTTATGGAGTGTACCACACAGATTTGGGAGCAGATTAGCGGTTCTCGTCTTGCCCAGCATATTTCACTCAGCTTTGTTGGGCATTCCGGGGGATGCATCATCGGTTGGAGGGCCGATCTTTTTACTCTGTTAGACTCCTGGACAGCTCGATTCTCGATGACGGTTCATTTGAGATGTTGCACAGATGGATCATCATACCTCCTCTCCTGCGTCTATGACCCTTGTTCGGGGTCCCTTCGGGCGGTTCTATGGGAGGAGCTGTCGGCAGCCCGCCTCCACCGTCCGGACGGCCGCTGGCTGAATGGGGGCGACTTCAATGTCACACTTGACATGGATGATCGTCCCACTAGACGGCAGGGGAGAGACATCGAAGCTGAGGAATTCAGAGACTTCATTGATTCACAGTTGTTGTCCGACCTTCCGACAACGAACTGTCGATTCACTTGGCGGAGCACGGCGGCACCTTCATCCAGGTCTCGGCTTGACAGATTTCTCGGTTCCTTGGAGTTACTAGAGGCGCATCAGCTTTCCGATGTGCAGGCCATGGACCGACCCTTCTCGGACCACACACCGCTCCTGTGGCGGTCCGGTGATGGTCAGTCCCTCCGTTCTCTCTTTCGCTTTGAGCGGTCGTGGCTGTTGGAGGAGGGGTTTAGACAGGCTGTGGCCGACCACTGGCAGAGCATGGTGGCCTCTGATTCTGCTGCTCGGACACTCGCCGACAGGCTCCACAGCCTGAGGCACTTTCTTCGGGACCGGCGGAGACATATTCGAGAGGCTCGGGTGGCACGGAGGTCTGAGGCCTTGGCGACGATCACACTGCTCGACCGGGTGGAGGACACCCGCCATCTCACGGAGGTCGAGGTGGTTGAGCGCGGGCGGGCTCAGTCGACCATCAGTTGGAGGACAGGTTGGTGGAGATACAGCGGCGGCAGCTTTCCCGGCAGACCTGGCTTCAGGAGGGAGATGCCAATACTAGGTTCTTCCACCTCTATGCGAGCTCGCGGCGGCGGGCGAATAGGATCGACCAGTTGGAGGTGATGGGACAAAGGATTACGGGCCACCACCGCATCGGGACCGCCATCGCCTCTTTCCACCGAGACTTCTCCAGACGCCGGCCCCCACCGGCTTGGAGTTGGTCTCCCAGGGATGTTACTTGTCTCACTCATGATCAGTCTTCTATGTTAGTGCAGGCCATCACTGAGGACGAGGTCACGGACGCGCTCCGCGACCTCAACGGGGAGGGATCCCCCGGCCCCGACGGCTTCCCCGTTTTCTTCTACAGAGAGTTCTGGCCGGTGGTTCGGGAGGATGTTATGGCGGTGATCCAGGAGTTCTCCAGTGGGAACCGGGGTTTCGAGCGTCTGAACCGGTTCCTGCTATTCATGCTTCCGAAGCGCACACCAGTAGACAGAGTGGAGGACTTCCGGCCGATTGCCCTATCCAAGCCATCTACCTTTTGGTGGCTCGGGTACTGGCTAATCGGCTTCGGGAGGTGCTCCCTGACCTAATTCACCCTGCTTAGTCGGCCTTCATACATGGCAGATTCATCACTGATAGCTATTCTATGGCCTCGGAGATTCTAGCACAGTGGAGGCGCAGCAGCCGCCGGGCTTTTCTTTGGAAGGTTGATTTCTCCAAATCTTATGACTCCCTTTCTTGGTCATTCTTGTGGTATTCCTTACAGGTGCGAGGTTTTCCCGCGACCTGGATTGCTTGGATGAAGCGGTCTGTCACCACGGCTTCCTTCTCGGTCCTGGTCAATGGGTCGATGGCCGGGGGCTGGGTACAGCCACAACGAGGTGTCCGTCAGGGGTCCCCTCTTGCACCCATGCTCTTCACGCTGGCGGTTGACGGTCTTGCCAGGTGTACCCAGGAGGCATGCCGGGCTAGTCTTTTCAGTGGCTTCGCCGGCGGGCTGGTGCCCCTTCTTTAGTATGCAGATGACACGGTATTCTTTGTCGAAGGATCGGCTGCCGAGGCCAGACGGGTGGCCATTCTGGTGGAGCTCTTTGGCATGACGTCGGGACTACAAATCAATCATGCCAAATCTTCCTTCATTCCTGTTGGCATGATGATGGAGGAGGCTTCGCACTGTGCGGAGGAGCTGCGCACTCCCATTGGGACCCTACCTATCACCTATCTGGGGCTCCCTCTATCAGACCGACATATTGGCTCTCGGAGGTGGACTCCCGTCATCGAGCGCCTGGAGCGCCGTCTTCAGGGCTGGAGCTCTCGGCTCTTATCTAGCGGCGTCCGTCTTGTTTTACTCCGATCAGTGCTCTCATCACTTCCGATCTACTTCATGTCGGTACTTCAGATGCCTGCACAGGTACTTTCACGGATTGACTCCTTGAGGTGCAAGTTTTTTTTTGCGGGGATGTAGTCCTTCCCGCCGGGCTCACCTTGTGGCCTGGAGCAGCATATGCAGGCCCATGTCGCAGGGTGGTCTGGGCGTTCGTGACCTCCGATGCACTAATTGGGCACTCCTTGCCCGGTGGGTGGGTCGGATTATGGGCCCTAATGACAATTTATGGAGGGAGGTCTTTTTCGCTTGCTACGGCCGTGATCTCTCATGGGATTCTAGGCCCACCGTTCCCCGAGGTGCATCTTCTTTCTGGCGGGGGATGGCGGCTCTATTCCCGCGCGTGCGACCTTTCATGACTCCCTCGCTCGGTTCCGGAGAGGTATTCTCCTTTTGGCGGCATGACCGGCTCCCAGGGGGCTCACTTGTTGATTCATTTCCTCGGCTGCTGGCGCTTGCGGCGCACCCAGATACTTCTGTGGCTGAGTGCTGGTCTGAGATGGGCGGCCCGGGGACTGGTTCATGGACCCCCCTGTTTAGGTCTCCCCTCTTAGACCAGCGTTTCGCCGACCTGTTAGCACTCCACCAGCGGATCGCCCCTTTTCGCCTGGACCTGGGTCGGTCGGATGGTTGAGTATGGTTATCGGACTCCTCGGCACGCAGCCTATATCTTCACTTCCTTCCGGCCACCACTGACTCAGAGGACCTCAGGGCTGATTGCAGACTCATTTGGCGCTCCCGTTCGCCGTTGAAAGTCAAGATTTTTGCTTGGCTTTTGCGGCGTGAGCGGATTCTCTCCAGAGTTTACAGGGCACGATGGGCACCACAGGCGGATACTTCTTGTGTGATGTGTGGGGAGGCGGAGGAGGATGTTGCGCATCTTTTCTTCGGCTGCCGGGTGTCTCACGAGGTGTGGTCTCGGACGACCATTATGGGTGGCGTTTCCCTCACGGCCTTTGACTTTTGGCAGGACATGAGGAGGATCGGCAGATAGAGACTTGATTGGAGACGACCAGTGGCGACATTTTTAGGTGGTGCCTGGGCCATCTGGCTCCAGCGCAACCGTGTCATCTTTTATGGGGAGAGATTTCAGGTGGATAATATTGTACATCATATGTTTTGTCTTCTTCGGGAGTGGGGTTTTGGATAGCACCTCCCGTCGTTTTTTGTTGCTCTCCTCTGGAGAGTGTCTATTGTACATGATGATCCCTTTTTGATGATATATATATATACGTGGATGACAACCTAAGTGGTGGTCATCCTTTTCCTTCTTAAAAAAAAAACTGAATCACAAAGTAATGTTCATTGCCTATTGATCCAAATTGAAGAAGTTAATGAAGAACACCGAAGTGAAATGTCCTATGTCAAAAGAAGCACATTGTAGATGTGAAGAAGATGATGATGTGTCAGCACAAGGGGCCCCCTTGGGTTCTAGCTCAACTCAATTATGGACTGTAATAAAAAGGAAAACAAATAAAAATGTAATAATTTCTTTTGAGGGGAAAAGGATAATTTAATGGGTAAAATGGCCTTTGCTTCACACCCTGTGAAGCAGTATCAGGGTCGTCCATATTAAATCTAATGGTTGATATCAAGGCGCGTGAGATTTTCCCAGAATCTCGTGCACTTTCTCTCTCTCTCATCGCCATCTCTTTCTCGGCTGATCTTTCTCCGGGCTCTCTTTTTCTCTCTGCCTCGGTCGATCTCTCTCTATTTCCGGTGAGTGCTCCTGCTACTGCATCGACATCCTTCCTTCAATTGCGGTCGAGGTCGCGTTCCCGCAGCATCCCCATGATCTCCTCGTCGCCCATCCCCTCGAGCCCTAGTGAGGGCGGCCAATCTGGAGGTCATGACGGCCGATCTGGAGACCACGACGCCGGTGATCGAGGGCGAGGGCAGCCGGCGACGACCTGTGATCTCTCTCTCTCTCTCTCTTTCCAGCAAGTGCTTCTGCTACCGTGCCGGCGTCCTTCCCTTCAGTTGCAGTCGAGGTCGCCTTCCTGCAGCATCCTCATGATCTTGTCGTCGCCTTTGAGCAGCCGATCTGGTGACCGTAGCATGGGCGATCGAGGATGAGGGCAGCCGACGACGTCTTGCGATCTCTCTCTCCCTCGAACTCTCGCTGGCGATCGAGGCCGAGGCCGAGGCGAAGAGACGACGACGATCTAGGCTTGATGACGGTGATAACCTACGGCGCCGGCGAGCGAAGGACGAACCGGTGGCCAGATCAGGGTCGCCAGGCCGATTGAGGGCAAGGCGCTGGTCCGGATCGCGTTCGAGAGGGAGGGAGGGACTGCATCTCATGAGATGAATCTGAGCCACTGGATGAGATCTTGACGATATCAGATGAGATCTGATCTGAACCATCAGATCTAGTTCAGATCAGATCTAATCTGGACAATTGACGATGTGCTTCACATGGTGTGAAGCAAAGGGTGCTTCACACCTCCATTTTACCCTTATTTAATTATCATCACCCAAAATTCATGATTGATCCAAAACTAAGTTGGAAAGATGGGTCACTCCAATCATAATCCATAATTATTTAAAAAAAAACTATCCATACTAGGATCAAACTTGACTTGAATGGGCTAAAATCCACCTTGCACTTAGCTGGTTGAAACTTGACTTGAATCCACCTAAACTTTAAATTTCTTAAGTGCTTTTTTGGTACTTTTCTGGAAACTTTGGCGAAGCTCCACTGATGGCATGAATTGAATTGTAAGCTCCTCAAATGGACTCAATAATGACTTCCTATTCTATGTTTCAATTCTTCAACATTGTCATCTGATGTTGCAATGACACCCTCAATATCATATCAAGCCCTTCAGAAAAATATCATATCAAACCTAATTCTGGTGTTGCAATTTCTAGTCTTAGTGAGATGCATACAAGTGAACTTGTCACACCTGATGGTATACGGGCATTGTTTAGTTCCACATCTTAAATGGAAGGATTTGCACTGATGCAATTGTTTTTCTCTCAAACTTGTTAAATTGTAAGATGTTATTTTAGAGAGTAACCTGACCAGACAATATGCTGTCATGCAGATTGCAATGGCAAATAAAACAATAATCCCATCATTAGCAGCTGTTAAGATTCCAGATTTTGAAGTGAACTTTTCAGATGGTAGATGTATAAAATTGCCAGTTAAGTCAGATCAACATGTTGGTGATGTCAGTGAAACATCCATTCCTTGTGCATTATTATTATGCATTTCCTTCCGGGCAAGCTCTCAGGTATCATTTTTTTTCTATTTATTCTTTAAGATATTACATATCAGAAATAAAATACAAAGTTTGGTTAGTGATTGACTTGCCTGACTTACCATATTCTGTCTCAGTATTTTGATTTGATATGGAATTTTCAATTGCTCTTTCTATGATACAAGCATAAAATCTGAATAATGTTGGTAAACTCATGGCCTGGCAATGTCATTTGTTCCAGTATGCTGAGCACTTAATTTGTTACTTTGGAAGGTCGGCATCAGTAATTGCTGCCGTCCCTGAGAAAAAAAGTGTTTGTTATGTCACTTGGGTCTAATACTACTGGATTGTTTTATCAAGGCCGGATTTTCTGTCAGCAGTGAATTCTTGGACGGCCCGGTTCTCGGTGACAACCCATCTGCGGAGGTCAGGGGATGGCACTGACTACCTTATCTCTTGTGGTTACGGACCCTGCTCGGCGTCCCTACGCAGCACATTGTGGGAGGAGCTTCGTGAGGCCCGCGCCCACCTTCCTGATGCTCAGTGGCTGATTGGGGGTGACTTCAATGTCACCCTTGACATGGAGGACCGGCCAGTCAGACGCCAGGGGAGAGACCGGGGTGCGGAGGAGTTTCGTGACTTCATTGACTCACAGTCGTTGGTTGATTTTCCGGCCACCAACTATCGATTCATATGGAGGAGCACAGCTGCACCGGCTGCCAGATCGAGGATCGATCGTTTTCTTGGCTCTCTTGAGCTCGCGGAGGCTCATCAGCTGGCGGATGTTCAGGCTCTTGATCGTCCGTTCTCGGACCATACGCCCCCTCCTGTGGAGGTCCAACAACGATCAGACTCAGCGTTCCCTCTTTCGCTTCGAGAGATCATGGCTTTTGGAGGACGGGTTTCGACAGTTGGTGGAGGACCAGTGGCGGAGGGTGGCACCCTCGGATTCTGCTGCCAGGACTTTAGCGACGCGCTTATCCAGTTTGCGCTCGTTCCTCTGTCAGCACCGTCGGCGGAACAGGGAGGATCGGGCTCGTCGAAGGACGGACGCTCTCTTGGTCATAGCTCGGATGGACCGCACCGAGGATTCCCGGCATCTCACTGACTCTAAGATGGATGAGCGCAGACGCGCATAGGAGACGATTCAGCTGGAGGACAGGATTGTGGAAACCCAGTGGAGACAACGATCCCGTCAGACCTGGCTCTAGGAGGGGGATGCCAACACCAGGTTTTTTTACTTATATGCTAGCTCTCGCCGGAGGGCGAACAGGATTGAGCAGTTAATCATACAGGGGCAGCAGATCTCCGACCGTCAGCACATTGGGGATTCCATCACTTCTTACTTTCGCTCCACTTCTCGTCGACAGCCTTTGAGCCCTTGGCGGTGGACTCCTGGTGACATTCCTCGGCCGAGCGACACTCAGTCATCACTACTGATTCAAACGATCACGGAGGATGAGATTTTTGAGGCCTTTGGGGACCTCAATAGCGAGGCGGCCACTGGCCCTGATGGTTTTCCCGTCTTCTTCTATAGGGAGTTTTGGCCATTGGTGCGTCATGATGTTGTTGCGGTGATTCAGGAGTTCACTGACGAGAACCGGGGCTTTGAGCGTCTCAACCGATTCTTGTTGTTCCTGCTCCCGAAGCGCACCCGACAGAGCGGGTTGAGGACTTCAGACCGATCGCCGTATCCAATGTCATTTACCTTCTGGTGGCTCGGGTATTGGCGAATCGACTTCATGAGGTTCTTCCGGTACTGATACATCCTGCGCAGTCAGCCTTTATCCAGGGCAGATCTATCACCGACAGTTACACCATTGCAGCAGAGATCTCTGCCCAGTGGAGGAGGAGTTCCACTCATGCCATCTTATGGAAGGTTGATTTCTCCAAGGCATACGATACGATTGCATGGTCCTTCTTGTGGCATGCCCTTCATGTCAGAGGCTTCTCGGTGACCTGGATCACTTGGATGAAGCGGTGCATCACCTTCGCTTCTTTCTCGGTCCTGGTCAATGGGACCCGTTCTGGGGACTGGGTTCAGCCTCAGAGGGGAGTTTGACAGGGTTGCCCTTTGGCTCCCATGTTGTTTGTCCTTAGTGTTTATGCTCTCGCCAGATGCACCCAGGCTTCCTGCGAGGCGGGACTTTTTCGTGGTTTCTCCACCAGCCTCGTACCTCTGCTCCAGTATGCGGACGATACTATTTTCTTCATCGAGGGCTCCGAACAGGAGGCTCGACGGGTCGCGATACTTCTGGATATTTTCAGCGCGACGACCGGTCTCCAGATTAATCATGCCAAGTCCTCGTTCATCCCTTTTGGCATGATTCCGAAGGAGGCTCATCGGTGTGCATCCCAGCTTCATACACCGATTAGCACCCTTCCGATGACCTACTTGGGACTCCCGCTTTCGGATCGCCGCATTGCCTCTAGAGGTTGGACGCCAGTTATTGAGCGTATGGAGCACAGACTCCACGGTTGGAGTGCACGTCTATTGTCGCGCGGGGGCCGACTCGTTCTACTACGGTCGGTGCTCTCGGCCCTTCCGACGTACTACATGTCGGTCCTGCCACTACCAGCTCAGGTTCTCAGACGTTTAGACTCACTCAGGAGTAGCTTTTTTTGGCAGGGGAGTGGCCCCGATCATCGCGGTGTCCACCTGGTTGACTGGTCCAGTATTTGCCGGCCTGCCTCTCATGGGGGCCTAGGGGTCTGCGATTTACGGTATGCCAATTGGGCTCTTCTAGCCTATTGGCTCAGGCGGATTATGGGGCCAGAGGATACTTTGTGGCGTTCGGTGTCGATACCTGCTATGGCCGGGATCTATCTTGGGAGTCGAGATTCATTTTACCCCGAGGGGCATCATCCTTTTGGCGGGGTGTAGCGGCCGTGGGGCCGCGGGTCTGTGACCTTATGGTTCCTTCCCTTGGCTCGGGGAGGGATTTCTCCTTTTGGCGGCACGCCTGAACTGCTAGTGGCCCTCTTGCTGAGGCTTTCCCTCGACTTTGGGCCCTCTCGACTTTCCCCGAGGCGACGGTTGCGGACACCTAGTCCGAGGAGGGGGAGTCAGGCTTCGGTGTTTGGTCTCCTCGTTTCAGAGCACATTTGCCAGATCAGCGCTTCACCGACTTATTGGCCCTTCACCAGCGATTAGCCGAGATACGTCCGGACGAGTCCAGGTCAGATGGTTGGGTTTGGCTATCGGAGTCCTTCTCGGTGCGCGGTCTCTATATTCTCTTTCTTCCCGCCTCTACACTACCAGAGGATTTCAGGACGGATTGCATGCTCATTTGGCGTACTCGGGTGCCGCTTAAAGTCAAGATCTTTGCTTGGCTTTTACGGCGTGGACGGCTTCTTACCAGGACCTACAGGGCGCGTTGGGCTCCGCACAGCGATATTTCTTGCGTCCTTTGCAGCGAGTCAGCCGAGGACATCATTCACCTCTTTTTCGACTGCCCCACATCTCGGGGCATATGGCAGCAGACTTCCATTGCGGCATTTTCTTCGTCAGATCCAGAGTCCATATGGCAGACCTTCCGGAGCATGTTGCATCAGAGACAGAGTTGACGAGCGCCATCGATGACCTTCTTGGCCGGTGCCTGGGCCATTTGGCTTCAGCGCAACCGGATTATCTTTTGTGGGGAGCGATGTCAGCCTGAGCGTGTTGTACATCACATCTCATTTCTTATTAGAGATTGGGGTTTTGGCTAGCTTTCCTATTGTGACTTTAGTTACCTTTTGCTGCTCTCTCTGAGAGCTCTCACCTGTACATCTTCTCATACTTTCATATATATACATTGCTGGATGACAACCAAAACTCTGGTAGTCATCCTTTTTCTGTTTAAAAAAAAACAACTTTCCTATTTTTTAATGTACAACAACAACAACAAAGTCTTATCCCACTAGGTGGGGTCGGCTACATGGATCATACGACGCCATATTCGTTGATCCATGTTCATAAGATTCGACATGATTTTATGCTGGCTGTCGGGGCCTAACACAACCCTCCTCCTTTATCCGGGCTTGGGACCGGCTATAAAATATAGGCGGAGTTTTTCCTATTTTTTAATGTATTTATCTAAAATGAAAGTAATACTCTTGTCTAGTTCTCCTTTTCATTGCCAAAATGTGATAAACTGATAAAAAGGAAATTAACAGTGATTGTTGCTCTCTTGGTTGTAGATTTGAATTGGCTTCACTGAGAAACTTTTCCATGGTAGCCTGAATCTTTAATATTTAGATGCTTGACTGCATAGTACATGTATGATTTTTATTAGTCCCCAGGCTAAAAGCATCAACGCTCGTTTTGTAATGATGCACTTATTCGTTATTTGTGTGCTATAACAGTGTGAAGGCCCACAAAATGCCTGCTGCGTAAATGTGTTGTGCTTGTCATATTAAGATAGATGTATCAAGTGTTCAAGAAACGGTTTGAACAAAGAAATGTGGTTTTTTTAGTTAAATGGTAGGCGACAAACACTACATATGGTTATGTTCAATGGCTTCTGACGTATTTATATATATACACACCCGTGTATGCTGCTGCATAGGACCTGCTGTGCCTATGTGCTATCCAGTGTCAAAATTGTCTATACTCTTACACTACTTAACCTGATCCCTACACGTTTTATTGATGAATATCTGACATGGATGTGATCTTATTCATTCATTTCAATGTGGCAGGCCATGGCTGAATCATGGAATGCCCCATTTCTTGACACTTATGGTGCCTCTGGGAGAGTCCAGGTATATGAGGTATGATTCTGAAATACTCCAACCAGACCATGTTCTTTTTTCTGTGATAAAGTTCTGTAGATAATTGTGTGTTTGTAATTTCCTTTAGCAAATTTTACAAGCACGATGACCTTTCCAACTTGGAACGTAGACCTTTCCGGTTCACCGTCTGGTCCGGTCTTGACAATATTAGCTGAGATGGCACCCAGCACCAATGTCTCCTACGCTCTATGCGATGAGGAGCAGGAGGACATATCACCCATTTATTCTTCGAGTGTTTTTTTGCCAGGAAGGTTCAAAGATAGACACATCCCACAGGGTTGGACTTATCAACGCCTCAAGCTTTCTGGGAATCATTGAGGGAACTAGGCAGGCATGGGAGTCAAGGTTGGCGATTTTCGTTAGCGAATTTTTTGGCGGTCACCCGAGCCATATGATTGCAGACTTGCAATGCAACCACACTATTTTCAGTGGGGAGCAGTGTCATGTAGAAAACAATAGTTCAATACGAATCTTTTTGCTTAGAGAATTTAGTTTCGGGTAAGCCCACCTCAAAAAAAAAAGTTTCGGGTAAGCATTGACAGTGGTCATCGCACCGTGGAGTGCGGTGTGGCGTTGTACACCCCCTTTCATTTTCAGGTGTATCCTCACACACACTTGTAAATTCTCCATGATATAGTTTTAATTTTTAAATTGTTTCTGTCTACTTTTTGTTATCTAGCACCTATGCAGAAGTTCTCTTTCAAAAGAAAAAAAATTATGCAGAAGTTTTTGTTATTGATTCAACTATGTTTCTTTCTAGATGTCACTCATAGACTCTTGGTTATTGTCGTTGGGACCTGTGAAACGTGCATTCCTCAAGATGATGAGGAAGTCCGACAACCCTCAGAGACATATTGTTTACTCATTTGGAGACCATTACAATATCAGGAAACAACTACATATTTTAAATCTTCTAACAGGGTAATTCTGTAACTAGTGGAGAATAATTTTGGTTTAATGCCTTTAAAAAAATTTGATTTAATGTTCCTTCTCTTTTTGCATGTAGGTACATTTTCTTGCTTGATAGATTTGGTCGGATCAGATGGCAAGGTTTTGGATATGCAACGGAGGATGAACTTTCGTGGCTTATGTCATGCACATCTATTTTGTTAGAAGAAAGGTAACCATCTTAAAATTATGTAGGAAAGTCCAATTTAACGTGCCCATACAAACAAACAAACAACAATAAAACCTTATCCCACTAGGTGGGGTCGGCTACATGGATCATACGACGTCATTCCGCTCTATTAGTAAAATTACTTTCACGGATATGATTCGTTCGTTGATCCATGTTCATAAAATTCGACAGGGTTTTACGCTGACTGTCGGGGCCTAACACAACCCTTCTCCTTTAACATGCCCATAATAATAATTTAATGATCCACTTAGTCGATCTATGATTGCACGCTTGGTCCGTCATCTGGGAGCATGTCTGCATTTGTGGTCATTTGTCTGTTGGGGAGGCCCAACTGTGTTTTAGCTTTTCAGAGTTTTAATGATTTCTCTGAGAAATTCCAAAGGTTTTCTTATAGATATGAAGTGTCAAAGAGTCTAGTAATTTGCATATTCACCTCTTCAAACTTGGTTTCTTTATATCCGGCTGGTTTCTGTATGCTAATGGTTCTTGCATCTCCTCTGCTTCCACTTAGGTCGGGAGGGAAGGACTGATGGTGGTCCAAGAATGATCATGCCAATTAGCGGGTCCCAGTTGTTCTCTCAAATATTTCTCTTTGTCCTCAAGGACACATTTAAATCCCGTGTCTGAACTAAGCAGCAAATGTTTTTGACTTTGTGATAGCAATTTTGATGAACTCACTCTACGTTCTGATCTAAAGAGGAAACGGCTGCTGCTGGCATGAGATTGTACAAGGAAGGCGTTTCCAAATGCAACGTCCAATATGTTGGGGACGTTAGAGAATTTTCTGTGTTTCCATTTCTTCAGTGAAATTTTCTCAGGATATTTCATTTTCTTCACATCGTTTGATGCATGATATTATTCTTGCTCTTGCATCCATGCTATGTTAACAACAAGGCAACTCACGTACCAGTTTATGCCCTTGTTGTGCATCGGCTTTTTTTGTTTGGACGAAAATATTTTTTTTCTTCAAGAAAATAAGCTGTATAATTTTACAATAATATTTTCCCTTTATGGCAAGGGAATTTTCCCATCTCACTTTGTCTTCAGTATCAACAAAAAGTATTTAGCATATTATTTAACTTTAGTATTTATTTTACTCGAATAAGAGAAATTGAAAAATAGTTTTTGGAGACATTGATCAAAAAGTATGATCATACATCTCCCTTTGTAACTTATTTTATGTGAATCATACACAGTCTACGGCAATGTTTGGATTTATTGTAAAAAATATATAAAATGTATTTTCAATAGTTAAGTTTCATTTCAAAAATGTATTACAACGTAAAATAAATTAATAAAAAAATCATAACTTATTTTAAGTCAATTACATCGTGTTTTAGTTCCTACACAGTCAGATATTTAGGTATTATTAAAAATATAATTTACAATGTTTGAAGTCGATTATGCCGTTTTCGAAGTTACTCAAAATGTTTAAACATGTGACCGGAAAAAAAAGAATCATTGCCTCAAAATTACTGTCTCCAAACATGTCAAATTTCAAAGAGTAGTTAACTTAAACGTGGTGGACCGCGAGTTCACTAAAAAAACATTAAATTAATTTATTATTATATAAAAAGGTTCATGCTAATTTAACGATCATTTCAAGCTTGAAATCAAACCCTACGTTGAAGTAGTCGAACTAGTCCGATCCATACAACAGCAATAGGTTGTTACTTGTTAACAAGATCACCTATGCAGATTTCAGGAACATGATAGTCGAATAGTCAGCTGAAGTCTTCAACGATCGTATAATGCTCTTTTTTTTTCAAGGAGATGGGGAGATCTATAAATTTAATGTAATAAAATTAAAAATAAAAAATAAAAAGTACATAATGACAAATTGGCGACCTGTCAATTTTCAAATGACGATGGGGCAAGATGTCCTTGCACAAGGCGAAAATATCGATAGGGATGAACTCCCATTTAGAATGGTAATTCTTTTTGTCGTTCATGTGTCTCTCTTTCAATCTGTTGATTGATCAATGTCGTATGGAGCATGGTTCCATTCCATCTTTAAATTCATATCATTTGATTTCAATCAGGTAGACGAAAGCTTATCAAATAGAGGGTTCGATTAAAATCATATTCTTCTTGTCCATATATCGGACGCCCAGAAGTCGAGCGATCATTCGCTTTAAGTTCATTTAACGATCATCCGAAGAGAAGCAGATGTTTGTTTATCAGTATCCTTCAATCGATCGAAAGGGAAAATGATAGACCGTTTTGTATTCATTCTTTATTCATTTCATAGGGATTCATGATGGTTCATAATCATTTTCATGGTTACTCATAGGATCAGGGTCATTCTTTTGTCCATGTTTTAATGAGAGTCATAAGCAGATTGATATAACATTCCATTGATTCAGTTCAGTGGGTAAATATCAATCTATTGAGCATAATTAACATTTCAAACATATTTGGAATTAAACATGTAAATCAGGAATCTAAATAATAGAAATCATGGTTCATCAGAACTCAAGGCCGAGTGTAGACAGAACTCGGACCGAGTTGAAGTCGAGATTTGTCTCAAAAAGATTGGACATGACGGGCCATGTTGGTTTCATTCCCGGGTCGAGTCGGGCAAACATCAAGTCGGTTCGACCATCGCAAATGATCATCTTCCTCGTGACGAACTTGTGTCGGATCGCAACAAACTCGGGTCGGGTTATAAGTTATTGCAGAGCTTGGAGCTCGCGTTAATGGCAGATCCGAGCCGAGTCGTGGGCGAGCTCGTTCCGAATTGACATGTCCGGGCCAAGTTCCTATTTCATAGAAAACTGTGCGAATTTTCATAGTTTGATCGTTTCGTTATCTCAGTAATGATTGGTCTCAGGCATAGACATTACATGTTTGTAACTAAATGAAGCATCGTTTCATTACCTGAGTTATACTAAAAAGATCTAAACATGCGTTATTTACACTAGCTCGAACTTGACATGCAAATCATTCGGATAGGTTTATAGAATTAGTAGATGAATTGATAATCTCAAGAGTTCATACGATGTGACTTCCAGTCATACAAGTAGAGGTTTTCATCTAACAAAATCCTTAGAAATGTGCTTCAATTTGTCCGGACGCTAATTTATGAAGAAGATCCCAAAAACAAACCTAGATATTTTCGAGGTTCATCCTCAAGTCGCCTGCGCTCGTGGTCGGCTCCGATGCCGCGCACGACAATGAAGTAAGAACAAAGGATGAAAGTGTGAAGAGAAGAACGGAGAGAGGGGGAGAAAAACTGAGAGAGTAAGAGGGAAAGGAGGGTTTTAAGGGGCTGGTCATCATCCTCTAATCTTTCTCTCCGAGAACCGAGCTCTCTTCTTCTTCTTCTTCTTCTTCTTCTTCTTCTTCTTCTTCTTCTTCTTCTTCTTCTTCTTCTTCTTCTTCTTCTTCTTCTTCTTCTTCTTCTTCTTCTTCTTCTTCTTCTTCTTCTTCTTCTTCTTCTTCTTCTTTAAAAGTCGTGATGTTACAGAAATGTTCTAAAAACGTTCTATAAATAATATGTCCATTTTAATTATATGTTAGAAAAGACGTAATTTTCTTTTATAAAAATGAGGGGAAAAATATATTTTATATATATAAAAAATAGTTATATACACACACACACATATATATATATATATATATATATATATATATATCAACTTTAAGGTATTTACAAAGTTGCAATTCTTACACAAACAAATCTAAATATAGTCAGAAAAATGTCTACAAATAAAATTATTTACTTATGGCATTGAACTATATTAAAAGAAATTAAGTTGAACAGTTTCCTTCAAGGGTGAAAATTTATCTCTAAAAGCATGGTCATTTAGTATGCAAAATTAATAGTTTATAAGAATTTAATTATATGTATAGTGAAATTTTAATTATATGGAGTCTTGGACAAAGTTAAATAAATTTGTAATTTTTATAAGATAAAAATAATAAGACATTAATCTAGTGTTATTTCTATTGGAGGGCGTAATATATTAATAAAATATTTAAAATTTTAAAAATATATTATATATTAAGAATTTTTTTAAAATATTTTTTTATATTTGATTTAAAATGTAAATACAAAATTAATTATTTTATTTTAATAGTATTAATAATATACATTTTATTTTTATCTCACTTGTGGGGTACATATATATATATATATATATATAAGGATTAATGTACCTACAAAACATCTTCCGCTTTGTAGGATGCTGACCGCATCTCAACCGTTGATCCACTCATTAATGGATCCGATCAAAAATGATTAAACCCCATGATTAAAAATATCAATTATCTCAACCGTTGATCAATGGATCAATGGTTGAGATGCGCTCAGCATTCCTACAAAGCGGAAGATGGTGTTTTGTAGGTACATTAATCTCATATATATGTCATGAAAAGTAAAAAAAATTAGTTCATGGATTTTTAAATAGTAATTTGTGAGGTATTTTATTTTTATAATAAAAGTTTTATTTTTATCTGACTTTGCACATCGTACTTGAGTGTATATATATATATATATATAAGGATTAATCAATGGTTTTTTAAATAATAATTCGTGAGAATGTAAGGTTAAAATAAGGCTTTTTACATTTCTCCGCTGACCTCTCCTAAATTATTAATTTTTTTTACGTCTACTCATAACTTTCGTATTTTTCATCCCGCCTTTTTTTCACTAAGATCCATCCGTGAACCTTAAGGCAATTGGGTATTTATAAATTAAAATAATAAAAATTAACGATAAAGTTAAAACCTAAGTTAAAAAAGGAGTTATAGTTTAGGGGTAATATACGAAAACGAAAATATCGAGTAGACAAAAAAAATCATAATTGAGAGGATGTGCGAGGAAAAAACCCTTTCTCTAATTATTGCATTTCTAGTTAATTTTGATTTGCCATCAGCATGTATGAAACTATGATGGCACTGGTAGTTTTATTTTTCTCAACAACTTTTTAATCAACCTTTAAATTCAGATAACAAACTTGATCGGAATCTCACAACAGAATAACTTACAATGAAAAATCTCATCTAAATTATATTTCATCTCAAGTTCTCAACTATATCTAAATTATTATTATTATTATTATTATTCAGATTTTTTTTTCAATTATTTGTTTCAAAATTTTGTGAACTTGCCACGTGGCATTTGATTGTTTTGTTTTTTTAATATATATAGATATAGATAGATAGATAGACTATTACTACTATCTACTATTATTATTATTAATCTTCTAATGTATAATATTTATTTAGTAAAAATAAAATATTAACTTGCTTACTATGTCAAAATAAAATACATGTATATATAATTACAAAATTGCCATCTTCTTAAGTGAAGTGAAACGAGCCGGGCCAAGTGGACTTCGGGTCGTCGAAGACCATCCCGTTTCATTTTATTTTTTAATTTTCATTTCACGGACGCAACGACATATTATTTTGTGCTTGCCCTCTTTTGTTGTGTTTTTTCTTTTCGTTTCCCTCCACTTCCACTATTTCTTCTAATCTTTTTTTTTTCTCTTTCACTCCTCTCCGAAGCCTAATCTCGAGAATTCGAGTTTCGCGATCTCTGTTTCCACCCGGAATCCACAAATCTCTGCATCGATCTCTCCGGCGCCGGCGCGGACGTCTAGGGTTACGGCGAAGATGCCTTCCGTAGCTTCCCCGGGGAAGATCCATCGGCTGGAGATGGAGAACTTCAAGTCTTACAAGGGGTTCCAGACCATAGGTCCCTTCTACGACTTCACCGCCATCATCGGCCCCAACGGCGCCGGCAAGTCCAACCTCATGGACGCCATCAGCTTCGTGCTCGGCGTCCGCTCCGGTCACCTCCGCGGCGCGCAGCTGAAGGACCTCATCTACGCATTCGACGACCGCGAGAAGGAGCAGAAGGGGCGGAGGGCCTTCGTCCGCCTGGTCTACCTCATGGGCAACGGGGCCGAGCTCCAGTTCACGAGGACCATCACTGGCGCAGGAGGCAGCGAGTACCGAATCGATGGGAGGGTTGTCACCTGGGACGAGTACAATGCCAAGCTGAAGTCTCTGGGTATCCTCGTCAAGGCCAGAAATTTCCTCGTCTTTCAGGTACGCATGGATGACAACAAGTTTATCCTTACGTTTTTCTTTTGAGAAGAGGAAACAAGTTCATTCTTTTCTGCTGAACGAAGTATTATGTTTGTCATTTGCTCCATTTGAAAAGAAACTGTACAAGTATAAGCCACCTGCATAACAACAGGAGTTGCCTTGCTTGTGCGGTCCTTGGATGTCAAAATGTATACTGAAGTTGACTGATAGTCTTCTGCATTATTTATTCTAGGGAGACGTGGAATCAATTGCCTCAAAAAATCCCAAGGAACTTAGTGCTCTTCTCGAACAAATTTCTGGATCTGAAGATCTGAAGAAGGAATACGAGGATTTTGAGGAAAAGAAGGCAAGAGCTGAAGAAAAATCTGCACTTGTTTACCAGGAAAAAAGAACAGTTGTTATGGAGAGAAAACAAAAGAAAGCACAAAAGGAAGAAGCTGAGAAGCATCTTCGCCTACAAGATCAGTTGGTACTGTACACTTCTCGTAACTGTCATTGTTATTGTTTTGGAAGACGAAGCTTTGTAGTTGTATGTGCGTAATTTACTTCTGTAAGCCAAAAACTTTAAACAGACAAGTAAATATTTAAATTCAATGCATGAATGACTAGGCTATTCAACTCATTCTTTTGCAACTAAAGAAAGGCATTAAGTTTCAATGAATAAGGTAATTGAAGCTTGTGCATTTGCACAAACAACCTTGGTATTGCCCTGGATGTTTCCTGAGGTTTTACATCGAACATATCTTATAATTAATTTATGATTGTACTTCTTGTGCTATACGTATTATTGTTTGTTGTGAAATACTTGGCAATAAATACTTGTCCAACAACTCTATTTTTATATTCCAGTGCAAATCATGTCATTGTATTTCTATATTTTGCAGAAATCACTAAAGAAGGAACACTTCCTGTGGAAACTCTACAATATTGAAAAAGATATGGAAAAGTTAAATGCTGAACTTGAATCTGAAAGAAAGGATCTGAATGAAATTCTTGAATCACAAAGAGAATGTGATACTGAGGCAGATAAGAAACAGAGGGAGCAAGCTGGTTATTTAAAAGAGTTGACTATGCGTGAGAAGAAGATTGCAAAGTTGAAACTTGAGCATGACAAAAAGGTAACATTCGGAGCTACTTCTACTATCAAACAGGAGTTGTGAGAAATGTGTTAAAAATTTAACATATGCAGTGCTTTTCCCAAAAAAAAAACATATGCAGTGTTACTGAGAATGAAGAGAAATGTGACTTTTCAGCTGTTGAAAATCGCTATCTTGATTTCTTACTGAAAACACTAACATCAAATTTCTAAAATACTCGTAACTTCAATGCTTTCAGCAACCAGAACTTCTGAAATTAAGAGAGGAAAAATCTCGGATCAACTCTAAAATCAAAAGTAGCATGAAGGAGTTGGAGAAAAGGAAAAAGGACCTAAGGAAACATTCTGAAGAAATAAAGCAGCTACAAAGGGACTTGCATGATGTCTCTGAATCTTTACGGAACCTGAATGAGCAGGGACAGGATGGTTTTGGGAAACTTCAGCTTGCTGATGATCAACTTACAGAATATCATAGAATGTAAGCTGCCAAAAGTTTCTTAATATGTTATATCTGAAATCAATTTTTTTTGAGCTCATATTTCCACTTGGAGAACATTAATTTTTTTTAGGAGAAACTTAGAGAACATTATTAAGGTAAGCTTTTGTACACACATGAATGATTTCTTGCTTCAGCTCTATTTAAATTATGTTGCACTGAAGCAAGGTCATACTCACTGCATTTATATGTGCTAAATGGAAACAGTAAATTGCCTTAAAAGATAGTTTTTATACTGTGGGGGTTTATATGACTTGCATTTTAAAAGGCCTGGCATTTTGTTACCACATTTTCTTGTCAATCAAATGCCATATTTTTTGGGGGAAATGGCTAACTGGTCTTTCTGTCTCATAGGACAGTTTTAAATGACAGATAATGATTATAAAAGAGGAAGCTCAAAGGTTGGAACAACTTCTTTGACAACATGTGTTTTGTTTTTTTCTTCTAAGAAACAAAGGATCACTATGAGTTTTGAATAAGTCATCTTTCTTGTATGGCAAAAGGTTCTTTTCCTTATTTTTTTAAGGGAAAAAAGGCAAAGGATGGTTACCCTGTGTAGCCATCCATTCTATTAATAAAGGTTATATTACAAAGAGATGGTACAAATCAGCTGTGCATCCATTGTCCCACCATGATCTTTGCTAAAGCTACACCGTTCGCAAACTAACACCTTTTCCCTCTAGAAATGTATCCATTTCGTTGGACCCATAAGGGCCACATATAGGCTAAGGTTGTAGCACATCAACCCTGACTGGTTGATCAGGACCACCAATCTGAAGGATCTTCAGAAATTTGTTGACTATTGGGAGTCAATCCATAAACAATCTGATCTCTGCCACACCACTGTTGCCACCGGGAAGTCGAAAAAAGGATTGTTGATGTCTTCCTCTGATGCATCTCAACGCCTTCTGAGCCCATCTGAGTCTATAGCAGGGAGTAGACAACATCCAATGTCTATAGAGCCAAGCAAAGTTTTTTTTATCTTTTTTGGGATCTCCAGTTGACATATCAGGCTGCAGTCAATGCACCTCATTATCGTCAAGGCAGTTGCTATTTCTAGCATCTTATACACCTCACTAAAAGAAAATTGTCTGGCAGATGAACGCTAAGAATCTTTGCTAGAGAAGTCTGGAGTACTGCCCTATAGTTTCCTGAAAAGGAGGTCCTCCACCTGATGGTCAAAAAGTAATGAGCAAACTATGCTTGTACTTGTAAGTTTTCCTTATTAGGTTCTTCTCCTTATTGGTGTTTCTCTTTGACGTGAACTCGAGATCGGAAAATGAAATTCAGTATTAATTTGGTTTGCGACATTGATATTTGAAGAGATAAATACAGTTGCTCCGTTATATTATTTTCTTTTCGTATGTCCTTCGAATTATTATTATTATTATTATTTTTTTGAGAAAGGAAAGGATGATAACCAAAAGTTGTAGTTGTCATCCAGGTATATGTATAACTGTGAAGAGTCCTTCGAATTAATTTGGCTACCTGTACATCTCTCTTAATTGTTTGTGTTGTAAAATATTTCTTTCTTCAGTAAAGAAGATGCTGGAATGAAAACTGCCAAACTAAGAGATGAGAAAGAAGTCCTTGATAGACAGCTTGATGCTGATTTGGAGGTTCAACAGAATTTGGAGGAAAATCTTCAACAGCTGATTAATCGAGAAAAGGAATTATCTTCGCAGGAGGAAGAAATGCAGAAAAGGTTGAAAAAGATTGTCCGCACAGTGGAAGAACACAAGAAAGAGCTTGACAAGCTTAAGAAAGAGTTGGCAGAAATTACAAAAGAACGTAGTAAATCCTGGTTAGTTAACATGCTTTAAATTCTTTTCAACAAAGACCATGCTTTAATTTTCAGCTACCTTGGTCTTAATTTGGACAAGCTATGTGCAGCTTACTACATTCATATCATTTTCTTGCTTTCATTTAGTCTTGTTACATTTATAGACTTTCTTGTTTTGTTCTTAGGGATAATCACCAGTTTTTTAAAAAGAAGCTTGATGAGATAGATACCAAATTAAGGGAGCTGAAGGCTGACAAGCATGAGAGTGAGCGAGATGCCCGGCTCTCTGAAACAGTTCACAGTCTCAAGCGACTTTTTCCAGGAGTCCATGGTCGCATGACTGAACTTTGCAGACCGTCACAAAAGAAATATAACCTTGCTGTTACGGTAGCCATGGGTAAATTCATGGATGCTGTTGTTGTAGAAGATGAGAATACAGGAAAAGAATGCATTAAGGTACATCCTATGCCAGTTTACTTGTACATGCTTTATTTTTGAAGTGTTTTGCGATTACTTGATGTTTCAGAAGGTTTCTGTAGGGAATTAAAGAATATGTCCTGATTGGTGTATCACCTTACTTTTTGCTTTTCAATTTTCTGTATCATTCACATCTCTTATTATTTTACAAATTAAATTTTTTTTGAGGAGGTATTTTACAAATTAATGGATGGTTGCATGGTTAACAACTCTGGTTAATAATCCTTTTATTCTTCAAAAACCAAAAAAAGAAGGTTTCTGCAGCTTAACATGCTATGATTTTATCAGAGTAGTTTACTGATATATTATAGTTATAATAGTTATTACAAAGTTTGAATCCCTTGTAACAGTTTTCTTGTTCTTATTGTATCATCGAAGATATTAATAGTGCCACCTTTATAGCATATTCAGGATTTGTAAGCATCCATAATGCTGCAGGTGTGCACATTCTTCCATATTGAGCCATTTAGAATTTTGATATTTTGCCCTCAAAAAGGGAAGTTTGATTGTTCTCTGAAGTCTGGGCTACTTTACCAGAGCAATATTCAGTAATTCTAGGATATTACTAGTATTTGACCATTCCTTCAGATTGTTCATCTCAATTCTTAATTATCATTCCCAATTACCAAGTTACCATGGCAGATGTATCTTTTCTTATATTGTATGAAGAAATTTCTTACAAGGTTCTGATTTAACCTTTTGGTTTCAGTATTTGAAGGACCAGCGTCTTCCTCCTCAGACATTCATTCCCTTGCAGTCAATCCGTGTAAAGCCTGTAATTGAGAAATTGCGTACTTTAGGTGGTACTGCACAGCTGGTCTTTGATGTTATGCAATATCCTCTGCTATGGAAAGTTTTGCATTTTAGTCTATTCATTGATCACCTATTAATAGAAACCAACTCCTTTGTTCATTGATATTAGAATTTCATGTTTACTTGCTCCTTGTTTATATAACTAATTATATATCTCTTCTAAAAAAACTAATTATATATCAAGTAGTTTGCTCTTTGTATCACCTGACCTATGATCTTCATGGGGAAGCAGTTTCATGCATAAACAGCCATTTAAAACATAAAGTATCTATATTTTATTTCGTAATATTGGTACCGAAAGGTTTGGTTACTAATAGAGCGGAATGGCGTCGTATGATCCATGTAGCCGACCCCACCTAGTGGGATAAGGCTTTGTTGTTGTTGTTGTTATTGGTTGGCCAATCAACCGTACTATCTATCCTCATTCTATTTCTCTTGGCATTCTTTTATCAGTAAGCTACTTGGACAATTCAAAAGTGAATGGCTAATTATGTTTCTTTGTATTCTCTAAAATAATGTATTACCCCATAACTCTCATCTTATGGAGTGACAATGATATCATTTAATTTTCTAAAAGTTTCTTGTTTTCTATCTCTTTTTCTCCAGGATTATTAAACCATCACAGTTGACTTGCTCATGAGCAATCAAAATGACCACCTCACTGTATTAGTGCTTATTAGTTTATATTCATGCAACCATCTCACCTTATTTATTGTATAGAAAATCTGCTACTATTAGTAACTTGTAGAAAGTTTGACAATAATTTGTCTTTTGGAAATAAATTGTGCTGTTAGTTCTTGTATTCATTTGATTAATGCATAAGTTGGAGAAGTCTGCAAGGTCTTTGTTTCTAGTATAATATGCACCCAATTGAGAGATACACATTGTTTTCCTTTACAATATCACGTTCGATCGATCCTTGGAGAAGGCAATCCTATATGCAGTTGGTAATACTCTTGTGTGTGATGGCCTCGATGAAGCCAAGATTTTAAGTTGGACGGGGGAGAGGTACAAGGGTAAATGCATATCTTAGCTCTTTATTTCACCTTTAAAGTATTATGTAGAAGACTTTGTATTTTAAATGATTTTGTTGTTCGAAATTAATAGTGGTTACTGTTGATGGAATTCTGCTGACGAAATCTGGTACAATGACGGGAGGGACAAGTGGAGGAATGGAAGCGAAGTCAAATAAGTGGGATGACAGTAAAATAGAGGGTCAGTGTCATCTTAGTTTTTTTTTTCTTTTCTTGTGGGGTAAAAGGATGGCTAGACTTTGCTAGTCACCCAGATCATGTTGGCTTGTTTCAAATACAGTTTCTGTAGATATTACTCTAATGCTTGTGTATCATCATACTCAGAGCTTAAAAGCCAGAAAGATGATTTGGAATCAAAAATGGAAAAACTTGGATCACTTCGAGTGTTACAAATGAAAGAGTCAGAAACATCAGAAAGAATCGCTGGGCTTGAAAAGAAAATTCACTATTCCAGTATTGAGGAGGTATTCACAGTGATTTCCTTATGTACTTTCATGCGATCATTATGCTATAGTTCAATATCGTCATCCTTTGACTGCAAGTAACAATGTTAGTCACTCTGGCTCTTCTGTGCAGTCAAATGATTTTTGAATCTTTTCTTCGTTTTTTTCATAACTCGACCGTCAAGTCTTTTTTTAATTTCTTGTGGCCGACTTTTACATGGCTGTTTTTTGTGTCAAGTGCAATCCTACTTTTTATAGTTAATTTCTTATGACCTCTCAGTTGTGCAAAAATATTTGTAACTTATGATTTATTCTATTGTTTGCTTAAGTTGAATTGCATATCTGAACATTGAAAATTATATTGATTTGGGGATATGTCATTTGATAATTGTGTAAGCAAAGGACAGCCGTTTACTTCCATGTGAAAGGTTATTGATTTTGTGGACATACCATGGTTACAAATTTGATAGAGGTTTCTATCTAAAAAAGTTACATTAAACCATGGAGATTTCTTTTTGCCACTCTCCTCTGGAGAGTTTGTCACTTGTACATGACATTTCCGTTCAGTACATATATATATATACACACACACACATGGATGGCAACCAAAATGGTAGTCATCCTTTTCCTTCTCAAAAAAAAAAAAAAAAACAGTAGGAGGCTTCTGTTTAGAAACTTCCTCCATATTTAGGTTCAAACCATTTTTGTTTAAGTTTTTCTGATGCTTTGTGATTTCAAAGTAATGTCTAAAGTAGTCTTTGTGATCTCAAAGTAATTTCTGTCTGTGAAGGCTACGGGTTTTATAGTTCACTTCTTACCTGGAAGAATAATTTGATGCAGAAAAAAATCAAGGACAAACTCTCAAAATTGGGCGAGGAAAAGAAAAATATTAAAGAGGAAGTTAGTCGTCTAAAGCCTGAGCTTCAAAAGGTTGCTTTTAATGCACACTATCTGCTTATTAGTTCATATTGAACTTTTAATTTCTTACCATGTGCTTATTAGTTCATATTGAGCTTCTAATTACTTTTGGTTCATTTTGATTCTTGTGCACAGTTAAAAACTTGTATTGCTGAAAGAACTGAAAACATCCAAAAGCTTGAGAAAAGGATCAATGAAATTGTGGATCAAATTTACAAGGATTTCAGTGAATCTGTTGGCGTAAAAAATATCCGTGAATATGAAGAAAGTCAACTTCAGGCTGCTCAGAAAATGTATGAAGAAAAGCTAAAATTGAGCAATCAGATGTCAAAACTGAAGTATCAGTAAGTTCTCATTTCAAGCTTATCACCATATTAGTTAATCTCTTTGCAGTAATAATTTAGTTTTCAGCTTTTGTATACATCTTTTAGCTAGAGTTTCCTGCTGGATTATCTTGTCGCTCAGTTCAGAAGCACATTTAGTACCTGACCTGCATCGTACACCATGTGGTTGCATTACGATGTATCATTCTTCTATAATTATCTTGACAAGTTCTATTTGCATTATCAGCCTGCTGCACTTTCTATTTCTCAAAATTTATCATTTTCAGATGGCGTAGACTAGACCTTAGAAAGTGATTCTTAAGAAGGCTTGGTTTTAACTGCTAATTCTATTGCTAACGCTGCAAGAAAAGTTTTGGCAAGCTTTTAGGAGTCGCCATCTCAGGAATTCCTCCATTTTTGTACTTGGAGAATTCTGGACATTTTGCCTTTAAGTGAATGAATTGTAGGAGTAGTACCTATAATGTTTTCTGAAAAAGCAGACTTGGTTTCATCAAATGCTTTGAACTTTTATTCTTTGCAGACTCGAGTATGAGCAAAAGCGGGATATGAATGCACCGATTTCAAAGTTGGAATTATCTATTGAATCATTGAAGGAAGAGTTGAAAGAAGTAAAACAGAGGGAATCTGATGCTGAGCATGCAGTAGCAGAACTTGCAGATCAGATGAAAAAGATCGAAGAAAAGGCTAATGGTATTCTTTGACTTATTTCTTTTCTTAATACTAGGCTTGTTGTATCTTTGATAGTATCCCCTCATATATTAGTCAATCATAAGATATTCTTGTCTGCAAGTTTTCATAAATACAAACTAGTATTCAGACACCTTTTGACTCATGATAAGACAGGATTTATAATTTCAATTGTAAGGGCATGTTTAGATTTTTAATGACTTTGTAGTATGCTACCTGTTTATAATTTATCACTTCATTCACAATTTTATCAGATGAATTGGCCATCATATGAACCTTTAAATGAGATCTTAGGATCAAATCCCACAATTGCGAGATGTTTAAGTTTTTACACTCTTCCCATCCCGACTTGTTGGTCAAAGGTTATGCTTTACACAAAAACAATTCATGAAACAATGGTAAAAATCTTCCCGTGAGGAAATACTAATCAAACGCTTTCATGATCCAATCGATTCCATTTCATTCTGTTCACTCTGAAAATATAAAAGTTGAACCCTTCAGAAAATATCAAAGGTGATTATAGAATGCTAAATTCGTTCACAATAGCATTTCTCTCTTAAAATGTTTTAGTTAGGCACCGTTTGGTTCATGAATAAGATAAAATAAGATGCTATTCTCTTCTATTCTCCCAAACAAGATAGTTATTCACCTAACAAAAAAAGGGCAAACCTGTCATTGTTTATAGAGTTAACCTTGTGAACAGTACATTTTTTAGAGATAACTTATTCTTTGAAAAAGCTAAAATAGTGTTATTCTAGGAACAAACTTTAAAAAATTGCTAGAATAATTACCTTTATTATTCTGCAACCAAACAGAACCTTAGGGCCCATTTGGATGCATAGGAGATGTTCGTGAATAATCTTTTTATAATCTCGCTTGTGATCCTATTTCTTAACCCGATTAGAACAATGGGTTCTCGATAGAGCAAGAACTCACAAACTTCACCTTCTCACAACAATTGCATGTGGGGCCCATTAGACAACTTGAAGAGTGTTTGGGTAAAAATAGGAGAACAAAGCCACTGTTGCCGAACGACGCTTAATGTTCAATAACTTAGCAGACCATCTAACTTTTAGTTGTCCATGGAATTAAATAATTAATTATTTAAATTTTGTATTCATAATCTAGTACTCTTGGTTTGTTAATACTAATGGTGTTAATGATTTTCAGTTTCTTGATTTACCAATATTGTTTTGGTGAACACTACTGGAATGCATTCAGTGTGTATTGAATTCTTTCCTTCTCAGAGTGGAAGACAAAGTCAGATGAGTGTGGTGAAGTGATTGAAGAACTAAAGAAACAAAGTGCTGGTTACAAAGGAACTATAGGGAAGATGGAGAGGCACATAAGCTCGAAGGTCAAATATATCATTATTAATACTTATTTTCTTTCTGTTTTTAACTATTTTCATGCAAAAAGAATGATGAAGTAGACTGGTATATGTATAAAGGGATATTGATAATCAATCTTTTGGAACCAGGAGTCACAAATTGAGCAGCTTGGATCACATAGGCAGGAGATACTTGAAAAATGTGAGCTTGAACATCTGGAACTTCCGACTGTTGAAGATCCAATGGATACTGGGTCACCAATATTTGACTATAGTCAACTTAGCAGAATTCATTTGCAAGATAGTAGACCTTCTGAGAGAGAGAAGCTTGAGTTAGAATTCAAAAAGAAGATGGATGGTTTAATGGTTGAAATTGAACATACAGCTCCTAATCTTAAAGCACTTGATCAATATGAAGCTTTACAAGTCAAGGAAAAAGAAGTTACAGAAAGGTTTGAAGCTGTGAGAAAAGAAGAGAAAGAAATATCTGATCAATATAATTCTGTTAAGCAAAGGAGGTATCAAATAAAGATGCTTTGCATTTTACTTTTTCCCTTTTAATTGAACCTATGATAGAGATGTATGCCTATGCCAGTACATGCCCCAATATAAGCCTTCGAATTGGAAAATTGTTTGAACGCCTTTTCGATCAATGGTCTTGATTGTTTTGACAACCTATAAACATCAAAGCTGTCATACTTGAACACTCAAAGTATGTTAATCTAACCTTGAACCATGTCTGATGTTTAACAATTAGTCAGGAAAAAGACATGGGGAAACATGATGAGACCATGGAATTGTTTTCACACTTCCTTTTTCATAGACAAGAGTACAGAAGAAGAGGTGGTATATATATGTATACACACATATACCCTCGCAAAAAAAAAAAATTGCATACAAAAAACTGAATAATGGAATCAAGTGAAAAATTGATATTAGTTTTATAAGGATAAAGGTCCTATTTGGTATGGCTTAAGTGTCGTAAGTTAGCTTGCCAATCATTTTCTTGGTATCTTCACATAAGATAAATGTATATTTTGGTTGATAAATGAGTTCTACTTGCTTATCAATGGAATAAATAAGCTGGTACAAATATTTTATTGACTTTGATTTGAGGTTTTCAGGTATGAGCTCTTCATGGAGGCTTTTGATCATATATCTAAAGGTATTGACAAAATTTACAAGCATCTAACAAGAAGTCAGACACATCCACTTGGAGGGACAGCATACCTGAACCTGGAAAATGAGGATGAACCTTTTCTGCATGGAATCAAGTATACAGCCATGCCTCCTACAAAGCGTTTCAGAGAAATGGAGCAGTTATCAGGTGGAGAAAAAACTGTTGCAGCACTTGCTCTGCTCTTTGCCATTCACAGGTATTTTTTTTTTTGAAAATTCATTTCCTTTGTCTAGAATTTCTTTCCTTTTTTTTGAGGAGAATAAGGATGACCACCGGGTTTGCGGTTGTCGTCCAAGTATATATATCTATAGAAAAGTCATCATGTACAAATGTGGGCTCTCAAATAGAGAGTAACAAGGAAGTAGATGTGTAGCATCTAACCAAAATCCCACTCCCGCAGAAGAAAACATATGTGGTGTACAACACCCTCCACCTGACATCGCTCCCCACAAAAGAGAATTTCTTTCCTTTTCTTCTGATCTTTTGCTAAAAGTTGCAATGTCTTCTGCCTTGCATGTCCTTTTTCTGAATCTTGCCTCTTGGTAACATAAACAAATTATAAGTGCTTGCTATCCGTTTTGCTAGTAGATATTATGTCAGTGTTATGCTTTGAAGGTGTTCTTTACACGTGAATTACAGTTTTATCTTGGAATTCTTTTTTTTTTTGTTACAGAGAGAGGCCCGAAGGCCTAGTAATTTAGTGAACATAGCCCAACTGTTGAATCTTTTTTTCCTGAAAAGGTAAAAGGTGGAGTACCAACATCTTAGGCTGTGTGCCCAAAACTTAGGCATGCAGCTATTTGTCTTAGGCTCTGTGTTTGTCGTGGGAAAATCAAATACAATTATTTTTTCCTCGAGAAAATTTTTTTTCCTTCCATTCTTTCACGTGTGAAACATAAAATAATTTATTTCTATGTTTTAAATTACTTTTTGATACACATTCATATACAGAAGTAAACCTTTTTCCAGAATTGTTTTTTCTTGAAATATTTTATTCTTTGGAACCTGTCAAGGATCCAAAGCAGGGCTTTTAGATTCGTCGCAATGCAAAAAAAAAGACCTTTCTTAAAAGAGCAATTTCAATTTTAGAAAAATGTGCATTAGTGGACATGCAATTTACCATTAAATGATATATGAAGACTTTTGATTAGTGTACCACTACAATAAAAAAAAGTCTGCGGTTTAGAGTGCTGCTTATCATTTCCTACACAAGAATTTCTTAGGTAGCACACCTTGCTCGCTGGCAGTTTTTATCTGTTTTTTTTTCAGGAAAATTTTTTATATAGTGCTTTCTGGCAATTTGGTACCCTTTCTGACCTTGCTAGGTATTCTGCATTCTTGGCCTTTGGTATTGACAGGCAACCAACAGTCTCTAAATCTACCATAGAAGTTTTCATAAAACACTAAAAAATGAGCTTCTGCAACTCTACCTGACATCTCTCCTTAAGCTCTACCTGACATCCAGGAGTACCTGTAAAAGAAAGACCTTGACAAATATCCAAGAAAAGTACTAGGGAGTAAATCACTAGGGGATAAATCACCAGAAACAACTTAGCGAAGATGGATTCTTCGAGGAAGGGTTGGTGCCATTACAAATAAAGAAAAGGTTGTGTTGCCACACATGAAGAGGGGAGTACGTTTCTCTTTTTATTTCTTGAAGATAGGAAAATTGTTTTCTCCACTGAGGAGACTATGATTCTCTTTCTTTTCTTTTTTTTTTCTGAGGAGCTCTTTTCATTTCTTGAATATAAGGAAAGTTTGTTCTCCAGTGTTACTACAGCCTTATCTTAAAGCTGTAAAATTGTTTCAATGTGGGCTTATCATACCTGGGATACCGGATTGGGCGGTCAATATGATCAAAACAACTCACGAGTGCCATTTTAATTGGTCCAGTGAAGTCTGACATTCCATTCTTTGGAGAGAAATTTAGGGCATCTACAGTAAGATGCATGTTCCGTTCAAGACAACTGGACATCTGCTTAACAAATAACTAAACCAGACTTCATTTGCTATCTTATTATTTCTATTTTTGGATAGTACTTTCAAATCTGGAGCTTTTGTTCATTTTTTCTAAAATAACTTTGATCTCATCCATTATACTTTTCAAAAAAGGGAAAAAAACCAAAACCCATTACGATACTTATTGCTTGCTTTGTATGTGTATGGAATATCTCTGGTGCAAAGGTCATTACTGCTGGCTCTGACTACTCTCTGTTTCATTGTTCAGCTACAGGCCATCTCCGTTCTTCATCTTAGACGAAGTTGATGCAGCTTTAGATAACTTGAATGTTGCAAAGGTTGCAGGATTTATTAGGTCTAAATCATGTGATGGTGCTAGAAGCAACCAAGATGGTGATGGAGGATGTGGTTTCCAGAGTATAGTGATTTCACTCAAGGACAGCTTCTATGACAAAGCTGAGGCGTTGGTTGGAGTTTATAGAGATTCTGAGAGGAGGTAAGCCAATTTGTAACAGAGGTTTCAGCTTGCACGTGGTTCTTGCACTCACGAATTTTTGTCTAAAATGTTGCAGCTGTTCAAGGACTTTGACATTCAACCTCACCAAATACAGAGAATCATGAAATTTCGAAGAAACAAAAGAAATGATGTTGGTCCGTGTTCGATATAATTATGCTAGCATGCATTATGACTGTTGGAACTTAGGTGTAAATATTCTGTATCTAGTATCCCTTACAATCTTTAAACTGTTGTATTGATCCCTTAGAATAGTTCTTTTATTAGCGAATGACCCTCTCTTTGGTAGGTTTTAAGATCGAAATGACATTTTATATTGCATTAGGTCAGATCATCATCTGCAATCTTTTTTGTTTATCGCCACTGATTTTTGCAAACTGGAGCCAAATTTTAAAAAAAAATGTAAACAATTAAGTAAACCACTTAGTGGGATAAGGATTTGTTGTTGTTGTTGTAAATAATTAAGTAATCGAAAGAATCATGATGCTGGAAAGTTTGAGTCAATTATTTTGTAAATTTTTCGTGGAGTTATTTGATGTCGGTAACTTTGTGTTGAAGGTTATGCTTCTCAAAGTCTGAAATGATTTATGTGCCCAAGCGCATTGACATGCCTCGTAGCACTTACAAGACTAAGTTGCATCGTGCATTGATTGACATAAAAAATGATCTTTTGTATCATATGCGAAAAGTGGACAACTTTTCATGTGAATAGCTTCCCGGTCAAGAAATGGTTGAACCTTATTTAATCTCCCAAGCATCTGTTTCAATCTGTCAGAAAAAAAAAGTTCGTTAACTTTTGATCCTGTTTAATTTTTGGGGTAACATGCGGTTCCAATTTTATTTTCAAATGTAGTCTCTTTTTAGGCTCATATTTGTAAGAGAAAAAACATATAATCTCACAATTATCGTCTTTCACAAAATTATTGAATTTGATGTGCGAATTCACGTGGATAAAAGCATGGCCAGCAATTAGATAACGCATAATAATATGGAAATGGCTTGTTAATTATAAAATTTAATTTTATATGCATATCTTGATATTAAATATGATATTTATTATCTCAAAACTCAAAATTAAAAGTATCATTTGCATTTATGACCGTGCTCAAAGCTAAGTGTTATATAGAAAATAATACATGTTTGTAATTTAAACACTAAATCATTTTTAACTAGCATAATTTACATAAGACTTTTATTATTAATATAACAATAGTACAAAGTATGGTTGACACGAAATGTAACATTCATTATTAGCGTATAATATTATTCATTTTGTGCCTGTGGTGCATGATTTAATCAAAGCACGCCACTTCTAATTAGGATGATATTATCATATAAATTCACACCTCACATTATTTATACATGTGAGAGTAGTTCAATGTCTTATACATCCTTTGTTCTCTAAGAGGACTTAATAGCATTTCATCATGCACAAATATTAGCAAAATTTATTATTATCGACTTCGTTATTGGTGATAGAGTAATAAGGGTGTGAGTGGATCAAGTAAAATGCAATGAAAATGAAAATAAGATAAGTAGTAAAATAAGTTTTGAAATTCTTCGCCTTCACAAATTTGCAAGCACACAAATCGTGCAGTACCCTAGGATATCATATCCTAAAAAAGTTAAAAGCTTAAGACTGACTTATAAACTAATTAGTTCCTATGAAATTAAAGCGTAGCAGAAGATAATTTGACTTACCTATACATATAACTATTAGTAAGACTAAAGAAATAAGTAACAAAATATACGAAAGATGACTAATTTCTAAATAAAGATGTTTATTTTAGGTTTGGAATAAGAAAAGAACTATGCACATAACGTAAAAAGTTTTAAAGTAGCGGAAAAAAGTTTCATGAGAATGGAAAGTTCTTTAAATTAGTCCTTGTATAGAATTATTGTTGAAACCTATAAAAGACTCAATTCTTGGGCCTATTATTGCTAAAAATGACATTCTCTTACATAAATAAATGGAAAATTTTGGACAACCTCAATTAGTATCCTTGTAAAAAATATATAACTTTTTGTTCACAAATTTCAATGCTTAAAATCTATACTCACTTTTGAGCCCTTATTTGAACAATATGAAGAGACCACTTCCATTCTTGGCTAAAGGAATGGGCATATTAACAAAAGGATTTACGACCCAAATTAAAAAAAATAATCTCTCCATGCAACATAAATTAAAGATTATAATTCACAAATAAAGAGAGTAATAATTAGGGTTACTTCTCATATCACAACCTAGTATAAAAGAACTACCCGATTTGACAACATAACACAATATGCTATATTATCACTCATCTATCCATATAATCTCAACATGAGGTGAATGATAGAAATGAGGCGAGATCATATCTTCTCAAAGTATGATCATCAAGGAAAGAAGATAGCATTGATAGTTTGGTAAAAATAGCCTAGACTCAACCATCATTTTAACATTTAACATTCAAAATTCATCACAAAATTAGATAAAAAATTTAACAAAAGAACTTGATATTATAGTAAGACTAGGTTCGAGCATATCTAAGTTACGACCATTCCTTAGAAAAAAATTAGCCACAAATGCTTGGGTTCATCATTATAGATAAATGGAAGAGAAAGTTTTATATGAACATTACAAGATTTAGATAAAAAATAAAATAAGGAGGAATTCATGAATGCAAACATTCACTTCTGACTACTTTGTCCTTCCTTATCGGAGATTTCTTTTGTAACACCCCCAAATTGACCTCCGCCACATGATGAAGACCAACATGAAGATGCTACGAACGCTATGACTTTGACCATACATTTAACAAAGACTCGATCAAAAAACACGACACATCAACAAAGAGGGAAAATAGAAATGAAAGGATAAAAGCGGAAGACATTAATCAATTGCGGAAGTTGAAAGATCTTTACATAATCTCAAGATAAAAATGTCATAATGACTACATGAGAGTTCATAATGCAGAAAGTAAATATGACTATATAACTGGACCTTTTGATTCATGTGCTATCTTATTGTCTAAGCATCATCGCAGCACACCATCACTGACCTGATCTTGTGGAAATCAAACACAGGGGAGTCAATTTTTTCATAAGCTTTACAACCTAGTGGGAAACCAATAATAATATATAATGCATAATTCAATTAGAATAAATCGAAAAATAATTAGATCAAGGGAGATAATCATAAGAGTCAGCATAAAGATATCATGAGCAAAGGAAAATCATTAAATAACATGGAGCGATATAATCTCATGAAACATGATGAACTTGAAGTTAATAATTTGATTGATAATCATGACATTTCAATATGGGTGATATGCTTGATAATTGCGATAACATGCGATATCGATAACTTGATTCATTATTTATACTTCTTTGCTTGACAATGCTTCATATTCTTATAACTTGCTTACCAGATAGGTGACTTTGAGATGCCTTTAAATTTCTCATCATTTATTTATCATAGGATGGGTCATTGTTCATTTATTGGATGCACCAAGAGAAACGATACAGTCGTGTGCGGGTCAATGGTTGATTAAGCCATGATCATGGGAGCGACCTTTTTCATAGAGGCACTTGGCACAGACTGGTGACCTAGTGATTATCTTTCATTTTATCTTATAATCACATTAGCATCTTGTATTTCAATGTTCAATGTTAAGATAAAATCAATGATTCAATAATGAAGATAATCATGTGACGGTAACATAAAAGTTCTCAAATGTAGATCAGTACAGAATTCGATATTTATGATCAAGTCAAAGTCATGTTGTGAAGATTGGAAAGTTTCATATTATAATCACAATCAAAGGAAGAAAGCGGATGGGGCATTCTGTAGTCATAAAATAGGCCGGGTACAGGGTGATCCGGGCCGAGTTCATAGTATGAACTCGGGCCGAGTGTGAAAACCACTCGGGTCGAATTTGTGAAAATTATCGCAAGGTGTCGGGTCGAGACTGGACAAACTCAGGCCAGGTTCAGGGTGAACGAGGCTGGGTTTCACAAACAAAGAATATTCAAACAACAAGATATAGAACATTCATTCAAAGACAAATCAATCAACAAAACATGAGCAACCTAGTCTTACTATGAATGCATGAACAAAAAAATTACAATGAATGCAATCAGAGTGCAGAGCAAGACAATCCAGGCTAACATGACAATAATCATATCATTTCATTTAACTTATCGATCTTGTCATCCTTGAGACGATTTACATACATAATCATGAATTGATCTTGGGTAGAAATCATAGATTGGGCTAAATCTACTCTAAAAGAATTATGCAAGGTGATTTCTGGAATCACCCATCTGTTTTCGCGATTGATACTTCCTTGATCCATCCAAAATAGCAATGTTTCCCCCTCTTTGCTATTCCTGTAGTGATGTCTCCTCTCCAGCAAGATCTCCAAACGAGATGAAACAAAAGGTGCTAAAGTCCCTTGATGATGCGCGTGAGCTTCCCAGTAACAAGGAAGGAGATATGGGAAGATTGTGGGTGTTTGTGATGTAGTTATTTGGGTATTAAATCCCAAGATTTGTTGGGTTTTTGCTTTGATAAGATGAGGGTCATGGTTATCAATTTCACTAATTTTCTAATATATGAATTTATCTCCAATAACTCCTATTGTTCCCTCTCATTATTGCTAGGAATTAACCTCCATGCTTCTAGGGATCCTAGCCTTTATTTCCATTAAATTAGTTAAGATTATATTTTAGTCCCTTATTAATTATTTATCCCCTCATAACTCTCGCAATTTGAATTTCCATATCTGGGTATTTATCATATTAATTCTCTAATAATTTCTGACAATTATTACTCCTTGATACATGGGATCATAGTGTTTGATTTTTTGTCACAACTGGCCATTTTCATTTTTTATTTTTTTTCTGGTTGTTACACCTTCTTTTTTAAAATCAACTTCACTTCCTCCTAAAAATACCCAACCTCACATTTTCTTTTATGCTAGCCACAATTGTATGATTAGGGAATCAAAATATTTCTCTTCCTCCTAACATCTCTACTATAAGAATATTTTGTTAGCAGCAACAAAAAGTAGGGTCCTACGACAAATATAAAAAGGTAGTATTTGGTACAAAAGTGTTCCTGAAAGGTGTCTTTACGATCACTAGTCATCCTATACACAAAAATAAAACAGTCAATTGAACCAACAAAATGACACTACTTTATCAATTTTTATACAAAATAAAATGATAAAATAAGAAATAAAAGTATACAAAAAATTAATTTAATGATGCTTTAATTAGGAAAATTAATCTAATAGTATATAATGCATAAGAATTAAAGTAAATAATATAAAATAGAGCATAAACTTTCCATATGAAAAAAACAATGATTAATTAGTTACTAAGCTCTAATCCTCATTATTATTATTATTTATTTTAATTAGCATATCTTAAAATAAAATTGACAAAATCATCTTTGTTACTTATCTTGAGTAGATACAACAAATATATGTTTATCCACAAACCTTTAATAAAAAATTATAATAATTCATATATCCTCTTTTTCTCCCACATCCTATTACACCAACCATTTAAAAAAGATTAAGAGTTGTACAAACTCTACACACAATTTTGTTATATTAATTCCCAAAATCTATGTATTTCAATACATACATGCTTTTGAAAACAAAAAGACAAGAGGGATAAAAAATGCTATGACTTGGACAAAACATCTTTCAAGAATTTAGCATGTATTGAATAGTTTCCACAAATAAAACATTAATATATAATTTCTTTTAACTTTCATGAATCTTGTGAATCATTCTTCATCTTGTGCTTTGACCAATTTTTATGGAAAAAATAATGGATTTTCATGTCTTTTCTTTGAGGTTACTCTTGATGCTTCAATTTTCCTAGGGTAACTATCCATCATTTTCTGGTTAAGGTATTTTTGCTTCAGTAATTCCGATTTGCAAAGAGACAACCATTTTAGGTCTCTTGTGCTCTTTTAATTGCTTATCACTTCTAAAGGAAATGGCTTGACATTACTTCTTGGGGTTACTCTCGTGTTGATCAAGAAATATACTAAAAGATCTAGTAGAAGAGCTTACTTGTTGAGCAATTTGATTTTTAAAATCTTATTATGGATTGTTAATCCCTCTAAGCAAAAAGTTGGTTAATAATTTCTCCTTGATTAAGAAGGGTCTTGTTCTACCCTTCTTCATGTCTTGTAAGATTCCCGATCATTATTTTCAAGCTAGTTTTCACTGCATGTGGGAGTTTGCATTGGAGGCAGAAGCAAATGTTGTTATGGAGCATGTAGAACTCACATTTACTGATTCTAGTGATTCTAGGAGGGAGTTTGAGAATTTTGGAGATAAGCTCCTCCTTGATATGTTAATGCAAAAAAAAAAAAAGATTAGTTTAATAGATTGATTTTTTTTATGTAAGGTAATAGAGCATTCATTTGTTCTCCAATCACCTCTTTTTATGCCAAGATTCAAATTATTTTTTCATTAATCTTTGGACAATTTCTTCAACCCTTGTTATGCATCGATCTCAATTTTAGTATTCAGAATAGTTTTTATCTCGAGGTTATGCATGGTTGGCACTATTCTTCATCTAACTTTTTGCAATTAATGGTGACTTCTTTAATCAATTTATAATTTTCGTCAGAATTCTTACTTATAATTGTCCCCTAGTTGCAAATTCTAAACAAATTTTAGATTATGTGGTCAAAATACATGAAAATTTTGAACTATCATTCACTTTTAAAATTCATGATGTGGTCACATTCTTATCATGTCCTAGATTTTTTTTCAAGTTTCATGTATGATTTTGTTATCCAATTTAGAAAAGTATGTATTATGATTTTTCATCCTAATAACAATTTTTTGGGCAAGAATTTGGATAAACACTATAGTGATTAATTTATCTCATGTGATAATAGTTTCTGGTTCAATAGTTTTAATCGAAGTATTGGCGGTGAAAAAGAGAACAAATGAAGTCTAATAGCATAGTGACATCATTACACTTAGAGCTTAACATATGCCTAGAGATGCAAAAAGACTAGTTTTGATCCAACCAATGAGAAAGCCATATCACAAAAAAACGTTAGTGGCATGATAATTTAAACAATCGTAGGAGTTTATGATTAATCATTTATACATTCCTTTAAGTTTCCCTAACTTTTCCTCTAAGTTGTCTTCAAATTCTCCTCCTTGTGAAAATTTTCTATATCTCATTATCAAAATCAAGTACTTCATGGAGGACGACTAGAGCTTAGTATGCAAATCAAAGGATAAGTATAAGATGACTTTAGGAAGAAATTAAGGAAAAGAAGTTTTGATAAAAAACCTTAAAGATATGTTAAGAAGATCCAAATTCCTCTCTTCTTAATGGTGCCTTTTTTGTTGAGAGATTTAAAAACAATCTATTCTTGATAAAGATTTTGATTGATGGTTGTATAAGTTATGATGAATTGTGCTATGTCTAAATTTATGGTTATTATTGTAATAATTATTTGGATCGATATTCCTTATCCAAATATTAAAAATAAATTTGATTTATTTGATTGGGAAATGTACAAAAATAGTTATCGACATCTTCTTTCTTCTTCGAGATTGGGGTTTCAGATAGCTAATATACTTTTCCATTTCTTGATGCTCTCTCTTGAAGAGTCCACATTTGTATATTATATATATATATATATATATATATATATATATATATATACCTGAGTGGCAACTACATAACTTGGGTCATCCTTTTTCCTCTTAAAAAAGAAAAAAAACCATACTATTGCCATGTTGTCTCGGGTAATGGCAAGACAAAATTATAAAATCTACCATAATTTGAAAAGATTTCATTATGATTTAAATTTTTTGGATCAACTAAAAGATCGATTTATCTTTCTATAACATTTAGAATTCACTGAAAAGAACAAGTGTAGAAGAAGTTATTGATATTCTAAAATTTGCAATGTAGAAAATAGATTTTGATAATTGTATGAATTTCTCGAAATAAATGCTAAGAATATAAAATTCATAGATTTTATATATGATTAATATGAAAGTCTACTATACAAAAGAAATTAATTAAAAATGGACGTCTATAAATTGTGTTATTAATTTTTATTCATCATATATCACAATTGTCTAATTAGGAAAGAGACAATTATCTTTTTATGTCAACTCTTGTTATGTTAATATTTGAAATATTTTAAATGTTTATATACTTCTGATTTGTTGATATTTAATGTTTTATTGTGCTTTGTACATTTAATATGTAACACTATTTATAAAATCATGATTGATGTATTAACAGTCATCTAGACATCATATTACCATGCTTAATCATAATTCGACTAAAAATGAAATTTGTATAATTGATGTATTGATGACCATAATAAAGTATCAAATTGAAAAATGTCTCGCCACACACTAAAATTAAAGATTGAAAGTTAATGTCTTTTATTTTATGTTGTCTGAAATTTTTTGAAAAATAATGTCATCACCGAAAAGGTGTTTGATATTTTTGAGATACTCATTGATCCATGAGTTAGCTAGTCAATGATGTTATTCTAAATCTTCAGTTAAGAAAGATGAGATATATTATATAAAGAGTTAATGAAAATGAAATAATAGCGAACTTCAAAGATATCATATACAATAAAATAAAAATAAAAACAAAGAATGCCCGACAGATTATAAAACAACATTGAGTAAATGATAAAAAAAGTTATTGAAACAATGAATGAAAGTAAGGAGGTTATCCATCTAAGTAATGTAAATGAAGTTATAAAATAACCCATAAAATGGTACAGAACAATGAAAAAAAAAAGAGTCAACAAGGTAGTGTAAGTTGTTTATGATGTTAGTAAATGATGTGGTGCAATTAATGTTACACTAATGATGATATTTTGATGTTAAGAATTCATGTGAAGTTAATATTATGATGGTAAGAATGAGATATGATGATGTTATGATCATAATAGTTCATGACATGCATGTATTATTTCTATACATGGTCTAACTAAAACTTTCCATACTCTGAATTGTTTTAGATAGTAACAGAGGATGACAAAAGTGTTGCACATATAACTTTGATGTTAATTATGTAATAAAGTTATTATTATTTATGAATTTTAAATTACTAAACTTTTTCATTGTTAAGTAATAATGATGGTGTACGGTGAAGGAGCTAATAGTTAAAAATTTCCCTATATGACCATATTTAAAAAAAAGTAAATTGCATGTTATTACAGATATTGAACTAAATAACTATAAAATAATGTAAATGAGTATAATACATGATTTAATATATGGATTCTCGTTACTTATTTTAACATAATAAACAATATACCATATTTAAAATTTCGTATTTTTTGGGAGAAAGAAATAATTTCAATATTATTGTCTCATGTTCAAACTAACAAATGATGAGATAATAATGATGACAAAAACATAAACTAAAAGGTGGAGAGATAATAATGACGCTAAATTAAGATGGGAAAAAGTGAAAGAAAAAAACCTCTAATGATCACTATTAGCCTCATTATTATTATTAACCTTGCATTCTAATAACCAACTAATCTCTCTATTAATCAACTTTTTCTATCCAAGTACCAAACAAATATAGCAAAGCATCGATCCTTTCAGGTAAATGAATCCCTAACTCCTCTGCGCTCGATTTCGACCTCCCTTGCCATCTGCTGGAAGCGGCCCTCGTCCAGTCGCCACCGTCGCCGGTTAGTTCTTCCCTTATCTGCTCGAGTCTTTGTTCTTCGTTTTGGATTCTCCGTCGCCGCTCTGCTCTCTTCCTCCGCCCGTAATGTGGTCACCGCCATCTCCTCGTGCCGATCTCGGGTGCGCGACCGCCAGATCAGCCGACAATCCAATGTGAAATCACCATCGAGTACTTCTGGGTTGCCGTCGAGGGATGCACAGTCCTTGTCCTACAATCTTATCTTTGCACCACTTCCAGCCGTCTCTAGCACCAACAGAGGGTCTCAGATTACGAAGATGCCCGAGCAAAGCGGTCAGCCCATCTATGAACTGACCGGACAACAGCAGCCCTGAAAATTGGCAACCATGTCGATGTGTCCTTAGGCTAATACTCTGATTTCTTGTCCAAGAAACAAAGATTTTAAGTAATAATAATAGAAATACCATTAAAAGCGAAAGTTCATCATAATCATGAAATAAGGCTAGCACCAACATCATAAAGGACTACAGTAGAAGTTTAGTAAATTTTTTGCAATTCCAAAAGTTCAGGAAATAAATAATAATAAAAGACAATAAACATCCTAGGACCACCCCATGCGCCCATAATCATCACAGATAACAAGAGTTTTGCTCATCCTTCATTAATTTGTTTACTAGCAGGATCAATGTATGAGAAACAATAATCCATGAGCTTCAAAGCCTAATAGGTAAATAATAAATCAACTGATGGATAATTAACAATAGGAAAATATGAGATCAATATATACAGTAATATTAACACTAATTTCATTCAGGGAATGGGTTGGAACATTTAGTCAAATAACAATAAACAAGACAATCCATGCGATAATATGATACACATCAGTGTAACAGGAATGAGTCTATAGAAAGCTCTTGATAGAGATCAATAGATAATCATGATATCAATATAAACCAATGTTTATAAATACTCGATTACTAAAGATGATACTTCAATAATGCTGGGTCAACAATAATAAACAACAACAAAGCCTTATCCCACTAGGTGGGGTCGGCTACATGGATCATACGACGCATTCGTTGATCCATATTCATGAGATTCGACAAGGTTTTACGCTGGCTGTCGGGGCCTAACACAACCCTCCTCCTTTATCCGGGCTTGGGACCGGCTATAAAACATAGGCGGAGTTCCCCTATATAAGGATAGTAGTCTACAGATGAGTTCCCCTAAAAAAAATCTATGAGTATGGTTGTAGAAATGAATCAATACATTGCTCTTTTCTCTCTTTTTTTTGGGCTTTATATTTCAATGCTTTGTTCCAATGTTCTGAATCAATACTTGTGTTTCAATGCTTTGGTAGAAGTTCTTCTAAAAAAAATGCTTTGGTAGAAGTTGTATTCAACTTCCTCTGATATTTCTATGCAATGTCATTGTTTCACATATTCATTATAATAAGATGTCATGTGCTTCATGAATGGACAATGATTGTGCATATCACGACCAATGCCTTTTCTAAGGGAGAAAATCTTCTTTCGTTACAAGATGGGGAAAAATCATGCAACGAGAATTTTTCTGAACCCATGCTTCAACCATGCAATGATGAACTATGTTATGCAATAGTCTTTTATCAATTAGTATCATGGACATCCTGGCTTTGTATTTAATTAATTAGGTTCTCATCCTTGCCCATATGGGACTTTGATCATAACTATGCAATGACAATAGTAAAGATCAAAACTATCATCGAATCAGTGAAGTCAAAGAGGTTTATACTTCGGAACCAAACTATCAATGAAAGGTTCAGAAGCTAATAACAATAAGGAGTAGTAGACGTCATAGGTTTCAGATCATAATTAATCAAGATTAATAATTTAAACATAAAATTGTTGTGCTTTGTAAGTTAACCTGAGCCAGATTGGGTTTGACTTTGGGTGTGCGAAGTTATATGGGTATTACCGGCTGCACGAAACTCATGTCAAGTGGATTCAGAGCTGTTCCGATTATTAGTTAGTTCAATCGATATACGGGGACGTGGGTCGGGCTTAAGAAAAGTTGGCCCATGCTTGGCTTGGTCACTCAACCCGTGGTGGATGCAACCCCGATTGGTGGGAGCCTGGTTCAAGTTCTATTATTTTTTTTTTAATATACCGAAAGGTTTGGTTACTAATAGAGCGGAATGGCGTCGTATGATCCATGTAGCCGACTCCACCTAGTGGGATAAGGCTTTGTTGATGTTGTTGTTGTTGTTGTTGTTGTAAACGGGAAAGGACGACTAGCAAGATGATAGTCATCCAGAATTTCATTAATGTTTAAGTGAAATTACAATATTAAAGCAGAAATTAAAATATGACAATCCCACATCAAGAAATAAAAGACTACATCAAAGATGATTCCTCCACTCTCTAAAGATATTTTCCGCATGATGACAAATATTTTCAGCATAGGCGCGACCCCCATGAAAGAGTGTCTCATTTCTTTGCAGCCATAATGCCCAGATATATGCTAGAGGGAGGGCCCGTTGTCTTCTAGACCTGTAAACAATATGAAGATTTCTCCTGCAACCATTACAGAAAGACCGCCAGAAACCAGCTTCCGATGTAGTGTCTAACCAACCAATATTTGCCCTTCTCCAGACCTGAGCAGCCATGATACATCCAAAGAAAAGGTGATTCGTATCCTCCACAGCCACACCACATAGGACACATAATCGTATCTGCATTATTTAACCATCTGGCTCTGTAAGACTTAGTTAGGATTCGTTGCCTCCGCAGCAACCAGGAAAAGAATTTAATTTTAAGAGGGGCCTTGATTCTCCAGATAAGCCTGCAAGCCAAGAGCAAGTCAGCATCAAGACCAACACCAGAGTTTCCTAATAATTTGTACACCTCCCCGACAGAGAAGGTGCCATCCTTCCAGCTCCAGGCATCAGCAGTGTCAATACGGGGAGAAATATGAGTTAATTTAGACAGCAGCAAAAGGAACTCATCAAATCTTTGTTCAGAAAGATTCGTGGAGAGAGTAGGCAACCACGATCCCTGGCCACCACTGGCAGGTGAAGTCCAATAATCAGCAACTTTTGCTTGACGGTTAACGGCCAGCTGGAACAGCCGAGGGAACAAATTCATTACAGGGCCCAAACAAGACCAGTTATCTTTCCAGAAATAGAATTCACGTCCAGTGCCCAGGGAAGGGGAGAAAAACTGCTTAACCAGGGGCATAATCCCAGCAATACCCAACCAGAAAGAAGATGCGCTGTTGCTTACTATCACCCGGGAATCCCAGTTAAGATCACGACCATAACAGGCATTGAAAACAGAAAACCAGATGCCCTCCGGCTTCCCCATAATACGAATTATCCACTTTGTGAGGAGAGCAGTGTTCATCCTACCAAGATTAAGAACCCCAAGGCCGCCCTCCAGAGTTGGACGGCACACATCATTTAAGGCAACCAGATGAGTTCCATGAGGGTTGGAAGGGTTAGTTCTCCACAAGAACTGCATTCGAAGAGAATCAATCCGGCGCTCGACCTGCTTAGGAATTTTAAAATAGATAAAAAGTATATTGGTAAAGCTGAGAGCACATGTCGAAGCAGGATAAGCCTTCCCCCACGAGATAATAATTTGGAGCTCCAGCCAGCCAGACGCTGCTCAACCCTCCTGATAACAGGTTGCCAATCCCGAGAATAAATATGGCGGTCAGATAGAGGAAGACCAAGATATGATATAGGCAGCGAACCAATTGGTGTCTGGAGCAACTGAGAACAAACCAGAATGTCAGCAGAATTCATGCCAAAACCAATGACAATGGACTTAGCAAAATTAATGCTAAGCCCAGAGAAATCACAGAACATTTCCACCAAAGCAAAGAGGCGCTGTGCCGATTGGGCAGATCCTTCAACAAAAAAGAGTGTCGTCAGCATATTGAAGGGTGGGAATGAGAGAATCATTGGTATTTGGAGTACAGAACCCAGACAGGAGGCCAGATCGGCAAGCCGAAAACATGATGCGAGCAAGGGCGTCCACAACCAGTGCAAAAAGCAGGGGCGCAAGGGGACAGCCCTGCCTAACACCACGCTGGGGTTGCACCCAGCCACCAGAGGGTCGCCCATTGATGAGGACAGAAAAAGATGCCGTGGTAATGCATCTGCGCATCCAAGAAATCCACTGGTCAGGGAAACCACAGCGGCGGAGAGAGCACCAGAGGAATTTCCAGCAGATGGAGTCATAAGCTTTTGCAAAATCAACTTTCCATAGAAAACCAGTTTGTCCATTACAACGCCAGGAGGAAAGAATCTCCGATGCAGCCACAAAACCTTCAGAAATTGACCTGCCAGAAACAAATGCAGTTTGTACAGGATGGATTAGATTAGGAAGGACAGAGCCAAGTCTGTTCGCAAGCGTCCGAGCAATGATAAGATAAGTGCCGTTGGAGAGGGCAATAGGTCTGAATTCATCAAGATGAACCGCCCCAGTTTTTTTGGGAATAAGAAAAATGAAGAATTTATTAAGTCGTTCGAATCCAGAATTGCCAACAGAGAATTCCTGGATGGCAGCAAGAACATCGGTTCTCACAACCTGCCAGAAAACCTGGTAGAAAAGGATAGGAAATCCGTCCGGGCCCGGCGCTCCCTCAGCATTAAGATCGCAGATCAGTAGGGAACACGGACAGGTGAGCGAAACTTGGCCCGGGTTCCGTGCTGTTTGGCCTGAGCGCACCCAACTGTAGTGAAGCAACACGATTTTTAGAACAGGTTGTCCAAAATAGACCTCTTAGGATGCATATCGTCGTGTTCTTTAACAACAACAACAAAGCCTTATCCCACTAGGTGGGGTCGGCTACATGGATCATACGACGTCATTCCGCTCTATTATATTCGTTGATCCATGTTCATAAGATTCGACATGATTTTATGCTGGCTGTCGGGGCCTAACACAACCCTCCTCCTTTATCCGGGCTTGGGACCGGCTATAAAATATAGGCGGAGTTTAAATCGAGGCAATAATATGCAGTAATATTACTCTGTTTGAACCCTATTAACATGCAATCCTAGTGTCAAGAATCCATCCAAGGCTGATCGGAAAATTAACCTACCTCGTGTTCTGCTTGTGTGGATCCTCCTCTTGATCAGCCACCTCTTCTTCTTCCCTCTTTGCTGGAAGTCCTCGAAGGTCCTCCGATGTCACGGTGAAGCATTATGCTAAAAGTTTTCCTTCTTATTTCTTTTTGGGAGAGGAAAGGATGAGTGCAAACTGTAGTTTTTCTTTTTTTTTTTTGAGACAAGAAAGGACGACTAGCAAGAAGGTAGTCATCCAGAAGTTCCATTAAGTACAAACTGTAAACTGTCACATTTTGATGCATTTTTTGATATTACATTGCAACTTATAATAGAGCTATTTTAGGCCTTGTGAATTTACTGCATTTATTGCATCAAGTTGGCTTCACATAGTTGACAAAGCATATCTATGTCAGGCTTGGTTCTGGTTCAACTCCTTTTTATATTCTTGTATTATTGGTGATGGACAAGTTCAAGACTGCAACATTGGCTGAGCGCTTCAAGATTGGAGTTGAACGCCTAAAGTCTGGGGGTGCTGAGATGGGCAAGCAGGTCAGCGGTAAGATGAAAGAGATTCTTCATGGTCATTCACAGGAAGCTAAAATGGTGGAAGAAGCTACATTAGACAACTTGGAAGAGCCAAACTGGGGGCTAAATCTGAGGATCTGTAATTTGCTTAATAGCGACGAACTTAATGGATCTGAAGTTGTAAGGGCTATAAAGAAAAGGATTGTTGGAAAGAACACTAAAAGTCAATGTTTGAGTCTTGAACTATTGGAAGTTTGTGCTATGAACTGTGATAAGGTTTTCTCAGAGATAGCTTCAGAAAAGGTGTTAGACGACATGGTAAAGGTTATTGATAATCCCCAAACGCATTATGCCAATAGGCAAAAAGCTTTACAGTTAATTGAGGCTTGGGGTGAGTCAGATGATCTTGGATATTTACCTATTTTTAAGCAAACTTACATGGTATGCTCTACTCCATCTTTGATTTGTTCATACTTTGAATTAGTTGTAATGATCTGTATTTCTTTACATTCTTAGAACATTAACTATTTCACTTTAGATGTATGTTCATGTATTTAGTCAACATAATAATGTCACATTAATCACTTGTCATTGGCTTGTTGGATGGATGAGTTAGCCTTTTTCTTTATGTAAGAGACGATCCTTGATTTAGGCATCATTAAAACAGATTCTACTAAGATAAAAAATACTCATAATTTCCCCTTAAAAAATATTCTTGATTTGTTTGTTTTATTTCCTATTAATTAGTAAGACATCAAATAAAAAATCTGGATTCTTCGTTTACCTTTTACTATTTTGTTGGCCACTATGGTACTTCTACAGACATTACAGTTGTCCTTTGTTTTGTATAATTTAATTTGATGATTTTTCTAATTTTAACTCCGCCTATGTTTTATAGCCGATCCCAAGCCCGGATAAAGGAGGAGGGTTGTGTTAGGCCCCGACAGCCAGCGTAAAACTCTGTCGAATCTCATGAACATGGATCAACGAATATGTCGTCGTATGATCCATGTAGCCGACCCCACCTTGTGGGATAAGGCTTTGTTGTTGTTGTTGATGATTTTTCTAATTTTAGTTTAATCATTCTTCTCATTCCTCTTGAACCTTGCAACAATTTTATAGAAATCATATTAGAGCTTGAATAAAGACTTATCTACTGCTTTGCACCAAACTTTGATTGAAATTTCGGGAACCAAATTAAAATGAGAATCAGTATTGCTCATAAGTCTGAAACACTTAGAAACATTTTTCACGCAACTAAAGTCATCTCCTCCCACTTACAAATTTATTTGTGAAATTGTGGCAGTTAATCTCCTCAAAAAAAGTTGTGGCAGTTAATATAAGTTTGGTTGATCCCCTCAGTTGTATAGTGAGATGAAAACTTTAAGTGGGTTTTGTTCAAAAGTTTTCTTAAAAGACACAGTTTTGTCAAAACATCCAGTAGTAAAACACTTTTCTTAAGGGGAAAAAGGTTGTTAGTAGTTTGTGAGGAACCCATCTGTAAATGATCATTCAGATGTGCAAGGTTTAAAGCAAAAAACTTTATAATAAGGTGTCACATGAAGAAAAAGGAAAGAACTCCACATACTCAATAGTTTTTGTGCCTAACGTTTAAACATGATTATCTTTCGCATCATTAATATAGATTGATAACTAGCCATCCTTTTACCCTTAAAAGAAGAAAAATATGTCTACCATATACACATGCAATGAACTCTTCCGTTAGGAATATTATGGCCATAATTTGACAAGAGCAGCGCGGTTGGCAAACTCCTGTCAGTATTCTTGGATATTGCCAGCCTATTTGATGTTGCACAAATGTTCGTCTGGATTTTGGATCTCAGCAAGTTCATAATTTCCGTGAAATGCTTTCACCAATTTGTCCCAACACATGATTGTGCATTCACTAATGATCCATGCAAATAGACCTATCTCAAGTCCAAGGTAATTAGAAGTTTGATAATGGTGGAAGATTGTTCTACTGCTAGAATCCACCCTTGTGGTTTGCTGCCTCCATATTTTTGAATATTCGTTTTGGTATGCAGATGATGTGCATAACGTTGCCTAGGTTAACTTATCACAAAGTGATTACCAAAGGTTGAGTCAATTTTTTTGCCCTTATCTTGGTGAGGATGGGAAGTGGTCTCACATTGAGTGATTGCATGCTGGAAATACCACACAAAATACCTGTCATGTACCCCCCCCCCCCCCAAGCTGGGATTTGTATCATGGTGTGAAATGGGAACATATAAATGAGGCATACGAGGATGACTCAATATCTGTATTGAATCAATATCTAAGTTTGTACTTCTTCGATGCGGACTTTTTTTAGAAGGGAAAGGATGACCGCCATAGTTGTGGTTGTCATCCAACTATATATATATGCTGTGAAAAAAATGTACAAGTGTAAGCACTCTGAAAGAGCAACAACAACAACAAAGCCTTATCCCACTAAGTGGGGTCGGCTACATAGATCATACGACGCCATTCCGCTCTATTAGTAACAATATATTCGTTGATCCATGTTCACGAGATTCGACAGGGTTTTACGCTGGCTGTCGGGGCCTAGCACTCTGAAAGAGCATATGGAAAAAATAACTGGGCTAGCCAAAACCCCACTCCATGATAAGAAAGGCGATGTGGTGTACAATACGCTCAAACTGACAACTCTCCCTGCAAAAAATGATCCGGTTGCGTTGTATCCAAACGGCCCAAGCACCGGCCACAAAAGGTCGCCGGTGGCGCTCTCCAACACTGTCTCTGACGCATGAGTCCCCGAAATTTCTGCAACATGGTCTCTTAGTATGAAGAAAAGAGGCTTGCAATGCTCGTCTTAAGCTAGATGCCATGGGATGCCAGGCAGTCGATGAACAAGTGGGGGATGTCCTCCATTGGCTCGCCACATAGTACACACGGTGTGTGACTATGTGGCGCCCTGTAACTCCTGGCGAGAAGCCGACTGCGCTGCAGAAGCCAAGTAAAGATCTTGACTTTCAGCGGTATCTGAGTGTGCCATATGAGTTTGCAGTCGGTTCCGAAATCCTCCGGCCAAGTCGTGGTGGGTAGGAAGCGGATGTAGAGGTTGCGTGTCGAGAAAGACTCTGATAGCCGGACTCATCCGTCCATCCTGGAATGGTCCGAGCGTAGTCCTGCCAGCTGCTGATGGAGGGCCAAAAACTGTCAGATGGGTGTGATATGAAAACGGGGGACCAAGCACCAGATTCCGACCCTCCCTCCTCTGTCCAAGTCTCTGCTATTGTGGTCTTGGGGAACATCATCAGGGCCCAAAGGCGAGGGAATGCCTCTGCAAGCGAGTCCCTGGGGACTAGATGTGCTGCTAGAAAGAGAAGTCCTCCCTTGAGCCTCGGGAAGGAACCATGAGGGGGCAGACTCGCAGGGTCATAGCTGTCACTCCCCGCCAAAAGGATGAGGCTCTGCAAGGTAAGATGGTCCTCGACTCCCAAGACATTTCCCATCCGTAGCAGGTGTAGAAGACTCGCCAAAGACTGTCCGACGATTCCATAATTGATGTAGATCCTGTTGACAAGAAAAGAGAGAATTCTGCTGCTGTACATAATTCTAGTGGTCAACAACTTAGTTTGATTCAGATTTGAAAAATCTGTTAGGAGTCCTAATGCTATTAGGAATGTTATTTCCTTTTTAGTTTATTTTTCTTAGGAGTCCTAAATCCTAATGCTATTAGGATTGTTATTTCCTATTACTTTATTTCTGTTAGGTTATAGGAGTCCTAATGCTAGTGGGATTCTGTTTTCCTTTTGCTATAGGAGTCCTAGTACTAATAGTATTGCAAGTTGTGAGTCCATATATATTGGTCTGACTTGTAAGAGTTGAAAACATCTTTATCTCTTTAATTAAAGTTCCAGTTCAGAGGTTTTTGAATTTCTGAGTTCGTGTGCGCACGATTTTGGCCTTGGATTTCTTCTAAGGTGCTGGTGGATTCCTGCTAGTTTATTTGTCGATTATCGTCTGCTTGAACCGGCGACATCGACGTTTGTTTTCTGCAGATCTTTCAAGCATATCAGAGGCATACTTGCACGGTGCAATAGAACACCGTTCATCGGGCCTAGGGTTTGCTCTTGGCTGTATTTAAATTTTTATACTGAATTCATCCTTAACGCTGCGTCAAGTGGTATCAGGGCGAGGAAGAGATCATGACTGATATTCCAACTAGAAAAGAGTTTGAAGGATTAGAAGCAAAGGTAGATCTCCTTACTGCTGCCATCGAAAAATTGCTTACGAATCAAGGTCCTATTCACACGTGTCCAACCAGAAGCAACCCAAGAAAATCGACGACAACGAACAACCACTTCTTCGGTGGATAGCGATAGTGAAGAAGAGTTAATTGTTGAACCACGAAGAAATTTTGCACACGGACAACCTGATTTTAGGATGAAGATGGAATTACCTCACTTCAATGGTCATCTACCCATTGAAGACTTTTTGGATTGGATTTCGGAGGTCGAACTATTCTTTGAGTACATGGAAATCCTAGAACATAAGCAAGCAAAATTGGTGACATATCGTTTAAAAGGAGGAGCATCTGCATGGTGGAAGCAAATTCAGTCTTTGCGAGTGCACAAAAGTAAACAACCAATACGGAGTTGGAGGAAAATGAAGCAAATGTTGTGGGATCGATATCTTCCAACAAATTATCAACAGATTCTATACCAACAGTTATAGAATTGCAGACAGGGCGGAAGGCTAGTGCGGGACTATACAGCGGAATTCGATCGTCTAACATCTTGCAACAACTTGGTTGAACTAGAACCACAACATGTGGCTCGATACTTAAATGGTTTGAGGTCTAACATCAGAGACAAAGTAGAGATGCAGACTCCTAGCACCATGGCCACTGTAATCACCTTGGTAGAAACTGCTGAACGTCAACTAGAACGAGGAGCCAAGGCACAATTTTGTTCTGCTGAGACTATGGCAAGTGCACGCAATTCATCAAAACTTCTTACAATTGAAGAGGTTGGAAATGCTGACAAAAGCTTAGCCAGCTCTAAATCAAAACTCGCGGGTGCTGAAAATGCTAAGGGGACTTCTAACTCATATGAGAAGTCCAATTTTATTGTTTGTTATCGTTGTAGACAATTAGGCCACCGATCCAACGAGTGCCCACAACGTCCAGCACTCCATTCAGCACGAATAATAGAGGATGAAGAAGAAACTGATGATCAAGTGGCTAATGATGAATATGATATTGAAGAAGAAATCTGTGCTGATGAAGATGGAGAACATCTCTCGAGTGTCGTGCAACGCCTATTATTAATGTCTAGGAAAGAAGAGGACCCTCGGCGACATGAAATATTTCGAACCCGTTGCACAGTGAAAGGTAAACTTTGTAAAGTCATTATTGATAGTGGGAGCTCTGAAAACATAGTTTCAAAAAAAATGGTGGACATATTAGAATTGAAAACAGAACCTCATCCTTCACCATATAAAGTTAGTGGGATTAGTAAAGGCACTAACAAAGAAGTTACACAATTGTGTAAGATATCTTTATCAATTGACAAGAGTTATAAGGATGTGGTCACATGTGATGTATTGGATATGGATGCAAGCCACATCATCTTGGGTCGTCCTTGGCAATTCGATGTTAATGCAACCCATTTAGGGCGAGATAACATGTACAAGTTTTCTAAAGATGGAAAACACATCTCTTTATTATCATTACAGCATGATTCAGTAATTAAAGAAAATAGCTTGAAGAATGGCTACTTGATTGAACAGGCAGATGAGTTCATTTCTGAGGTAAAAGACTGTGGAAAGGCTTATGCACTTATGTGCATAGGAGAAGTTCCTTCAGATCAAGAACACACTACAGAGGCAATCCAAAATTTAATTTCAGAATTCAAAGACATCACTCTTGAAGAATTACCTGATGGATTACCTCCCATGCGAGACATTCGACATCATATTGATCTAATATCAGGTTCAAGTCTTCCAAACCTTCCCCACTATAGATTAAGTCCAAAAGAAAATCAGATTTTACAAGATCAAGTGGATGAATTAATAACTAAAACTTTGCGCAAAAGTATTGCTGTTGACAATATGGCTGAGAAGTTGGAAGAATCTAATGCTAAGTATAAGGAGCGTGCTGACAAGGGTTCTTATCATAAATTAATGAACAAGAAGTTTGGTCCTTGCAAAGTTTTGAAGCATATCAATGATATAGCTTATATCATCGACCTGCCAGCAGACTTGGGAATTTCATCTACCGTCAATGTTTCAAATATCTTTATCCGCCAGGTTTGCTATTACCGAGCTCGGGGTCGAGCTCTTTTCAAGTAGGGGAGCCTGATGTAGATCCTGTTGACAAGAAAAGAGAGAATTCTGCTGCTGTACAGAATTCTAGTGGTCAACAACTTAGTTTGATTCAGATTTGAAGAATCTGTTAGGAGTCCTAATGCTATTAGGAATGTTATTTCCTTTTTAGTTTATTTCTCTTAGGAGTCCTAATGCTATTAGGATTGTTATTTCCTATTACTTTATTTCTGTTAGGTTATAGGAGTCCTAATGCTAGTGGGATTCTGTTTTCCTTTTGCTATAGGAGTCCTAGTACTAATAGTATTGCAAGTTGTGAGTCCCTATATATTGGTCTGACTTGTAAGAGTTGAAAACATCTTTATCTCTTTAATTAAAGTTCCAGTTCAGAGGTTTTTGAATTTCTGAGTTCGTGTGCGCACGATCTTGGCCTTGGATTTCTTTTAAGGTGCTGGTGGATTCCTGCTAGTTTATTTGTCGATTATCGTCCGCTTGAACCTGCGACATCGACGTTTGTTTTCTGCAGATCTTTCAAGCATATCAGAGGCATACTTGCACGGTGCAATAGAACACCGTTCATCGGGCCTAGGGTTTGCTCTTGGCTGTATTTAAATTTCTATATTGAATTCATCCTTGACGCTGCATCAATAATCCCCGCCTGAGCCACCGGGCTAGGAGAGCCCAATTGGCGCACCGGAGATCGCGAACCCCCAAGCCTCTATGGGAGGTGGGCCGACAAATCGACTAGATAAACTCCACGATGATCAGGACCTCGTCCCTATCAGAAAAAATTGCTCCCGAGTGAAAAATGTTGCTACACCACTCTTCGAACTTTTATTTTGTCTTGTTGCTCTCAGCATCTTAATCATTTTTTTTGGTTAATATTGTTTCGCTACATTCATGGTATATAAAAACTTGTCTTAAAACTAAGAGATCTAGTCGTAAAATCTAAACATATATTATCTCCATTGGAGAAGCATGGGGCTCAGGTAGATGATCAATCCATAGATTTCATACTAGTGAAAAACAATAAATATCTACTTATTAGATATTTTCAACAGATATCACAGATTTCCTGAACCCTATAATGGTTCTGACAAATCTGTGCAATTTAAAAATGTTTCAAATATTTTTTAAGATGATAACTGCTTCAAGTACTGAACCCCAAAAGCAAAGAATAATACTTGTGATATTCATAGAAAAATCCAGAATAGCAGTGTGTTTTGGCAGAAGCATCCAGCTATCGGAAACAGGTAGAATGCATCCAAGATACATGACGTCATTTTATGATTAATTCCTCCAAGTGGCCATCAAAACCTTCAGTAAACATTGCATGTCTTTAGAATCAACATACATGACGTCATTTTCATGATGGGTTTTTTCCAGTTAATTCATAGTAAAAAAATTCATTACAGCATAGCTTACTCTTTTGATGGTCACAACTTTGTAGAGCTTAAAGACAAAGAGAATAGCAGTATCCCAACACAATGACAGGGGTTATGCCTCCTCATCAACTCTTGAATCTGATCCAAGTGGAGAACAAGCAGTGGTTCCTCCTGAAAGATACCTTCATCCTAATGAATATCAGCAGACCACAGATCCAGGTATTCCTGCTTATCAAGGTAGCCTTCTCTCGGTGGAAGAAAAGAAGGGGATTCTAGCTGTTGCTAAAAATAGCATGGACGTGTTGTCTTCAATGTTGAGCTCTGGACTGAATGAGAAGTCAACCAAGGTACATTGTTTTTCCTTTGGGCAGAAAAACATATGACTATTAAGATTGGGTAGTCCTCCTGTTTATATTAAAAAATAGAAAAGACATGTACAAGTGTAGGAAAAAAAATAAATGCAAAGATAAAGCAAAATTTTCCAGCTCCAGCTCCCCATTCTCGGATCAAGATAGAGGTATCCGTGCGTTAGTATCCACATATTTTAATTTGGTTGGTTCTACTAATAATGAGCTTTAGAATTTGATGTAAAGGACTCCAGCTACTAATACTTCACTAAGGGGTATTTTTTTTGTAATATGCTCTATGAAGCAGCATCGGTTGGGATAAGGTCTTTCTAGTGTTCTTTTCCTTATTGAGTAAAGTAGATATAGCTTTCCTTATTGAAATAAGTCTTATGATTTATCCATAAATAGATGGGTCATTTGCCGTGTGTATTAAGTTACTGTCTTCTAATTTTTTATGACAAATGGAAATAATTTCTTCGAGTAGTCAAATATGTTTTTGGTTTTAATAACATGATTCAATCAACTCCACTTTTGTATTTTTATTTTATACGTTTCCTTGTTATTTGATTGAGCTATGGTATTTTTAAATTTGCATAAATGATCCCATAGGTTGCATCCATATAAATCAATCTGCCTATGACGTCTGAGAATGAATCGGTTACAAAGGGAGGTCTATGGACCTAATGCAAGGAAAGTAAATACTGAAAATAAAGGGGCACATACGTCCCACCGGTGGGATTCAAACTCATAACCTCTCAGTCTCCGAATGAACCTTCTTTCTGTCAAATAAGTTGGTCACTGTTACGAAGATGGGTACCTAACAAGTTTGGTTTTTAAGTCTGTTTTGCTCTTTGTGTTTGTTAGAAAGTAGATTGTCTCCTTGCTGGCGAACTTCCTTATTTTGGACTTTAGGGTTATGCAAGTGTTTATATGTATTTTCTTTGCTGGGATATTACTTATTATGATGCATGTTTTTCTTTGTCATTTCTAGATCTTCTCTGGAAAAAGAAAAAAAAAGAAGATTGTCTAGATCTTTTTTGGTTGTTTTGACAAAGAAAACCTTCATTTGCCACAGCGAACTTGTTCCAAACTTGTCCCTATTCATATTTCGGTTTTCATCTATTTTTTAATCAATTTTCATCTATACTTTTATGAGCTTCAAATTGATTTAGTGTCATAAAGTTGGTGACGTCTTTTCATCCACTTCGGGGTGAACATCTTGCACTCTAATTTGATAGATGAGCTTCTTCACCGTCTTCCTTGGTGTATATAACTAGATTTTTGAATTATTCCTGTCAAGAAAAGGTCACTCTTGTTTGTGAATGCAGGATGATTTGGTCATTAGCATGCTTGACGAGTGCAGAGAATCCCAACCTGTCATCCAGAGGATCATAGAGACCACAGGTGATGATGAGCCACTGTTTTTTCAAGCTTTGGATCTCCATGATGAGCTCGAGCAGCTTCTTGCTAAGTATGACAAGCTCGGACATGCTACAACGTACAGCGGGCAAGTGCTTGATGATTCTCTCGCTTCTGCTAGCATGACATTTGATCCTCCAGAGCAAAAAGAGGCCAAGGAGCAAAACACATTGTTTGTTGGGAACAACAAAGCAATTCCTTCCACAACAACAGGCATCGAACAGAGAGGAAACAACAAAGCAACGCCCTCCACAACAACAGACATCGAGCAGAGGGAGTAAGTTCCATTAGTTCTATGTGGATGTGGCATCATGAGAACATTTCGCATAATATTGCTGTCAGATTTTGTTTTATTTTGTATCATAGCATAGCACTTGAAGGCGTCTATCTCCTAGTTGTTGTGTCTCAGTAATATTTGTCGAATAGTACCTGTATTGACTAGTTCTATTGAGCGTGCCAGTACCTCTGCTATAATGTATATTACTATGTTCTAAGCATTCCCTTCTAGCTTTTATTTCCAACCTAATGCAAGACGAGATAGGAAGCGCTTAAGAATGTATGGACACGACGCCCTCGCTCTGCAATTGTTTTCAAATATGTTCAAAGATTTGTGGTGTTACAAAAAGCAGGGTAAGATAGAAAAGAAAGGGAACTAAAAAAGTCAGTTGCTTTTGGTAATCAGAACCGGAGGAGACAAATGACGAAAACATGGTAGAATAAAAAAAAAGTGAAATTAGATATCACTTTTTTAATTAGTCCATCAAAACATCATTTTAATTTTTTATATTGTATTTAATTTCATTCAAATATATTTAGAATTAATATGTCGATTATTTATTTTACTCGTAAGAATTATACGCTACGAAGATGTCCGAAACTTAGGCCATTCGATTAGAAATGGGACTTCATTACTTCAACCACTACACATCGAGCAGTAATATATATTTTTTCCTTTTAGTTACACAAACACACGGCTGACAAACTCATGACACAAAATTCAACGTCTGTGGGTACTGTTGAATACTTCGCAAAGTTTATAAAAAATACTTGTATATATTGTATATTGTTATAACATGATTATGAATGTTAAAATATAATAAAAAATATCATAAAAATATTATGATAGTCAATCTAACAAGTTACTAAGATATTGTTGAAGGTACTCCATGATCAATATTTTCAAACACGAGGATACTTGTTTTGTATCTTATATATAAATTTGAGTCATAAATTCGTAGATTTTATTTACAATATTATAAAATATACATAGCTATATTATGACTTTTGAAGGACTTCTAGTATGAGTGAGTAAAATTGAGTTTGCAATTTAGTCACCCCATCCTAAACCTAACATAGTTTTAACTAGGTTTTCAAGATTTAGCTCTCGTCCTAAAATTGGTCCTGATCTAGTTCGGAACCGAGTCATCCTAAATGGATCGACATTATTTTAGGACATCCAATTGTCGTGATTTAATAAAAAATATTTTAAATAAATTATAAAAATGTAAATAAGTTGAAATCCTTGTTTTATTATTTATTCCAACAAGATCATTTCATATATAGTATATTTTTTAAAAAATGTTGTCATATAATGTATAAATAATACATATTTAATATATTATGATATAATCATATAGTATAATATTAACATAAACATGTATAATGTAAAACATAATTCATTTTTCTTCCAATTATACCTTCAAAATTTAATCAATAACTAATTAGCAAAATTACTGAGCCTACATGTGAAGTCGATCAAGTTTGCCTGATCCCGTCGAGTTTACTTCGAGTCTACTACCAAATTCGAGTTCACTCAATTTTATACTCTAGAATTTTAAACTCATAAGAGTTTATGAGTTAACTCGAGAGTTTGAAACCCATATCCATGACGACATGATTCGTTCTCTTCGGTTCGTAACCTTCTCTAACCTTAACATCATTGCTTGACATGGGAGAAATTTACATGGAAGCAAACAGCCATCTCCATTAATATTGTTTAACAATTGAGAAAGATGACAATGAAAGCAAAGTGATATTCATTATATGAATATATTAGTTGCAATATCATGTGAACTTATAAAGATATATTACAAAATCACATTATATTTTTCTCTAATTCATTGTGTACAATAAAATAATACTACATAAAATTTGGAACATTTCAATGGTAAAGGGATTATAAAAGCTATAATATGAGGTCGGATACAAGGAGAAAAAAGAAGTTATGATGCTCAACCTCAAATATTTTGACTATTTGAATTCAAAACCCGAGTCACTAAAAATATGTCCCAAACCCTAATTTTTGGTCCCATGATAAGAGTTAAATTTAATTTAACAAAAAACCAATTTATACTCGAGGACTTTTACTATCATTCTCACCAAAATATCCTTTTTTGTCACTGTGTGCTTGGTAAAGTCACCTACAATTATGTTAGAACTCGAGGAAAGTCAAATTTGACAAACCCCACAATGCAAGATTAGTAGTGAAACCATATTGTTGAATAAATTAATTTTACTTGTATATGAATGAAATAAAATGTAGTTATATATAAAGATTAAAAAGTTAATGTAATAGATTCATGAGTCTACCTAATGGATATTTGGAAGAAATATGAGAATATATATAGGCATATTGGCATGCGATTATAATTGTGCAATCCCAAGTTCTGAGCCTTTAGATTGGTATCATTTTGATCCAATAATTTAGATTATTTGTATTTTGGACCGTCAGATCAAAAAGCTATTAGTATAAAGGTCCAAAACTATTGGATTGGGCTATGCATTTATATATTGTGATTGCACCCTAATATAACTCATATATATATATATATATATTCAAATTAGTATTAAGTTGAATAAAAGAAGCATGATAAAGAGTTTTACAAGAAGGAGTGAATAAAAATATCATGAAATATGTTTTTTTTAAAAATCACAAGATAATAAATAATATCAAATTAAGATTATTTATACAAATCGAAAGTTGATATGATAGATTGATTCCAACGAATTTTTGGATGGAGTATGATGGTGATATCTAGGGTGCATTTGCATCAGCCTTTTCATCATTATCTATGGTGATACCATGCATTACAACTTTCAACATTACCTAGGTCACCACAACTAGGATACATCCTTCTAAATATGCTAATTGGCAAGGTAAAAATTCAAAAAAATGCTTAAATTATTTTTGCATGTCCTTTGTGCAAATGTAAGAGGACATGAACAATGTAGCCTACTTTTTTTGTTGGCAACTCAATATTCCATAAGTGGCACTAGGAGTTATGCGCACTGATAACAGGTTGGAGCTATTCAGTCTGGATTTTTGTGCATGATGGAGTGTGATAATTTAATAAGATTATTGAGTCCTATCAGCAGAAGAATTATGCATGAGGCATGCTTTAGGTTATTCCCGTAAATGTTGAGTCCTATGTTGCTTATTTCTTGTAAAGTTAAAAAAATAACATTGCGTCAATGATTTTGATTCGAACTTTGATTATTTATCGAGATTTTTCCTTTTGTCCTCATGACTTTAAATATTTAAGAAAAATGCACATAGTGAATTAAAACTAAATATAACTTGATGTTTATGAAAATTCACTACAATATTCTAAACATTATAGACAACTACATCAATAGATCAATCTAAGCATAATTTTGACATCCTCGACATAGTTATGTGGCACTAGGCATTGCTCTGATATCATATATAATATATTTGACTAGCACATGATATTCTTTGCTCTAGGTCATAACCCGCATGGTTTCATATTAGCACATGATATTACCCACTTTGAATCTTTGTCTAGCACGATTTCATCAATATCATCAAATAGTAGACTAGGGTGACACAATAAATTTTTGGGCCCAAGAACAAAGAGGAGAACAACATGCCGAGTATAAAGATCCAAGATGTAAAATAGGCTACTGCGCTACTTTGATACTAGGTGATGCATTTTAACAAAATCGTGCTTGACCAATACCCAAAGTGAATAATACAATTTTTAGATTAGATATAGTATATATGATATCAGAATCACTCCACGTGAACCTCTATGTATGATGGGGTGTGACTATTCAACAAGAACATTGAGTCCTATAAAGGAGAAGGATTCATGAGGCATACCTTGAATTAGTACATGCACAAGTCACATAAGAAATGCTACTTATATATGAGAACTTGATATTGACTATGATGGAATAAAAAAAAAGTGTGCCTAAGTATAAAACAGACAATATCATTGCTGAGTTTACATGCGTCAAGAACTAATAGGCCACCATGCTACTTTGAAACCGGATGACGAACAAAACCACATGGGTCAAGACCTGAAGCAGACATATATATATATATATATATATATATAGTGTTTAGGTTGTATTTTTCCATCAATATAAGTTTGTTGATTAACTCAACAGGGTTATAGATAAAGCATGGGTGATGGATACTTGAATTACAATTTGAAAATTTTACGCTATTTTAGACATAATTTTCTACACAAATATCAATTGGGCATTATTTTTTATTTGATAGAAATTTACAAAATTACTTTTTATCTTGTGAAAAGCTAACAAATCTATGCTCCCAGTAGATAGGCTCTTGAGGGTTCTCGAGATATGCATAATGTGAGAATGATGTAAATAGATCAATGTGTGATGATGTTTTAAACGAATGTTGAACCAACATATAAACTAGATCATGATTTGATTGGTTTAAAAAGGTTCAACTAGATTTTATTAAAAATATTATAGTTTTGTTAATAATAAAAACATGTAAAATTATAAAATATTAAACATGAGTATTAATCTAAAGATATTTTTATTTTGTAGAAATGTTATTATAATAATCATGCACAACTTATTTGCATACAATTCATATGATGTGTGTGGTAAGACATTATTTCTATTGATTCAAGTGCAATATTATAATAATAATAATAATAATAATAATAATAATAATAATAATAATAATAATAATAATAATAATAATAATAATAATAATAATAATAATAATAATAATAATAATAATAATAATAATAATAATAATATATTCCTCTTCTTTTTTATCTCCCTTTTTCCCATTACTCTATTTGCATTTTTGTTTTGTTATCCTATTGCCTCCTTCCATTAATCAATTCATCGCTTTATTCCTTTTTTACAATTTTTACTATATATATATATATATATATATATATATATATTACTTTCCATCTTTTTACCTTTGATTTCTCTTTTTTCTTAATTATTTCTCATTCTATCACTCAGGATCTTTCCATCTCCATTTTTTGTGCCTTTTCACCAAAGGAATAAAATCGCATTGAAGTGATTCAACTAGTTAAATGATTTTTTCTGATTAATTCAATTTGGTTTAATGAAATTGTGATTTTGTGCAATATATTCATGATTGAACATGCCAAATTGTATCTCTGATTTTCAAAACACTATTACTATGATGATGTGTGGGTCTATTAAACTTACATGAGCAAGGTTGTTAACATCTCAAGGTAAACTCTTAAACTCCTAGGGGATGTTTGGTTGAAGGATAAGTTTCAGGGAATAAAATGATAGAATATCTATTCTTGAAAAGGTAGATATATCCTTATTCTCGCTTGTGTTTGGTTCAAAGAAAATATAATTTAAAAATATTACATTTTATATTTAAAATATTTTATTATGAATAGTTGATATCTATTAATATTATAATATTATAAATAATATTATAATAATATATGAATAAATAATAAAAATAAAGTACAATTGAAAAAATGTTAAAAGAAAAGAATATTTCTATTCTTTTGTTTTGAAAGAATACACATATTCTCGTTTGTGGAATAAAAGTAACGGTTTCAAGCTTTTTAAGATGATTTTTGCAAAATTAAAATTTGACAATTTTATATTTATTCTGCGTGATGTTTAGTTATATTCCAAAGATATTGTGAGATTCTGCTAATTATTTCAAAACCAAACACCCCCTATAGTCAATAGTCCAAAATCAAGTATAAAAAATACAAGTCAACTCATCTTGCTTCATAGGTCAACTCGTACGAATCTTTTTGTAAAATCATAGTCTATGTTCCCAGTGATAAAGTGATGATATAAGATATATGTTAAAGATATTAATTGATAAAGATGATTCCGGATGCATTTCTTTAGAAGATACGATTTCTAACCTAGTTATTGAACCTCTTCATTCCTCATGTCACCAAAAAAAAACTTTTTTAGTTCAAGCTTATAATTGATCCCTTGTTGTTAGTAGTACGTACTCATGTGATCATCATTAGTACATTATCATCAACTTGGCCTCATCCAGGACAACCTAATAATTTCACTATTTTTTTCTATGTTTCACTTCATTTCTCACGGTTCTCAGATTCTTTGTTTTTTTTGTATTTAAAGAATCCTGCGTTTAGAATTATCATACATTCTAACTTATTGAGAAGTTTTTTTGATATGATAGGTAGACTCACAATTTAGCATATTAAATTAAAATAATAAATAATTAAAATTTGATTTCAATGAGTTATTTCTTCTTCTTTTTTTTCTCATGCATATAAGCTTTTCAATCTAAAATTTCGCTGACTGTTATATGTACATTCTTAGTTTTTTATTCTCATCTATCTCATTAAATACTACTCTCAAAATACAGTTAATCTAATATTCCGAATGTCTTTATTTTTCTCCTTATGATTTTCCCATTGTTCTCCTATTTCATTAATTTTCTTTCAGAAATATGCAACACATCAATTAATTTTTCTCACAAGGAATACAAATATATTTTAGCAGTGAAGATTTACATATGAACATTATCCTTATTTATTGGATACAGGATTGATTGAATGCGAACATTAAGAAAACTAAAATAAAAAATAATATTATTTCATTGTCTCATCATCTAATTTTATTTTAGGCCTCTAAAATGTTAGAGATATTGACAACCTTGGTCACTGAGTCTAGTACTATATATTATATTACACAATGAATTAGTACAAGGTAATCCAGTTCTAAAATATTGTCCTTCCTTGCCGGAGGTAACAAAGCAATTCGTTTACATGACATCAACAAATGTACAATTAAGTTGGGTGCATCTACACTTTTTTAGCCCATCGTCCATATTTGAGAAGCGATATTGATTGTTTAACTCACGCGATGCTACTGAGCGCATTGGCTACGGATTGAAAGATTGATTCATTTATCGTTGAGCCCAACTAATTCGATAAAATGGCTCTAAATCGCGTGACTAAAAGTGACACTTGACACTTTTAATAAAAAAATTTATATTTACAAAAATTCAAATTCGAGATCCCTAGTTAAACGAAAATTTAAACTAGAATGATCGCTATCACTCCCCTCAAACCCTTCTTACTGTGCATGCATTTTGCATGCTAAGAAAGAAAGATATATCAATCGACGTCCGAAAGGATCCAAATGTCCAATCAAGAGACAGCTTAATTAATTTGTCCCCCTCTTCCGATGGTCCACGATCAGTCTCCTCGCTGCCCCACGACATTTTGTTTTCTACCAAGCTCAGCTTGCGATTCCTTTATTTCCACAGCTGGGGAGATTATATAATACTTTTTTTTTCTCTTCGGATAATAATAATAATAATAATAATAATAATAATAATAATAATAATAATAATAATAATAATAATAATAATAATAATAATCTGAACTTTGACAATCCACTGATCAACATGCGTGGCACTCCTAATTAAGAACAACTGTAAATTCATTCTGTACTAAAAACTTGCTTGCGTTTTACAAATAATACAATTAATCCAGCTAGCTAGGTTAACTTTCGAACTTTGAACAAACAATAATTATCATACGTATATGCATGCAGAAATATACAATCTAAATAATTTGTCTATATAGGAACGTTCAAAGTAAAACCCTATTTGGACGCTTCTGAACTTTTACCTCGTGATGTTTTTCAGATACATATTTCTGATAGTATTTGGGTGCACTCGATCGACGCCGTTCGAAACACAGGGATGGCACCCGTACCACACTAACAGCAGCTAACAGCTAGCTAGCGAGACAGTGAATGCCCTGGTGCAACAAGTAATTAACTTGTCTGTAATTATCATACATTCTGATGATGCATGTGTTTGTATGTCTGCACTGCAGTGAGTGCAGTGCAGTGCAGTGCAGTGCAGTGCATGACCTCCTGATCAGAGTTTTTGTCAGCTTTCTTTTCTTTCTCGATGTCGGTGATCGATCTATCTGGAAATGGCGTTTTTTTTTAAACTGTTATATATTTTCTTTCCTTCTTCTTTACCTATATAATATTCAACCCGACCCAACATATTGGCATGAAAATTTATCATGCAATACAAAAATTACTAGTTAAATATAACAAAAAGTTGTGTTTTTTTCGATATTTATAACAAACGAGGAGAGTTAGAGTAGCATAAGATATTAAGGAGCACCGATCCGTACTATTTCTCTCTTTGCTTTTTGTTTTAATATACAAAATAGGATAAATTGTATATAAGATATTTTTTCCAACATTTTCGTTTACAATAACGAGATATATATATATATTATATATATGGCAAAAATATATATTACAAAATAATAAATAATAAAGGCATGTTTTGGAAACATTGTATGGTCATTTTATTCTTTTTTTATATTTTACTGTATGGCTTTCAGAATGCAATGCTTGCTTATTATATGTACATTCATAGCAATTTCAATTATATTCCAATATATTAATGGCTCTAGAAAAAAACATGACTCATGTAATCTTAATTTTTTAGAACTCCACAAAATGGTGTCAACGTACGAATACTCGATTGAATTGTTTAATTCAAGTGATGAATCATTTCTTCTTTTTTTTTCATTAAAGCAAGATTTCAAGTTTTCAACTGATTTTTCATACAATACAAATTAGCCAAAACTTTAACTGCTGAGACGTACGTAATACAAAATTAGTTTTTTATTTTTTTTTTTGCAGAAAATATAATTTATCCATGTGTAAAATGCAAAAAGTTTGGGCCTGGATTTCCCGCTGTGCAGATCTCGGTGTGGGAACAGGAATGTCGCTATAAACGCCCACCTACCCATAGGACGTGGTCACACGTGGAGGAGCACGACATCGTACTGACCAATCCCTAATTTTTACTATTAGATGCATTTTTTTTGCGAAAAGTATATATGTAAAATATTCATTAAATCAATAAAATAATTATATATTAATTTTAAATAGTAAATATGATTAAAATTTAAGATCTATCAAAATTTTCAATGATCATGATTAAGTCGTGTTAATAAGCATGACTATTCAACGATAGTAATTTATTCAGTCTTATATGATATTTTTTTATTATCAAATTATCTTAATAAATGTATATTATCTTTCAATTTAATTATGAATGATAATCATTAAATTAATTATATAATAATAAATAAGCGTTCCACGTCCCATTTCTATGTACTCTACTTACTTATTAACATATTTCTTCTTTTTTTATGCATTCATTTAGTTACGTTGTGATATTACAAAATAAGATTTACTTCAAACATTTTATGCCTTTAGCGTTAGGACTTTACTTATATTGTTTTTGCCAAATTCGAATATTTATAATGTTAAAAATTAAATCCTAGAGAATATAAGTGTGTGAAATGTGATCTCTTTGTCCGACTAGGTCGAGTAATTAGATCATGTTTCCATCGATTTAATCAGAATGGATTGGTTTGAATTAGGCTTTTATTTAAAATAATAATATTTAGGTTTATTTTAAAAATATAATATAAATTTAATTATTAAAAAATAAAATAATTATTTATTAATTATTTTTAGAATAATTTAAAATCAATAACTTTCATAAAATATTTTTTATTTAGAAATATTATATTTAAAATTTTGTGAATATGTTTTACTTTATATATTTCTTTTCTTCCATTTTCTCTTCGCAAATTCCATATATAGCTTCCCTATTGTTAGTTTCCTAATTTTTCTTGCAGATTATTATTAGTTTCCTTTTCTAATTCACACTCCATAATTTATTTATTTATTTATTATTATAATAACATTTTATTTTCATATAATATTTTTTTGTTGAATTGGAAAAATATTGAGCCAGTTTTTCGGTTAAACTTGATTTGATATAGTTCCTTTTTTTCCAAAAATAGTTTTAAATATCAAATCAAATAGGATAACAAAACACTAGTGACAACCATATTTTAGTAAATTAATATAAGAGACCGGTATAAAATTAAAAAGAATTGAATGAATGAGGGATATCATGTTCTTACTCTTTTTATTTATTAGATTAAGAAAATTTGAATCAGATTAAAAGTTTTAAAATGAAAAAAAAAGTTAAATATGATTCATAAATTCTTAAAACAAAAGGAGGGACACTTTCATCGGAAGAGACGACCATTAGATTTAAATTACTGGGTATGTGAACGTAATGCTATATATGCATTATGTTTCTTTAATAATTTAGATGGATAAATTATACTAAATGCCCTCCAACTTTAACATTTACTTAGTAATATCCTCCAACTTCACTTTGTAACACGAATGTCCTCCATCTTTTAATTCATTTCACTCGATGCTCTCTTTATCTGCTATAGCCCGTCTCTCGATCACGAAGCTAATGTGGTACAGATGTAACGCTGACACGACATCTTTTCTTCTCTCCAAATTGACATGATAATATATAAAAAATAAAAATAAAAAATACTACGTTGACGCGTGGGAGGAGGGCGGCAAGGCCCTTCCCTTCTCCTCGCTGACGTGCAGGAAGGGGGCATCGAACGAGGGGGAGGCGAGGGGAGCGCCCCTCTCCCACTAGCCCAACGTGATATTTTTTTTTATTTTTTTAAATTATTCTTTTTAGTAATGTCCTTGGAGAGGAGAAAAGATGTTGTGTTAATGTCATGCTCCATGACCGGGAGACGGGCTATAATAGTTAAAGAGGGCATCGAGTGAAATGAGTTAAAAGATGGAGGACATTCGTGTTACAAAGTGAAGTTGAAGGATATCATTGAGCAAACGTTAAAGTTGAAGAACATTTGGTGTAATCTATCCTAATTTAGATACATACATTGTTTTTTTTTTCAATCTTTCCTTCATTGCATAGGTTCAAATTTGAAGTTTTTTCATTTTCGAAAATGGGGGAACATCGTTTCAAAAATATATATTATATCATCACCGAATTATATATATATATATATATATATATAATATATATATATATTATATATTATATATATATATAATTGTTCGCAAACCGAAAGAAATTGACGCTCATATTTCTAACCACTTAAGTTTCTGGGATAATTATAATAGTTCATCTAATATATATTAGTAATATTAGGGGGTACTAGAGAATTCAAAATTCGGAAGATTATATAAAAAAAATATTCTATCTTCATAATGCCCGTAATAAATTACGTTCACAAGTGGATTAGTTAAAAACTTAGTTTTTTTTGTGTGCGTTCCAAATCTATCAGGAGACTTTTAGAAGTATTAGCACCCCACTAATTCAGAATTAAGGGAATGCCTTTAGAATCTTAGTTTTGAAATACGTTTAATTATGCATTTACTATGTCCAAATTGGCCCATGAATAATAATAAAGACAGCGAATACATTTTATATATATATATATATATATATATATATATATATATATATATTAAAGTTCATTATAAATACTATCCAAATTTAATTTATTGGATAATAATTATGTGCTTCGGGTCTGACCTCTATTGAATTGAAGATTAATTTGTTAGATTAATTAATATTTTTGGTGCCTCTGGAGTTTACGAGAAATTTTTTATGCCCAGAATTATTAGCACTCGACTAATTCAAAACGAGGATGAAAAAATGATAAATATGCATTCTCCTAATTAAAAGTGATGGTTTCAAAGATTGAGCGCCTATCGAATCCTCTGATACACCCCATTATACAGATCAATCTTGATTTATATTTATTTTTAATCACTTAATTATATATTACTTAAACATAGGATTTAATGGGGTGTAGCCCCCTTTGGGTGTAACCCAACCCTCACATCGCAGTTGTTGGATCCAATAGACGACTCATATCACATATCCTCCCCTTTGCCTCTCCCCCTAATCAGCAGTGGCGGTGATCGATGACGGGCGGCGGATTGGGATGCAGAGGACGAGAGGATGGGATATGGCAACGCAACGGGTAGTGGATCGATGGATGGAGATGTAGGGCGGAGGAAGGGGGCGAAAAGGGGGGGGGGGGGGAAGAGAATGCAGGGGGTCACGATCGGGCACGTCCACGGTCGGAGAGGAGGGCGAGGTGATCTATGATAGATTCGGAACGCAAAAGATGAGAGAACAGGGGACGGCAGACAACGGGCGACGAATCAACAAATCGGAGACGCAGGGCAGGAAAAGGGGGAGAAAGAGTATGCAGGAGGTCGCAGATCGAGCGCGTTGACGACGGTCGGAGAGGAGGACAAGGAGATCGACGATGACAACATGCGAGAGAAGCGGGAATGACGTTGACGATGCTCGCAGATCGATGGCGCTCGTAGATATGTGGCGGTGAAGATGGGAGCAAGCAGGAACAATGACGACGTAGATCTGAAACGAAGAGCGACGGTCAGAGGAGAAAAAGAGAGAGCGGAGGGGAGGAGGAAAAAAGAGCATCGCGGAGTAAATCTAAATCTTTTGTATGAAGTGAACGACCCTGAGACGTTACACCAAGTTTCACCTAAGGAGTGTTACATCCATCAATCTCTAAGCATATATATATATATATACATATATATATATATATATATATATATATATGTGCGCGTGCGTGCAGGGATATATATATGTGTGTGTGTGTCACGGGGCGTTTCCCGTGACACGAAGCATGAAGCCTCGCGGCACCAATGCCGCTCAACTTATAGCCCTCGGCCGCTCAGCGCCGAAAACATGGAACACATGCAGCCGCCCCGCACTGCGTAATATTGCGGAATACCAAGTTACCCGCCCTTAGGGCATTTATCTTGTAAGGCCGTCCTTATGAATGACCAAGTAGGTGACGTTCCCGTAGGGTACGTCTTTTGCATCTTCAATATGTAACAAGACTCCTATACCTACGGTACACTGGAGGAGTTCACTAGTGCCTTCCGAGGCCCAATTGTATGTTATGTTTCATCATATTTAATACAAGTAAGCTTTCCTTTAATTCTAGTGTCATGGCTTTGAGCGTGGGGTGGCAACTCACATCGGTGTCCCTTCGTGGTCCCTTCGTCGCCCCTTCGGACTTTAAGCGCCTACATTAGTACTGCAACGCGCTAATGCCACGGTCTCGTGACGAGTAGTCCAACACTCTAGTCATGTCCGTGATTGAATGCCTATAAGAGCGACTCTCGGCATAGTCGTCTCGACCATAAAACTTCCGCTGCAAACTCAAAACAGGCTTGGCTAGGTGCCTATCCGCCTAGTCACCGCACGTGGTCTAGTGTCCGAGAATGACCCCGTGACAAGTGGTATCAGAGCAGTTCTTCCTACTCAGATTACCCAGCGACGATTACTCGCTTGTGTCGTCGCAACGTGCCCTGGCGTAGGAAATGTGCTTCTGCTCAAATACTCCATCACGCCCAGGCGCACTGGTATCATGGTCTTTGATCGTGAACGCCAACGAGGAAGGCATGGCAAGCCTCCTCGCTGCACGCCCAGTCGTGCCCCGCAGCATGTTCCTCATACACCCGTGTCGTGTCAAGGAACGCACGTCATGCATCATGATGGTGGATTGATCGCCCCGCCTAACCGGGACGGTCATGCGTCGCTCACTCGAGCAGATCAACCACCCCAGGTATACAGTCGGGAATCCTGAGGTGTCGCGCTGCGTCAAAGAGTGGCCATATGCTCCGCATGATGGTCTTGCGCTGCTCATATCATGAGTTCGCTTACACTAGCGCCGTGTAACTCGGAGGACCCGTGTTACATTCAGGGACTGTCGGTCATGCACTGTCATGACGACCTGGCGCTGCTCGGTATTTCGTGGCGTCGCATCGCATGCCCAGTCATGCAACGTGAAGTGCACAATCGCTTCACGGGAGAGTTGGCTTAAAGACAAATATCAAGGTTCATGGTCCCTTTTCGGCCAAAGAATATCATCCTTTCGGCCAAGGAGCATCAATCACAAGCATCTTGTCGTGTCGCAGCATTGCCTGCCACGCCACGATGACTTTCAGGAATGGAGCAAAGCGTTGATTACTTGCAAACACTCACGGACGAGCTGTCAGCCTTGCCTGCCTCGTCAAGTGTCGCCCCGCAAGCGGCGCAATGTCATCCATTGAGGAGTGGGACGAACCTGATACATGCCAACGCAAATCGACGCCTCAACTCAGCGACCAATTTGGCAAATGGTCTGAGCGTCGAGCATTGGCGAACCTTGGCGTGCTGCTGTCAAGAGTTTTGCCGCCAACCGAAGGAAGGAGTGCCCTTTCCTTTCGGACATCGCCTCGAGTAATCGAAGCGGCCTCCGAAGATCGCAATGCGAAGGTTTTGAAGGACACATTGGCGATGTCGTCCCTTCGAATGGAGATGGAGGTAATGTTGGGAGCTCATGCCATGAGTTCACCAACCGCAGTCCGCTTATCTAAGCGGAGCGTCTTCACAAGCATCCGCCCGGATTAGTGAAGGCCCAGAACGGCTACTCTTTCGCAAGGGTCAAGCCGCCCGGTGGACGAGTATGTCAAAGGTGTATGATCTAGGATGACAAGCACAGTGACATTACTTTGTCCAAGGTGCGGACGGATGAGCATCTAAGGTGCATCCTCTCCGTGAACGAGCACAATGATCTCGCCCCGCCCATACCCCAAAGGGATTGTCAAAGCTTCAAAGGAGGTCCCAGGATCGGAAGAAGGCATATCCCAAGAACCCTGCAAGATGTGGCAAACTCAGGATGGCGTTGCCATCGCGACAATGTGGAATGTGGCAAACATGCATCCCAGACATGGGACGGAAGAGTTGGCAGTTCATCAATTATGCAAGCCTTGACAAGTTGGGACTAGAGGTCAAGATCGCATTGTTCAGCATCGGCCAGATGAGCATGTTGAAGGAGGAAGTGAAAGGAATCACCGAGCTCCGCCTACAGTGTTCTCAGGAGGATGAAGACCCAGTGTTGGTGCTCTTCAAGCAGAGGGGTTAGAAGCTTTGGACTAGGAAGGAGTTGGAACGACCGGATCGTCCAACCTCCGCTCACTAGTCGACGCTGCCAAGTCAATCGGGACAAGTGCCATACCACCAAAGCCCTTGGGCAAGGGCAATGATGGGGGAGAGAAGCTCAAGTCGCAAGGAGGAAGCTACTTATGCCGAAGATAAAGATCGCCCATCGAAGCAGGAGAAGAGAGTCGAACCACATGCACATGTGGGGAGACCCTCATCATCGCTCACTATAGCGACTGGGAGTGGACAAGGTGCGGAATGTTATACCAAAGAACCTTGCTCCACCTCAAACCGTCGAGATATCTCTTGTCCACCAAGGGGAAGGTGGAGCTGTTCTCAAGGCTCGGCGGACGAAGGACTCAACGTTGTAGCCATCTGCAACTTGGGGACAGCGAGTTGAATCACAAGGAAACGTGGGGAGACTCTCGTCGTCCACTATGGCGACTTGGATGGACAAGGCATGGATTGTCAGATCAAAGAACCTTGTCCCGCCTCAAGACTGTCGAAACATCATGTGATCACCAAGGAGGAGGTGGTCCTGCGCTTTTCGTTCGGCAGAGGTATGGAAGACTCTACGTTGCAATCATTTGCAACATAGAGACATTGAGTCAAGCCCACAAAGAGACCTGAAGCGTCCCAGAGTATCCGTGGGAAGACTCTTGTCGCTCATCATAGCGATCCCAGGCACTCGAAGCAGACAAGCTACAAGCATCGACATCGGAGAGCTTGTGCTGTTTCAAGCCGTCGAAATTCAAGAATGATCATTGAGGGTGAGATGGTCCCGTACTTTGCATTCGACGGAAGGAAGACCTTATGCTGCGGCCATCCGCAACATGAAGGTATCGAGTCAAGTCATGCAGGTCGAATGGCAAGACTCTTCATCGTGTTCTACACGACCCTGAGGCAACTCTTCTCCGCGCTATTCCTGAAGGCATACAAGAGTTGTTTCACCCCCAAAGAAGCCAAACCACACAAGTTGACGCTGCGCAAGTCGAAGAGAAGTGAAGCCAATAGAGACTTGATGGACGGATAGTTGCTTGGTGAAGTCAGACCGCACATGACGGACTCCATTGGCGCTGCACAAGTGATGACCCCGGATTGGACGAAGGATCAGCGAGCGAAGCAGGCCTGAGGGAGGAGTCCTCAGCGAGACCCCAAGGAGCGGGCATTCCTGGCGTTGCGTGATGCTGGTGAAGTCGAAGTCAAGGCGAAGAAGGCAGAATTGAACGAGACAAGCGAAGTCAAGACTCAAGACGAAGGCCCCGAGGAAGTCCGGACAACGGCGTCGGGGGCGTCGCCGACTTTGGTGGGGGAGAATGTCACGGGGCATTTCTCGTGACACGAAGCGTGAAGCCTCGCGACACCAATGCCGCTCAACTTATAGCCCTCGGCCGCTCAGCGCCGAAAACATGAAACACATGCAACCGCCCCGCACTGCGTAATATTGCGGAGTACCAAGTTACCCGCCCTTAGGGCATTTATCTTGTAAGGCCGTCCTTATGAATGACCAAGTAGGTGACGTTCCCGTAGGGTACGTCTTTTGCATCTTCAAGACTCCTATACCTACGGTACACTGGGAGGAGTTCACTAGTGCCTTCCGAGGCCCAATTGTATGTTATGTTTCATCATATTTAATACAAGTAAGCTTTCCTTTAATTGTAGTGTCATAGCCTTGAGCGTGGGGTGGCAACTCACATCGGTGTCCCTTCGTGGCGTCCCGTGGTCCCTTCGTCGCCCCTTCGGACTTTAAGCGCCCAAGCGCCTACATTAGTGCTGCAACGCGCTAATACCACGGTCTCATGACGAGTAGTCCAACACTCTAATCATGTCCGTGATTGAATGCCTATAAGAGCGACTCTCGGCATAGTCGTCTCGATCATAAAACTTCCGCTGCAAATTCAAAACAGGCTTGGCTAGGTGCCTATCCGCCTAGTCGCCGCACGTGGTCTAGTGTCCGAGAATGACCCCGTGACAAGCAACGCGCTAATGCCACGGTCTCGTGACGAGTAGTCCAACACTCTAGTCATGTCCGTGATTGAATGCCTATAAGAGCGACTCTCGGCATAGTCGTCTCGACCATAAAACTTCCGCTGCAAACTCAAAACAGGCTTGGCTAGGTGCCTATCCGCCTAGTCGCCACACGTGGTCTAGTGTCCGAGAATGACCCCGTGACAAGCAACGCGCTAATGCCACGGTCTCGTGACGAGTAGTCCAACACTCTAGTCATGTCCGTGATTGAATGCCTATAAGAGCGACTCTCGGCATAGTCGTCTCGACCATAAAACTTCCGCTGCAAACTCAAAACAAGCTTGGCTAGGTGCCTATCCGCCTAGTCGCCGCACGTGATTTAGTGTCCGAAAATGACCCCTTGACAAGTGCAGGGAAGGAAATGACTTTGTCATCATCAAGATGCGGCGAAACGTTGGATTCGGGATTCATGTAGCAGATGTTTCCGTTGGAAACAATATATTGAGTGCAATCCAAAGAAATATGTGGAGACAGAAATACTCACAAAATAGTAACATTATCTATGTCCCTCACACGCAGACATATATAAAAAGGAGAGTTCGGATGTGCCTTTTGATTTGCCCTGCTGGTCCTTATACACTGACAACATCCTTGTGTTTGCTCTCACATTTTTCTTCTGATTTATGACGCAAATTGAAAAAAACAATATTTTAGGTAAAAAAGTACTTTGTTACATTGTTACATGTGAATTTTATTATGATTTTTTTTCAAAATATATAAACAATTTGTATTCAACAGTAAAGATTATTTATGTATCATCACTTACTTCTTGGTTAACCGGTAAAGAAATTTGAGTTATACAGGACTTTGGAGAGTTTTATTATGTTTGGAATTTCTTGAGGAATTGAGATTGCCATCATGCCAAAGGATGAACAGGAAAAAAATGTTATGCAACGAAGTTAAGAAATTCGAAAGCCGAGAGTATAAACACGATTGCAAATAGTACAGAAGAACTAATTCTACATAGACATTCAACAATAACGAGTAAAATTAATTATTTTTCACATTTGTGCTTCAAACTTTGATTAATTGAGGGAAAAAACTAAAATTTCTTCATGATCAATAGGCATTAACTTAAGAGCTAGATCATACATATAAAGTTCATATTGAACTTTAGTAATGTGCAACTGAATTAAAATTTAATCAGTTTATGACGAGTTAATTTACTTGTGAAACTCAAATAATTAACACCCTTTTTTTAACATATATACATATACCTTAAATTTTTACAAGTTTTTCCCTCTTAGTAATAACATATCTATCGCCACGCTTCCAAATCGATCCTGCCATGTAGAAAAATTTAATATTAGAAATACTATCAACTATGCAGACTCTGAATGAACTATTGATTGACTTGCTTCTTAAACATAACCTAAAATAAATGGAATACCAACAATAATAACAAGAGAAATATCACTAAAATCGAAAGTTCAATATACTAATGTAAAATAAAACCTAATGCCAGTAACATAGGGGTGTAAGAAAAATCAGAGCAATCCGAAAAATCTATCTGATCCGAAAAAATCGAATCGAAATATCTGAAAATTAGAAGTCCGAATATGATTTAAGATTATTTTAAATAATCTAGAATCCATCTATTAAAATTATGGCTCCACCTGAAAAATAGTAGGGACTTGTGGAACCCATTATTTATTTATATAATTAATTCATAAGCTATCTTTTTTTTTAATTATAGATATAATAATTTTTGTATAAAATTTTATTCTTTTCTATCACATTATCGAACTTTAATTTAGTCAATTTAAAATTTTACTAGTATATTTTAAATTTAATATAAATTAAATACTTTTATGTTAATTTGATTTTATTATTATCTAAAAGTAGGACAAAAAAATCATCCGAGAAAACCAACCCGCTAGAGAGTGGTCTTTATTTTTATAAATGGATGATTTTTAATTTTAAAAAACAACAAAAAAAGTAATGGGTGATTTTTTTTGAAAATCCAATCCGACCCGAACTACTTTCACCCCTACATGAACGTAAGAAATGAGAGCTAGCATAATTCAATAAGTCTAGGAAAGAATTAATGATAAAAATGATGATCATAAGACCGCTTCATGTTCACATCACCATCACGAATGGGAACAATCACTTTGGTTCATCCTTCGATAATTTGATTATTTGTAGGATCAATACAAGAGAAATAATAACTCGTGAGTTGCAACCTAGTAGGTGAATAATAAACAATGGGTATATAATAAACAATAAAAGTATAAAATTAACGTATAAAGAAATGTATAACATTTATAATCATCAATGAAGAGGAGATCACTGTCAGATTACTAATAATAAGCATGAACATAATTCACTATACATACCATTAAAGATCAATAAAAGAAATCAATGCTATATTCTGATCAAGGACATGTACTTTATATTTCAATGTCATAAATCAATAATCCATATATGCAATGATAGTCTTTTTACACAATATCATTCATGAACAATTTCGTTGCAATGAGGTACCATGTACAATTGGGTTATGATTATGCATACTACACTATAAGAAAATTGGTGATTAGCGACCCAACATACGTGATGAGGATATGTATGAACCCATGTCCTAATTATACTATGCAAATATCCTCATTCAGGGGAGGATAACCTTTTTTTATTATTTGATGAGGAGAAATCATGCAACAAGGATATGTATGAACACATGTCCTAATTATACAATGCTACACAATAATCTCCCATCCATCAATAGCATGATCATCCAAATTTTTATCTTTAATTAATAATTTAAGTTCTCATCTTTGTCCAAATTGGATTTTTGATCATAATTATGCAATGACATTATTCTGAATCAAAACAATCATCTTATTGATAAAATCAGAGAGGTTTAGACCATACATTGTAAGAATAAATATAGAAATGGTCTTTTTGTGATTGGACTTGAGTTGGGTTGGGTTTGATCCTGTCTGATTTCTACAGGCGGTGGTAGACTACCATGGACTTAGCTCGAGTGTGGCCAAAGTGTTTTGATCTTGTCCTCATCCTTCTCCCTCGCTAACTATTCTTAATGGTCCCCCAACTTCAAAGGTCGCTCTCCCTTGGTCGTGTATCTGTTGCCGGTGTCATCAGATGAGGGAAAAACGAGGAGAAACAAGAGGAAAGACATCAATCAAAAGGGACCAGAAGAAGATGGCAACTACTCTTCACCTTGGTCATTCCTTTGCTCTCCATCATGTCCTCAGTGTTGTCCAGGCGAACAACAACATTGCCATGCTCTATCCAGCCTAATCAAGCAGAAGAGGCTAAAGAGAGGTCATATAATTAAGAGGTGGAGATAGGAAAGAAATTGGTTAAGGTGATAGGAATGGTTTATAGGAAAGAGGACTAGTTATAAGGATACCAAACTAGAGATAGTTATAATGACTAATTTTTTGTCAAAATAGTTAGCAATGATATATAAAATTTGAAGGTTATAAAAAAGCCAAAATCGTCGTGGAAGTTTTATTGAAATATCAAGCTACATAGGGTAGAAAGTTTTAAAATTTTTTGTGCTGAATTTTTTTAATCTTTTATTATCTTTTGTGCTTCATTGAGATAATATGTAAAAGGGGAGAGTTGAAGAATTTTTTTTGTAACTCTTGTGAGATTGAGAACTCCTTGTAAAGAAGTTATCACTTTAGCTTCTGAGTAAAGAAAAGAGTGTGTGTTAGCTCATTGTTCGAGAGGTTGTCACCTTACTCTCAAACGAAGAAAAGTGCACTCAATGTAGGGGTTACCTTCTCCCAAATTTGAAGTAAGGAATGACTAGTGAAACTCTAATGAACTCGAGGTCAAGACATGAGAATGGGGTCATAGGCGAAGAAGTTGGACCGAATCTTCACAAAATTTGAGTTTGACTTTTTTTTCTCTTTTACTCTCTATTCTATCATACAATTTGTGCTCACACCATTATTTTATGAAATTAGTAGAAGTTTTAAACACCAATTCATCCCTCTACTTGGTGTCAAATGATCTAATAATCAATATTAGAGAAAGGTTGTTCTCATTTTTAATATTTAACAATACATAAAGTATGACATCATTTTTTGAAACAAGATCAATCGATTTTTTTAATCAACCAATTTTAATACTTCAAAATTTCTTATTAAAAATATGAATGAAATCATATTTATGTTTATATTGACCTTCATATTTGGAATATGATGATTTTCAACTTTTTCTTACTAAACTTGAGTCTAGAGCTAAAATGCTTTCTTTTTGCTCATTAGATATTTCTATCTAAATCTCATTCCTAAATACTTTACCTCACATAAGATTGACTAAAGTTGCTATTTAGATATGAAAAAGACAAAAAAAAGATGAGGATAAAGTAGGGGTGAGCAAAATCAATTCATAACTGGATCAATCCCGTCCGATCCCGAGATCAGGTCTCCAAAATTTGGATCCGGTCTCAGAACCAATTTCGATCGGGTGGTTCAGGATCGGCTCATCCTGAATTAATCAGAAATTTAATTGCGACGACATGGTTGTCCCAATTTAATTGTATTAAAGTATTTTAAATAAATTAATATATATATATATATTAATCATAATCAAATTCATGCTCTCATTTTATCTTTTATTATCAATAAGATCATTATATATATTATATTTAAAAATGTTATAAATATGATATATAAATAATACATACTTAATATTTTATAATATAAATACATATTATAATATAAAATATTTTTATTGAAAGTGAATCTAAGTTTTTTGAACTGAGACCCAGTCTTGACCCAAAGTAAGTCGGATTTGTAAGAATCGGATATCACATAGATGAAATAAGTGATTATTAATTTCACATCCAACAATGATCTAAAGTTTTTTTAATGAAAAAAGTATTATAATCCTAATAATGATAATGATGATATTACTTTTTATGTTCAAAAATATTTTTTTTCTTTAATTTAAAAGTGTATATATATATCTCTCTCTCTCAATGCAAGGAGGAAAATAGAAACTTCATGAATTATTTTACTATTATGAAAAAAATGATTTTGAAATATTAAAAAAGAAAAAGTTGTATACGTGCTTACATGAAAATGAGGTTTTGAAATAGAAAATTGATTCCCTTGGTACTATTTGTATATCTTGTGTTTGTTTGAAATATGAAAGTAAAATTTATCTATTTTAGTTTAAGTTTTGAAAAAGAAAAATGATACATATATTATTGAAAATGATACTTCAAAAAATTCTATCGATTTGTGATTGTATAAGTGGATCTTATGAGCATTTTAAACATAAACATTTGAGTTGGCATACTTTAAATTGCAAGTTACAAGAGAAAATAATTCTTTACATAGTTTTTTAATGGTAATCATGCTATATATTTAAAATGTTCTAGTGATATTCAAAAGTCTATTGATGATGTAAAGTTTTTTGCAAAAAATATTTCTTATGTTTTAATAAAGGAAATTGATCTTGAAATTTTTTTTCAAAACCCCACTAATGGTAAAATGATATAGCAAAATCGATTTACTAACAAGTGCATTTGTAATTACTCAAGCAATATAAAAAATAAGAGTAATGATTTACAACACATGAGAAATACTTATCAATTAGTTGTCTAATCTCAGGACCTAATAAGAGATAAAAAAAAGAATTTTGAAAATGGATTTTCTAATTATAAGATAAAATAATAAAAATAAGATAATATGTTATAATATGGTGAAGAAATTTAGGGTACATGATGATAAAATTCATATAGATGATTTCACTAAATACCCTCTAACTTTAATGTTTCTCATCTCTATTCTCCAACTTTACTTTGCAACTACACTGTCCTTCATCTTTTAACTTATTTCGCTAAATGCTCTTTCAATTGAAAATAATCAATTTTTCGATCGTTAAAAATAAAATTTATTTTAAAATAAAAATTAATATAAAACACTAGAAATAAATAAATAAAAAGGGGGTGCGCACCCCTCTTTTTTATTTTAATATTTATATAAATTTTATTTTAAAATAATGTGTCACGTTGCGAAATTATCAAAATTTGGTTGTTCCCGGATGAAAGGGCATTTGGTGAAATAAGTTAAAAGATGGAGGATAGTTTAATTACAAAGTGAGATTGGAGGATAACGTTGAGAAAACAAGTAAAGTTGGAGAGTATCCAGTGAAATTTATCCATTAAATTGCGGTCTCAACAAATTGATATCCACTTAATTTAATTAAATTGAGCTATCTTAAATCAATCTGAAGCGTCCACTAATTGAAATCCAACAAATCATATTCAATTTAAAATTCACTAAATTGCACTACAAGAAAATTATCATTTTTCGACGGCAATTTTTGATGGATAGAAATACGTCGCAATTTGCGACGGATTTTGCGACGGAATTATTTTCGACGAATTTTCCGACGGTTACAACCGTCGAAAATGAAAATAATAGATTATGTAATTTATTATATTATTATTTTATTTTTCTACGTTTAAGAACGTCGATATTTCCGATGGATATCCATCCGTCGCAATTTCCGACGGTTATGACCGTCGAAAATAAAAATAATAAATTATGTAATTTATTATATTATTATTTTATTTTTTGACGATTAAGAACGTCGATATTTCCGACGGATATTCATCCGTCGCAAAATCCGCCGCAATTTCTGACAGTCGTAATTGTCGGTAAATTTATAATAATATAATATGAGGAGTAATTTATTAATATAATTTGCGACGGTCCAAATCGTCGTAATTTCCGATAGTTAATAATTAACGACTGTTCAAACTGTTGGTAAAATAAAAATAAATATTATATTTAAAAATAATTAAATAACTAAATATAGTATTTTATTTTTATAATTAAATAATTTTCGACGGTCACAACAATCGATAATTTTAAAAATAATTAACATTTGCTTTTCCGACGGCTTGAGCCGTCGGTAATTAAAATTTTGTTATCTCACTTTTTTTCGTTTTCTCGCTTTCTCAACATTCCACCTATATATATATATATATATATATATATATAATACCCCTCCTCTCTCCATCCTCTCCTCTCTCCCTCTCTCTCTCCCGGCCGGCGAGCATCTGACCGGACGTCAGCGTCGACCGCCGGCGACCCTCTCTCTCTCCGACCGGGACCACCAGGCGGCCGGATCTCGTCGCTGGCAGCCGGATCCGGCCCCCAACGGCCGGTCAGCTGGCGAATGAATCTGGGCTAATTTTTTTATATTATAAAAATTCTTTGCGACAGTTTTGACCGCCGAAACTTCGGCGGTCGCTCAACGATCGCCGATATTTGCGGCGGTTTCGTGGACCGCCACAAATATCGACGGTCACGACCATCGGAAATCCATCGAAATTTCTGGCATTTTTTTCCCAACCGTCGAAAATTGATTTGCGACGACCATTTTTCGGACGTCCCGATTTCGTCGAAAATGATGTTTCCGACGGTTTTGGGGGAAATTACAGACGGTTCGACCGTATGTAATTTTCATATTTCTTGTAGTGTTGGATTCCCTAAATTAGGGGTGTCCACCGGGTCGGGTCGACCCGGTGAACCCGAAAATCCGACCCGACCAAGACCCGTGTTGGGTCAAGCTCGGGTTCGACTCGTGACCCAGATTTTTCTTTTTTAAAAAAAAATAAATGATTTTTTAGTTAAAATTAAAATATGAAATTAACTATTTTAAATGTAGAAAAGTATATAAATATTTTAAAAAATATTTTTGGTATTTAAAAATAATTTATTTTATATTAAAAATAAAATAATAAATACATTTTAAAATTTAAAAATAAAACAAAATAAAAAAAAAAGAAAAATGCTGGTCACCACTCGACCAGGGTCCTGGCCCGGGTCAGGTTGAGTTGGATCATAGTAAAAAAAAGAAAAAAAAAATAAGAGAATCCGACCCGACCCGACCAAACTTGGTCGAGTTTGTTCACGAGTCGGGTCAAATCCGACCCCAGAACACCCTTATCCTAAATTATGAATTAATATATAAACTAGTAGAAATTAATAGATCATACAAATTTAGTTCTCCACATACTAGTTATTAAATTTTTGTCAATTAATAATCTCAAATAAAATTAATTAATTAGCCTCATAAACCTTAAAATTAAGTACTCCTCAAATTGGTGTAAATTACTTTAAAAAATTAATTTAACTAATCAAAAGTGTTGGTCATGATTAATAAAAAAGACAAATAATTAAATTAGGGTTCAAAGTGCCTCCCCTCAATTAAACATCTCCTAAAAAATAGCTGAAATAACAAACGAAGTTCATCGTAGAAATTAGGAGAGACCTAATAGGTCATATATAGTAGTAAAAATTGAAACTAAGACATCTCTAAAAAGTCTCAGTGCTGACGGGCTCAAAAACTTGATCAGAGTTGCAGTTGCATCTTTGACCATTGCACTCTCTCATTTCTCTCGGCCGTACATTCTTTAGAAACCGCGACTTCAATTAATTGTTGCCGAATGCCCAACCCTTAGAGCATGAGCTATTTGCTGCAGCTATGAAACTTTAATTTATAGGGTACGACTAGACATAACTATTTATCACGATGCATCAGTCAAACGATTGAAATTAATCTCCATCGCAACTATGATTTGAGTTTGTTAAGATAAATAAAGTTTTCTTGGATAGAACCATGCTTCTTCATGATTATTAGATAGATCAACTAGGTGTTGCCACGTCAGAGAAATATGTCATTCACAGGTCACCGCGATAAAAATTTCTCAGGTCGTTACTTATTATCTAAGCTCTATCAAAATGATTGGTATCTTGTAATTTGATGGTAATATGAATAGTTGTCGAGGCTTATAGATGTTAATAAAATCATTTTTTTTCCTTGAACACGATAAATCTACACAAACAATAATCACATTGAGGTAGATCACTTATTTCATAACATATGACTAAATTAATAAAAAATCAATGCACATAATAATTTAAGTTACAGAAAAACTAATTAAAATATACTACTAAAATGTGTTAGGTCTTACATGCATCACCCACATGGATATTTTGCAAAATATCTTTATTCGTTTAAATCCAAAAACTCATGATTATCATATGAAATTTAGAAACTCTTATGATCGTTATTTGAAAGCGAAACCCTCTTATGAACATTCGTAGAAAGATACATTTTATTGAATTATTTAAATCAAATTCTTTTCATGATTATTTTTCAAATATGAAATATGATTATGACCATTCTTTAAAATCACATATCCTTTTTCATTGTTGTGGATTTCGTGATGGATAAAATATCTACGCCGACATACAAAACGATATATATTCTCACAAAATGGGTCGTATTTGTTAACATGTCAAATAACGGATGTGATTAACAGTTGCACTGTCATACAACACTGGACGTGTGCATCACAAACAGTCTATGTTATCTTGCAAAAAATCAATATTTTTAGTTAATGAATATTATTTAATTGGTGATGTCACAAAATGCGTTTTTCCATATGATGCATCCTTCAGGGTACAAATTCCCATGTAAATAAATCTCCATAACCCACCACATTTTATGCAACCCAATCTCGAGTTTAGAGCATCATTGCAAAGGAACATAGAGAGAGCCTCGAGTTGTTACTAGTTGAAAATTCATTCAGAAGAGTCTAGAAGTCGAAGAGTTAGATTTTTATTTTTTTTAATCTTTTCTACTATTCCATTTATCCATTGTAATCATGTCAATCTCTATCTGTATGGGATAAATCCCTAGTTAGAATTAGTTTTGTTGAACCTTGTTAGATCTTTGAGTAATATTTATTTTTTTTAATATGAATGTTTCTTTTAATACTATCTTATGAGATGTTTGATTTTGACTAATTGGTACTATGGAGTTGGTTATTTTTAACTCTTTAATTGATTGTCTTTTCTCATTTTAATAATTTTTTTATGTCATTTCTATCTACTCACTTGAAATTTAGATACTACCCAATTGAAATGTTTTTATATATTATCGCATCTTTAATGTATATTTGTCTAAAGTTACAGATAAATCTAGTTGAATTGTCTCTATTAATATTTAGATAAGATAATTTGGTCATTTATATTGAGTCTATCTTTAAGCATACTTTCCATCATATAATTTATATATTTTTAAAATCAAATCTTCAAAGTAACAACAAGGAGATAGTTACTTACTTATACCTAACATTTATCTTATATGAACACTTCTCATTTATTATAGTTTTGGATTACATCAATTTAACATTCATTTAATTTCAAGAATCCCCAAGGAATTCCAAGAATTCTTGTGAGTATTAATAGTTCTATTTCGGGTATCCAACTACATAAGATAAATTAATTCTCGTAAATTTGACACTAATATTTATTACTTGATTCGACATAATTCTATTGCTATTATTATGCATTGTTACTAATGGCAAATCCACACAAGACTAAATCATTTTTTATCACTTGGAGCATTTATATCCCTATTGGAATATCTCTTCTTCTCTCATTCTTTGTACTCTCTTGTCTGAAATGTTCATTGTAAAAGAGAGCTTGACTGTGTGACTTTAACTTATAATCATGATTATGTGCTCTACAGTACGCGAGATCATATCTTAATTCCCGGACTGGAGAAAAGAGTATTATATAATGCATGATTGATGAAGTACGATAATCAAATCGGAAGGCAACCCGTAAGAAGAACATCGAATGTATTTAGCATAAGGTAAACTAAAAATACTCATGATTGTGTGCTCTACAGTATGTGTAATTAAGTTTATTGTAATCATGATCGATCGTTTTACAATATGCATGTATTATTTTGACCACGATTCAAAGAAAATTTATCTTTTCACATTTCTTTTTTAACAGAAAAAACATCAAAGATTTTCAGTATTATATAATGCATGATTGATGAAGTACGATAATCAAATCGGAAAGCAACCCGTAAGAAGAACATCGAATGTATTTAGCATAAGGTAAACTAAAAATACTCACAGATTTATACAACTAATAAAGAACATAAAAGAATGATTGGTGGAGAACAAAATATGTATATACTTTCATAAGACATATATTAAACAAATAGAAAAGAGAGACATCAAAGAAAAACTTGCTAGCCATTCTCACATGCATATATTAAACAAATAGATTGTCATCGCGAATTAATTGTGACCTCTTAATTTTCACAAGACAGCTTGCGAAAAGGAACATCAATTAGTTAATTTGCATCAAGAAGAAATTATAGGGCTTAAAATTGAAATACAAGTCATATATGCCATTTCTTCCATATATACAAATCGGAAGAAGAGATAAATAACACACTAATCAATTAAGTTAAGCATGTTACTTAAGCGCGAGCATCTTATAGTATAAAAAATATGTTGCAAATATATATTATATATTTATATTAATATAGCTCAAAAGATCTTATGAGCTTGGATCTTGATTTAATCAACTGTCACGTACTTAGTTGATGATAATAGTTGTCTAATACTATTAAATATGTCTTCCTGTGGAGTCATGAAGACTTCCTGTGCGAGTATATAACACCAGTTGAACGAAAAGGAAAAGGACAAACCATGCATACTGCATACAAAGTAGGACCGAATTAATGACTGCAACAAGGATCACAGTTCTAAGTTAATATATTTATGTGACAATACAGTACGTAAGACATGGCAGAATCCAATGGGTATCCACTCGGATGCAATCTAACACAAAAATGGTAGTGAAAGCAAACAAAAATTGACAAGACATACCTCAGCTGTTTCTTTTTTTTTTCTCTCTCTTTGAAGGTTGCTCCCCACAAGAAACAGGAGAAGCCAAAGAAAAAGAGAAGGCTTGTCCAAGTGCTTGCTGAAATGGAGAGTGTGTGCGTGGCTGCCTTCTGCTGCCAGTACTAATTATCATTAATACGAACCTGAGTCCTTAAGCTGACTCTTAACATGCAGAATAAACTTTCATTTGGTCACTGAAATGTGAGGGAACTAAGCAAAAGAAATGCACATGATCAATTAATTTTAATGATATGATTTTAGCATCGAAAACCCTACCATGTAAGCATGAGATCCAAGAACGTCCATCTCTAGAAAACATTATACTATCTGCTACATAAGAAATAATATCAACTGATAGTTATCAATAATTTATTTATAGAAGGACAATTAAGGTCGTAGATGGAGTACCGGACAACAGATAATGAAGCTTAAAAGCTTGAAAAGAGATGCAGCTAGAAAAGAGAGAACATGAAGCTTAAAAGCTTGAAACGAGCCACGTACGTACACTAATTTTTATACCATAATACATATATAGATACTAACAGTAAATGCGTAGCGCACAGCATGCATGCTCAGTAGTCTCTACTTTTCAAGGAGCACTGGTGAGGGCGTAGGTGCTGCACAGGCCGGCAGACCAGGCGGTGGGATCAGGGGATTGCGGCAAAGTGGCACTAGCGGCAGTGGAAGCTGCTGCTGCTGCTGCTGTTTCTGCGGCGGCTTCTTTCGCTTCTTCTTGTCGTAGCTGATGCCCCGAGCCTTGGCTTGCATCTCCCGGATCTCACGGAGATACATCCTCACGGCCCTCGCCCCGAAGGGATTCATCTCTGGCTTGCCTCCGTTCTCTTCGAACGCCGCGCGCAGGCGACCTATGAGAGCGTCCAGAGACCCCCACGCCTGACGAAGCGGGCAAGGACACGGAGCAGGTGGGTTCGGGTGTCCGAAGAAGGGGCACAACGGCGTGTGGACCTTCGTCTTGCCGAACTGGTCGAGGTAACGCAAGAAATCGAGGACGTGCGTACCGTTGCACCGAGACAGTGGCATCGGGGGCCGGTGATTCTTCAGATACTGTCCAAAGGTGTTCCAGTCCCGCCGCTTCTGCGACTCATACCTGCTCGGCAAGGGGGCTGCCGCCGGTGCTGACGACAAAGATGGCGAGGCCACAACAGTAGCAGCCGTAGCAGCTGCAGTAGCAGCGGCAGGGGCGGAGGAGAACTTGGGATTGGGTGCCATATTGAAGCCGTCCGTTGGAAGGATGCCTGCTGCACTTGGTATCATCTCCATGTATGGCATCTGAAGCAGTAGTGTATCAGGCTTGATCTGTCTCTTCCGAGATGGTATCTTGAATTTTGCTGGATCAGTGGAATACTATTTAGCCAAGTATTTGTCTGCTGATAATTATCACTGGCGGATGATCTAAGCATGTGAGTTGGAGCAGATGATCTTTGTTGTATTCTAACAGAAGCAGATGGTTTCCTTTGTTTCCATATATGTGAGTAGAGAGAGAGAGAGAGAGGAACGAAACCTGAATTAGAATTGAAATCAGATGTCAGTGGGCATAAGGTGTGAGGTGGTCCTATTTAGCTGTTGGGGGCTCCCTTCTGCAAGATATTCTGATCATAAACTTTGAGGTTGGATCACTTGAGGATCGGAATTGATGTAGAACTTTTGCGCATAATTTTTTTCCTTGATTTGGGATCAGTAGGATGAGGAGGTGTTGAGGGGGGTTTATCAACAGAGAGCCTTCCAGCGAAACTGCTGAGGAAGGGGGCGGAATCTTACTGTTTTTGCCTCCTTTAGTCAGGTATTCCTGAGCATGCGGGCCAGTGGCCACTGCGGCTAGAGAATAAGGGAAGCAAGGTCTAGGGCTGGTGGACTGCATGCTTTTTTTATGATCACTGTGGGAGTACACATGTAGTGGATACATGGAATGTTTGGCCGCTTTCAAGTTGTGTGGGGGATGGAAATTCTGAAACAGTTTGGATTTATGTATGCAATCACGGAGCGTGTGTGCGTGCGTGAGAGTGTGTGTGAGAGAGAGAGCAGTGTTTATGTAAGCAATCACAGATGTGTGTGTGTGTGTGAGAGAGAGAGAGAGAGAGAGAGAGAGAGAGAGAGAGAGAGAGAGAGAGAGAGAGAGAGAGAGAGAGAGAGAGAGAGAGAGAGAGAGAGTGCATGGAGCTTCTAGCATAATATGTACGTGCCAAAGGACAAGCGTGATGATACATTGTCACATCGCCAACCTCTGGCAAATTTTTTTTTTTACGTCTGCCGCTGAATTCTGGAATATTATCACCTTGTTACACGCAGGGAATGTGGCAATCTTTTCAAGGTGACCAAAGGAGCTGCTGCTAATTGGCTAATTGCATGACTATCATGGCACCAAACAGTAGCACTTTTAACTTTAATGTCTTCTTCTATCGGGGCCGGGAGAGAAGAATACTTGCGAAAGCCAAACCAACCGGTCATTATTTCAACAATTTAAAAGCAATCCCTTTTGAAAAGAAAAAAAAAAGAAAGAAAAGAGTTTTAGCATTTTGGTGAATTTGAAAGGAAAAGAAATTCAAATATCATATCCCCCGGGAGGGACTACTACTACTCCTGCCCTTGAGGCCTTGATCCTCACATCTCCTCCATTTTTCCCTGACCCGAATTTTCATCCTTTTTTATAATATAGTTATCGAATAATATTTTTGAAAAATTATAAAATAGTAAATGTATCATTTAAATATAAATATTTAAAAATAATGCAATATATTATTTTATTATAAAATATTAAAACACATAAAATAAATTTTAAAAATATTAGATTATTATTAAAACTTAAATAATTTAATATTAATTTTAGTGATCGTGAATTCACGGAGTGGGGTTCTGTATCCCGATCCCAATTCTTAAAAGGGCACAACTATTATCACTTCAAAAAATCTATTATCACTCTATTTTATTTCACAAGGATAAAAATGTTTAAACACTTTTAGAATGACCGATAGTATATTTTTGAGTGATAATAGTTATGTCATTCTCAAAATAATCCTATCCCCTATTTGTGTTTTGATTTTACATTATTTATGTTACATATTTTATATTGCTTATAACAATTTTAAGATTAACATAATATAACACTAAATTTTATGTTTTGCCTTAATTAAGTCATTAATCAAAATAAATAATATCATCATATGTCATCACATATATACAAATGACCAATATTATTGTCCTTTAAAATAAATTTAGTGCTCCATGAAGGTTAAGTAATAGGGATTTGTTGCTGCATTGTACATCACTTAACTTCCTAATTATAATGATAAGAGGTACACAATAATACTTCTTCATTATTTATTAAAATATATAAGAACAGTTTTTAAATTTGTAGTTATTTTAGTAATATAAGTATAATGTTCTTTATATTATTTAATACTATGAATATATATATATTATGTTATATATGAAATTATATAATAAATAATTATTATAAATTTAATAATTAATTAGGTATGTTAGTCATGTTAAAAAATTATTCTCTCATATCTTCGACCAATTGGAATCCATGCTGCAAAATACGGACCAAATCAATTGGTTCGACTATGATTCGTGCGACTAAGTGGTTCATATCTTACATTTTACCCAACTACCTTATGCACCTGATTCAGATGAGTTACTCGTTGACACTCCCTGAACCAAGGTCCAAGGTTTAAAATTTTGGTGAATAAAGAAGAAAAATTTGAAGGTGGTGAGTTGAACCTTTGGCCATCCCTTATGATTTTATATTATTTTCATTTAATTAGTATTCCTCGGACGTCAATCGTGAAAATTATTAATTATATATTATTTTCATTTAATTAGCATTCCTCAGGCATTGATCGTGAAAATTATTAATAATTAAAATGCAATATTATACTTTTATTATTAATAATTAAATTGTAATATTCCAAGGTTTAATATTATACTTTTATTGAAACAAATATTTTGTTTTTATAATTAAATTGTAAATTATTTGTTGTGTATTTTATGATTTGGCCTTAAATTTTGATATACAATAATATTTATTTTGTTAATTTTTATTGATGTAAAATACATATTATTAATTACTTATTTTTTTGGTCTGGTGATGGTTCGTCTAGGAGTGATAAAAATCCGTGAGGGCAGGGATCCCTTTAGAGAATTCCTTTTTGGGGTATGTTAGCGAGAATTTTTTTTTCATGTGGAGATGAGGACGTACACTACAAAAAAAAAAAGTTTCCGACGAAAACATATATTAATCACAGATGAGTTGAATTCCATCACAAATATCTATTTTTTGTGATGAATTTTTTTATCACAAAGCCGATATAACTCATCATAATTATAAAATAAAAAAGAAACATAAAAATAAAATTAATCACAAATTGTAATAATTGTTTGTGATGATTTTGTGACAAAATATATGTGTGATTAATTTGTGATGAATTTATGTCTGATAGATTTGTGACGAAGTCATTAGTAAGGAATTTGTGACACTTTTTTTGTGATTGTATTGTGATGATCTAATAAATTTATGAGTGATGTAGTTGTAATGGAACCAGTTGATGGCATGCTATTTATTGGTGATAAATTTGTGATAAAATTTGAATTCGTAATTGTGATGAAATTGTGTTTATGTGAAATCCCAAGAGGATTACCAACTTGAAAGACATACAAATCTTCATAGATCCACATATTCTATGATTTCATAGATCCGCATATTTTATGTTCTGAAAGCATCTTGGATGCATAAGGTCTTGTTAGAACCGAGAGAAGGAAGTACTTCAATAGCATAGGTTCAATTCTATTGCTTTTAGCTTGTGTTAGATTTAATATTAATCATAATTACCCACTATATAATAGCAAAAAGTCATTATTAAAAAAAATAGATGAGATATAACAAATCCAAAGCAAAGATAATATTGTATCTAAATGAGACAAAGTATTGAAGGTGTCCACAAATGCATCACCAAGTATCATAAATTCATCCAAATAAAATTTTAATACTACAATGGATAGTGTTGATATAACAATTTGATGTTATGTTATGAATACATCTAAACTTAAATAATTTGATAGCATTCTATCCATCCAAATCCTTTTAATTTCTTCATGCATCATCATTCATCAATACCAAATGTCAATCTTCAAAATAGTTATCAATATCTAAAGAACGAATTAAAATAATAATTAACCCTAGGCTTTAAATAGAGGCAATACATGAAGTATATTATACAAATAATAATTCATTTAGGCTTGTTATTTGTGGACTATTGGTTCATATATTCAAAGGCAATACTATGTCTCCTTGCCTCTTGTACAAGCAAGATCAAATGAATATTTGTGGACTATTGGTTCGAACAAAAGAAGCATCAAGTGATGTTAGGTTATCTTACAAACATAAGTATGCAACTAAAATGCAACAAATGATATAACTTGAAAACACATGACCCAAACATGCCAACATGAATCACCATCCTTGGCTTACACTACAAGACAAGTGCAAGGATTATCAACATGACAAATAACTAAAAAGCTCCATGCTTCATATGACTTAATGCCAACAAGAAAAATAATAGTTTCATTCGGATAAGAAGATGAAATCAATTCCAAGGGACAAAACAATGTGATCATGATATGTACATTGACTATATATACATTCCTCATTCTTTAGGCTTTTTAGTGGATGTAAGCTTTTTTTTTTAATTGGTAAAGAAATTTAAAAAATAGTGGCCACAACTTTAATCTAATAAACTGATCTAGAGATGACAAAAATGTAATGTACTAAAAGACAAATCAAACAAGAAAGGAACATCTAAATAGTTGTGTGCCAATTTTATTTTGAATACTGAATTCAAATTTTTAAAAAAAGGAAGATCAGGATCGAGCAAAATTGGATGAAGAGCAAGTAGTGCAAAGAGTAGGTGAAACTAGGGAGCATTTCTCATAAGATGATTATAGGTCACAAGAGGAAAGAAGAGTGCCAAAGGAAGAAAGCAAAGCCCCACTAGAGCAAGGAGGAAGGGAGGGGGAGAGATAGATGGAATGGATGAAGGAAGCATAAGGGTCAGATGTCTTATCACGATTGGAGAAAGGAGAAAACCTTGCAGCCGCAAACCATCAAGTACAGTCGGGTAGCACATAGTGAAAGAATTGGACACACCGATAATGGCATTTTGAGGAAATACTTTAAGCTGTTTCTATCAAACAAATTATTTTATTTTTTTATTAAACAAATTTGATGAATTTTTAATGATGGATAACTGATATATATTTTATTAGTATAAAAATCATATTAATTATTCTTTCACAAATTAATCATAGATTCATCACAATTTTGCGACGATTCATCACATTATTTTATCAATGTTGATATATTTTCTTGTAGTGAAAGACGGTGGAATCTACACTTCAAAAGGTATTGTAAATTTAATTTCATAATTAATTTTTAAAAGTTCTGAAGATATAAGAGCATAATTTCAAAGTTGTAGCTTTAAATTCTATTCCTAATTAATATTTGTTCTTCATCTTTAAATTCACTTTCATAATTACATCAAGTAAATGATTTATCACTTTTCTTATTATTTATTTTATTTATTAATTTACTTAAGACATTACATATAAATAAGAAACTATGATTTAAATTCAAATAAAATATTTGTGAAATTAATTTCAAAGAATTCAAAATTCAAATTTCTGTCCGAAGAATAAAATTGACAATTTTTTCTAAAAAAATAGATTTTGCACAATCGTTCAACCTAATAAATTTTTTCTTAAAATATTAAAAATTATATTTAGCATACTTTAACATATGGGGCCATATTTTTAAAATTTAAATGGATTTTGGCACTCTTGATAAATCAGTTGTATTTCATCCATGATCTTCACAATTACAATGTTGTCATTCACAATATCTATATTCTTCTCTTCTTCAGGACCCAGGTTGTGGCACAAAACCTGGCCCGGACAAGATCCGGTCCAGGTCCGGGTCTAATGAGTGAAAAATCCGTCAGATTTCGGGTCAGGACCGGGTCTGCAGTGCAGATACTCGACCCGGACCCGACCCGATTTATTATTCACTATATAAGCCCTACTCCCATTTAGTCCTTTCATTTCACATGTCGCTTTCTCTCTCCCATCTCTCTCACGCCTCGCTCGATGCCCTCTCCCTTTCTCTCTCACGACGACGGCGACTCCGACGAACTCTCGACTTCGGCCGCCCTCCCCTTCTCTTGACCCTAGCGCGCGGCCGGATCGGCCGTCGAATCTGGCAACTGGCGGCAGATCCGACCGCCAGGCGGCCAGATCCGGCCGTCGAATCGATCACTCGGCCGGATCCGATCGCTGGCGGCCAGATCCGGCCGCTGGAGACCGAATCCGGTCGCTGGAGGCCGATCTGGACGCCTGGTAGTCGGATCGGCCGTTGGCGATCGATCCGGCCGCCTGACAATCGGATCTGGTCGCTTACGGCCGTTCCGAGCACCTGGCGGCCAGATCGGCCACTGGCGGTCGATCTGGGCGCCTAGCGGCCGGATTTGGCCACTGGCGGCCGATTCGTTCCCGACCGCAAACCCGGCGAATTCTCGGATTGCCGGGTCTGACCCGGATCCGATCGGGTTCGGGTCCGGTACCGGGTCAAAAAAGTTTTGACCCGGCATAATTTAGGTCGGGACCGGGTCCGCTGAGACCCGGATCCGGTCCCGGGTTTGCTCAGCCCTAGGTTGTGCGCACGAAAGGTTGCGCAATCTATAACCTTTACTTGGACTCGATAGAAATCATCAATATTTTCATAATCGGATTGGAGATCAGATTAGCAAGCCAATCGAGTCAAGATTCGACTAGTTCAATCATGATTCAACTAGTTGAATCAAAATTTTATATAATAATATTATTTATAATTATTTAAGAGTAATTTAATATATAAATTATTACAAAAATGATTAAACCAATTAAATAATTTTTTACCGGATGTTAAATTAAATAATAGATTTCTTTTTATTATTACTAATATAATAGTATAAATTTAATTTCAATATAAAGTTATTGACTAATATATTATTGCCAGTTTTTATTCTCTTTTCATATATAACTCTCTTTTATTTTATTTGACTAATAATAGTTTCTATTTTAGTAGTTTTCTTTTTATTATTACTAATATAATAATCTAACTTTAATTTCAATCTAAATTTATTACTAATATATTATTACCGGATTTTATTTTATTTCCACATACATCTCTCTTTTTATTTAATTTGACTAATATTCTATTTCTATTTTGATTTATTTCCTCTAATCAAGGATTCAAGATTTTTCCTTTTATTTTATTTTATTTTCTTATTTTATTTTTTTCTTTTTCTCTCCTTTTCACATTCACGTGCAAAACTTTCCAATTTGTAAAATCATTTAAACATTTATATTCCCTAATAAAAGCTTTCCATATTTTAATTTTTTTCAACCGAGTCAAGGTGGAAAAACGGAAAATGAAAGTTCGCCAATAGTCAAGGCTTAAATGTTTAAATAATTTTATAATAAAATCAGAAATTTGAAAGATAATATTATTTATAATTTTTTATAGTAATATAATATATAAATTACTAAAAATTATTAAATAAATTTAATAATTATTATTTATCACTATATATTAGTTTAAATAGTAATTTTATTTTGTTTGAATATATAATTACTAATATAATAGTATAAACTTATTTTCAATCTAAAATCACAATTATATTTTATTCTCTTTCCATCTATAATTCTCTTTTATTTTATTATTCTCTTAATAATATTTTTCAATTTTTATTCATTCTCTCCAACTAACATCTTTCCTTTTATTTTCTTATTTTAAATTCTTTCCTTTTTTTCTCCCTCAATCTTCATAACCTTCCAATTCCATTTAAAATAATTTGGTAACTTTAAAAGTTTTAAACTTTAATATCCCCTAATAAATTATTTCAATATATCATATCTTTTAAAATAAAAAAACCAGGTTCAACTGAATTCACCGCTTCAACTTGGTTTTTCCGAGCAAAGCCGGTTTTTTTTTATCATTTCCGATTTTACTAATGAACTGAATTGTTTCCTTACTAGTTCGCGATCGGCCCAATTGAATCGATCGGTCCGAACCGACTTTTGAAACATTGGAAATCATTAGGCAACTTAAGGGTTGCAATGAGTCAGAATGGAAGATGGGCGCTTTTTTGTGTATCAGATACATCTTATCAAATATGTCGCAACAAATATGGTATTTGCATGTTATGAAATACATGATGGAAATAAGTGATAGTCTACGAGGTACAAGAAAAAATAACCCAAAAGTTTAATCATAAATCTCATTTGAAAACTTAGAAAACTTCTAAGAAAATATCAATGTTTATATTTATACTCCTAGCATTCTTAGTTCAGCCCATCACTTTTGAGCTAAACTCAAAACCTAAGGTCTTGCTTTTATTCAACCTGATTTTTATTGAGATGAACTATTTATAGTAACAGAAAAAATTTGCAATTGTAAACTTTTTATTAATTCTGTATTTTTTTTCTGTTTTACCTCTTCTTAATGTTCCTTGACAGATCAACCATACCTTAATTTGATTTCAAGCTATTATTCAATAAGAATGTCAACAAGCATACTTATCAAAATAAGCAATCCATTCTTGTCCTGTCATTTAGCTTCAACCAATATGAATTTCTTATAAGTTGACCAAATTTCTTGAAGTTAATAAAAAAAATAGAGAAAATGAATTCTTCTCTTCCCCCAAACAAACGAAGTGAGTGCACAACGACAATTCGAAATCATAATTTGCACTATGTATTAAGTCAAGACACATTAAGGTTAGTTTGTAGAATACCCCAATGAAATAGGAAATTTTGAATTCAAATACTTGAATTTGTCCGTCGAAACAGAGGTTCACAGAGCTGACATTTATTTATTTTTCAGAGGGAAAGCCGACATTTATCACGACATTATATTCTCGATACATCGAGCTGCGATATTGAAGTTTCACATATATCTAATTTTATGCACTTTATAGATCTCTCAAAATCATTTATATACTACATCTCTTTGGTTTTCTGTGGATTGAGGACAGAATAAAGCTTGGTTTCAACACCTAAGTTACAACAAATATCAACAGATCTTACTGGAAAAAAAGTCAGTGATTCATGAATGTCTACTCTCACAGCCTCTATTTTCTAGTAACACAAGGACTTTATTATAAACAGAATCCCCACTGCAAATTTTTTTCCCCTTTTGCTGCTAGAAGCAAGATTACTGGTGTGATGGTGCAATTTCTGCAAAAGACAATCTTACAGAAGCACCAAGAAATTAAGTTAATATTAAATCAGTTACCTTCTCCTATGTTTCACAATTGGTTGCCGAGAAACATTTGGATGATCTCTCAGCTTCCTTCTACTCCTGGTTGGCAATTTCTTGTTCTCCAATCCGTCATTGGACTTATCCAATGCATATGCCTCTGCCATCTTTTGCCTGCAGTCTTTGCTTGCAGTGTCATGGTCAACCACTGTTAAATTTACGGAAGGAAATATTTCAAAAATAATATGATGGAGACATAAAACTAGTTGTCCAGTACACAGCAAATACATGTTCTAATATTAACCAGACATTGTTCTTACGTCGATACATGCTTAACAACCAAATGAATACTGCAGCATATACAACAGATCAATGAATACTTGTTCTGATTTAGTCAGTGCTTGATCTCAGGATGAACAGTACCTATAATTATTTTAACATTAGCTCAAAGACAACCGTGCATTATCACAGAAGCTGTAGGGTAAGCATAATATAGAAGATTCCAGGAATGTAAGTAAACTTTGTGCCTTTAGTATTGTTGCCTACATATAAAACACAGAACAAGCCTCTTTGACAGCTGCTTATTGAGTTGCCATTTACTTGTAGCCTCGATTGTTCTTTCCTCATTCCTATCATCTATTTCTGTTTGTACATAAGCCTATTCAGTGTTTAGATAGGGATAAAATAAGTCTTTTCCTTTTTGTTTTTCTTTTTCCTTTTGAAGAACCCAGAAAGAAGCAATCTAAACACCTCAAAATAGAGCACACAAATCCTACACATCAAAACTGACCTGGTTTTGGATAATCTTTCCCAATAATGCAATTTGCTTTCTGTTGTACACGTAATGGAGCTGTCCAAGGTTCATAGATATACTCTTTAGGCATATCTGTGACATAACACGTGTCTAAATCAGAATTGTCATCCTTGGATCAAATTGGTGATGATGAAAAGTTTATTACCCTTCAACACTGGGAGAAAATGTCTGACATAATTTCCATCAGGATCATACTTCTTTCCAAAAGATACTGGGGAATAGATACGATAGTACTAATAAGCAAGCAAATAAGAATTATAAAAATCATTACAAAAGATGTAACCAAAAAATCAATACAAAAGTGAAGCATGTAATAAGTATTTATTACTACCTGGTGAAAGAATGCTGAACATGAAAGCCATAACCAATTACCGTTGTTGATAGCCCAGTCGGAATCTATCAATAATCTTTCAAACACATCTCGTCCCTTTTCCCAATGGATAAACTGCAAGGAATGTTGTTAAGATTCTTTTTCACAAAATTGAAGAGAACTAGAAGCCTATATAAGATTAACATACTTTCTTCATAAGTCAAACAAGTTATTTTCCATTTTGGTGATTTGTAATCAGCAGGTCAGGATAAATTATAAAGGTCATGAATTTTGAGCTCAAGAGGACCAGACAGATCAACTTTCTAACAATTAACCTCACATTCAACATGTTTAACTTATCTTTTCCACTAAATCATTTTAACTTATCTTGTTAGCTTCCTGATGTTCTTATGAAAACACTCATCGGTCTCATGATGTTAGGTATGATCCAACTACAAAGTTGCAAGATTCTTGACAATGAAAATCCTATCTTTTGTGATATCACGGTCAAAGCAGTACTTGATACTAAATTTGGTAAATTAATGAATTATGTCATACCAAATCGCCACGTGTCAGAAAACATGCAACTGAATGCTGTGCTAGATGATGAATCCATCCCCATTTCTTAAGCTGATATGAAGTTTAAACCATGCAAGAAAAAAGATACTATAAGCATAGAAATTTGATTTAATACAGAAACATTGTAATAATCTTTGGTGACCCAACCTGAATCATGATGGCATCAATCCAAGGATATCCTGTCTGTCCTCGCCAAGCTCTAAGCATTTTATCATCATTCCTCCAGGGTATCTAGCATGTGGGAACAAAGAATCTGAATATTTAAAGATCAAAATTGAATTTCTGCAACCTTCAGAGCATGTATATGATAAGTTCTGGCAAGTGCAGGATGGAGAAAGACTTCAAAGGGAAAAAGAGAATTATGGTAGATAGCAAGTTCTATCTCGACATTCTCTTCAAGTAAATTAAAATCCTCCACAGAAAATATGGTTAGAAACTCAGTACCATAGGCCACAGCATAAAGGGAATGTAGATTATTAAATATTTGAAAAGAAGAAGAAAATATTAGACAGAAACCACTTTTCTTCGTACCTGTTTGCAAATTGTGTTACCTTTCCTTTGATCAAATTTAGGAGTTCCATAGGCCACGGTATAGAAAAATTCTCTCCACAACAACTATCAAGAAGAAATATTAGGAGTTATGTTGCTTTATGCATTACACTAAAAAGAATGAAGGGATATCAGGCTGATTACCTGGCCAATAAGTGAAACAGGAGGGGAAGTGTGCTTTCCAACAGTCTCGTTGACGTTATTAATGCATTGATAGAAATATCTTGAAGAAAGGCAGCCAAACTGCAGGTTTTAACTATCAGGAAAGAGGACCTTTGACAACTTCAATGCCGGTGGTAAGAAGGCTAAGAGATACAACAACAACAACAAAGCCTTATCCCACTAGGTGGGGTCAGAGATAAATAATAAATAATGATAAAATTGACTTGCCTTCAGATATGGTGATAAAACTGTAGTTGCTGGCTTTAGAAAAGCTGAGGGATCACCCTTTGATTTCTCAAACTTTGCCACCCATTCCTGGAAGATTGACATGAGATACAATCTTTTTTCAAGGACCCAGAGTTAATTCTAACAGGTAAGCATAATCCCAGGACTGGAAAGCTCGTAGGTGGAATAAATTTTCCTTTTGCCTTTTCATATTCTATTTTCCCCTAAGCTTTCCCCAGTAAAGTGCCAGGAAAACAAATGGCAATCACAAATTGAGAAACATAATTCATAGACCTGATGTTACTTTCAACAATTTGAGCAATTTCAAGAAAGGTAAGTCTTACCAATTAAATTATTCTCCAACTATCATTCACATATGGTTAAATGTGAAAAATAAGACTATGAATAAAGAAACTTTTCAAAGAAGGGAAGGTAAATTGATAACATACTTTGTCATTAAGAACGACATTCAATCTCTGAAGAGCTTCTGACTCACCACCTCTGAAAGGGGAAAGCTCTTCCTGGAACAACAAGGTAATTAATCTATTATAAAGAACAGATCCATATGCATTTTCCACAACAAAAACACAATACATCATACCATATCAATATCTTTATATCCAAGTTCCTCAAGTGTGGGAACTGATGTAAGCAGCTCAACTTCTCCAACAGGGGGAAGCTCAGAATACCTCACCTCAATGGGTGTTGGGGGTTTCCCAGCAAGTGCTAGAAATGACTGATACGTCAACGGTGGCCGTCCACCATTCTTTTTCAACAAAAAAGAAAAAAACCATCAGAAGGGTTGAATTCTAGAAGACTAAAATATGAGCATGGCGGTTTCCGAGCATAAACCTTTTCTATTATCTCTGCAGGGTCGAAGAGAGTATGGCTGACAGGTGAAAACACTTTGACTCCCGATTTGGGGGCAAATTCCTAGCAAGAACAAGATGATTTATGCAAGAACTTTTCTTCTTTACAACGGTCCTCGTTACTAACGAAGTTTACGAAACTACATTTACGATAATTTTAAAATCTTAAGAACATAGGAGCACGAAATTGGAGACGGAGGCAATCACCTTGACTTGCTCATCCCGAGCCATGCCATAGGGCTCAGTGTCGCATTCGAAGCAGAGTTTCGCAATCTTCCACTGCAAAACAAAATTCCAACATCGACGGCAACGAGATGAGGCTGAGTAAGAGCAAACACAAAGAACTAAGAGCGAGCGCGTGCGTACTTACGTCCTCGAGGGCGCGGCAAATAACGGGCGCGGGATCGCCTCTGAGGACGAGGAGGCGGGAGCCGAGGTTGCGGAGGGACGCGTCGAGGTCGGCAAGGCAATCGAGGAGGAAGCGGATGAGGCCGACGGCGGCGCGGGTGGATCCCGGAGAGAAGGCAGAGGGGTCGGGTTCCAAGTAGTGGGGGTCCAACACGAACACCGGGAAGAGGCGCGTCGCCCCACGCGCCGCCCGGTCGAGAGCCGGGTTATCGTGGATTCGCAGACCCTTCCTAAACCACACCATCGCGCTCCCCGCCGCCGTCGTTGGGATCATCGCCGTCGGTGTTCCGGCCGCCTGATGGTTTCGGCGTTTCTGTTTTCCCGCTCGTGCGTGGGAGGGAGGAAGGCAGGAAACAAGACGAGGGTGGAGGTTGGTCTCGCACGGGGGTGGAGAAAACTGGACGGTTGGATGGTCATCGGACGGATGAAATTCGAAGATTTGTCGCAACGGTAAACGCGCGGTTCATGTAACGCCACGTTGCACGCTTGGGCACGGCACCACGTACCATGATGGCTAAGGCAAATTAGAAGGCCCAATAAGTAACCCTTTTCAAAAACGGCATAGGTTCCTAATTCTTTTTTTTCAATCTCGTTTCGTAAAAGGTTTCATTACTTTATTTTTTGTATTATTCATTTTGTTTACCCTTACTACTAAAACTATGATATATTTATTTATATTTTTTGTATTATTCATTTTATTTACCCTTAATAACTAAACTATGTTATATTTATTTATGTTATAATGCTCTCAAAATTAGGCTCAACACGTTACATTTAATTTTAACTTTGACGTGTAATATGAGCACGAATTATTCTATAAGTGAAATAAAAATATAATAACATAAAATATTAAGCCTAAACATCACAAAAAAAAAAACTTGAGTAAAAACATAATTTTAATATATTATTTAGCTCATATGTCCTTATTATACGCTCTACAATAGTTATCTAATAAAAGGCTCAACATGACACATAATGTAAATAAATTTGCATAAAATTTATAATTCGAAAACCCATAGTCATACAAAACTCGACTGGACATATGAGTTCGACAATATAATATAAAGCAAAAGATAAGTCGGCATTGCAATCTGATCATAACAAGTGCAATTGTGCGCCACGAGTGACACCATCCACTACAAGAAAAATGTCTATTTCCGATCGGTATTTTTGACGGGCGTAAATCCATCGGAAATATTGACGGATTTTTTGGCGGATCAATTTATCCATCGAAATTATCGTCGGATAGCTTTTCGACGATTCTAGCCGTCTGAACTTACGACGGTTACAAATTCGTCGAAAGTTTCCATCGAAAAACCGATGATTATAATCGTCGGAGATGCGAAAACCGGGTGACCAACGAAGATGCTTGTCTTCCGACAATTCAGACCGTCAAAAGTTCCCGCGGTCTTAGCCGTCGAAATATCTAAACGTTAATCCCTGACCTCTAATTTCATTTTCGATGGTTCAGGCCGTCGAAAGTTGCGACGTTGAACCGTCGATATTTCGACAGTCAAAACCGTCGAAAGGTTAACTGATTATAATTCCATTTTAAATCTTTTCGTCGGTTTGGACCGTTGATAGATAATATTTATAATTTATACAATTCTCTTTCAATTGATATATATTATTATATATTTCAACGATTTAGACAACCGTCGAATGTTTCGACAGTTTGTCCAGCGGGTTTGACCGTCTGCATTTGAGTTAATATTTTATTATATTTACCATCTTTCCGACGGTTCCGACCGTCGGAAATGGATTATATAAATATCCGACCCCACTACCATTATTTCGGTTTCCCTCTCGATCCGACCGCGCTCGGTTTCCCATTGACAAAATCTCGGCAACCTCTTACATTACCGATCCAGGCGTCCGCACTCGGCCAAACGCTGGCCACCTGGACCTCGGCCGTCGACTGCTGTGAGGGAGACCGTCCGTCGCTCGCATTGCGATCGATCGCGTCCCGCCCTTGCGGCGCACTGATCCGCCCGCCGCTATTTTCGTGCCCACGCTCGTTAATATGATACAGTTTTAACGACAAATCTGAACAAGATAACATCATGTATATGTGGGTATTTGCCTCTTATTTTTTTTAATTTCAAGTAAATCTATAAGATAGTAAAATCATCATTGATTTATCTTATTTTTTAGTATCGTTGATTTATCTTTTTTTCTAGTTTCAGGATTCTTATAAAACAAAAGAAGTCGAGCACATTACGCAAGCCACGCAGGAGGGGACCACATCGCTGACCCCAAGCCAACTTTGGATGGACCACATCGGGGTGAAGAAGGGTCGCATTTACGACCTCAGAACTTCTGTCAGTACAGTAGATATTGGATATGGTCGTAAATCTTCTTCGGGTTCAAGTTCCTCTGCTCAAGGTATGCAACAAATTCTTGATCATATGAGGCATTCCATTAGGCAAGAGATCATGCAAGAGGTTACGCAGGAGCTCAGAAAGGAGTTCGAACTACGTGAATGTCGTACCAAGAAAGAAATGAAGAAAATGGTGCGTGACATCATGCGTGGCGAAGTCGACGACGAGGACGACGAGGGCGAGGTTTTATAGTTTTTTGTGTGTTGTGTTGCGCTCCAACAAGGTGCTAACTTTCTTCCCCTAGTTTTGTACACATTATGCATATTTGTTCTCTTAACTCACTCTCTCCCGACTCTTTGTGTACACATTTTGCAGTGATGATCCGACGGGAAAGGCGAGATATCTCTTTGCTCTGTCCATGTGACCATCTTCTTCGTGACCAAGACCACATCTCTTTGTGCGGCCATCTCTTTGCTTTGCTTACCATCTAAAGATCATAATATCACTCTTTGCTTTGTTTGGAATGGTGTTTGGATATTATGTGGATGTGTTGCATTTCTTATGTTTGGATATTATGTCTTTGTTATGTGATGGACATATTATGTGATGGATATTATGTCCATCACATAACAAAGACATAATATGTCCATCACAATTTTTTTTTGTTTCCGATGGTTAGAACCGTCGGAAACAGTTGAAAATTAATTATCAACAAATAATTTTTGCGATACTTATCGACGGTTCTAACCGTCTGTGAAAGCTTATAGACGGTCTCAATCGTCGCTAAGCATCGGCGGTTTTAACCATCTAAAATTAACGACGATTTGAGCCGTCGAAAATCAACTATAGAGTCGACGGCTGAAACCATTGATATGAGTTGTCGACGATTTGAACCATCGATACATATCGACAGCCTAAACCGTCTTAAATCTTCAACGTTCGACGGTCACGCTCGCCAGGTGGACCGTCGAAGATGTAGATGGTTCAGAAATAACCGTCACAAACCTCATTTTTGCACGGACGCTATCCGTCGAAAAAATAATCGAAAAACGTTATTTTCGACGGTTCTGGCCAAATTACAGATGGTTCTGACAGTCTGTAATAACCTATTTTCTTGTAGTGATCACTGAGTCTAGTTTTACTCACCTAAATGGATCTATGGGGTACATTAAGACCCATGCATGCATGTCATGACCTTATGAATATTTTACGTGGTATGACACATGCTATTATATATCATAAGCATAATTAACATAAGATGCATGCAATGAGCTACTTCATGCATCATATATAGCTCTACAAGAAAAAGGTATATTTCTGACCAAAACTTTCTGACGGTCATGTATCCTTCATAATTTTTGAATGATTTTGTGATGATTAGGTCAATCCTTTGGAAAAAGTTTCATCCGTCAAAACTTCTGACGACAAATAATCTGTCGGAACTATCGACGGTTGAGCGAGATCTCGAATCAACTTGTTGGTCTCATGGTATATCTTAGTATCGAAGATGATACTAAGGATCTTTATTTGTTTATAAACTCCCCCGGCGGATGGGTAATACCAGGAATAGCCATTTATGATACTATGCAATTTGTACCACCTGATGTGCATACAATATGCATGGGATTAGCCGCTTCAATGGGGTCTTTCATTTTGGTCGGAGGAGAAATTACCAAACGTCTAGCATTCCCTCACGCTTGGCGCCAATGGGTTTTTATTTGAAAAAAAAAAGAAAGACTATGCCTTCGCCATATTGAATATGAATAATAAGTAATAATAGCATGGCACTTCGAGTTCGATATGAACAAACCATTATTGTTTTTTCATAACATGAGATTTTGTATCGAGATAGTAGTATGAAACAAAGATTATTTCCAATTTGCTCTTATGTGTCGGGGTACATTTCAGCGTCACAAACCATTTTTCTTCCACACTAGAAGTATCTTTCTGATATTTATGTTATGAAAGAGTACGAAAATGAAAAAAAAAGATCTATTTTTCCTTATTTCATTGTATCAGAAAGAAACTTTGGGATTGCTAAATCACAGACGAGATAAATATATAAAGCAACAGAACCATCAAAGTATTTTTTTTACTCCTATGAAAAGAAGGGTGGTAAATGGATGATTCAAACGATCTATATCGGATGAATTTCTTTCTTCGATAGAATCGAAGAGAAAAAAATTCCATTGCGGAGCCGTATGCACAAAAGATGCCTGTACGGTTGTTCAATTCTATTTTCTTTTTTTTCATTTTATTATTTTTCCCTTACTTTAGCCCAATTATGCGAGATAGAAGAACCGTTCATGATGTTAAATGGAAAAAATGCCTACCAAAACCGTCGTAACTTTCGATGGGTATGCTTCCGTTGGAAGTTCCCACGGGTGCGACAGCCATAATTAAAAAAAATAATATCTTATAATATTTAGTCGAATGTTACTATAGTACATTATAATATATATATATGTATATATGTGTGTGTATATATATATATATATATATATATATATATATATATATAATCATACACTACAATAAATATGTGAAATAGAGACTCCACAATGATCGCTCACGCGGCGTTAACTCATGGCTAAAAATATTAGCCAGCATTAGCGTCGACATGGCGCCACATATGAGAGACGCCGAAATTGGTAACCATTAGTGTCGCCATGGTGCCAAAGCGCATGATGACGCGACGATCGCATGTCGACACTAGTCCAACGTTATAATGATGCTATAAGTCGCATGACAAAGCGACAGACCTATGCGCTAATGCGACACTGCAGTGGCGCTCAAGATGCCAACGCCATCGAGACACCAAGATGATGCCAAGTCTTGAGACTAATATGGCGCTAAAGCAATCGCTAACTCTGTTTACTTGTCATCATTTGTGTCGCTACTTAGATGCCAATGCGTCGCTAAGAACTGTGACGCGACGCTATGTAGTCGCTAAAGTGACATTAAATTGTGACGTTAATGTGGTGCTAAAGATATGTTAAGACACCAAAATAGCATTGCCTTGTGCATATACATTTCACATTACACGTAAAAGAGCTTATAAAAGAAAATGAGTAATGTAAAATATTTTCTCATCCTATTTTAAAAAGAAGGAAGATAGTGAAACTTCAAAATTCAAAAGTCGTAAAAAGTTAGGGCGGGGATGCAAGTTAAATCTTGTCTCTTCTAGTTTGCATCTCTTACTTATATTAAATCCTTGTGTACTTGTTAGTTCTTTGAACTTCATGAAAGTTACTTATTTTTTTTAAAAAAAAATTGATTTTATACACAAATTTCCCTTGCCCCGGTGCCTTTGATTCTACAATTTCTAAATTCATATTGTGATATACTTCAAGACATCACCTCTAGTTGGAGCATGATGATTTGTCAACTTTCAAAGAAGAAATTGAAAGTGATTGGATAAAAAATATCGGTGGCGATTGGAGATGTGTAGACAAATGAAGAATAGTAATAATCTTTGATCACGCAAAACATTGTTACCAACAATACCACACAATTTTTGTCACAATAGAGAAGCATTGAAAAAGAATATTAACTGCCTAGAGAAGACAAACGAGAAGACATCCAAAAGGATGAGAAAAATTAGTCGTTGTTATCTTTAACAAGTCATGGTGAGAGTGCCTTGTTCTTTTCACTTTGCATTGGCGCCTTTGAAAGTCAACGGACGAAAATTGTACTATCATAAAAAATTGCACCAAAATCCTTTCTTAATTACGTGCCATTATTTACATTTTAGAAAAGAAACGATGAAAAATATGAAACAGCACGAAGAACGATAGAGCGAGGCACGTGCAGTGACAAGTGAGTTAAGTACAAAGTCTAAGTTCACTGTGAAGAGAAGAAAAAAAAAGGAGAAGCAAACGTCGGTAGAAAAGGGTAGACCATAAATTGGTATTTTGCTATTGAATCGAACAAACCTGGTCCATACGCGGATCGAATGGCGCTCGCGATTAGATGAACACTCGCCACATGATTCTGCGAGGAACTCAAGAGCTCCCTCGCCACCACCTACCACCATCCGTTCCGGTGGGCATCTACTACCGGTACACGACAGTGTCCCTGCATGCTTCCTTCTTTCCTTTTTCTCCCCCCCCCCCCCCCCCCCCCCCCCCCCCCCCCTTTTTCTTTTCTTTCCATCCTGCATTTTTGGAGCACATTTTTTTTTTGGATTAAAATGTAAATGCGGCAAATTAAGTGTCGTTCATACATACAATGTGACAAGTATATATAGTAAAGAGAAGTCTCTTCGATAACAAATACTAATATACTAACCATCGTTTTGGAAATCGAATATTTAGCCTAAATATTATGTTTTTTTTTACGGACCTGGGGGTGATATATTTGAAACAAGGACGACTATTTCTTTTTTCAGCAAATACCAGAGAGATGAGAGAAGCAACACTTTATTCTCTCTCTCTCTCCCCTCCTGAGTTAAATGAATCTTCTAGACTCTCCGGAGTCCGGACAGGCTGGTGGGAGGACTCCCTCCATGTTGGAACCAAATCAGGCATTTGTAAGAAAAAAAAAAAAGAAAAGAGGATTTTTTTTCCTTTTTTTAAAAAATTATTATTGTTATTTGGATGGTCCAGGCAGCGTTAATCTCCGGCGGAGAATACAAGACGGGTCTCCTCGCGGGCCTCGTCGAAATGCACGCCAACCATTTTTTTTTAACCAAAACTTCAATATATTAAACTGGAAGACCAAATTAGTCGTTGTACATAATTGTATACAAACCCGACGGAGGATTTACAACTCAAAAAACATCATGCGTGATTGGATCTAGCCTGCTTAGCAAGGTAATCAGCGGCTTGGTTACAAACTCTGGGACAATGAATACATTTTATGTGTGCAAAAAGTGATATAAGGTGATTAATCTCCATCATAATTGTTCAGATACGTCAAAGAGCCTCCAGCTTGCCGTTGATGATGTCAACAAGAATAGAAAAATTGGATTCGAGGATGATTTGTCCAAAACCCTGCTGCCAGCAAGTGCGCAGACCAAAAAACGCAACAAAAACCTCAGCTTGAAGAGCATTGGTAAGATGATGGTTGGACATCATGCAGAAATGAAAGTTGCATTAGTGCCAACCATTTCTTTCCGTGTTAGTTGGGCGCGCTATAAGAAGCCAAATCTCTTAGCAATACAGACACAGCAGTGATCCATCTTATTCTCATAATAATAATAATAATAATAATAATAATAATAATATTATTATTATTATTATTATTATTATTATTATTATTATTATTATTATTATTATTATGATAACATGAAGATATCCTCTTTTAATGAAGTCTCCTATTTTTATCAAAATTAAATAAAAAATGGCGATTTTTTTAAAAAAAGAGGAATAATAATAATAATAATAATAATAATAATAATAATAATAATAATAATAATAATAATAATAATAATAATAATAATAATAATAATAAGTTGAACGAGCATGGATAACGAGACCGTAATAATTACTTTAAAGAAAAAAGGCAACGAGAATATTCCCATATAAAGAGCTCCTCATCTACCTGATAGTCAAAAAAAAAAAAAGAAAACAAAAAGAAAACAAAAAAGAAGAAGATGACGTTGGGGTGGTGGTGGGTCCTCGGCCATCGTTAACCCATGGCTCAGCGCGCGTCGTTATAAAGCGCCACCCGCGGCTCGCTTCGCCGTCCCTGTCCCGTTCCTCCGCCACCGCTGCCGCTATCCTCGTTGCTGCCGGTCGGTCTCGGGTCTCCTCCATCCATCTACCTCGCCTGCTGCTGCGGCGTGCCTCGAGCACTGAGGAGGAGTAGGAGACGGAACGTATGGCAGCAACCGGAGTGTTCGCGGAGATCGTGGAAGGGGAGGTGTACAAGTACTACGCCGACGGAGAGTGGAGAACGTCGGCCTCCGGGAAGTCCGTCTCCATCATCAACCCCACCACCAGGAAGACGCAGTACAAGGTTCAAGGTGTGTGTGTGTGACTGTGTGCGTCTCTCATAGAATACGATATAATATGTCGGTTGTTGATGGTTTCGATCTGAATTTTGTAGTTCGTTCCCTGTTTTCTTGCGTCTTTCTCACTGGGTCTGTGCAGGCGAAGTTTCATGATCCCGCCGTGAGCTCGTCTTGAGGAATTAATTCAGTAGAAAAGTTTTGCTCTGAAATTTGAAGAAAATTGTGCTTCATTTAAAATTTTGTAGGTAGATGGAGTGAATTAAGTTTCCAAATTCCAACACATCAGGAAAAAGATACCTAGAAGGCATCGATGGAGCTAAGGACTTAATTGACGTATTCTCAGCCTCTCAGTTTCTAGGGAAATTCGTGTGGCCACAGTGCTTTTTAGCAATAGAAAAAAGAAACTAAAACTAAAACCAATTCAAATCATACAAATTAGGAAGCCACCTCACTGAACTGTTAAAATATTCCATTTGATAAAGGTGTTTTCTTGTTATGTGGCCAACTACAGCACATCCATATGTTTCTAGATTAATTCCAGTACATGTTTCAGCATATGCCGTCTTCTTTTGTGATTCATACAACTAGCATAATCTCAACCAAAAGATAAAGCAGCAGCAGCAGCAGCTTTCCGTTTAGAAGAGTACTAAAGAAAAAAAAAAGTTAAGAAACATTTTCTTGTCATTTGACTTGGGGATTGGATTGGATTGTACAGCATGCACACAGGAGGAGGTAAACAAGGTGATAGAGGCGTCTAAGCTTGCGCAGAAGGCGTGGGCTCGGACGCCACTTTGGAAGAGGGCAGAGCTCCTCCACAAGGCAGCAGCTATCCTCAAGGAGCACAAGGACCCCATTGCTGAGTGCCTCGTCAAGGAGATTGCAAAACCTGCCAAGGATGCAGTCACTGAGGTAAGAGCTTTTTTTTTTCTTTTGCCTTTTGGTTGCCATTCTTCCTTTCACCCAAAATGTGTTCCAGATATTTTCCTAGGAATCAAAATTCATTGTTGAATGGAAGTCGAAATGGTCTTTCCTAGAACGCCGGCCTTGCTGAATCAGTTCTCTTCTATAAGTTTGCCTTACTGATAAGTGTTTTCTTGAATGCCTTCCTACCTCCCATGAAAGTTAAAATCATCAGAGTTTTTGCAGAGTGCTGCGCTCTCACATTAATGGTGGTGTTTGATCGCGGAATACGATCGATGGAATATTTTGATTTATTTTTTGCGTACGATTTATTCGAGGCGGCTTTCTGCAAGCATGCGTTATTCTATTCTGCGTTTCTGTTTGGATGTCATTCAAATATCTATCTCGTATGACTTTTTTTGTGTTAAAACAGAGGTGTCAGATGAATAAGTTGTATCATAACCTGTAAAACACTCGTCCTTTTTATGTCCTGCATCTGTTATTGCGCCTTATGATATTCCTCTGAATAGACACCACTACTTATTCAGTAACCAAATGACGTCCATGTATCCTAGAATTTATATTTTTCACGAGCTATTTTAAGTTAACTCGATTTTAGTTGAAAAAAATGTTTCTAGTTGTTTACTGGCGTATTCATTAAATTTTAAATTTGTGATTGCATATTATATTATTTTTTCTTTGTGAATAATTTATAATTGTAATAACATTTTTTAAGAAATAACAAATTACAATTATAGATTAACGTTACTGTAGTAACTGACCTTCTTCTGCGTGGATAAAATGAAAGGTGGTCAGGTCTGGGGATTTGGTATCATATACTGCCGAGGAGGGAGTTCGCATACTTGGCGAGGGAAAGTTTCTGGTCTCTGACAGCTTTCCCGGCAATGAACGGAACAAATATTGCCTCAGTTCCAAGGTATCCACAGTTTCCTTTTTCTTATTCCATCGATTTGGTTCTGCATTTCCCCTCCATGTAAAATGTTGATAAGAAAATAACTAATTGATCATTTACTTTCTTATCTATTTTCACTTTTCCTGAGTTATACTTTATTTTCTCTTCAATTCATATAGTAAGTATGAATTAAAAGTTTTTATTTTAGCCTGCCGTTAATTTCTTTTAACTTTACATCTGTACCATTCAAGTCATTCAAAAAGAAAATTTAAAAATACTTTAAAAATAAAATAATACATTGTACTTTTTAATTGGATAATAGTTTTTTATTTTTTATTTCTCAAATGGCTCTAAAGCATAAAACTGTAATTTGATAAATCAAAAGAAGTAAATAACTGATTCTTTAATTCAGAGGCTATCCATATGAAAAAACTTAGAAATTTTATGACACCTTTTGAAATTATATAGATATAACTTGGAAAAAGAAATCTTAGAATCTCTGGCGCTTCTTAGCCTTGCTGTCTTCTCTTTAAGGGTAAACTGATTTAAAAATCAATGGAATCTTTTTATGACTGAAGTTGACATATTGGTGAAAAGGTAACATATGCATAATGTAATATTTACAAGTAGTATTGTTGTAGCTACAAAAAGGAAGCACCAAAATTGTTGCTTGGAATTTTCTCATTTACCTGGTTAATCAGTTCATATTTTCTAAAGTAATTGGTATTTTCATATTGACTTTAAATTAAGCAGTGAAATTTTGCCAAAAACCTACAATTTTCTGTTGTTTTTCCATCTCATGTTTCTGCAGATGTTCTCCTGGTGAGTCTTTTCTGAATTAGGCTCGAACATGTAACGTGTTCTGTTTCTGATTTCAGGTTCCTCTTGGAGTCGTTTTAGCTATCCCACCTTTCAACTACCCTGTCAACTTGGCAGTCTCAAAAATTGCACCTGCATTGATTGCTGGTAACTCCCTTGTGTTGAAGCCTCCAACACAGGTATCTAAATTTAGTCACTTTTTTTTTGTTACGTCTAACCAATGTTGTCAAACACGTAAAACGGACACGACACGGAGAAACCGAGAAAACACGAAATCGTATACACGTAACACGACACGGCCCATTCTATCAGAAAAATATTTTATATATTAATTAGTATAGATCCAAATAATATATGACATTTTTTTTAAAATGAAACAGAATTTTCTACTTGAAATCATCAAACCATCAACCAAGTTCATACAAAATAACAAATTGTCAAAACCAAGTTCATACAAAACAACAAATTGTTAAATGTAATATGCCTAGAGGCTACAAGCTGGATCACTTCTATTCCCTAGTGCATTTTTTTGGCACTTTTGTGTTTACAGTTGCAGTTGCCGTTGCACTTCCAGATGCTCCACTTTCAACTTCATTTGAATTTCGAACTCCAATTCCAGAACCAGAGCCAGCACCAGCAGAAGCCATTAAAATTTTCTACTTGCAAATTATTAAGTGACAAACAATCAAAAAACCGAGGGAGGTTCCGTTCATAAAAAAATAGATGGAGGCACAAAGAAATAAGAATCCTCTGTTTGCAAACAAATAGAGGAACATGTTCGACTGTTCGCACATAAAAAAAAGAGGATTTGCAAGAGGAAGGACGGATGACGAGCACAATCATAAACTTGTAGAGAAAGAGCACGAGGAGGAGGGCGTACCGGCAGAGATGAACGGCTGTAGGAGATCAGCAGGCGAACGATGTGAGCGGTGGCTACAGGGTTGAAAATGAGCAGAGCAGTCTTAGACAAAGTGAGGTCACGCATAGAAACGAGAGAGATGGACAGTGAGTAGCCACATACAAAGAGAGAAAGAGATAGAGAGAGAGAGCGAGGGACTGAAGGAGAGTACTAGGCTACCAGCAGCGGAAGTAAGAGAACGCCGGAGTTGGAGCAGCACGAGCAGGGAGCGAGGGCGTAGCAGCACGCCAGCACGAGCAGAGAGCGAGAGAGTATCAGAAGGAGCAGGGCGCCGGAAGAAGTGAACGCCGGCAGTCGTTGACGAACGACGAGAGTTGGAACGGCGGCGTCGTGGTGGAGGTAACGAAAGTTGGGGCAGACAAAAGAGATTAGGGCATATGCGATTTGGGAGATAAAAAGGCAATCACGTGTCTCACGTGGGCGAACAAGCGGGAGGAGAAAAAAAACGAGACGTGATTTTGCCGATTCTACGTCCAGACACGCGTTTCTACCGCGTCTCGGCGAAACGCGATTCCGGGTGGAATCGAGCATGTTTCGCCGGGGTAGACTCGTAAAATCGATTCTACGAGTCAAAGCGCGTTTTTGACTAACTTGCGTCTAACCGCTCATGTCGCCGTTCACAGAAAAAAATCTGCAGAACGATGGTACTCTCATGTCAGTCACATGTTCCATGATGACTCTCACTGTTGTTCACATTGTTTCCATGTAGGGAGCAGTGGCTGCACTGCACATGGTTCATTGCTTCCACCTAGCCGGTTTCCCAAAAGGTCTCATCAGTTGCGTCACAGGCAAAGGTTCTGAAATCGGAGATTTTCTGACAATGCACCCAGGAGTGAACTGTATTAGGTGAAATGATCTTGTAGTTTCAGCTTAACAAGCCCCTGCTTTTGTCTTCATGATTAGTAGATTTGTGACATTTTTCATCCTTAACACAACAGCTTTACTGGAGGTGATACGGGGATAGCCATTTCAAAGAAAGCTGGTATGGTCCCTTTGCAAATGGAACTAGGAGGAAAAGATGCTTGCATTGTGCTTGAGGATGCCGACCTGGACTTGGTTGCTGCAAACATAGTGAAAGGAGGTTATTCTTACAGGTCATAAAAATCTCTCTACGCTAAAACATCCTCTTTCTATTTAAGACAGAAAGTTGAACGGTTGATCCAGGTTTATTCTTCTTTCTGATTTCTTTTTTCAGTTACAAAGAAGGCCAATTGGCCAGGTACAAGATAAATAGAAATACAGGATATATAAATTGATACACGAAGTCCGACCTGGGAATTCAACTAAGAACCGCTTGGTTTCACTTTAAGATGTGTCAACAGTCAGCTTCTTGCGAGAGGCAAACTAAAATACACATGAGCTATTTAAAGTACCGTAAAAATAATAGAATCTCTTTTTTATGCTATTTTTTTTAACTTAAAGATAAGTTCTTGCATGTCTGATTTCAGTCTTTCAGTTTAAGGGCTTAGGCAATAATGCATATTAGAGATTTCAAATTTATGTTTTTAGTGAAGTAAATGCATGGTAGAAGATATTTAAGGAACAAAAAACAAAAAGAACTTACAGACAAGCTAATTTCTGCTAGACTCAGAGTGGTTTGCTATTGTTTATAAACAGTGGACAAAGGTGCACTGCTGTCAAGGTCGTTCTAGTGATGGAATCCGTAGCTGATGCTATAGTGGAGAAGGTGAAGGCCAAGATGGCGAAATTAACCGTTGGACCACCAGAAGAGGACTGTGACATCACCCCTGTTGTAACAGAGTCGTCAGCTAATTTCATAGAAGGCTTGGTTATGGATGCCAAGCAAAAAGGAGCCACATTTTGTCAAGAATACAGGAGGGAAGGGAATCTCATATGGCCATTGTTATTGGACCACGTCCGACCTGATATGAGAATTGCATGGGAGGAACCTTTTGGACCAGTTCTACCAATTATTAGGATCAACTCTGTTGAGGAAGGAATCCACCATTGTAACGCCAGCAACTTTGGACTCCAGGTAGGTTTGTTGTCATCATCATTATGTTTCTAGAGTACTTGCTTTTTTTTCCATTACTAAGGATTCAAACGGTATATCATATGGGATGACTTTTGTCATACTTCCATTTATATGTTCTAACTGGATAGTATTGATCATTTGTCATCAATAACATTTTCATACGTAATTCAATTTTTAAAACACAAGGAAGTATGCAAAGATGTCGTAATAGGCAGAAGTATAGCTACAAGCCATCTATAAATTGACATGAGATTGCCTCCCATGATGTTCCGAAGCTCTCCTGAAAAATTGGGGGTCTCGGTTTATATTTCATTTTGTCATATAAGTTATTTGGTCAACCTGAGTCACTTACTATATTCTTCATCATAAAAACAAAATATTTTTTCTCTCTCCTCTCTCTCTCTCTCTTTCCATAGCATGTCTAGACACTGGCAACATTCCTCTCAGCATAAATGAGAGTGGTTAGTTTCCTCTATTAGGGAGGACAGTAGCACGATCATCCCTATGGGAGACAGGGCCTTACCCTTTCTCAGGCGGTCAGGTCTTTCATTTTTTACTTTTTATAATTAATTAAATTTGTGTATATATTACATATATTAAGTTGCATTATTACAATACTTTTTAGTCGTATATATATGATTAAATTAAAAATATTTGTTGCTCAGAATATTAGAGGGCATCTGGTGTTTAATCATAAAACTAACTTATCAAGTAATACATAATTTATTATTATTATTATTATTATTATTATTATTATTATTGATAGCCATTTATATTTTAAAATCATGTTATGCACTTAAAGTGTTTATCAGCTTTAAAACGTATGAATTGTTTTTTTGTCAGTTAAGCCGCTAAATATAATCAGTGTGTAAAATTCTTTTTGCACTTTTTTTTTTGTTTAAGCCCCTAATAAACTATTTTTCAAGTGATCAGGGATGTGTTTTTACGAGGGATATCAACAAAGCAATGATGATTAGTGATGCAATGGAGACTGGAACAGTTCAGATCAATTCAGCGCCTGCTCGTGGCCCTGATCATTTCCCTTTCCAGGTTCACATTTATTAACTACCTGGTCATGGGACTAATAATATAGTGATTAGAATGAGCTAACCACTTTTTCATTTTTGTTTGCATTTTAGGGGTTGAAAGACAGTGGCATTGGATCACAGGGTATTACTAACAGTATCAACATGATGGTGAAGGTCAAGAGCACAGTTATTAACTTGCCATCCCCATCATACACTATGGGTTGAAAGATGAGCAGGTAGAACTTGTCAATCGAGGAGAAACATCTAGTAGGCCTACTTATCAAAATAAGCAGAAGAAGAAACAATCCTGGAGCTTGGTATTTAATCAGATGAATAATTGTTCTATCTTCCTGTTTGACTTATCACGTTGATGTACATGCTTTGGAAAGACTCAGAGGTCAATTATATGGTTATCAGTTGCCACATGCTCCATTCATTATGTGTTTACATAAAATGGCTTATGCCATGCATGACCATATGTAATGAATATATTTCTTTCTGTTCTCATGGGAAAATTCGAGAACAAGAAGAGAAGATCGCAAAAAAAATAAAAGAGACACACGAATTTACCCAGGTTCATTCTTGAGATTAGGACTACGTCCTGCAAAGAGGTTTCACTATATCGTTTATGTTTTCATCCAGATTACATATGAAAATAAGCTATAAATAAGCCTATCCTAAACGGGTTCAAAATCCGAACAAAATAGAGAAAAAATCTAATTCGAACCATACGGGTTGACTAAACAAAAGCCCAAAAACCGTCTAAGGGGCGGTGCCCCCCGAACCCCCCTTTTGTTCGCACTCGAACAACACAGACAATTGGGTAATATTCATATTCCCCTAAGCTCATATGGGTGAACCCGGTGTGAGAAACAAGGGGCCCTAAAGTATTCATCAACTTCAACATTCTCCCATTTGGTGAATACTTCACATCAATAAGAGCCTTGTCAGCAACATTCTTCTTCTATCCGACAGCAGTAGAACACCACTCAAACTTTGCACCTGTAACAACTTTAGTCAGAAAATCAGAACTATTCTTTGTTGTATCAACCTTTTCAAGCTGAACCTCTTTCTTTTCCACATTTTTCTGGATGAAATGATATTGGATGTCAATATACTTTGTGAGTGAGTGAAATGCATGATTCTTAGCTAACTGAATAGCACCTTAATTATCACATCTCACCTTTATGGCACCTTGCTCAAATCCGAGCTCCAAGCACAATCGTCGTAGCCATATGGCCTCTTTTGCAGCATGAGTAAGAGTCATATATTCTGCTTCTGTAGAAGAAAGTGCTACCACGCTTTGTCTCTTACTCATCCAACTTAGTGCAGCTCCAAATAATGTAAAAATATATCCGCTAGTGGACCATCTACTATCAATGTCTCCACCCCAATTAGCATCTACGTGGTCCACAATATCAAGCATCTTTCCTTTTCTTGTACCTTCAAAACACAAGGAAAAATCTGAAGTTCCACGAAGGTACCTGAAAACTCTCTTAATAGCATTCCAATATTTTCTGCCTGGGTTAGACATACATCGACTCAAGACTCCCAGTGCTTGGGCTATATCTGGACGCGTGCACACCATAGCATACAACAAGCTGCCCACTGCACTTGCATATGGCACACAGTTCATCCCTTCAGCTTCTTCATCCGTCTTCGGATATTACTATACAGAAAGTTTGGTTCCTAGAAACATAGGAGTACCAACTGACTTGCAGTCCGACATGTTAAATTTCTTCAACACTTCTTTTATGTACTTCTGTTGTCCTAGCCACAACTTTCGCTTCTAACAATCCCTTCTAATATGCATATCCAAAATAAAATTTGCGGCCCCAAAATTTTCATCTCAAACTTCTTGGCCAACAAACCCTTAACTGAATTCATCATCTTCATGTTATTTCTAATCAGTAACATGTCATCCACATACAGTGTAAGAATAACAAATTGATTGCCAACTCTCTTTACGTAAACACAATGATTTGAATCTGAACGTACAAACTTGAGTTCGAGCATGTACGTATCAAACTTCTGGTACCACATCCTTGGCGACTGCTTCAATTCATACAAAGACTTCTTCAATTTGCACACCAGATTCTCTTTACCTTGAACTTCAAAGCCTTCTGGTTATCTCATATATATCTCTTCCTCCAAGTCCCCATGAAGGAATGTCGTCTTCACATCCATTTGCTCTATCTCAAGATTATATGCTGCTGCCAGAGATAGAACAAATATGATTGAAGTCATTTTCGCCATGGGAGAAAAGATTTCATCATAGTCGACTCCCTCAATTTGAGAGTACCCTTTAGCTACCAGTCTCGCCTTGTACTTCTCTACAGACCCATCCGATTTTAGCTTTCCCTTGAACACCCATTTGCAACCGAGTCCTCTTGATCAGATTCTAGAACAGACACAACTAAAATATCTTGTGCAACCACCTCTGCAACTTTAGAATCAGAATCTTCTTCAAACACTACAGCTTTCTTGGGTTCATCATTTTTCTAAGCCTCAACTTGGGATTGTGTTTCACAGGAAATAACATCCATGCTGTATACGACAAATATATTCTTCTCAGACTTACTATCAAGCTTACTCCACTTTTCCTTAGGTATATGAACATACGCGTCACATCTGAACACCCGTACATGAGACAGATTCGGCTTCTTCCCAAATATTGTCTCATAAGGCATCCGATCCTTCACTGACGAGGTCAGTGAGCGATTATTCAAATAGTTTGCTGTGGCTACAGCTTCTGCCCAGAATTTTTGCCCCAATCCTGTCTAACTCAGCATACATCTGATATTCTCTATGAGTGACCGATTTAACTTTTCAGTTACTCCATTCTGCTCAGGTGTATATGGAGTTATCTTCTGCCTTGCAATACCATTGTCCACACAGAACTGCTCAAACTTTTCTGAACAAAATTCGCCTCCGTTATTTGTACGAAGGACCTTGATCTTGCTGCTCAATTGGTTTTCCACTGAAACTTTAAATTCTAGAAACTTATCGAATACATCTGATTTATTTTTGATAAAATAAATCCAACTGTATCTCAAAAAATCATCTATGAAAGAGACATAATATGTGGACCCTCCAATAAATGAAGTCGGAGTTGGTCCAAAGAAATCATTATGGATTAGTTCGAGAATCTATGTTGCTATTGAACCTGTGTGTTGAAAACTAACTCGGTTCTGTTTTCTATGGAGGCAATGTTCACAGAACCCGAAAATCACAGAACAATCTGGAACTCTTTCTACCATTTGACTTGATGCTATGGTAGAGAGTCATTTTTCACTGATATGGTCTAATCTTTGATGCCACAACATAGATGTGTTGTCTTCATCTTCTTTGACCTCTTCAGAAATAAATCCGCAGCCCACATATATAGTCTCTCCGAGCAACTTATACAATGTGTCATAGTGAACCCCTCGTGCAATCACAATAGACCCTTTGATCATCTTGCACGAATCCTTGTCACAACTGAATATAACACCCGAATCAGTGATTGTACCAACAGATAACAGACTCCTGCTCATAAGTAGTATATGCATCACATCTGATAGAGTCTTCACCGTGCCATCATTCATCCTCAACTTCACCCTGCCACGTCCAACAATCTGAACCGCAGTATCATCTCCGAGCATGACATCCCCACCATTATACTCCTCATATTCATAAAATCAGTGTCTATGAGGTGTCATGTGGTACGAAGCATCAGTGTCGATGAGCTAGACATCCTTATCTAATTGTGCCATACATGCATAAGCCAGATACATATATCCTGCTTCAGCTTCCTTTTTATCCGAGGATGACTCGACTTCTTTCTTGTGGACCGGCTTGTTTTTGCAAACTCGCTTCAGATGGCCTCACTCTTGACATCTCCAGCATTGCACATTCTTATCTCTACTCTTCGAACGCCCACGAGATTTGGATTTGGACCATATTTGATTCTGAGTCCTTTCTGGTTGCCTTCCTCTAGCCGCCAGCGCCTCTTTACCAGAACTTGCCGATCCATTTCTTCGTGTTTCCTCTGATAACAAGGCAACACACGCTTTCATATGAAAGTTCTTTATCCCCGTCACCAATCATGACAATCAGATTGTCCCATGAATTCGACAACGAATGGAGCAATGTTATTGTCTTATAATCATCTTGAAACTTAACATCGATTAATATAAGTTGACTGATCATCGTGTTAAAGTTATAAAGATGTATAGAGAACGAGTCACCCTCATGCATCCGAAGATTGTATAGTTTCTTTCTCAAAAATAACTTGTTAACTAGTGACTTACTTTGATATAGAGATTCCAACTTCCTCCACAGATCTCTGACTGTAGGTTCGCTCATCACATTCGTAAGAATTGAATCTACGAGACAAAGCCGAATCAAACCCTTCGCCTTTCTATCAATCCGATCTCACGCTTCGATCGTCTTTGGATCTACCTGACTAGAGGAAGTCCCATCCGCGACCTTCGCCGCTTCCATGCCTGGTTTCTCTTTCTCGATTGCCGTCCAAAGATCTCGATCACAGAGGAGATCCTCCATCTTCATCTTCCAGAGATCAAACCGTGTTCCATCAAATTTTTCTATCTCAATCAGCGATCCTCCTGACATCTCGAATAAACCGTAATTCCTCGAATAACCTGAGCTCTGATACCAATTGATGGGAAAATTCGAGAACAGGAAGAGAAGATCGCAGAAAGATTGCAGAAAAATAGATGAGACACACGAATTTACCCAGGTTCACCCTTGAGATTAGGGCTACGTCCTGCAAAGAGGTTCCATTCTATCGTTTAAGTTTACGGCCGCCACTCACATTACATATGAAAATAAGTTATAAATAAGTCTCTTCTAAACGGGTCCAAAATCCGAACAAAACAGAGAAAAACCTAATTCGAACCACACGAGCCGACTAAACAAAAGTCCAAAACCCATCTAGATTTTGAGGGCGTTGCCCCCGAACCCACGCCCACTCACCGATGAGCGGGATCGCTGTCGGGGGGCGATGCCCCCCGAACCCACCCTTTTGTTTGCACGCCAACAGCACATGCAATTAAGTAATACTCAGATTCTCCTAAGCTCACGTGGACGAACCCGATGTGAGAAATAAGGGGCCCTGAAGTATTCACCAACTCCAACACTCATTGTATTAAGCTACCACATATGATTAACATTGTTGATAAGAAGAAATATTGTCCCCTTTGAGCTTGGCTCACACCCCTTTCATATTAACTCACATGATTTTATCAAAATATTACTACTAATTAAGGTTATATATATGGATTTAATGGACGTGTAACACCCATTTGGTGGAGCATCGTGAAACGCTTTATCATAGTTCGTCCATTTTAAATCTACGGCTCAAATTAAAACTAGCTTAAAATAAAAAAAACCACCTCTCTTCCCTCAAAACCACCTCATCCCACCAATCGTCGGTATCCTGGCCGTCGACGCCGGATCAGAGGGGAGGGGAGGCGGCGGCGGCGGCGCAGACCGAGGACATGGGCGACGCAAATCGGCGACGATGAGACAAAGACGGCGGCAACGTAGACCGGGGACAGGGGCGGTGAATGTAGAGAAGAGAGAGATCGCAGGGGAGGGGCGACGGCGGCGGCGCAGATTGAGGAGAGATCGGAGGGGAGGGGCGGCGGCGGCGTAGATGGGAGAGAGATCGGAGGGGAGTGGTTAGGGGAAAGTAGTTTTGGTTTTGATCTGAGTTGTAGATCTGAAATGAATGGTGATGATAGTGACATTTCCATCAAATGGGTATTACACGCCCATTATATATCAATGTTGTCAAACTCGTAAATCAGAGTCGACACGAAAAGGCTGGGTGAACACGTAAAACGTGAGATCGTAACATGACTCGATCCATTCTATCAAATTATATTTTAAATTAAATTAATATTATATTTTCTTATCACCTAATTTATTTGTAAATTAATAATTAAATATCATTCAGAAAATGTTGTAATACTTAATGATTTAATAAGTTATAATAATTAATAAACTAGCAATACCTTGAATCTGCAGAATACCAAAATGTATGCTGCAGTAGAGAGTACAAAGTCTCCTGCTGTAGAGAGTACAAAGTCTCCTGCTGGCAAATTAGGAAAAAAAAGATTGTACCCTCTCTATTGCCTTTTTGCAAATCCGGAAGAGACTGTGTCCTCTCTCCTGAATAGAGAGGATGTCAGAGAGGAGCAATTGGGACAAGACTTCTACCTACCCAAGAAAGGGTTACTCTCGAGAGAGCGGACTGCTCTAAATGGAGAGAGGGAAGGAGGAAAAAGACAGGAGTGAGGGAGAGAGTAAGCAGCAGCAAGTAGATGGCTCACAAGCATGGAGGACTCGCCCTCTTATGCTCGCAAGCAGAAGAGGAACTGCGAGAAGAGGTCGAAAGGTAGGGAGAAGGCGTGAGAAACCTGGCGAGTGGCAAGCAATAGGCGGCGGCGGCAGTAGTAGAAGCAATCGGCGACAGCAACAGCAACAACAGGGGCATCAGCATCAGCAACCGGCGATGGCAAGGGCAGCAACGTTCGGCGATGCCAACAGCACCAGCAGCAACGGCCAGCGACGCCAACAGCATCAGCATCAACTACCGGCGTCAGCAACAAACGGCAGCACAGGGATGGAACGAATGGCTACGGCAAAATGAGGTACGCCGAAGGTTGGCACGGCAGCACGCCGTGCCTACCGAGTCTACGATCCAGCACGCGATTGTATCGCGTCTGGCGACCGATCCAACTCAGTTTTTCTTGGTAACATCGTAAAATCGTCTGATTGTACCAGTTAACTCGCGATTTTGACAACTTTCTCTCCTTGAGTTACGGTTCACTCTTCCTCCACTATCTCACTAATTTTTTCCTCATTTTTAGAAATAGTAATGAATTAATGAATTATACAACTTATATTATTTCATATTTATTATAGTAACTTCCATTGTGGCCTTCTATCTCCCTAACGTCCTCCATTGTGTAACTTCCTTCTATTAATGCCTTCTTTAACCTCTCAGTACGTGATCACTATTTGGCACAAAAGTAATGCCTAATTTAACCTCTCTTTCATACCGACATTGTTCAACATCTTCGGCTTCGTCGTATTCATCATCTTCTTCTCCACTGAGTTTGGTGGCTTCAATTCGGCCTCAACAGGGTCATCTCGGCCTAATTTTACTTCATGTTCTACGGCAGCCCGACCCCAAGTCCCTCCTGCCTTCCAACCACCATCTCCATCCTACTCATCGGCGGTGGCATTGAAGGCCTTCAAAGGTACTGGCTGACGAGGAGGGAGCAGAGGCAGGGCAGCTCACTGTTTACCGCCTGCGTTAGCAGCATGTCGTCGACGGAGTTGCCAAGTTCCTGCAGGTAACTTGCACACTGTACACCGCCAAGGCACACGGCGACAGTGACCCACGAGAACATCAACCACCATCATCGACATCACATATGGCCGCCACCACCATCGCTATTGTGTTGGCCATCTCAAGCACAAACGATCAAATTAATTTTTTGTGGACAGTAAGCACTTGATCTATGATCTTTTCAACACGCGTGTATATATACGTACATATGCAATCAACTAAAAAAGTGGATGGTAAGCAGCTAAATGGTGATGGGTATTTTGTTGCAATACGGTGGAAGCGATCCTGAGGTGTGTTCACGTGATATATTATAATACTGATTTAATTAGAAATTAATTTCTAAGATAGTTTACTGGCTATGCAGACAATGGCAATGTACAAATATTGACCTTAAGAGTGAACTGTGTTCATACTTAATGTGGTCATCATTGTGACTGATCAGGGGTGCAAATACAATATGTTATTTTTACCTTTTATATTTTTCATAGTGTATTTTTTAAAGTAGTAAAAAGTAATACTATTTTAATAAAAAATAGTTCAAAGTTGGCTATCAGTTCAATCATCCGTCCATTTTTAAAAATACTCTCCTTTCTCATAACCTTAATTGATTTCAATTAACTTCATTATTAATTCTTATTAAATATTTACTGGATAATTCAATGACGGGTGAAATCATATATGCAATATATTCATTCAAGAACCTATGCATTGTTATATTATAGAATACACTTATGTTTAGGAGCATTGGTAGTCATATTTTTCCTTATCATTTTTTTTTGGAAAATTTTTCCATTTATTTTATTTACTTTGCATCTCTATTGATCATAATTCATGTGCACATTTAACTTGAAACTAACAAAAATGAAACTAATATTGTTGCTTTTAGTTTATTTTCTTTGCATCATTTGTAATGTCTCCCATTAACTTATTATTAATATTTAATAGCTTTCCTAAGGACTATTTGTCCTGTTTTCTCCTCCATCCGTACAATATACTTATCTTTTATATTTAATAATTTTAACTTAATATATTCTCTTTTTTTATAGTGAACAATGAACATAATTTGAAATTAATATTGTTAATAAGTAAAGAAGTTTTACTGATTACGTCATTAAGTGTGTATATATTCAAGTATAACATAACTTTAATAGTATTTAGTTATAAAAGTTAATTTAAATAAGATTTCATTATAACATTATTATTATTTATAATCGCGCAAGCACCAGGGGTTTCGCTAGTTTGTTCATATGAGACTAACTCACCATGTGCATTCTATACACTCTTCTGGACTCAATATTCTCTATGAGCGATGTCCCAACAAACTTTTGCTTTTGCAAACGATTCGTTCGTTAAAAGTGTAATATCTGTTATTCTATCCATACAACATTATATGGTTTAACTACAAGAAAAAATGTCTTTCTACACTATAAGAAAAATGTCGAATAGCGACACGAATTTGCATTGCCACACAACACGACGCTAAATAGACCTCGTCATTGGATCGACAAATGCCCATGCTAACTATCTCTTTATAGCGTCAGAGGATGTCGACCCATCACGATGCTATTTCGGCGCTATTATCACACGCGAAACTAAAAAACGCGCGGTAAATGGTAGCGCTGTTTTGGCGTCGCAAGCTTGCGATGCTAAGTTAGCGTCACCACGACTGCGATGCTAAGTCAACGTTAAAATAAGCGGTGATAATAGCGTCAGTGTCTTGCGTTATATTGGCGTCAACTTTTGCGGCGCTATATTAGCGTCGGAGGATTGCAGCGCTAAGTAGACTCTAGTTTGTGCTCTTTTGGCAATATATGTTATACTATACTATATATGACTATGTTGTACTATACTATACTATATTATACTACAAATTATACTATATTATACACCATACTATACTATATTACTCTATTGTATAATATAAAAAATTAATATGCCATGCTATACATACATTATACTCCAATTCTTAAATTCCAAAATTGGAGGAATATTGTCTCTTCATTCTTCATGGGATTCTAATGGCGATTGCCGGAGATCCGACCATTGGATCATCGCAAAATTTGTATCTCCCATAGACCATGGCAACAGAAAGTTTTCAGTATTTTTTGGCGATTTTAGGAGGTCGGATGAAAAAGTTAAAAACCTAGAAAAAAAGGACTTCGGATGGTCGTCGACGTGAGTCCGGCAAGAATCGAAACGAAAATGGAGTCATAGAGATCAACGCGAGCAATCCACCTACACAAGAATTGCGACGATTGGAGGACGAAAGAAATTTAATAAAATGAGCAAATATTTGAAATAGAAACAATCGGTTCTCCGTGGTTCTCGCTCGGATTGCCATGAAAAAATGGGCATTTCGAAGGGCTCGAGAAGGTGGGGCGGCATTAACATTTTATGTTTGACGTCTTTTCTGTTTCCTCTAATTCTCAAAATACATATTTTTCTTAATTATAAAAATTTCTCAAAACTTCCGCCCCTAAGAAATCTAAAAATGCGCGTTCTTAAAAATCGGACCTTTTCGGAGAGCTCGAAATGGCTCCGTTTAGTTGACATAGAGTTTTCAAATTTTTTCTAGAAATGCTGATTTTGATAGAATTTTTTTGTATCTAAATTTAAAAAGAGTATTCAAAATGGTCTATTTTGCTTCGTGCGTCTAAAAAAATTAAAAATTACTTTCTTGAAAATCGGACCTCTTGGGACTTCTTAGAATGTCCTCATTTGATCAACATACAATTCTCAAAATTTTCAAATGACGTTGATATCAATATATTATACATAATATATATATATATATATCTTAATTATCACTATAAGAAAATCGGGATTTTCTGATGGCAATTTCCGACGGTTCGAAATCCGTCGCAATTTGCGATGGATTTTGCGACGGAAATATTTCCGACGGATTTTCTGACGATTTCAACCGTCGGAAATGACAATAATAAATTATGTAATTTATTATATTATTATTTTATTTTTCGACGATTAGGAACGTCGATGTTTCCGACGCATATCCATCCGTCGCAATTTCCGATGGATTTTTCGACGGTTTCAATCGTCGGAAATAAAAATAATAAATTATGTAATTTGTTATATTATTATTTTATTTTTCGACGATTAGGAACGTCGATATTTCCGACGGATTTCCATCCGTCGTAAAATCTGTCATAATTTCTGACGGTCGCAATCGTCGGTAAATGTATAATAATATAATATGAGGAGTATTTTATTAATATAATTTGTGACAGTCCAAATCATCGCAATTTTCGATGATTTCGACCGTCGGTAATAATTAACGATGATTCAAACCGTCGGTATAATAAAAAATAAATATTATATATAACTAAATATAATATTTTATTTTTACAATTAAATAATTTGCGACGGTCACAACCGTCAGTAACTTTAAAAATAATTAAAATATGCTTTTCCGACGGCCAGAGCCGTCGGTAATTAAAATTTCGTTATCCCGCTTTTTTTTCATTTTCCCGCTTTCTCATCGTTCCAAATATATATATAAAACCCACTCCTCTCCTCTCCTCTCTCCCTCCTCTCTCGCTCTCCCGGCCACTCTCCCTCCTCTCCTCTCTCTCTCTCTCCCGGCCGGCGAGCCTACTGGACGTCATCGACTCTCCCGCCGGCGGTCTCTCTCTCTCCCCGGCCCGGACAGCATACATACATACATGTCCATATACATACATATCCATATACATACATACATACATATATATATACATACATATACATACATACATACATACATACATACATACATACATACATACATACATACATACATACATATCCATATACATACATAGGTATCCGTATACATACATATATGTATACATATACATACATAAATACATATCCACACACACACATATATAGATACATACATACATACATACATACATACATACATACATACATACATACATACATACATACATACATACATACATACATAGATAAATCTATTTTAGCACCACCTTTGCGATGCATTAGCGTCGCACATATGTAGCAACACATTACCTTCACAATAGCGTCGCCACTGCCGTCGCTACTCCATGATAGTGTCATAATAGTGTTGCGGAGTCGTGACGCTATTGTGATACTGAATTCCAATGTGGCTCTATTTAACATATTTTATAAATAATTATATATCATAATTGAATTAATGTGGCTCCCCATTATCGATGCGGTAGCGTCGCCTCTATGGCGTCGCTAATTGGCGATCTATGTGCTCATCGATGAATCCTAACCATCCTTTCGTTTAATTCGATGGTTCGTACCGTGCATGTTCACCATCCTTCCCTCTTTCCCTCTTTTAACCTCTGACTCCTCCTCCTGGATGCCTCCTCCTCCGACTGCTGCCCAAACACCCCCTCCTTCTCCTCCTCCTACTGTCGGATGCCCCCTCATCCTCATCCTCCTCTTGCTCCCGTCCTCATCCTCGTCCTCATCCTCCTACGTCGGGCGATTCCTCTGGTGATGCTGCAACAGATGGAGGTGGCGGCGATCGAGATTGAGTTGTTGATGAAACAATGGAGGCTTCGGTGGCGGCAGTCGTATTTGATCCTCTGTAATGATGTAATGGAAATGTAATGTAATGAAAATGTGAACATATGATGTCTTTTGTCAACATATGTGAATGCGAAATGGTCCTTTGTAATGAGAAATGGTCCTCTGTAAAGATCATCTCTTCATTTGATGAACATATCGTATATAGTGCCACGTCAGCGTCGCAAAATTAGTGTCACAGTAGCGCCACAAAGGCGTTGCCACTTTTAGCAACGCATTAGCGTCGAAGTAGCGCCTACGGCGAAGGCAAGGTAGCGATTATTTTAGCACCATATTAGCGTCGGACTATCGTCACAGTTTAGCGTCTAATTAGTGTTACGTTAGCATCGACAACATCAATGCCTTTTTAGCGCCGGAGTAGAGAACACAAGAGCGCTTCGCAACAAAACTTTTTGTGTCATCGTAACGTCGTGATAGCATCGACATTGGATGCTACTAGCGTCGCCCACATGCTTGGTGCCATTGCGACGCTAATTCAGGCGTCATAATGTTGCGACACCGTGTTGACGCTAATGAGTGGCTAATTGTTTTAGCCATGATTTAGCATCGATTAAGCGACGCCATATGTGTGTGGCTAATCGGCAAATTTCTTTTAGTTTAATTAGATAAATATTGATTAAGAACCTAAAATTGACTTTTTCAAAATATTAAAATTTAGAAAAAATTTGATAATTGTTCCTATATATGAAAATACGTTAAATGTGATTTTTTAAATAAATTTAGGGGGAACTTTAATTAGGTTATAAAATTGAAAAACCTGTAATGTTTTTTCGAACAAAATTTAGATTTTGATTCATTGAAATTTAGTTTTTAAAATATTTATTTGAATCCAACTAGGGGATAATTTTCAAATGGTGACATATATAAATAATATAAACCTAAAGGGAACTTGTTGACAAAATTGTTTAAGACGACCATATAAAATGTATAAGTTTGAATTAATATGTACTTGGTCTAAGATCAAATATAGACTTTTAGTTTATTGTGGTCAATAATATGATAACATTGTACATGTTTTTATTTGATAAAAGACACTTCCACCACATGAATTTGATGTAATATGCCACAACATCCATGTTAAACTAAAGTTTAAACCAGGGTCATGTAAAAAAAGTTATCTATGTAGAATTTCAATTATTCTCATAATCATTTGTGATATACTTGTCAATATTTCGATAAAACCAAAAGAGAATGCAAATAGTGCAAACACAAGATGAAAATATTTTATTTTCTTACACATACTATAGTTTTTTTATGACATGTAAAGATAGGTGGAGATATATTATCATGCTCAAGTTACTGAGATTCACGAACTTGAACAGATACCATCAATAGAATGCATGTTACCAAAGATATCTAAAGAATTTTGCTGTATACTAAAGACTTTTCATAAAAAAAATATGTTGATCAATTTAAATAAGTTTTCTTTTCCAAACTATATGATCAATATTTTTTTAAAAAAAAATTACCTAATCAATATTATTGTTGCATGTACATCATAACCAATAAATGGTACTTTATAAGATTAACTCAATCTGAAATCCAATTGACAAAAGAGCAATGCACACATTTTTTTAATTCCTTGACTTGGAGATCGTCGAAGCTCCACTTCTGAATTGTATCCTTTTTCACTTTGATGAGATAAACCCTACAACTATCTTCTTTCTTGTTTTAGAGATGAAATCGACCTTTATAACAAGAAAGTTCTTCATTATAAGTTCATAATTGAGAATTATGAAAACATTGTCCTATTAGAAATCACTACAAGAAAATTGGCGATTAGCGATCCAAGACTAGCGACGCTAGGAAGGCGCTATTAGCATCGCAATAGAGTCAAAGGAAATGAGACGCTACTAGCGTCATGTGTTGATGCTATCTCGACGTTATTAAGATGTGTGGTTTTCGGCTATGCGCAAAAGAAATGCGTCGCTACGTCGACGCGCAGGTGCCGCTAGGTCTGAGGCGCTATTCCGACACCCATGAGTCGCTAATGTAGGCGCTAGGAAGGTGCTGAAGTGACGCAAATATGATGGTATACGCGTCATCAATGAGACGCGAATATGGCATTAAGAACGATATATTTAACTCAGCGTCGACTACCTTTGGGACGCGAATGAGACGTTATGGAAGCGCTACTTGCAGATTTTTTTTACCCATACGAGCCTCATTTTTTCCCTTCCCACACCATACAATTATACAATGCATATAAAAATGCATTGATATTCATCACAGACAATATAAAAGCATCACAGGCAATATAAAAGCATCACAAACATAATATTTAACATAAGAATACGAAAACTAATAAACTGAACAAACAATCATATAATGTATAAATTATATATCAAGAAACACAAATTAAAAACATGACAAAATCAACAAAGAAACATTACCTGGTGACCGAGTACTCAGATCATCTCCATACTTTTTAGCCATTTTTGCATTATAATCATCCTAAAAAATTTAAACATTGTGTATTTAAAAAATAGTGCACTATCGTCAACAACCAAATGACCATGTCATGAGACTTACCAGAAGCCTACGAGCAGTGGGCGTGACTCAGTCATTTGTCTTCCGGCTCTTATGCGTGGCCTTATAGACCATACGAAATTTACGTGAGCGCCTTCTTTCTCCTCCTACAATAAAGTTACAAATTTGATAACATAAGTATGTTGGGTCAAAGTTTTAATGACATATAAAATTATATTTTGATGAAACAAACCTCGAAAGATTAAAGTTGAAATGCTAAAAAAAAGTTTAAAGAAAAATGGATAACTTTATGCATTATGCTTTGATTAAATAATTATCTAATTAATTTTGGAGAAAAGTAGAACATTGTAAAAATTTCTGTTAGCTTTCCATAAACTCCAAGATCATCTAATTTGGATAATCGTGCAGAAAGTTATGATCAAAAGAGTGCAAGTCGGTCAACCTGCTAGTTGACGCAAAGAAGGCCGGTCGAGAAGATACCGGTCGACCGAACAGAAGATGTCGGTCGACCGATAATTACCGATCCTGCTCCGGACGACGTCGAGCCGATACCGGTCGATGTATCAGTCGACGGACCGATCGACCGATCAAGCGCAGAAGTTGAAGAAAATGCGCAACGGTCACATAGGCCGGTCGACCGATCTAAAAGTGCGGTCGGCCGACCTCCGAGTCAAATGAACAGTAACGGTCAAAATTGAAGGAGAAATTTGTGGAATGATTTCTGGACGAATTTTTCACACATTGAAGACTATAAAAGGAGTGACAAAGCTAGAGGCAAAAACACCCATTCACTCATTGAAGAAAAACTTCAAGTTGTCAAAGAGAGATCATTTCTTGAAGTTTTCATTTTATAGCTTTCTCATTCTTTTTCTCTTCTTCTCTTGTGAGCTTAGTTTTGTAAAAAAGAGAAACACTTTTGTTCAGAAAAATTAGAGAGAGCTCCTGTGTAAAAGATGTTCTAAATCTTACCTCTTGAGCGAGAGAAATAGATTAGCTTTCTAGGAGGAGAGGTTGCCTTGCCTCTCGAAGCGGAGAAAATGCGGTGGTGTAAAGTGCTTTCTTCCTTGCCCTATTTGGAACAAAGAAAGTACTAATGGAATCTCCGGCGGTCTCGATGTGGAGAAGTCAGAGCAGAGACGTAGGCCAAGGTGTGGTCGAACCTCATCAATAACCACCGTGTGTTTGCATTTGATTTTCTCTCTCTCCCCGTTCATATTGTGTTTATAATTTGAATTCCAAAGGTTTTAAGAATCGATTTTTTGCTTCCGTTATGAATTTTGTGAAATTGATATTTTTGGTTAAACACCAATTCACCCCCCTTTTGTTGCCCTTTGGGATCCTACAAAGTATAAGTCAAAAGTTTTATAAATTGAATTTATATGTAAATTACCATGCGCCGTCGATGCTCGTCAAATCACATTGACCTCCCTATGTGGATGTGGGCCTCGGGCTTCGAAAGATGATTAACTCTTGCCTTTTTCGACTTCTTTTGCTATCGTTCATTCGTCCTTTGTGAACATCAAATACTTACATTTTCAAAAACTACAATTTTAATAAAAATAATTTAAAAGTAAACAGATTTACCACTTCCTATATAAGGACTCCCAATCCGAGTGCCTAATATGTCTTGGGCATCTTTGTATGCCCTGCTCCAAAGTGAGGCCGGCGGACGTGACGACATTGCGAAACTTGTATAATCGATTTTGGAGACGTTTCGCAGCGACCTCCTCAAAAGCTTTTTAGATCGTCCCTATACTAAGATACAGATGAAACTGATTTGCTTCCTACAAATAGAACATTAAAACTTAGTAATTTTAAAATAAATATAAATCAAATCATGTAACCCAAATAGAAGATCATATCATAAATGCTCGAAAGATGTCATCCCGCACTTGAATTAGGACATCTTTCTAGAATTCTGCCCCTTCCGACAAATGGGAAAGAACGAGAGCACTGACATCCCAAACGGTACTAGCAGGTATGAAAGTGATCTTGCCAATTATAAAGAAGAATTAATTTTCAATGATAATCAAAATTGTAACAAAATTTATACAACTTATTTAACTTACGGTCGAGCAATGTTATTCACAGTGACCACCCCATTATCGTGTAACCCCTCTTCATCACTCGAAGAGGAATCACTCGGTATAGCTGGGATAGGCTATGAAGGTCTGACATCGTCTACGAGCCCTAATACTGATAGTGATGTTGGGGGTTTAATGATAACTTGCTGATTTTTGGATCAAAAGTCAATTTTTTTTTTCAATTTTTTTTTCAATCCCCTAACTCACTCTCTACTGCAGTGCACAGATCAATTGTAGTAACCCTAAATGTCGTATCCACAGTGATTTGAAGTACTAGACTACCTAAAAATAATTTAGACTAATCCTATTTAAAGTGGCAAAAATAGATTTTTTAAAGGAAGTGAAAACATATATTTTTTTCTTTTTGGGAATACTGAATGATAACTTGCTGTAGATTGCTGAAAAGTTAATTAAACTAAATTGTAAATGCTAATCTAGAGTCTAAAGGGGTTTAACTATCAATGAGGAAGGTCCTCCTAGGAATTGGGGTTCATCTAATTTAATTATGGATGGAAATAGACAAGTTATAACTTTTTTAGTCAAATCTAATTCAACCTTCAATATGGTTGTTTTCACAGTTCAATTAGACCAGAACTAAATAATATATTATCATATAATTGTTAGCCAAGTTGAATTAGAAGAGGATCCCCATTGAAAATTAAGTTATCATTAAGTTCAATCTAAGTCACCTTGCTGATTTTTTGACAATTCAATAAAATCTGAAATGATAACTTCTAAATTGCACCTTGAAAATAAAGGGAATGCTTCAATCAACTAAACATGGATGAAATCAATCCAATATTAGTGCAAATGCTCCTTGGTTTATCTCTAAACTACAAGAGGACTTTAATTCAACCTCTCGACTGTAATTAAGAATGAAATCCACACTTAACACTAGATAATTGGTACCGATATGCATAGAATAACAAGTTTAGAAATTAGGAATTGTCTTTGCTCCTTGCTTCATCTCTGAACTACAAGGAATGCCATATGACCACCTCTCAGTGGTAGGTTAAAATAGGGTTTATACAAAGGCAATCAGATTTCCAATTAAATCAGAAAATCAGAAATCAACAACATTGAAATCAGTGAGTAGCCAATGGAAATCACAAATTTGAACCATAGAAATGTCAAGCATCTTAATCTATTTCTGAACAAGATTGGGACCAATATTCAACCTTTCAGTTGTCAATAAATCAAGTTCCCCAATGACATTCAGATTCAAACAACTCAGAAAACTAAAATCAAGAAGTTCAGGAATTCAAAAATTAGAAAATCAGCATCAATTACAAATTAGAACCTTAGGAATGTCATTGCATCTTGATCATTTCTGAACTAGAATGGAGCCATAAGACAACCTCTCAGTTGTCAACACAATTGGGGCTCCACAATGGCAAAACAGATTTTAATAATTCAGAAATCAGAAAGGCATTCAGAATTCAGATTTCAGAAAAATCAGATTTCAGATTATCAATTAATTTGGAATTCAAAACTTGGCATTGGTTCTTAATTCATTCCTGAACAAAGATTAAACCAAACGACAACTTCTCAGTTGCAAATACAAATAGGGTCTTCCAATGACAAGATCAAATTCAGAACAATTCAGATTTCAGAAAATTAAATGATTCAGTGCAGGAAATTGAATTTGTCCCTAATCCATCCATAATATATATTAGAATACTACCCTATATTAGGAGGCATGGGTTTTAGCTCCTCATGTTTACAAAGTTTGATACAAAATGTAGTAAAGAACAGAAGGAAATCATCTGGATTGAAGCTTGTCGAGAGATATCCTTGCAGCACTTCAGCTCCAACTCCAAGACCCTTCTCCAAACCCTTTTTTGCTCTTCACTCCAATGGCTGGCCTCCCTTCATTCCCTTGGGGTTTCCAGCTTATATATGGCCTATCATCACCCTTAGATCAGCATCCAAATGTTTCATATGTCTTGATTGTGCCAAGTGTCCTCTGGACAGAAAATATCTCAGGTGAGCTTTTTGGACAGCAAAAAGTAGGTGGTCCCCCCTTGCTTTTCCAACCTTTTGCAACTTATTTTTCCCTGCTAGAAGAGATAGAACACCAAGAATCAAAGTTCTCAAATAGAAAATGAACAAATAAGGATAAGGAAAGTCACCAGGTCAGCTCAAACATCAAATAAAATATGGTGTTATGAAGATGTGAAATCAGTAATTAAAATGATAAGTTTGAGGACCCGGAATGATAGCTTTGCATAAATCTTGAAAAATGATCAAATATGGATGGTTCAAAGCATTGAAGACATCAAATGGATTATGATGACAAGTGAATGAGGTCAGAAATCAAATATGGATAAGATTTCATAAGAGTGATAACTTGGGTGCCAAAAATGATAACTTGATTGCTTTAAAAATGATAACTTGTCATAACTTTGGTTGTGGTTACTCAAATGTGATCAAATTTGAACGGCAATGAGTTAGGACAATAATATAATGATTTCCTAAGGTCTTTGTGCAGAATTGATAGTTTTGCATGTCAAAATGACAATTTTGCCCTTTAACGATAACTTGACATTGGAAAAATGATAACTTGTTCAAATGGACTTAAAATTTTGCACAAGTTGAGATGTGACCATCCAAATATGATTCATTCATGATAGTAATGAATTTAGGGCAAGAAAATTATTGAAAACCAGTTCACTCAAAATAATGATAACTTGGCCTATTGAAGTGATAACTTATCCTAAAAATGATAACTTAGCATAGAATTTAAATATTTATGAATTTTAGCATTTCAGAACCTTTATGCACATGGAATTAAGTATAAAATGAGGAATATCAACTAGTTATCACAATTTATACATTTTAAACATAATTGGCCAAAAGTTGGGCAATTTAGGGATTCGATAGGGGTGAAATGCATCTAAGATGGGATAAAAATCTATAGTGATCAGCTAGTGATCAAATACATAATAAATCATTAGTGTCATACCAAATTAAAGTTGTGATAATTGATAGATGTACAATAATGTTCTCACCTTGATTGATGTGTACCGCAGCATGATCAGTGGCAGTCCCTCGTCTGAATGAATTGAGCCAAGTGCTTATGCTATCGACAACGTAGCAATTGATATTAATAAAAAAATAATTAATATAATTAATTGAGAAATGTCAATAACAATAATCGTTCGTCAACGCTAGAATGTGTTGAAGCATCTGATATTTTCGACTGTGGTGGTGGAGTAGAAACTGTCATCATAAGAAAATACATAAAATTTGGCTCATATTTAAAATTATGGAATATACAAAAAATAACTTGGTGTGACATGACGACCGTCGTCGTGCGATCGAGACGTCTTGACTATGTGCCCCGTCGACGGTGGAGCAACTGTCACAAAAGCAAAATATTTAAAAAACTCTATCTCCTATTGTGTATCGCCTACAATGTGTCATGTACCTGGAGTGATACGCAGAGTAGACCTACCAATTGATCGCCTAGTATTGACGATCCGGCTACATGCCCCGTCGGCGACGGAGGAACTTATATTATTAAAAAATAAATTTAACTATTATAATCAACTATAAATAAATAGCTGATAATAAATATATTACCTGGTGATTGTGATGGCTGACTCATCTGGAGTGAACGCTTGTAAGAGACAGAGGGGTGCGGTGGAGGAGGAGACGAAGGAGACGGAGCGTGGCGGAGGAGGCGGTGGAAGGCCGACGGAGGAGTACGAGGCGAAGGAGGTGGAGGACGATGGAGGAGGCGGAGGACGGTGGAGGAGGCGGAGGCCGCGATGGAGGGCGGCGGAGGGGAGTGGTGGAGGAGGTGGAGGGGCGCAGTGGAGGAGGAGGCGGTGGAAGGCTGGCAGAGGAGTAGGAGGTGGAGGGCGGTGGAGGAGGCGGTGGAGGGTGGCGGAAGGGTGCGGTGGAGGAGGCGGAGGGTCGAGGTGGAGTTAGCAGAGGGGCGCAATGGAGGAGGCGGAGGGGTGCGGTGGAGGAGGCGGTGGAGTAGGTAGAGGGGCGCGGCGGAGGAGGCGGAGGCAGAGGTGGCAGAGGCAGAGGAGGCTGAAGGCGGAGGGCGGCGGAGGCGGAGGCAGAGGCGGCAGAGGCAGAGGAGGCTAAAGGCGGAGGGCGGCGGAGGCGAAGGCAGAGGCGTTGGAGGAGTCGATCGTCGGCGTCGAGCGTCGGAGGGGTAATAGTAAAATAGTAAAAAGTGAAAATGAAGAAGAGGGGTTAGGGATTTAAGTAAATTCTTTGGCGTCTCCCTAAAATGCGACGCTACGTAGATGCAATGTAGGCGCCACATTTAATAAAAATTCGGCTAATGCAGCGCTATAAATAGGCTAATGTGTCGCTAAGATACTGTAGCGACACCATAGCGTCGATTTTGATTTAGCATCCCTCAATTGTGTCGCTAGAGAGATGCTAATTATTTTTCTATTTCAAATTTTCTATTATGTATGTAATTTTATTTATCAATATAGCGTCTCATCGCATTGTGCCCCGCTCCAATTGTTTTATTCTCTTTCGACAATCTATCATGTAGGAGATTAACTCACAACAATGTGTTTATCTATATGTATTATAAGTATATACGTGTATGTATATGTCTATACATGTGCGAGCCATATATAGATAACATGTATATGTATACGTATTCCAAGTGTATATATGTGTATATGTGTGAGATTAAGTGATAATAATATGTATATATGTACTTATTATATATAAGTATAAGTATATACGCGTATTTATATGTCTATATGTACCCGATTAAGCGAGTGTGATAAAAAGACAGCTACGGTGGCGCAATACAAACGCTATTGAGTCTCTAGAGGAGTTTATCGACTCCGTAACGTCAAATTAGCGTCTAACACTTATTCGCGTCTCAAGTTGGCGACGCTACAGAGACGCTAATAGTGTCACCATAGCTTCGACAATGTCGGCAGCTCTAGTTGGATGCGAAATTGATGCTATTGAGTCTCCACGGTGACGCTAAAATTGGATAATTTGTAGCAAATCATTCTCTTAATTCAACCACCATAATTTCATGATTAAGAATATAAAAATAATATATGCATAATTAAGATATGATATATATTGTATCTATAAATAACATATATAATATAGGTAACAAATTATATATTTAGGAATACTCCTATGATGTAAAAATACATATATATGTAATCATGTAGTACATATATATAATATAGGTAATCATGTAGGAATATATATATATATATGTTGATAATAATAATATAATATTTAATTTATTTATTGATTAACATATAGTATATATAATATATAGGGTTTAGGGTTTAAATATAAAACAAATAGCGATATAAAATATAGATAACCTATATATAGTTGCCAAGTATTCACATTGGCGTCTACATAGCGTCGTTCAAACATGTGATGCCGGATAACGTCTTTTTAGAGCCGCAAGGTGTGCGACACGAGGTTAGCGTCGAGAGATGTTGACGCGAGAACGACGTTAGGTTCTCATGCGCATTTTCGCTCCGTGGCATGGAATAGTAGTGTCTACGTAGCGTCTCCAAGGCGTATTCGTTAGCGTCTATTTCATGAATAGCTAAGAACACGCTAATGAGATGCTATTGAGAGGCAAATAACATCTCATTATTGGGACATAAAGTGGATGCCATCAAGGTGCTAGTGACGTCTATGTAGCGTCACTACTATATGCGACGCTACTTCGCGTCGCTAATCGACCATTTTCTTGTAGTGAATGTTCTAATATGAAACACATATTAGAGATATTTGCAAATAAGATTCTAGACTACTATAAGTTTGAAATTGATTTGACAACCAAGGGTCACTTTCTTGGAGTCACTTGGGATTATTTATAGGCTTTCACACTTTAAATGGCTATTGAAATTTGTTTAGAACTATTTGGTGTCGAAACTAGCTATGTTATTGTTTTGATGATCGATTGATACTCCTTCAACCTACTCTAATGTTCGATTGATATAAGGATGAGTAGGATTGGGAGATTTGGATGTTATAAAGATTTTGTGTGGATACTCTTCTTTTTGAAAAATTGTTCCTAGCCTCCAACAAGATTATGGAAACTCTTTAAAATGCCTAAACTATCTTCTGCTATTTCTTTTGGTTCTTTGGTATGGACAAGATAAGGTAGGACAGAGTGAAAGAGAAGAGGTTGAGAAAGAATATTTATGTTGCAAAAACAAAAAAAAACACATTTTATCTTTTATTCCATTAGTATGTATATAAACTCACCTAGTGTAGGTGAGTTGTGCATCGAAGAAAAGCTTAATAATATCATCCTATCAAAATTTTGGTATTAACTCAAGACTTAATTGAGTATTATCATATCATTATGATTAGTTTTATCACTTAATAACACCCAAATAAGAATCTTAGATCCTCATGTATTACGAACATTGAACCACAATGTGTCTTTGAAAGAGTTAAGATAATTTCTTGTATCATGACCCTCCAATGTGATAGCTCTCCTTTGTATCTTGTCTTATTTTGATTTTTTTTTCTCCACTATTGCAATAGTTTTTAGTGGTTCTTCCTTACTAGCTCCAACTCGTCCATGGGTGGAAGGAGGTTGGCGCTTCTTGATTTTTCTAAGAAACAATGGCTCGAAGAGCTTGAGATTTTTATGATTAATCATTGGATACGTCTACATGTAAGGTGACAATTCCAATTGAAAATGTATTATTACCATATTATTTTATGATCTCAATTAGCCCAGATCATATGTATTTGAGTTCGTGAGCCTCACCATTGAAACCCTCCTTTTCAAGATGTATACGTACTATATCACCTTCTTGGAAAAAATATGATACACTATGCTTGTCTTGACTCCTCTTGTTACTTAAGTTGAATCTTCTTCAAATCTTCCTCCACATCAGTGTTTCACTTTAAGAATGCTCTTAAGAAATTTAAAACTCTTTCATATTGACTTTGTTGCTTCCATTCATCTCTCTTGGAAAGTAAGAATTTCAAATCAAATGAACTTTAAAGTAAATATTTCAAATATACTTCAAATGGATACCTGAATATGGAACTATGAATCTCGATGTAGACAAACTGAAGATAAGGGATTCTTTCATCCCATGAGTCTGGATGCCTAAAGTTTTAACCTCTCAAGAGATGCATTAGAATACAATTGACAATATTTGTCTAGCCATCTATTTGAAAATGGAAAGCAGTGCTTTGATTTAGCCTTGTGTCTAAGTGTACAACAAAGATTTTCAAAATTGATTAAAGAATCTTGAACATTTGTTAGAGACAATTGATGTGGGAAGATAAGTATTAGACCTCTTTCCAACATGTTTAAGCTCTTTTGGACTTCTTTGTTTTTTTTTCTTTCTCTAATATCGCCACCTTCTTCACTTTCATTTTCTTCCTTTTTCCTGAAGTTCTAGAAGTGACTATTATGAGACATTCGATGTGAAGAGGAAAAGGAAAAGGAGAAGAGGAAAAGGAGAAGAGGAAAAGGAGAAACAATAAAGATACTTTGATTTTTTATATGACTATTATGAGACATTCGATGAAAGGTTAATAATATTCTTAACTAAAAATTTGAAATATTATGTCAAGATACTAATGTTAAGTCCCAAATAAAAAATACGTATATGTTATATGTACCCGTCTCCTTAATTTAAAAATACATTTGTTGAATTAGAGCTCCAAAGTGGATAGTATCTTAATAGGTCAGGGGTCTTACACAGATAATAAAACTATTTACTTTGAAAGTTTGTTATTTTGTCTTAAAATAAAGATTCTTGAGTGCAATGGAAATAATATTAAATGAATATAATATAATAAAAAATTGCAAACTTGACAACATATATAAATAATTTCATTACATCATTGCTAGCAAAAAATAGACAATTGATTCTAATTTAGGAACAAAGATATAAAAATTATTCACTTTTATTTTCAGTAAATGGAAGGACCTGCATTTACAATTTACAACTAAAAGAAAAGATCATGATGTCAAAGTTACATTAAATTTTGTTTTTTTTATTTTCACTATAATTAAATGTAAGTATTCTTTAAGATTGCGTATTAAAAATTGAACAAAGTAAAAAGGTTTCTAAAATGCAAGTTACGAAACACAATTAACAAATATTAATTAATTGTTTTGAAAAAAAGTGTTTTTCAGGAAAAGAAAAGGAACCTAAATTTTCACTATAAATGTTGTTTCGCACAACCCTAAAATATGGGAGTTTAGCTAGTATAATGAGGAGAAAAAATGTAAAAAGAGATTGTTTCTTTAATTAGTGTATATATATATATGTATATAACGAGAAATATTATGTTTTATACATGTATAAATCATACAAGTGTGATCACACCATCTAAGCCATCGAATTCGCGTGCAAATTGCATGGAAGGCTGAGATAAGACGTCTTTGGTTCACAAGAAGGCAGCCGGTTCATCCCGCTTCATCACTGGACCTGTGTGTGGGTCGGGAGAGCGGACGACAGCAAGGGGGCCACGCGACACTCCGGCGTGGACACGGATCGAGCGGCAGACGACGATGAGAAGGGGGGAAACACATGAACGGAAGGGGAGGGCCCGCCGGTGAGCATTGCGTTGACCCTTGTCGATGAGAGCTGTGACTTGGTCAATGAGAATGACGACGACAATTGGGGGGAGAGAGAGAGAGAGAGAGAGAGAGAGAGAGAGAGAGAGAGAGAGAGAGAGAGAGAAGGCGACCAAGAGACGTCGAGATACATAGAGGAGATCGTGTGGGACATCGTCACCATCGGCCCTTCCTCCCTTCTCGCAGGGTGCCATCGGCGTTCAAGGCGGCGAGGGGCTTCTTCCTTCCGTGGTTGAGAGAGGCATTGAGATCGCGTGGAGGATGGTAACGATCAATGGCTTTGTGTGAACTGGATGATGGCAATGATCGGCGGCTTCCGTGGAGGATGGACACGGATGTCAACGTTGGGCGGCGGCTGCGTGTTGGCAAAAATGTTCGGCGGCGGCTGTGTTCTGGCAAAAATGATGGAGGAGAAAGTTGTGAAACAGACGCTGTGGGTGAACTAGAGGTGAACCGGAGGAGCACCAATCTCAGCCCTCGCGCGCGAATCCAACAATTTAGATGGTGTGATCGCACTTGTATGCACCTATATATATGTATACACACTAATATATTATGGTTGCTGAGTAATTTATCATTTCGAGCTGTACTGTGATGAACGATAATTAAATGCACATAAAATTAAATTGGAGACTTATGTTACATTAATTAAGAGAGGCGATCTTACTTATATAGATCATAAATGAATAAAATAAATACAAAAACTACACTACGACTAGTCATCACATAACTTATTTTAAGCTACGAGTATCACTAAAAAGTAGAACATATTAATATATTTTTATAATTAAAATACATTTACAAATATTACTTAAAATTGTATGAAAAAGGTCGAATTTTTTGTAGTTATAGATAAATTATAGATGGGTAAATTACACCAAATGCTTTCCAACTTTGACGTTTGCTCAGCGATGCCCTCCAACTTCACTTTGTAACACGAATGCTCTCCATCTTTTAATTCGTTTCACCCGATGCCCTTCTTACCTACAATTGACGGTTATCTGGTCACGAAGCTAACGTGGCGCTGACTCTCTCCTCTCCACGTTAACATGCAGTGACGTGATAATATTTTAAAAAATAAAAATAAATAATTAAAAAAACAAAAAAAACCATGTCAACAATGGGGGGAGGGGGCCTGCGCGTACCCCCGGAGGGGGGCGACCCCTGCGAGCTCCCGCTCCAACGCCGATGCCGACGAAGAACAAAAGGGGAGGGGGGGGGGGGGGTGGCTTCGCCCCCCCTTTGCGACCTCCGACGAGCAACAAAGGGGGGGGGGGGGGGCATCGCAGGGGGGCGAGGCGCCCCCTTTGTTATTCGTTAGCGTCGGCGTCGGAGCGGGAGCTCGCAGGGTCGCCCCCCTCCCCCTGCCTCTGACGTGGTTTTTTTGTTTTTTTAATTATTTTATATATTTTTTAAATATTGCCACATCACTGCATGTTAACGCGGAGATGAGAGATTCAGCGCCACGTCAGCTTCGTGACCGGGTAAACGCCGATTGTAGATAAGGAGAGCATCGGGTGGAGCGAGTTAAAAGATGAAGGACGTTCGTGTTACAAAGTGAAATTGAAAGGCATCGCTGAATAAACTTAAAAGTTGGAGGGCATTCGGTGCAATTTACTCAATTATAGATAGATGCGGTGCTTGATCGTTTGGGCCCTTGAGCCTTCATTGTAATCTGTCCCATAGCAGGCCTATTGGATTCTAAATTTCTGGGCCAAACGGGCTTGAAAGCTTAATATTGAGGTGGTCTGTGGCGCCAACAAAATTCATTTTGCAACAGTAAAATTGCGTTCTTAGGCTGATTTCCTTGCACCAGTAGCGTTTGTCGTCGTCGTGAGGATGGCCACCTCCGGCGAGACGGTGGAGATGGCTGAAAGCCAGGAGATTTTGGAAGGTGATAGCACCGTAAAGGATGATTGCTGCTTCGAATGGGACGATGCCTCCAAGCTCTACTTCCACGCCAGGTTCTTGACTGCCCCTTCCATTATCTCCTTCCCTTTTGTTCATTCGTGGAGCGATATGGGGAAAAAAAATCTGTTTTTCTTTATTTTGAGTTCTTGTCACTTGATGAAGAAATTTTAGTCAAAAGTACTATTGAATTGGGGAAAGCTGTTTATATACATATATATTTTTGAAACGAAAAGCTGTTTATATTTAGGGTTTGTGGTATAGACATACGTATATGTATATAATTAAGCAAACTTGTCGTTTCATCTTTTTTATACAAGTCGTCGTCACTTTTCCTTCAAAACTTATGAAGGGAGGAAATTTATCTTTTTAATGTCGTGGCGGTCAGAGAAAATTGGCAATGGATTGTGGATGAGTGATATATTTAGATGGACTTTTCAATTAATCTAGACATTTTGCATCAACTTTTGTTAATAACATGGTAAAATCTGATTATTGAATGAATGACAAATGGACTGCTGCGAGAAATAAACAATAGAAATTTTTTACAGGTAGTAATTAGTAATGGGTAATTAAGCATTTTGTGCATAGTGTTTGTTGGAAGTAGTGGATCCATCAATTACAGCATTCGTGATGTGCTTAGTTACATTTTTTCCAATTGGCTCACTCCACCTTGTTTCCCTGCAGTAGTGGATTCTACCATGACCCGTATGCCGGATGGTATTACAGTAGCATAGATGGTCGATACTACACCTTAGAAAATGAAAGATATGTTCCTCTTGAATGCTCTAAGGTCATTCCTGTTACTATTTCTGATTCAGTCGTGTATGTCTATTATTTCTCATTTTCATGTGTGTCTGTGTGGGCCTCCTCTCTTTCTCACTAGTCTATGTGAGTGTGTCTCCATCTCTTATTCTCACGTGTGTGTACCTGCAGGGAGTGAGAGTTATGTCATGAAAGTACTAATATATCTTTGCATTTCAACAGAACCAGCAATCTGGAGATCATGATGATACACGTTACAATTCACATAAATTTGTTCAAGAGAGTGAATGTATGTGAATATCCAGGCTACATTTATTCTTTTTTCCCTCTTTATTTACAGAATGTCAGATAATACACATCTTGGATATCCTTGTAACAAGTTATTCTGATTGCATAAGAGCATTTAACAATAAGAACAGTGAAACAAAAAAAAAAGAGTACAATACAACAACTCTAAAACATAACATAAGATAGCTGCCTTGCATTTATTTGTAGTTGAAATTGAAGAAGGTGCCAGTTCTTATGAAGGTGGAACTCATCATCGTCCATCAGAGTGGTATGCTACATCGATTTTTGGTTCATTTATGAAACACTTTTTCTTTTGTTGTCCATTCTATTAACTAATTCACATCCTTGTTTGGAAAGGTTAGAAGATACGTTGATTGAACTTTATCTGTCAGGTTCTTCCAAGTGCAATGCTGATCCTGACAACTTATGGTCGAGTTTTCGGACAAACAGTAAGCATTAAGTTATGGGCACTGGAAAATCTTTATTTCTTTTTTTCTTTACGATCACTGAATGAGGCACTAGCCCACTAATGTTTGCTAAATTATCAGAAGAAGATCCTGTTCAGTTAATTTCAGATGAGATCAACATCAGTCTCCAGCATGTAGAAGATGAATTTAGACAACAGGTTGAGCCGCAGTCCAGCTCTGGGTTATCAGTGACTGGTAATATTTTAGAAATGTGCATCCTTCTCCTTGTTACAGAAAAAAAAAGATAGCAATTAAGTCTGTTATTTTCATTATTTCTTTAGACGACAGAGGTTGCTAAGTGTGTATCCATCCGTTTTATTGATAATGTGCTATGTTACATTCTGTGTGACTGCAAAATAAAATGATAATTCTGTCACACTCTTTCCACTATTTGGCTCACTTTTTGGCCATGGGTATAATGTTTTCGATGTAGCATCTCTCCTCCCTGAAAATACAAGCATTGCGCTGAGACCAGATAACCCATAGAAAAACACAAAAAAAAAAGGATCTAATTTCTGTTCTACATGTTATTGTGATATTATGATCATGGGTTACCAAAAAAGAGGAGGTAGAGCCTAGAAAGATTTTCCTTTTTACTCGTTTCTGGAGTTCTCATTCAAGAATGAAATACAGAAAGCCTTAACAAATTATCCATAGAGGAACCAAACCATTCCATCCTAAACTTGGTGGTTAAAATGGTGAAGATAACATAGGGGTGTTCATGTGCTACACCTCACCTTCTGAAGACAAGTGTCTGAATATCCCGTTGAAGGCCACCAAATTTTAAATACCTCCAAAACACAAATGCCCATCGTATGTCTATTCAATGGCACCCAGACTCCTGCCATACAGTTTTGGACACTGACGTTCAAAGAAGAAGTAATCTGAGACCTTCCACTGTTGTCCCACACAACACACAATATTTGTATTTTGCGCCCATCTCTGTCTGAAGTATTGTGTGGGCAAGCCTTGTCTTCTGATATTTTTGATAAATGTTAGACATAACTATGTGTTTTATTTCCCAACATCTTTAGGCATGGCTTACATGTCTTGCCTTTGAATGTCATAGCACTGAATGCTTTTTTTTAGAAGAACAGTCAAAGAAGTCTTATCTAGAAGACAATACTTTTTTGTAAGCATCTTCCTTCCTATATATAAAGAAATTCAGTGTCATGGTTGTCTTCCATAATATCTGGCATCATTTCAATCCTTTCCCAAATATAAAAATAAAAAATGTGATAAACATAAAATCATAAAATATTAATTGAATTCCTCTGTGAATTGCTACATCTAATATTATCAGGCTTCATTATTTGCATATATTGGTAAAAAAGGCAAGGCCATTATTTGATTAATTTTCTATCTGCCACATGTTTATGTCGATTACCAAGATGTGTTGTCTATCATGTTAATTTTTTTCAGATGCTTCATTGGAGGAAGAAAATTGGCTAGCACAATATGGTATGGTTGTGCGGTCAGATAATGAACTGACACCATCTTTTCCAATAGTTGATCTGTGGGACTGGGAAATGGTTACTGAAACTGCAAAGAAAAGGCAACCTGTTTCCAGGTTGATTGGGAGGTTGGTAAAAAAATCTAGCAAACTGCATCCTTCTGTTCCTTCTGGCGGTTCCCTTTTCAAAACAACTTCCATCCAGGCAGTTCATTTGGATCTGGTACGAGTTTCCTCAGGTATTCTATCTCAAAATTTCATTTGGGTTTGACTCATGTCGAGTAGGATCGCATACCTTTTTTCTAATGGAAAGACAAATTCAAGATCTACCTCTTCCCTATTGAGTTTTGAAGTGAGGGAATCTAGATAGCTACCCTAGGATGCATTTCTTTCATTGAAAATAAGTTGCAGAGGAAAATGATTTCTCAGGAAACCATTTTGTAAAAATATTTCGTTTTCTGTGTTGGTTCAACAACAACAAAATAATTAAAAAGCTCCATAATCGTTAGTTATTGTTCACAAAGCATAAGAGGGAGTGTGGTAGGGGAAAATGTTTACCCATCCTGAATAGGGGAAAACTTAGAAAGTTGTATAGAACATCTTGGTCAAGCTGAAAATATTTTCGAGGGACAGGTTTTCTTGGTTGTCAAACAAAAAAATCCTCCAAATAAACACAGCCTTAGATGTTCTTATGCACATTGTTGCATTCCTGTTCTCTCGACTGCGTAAAAAATTTCATTTTTCATCCTACAATGTAGTTTCCTGAGTGATGTGGATGTCAACTGCATAGATCCTGTGTACTGCAGGAAGACGGCATTTAAAAATACTTCTTTTATGTAACTTAAAAAATGTTATGGTAATAAAATAATTAAACATAAAGGTCACTAGGTTCTCTAAAAAAAATAATAAAGTCACTAGGTTATGTACAGATCTTTTTCAAAATTGTCAGAATGCTGTCCGTAATGTCAAGCAGATTCAGACATGACATAGGCTTTTAATGATGTTTGACGCCACTAGCCTTCTTATGGCTGGGATTGTTGGTTAAGTTTGAACAACAAGATTAATATTCTTCTTGTTCAAATTGTTTCAATACAGACCTCCCCCATACGCCCCCTCCCTCCTCTTTCTCTCTCTCTATGTCTGTGCAGATCTGTCCATCTCACACACAAATATGAACATGCACATACATTTGCATCATTGCTGTCTAGTAATCTGAAGTTCAGTCTGGTTCATTCATTCTATCTCATTGACTGCATCACTTGTGCTGAGTAATTTTTAAGGAATTATATCTTTATAGCATGGAGGAAGTTAGTCAGACCTTCTGCAGCAGGCATTATTATAAAAAGTAAATTTGAAGCAGCTCAATGATAACGAATATTGAACTGTTAAGTTCCTTGTTATCCAGCCAATTAATATTGAGATGTATACTTTGATAATGCATGTCTTTCGTCATTGTCATTTTCTTATATTAGCACATGTTATATTGAATCATGATTTTGAGAGTTTGATTGCTCATGGCTCATGTGTTTGTAGGCAAGATTTACAGATTACGAAGTCCAAGTCAAAGACACTTAGCTTCCATCTCAACGTATGATTCATCTAACCCCACAAGGGGTTGGGGTTTCCCTGACTTATATGACAACTTGCAAAGTGACATGTTTAATATGTCAAATGCAAACAATCAACCAAACATTTTGAATGCAGCCATGGTTGCGCAGGTTTCTACAGAAGTGCCGAAAGTAAGCGTCTTCGGTGATATTCCACTCTCGGAATGATAGAAATGGACTGGTTTTGCTGCATATAAAAATTGTTTATTATTATTGTTATATTTTGTTTTGATACGTTCGATGTATAGAAAATTCCCTTGTCCTAGAAGTTCTAAAAAATTGTACAGAGCTCAGGCAGTTTCTTGCATAATTCACTTGTCTAAGAACAAATTAATGAAATCACAATGTGTATTGCCCTTGTGTCTCGTTTTGAGAGATTTTTCTTACTTATCAGATGCCTAATCTTTTAAACACCTCTGATTTCTTCTAACATGCATGAGAACTCTATTCTTGCATTTTTGCATCTGAGTTTTATTTGTCTTGTTTAGTATTTCTGACTTTTGGGATGAACCTGTCCTTTGATATGTATATATAACTAAGCAGTGTACTTCATTTATGATTCTGCATATTGTTTGTGCAGAACGAACTAGCTTCATCTGTAACAACCATTTTTCTGCTATATAACATTTGAAATTATAGTTTATATTTTGAGCTTGAAACTACCCTCCTATTGTTATGCATACACTTGACTGCTTAATTTTCCTAATGTGCATGCAGACTGAAAATATAACCTATAGAGATAGAGCTGCAGAGAGAAGAATGCTACATGGTTTTGGCATCGGTCCTGGGCAGAAGGTTACTCATGACAGAAGCACTAGTGATGTGCCGCCATCTTTGCAGCATTCTAACCCAGAGGAAGCTGCAGCAGAAGCCATGAATATGTCATTTGGAAAGGACAGTTATGCAAGAAGAATTCTGGAAAACATGGGCTGGAAAGAGGTGTATATTTTTCTTCAAATAAATGTCTATTCTCTAATTTCCTATGTAAGAAATCTGGTTGTATTTCTTCAAAGAAAAAGCAACAAATAATTCATATTGTCTCTTCCTGTGATATCTCTGTTTATGCAACATATGGTTGCCAATCCCAATTCGTGATCATACTTCTGGACCTGAAATCATTGGCGTATGCGTCATTTCATTTGGAATTCCTTTCAGTCAAGCTATTGTTTATGGTTAATTATTTGTAATCAACTTGGGGCTCATTATTCAGTTGCTTCACATGTGGCAATCATGTTAAACATTGTATTTTTTCTGAAACTAAGTGAACAACCTGATTTGTCCAAAGTTTTACTGAGGATTCTGTGTGGTTCTGTATGATTCTTTTGATCTATATGCTTCATAGTTCAGTGTTTTTGTTAAATACAATTTATTTGTAAAGGTTTATGATTGTATCATAGAACTTTGGATTTTTTATATGCCTTGTTTATGTTAGTTCTATTCTACTTGCGGACATTCTTGTACTTTTTTGCTTTTAGCATATGCTTTAAATGTTATTTAGATGTGCCTCTTTATATATATTACCCATGTGTCCTGATCGGTCCTCCAGTTCTTCATTTTCTTTTCTCCTTTGATTCTTTCTCTTTACAAATTCTTTCAGGGCCAATCTCTTGGGAGCAGTGCAAAGGGTATATTAGAACCTCTGCAGGTTGTTAGCAACAAGGGTAACGCCGGTTTGGGATGGAAAACTACCTCAGGGTTAATTCTGTAAGTAGTAACAGTTGTGATGATGGGTTGATTTTTGGATGATCTGAAGTGGGTATCTGATATAGTGGTATCTCCGTGTTATTTATACAGATAGCACTCTGTTTTGATCTGAATGGGATATATGAAATGAGACGTCTCTCTAGGACTTTTGAAATGGAGGCTTTGCCAAATCTTTCATTTGTGTAGAACAATGAAAATCTGTGGTTTCTTTGGAGAGCATGGTGAAGTTTTTAATCAGCAGTGCCTCCATTTGATCAAACGCTTTTTTGGGTACGGTACTTATCTCAAGCCAGCCATCCATCCATTGTCAACCATAGTTGGTGTAATAATGATGAATTTTTATCGCTTAATTTCTCTTTTTAGACAACTCAAAAGAAAAAAAGATGAAATAAGAACTTGACACCTGATGCTTACAAATGTTTATGTCCTATGGGGGCGTGCTACTCATAAATGGGTAACAATATACTGCTAAGTGTTTGACAATGCTAATAAGTAGGTCAAGATGATTTATAAGTTATTTTATGTTTTCTCAAAAAAAGCTATTTTAAAATGTTCTTCCTGTTCGGTAAGCAAATATCTGAGGAGAAATCTTTCTTTCATCAACTTATGAGTGTGACATAATAATTATGAAGGATAACTTAGTAATTTGGTAGAAAATCCTAGCACTATATATAAGGAGAGAGAAAAGTCACTCTCTCCCCATCCTATTATCACATTATCAACAAAGGCCCTCATCTGAATACCAAAGAATCAACCTATAGTCCATGTATAAAACCAAAATTTTACTATTATATTTTATTTTCTCCTCATTCTTCTACTTCAAGTATCTAAAACATCCCAAATGAAAACTTAAAGAAAGGTCAACCACCCAATCACTTTGGACAACAAATCAAGTAGGAATTAAAGCACACAAGGCAAGGAGAAAGGAGAAAAATAAAGAAGAGTTTGAAAAGGAAGGAAAGAAGAAATTAAGATCTTAGGTTTAAAATCCTAAAGTATGTAGGAGGTTGTGTATACTAATCAGTGTGCCAATCTCAAGGGAGCTAGATCTCCACATTTGGTGTATTAGTTTCGAAAAAGGTAAAATGATTTTATGGGGGTTAATTATGCCAATAAATAGCAATCACTCTCAATCAAATAAGATGATAAGTTATTTTATTAAAAAAGTCAAATACGTCAATAATAACTTCATAACAAATTGAAAGTAAAATAATGGCATAAATATAATTATAATAATGTGAATTGTATATGCATTACGGAGAATTCAATAATTGTATGTTTCATGTCGCATGGTTGTTAAGATCTCGATCTAAAATCTTATGATCTTACTAGATTTTATTATTCCTCTTCGATCTCAATCTTATTTCGATGATATAATGCATGAGATTTTAATATTATCGTACGATATTTTTACTTATGGAAAAAGGGATGACCATTAAAGTTTGTGATTGTCATCCATGTATATATATAACTTGAAGTGAAAGTTATGTACAAGTGCGTCTCTCAGAGAAAGTGATAACAAAGAAAGATGAATGTCAACTATCCATAACTTCACTCTCGAAGAAGAAAAGAGATGCAATGTACAATATGCTCAATCACATATCTCTCCCCCATAAAAAAATCATTCGGTTGAGCTGGATCCAGATGACGAAGGTACTAGTAAAAAAAAAGCCATCAATGACGCTCTCCTATTGTCTCTGTCTAGTAAGGTCATGAAGTGACCGTCAAAACTTTGATGCATAAGGGAAGAGGCCCACAATACACGTCTTGAAAAACTGAACACACAAAGAATAAGTGGGTGATATCCTCCTTCGCCTCATCACATAAGACACAAAATGTGTCGGTTTGAGGCACCCATCTCGTCTTGTACCTCCTAGTGAGAAGTCGATCATGCAACATGAGTCAAGTAAAGATTTTAACTTTTAACGATTCTCAGGATTGCCATATAAGTCTGCAATCCGTGTTGAAAGCCTCTGACACAATGATGACCGAAAGAAAGCGGATGTAGGTTCTATGAGTTGAGAAGAACTTTGATAGTAATACCCACCCATCTGATTTAACGTGGTCCATACGGAAATGGTCAATCCTCTAATGAAGTGCCAAGAACTTCATGATACGTTGATTTGAACGAGGTGAGATGAAGAGGGGGTCCATGAGACGGAGCTAGGGCTGCCAACATCGGACCATGTCTCCGCTACTGTCACCCCATAGTGGGTTGCCAAGGCCCATAGTTGAGGGAAAGTCATCAACCCTCGGGAGATGAGTCTTGCCATTAGGATAAGAAATCATTCGCAGAACCGAGTGATGAGATCATGAATGACATATAACTAATGTTGCCATTCCCCGCCAAACAGATGAGACTCCATGGGGTAGGACGGTCCTAGCTTCCCATGAGAGCTCATGCCCGTAGCGAAGACAACATGCCATAGGTTGTCACCAGTCCCCATTTTATTTGCTTAGGTTGGTACAACGGAGGTGTCGGGCCCTTAATTCTGATTGGGATGTGAGTTGGCACACATTACGTCATACAAGATGGACTCATTGCTGGTCAAAACTACATGCCTGATAGAAAAATTTGCTCCGCAAGGAGTTTAAGTGCTTGAGGACAGAAGCCAAAATTAGAAGGACTAACATATAGTATGTCACAAGTGCCGAGAGGATGAAGTAGTATGAGCTTGCCTCTGTGGAATAATGGTCACAAACTTCAGCCATGAAATTTGTGCTCCATATGCTTGATGACCGGAGTCCGCCATCGAGAGTTGATATGGTGATCGTAAAGGGGGAAAGAAGGACCGAACTAGTTCCCCTTTTGAGGTATGTGGATGACAGGTTCCATTGAATCATTTGTTGGGCTCGTCTATGCTTTGTTGCCTCTGCCTCTGTGAGGTGGAGAGAGTCCTCCAATCGGACCATCTGGGTGATCACCCATAGGGCTTTTGTCCTCTATCGTGTTCGGTCCTCCTGCATGTGGCCCGGTGGCAGGCCCGCCACCACTCGAGCTGCAGAGTGTGAGGCTGCCACACTTCGTCGCCGCTCTATCACTAGTTGATGAAGGCTATCATCCAGTAGCCACGATCTCTCAAATTGGAATCGAGTGCATGGTGCTTAACCATCACAAAAGGTTGTGGTTCGAAAATCATTGGTCAAGGGCATGAACATCTGCCAAATGGTGCGCCTTTGCTAACTCCAAGATCCAAGAAAATGATCAATCTTGGACCTAGTAGATGGCTGTCGTGCTCCTAGTGAACATGCAGTTAGAGGCTGAGAAGTCGACTATTGACTGTGAATCAATAAAATTTTTGAACTACTCGGCTTCCACATCCACATTGAAGTCTCCTCGGTCAGTCATTGAGCGCCTCAGTCAGATCCTCCCACAAACTACTGCGTAGAAATGCCGAGCAAGGGCCATAAAAACATGAAATAGGATATTCGCCTTCTTTGCCTGATTGCGCAAATGAGCCACCATCGAGAATCTAGTTGTCGAGGCGTCCACCAAAGAATAGAGATCCACATGCCAAACGATAATATAATCACCGAAATGACCCATTGCAGGAAGAAAGAGATGCTCCAAAATCTCCAAGCCGTAGTCAAATAGCTTGGTTGGTGGGATGTGGTGGTTGCAGCGAAAGGTTTGCTGTGGGAGGGGTAGATGTGGACGATCGTCAAAGGATCGCCAGTGTATTTCGGGGATGGGTGAGGACAATTGATGGTGTTAGGACAATGGAGCAGGTTGGATTTGGCTCGTGCTCGAGTATGCGGACTTGGTTCAGCTCGAGCCTGACCGAGTTCAGGCTCATGGGTTGTGAGAAGTGGGTCTGGCCTACATGTGGTGAAGAGGTTGAGATTGAGAGAGGGGATCTAGTTCAGTTGGTTTGAGGGTGTGCTAGCTAGTGGTTAGGTGCGGGCTCGACTCGGATGCGTCAGGGTCAGGATTTTGAAATGGAGTACGATTGTCATGTGCCCTTCTACATGCGATGTCAGATCGTCCAGTCTGTGTCTGTCATGGATTGCAATTTTTCGGACTGCTAATGACTACAATGATAGTGACAGAATAGTGGTAGACGATCAATGACTACCTCCACCCAACACGTGGAGCCCTTGGAGTACCGTAGTGTTGACACATAAGAAGAGGACGAAGGTTGACAATGATAGAGATGATTGACGGATCCGATGAACCAAGTGCCCGAAGGGCAACGGAGATGGGGCTGCCGAATTGTTGCGCCACTGCCTGAACGATCTTTGGTCGGTAGACATGGAGTGGCAGTCCTAGTACATCAATAAAATGGTGAATCCCTTGTGACACTGTCATGGCTCCATTTCCACTATTTTCCAATGTTGCCACCAAAGTTGGGAACACAACGACACGATGATGTTTGGAGTCACCGGGAAATGATCACGCTATTGTGGAAACTCATAGATTAGTAGCCATAGTGATGGGGAGACACAACTCACGTGGAAAGGTGGTGAGGCACTAACTCCGACGAAGAGTAGAGCACTGCCAATTCCAAAGGGGCGCCGTTGATCTCCGATGACACAATCATTGATGATGTCTACGCCTTGCTGGATCTTCGGCGACCATGGGACCATGAGGGTGGGGACCGCCATTGCATCGATTGTAGGGTAAAAGTTTAGAGGTCCGATATTTGTTCGCCTTCGTGGATTGTGAGAGTAGGAGGACTGTCGGTCGAAGAGGGCTGGAACACTCACGTGCGAAATGATCAATTTCTAGGCACTTGTAGCAATGTGGCTACGGACGGCGATGAGTGCGATTCTCGTGGATTCACACAACAGTGACCAAACATCGTGGTCAGCGGTCGTTGGTGGAGTGGTGACGCTGTCGCGGGGGTCATCGAGGGCATCACCAATAGGGACTACCGGAGGTTGGCTTAGGGTTTACTATTCTATCGACTTAAGGAGGCTTGTATTGACATATCCCAGTTAGTAGTGTATCAAATGATGGTATACGATCTATTCTATCCGACCCAACAAATCTCATATAATTATTTAAATAATAATAAAAATATATTCATGATGATAATAATAATTTAATATATATTTTATTCTTACTATGCTTTGATGTAATTTAGTTAAACGGAATAATATAAGTACGACACATTAGGTGTAATTTGACACTTGAGTGTGATAAATTCATTAATATATATATATATATATATATCTTCTAAAATGTATATTTTTTATTTATATATAAAATCTTCTTATATTAAATAGAGGTTAACATATATATTATATATTTTTTTATTTATATATAAAATCTTCCGATGTTAAAATCTTCAATCTTACGGACCTTTTTTTATTTTACTTAAGATTTTTCTCTTGACAATATTGCATTCATATATTAAATAGAGGTTAACAAATATATAGCACTCCGCTCTACATCTTAGATGAACTAATATATATATATATATATATATATATATATATATATATATATATATATATATATATATTGGGGTACTTCGATAAAAATGATTTGATCATGACCATTAGATAATTCGATGATAATGATCTTAATCACATTTGCTACTTAACACATACTTGCAATTATTTTATTAATTTAATAAGTAAAATTAGTATTTCACATTCGTTCTACGTCAAATAGTAAGTATATATATATATATATATATATATTCCTCTATTAAAAAAGAAAAGAATACGAAAGATAAATTCATAATAAGTCTTAATATTATTATATTGATATGTCTATTCTTATTTCGTCATGAATGATGTGCATGTTATATCATGTAAAGATCATGGTGTAGCATCATGCATATCTTAATGCTATATACCATATTATGTAGTGATCATAACCTATGAATATAACATGCATGATCCTATTTTCCTCGTTATATTATCTCATTAGTCCTTTATCTTGACTCGGGCGGACCCACATGTCATCTTCGTCGGAGGGTTTCGGCTGCCTCTACTTTTGAAAACTTTAATAATATATAAAGATATATTAATTTATAGTTCACAATTAATCTGATTTCTTTAAATATTTATTTTATGTTATTAAAAATGTAAATAATAACTTATCATATTGGATGTAACACAATGAAATTACAAAGAGGATGAGTTCGAATACACAGGTTGCGTTTAGAAACGGAATCGTAGCTCCACCTAAGTTCTTGGTGAATTGTTGAATTGATAAATTAGTTCGATGTGTGTTTGGATGAAGTAGAACGTAATGATAAAAAATCAGAGAATTAATATCATGATAAAAAATTGAGGTGATGGATGAATTTTTTTTATCAGTTCTGAGTTAAAAATGGTTATTATAATTATAAAGTATAATTTTATTATTAATAAAAATAAAATTTAAATTTTTATGGAAAAAATTTTGTTAAAAAATATAGTATTCAAATAAAAAACATTTTAAAATTAATTATAATTACCAAAATATTAAAATTTTAATAAAATAATAAGAAATAAATAATATTATATTAATCCTTTATTACAAATATTTTATATATAATAAATAAATTATTTTGTAAGGGTAAGGTGTGAGTGAGAGAAAAAATAGAAAAGAAAAGAAAAAAGAAAACCAAATACAAAAAAAGTTGGGTCATGCCTCCCCCAAAAAGTGGACATTACAGTGCTTCGAACCGGGGTCTCGTGAGGCCCCGATTTCAGTCTGCAGTTCCAGTGGAACCTCGGTTCCTTTGGTCGTGTTTGGTGGAATCAAGTGGAACTGCAGTTTCGCTGATCGTGTTTGACAAAACTTGGTGGGATCGACCCTTGGTTTCATCTTGGTTCCATTGCCAAACGGGCCCTTAAGGGTGTTTTTCTGTAGGTAATTTTTATAAATTATCAGATAATATTGTACTAAATTATTTGGACCTTTGTATATAAATTGACAATGCAGATTAGATTACGTATGAGATGGAGGCAATTTAAATTGTCCTTTGAGTTGTAATATTTTTAATTTCACTTTTCGCATTTGTTTGTTATAATTTTATTTAAATAAATTATAAAATTAATTAAATAAATTATAGAATTAATCAAATAAATTTCAGTTAATTATTATGAATATATTGTTATCATATTTTAAAATATATTAATTATTTTATAAATTTTAATTTTATCAATGAGAATATGTGTTTGTGATTTAAATTTATGAAGTTCAAAATAAATTATATATAAAAAATAATTATTTTGATTAGGAAAATATATGTGAAATCTATATATTAACTCATATTCTTTATTTTCTTATAAATAATAAATATGAATTATCAGAGAGAGTACTTGTACATTTTAAATAAAGTAATATATATTAATGATAATTTAATAAGTGATAATTTTTAAAGGTACTAAGTAATTTTGAATGACAATGCCCATTGTTACTGTAATATTTTAACTTGGCCATTCAAAATGTAGTTTGGCTCTTAGGATAACCGATGGGCCTTTTTAAGTTGCAAATTATGGTGCAAATTTTATTATGTTATATGTAATTTTTTTATTGGATGATTGTGTTTATCCTATGTAGGCCCATAGGCTACTACAAAGAAATAGTACCATTCATCCATTATTGTTATATTCATTATCAATAATTAATTTAATCAATCATTTATTATTATGAATCGAACAAAAATGAGGGAACGTCCGATAATGGTACTTTTTTAAAAGAGAGAGCACAACTTTTCTTTTCATATTCGATTAGTCTTTTGTTGTTCATATCTTACGAAGTAATTATGTATGTTCTTTTATGTTTTTATATTGAAACTGAATGTCAAGAATAAATGTGCCGTCCCATAAAATGTGGTTTTTAATTGGCCATAACTATGGAATTTAAGACAACAATTAAATTATTGAAATAGAGACAAACAATAAAATTTCATAATTACTCTTGAGCATTTGGATTAGAATTTCTAGTAACATTCTTAAATGTTCCTTTAGACCAAATTAGCCGCAAAAGAAAAGTTTCTCTGAGGGCGTAATGGACATTTGGTTAATAAGCAAAAGTAGATCAAAATGACTCTAAAGACATAGTTAGTTGGAGGACAAATCTATCGTTTGGAAAAAGTTGCTGAAATATCATCCCAAACTCCCAAAACTCTCCTCTTCCTCCCTCATTTTCCTCTCCACTCGGCTGCAACACTTCTAAGGGTTTCTCAAGGTCTTCTATGGTGTTTTAGACATCCAACAAGGAGAAAAGGAGCTAGGAAAGTCGAGCCAATAAAGGAAAAATCAGCTAGGGATGAAGGAAGGCTAGAAGAAGGGGAAACACTTCTAGATATGTTTAGTGATTAAGGTATGTAATAGGTGAACCCACATATCTCTCATTCTGATTACTCTTGGAATGAGGACGTGATTGAACTCTTCCAAATGGATTTGATATGATTTTTGATGCTTTGTTGTTCGTTTTATGAGTTCAAGCATGTATGTCGTGATTGGAGGTATGAATCATTTTTTGGATTGCTGCTTTATGGACCTATGAATGCTAAAAAGTAGTAGGTAATTCAAGAAGAAACGGATAGGTGATTTGGTTTGTGAACAATGAATCAAAATGGGCATTATTTTTCTATATAATAGATCAATTGATCGTCCTAATCGGTCGACTGATCCATAAGTTTCCATTGCGTAATCCCTACTATTTTAATCGGATGAGGTGTCGATCGGCCGGTCTATACGTTTTCATATGCATGTTCGACACTGTTTTATTCGGAAGAAGCGTTGGTCGATCGAATGGGCAATCGACCACGGAAATTGAATACCTTTATTTAAGTCGATCAATCGGTCCATGAGTTATTTCATATATGAACGCTACTGTTCAATTCGGATGAGTCATCGACTTGATCGAACGGTCGACCGGCTGCATTAAATCATTCGACTGGTCCAAAAGCGATCGATCGGTCCAATGGGTGAAACAATGGCCGACTGCCACTGTTTCGATCGGTCATGCGACTGGTCGATCGATAGGTCGACCGGCCGACCGAGAACTATGATTGAAATATTAATTGTAACGATTCCTTTATCAATTGCTCAATTTTTTACATCATGCTGTGCTATGATATGTTTCATGCTTTTATTGATATGATTGCTATGTCATTGATTGATTCACCTAGAATTCGACCTTACATGCTAAGCCGTAGGATTAAAATGAACATTGTATTAAAATGACACGTGCGACCCTTGTTGAATGGATATATGAATGGAAATGAAAATGACATGACTTCAAGGTGTCAAGGCTTGGCCAGTCTATGGGCAATGGACAACCAAGTACCTCAACATATTGGTAAATGTTCATTAATGATTGATTGATAATCTAATCTTAAATATAGGTTAAGTGGAAAGAACGTATGAATAATGTTATAAATGGGCATTTCAAAGAGTAAATGTGATGGAATGTTCTTAGCCACTGTGGATATGGATAATTAGGCATTAAATGACATTAATGCAATGAATTTATGTAATTGATATATGAAATGGATAATTGGCTTTCATGATCTAATTTGAGATATTTATTGTGCATTGATATTATTTTAATTGAAATGCTTTATGGATTATTGAATTGATTATTGCATATGGGAGGTGGGTTCCCCTGCATTCGGATTCGTGCAGATATGGACGAATAGGTTGAAGTCAATGGAGAGCTCATGATGGCGGATTGTACATGGTGACGGCCATTGTTTACACTACAAGAAAATTGTCATTTTCCAACAGGCAATTTCCGATGGATAGAAATCCGTCGTAATTTGCGACGGATTTTGGAACGGAAAAGTTTGCGACGGATTTTCCGACGGTTACGACCGTCGGAAATGAAAATAATAAATTATGTAATTTATTATATTATTATTTTATTTTTTGATGATTAGGAATGTCGATATTTCTGACGGATATCCATCCGTCGCAATTTTCGACAGATTTTTTGAAGGTTACGACCGTCGGAAATTAAAATAATAAATTATGTAATTTTTTATATTATTATTTTAATTTTCGACGATTAGGAACGTCAATATTTCCGATGGATATTCATCCGTCGTAATTTCTGATGGTCACAACCATCAAAAATTAAAATAATAAATTATGTAATTTATTATATTATTATTTTTCAATGATTAGGAATGTCGATATTTCCGTAGGATATCCATCCGTCGCAAAATCCGCCGCAATTTTCGACGATCGTAACCGTCGATAAATGTATAATAATATAATATCAGGAGTATTTTATTAATATAATTAGCGACAGTCCAAACCGTCGTAATTCTTGACAGTTCCGACCGTCGGTAATAATTAGCGACTGTTCAAAACATCGGTAAAATAAAAAATAAATATTATATATAACTAAATATGTTATTTTATTTTTACAAATTAAATAATTTTCGATGGTCACAATCATTGGTAACTTTAAAAATAATTAATATTTACTTTTCCGACGGCTAGAGCCGTCGGTAATTAAAATTTTATTATCCCGCATTTTTTTTCGTTTTCCCGCTTTCCACCTATATATATATAATACCCTCCTCTCCACTCACCCTCCTCTCCTCTCCTCTCTCTCTCTCCCTCTCCCTCTCCCGGCCGGCGAGCCTCTGACCGGACGTCAAGCGTCGACCGTCGGCGACCCTCTTCCGCCGGCGTCTCTCTCTCTCTTCGGCCCGGACCACTAGGCGGTCGGATCTCGTCACTGGAGGCCGGATCCCGCCGCTGGCGGCCGGATCGGCTCCCTGGTGTCAGGATCGGCCGCTGGCGCCCGGATCTGGCCACCTCGGTCCCAGGCCGGATCCGACCGTGGGCATTCGGATCCGGCCCCCGGCGGCTGGATTCGGCCACGGGCGTTCGGATCCGGTCGCTGGCGGCCTGATTCGTCCGCTGGCCGTCGGATCTGGCAGCCGGATTCGACCTCGGTCGGCTGGCGGCTGGATCCGGCTGCTCGACCGCTGGCGGCCGAATCTGGCCACCGGCTGGCTAATTTTTTTATATTATAAAAAATTTTTGGGACGATTTTGACCGTCGAAACTTCGGCGGTTGCGCGACGGCCGCCGAAAATTTCGACGGTAGCAACCGCCGATATTTGCGGCGGTCGACGAAACCGTCGAAAACTTCGGCGGTTGTGACCGCCGATTTTTCGACAGTTTCGTTGACCGTCGCAAATATCGGCGGTCGTGACTGTTGAAAATCCGTCAAAATTTTCGGCATTTCTTTTCCAACCGTCGGAAATTGATTTGCGACGACCATTTTTCGAACGAATCGAATCTGTCGAAAATGATGTTTTTGAGAAAATTACATACGGTTTCGACCGTCTGTAATTGCCATATTTCTTGTAGTGTTAGGCCATAATATTTCATGTCGTTTATGGATTGTGTAAGAGTCGGCCTATGGGCCTTTATTATGGATTATGTTAGAATGTCCTTATGTGAGGAACATTTATGAGTTGCTATATTGTGGACTTCGAGACTTTTTGTATTTGGACTATCCGCCGTGGTATATTGATGTTATTGGGCTTAGTGCTATATGACTCATTATGTTTTATCTCTTCCGCTATGTTTTTAAGTAGAATAGTTTTTAATTATTTTCGTTTCTGCTATATATTATCATCATGTGTTTTGTTGACTTGTGGTCAACTATCGCATCGTTTACCGTGTAACGTGCTCCGAGACCCGCTCGCAACACGTATCATGGGGTTGATTTCGAAGATGTTATAAGAACTAAATTTTGCCAAACATGTTTAAAAGTTTCCATGGGCTGTTTGACTAGGGGAACTAGCTGAACTAGACTCTTGATTTCGACTAGTTCCCCAAACATGAAAAGGGGGCCTGATTCTCGAGTTGAAATCAAGCTCTTTTTTTGTGTTGGAACTAGGGTCACGTGACCCTAGTTCCAACACCGTGGTTGTTGCCCCTTTTGTTTTGCTTTTCGTTTTCTATTTGACCTTTTTTTTATTTTTCTATTTTATTTTATCATTTTTTCTTTCTTTATCTTTTCAATATACAATAATTTATTTATTATATATAAAATATTCGTTATAAATGATTAATATAATATTACTTATTACTTATTATTTCATTAAAAATTTAATATTTCATTAAATATAAGTTAATTAAAAATAATTTTTTATATTTAAATAATATATTTTAACGAAACTTTTGGCATAAATTTTTTTAATATACATTTATTTTAAAATATTTATAAAAAATTATAACTTATATTTATTATACATATTTATAATTCAAACACCCACTAAAATTAACCTATCACATCTATTTTTTTTCCTATCATATCAATTATCTTATTCCTCATTATCAAATTTCACTCCATCCATACACACCTCAAATTAATCTGTCAATTCAATTATTCACCTAGAACTCAGAGGAACTCTAGTTCCGATTGCTAAATGGTCCCATGGGTTTTACGAAATTTTTTGTTTCGATCGATGGTCAAAGTTTCACCAAGTTCTAAAAAAAGTTTCGAAAGATAATGAGAACTTGCAGGATTGAGAACTACCTCATCAAATTTTGGTCACTTTTTACATCACGTAGTTTTGTCCGTTTGAAATTTTGGCCAAATAGTCCATGGGGCCACTTGACAACGAAAATTTGAGTTCCATCAAGTTTCCATGAATATTTAAATTGACAGATTAGTTCATGGATGGAGTAAAATTTGATGATGAAAAATAAAATAGTTGATGTGATAGGAAAAAGTAGGTGTGATAGATTGATTTTAGTGGATGACTGAATTAAAATATGTATTATAAATATATATTATAAAATTATTAAAAAAATTAAAATACATAATATATATTAAAAAATTTATGTCAAAATTTTTGTTAAAAATATATTATTTAAATATTAAAAATCAATTTTTTAGTAATTTATATTTAATGAAATAATAAATAATATTATATTAATCCCTTATTATTTATATTTTATATATAATAAATAAATTAACTTATATAAGAAAAATTATAAAAGAAAATGATAAAGGAAAAAATGTTTGAAAAAAACAAAATGCCATTTCCAAAAAAAGTAAAAAAAACACAAAGACCCGGTGGAACCGACAACTTGGAACAAAATGACCCTGGTTTCAAGTATGGAATCGTAGGGGGCGTTTGACGAAATCATAACAAAATTTTAGTTCTGCAAAATTCTGCGATTTGATGGGAGAATTTTTACGAGGTCTTTTGACAACTGGAAATAAGTGGAATCGGACATTGATTTCACTTATTCCAATTGTCAAATGACTCCACGAGAACTCTCCCATCAAATGGTAAAACTTTGTAGAACTGAAAATTGTGATGGTAAAACTTTGTAGAACTGAAAATTTGAAGTTCTCTTTTAACCAAATACAACAAAAGAATTTAACGGGGATAAAAAAAATCTGTTCATTTGATGAGGGGATGGAGGTTTAGCACCGTGGTTTCAAATACAACTGGTGGTGGTGAAGGTGGTCACTGTTATACTCGTTAACAAGATAACACACGCATCCACGCAGTAATGCCAATAAATTATTATTAATAATACAGCCCTTATCAAAAAAAAAAAAAAAACAAACAAACGAAAACTAATACCAATAATGCATTGCCTTTCCCTGCTTGATATTAAATATTGCCCCTAATTAGTGCGCCGTGGGGGTGACATTTCCAGAGATTGGCCTTTGGCTTGGCTGACATGACATGCAATATACAGATATCAATAAATAAGAAAATATTATTGTTCAGACACTTCAATTATTGAGTTTCTCGTTTACCTTTTCTCAATTATTCAAAAGAATTTCACTTTTGTTAACTTTCATTTTCTTCCCTCATCAAATCGATTTTTTTATTATCTTTGTTAAATTTGAAATAAAAATAAAATAAAATAAGCTTTTAATGATAACAATGTCATATTTTATTATTTCAATTTCTTTCTAATATCAAGTGTATTTTTTAGTTCCCCATTTTTTAAATAGCAATCAAGGGTAGAGTTGTAGTTAGATAAATAGAGAAAAACAAAACTTAACCCCAAAAAAAGTGAGGGGGCGTAACTTTTGTAGGTTAAAAAAGAAAATGGAAATAACTTAAGTTTAGTAGAAAAAGAAACAACTCATAAAAGATATTCGAAGGTTAGAGTCTGACATTTGTATATCCTTTTCTTTTTTTTTTCATCTTCATAAGAAACCTAAAATATATCATTTATGAAAGTGATACACAAATGGCAAAGGAATGTGGGGGCGTCAAGTATCAACTCTCAAGAATATATACTCGCCTTGAAGTACATCAGTAATTTAATTATAGTTTATACAACTTCGTTTTACACTAATAGTGAAATTAGATTCGAAGATGGGGGAGTTAGAAATACCATGCACCAAAGTCACTATTATTATACTAACAAGAGTTGTAGAGGAGTGGTAAGCGACTCTTATTCTTTTAAATAAAGTTTTAAATTCGAGTCTTTCAAAATGTAAAATTTTATGTTAGATATTTCTTTTGTCACGATTAAATAAGATGATCTAATCGAATTAGTTGAACTCGAGATTTGTTGCGCTCCGACTAAAGAAAAAAAGTCAATATTGTTATGGATACAATGGTGGTGCTACCCTTTTAGGGGTAGCACCATACAATGCATTCCGTGCAACTGTCGGATTTGAAGTCGGCGGTGGATGTAAAAATACGTCTTCAACTCGGTTCACGCACCATTTTCACCACACAGCCGTTCTTTTTTCCATCACTTTACTCCCTTCTCGTTCTGATTCACGCCAGCAATTGTCTCAGCGCCGGTAAGTTATCTCTTCTTTTGTGTTCTCTCCCATTCTCCCTGATTCGCCGGTATCGTCTTCTTTTTCTTCTGAAAGTTCTGCGATTTCTCCTAGGGCATCATCATTTCCCCCTTTTGCGATTTCTCCTAGGACTGCGACTATGTTCTTCGTCTCAGCGCCGGTAAGTTCTCTCTTCTATCGTGTTCGCTCCCATTCTCCCTGATTCGCCGTTATCGTCTTCTTTTTCTTCTGAAAGTTCTGCGATTTCTCCTAGGGCATCATCATTTCCCCCTTCTGCGATTTCTCCTAGGACTGACTGTGTTCTTCGATCTTTGCAGGCATTCTCCCATTGGATTCACACGAATTGGTATGCCCCAATCTTCTTCTTATGTTAAAGGTTCTGCGTGCTTTTTATTTAGGCAAAGTGCATATCTAATATTTGATGGTATATGCCATAATTTTCGTTATGCATTTCTCGCTGTGCATTTCACAAATCAGCAAGTGCATTTGTTACCTGTCATTGGAGTAACATTTTTTTTAAAACATTAGTGTTGGACAGCACCTCGTAGCATCAAATATTTTCCTTCTATATGTTTTCCTCTGCTTGTTGGATCTGGTCTATCTTATGTTCATATTTGGTATTCTTTTCACTGCTATCTTAACTACATTCAAGGAACGTATGCTATCTTATGTTTATTTTTTTCACTACTAGCTTAAGTATTTTTTTCCCTAGCAATCATCATTATGCATCTTCCTATTTTCTAGATCTCAGGATTGTCTTTAATTGATATGGAAGGGCCTCAAGTTGATAATATTTATGGGATTGAAATTAATATGCAAGAAGGGAGTCAGGATGAGTTGAATATTGAAGATAATAGAGAAGAAAATAATGACGAATTGGATGTTGATAGTCTTCAAAATTCAAATTTTGTGGAATTTTTGGAGCTACAGAAACCTGAGGTTGGCATGACATTTGATACTAATAATGAAGCATATAAACATTACAATATGTATGCTAGGTTAGTAGGGTTTTCTATTAGAAAACATGCTTTTCATAAGAACAAACACACTGGAAGTATTGTAAGTAGACATTTTGTTCGTTCCAAAGAAGGGCATAGGAATACGAAGCAAACTTTTGGAAAGACCTTTAAACAAAGAAGAGAAGTTAGGGATGATTGTCTAGCTCATTTATATATTGGACAGAGAAAGGATGGAAAATGGGAGGTACAAAAATTTAAAGAAGAACATAATCATCCTTTAACCACTCCTTCGAAAGTCAAATTTTTGCGTTCGCAGAAAAGAATTTCAGAAATAGCAAAACATGCGATAGTCAACTTGCATGACTATGGTATGGGTCCATAAAAAATAGTGTGATCACTTAATATGTCTTGTGAGCCACTTCTAGCACCTCAAATTTGTATTGATCATTTGAGAACTAAAAGAAAAAAGCAATCTCGGCACAGAATACTTAAATGTCATATCTTGTTTTCAAAACAAGATGAATGTGGACTCTGGTTTCTTTTTCTGAAGCAAGATTTTAATATCCCAAATGATAATTGGTTAGAGACCACGTATAACAAGCGCAGATAATGAATTTCATTATATTTTAAAGACCTTTTTACCGCAGGTATGCACACTACCTAAAGGGCTGAAAGTATAAACACATTTTTTGATGGATTTGTTAATGCGAACACTTCACTCTCAGATTTCGTACAACAATATGATATAGCAATTAAAACTCATCGTGTGCTTGAAGAAAGAGAAGATTTTCACACTTTGAATTCCACACCTGCTTACGTGCTTAGAAATGCCTTGGAAGTTCATGCCGGCAAGGTATATACTCATAATGTGTTCTGTAAATTTCAACAAGAATATGCACAATCCTTCGACCTACAAGGGCACAAGATTTTCAAAGATGTTGAGAAATCCATCTATTCAATATATCCAATTACTTCTGTGGATGAACGAAAAAATATTGTGGAATGAAAACATTTTTGTAAAATGCTCTTGTAAGAAATTTGAACAAGAAGAAATCTTTTGCTGTCATATCTTATGTATTCTTCATAAGAAAGCAATAGGATATTTGCCTGAGGGATATATTCTCCACCGATGGACAATAAATGCGAGATTTGCGAAGGCACATGCAATTTATGATAAATCATGCCCTTCTAATGCAGATTTTATCACGCCCTTTCAAAAGTTATCTTGATAAAGTAACTTATGGAAAATAGAAGAAATATGTTTTCTTTCACCTAAACATTTGCAATTTGGAGTCCCCATTATACATGAGGTTTTGAAGAGATTCAGTACATTCCAAATTGAAAATGCATCTTTGGAACTTGGTCAATCAAGTACTAATGAAGTGCACTCAACTCAATCAACAATTGCCAACTTACAAGAATCACAATTTGTTATAAGGGACCCAATTTGTGTAAAGGCTAAGGGTAGACCAAAGAATGTTGGAAGGGTTAAGTCAAGCATAGAAATTTCAATGTCACAAAATGATTCGAAGAAACGGACTTGCGGAAAATGTGGAAAGAAAGGACATAATAAGAGGAGTTGCCCGATGATGAAGGTAGAGCACATATCAAATTAGTTGTACTTATCTTATAATTTTTTAGAATTTCTGACTTTATGAAATTGCCTAAATGCCATTGTAAAAAAGAAGCAGTTGTAAGAACATCTTAGACTGAGCGTAATCTTGGTCGAAGATTTTATGGTTGCCAATATTATGGAGTGAATTTTGAGACACAACTTTGAATTTGCATTTGAATTTATTATTTTTAAATTTTAATGTTTTTCTTATTTTGTAGCAACAAGGAGCATGCCAATATTTCAAATGGATGGATCCTAGTTTTCAAGATAGACCAACTCATAAATCTGTATACATGTAAAAGAGTTGAATTAACAAATCGGCTTACATTGTTGGCAACTGGATTAATGAATAGGATTAATGAATAGAAAGAAAAGAATAATAACATCATAGGCACAACAAGTAGAATAATAAGTCTAAGACTTAACAAATCTATATACATTATTGTCTACATTATCTGTCAAAGAAAAAAATGAATTTAGCAACTAAAACTATTAAAGGAGCCGTAATAGTTTCATTACACAATTTTAACACGAGTAAGAGAGCATGTAACTTTTCTAATAACTCTAAAGAAGTCGTAGTACTTTCATTACACAATTTTTTGGATCTTCCCCTGTATTTTAAGGATGAAAGGTTGGAGAGGAAGAGAAATGTTGATGCCCTAGCGTACGAGAGCAATTGAATCATACGAGAGGACATATGGGGTTTGAATCATACCAGAACTGATAGATTCGAGAAGGGGGAAATGATGATGCCCTAGGAGAAATCACAGAACTTTTAGAAGAAAAAGAAGACGATGCCGGCGATTCAGGTACCAGCGCTGAATCAGGGAGTACGGAGAAGGGGGAAATGATGATGCCCTAGGAGAAATCGTAGAACTTTGAGAAGAAAAAGAAGACGATAACGGCGAATCAAGGAGAATGGGAGCAAACACAATAGAAGAGAACTTACCGGCGTTGAGACGAAGAACACAGTCACAATCCTAGGAGAAATCGGAGAAGGGGGAAATGATGATGCCCTAGGAGAAATCGCAGAATGGGAAAATGAGAAGGGAGTAAAGTGATGGAAAAAAGAATGGCTGCGTGGTGAAAATGGTGCGTGAACCGGGTTGAAGACGTATTTTTACATCATCCACCGCCGACTTCAAATTCGACGGCTGCGTGGAATGCGTCATATGGTGCTACCCCTAAACCCTAAAAGGGGTAGCACCACCGTTATATCCTATTGTTATTAAATTTCTTAACACATAATCAAAGAATTTCATAATGTGGTGAGTATATATTAAGATATTGGACTTCAAGTTGGTTGAACGTGGTTGGTGTATTTACACGTATTTTGCCTTCTTTTACAACTAAAAGAAAAATAGAAGTTCATCAGGGATAATTCCATAGTCTGTGCATATTTAATGTCAAGAAATAAATGTTGGCATGATACATGAATGCATGAATAATATAATAACTGACTAGAGACATACAATGGAATAGAATGATTCCTTAGAAACGTGTCCAGGAAAATTAATAATTTTATATTTGATTTTTGTAATCGTCTCTCCGTTATGATTTTTGTTTCGTTTTCATTTGAACATCAAAATTTTCAAATGTTGATAATCCTTGATTACATAAATTTAGACTGAAGAAAAAACTTTGTTTAACCAATAAAATAAAAATAAAAAAGAGAAAACTCTTGTTGAAATAAGGGTTGCGTGCAAAAAAATTAGCTTGCACGAAAAATATCATTAAATTATTGTCGGAACAGTTTTAGAATTTTGAATTCTTCATCTTTAGTTAAATTAATCTAATTGATAGAAAGGAAACAAAATCGGACTCAGAAGTTGGTGGCTTGACTTTAGAACGTAGTTTTACAAAAAAACAAAAACAAAAAAGGGGGAAACTAAATGATGAAATTGACACCAACAGCAATACTAAATTAGGTCTCGGTGCGAGTAAGAGTGCGTCGGTAACCTACACACGAACACGTCGAAAGGCCACCCACAGGAACACAAGACCCTTATATTCCAGCCCATATTAATTTCCTCTGCCCCCCGTAGACCATTGTTTGACCCACCCCCACCACCCCAGTCACGACATTGACCGCCGACCAGTTTGCAATCTCTCTCCCCCTCTCTCTCTCCTCTCTCCACGTTGAGGGAGGTATAAAAAAAAGTTGGCACACAACAAGACCATGGATTGCCCACGGTTTTTGGCTGGCTATTGGAATGGGGAGGCCCAAAGCCAAGGTACATGAAGTTCCAGTCTTGGCTCTACTAATTAATCGTCTTTCTTTCTTCTGTTGCCATCCTAGTATCCCAAAAAAAGCACCGAACGTCCGACTTCGCTAAAAATTATACGTATTTATCAGGCATTAGAATCTCAATCTACCATTAAGTTCAATTAATCAATATTCTCTAGAGTAGTATATTTGACTATGATAAATGAAACTCTTAATAAATTTTTTTTATATTCATAAAAAATCGAACTCGAATTCTAATCCGTGTTAATAATCTTTCTGCGTATTTATGTAGTGTATATATAGCTTGAGTTACGTCCTTATTAAATAATGCATGCTTGATCGAGACAAAAACAAAAGAATGTAACAATTAGAGTTAATTAGGCACGCACGCACGCACCTCGATCAATTAACAGCAACAAGAACAACGCAGCTGTTTTTGGGCCAGAACACAATATTAAAATTCGTACAGACTCGGCGGTTTTTTACACCGTTAAAGTGCACATTTCTTTATTGTTCAATTACTTGGATAGGGCCAGCGGGGGAGAGGAATTGACGCGGTGGGGGGAATAGAATAATTAGTGTGTGTTTCAAACGATCTGAATCCCTGTTCCTTTGCCTTGTGAACGCGCCTTAAATAGCACCGCATCGATCCTTCTCGTTTCATATCAAGCACTTGATTAGTTGCATATCTGTGGCTTTCTAGTTATCTCTTCCAAACCTTTTGCCTTGTGAATGTCCCATTGTTCCATGGCGCCGGTTCTGGTTGATGAAATTATCCTCATCAACAAAAAGCGAAAACTGAGTAAGTCTGCGTATATATATGTATGCCTTTGTGTTCTGATTGATCTTTTCATTGGATACATATTAAGTTTTCTTTTTGGGGACAATTAATGGATTAAGTCGGAGGAGGAGGACAAGAAGCAGAAGCAGAAGCTGAAGCTGAAGTTGAAGTTGAAGGAGAAGGAAGGAAGAAGATGGCGGTGGGCGGCTGCTGGGAGACGACGGACGTGTCGGTGCACTCGACGTTCGGGTCCCGGTACGTGCGGACGGCGCTGCCGAGGTATCGCATGCCGGGGAAGTCGATCCCGAAGGAGGCGGCGTATCAGATCATCAGCGACGAGCTGATGCTGGACGGCAACCCCCGCCTGAACCTCGCCTCCTTCGTCACCACCTGGATGGAGCCCGAGTGCGACAAGCTCATGATGGCCGCCATCAACAAGAACTACGTCGACATGGATGAGTACCCCGTCACCACCGACCTCCAGGTTTCTCCTCTCTCTCTCTCTCTCTCTCTCTCTCTCTCTCTCTCTCTCTCTCTCTCTCTCTCTCTCTCTCTCTCTCTCTCTCTCTCTCTCTCTCTCTCTCTCTCTCTCTCTCACACACACACACACCGACTGTAAATTTATTTCTTATTTACTGGGTAGTCTATACATGATTGACTGTATATGGTAACTTGAAGTGAACATATTAATTGATGCAGAATCGATGCGTGAACATGATCGCCCACCTGTTCAATGCCCCGCTCGGCGAGTCGGAAGCCGCGGTGGGAGTCGGAACCGTGGGCTCGTCGGAGGCCATCATGCTCGCGGGCTTGGCTTTCAAGCGGAAATGGCAGAACAGGAGAAAGGCCGAGGGGAAGCCTTTTGACAAACCCAACATCGTCACCGGTGCCAACATTCAAGTAAACTTATACGTCTTAACTTATGCATTCATTTTGCCTGCTCTCCAGTTCATTTATTCAATTAATTAATATGTAATCTGAGTCTCTGTCTGTGTGCGTGGGGGTGTTGCAGGTTTGCTGGGAGAAGTTTGCCCGGTACTTCGAGGTGGAACTGAAGGAAGTGAAGCTGAGGGACGGCTACTACGTCATGGACCCGGAGAAGGCCGTCGAACTGGTCGACGAGAACACCATCTGCGTCGCCGCCATCCTCGGCTCCACCCTCAACGGAGAATTCGAAGACGTCAAGCGCCTCAACGACTTGTTGACCCTGAAGAACAAGCAAACAGGGTACTTAATTTTTTGAATGTTGTACATAATATATACAATTAATTATAACCTCAATTAATTAGTTGAAGTTGCTTTGGCGGCGTTGCAGTTGGGACACGCCCATCCACGTCGACGCGGCGAGCGGGGGGTTCATCGCCCCGTTCTTGTGGCCGGATCTGGAGTGGGACTTCCGGCTGCCGCTGGTGAAGAGCATCAACGTCAGCGGGCACAAGTACGGGCTCGTGTACGCCGGCATCGGATGGGTCGTGTGGAGGAGCAAGGAGGACCTGCCCGAAGAGCTCATCTTCCACATCAACTACCTCGGCGCCGATCAGCCCACCTTCACCCTCAACTTCTCCAAGGGTACGTGCGTTATACAGGTCAACTACTACGTTTATTTATATATATAGTCATTAGATTGGTACTTAAATGTACATGTGCAATCTCAGGATCCAGCCAGGTTATCGCTCAGTATTACCAGCTAATCCGTCTCGGTTTTGAGGTAAGTAATTAATTAAGTTACATGAATTCACTGCATTGCAAACTGTATGTTTATATATATGATGAATTATCTGAATTTATGTGTGCAGGGATACAAGAACATAATGGAGAACTGCAGGGACAACGCCATGGCCTTGAAGGAGGGGCTGGAGAGGACAGGCAGGTTCAGCATCGTATCCAAGGACGTGGGGGTGCCTCTGGTGGCCTTCTCCCTCAAGGACCGGAGCAGGCACGACGAGTTCGAGGTGTCCGATTACCTGCGCAGGTTCGGGTGGATCGTCCCGGCGTACACCATGCCGGCCGACGCGCAGCACGTCACGGTGCTCCGCGTGGTCGTCCGCGAGGACTTCAGCCGCACGCTTGCGGAGCGGCTCGTGCTCGACATCGAGAAGGTCCTCCACGAGCTCGACACCCTCCCGTCCAAGCTCCTGCCGGCGGTGGTCAAGGCCTCCGGAGACGGCCAAAATGGACAAGGAGCTGCTGCTGCTGCAAAGACGAGAACGACATGGACGACCAACATACTGGGGAAATCTGACACAGAACGGCAACGTTCGGTCACTGACATTTGGAAGAAGTTCGTCATGGCCAAAAAGGGCAACAACATCGTCTGCTAGTTAAAATAAAATGGGCACGTCAAAGACCAATATTAGCAAGAGCTGATTTGAGAAAAAAAAAAAAAAACAGAGCAAAGAGAGAGAGAGAACTTCTAATTTTGGCACTTAATTTATTGTCTTGCGCAAGTTTTCACTTTTTATCAATGATTTAACGGACGTGATTGGACCGATCCAATAGAATTTGATAAAATTGAATCAAAATTTATTAAAATAATATTATTTATAATAATTAGAAAGATATAATATAAGTTATATAAATATTGTACTAATAACTTATTAAAAATATTAAAAAAATATAACATAATTTTTATTTATTAAAAGGGTTTATAATGATAAATAATAATGATTAACATATAACTATAAGTAGATTATTATTAATTTAATATATATTATTTAATAATGATAGATGTTATATTAATAAATTTTATCTTAAATTATTGTTATTTCTCTCTTTGTTTAACACTTTTTTTTTATTTCCTTTATTTATGCCTTTTGATAGTTTTTCATTTTAATATTATTTAATTTTAAATACTTATATTTTTTTATTTCAATTCCTTTTTAATTTTATACATATCATGTTCTCTCCTCTTTAACCTTCCTTATATATTTTTTTTACTATTTTCCTCATTTAATTTTCCTATTTTTTTTTATCATTTTTTCATTTTTTTCAAAATTTACATCAACTGAACCGGTTCAATCGGTTGGTTCAACCGATTTTTTTCCGATTTTGACACTTTAATCGGACCGGATCATCAACTAGTTCACGATTGAACTAATTGAATCGATCGGTCCGGTCCGGATTTGATAACATTATTTTTTATATATAAAAATATTGAAGTGTGGATGGACTTAATTCTTGTATTTGATATTGAGGCCAAACTTATTTATCCCGAGACATTGTCTTCAGACGTTTTAAGTTGTAGTTTTCCTCACAAAAAAAGTGAGAAGAATTGAATTGGGCTTTGTTCAGGTGCTAATCATGAAAAAAAAGTGGATTGAATGGTTGTGATGTAACTAATTTTCGGATAAAGAACGGATGTTGGATAGTTTCAAATTCGATCATTATATTAGTTTTCGAATAAATTATTATTATTTTATCTTTCGATTATGAATTAATCATCTAAAATTTTCAAAAAAGCTTCGGGATAAAGTGAGCTTCCTGAGTGCCCCATCCAATATGGACCGCACGTGTTGCAGTTGGGTCCGTAGTCCTAATTTCGAGATTTAGGTTCTGTTTGATAAAGTTAGTGATTTAATTAAAAGATAATATTTTAATTAGAAGATAATAATTTGATTAGGGTATAGTTATTTTATTAATATTGATTTGTTTATAAATTCATAAATAAATATGGTGGTTAATTAGTGTATTAAATAAAATGTAAAAAAATAGATATAAGATATAATTTATGATATTCATAATAATTAATTTATAATATTTTATTAAATAGTAATATTTTAAAATACTATTTTAATGTTAAAATATTGATTATTTTAAAATAGAAATCTTATTTGGGTTGTAAGTGAAATTAAATATGTGATATATTAAAATAAAAATAATAGATGTTTAATAATTTAAATATTTTTTTCATTTGAAAAATAAAAATATAATAGAAATAAAATATGAATGATTATTTCTATACTCTATAAGCTACTAGGAGAATAACATTTTGTGTTCAAACTTTTAAGTGTTACGAAAAAATAATTCCAAATACTTGTAGTAATATTTTAATTATAACGAAACGTTACTCGCTATTCTACCTTTTTTTACAAGGCAAACGGTGTCCAACATTCAAAATCTGATCAAAGAGTGACGTCTACAAAATTGGTTGCGATATAAAAGAAAATTTAAGATATAAAGTTTAATTGACTTGATTACGAAGAAGGAACTTTCAAGAGAAAAAAATGGAAAGGAGTACAAGAAAGAAAAAAAAATATAAAAGATGGGAAAAAATGGAAAAGTATGAGGAAATTAAAGAAGGAGAAATGGAAGAAAAATATAGATTTAATCACGATAGCAAGTACTTCAAAAAAAAAAAAAGAAGGAAAAAAAGGGAAATGCAAATATAGACTTTTAACCGGTTAATCTCTCTTGAATCCCATATGGTTCCGTCAACCATGATTCAAATTCAAGTGCTGACATGGGAATGTTGTTTATTTTTCTATTACCTTTATTTTTTCCCTAATGCAATTACCCTCAAATTTATTGACTAAATGTTTATTAAGACGGAGGATACTTAAAAAAATAATAGAAAAACAATAGATTTAATAGAAAAATAAACGTCATTTTTTTACAGATAGTGTAAAGAAGCCAAAATAAATTAAAAGGTGCGAAGCTGTGTTAGAAACTACGGGTCGTACAGGAAAAAGTGAAGTAATTCTGGGCTATAAGGAGAAGATTTGCTTTGAAAAATAAAGTTTAATGCCGTCTAAATTAAGGACCATGCTTGCCCCAATTTTAATAGCTCAGACTGCAACGTTGATAGCCTCTTGATGGGCCTAAAATAATGCAATAATGCACAAATATTAACAAAAGTATTAGGTGGAGTGGGTGCAGCGAGAATTCAAATTTTTGTGAATTTAAAAAATTCTTGTTGGGAGACTCACTTACCATTGTTAGACACATGAGGCGGGGCGACTTTACCGGCTTGTTGGACTCGATGGTGGGCTAAGCTCCAACCTGTCGACAATGCGTATAACTGCGCAATTTCGACCGGTGTCACCGCTTCAAAATAAATTTGAATTTTATGTTACAAAATAAGCTTAAAAATATGTGGCATTTCTCTAGGGCAATCGTTATAGATTATTAAGTAATGTTCAGTTAAATTATTTGGCCAACCATATTATCTTATTCACTTGTGACAAGTAACGTATAATATGAATTGTCTAGACAATTTACATCGACTATGAAGTGACAATGCAAATTGCTTATGGGAGGAGAAGTAATGTAGTTGAAATCTTTTTAATTTCACTTTTTATTGTCCATTACAATTTTATTTAAATAAATTATAAACCTCATTAAACAAATAATAAAACTAATTACATAAATTATAAAATTAATCAAATAAAACTTAGTTAATTATTATGAATATATTATTTTCATATTTTTAAAAATATATTAATTATTTTATATTTTAATTTTATGTGCGAGAATATGCAATTGTGATTTAAGTTTACAAAATTACAAATAATTTATATATAGTTTAATATATTTATAAAACGTGTATATTAACTCATAGGTCTTTATTTTCTTATAAATAACTAATATGGATTATCAAATAGATTTACTTTGGATACCAAACAAGATAATGTACATTATTGATAACAGAGGTAATCTATGTTGTCAGATAATGTTGAATGACAATGAAACAAATGCACCCTAACTAATTTGTTAAGAGAGTACGTAGATGCAATCAAAGAAAACTGAATGAAATTCTAAGTAAATTTAGATAAGATGTTTTAATGATACAATTGTATCTTAAATATCTTAATCGAATGACTTCATGATCCAGATATCTTTAAATCTCAATTGAATAGATAAATATAGAATAATATGCTTATCAAAACATGAAAATTAATCAAACAGAGCCTAAAATGAATCTAATTGAGAGTATCAACCAATCAAAATCAAGATAAGATAGATAGAAACAACTTACAATACTATATCATCGAAAAGATAATCTCTTGCAAAAGGTCAGGGCATCAAGCTGCAAAGTTGACATGAGTGATTTAAGGGAGGAAATCCATTAAACCTGCAAAAACTCTCCTAAGCTGATGTTGTCGTATAATATGAAGAAAATCTGTGGTGGACCCTAACTTGAGTATCCAAAATGGTTGCGACAAAAGAGCTAATGTACTCCAGGGAAAATCTATCATACATGTCCCAACACTGCACAAAGTCATCCAAGTCATGACGTCATCCACAATACCAACCTCACGCAAGAAGGACAGTCCAGCGAACTTAGAGAATGACAACTGAATATCATGTAGGAATTCGAAAAGATCGCCAAGGGTCCTCATCACGGAAGTCAATTTGATTAGGCTGAGGAATCATAAATGGTTCAGACAAATCCATCCGAACATCTTTAAAGTCAATTTGAGTGAGTTAAACATAATAAAATTGTGCAAAAAGAGATTACTATGGAGGGAAAATGATCCACATCGATTGAAAATGGCATGTGTTTCTGCCAGTGTAAAACACGATCGCATCGGGGGACATTTTCTTAGCTACATAGGGTTTTGGCAATGATGCTTGGTAGAGGATGTGTGGTTGCCAATGGCACATAAGAGATAGCAATTAGTTGCACAAATACCTATGGTGCATTTTTAGAAATGCAGTTGCGGTTGTTGGTGATTGTAAACGAACAACGGTGGCAACTATGGCAATGATCGAGACGCAATAGTCGGAGCATGGAAGGTGGCAGAGACAATAATTGGAGATGACATCAGTATAAAAAATAGAGACAACGATAGTGTGCACACCTCTCAATCCTGTAGTGAAGGAGATGGCATGGTTCATGTTAGCATGTTTGATGGTGATGAAAACACCCGGTGACGATGACATGGTTGATAGTGATTACTAGTGAAAAAATCTGCTAATGATGACAATTGATGAAGGAAAAGGAGGTTGCCGATCAAAATTGTGGACACCAATGTAGGGAGGAAATGATGGTGCACAATCGTCAATAAAAGAGTGTCTAATGGAAGATGACTAAGAACGTGTTGGAAAGCGGATTGGGAAATTGAATTGACCGTCGACGTACTAATTTAATGTGGTAGGTGGACAAAAAATCTTAGATTTGCTATCTTTTTGAAGGCGCCTTCATGTTTGACTACTTTGTTGGATTTTCAACTATTCAACTTTGAAGTTGATGTGTCAACACAAAATATCTTATGACATGGACAACCGGTTAGTCATGTGAAAGCCAAATCAAGCATCGAGTTCGAGCTATGAAATTCGAAAGTGTGAAAACACAGCTAGTTCTCCTTGCACAAAGTTGAATATGAAATTTGTTTGCTCCTTTACGTTCGTATGATATATTAACATGGATAGTAAATGAACCTACAATATTTTTTTTTGCGGAACACCATTATTAGTAATCTTTATCGGCTCACAATTTAGTCATTGTTCACTATTACCTGTTCGTAATTAATGGTTGTTAATACTATTTAAGGGCTTCAAACCATGGTCAACAATGTCTATTATGCTAGTCATTAAAGCTCATCATTGACTTGAAAAGTGGAAGATAAATATAATTAATGACTATTTATTTAGTTTTGAAAAGGTATTAATGACTATTTTAATGTTGGCCATTATAACTATTTCAATGGCAAGTAATTAAAAGTCTTAATATCTTCTTAATAATTGGTCAATTATCATAATACATTAAACATGTCCCTGGTAAATTTTAAGATGGACTTTAATAACACATTATCCACAACATATTTCAGGAATCATTCAACTCGAAACAAACTAAAAAATTACAACACAAGTTAAATTAATGTACAGTAATGAAATTTTAATAATTTCAAGAAAGAATGATTATTCAGGCAAACAAATGTCATATCATTCAAGAGCGATAACATTTAGCATCCAAGTTTTCTGAATCATTGCAATCTTGATCCTGCTAAAAAAAGTATTCCTTAAGTTGTTCCAAAAGCAAAATAACTAGTTTGAGCCCTAATTCTTTTAATTGCATTCTCTATCTTTATTTTCACATCATCAAAACCTATCAATTTTAAAATATCCCATAACTTTTATAATAGATGCAAAGTAGTGATTGCTCAAATAATAGCAAACTAAGAACAACAATTTCTAAAAAAGCGAAACAATTTTAAGAGAGAACATATAATGTAGCAACAACTTCATTTTTATCATCTGACCCTGATGTTGCTAGACTTAGAGCATTATATTGTTCACCAAAGCAATGTCACAATACTTGTTGCATATGATTTTCCATAGAGTTTAATCGACTCATTAAAGACTCATTCTACTCTCAAAAAGTTCTCTCCTCGAGTGGCCCACAACTCATTTAGTAGTGCAATTTTTACGTGTTCCTCTCAAATCATTAGCATTTATTTCACTGCCAAAGATGACCACATTACTATTATTTTGAAGCTCAAAACATCTCCTTACTACTTTTATAAGTCACTACAAGAAAACTGGCGATTAGCGATGCAAAATAGCGTTCCAACTTCTAGTGATGCTACGTCAACGTCACGAGCGTCGTTATAGCGCCGCAGTTGATTCCCTAAATGGAGACGCTACTTGCCTCTCAATAGCATCACATTAGCATTATCTTAGCATTTCGTGAAAAAGACGCTAAAGGAGGCGCCATAAAGACGCCACTTAGTCGCTATTATTGCGCGAAGTAGAGCGAAAATGCACGGGAGAACTTAGCACTATTGTAGCATCGACAACGTTCGATGCGGATCTAGCATCTCAGGATTTGAGACGCTATGTCGATGCTATCTAGGAACCGATATGGGTGTCGTATATTTGCGCGGGTTTAGCACCGAGAGATGCGACACTACGTGGCATCACAGATAATGCGATGCTATGTAGACGCCAATATGAAGACATATTCCTATTGTTGCCTACACATGTAACACATACACTGCTTAATTGGCAATATTTTAATACTTACTTGACGTCTCATAACTATATATGTTTGAAGAACATATATGTTAAATAAGAAATAGACAACTATATATACGCTATCTATATTTATATAACTATATGTTATCTATTTTGACGCAACCCCATATATGTTAATATATATTAGCTATACTATACTTTTAATGGATAAATAAATTAAATATTATATATGTACCTTCAACATATATATGTATTCCTACATAATTACTTATATATGCCTACATCATAGGAGTGTTTCTAAATATATAAATTGTTACCTATATTATATATGTTACTTATGCATACAATTTATATCATATCTTAATTAGACATATATTATTTTTATATTCATAATCATGGAATTATGATGGTTGAATTAAGAGACATGATTTGTTGCAAATTATCCCATTTTAGCGCCGCAGTGGAGGCTCAATAGTGTCTAATGTAGCGCTACAATAGAGTCGCAATTATGGTTGATCACTAGCTGATCATATTAGGTTTTTATCCCATTTTCCATTCATTTCACCCATATCGAGCCCTTATTTTGCCTAATTTTTGGCCAATTATGCTTAAAATGCAATGGATTGTGATAACCAACTGATCATTCTCATTTTACACTTAATTTCATGTGCATAGAGGTTCTGAATTGCTAAAATCCCTAAAGATATCAATTCTATGTCAAGTTATCATTTTTTTGGGCAAGTTATTATTTCAATATGCAAAGTTATCATTTTACTAGTTGAGCTGATTTCTAGTGATTATCTTGCCCTAAATCCCCTGTCATTATGAATTAATCATATTTGGGTAATCATATTTCAACTTGTGCAAAGTTATCATTCCATTTCACAAGCTATCATTTTTAAGGCAAAATTGTCATTTCGATGTACAAGGTTATCATTCCTGCATAAAAGCATTAGGCAACTGTTAAATTATTGCCCTAACTCCTTGCTGCTCTGATTTGATCACATTTGGATAACCACAACTAAGTTTACAAGAAGTTATCATTTTATGACCAAAGTTATCATTCTGGGGCCAAAGTTATCATTCCTATGAAATCTTATCCACATTTGATAATTGACCTCATTTACTTGCCATCCTAATCCCTTTGATGCCTTCACTACTGTGAACCACTCATATTTGGACAATTTTCATAATGTATGCAAAGTTATCACAACGGGTATTAAAAGTTATCATTTCTGTGCAGGGATTTTCATTCCTGCATAACATCAAACTTCATTTGCTAATGGATCTGATATTAATAGCTGTCCTAATCCTTATTGGTTTAAATCTTATTTGAGGACTTTGATACCTGTTGTTCTGTCTCTTCTAGCAAAGAAACCAAGGCTGCACAAGCTGGAAAAAGGTGAGGGAACCACTCCAAAAGCTGTCCAAAAAGCTGCTGCATCTTCTGATATTTTTTGGACAGGACACATGGCACAATCAGGGAGTGATGAAAGCTTCCTATCTGCATCCTAGGGTGAGGGAAGATCATATCAAAGCTGAAAAACCAAAAGGAAAAGGGGGCTGGCCATTGCAAGGGTTTGGAGAGAAAAGAGCTGAAGAAAGGAGCTGAAGGGCTGCAAGATCCTGATATCCTATCGACAACCTTCAATTTAGGATGATTTGTATCAGTTCCTCCTTCTTTTGTGTATCAAACTTTGTAACTATGAGGAGCTAAATCCTATTTCTCCTAGGATATGGTAATAATCTAGTTTAATTGTGGATGGATTATGGACATTTCTGATTTCCTGCATTGAATTCAAGTTCTGATTTCTAATTTCTTAAATTCTGATTCATATGGATCTGTTCTTGACATTGTGAGATCCTACTGATATTTACAACTGAGAGGTTGTCCTTTGATCTACTATTTGTTCAGAAATGAATTAAGAACCAATGACAAGTTTTTAGGTTCAAATCCCAATTAGGAATCTGATTTTCTAATTTCTGAATTTTGTTTTCCTTTTATGATTCCTGAATTCTGTTGAATCTGATTTTATCATTGTAGTGTCCTAATTGAATTAACAACTGAGAGGTTGCTTATGGTTTCATTCTTGCTCAGAAATGAATCAAGAGACAATGATATTTTCTAAGATTTCAACCCATGAATTGTTGCAAACATCTTATTTCTGAATTTCAACTTCTGATTTCTTGAAATTTATGGAATCTGCCTTGCTGTTGTAAAACCCCTGATTCCATCATCCACTGAGAAGTGAACTTAGAGTTACCTTGTTGTTCAGAGATGGACTAAGAAGCAATGACATGTGCTGAATTCAAATGTGTAATATGTGCTGATTTTATCCAATTGATTAGGACTAATGTGGATTCATTTCAATTTGCAGCTGAGAGGCTGATTTAAAATCCCCTTGTTGTTTAGAGATAAGCCAAGAAACATTAGTATTAGGATTGGATTCATTACTTTTCTGATTAGTTGATGCATGAATGTGGGTTTGATTGTAATGCCAAGCTGAAATTGCTAAAATCTGAAAAGAAATGACAATATCAGTAAGGTTCTAAATTTGTGCTTAATGTTAACTTGATAGTAGTAGGGATTTTCTTCTCATTCAACTTAGCTAATTAATCATGTGGGAATATGATAATTGGTTCTGATTTATTATGCTGTGATAACAGTCCATTTTCAAGTTGAGTTAGAAGTGACATGTATTGATAACTTGTTCCATTCCATCCATAATTGAATTAGATGAACTCCAATTCCTAGGAGGACTTTCCCATTGATTGATATACTTCATTCAGCCCTTAGTTTAGCATTTAGAATTCAGTTCAGATAAAATCCTAAAACTCCAAAAATAGTTATCTTTTTGCCATAATTAAAAATTTGTTTTCTACTCTTCTTAACTTTCTGTTTTTGCCACTTGAAGTAGGGTTAGTCTAGATTGTCTTAGGGAGTTTTTGGCTTCAAATCACAATGGATACGACATTTGGGTCCATTACAATTGACCTGTACACTTGCAATAGAGAGTGAGTTAGGGAGTTAAATCAAAAATTGAAAAATCTCAAATTTGACCACAAAATCAGCAAGTTATCACTGTACTCCTAAATTTCACTATCAAGTTTTTGGCACCGTTTCCGGGGATTTGAGGTCAATTAGATTAACTTAGATAGTTTAGATTAGTTTTAGACTAGTTATCAGTCCATTTATTAGCCAAATTTTTAGTTTTTGCAAGTTATCATTTTGAATTTTTCATTTTTGTCCAGTTTTCTTTCTTTTCTGAATTTGATACTTCTGAATTCATTTATGTAGGATTTGGATTATCAAGAGGACTATTATCAATCAGATCCTGAATCTGAAAGGAGATTCTTGAGAAGGAGGAGATTGCAAAGGCTAGGGCAAGAAGAAGAATTTTTGAAGAGGAAGAAGAAGAAGTTAACATGGCTGCACCAAGTACACTCAAGGATTGCTATTCACCTAGCAATGTCAAGAATCAACAAGGGGATGGAGTCCTAGAATCTGCTGCAAATTTTGAAGTGAACCCAGCATTGATTACAATGATAAGGCAATATCAATTTGCTGGATTAGGGAATGAGGATCCAGCTTCACACCTTGATAATTTCAAAGAAATTTGCAGCACTGTCCACTTCAACAACACTCCTATGGATGCTGTCTACATGAGACTATTCCCCTTCTCACTCAAGGACAAGGACAAGACTTGGTACAAGACTCTCAAACCTGAAGAGATTGCCACTTGGGAGTCCATAATTCAATTGTTTCTAGCTGAATTCTTTCCACCTAGCAAACCTGATAACTATAGGGATCAGATTGTTAGATTCTATCAATTGGATCGAGAAAACATATGTGATGCATGGAAAATACTCCGGAGCTTGTTGAGGGCATGTCCACGCCATGGGTTTGAAAAATGGCAATTGGTCAATTATTTTCATCTAAAGTGGCATTGGATACTGCTGCAGGAGGGATTTTTGCATCCAGGAACATTGATGAAGCCTACCAATTAATTGAGAACATTGCCAAGAACCACCATTTCCTTACACATGATAGGACAAGGAGGCCATCAAATGATAATCAAGTCAACAACATTGCTGTCCAGATTGAAGAAGGATTGCACAAGGCCTTGGAGAAGCTGAATTTGACACCTAACATCAACAAGGCTTCCAATTCTGAATCTAGGTGTGATGTATGTGGTAATCAAGGCCATGTCACAGAGAGTTGCAACCTGATAATGCAGCAATATGAACAATCTATAGACTAAGTGAATGCTGTGGGGAATTATGGAGTGAAGCCCCCTACTGAGTTTTATACTCCAGAAAATATGAATCATCTCTACTTCTCCTACAAGGCCAATCGCTACCAAGGGCCACCCACGCAGAATTCTAATTGGCAGCCCAAGATTTTGCCAAGAAACCAGCCACCTCCATATCAGAATCAACCTTCAAATGTCACAATTCAAAGACCTCCATATGAGCCACCACAAGCTCAAGCCACTCAATTCTCAAAAATGGAGGAGTTGCTGCAACAAATTCTGAAGAAACAGGAGAAGCAAGAGGAGGCAATGCAGAAATTAACCACTGGATATGAGGCCTTGAGTGCCAATCAGAAGTTGCTTGAGAGCCAAATTGCCCAACAAGCAAACACTTCTAATAGACCACCCATGTTCTTCACTGGACAACCAGAATTGAACCCCAAGGAACATGCTCAAGCTAATCAACTCAAGAGTGGAAGAATTGTTGAGGAACCAATGAAGAATGTTGAGGGCAATCCAGCTCAAATAATTTCAAGTTCAAATCTTGTTGAAGAGTCAACTGAAGAGGCTGTGGTGGAAAATCACAACAAGCACCCTCAAAATGAAGCGACGAATAGGATTTTTGATAAAGTGCATTTCTCTCAAAGATTGGTCAAGGCAAGGCAAGACCAACAGTATGGGAGATTCTAGAAATTTTGAAGAAGTTGTATATCAATGTACCATTTGTGGAAGTAATCCAGGAGATGCCCTCATATGCAAAGTTCTTGAAGGAGATCTTGACCAAGAAGAGAAGGGTTTTGAAACATGATACTATAGCATTGACTGAGGAGGCTTATGCAATAATTCAAAACAAGTTGCCTCCCAAATTAAAGGATCTAGGAAGCTTTTCTATTCCTTGTAAGATAGGGAATAGAAAAATTAAGAGGGTCATGTGTGACTTGTGTGCATCAGTGAGTTTAATCCCTTTATCACTTTGTAGGAAGCTAGAAGTTGGAGATATGAAGCCTACCAATATGTCCTTGCAGCTAGCTGACAGATCCATCAAGTACCCACATGGAATTATTAAAGACATACCCCTCAAAATTGGAAAATTCTATATTCCTGTGGACTTTGTGGTGCTTGACATGGATGAGGACCTGAACACCCTAATTCTTCTAGGCAGGCCCTTTTTAGCCACTGCAGGAGTTGTCATAGATGTTAAGGAAGATAGATTGACATTCCAAATCGGAGAGGACAAGATAGAGTCAACTTGGCTCAAGTTATCAGTAGCCCAAATTTCCAGCAGGAAAACTTTGAAGATGGGTAATTAAATCAAATTGTGGAGCAAGTTTCTGCAATAATTTCAATAGAAGACCCATTGCAAAGTGCCTAATGTTTGATCACTTGAAGGAACTAGAAGATCCAGAGGCTAAGGCATGCCAATCTGAGCTGAATTCATTCAAATCAGTAGGAAATTCATAATTTCAGAATGGAGTGCAGGAGGTTTTCATTGCTGAACTCCAATCCAATTCAACTCAAGACAATCTTTCTAAAGTAGAGCTCAAGCCTCTTCCTAACAACCTGAAATATGAATTTTTGGGAGAGAATTCCACATTTCTAGTAATTATCAATGCGAATTTGTCTAAAGAACAAGTGCATGAGCTGCTGAAGAGACTAAAATTGTATAGGAAGGTAATAGGCTATTCAATAAAAGATATTAAGGGTATTAATCCCTCAATTTATATGCATAGGATTCCTATGGAGGACAACTACAAGCATTCAATTGAATGCCAAAGAAGACTCAATCCTGTGATGAAGGAAGTTGTAAAGAAAGAGTGCTGAAGTTGCTGAATGCCGGAATCATATATTCCATTTCAGATAGTGAATGGGTCAGCCTTGTTCAGGTAGTGCCAAAGAAAGGAGGGATTACAGTAGTGAAATCAGATACAAATGAGTTGATATCTACCAGGACAGTCACTGGTTGGAGAATATGTATTGATTTCAGAAAATTGAACAAGGCAACCAGGAAGGATCACTTTCCACTTCCCTTTATTGATCAGATGCTTGAGAGGTTGGCTAAACACTCTCATTTTTGCTATTTGGATGGCTATTCAGGCTTCTTGCATATTCCTATCCATCCCAAAGACCAGCACAAGACCACCTTCACTTGTCCGTATGGGACATTTGCATATAAAAGAATGCCATTTGGATTGTGCGATGCCCCTGCCACATTTCAGAGGTGTATGATGTCCATCTTTTCAGATTTCATTGAGGACATTATGGAGGTGTTTATGAATGACTTTTCAGTTTATGGGGACTCTTTTGAAGCTTGTTTGGAAAATTTGACAAGAGTATTGCAAAGGTGCAGGGAATCCAATTTAATTCTGAATTGGGAAAAGTGCCACTTCATGGTTCAAGAGGGAGTTGTGTTAGGACACATTGTATTGAGTAGAGGGATTGAGATGGACAAAGCAAAAATTGAGGTCATTGAGAAGCTATCACCTCCAAAGAATGTGAAGGTTATAAGGAGTTTCTTGGGTCATGCTGGTTTCTACATGAGGTTCATTAAAAACTTTTCAATGATAACCAAGCCCCTCACAAGGTTGCTAGCAAAGGATATTGAGTTCAATTTTGATGAAGATTGCATGAAGGCCTTTAATCAATTGAAAGAAGCCCTCATATCGGCCCCCATAGTACAGCCACCAGATTGGACATTACCCTTTGAAGTTATGTGTGATGCCTCTGACCAAACAGTAGAGGTAGTCCTAGGACAAACAAGGGATAAGAAGCATTATGTCATTTGCTATGCTAGCAAGACATTAGATGAGGTTCAAATCAATTATGCCACCACTGAAAAGGAATTGTTGGCTGTAGTATTTGCATTTGACAAGTTCAGGCCTTATTTAGTTGGAGCAAAGGTGATTGTCTATACGGACCATCAAGCTATTAGGCACTTAATCAGCAAGGAGTCAAAGCCAAGGCTTATCAGGTGGATTTTATTATTGTAAGAATTTGATGTGGAGATTAGGGACAAGAGAGGTACTGAAAACTTAGTTGCTGACCATTTGTCAAGAATGGAAGGAATTCAAGAATCTCCATCAATTTCTATTAATGACTCATTTCCTGATGACTTTCTAATGGCCATATCAGCTGCTCCAACTCCTTGGTATGCTGACATGGTCAATTATTTGGCTTGTGGAATCATTCCACCTGAGTACTCCTACCAACAGAAGAAGAAGTTCTTCCATGACATCAAAGGCTACTATTGGGATGATCCCCTCTTGTTCAAGAAGTCCCCTGATGGCATGTTCAGAAGGTGTGTGCCAGAAGCTGAATTCCAATCCATTTTGTATGAATGCCACTCATCTCAATATGGTGGACATGGTGCCACTCAAAAGATAGCAGTCAAGGTCCTCCAATCAGGTTTCTATCGGCCTAACCTATTCAAGGATGCCCATATATATGTCAAAAGTTGTGATGTGTGCCAAAGAGCAGGGTCAATTTACAGGAGGAATGAAATATCACAGAATGGGTAGAAGTTGAAAGTTTTAATGTTTGGGGCATTAATTACATGGGACCCTTCCCTAGCTCCTTTGAATACAAATTCATATTATTGACTATTAATTATGTGTCAGTAATTAAAATGTTCAAGGACATTATCTTTCCAATATTTAGAGTGCCAAGGGTAGTTATCAGTGGTGGAGGCAGCCACTTAATTGAAAAATATTTTGAGAACCTCTTAAGCAAGTATGGAGTTAAACACAAGGTCTCAACAGCCTACCACCCTCAGACAAATGACCAAGTAGAGATTTCAAACAGGGAGATAAAAGCCATTTTAGAGAAAACTGTATCACTGACAAGAAAGGATTGAAGTTTGAGGTTGAATGATGCACTTTGGGCTTATAGGACAGTCTATAAATCTCCAATTGGTGTCTCCCCATACAAGTTGGTCTATGGAAAAATATGCCACTTGCCCATTGAACTCAAACACAAGGCATATTGGGTTGTTAAAGCACTAAACTTTGATACGAACTCTTGTGGACAGAAAAGACTCTTGCAACTTGATGAATTAGATAAGATTAGGCTCAATGCCTACCATAATTCTGAATTCTACAAGGAAAGGACAAGATGTGGCATGACAGCAGGATTTTGAAGAAAGATTTCAAGGTTGGAGACCTTGTATTGCTATTCAATTCAAGGCTCAAATTGTTTCCAGGAAAATTGAAGTCTAGATGGAGTGGACCCTTCAAAGTCCACAAGGTTTATCCTTTTGGGGCTGTGGACCTTGTCAATGACAATGTTGACATATTCAAGGTTAATGGACAAAGATTGAAGTTATACAACCCCACAACCATGAATTCAACTAAGGAGGTGCTGATTTTGTAAGATCCCCTACAATTGCCTAGTTGAACACCAATGGAACAATGTCTAGCCTAAGACACTAAAGTAGGGCACTTCTTGGGAGATAACTCAAGTCATTTTATATCTAATTTTCTCTATTTTACAGGAATAAATCAGGGAGGAATCAGATCAATCCATAAATTTTCATTTAGGGAGTACTCCTACCCTCAATTTTGATTTTCTCACTGAAATACCAATGATAACTGATATTATCTTTTTCTTCATGCTACAATAATCATATTGACATCTGAATTATCATTCATATCAGTTATCCACATCTATCATTGCTGAATTTCAATGAATTTCAATGTATTATTCAAACTGTGTATCCCAAAAAATCTGATATTGCAGATTTCATTAATATCCTCTATTTCTCTGCAGAATTGATTGCAAATCATGAAGTATGGATCACCCAAAGCCTCTGGTTGAGATGCAGAATGGATCTAATGCACCACTCCATGAATTTGATACCCTCCCAATCCTCTCCCTTGCCTATTATTTTCACCACTGTGGACAGTGCTGAGAATAAGCTTGAGAGAGGAAATCTGGTGTTTTTCTAAACTTTACACCATGTTTTTAATCCATTACAATGCTCATATCATCATTTATCATCAGATTATCACTGTTTTGACCAAGTTATCATTAGTTTCACCCGGTTATCACAAGTTATCACTAGTTATCACTAAATTAGTTCAATTCAATTCCTGCCTTCATTTTAACTCTAAAATGGGTGAAATCTTTTATTATGATAGTTAGTACACTCCAATACCAAGTGGTCAAATTTGGCCATAGCCTTCTTGCTTTAATTAACTTACTCATTCAGGTGCATTTGAATCAAAATTTTGGCTGAAAATTTTTTTTTGTGGGTAACACTAGCTGACATTCATGGTCTGAATTGACAATACAAGATGTTTAGAAAGGAGTCAAGGCTCTTGCTACCATGATAAATAGGAAAACTTGACTTTTTGGACCAAGGGATCTAAACCTTACTTAAGTTTGAATTATTGCTCACTTCATGAACAGAATAGAAAAAGAAAAATGGAGAAAAAGAAAAAGTGAAAAGTTGCATTTTGCATTGCATGCATGCATAAATAAAGAGAGTGAAATTCTAAAAAGGAACATCTCCTGAATAAAGACAGGATTTTTATCCTGTGACCAGCATGAATAAAAATCAGGTCTTGACCTGTTTACTTGCATTTTCATGAATAAAATCAGGTGTTAAACCTGTTTAAGCAGTGAAAAATCTGTTCATGAAGGGATTTGTAGTTCAACATTGTAGTAAAGTTGACAATTCCTGAAATTCAAACTTGTTACTGCTAGTATTTCTTTCATGACTTAAATTTGCTTTAGCCTTTGTGATTCCCTAGCTAGTAATTGAATTTTTTGAAAGAATGAGGTGTTGGCAAAGTGGAAAACTCATTGGTCTTGATCAGCTGGATTTTAATTCATTTGTGAACTATTCTATTAAAGATTGTTCTTAATTTCTGAATATTTTGCTTGAGGACAAGCAAAACTCTAAGCTTGGGGGAGTTTGATCACTAGCTGATCATATTAGCTTTTTATCCCATTTTCCATTCATTTCACCCCTATCGAGCCCTTATTTTGCCTAACTTTTGGCCAATTAAACTTGGAATGCAATGGATTGTGATAACCAGCTGATCATTCTTATTTTACACTTAATTCCATGTGCATAGAGGTTCTGAATTGTTAAAATCCATAAAGATATCAATCATATGCCAAGTTATCATTTTTTTGGACAGGTTATCATTCCAATATGTAAAGTTATCATTTTACTAATTGAGCTGATTTCTAGTGATTATCTTGCCCTAAATCCCCTGCCATTATGAATTAATCATATTTCAGTAATCATATTTCAACTTGTGCAAAGTTATCATTCCATTTCACAAGTTATCATTTTTTGTGTCAAGTTATCATTTTTAGGGCAAAATTGTCATTTCGATGTGCAAGGTTATCATTCTTGCATAAAAGCATTAGTCAACTGTTAAATTATTGTCCTAACTCCTTGCTGCTCTGATTTGATCACATTTGGATAACCACATCTAAGTTTACAAGTTATCATTTTATGGCCAAAGTTATCATTCCGGGGCCAAAGTTATCATTCATATGAAATCTTACCCACATTTGATAATTGACCTCATTTACTTGCCATCCTAATCCCTTTGATGCCTTCACTACTCTGAACCACTCATATTTGGACAATTTTAATAATATATGCAAAGTTATCATTTCAAGTATTAAAAGTTATCATTTCTGTGCAGGGATTTTCATTCCTGCATAACATCAAACTTCATTTGCTAATGGAGCTGATATTAATAGCTGTCCTAATTCTTATTGATTTAAATCTTATTTGAGGACTTTGATATCTGCTGTTCTGTCTCTTCTAGCAAAGAAAGCACGATTGCACAAGCTGGAAAAAGGTGGGGGGGGGGGGGGGCACTCCAAAAGCTGCTGCATCTGCTGACATTTTCTGGACAGGACACATGGCACAATCAGGGAGTGATGGAAGCTTCCTATCTGCATCCTAGGATGAGGGAAGATCATATAAAAGCTGAAAAACCAGAAGGAAAAGGGGGCTGACCATTGCAAGGATTTGGAGAGAAAAGAGCTGAAGAAAGGAGCTGAAGGGTGGCAAGATCCTGATATCCTGTCGATAGCCTTCAATTCAGGATGATTTGTATCAGTTCCTCCTTCTTTTGTGTATCAAACTTTGTAACTATGTGGAGCTAAATCCTATTTCTCCTAGGGTAGGGTAGTAATCTAGTTTAATTATGGATGGATTATGGACATTTCTGATTTCCTGCACTGAATTCAAGTTCTGATTTTTTATTTCTTAAATTCTGATTCATATGGATCTGTTCTTGACATTGTAAGGTCCTACTGATATTTACAACTGAGAGGTTGTCCTTTGATCTACTCTTTGTTCAGAAATGAACCAAGAACCAATGGCAAGTTTCTAGGTTCAATCCAATTAGGAATCTGATTTTCTGATTTCTGATTTTTTTTCCATTTCTGATTCCTGAATTCTGTTGAATCTGATTTTATCATTGTGGTGCCCTAATTGAATTAACAACTGAGAAATTGCTTATGGTTTCATTCTTGTTCATAAATGAATCAAGAGACAATGGTATTTTCTAAGATTTCAACCCCTGAATTGTTGCAAACTTCTTATTGCTGATTTCTGAATTTCAACTTCTGATTTCCTAAAATTTATGGAATCTGCCTTGCTGTTGTAAAACTCCTGATTCCATCATCCACTAAGAAGTGAACTTATGGTTACCTTGTTGTTCAGAGATGGATTAAGAAGCAATGACATGTGCTGAATTCAAATGTGTAATATGTGCTGATTTTATCCAATAGATTAGGACTAATGTGGATTCATTTCAATTTGCAGCTGAGAGGCTGATTTAAAATCCCCTTGTTGTTTAGAGATAAGCCAAGAAACATTAGTATTAGGATTGAATTCATTACTTTTCTGATTAGTTGATGTATGAATATGGGTTTGATTGTAATGCCAAGCTGAAATTGCTAAAATCTGAAAAGAAATGGCAATATCAGTAAGGTTCTAAATTTGTGCTTAATGTTAACTTGATATTAGTAGGGATTCTCTTCTCATTCAACTTAGCTAATTAATCATGTGGGAATATGATAATTAGTTCTGGTTTATTATGCTGTCATAACAGTCCATTTCCAAGTTGAGTTAGAAGTGACATGTATTGATAACTTATTACATTCCATCCATAATTGAATTAGATGAACTTCAATTCCTAGGAGGACTTTCCCATTGATTTATATACTCCATTCAGCCCTTAGTTTAGCATTTAGAATTCAGTTCAGATAAAGTCCTAAAACTCCAAAAACAGTTATCTTTTTGCCATAATTAAAAATCTGTTTCTACTCTTCTTAACTTTCTATTTTCGCCACTTGAAGTAGGGTTAGTCTAGATTGTCTTAGGGAGTCTTTGGCTTCAAATCACCGTGGATACGACATTTGGGTCCATTACAATTGACCTGGACACTTGCAGAGAGTGAGTTAGGGAGTTAAATCAAAAATTGAAAAATCTCAAATTTGACCTCAAAATCAGCAAGTTATCACTACACTCCTAAATTTCACTATCAATGGTCGATGCTACAGAGACACAATTGATGTCTCATTATTGGGACGCTAACACGTATGAGACGCTACATCGACGCTAGTGTGCCGCTAATATATTTTAGCAACTCATTAGCGTCTCTATAGCGCCACAGTAGCCGACTTTTTATTACACTCACTTAATCGGACATATATAGACATATAAATACACGTATATACTTATACTTATATATAATAAGTACATATATACATATTATTATCACTTAATCTCGCACATATAAACATATACATACATATATATACTTATAATAAGTATACATGTACACGTTATTGTCACTTAATCTTGCACATATATAGACATATACACATGGTTGTCAGGATCGCTTTCCGGATCGTAAGATTGTAAGATCATATGATCCAAGACTAGACAAGCGATCTCGATCTCACGTTGGAGATCAGAAATATAAGATCGTAGCATGATCGGTTGCTGAATCGTAAGATCGGTGGGATCTTAATCCTATGAATTTACATTTTTAATATTTTTAAAATTATTTTTTATTGAGAAAACTAAAAATAGAATATTAAATCTAAAAAAATGGCAAGAAATGAGGTAACTTTCTCTGTCTATTATATCATTCTTATTATTTTATTTAGTTAATTTTTATTTTTTAAAATTTGAAAAAATAAAAATAGAATATTAAAAATAATTTGGCAATGAATTAGGTTAAATTCTCTCCATTCTCTCCTTTCAATTTCTCTTTTCATTTTTTTTATGAATGATCTACAATCAATTAATAAACTTAGTGAAAAAATGATATTTAGAAAAAAAACATTTGTTTTTTTTATAATTCAGATGAGAAAATTGATTTACCATTGTGAATTATCATAATTAGTTTTTTTTCTAACTTTTAACTTTCTATATTGTTATGTATCCCATGAAAATTAGAAGTCAAGTGTAATGTAGATATTGAGAGTACAATATTAAATAGTTATTATTATTATCATCATCATCATTTTATTATTTTAAAATATATATATTTTTATTCATAAGGTAGGATCTTACGATCCTAAGTAGGATCTTACTATCATCGATCCTCCGGACCCTTCCGATCCTATCTCGGAAAGCGATCTTGACAACCTTGCATATACATACACATATATAGTTATAATACATAAGATATACACATTATTGTGACAATCTCTCGCACGTAGACATATACATACACATATTATATATATATATATATATATATATATATATATATATATACACAATTTTGACATATACACATCTGCATATAGGCTTATAATTTTATATGCATATACATGAATAATTATATAAGCATTCCATAATTTTTAGATTGTGGGAAAAGAACAAAACGACTGGAATGAGGCACAATGCGATGAGATGCTATCTTGAATATATAGACCTACATACATATAATAAAAAATTATAATATATAGATAATCCATAATAGAAAATTAGAATATAGAAAACCTATTAGTGTCACACTGGCATCTCGACATTGAGACGCTAAGATAATAGAGATGCTATTACGATGCTAGTGATATTTTAGCGACGCATTAGCTTCTCTATAGCGCAACATTAGGCCACTTTTTATTACCCTCACTTAATCGGGCATATATTGATATATAAATACACATATATAACACGTACACATATACATTTTATTATCACTTAATCTCGCTCATATAATATCAAAATTAGGAAGAAAATTTGAAATAGCGTCCCTACAGCCATGAAATAGCGTCTCAATGATGGCGCCCCCTTAGAGTTTAAGTAGCGTTGCGTCTAAGTGAGGAGCTAAATACTTAACTTGAATCCCTAACCCCTTTCACTTTTTACTATTACTTTGCTCACTCTCCGATTATCATCGCGATCGATGATGCCCGATGGTCGACGCCCGCTGCTCCGACGCCCGACGATCGTCGCCCGCTGCTACGTCGACGCCTGCTGCTCCGACGCCCGACGATCGATGCCTGCTGCACAGATGCTAGATGATCGATGCCCGCTGCTCCGACACTCGACGGTCGACTCCCGCTGCTCCGATGCCCGACGATCGACGCCCGCTGCTACGTCGACGTCTGCTGCTCCGACGCCTGACGATCGATGCCTGCTGCACAGATGCTAGATGATCGATGCCCGCTGCTCCGACACTCGACGGTCGACGCCCGCTGCTCCGATGCCCGGCGGTCGACGCCGACTGCTCCGACGCCTGACCCCGCACTCGTCGAAAACATTTGTTTTTTTTATAATTCAGATGAGAAAATTGATTTACCATTGTGAATTATCATAATTAGTTTTTTTTTCTAACTTTTAACTTTCTATATTGTTATGTATCCCATGAAAATTAGAAGTCAAGTGTAATGTAGATATTGAGAGTACAATATTAAATAGTTATTATTATTATAATCATCATCATTTTATTATTTTAAAATATATATATTTTTATTCATAAGGTAGGATCTTACGATCCTAAGTAGGATCTTACTATCATCGATCCTCCGGACCCCTTCCGATCCTATCTCGGAAAGCGATCTTGACAACCTTGCATATACATACACATATATAGTTATAATACATAAGATATACACATTATTGTGACAATCTCTCGCACGTAGACATATACATACACATATTATATATATATATATATATATATATATATATATATATATATATACACAATTTTGACATATACACATCTGCATATAGGCTTATAATTTTATATGCATATACATGAATAATTATATAAGCATTCCATAATTTTTAGATTGTGGGAAAAGAACAAAACGACTGGAATGAGGCACAATGCGATGAGATGCTATCTTGAATATATAGACCTACATACATATAATAAAAAATTATAATATATAGATAATCCATAATAGAAAATTAGAATATAGAAAACCTATTAGTGTCACACTGGCATCTCGACATTGAGACGCTAAGATAATAGAGATGCTATTACGATGCTAGTGATATTTTAGCGACGCATTAGCTTCTCTATAGCGCAACATTAGGCCACTTTTTATTACCCTCACTTAATCGGGCATATATTGATATATAAATACACATATATAACACGTACACATATACATTTTATTATCACTTAATCTCGCTCATATAATATCAAAATTAGGAAGAAAATTTGAAATAGCGTCCCTACAGCCATGAAATAGCGTCTCAATGATGGCGCCCCGAGCTAAATACTTAACTTGAATCCCTAACCCCTTTCACTTTTTACTATTACTTTGCTCACTCTCCGATTATCATCGCGATCGATGATGCCCGATGGTCGACGCCCGCTGCTCCGACGCCCGACGATCGTCGCCCGCTGCTACGTCGACGCCTGCTGCTCCGACGCCCGACGATCGATGCCTGCTGCACAGATGCTAGATGATCGATGCCCGCTGCTCCGACACTCGACGGTCGACGCCCGCTGCTCCGATGCCCGACGATCGATGCCCGCTGCTACGTCGACGTCTGCTGCTCCGACGCCTGACGATCGATGCCTGCTGCACAGATGCTAGATGATCGATGCCCGCTGCTCCGACACTCGACGGTCGACGCCCGCTGCTCCGATGCCCGGCGGTCGACGCTGACTGCTCCGACGCCTGACCCCGCACTCGTCGAACTCTCCGTCGTCCGCCCAACCGCCCTCTTTCGATTCATCCTGCACCGACTTCCTCTGCCCAACCGCCGTCCTCATTGAACCCTGTTGTCATCCGGCCAATCACCCTCCTTCAATTCGTCCTGCGCCGGCCTCCTTCACCCAACCACCCTCCTCCGCTCTATGCCTCTGCGGCCCGCCGCCCTCTGCCTCCTCCGTTGCCATCTGCCTCCTTCGCGGCCCGCACTCTGCCTCCTCCGCCTCAGCGTCCTGCCCTCCGCCTCCTCCGCCTCGGCGGCCCACCCTCCGCCTCCTCCGTCTAGTGCCGCCCGTCGCCCGCTGCCTTCCTTCGCCGCTTACCTTCCTTCGTCGCCCACCATCATCCTTCTCCGCTTAAGAAGATACGAGCCCGCCACCATCATTATGTAATCCCTAGTTAATTTGCTATTTTTTAATCTAATACATGTTAAGTTACTAGTAGCGTCAAGGGCGAAGATGATGAAAATAAATCAGAATACGAAACAAGCGAATGAATCTCGTAATTCTTCTAATGACACAAACTTGTTACTTTTTTTTAGTTATATATGATTACCGATAATAACACAAGATTGTTACTTTTTTCAATCATGGTTACTAGAGGTCGAGCATCTGGGTCATCTCGCTCTTCAAGGTGTTCACTCCAGATGGGTGAGCCATCACGACCACCGGGTATTATACTTATTATCAGTTGCTTATAATAGTTATATTCATTGTTTTGATAATGTCAGTTGCTCCACCGTCGACGGAGCACGTAGCCGGATCATCTCATAGTAGGCGATCCATTAGTCGGTCGACTCCACGTATCACTCTAGGTACGTGCCACATAGTAGGCGATACATAGTAGATGATACAATTTTCTAATTATTTTATTTTCGTGATAATTGCTCCACCGTCAACGGGGCTGATGCATGCAAAATATAACATATTTTAGATTATTATTTTAGTTAATTTTTCTGTAATTTGATCATAGAATGCATCATTTTAAATCACTTTTAGTCATAATTTTGGATTTATTGATTTTAATTATGAATTCTTTGATTATTTAAATTAAGAGGGAATTTACTTAATTTTTATGATTATTTTGCAGGCAAACCGAATTAACGGATTGGTGACGACGTAATTGGGGTAAAATCAGATAGAAGCTTTGGGTGTAAATGATAATTGAAAACTTGTTCTCGGCCAAAATCCACATCACATAAAGCTTTTGGGCAAAATGGAATGTTCTTTACCCCCAATATCTTATCATATTGGCCGAGTTCATTAGATAAATTTTATGACAGATTCCCTTGGGTGTAAAAGCAATGCAACTTGATATTTTTGGGCGTAACATGAATTAATTCATGCTTACATGACTGAAACGTATTGGTCAATAATACGTCATTTTGGCTGAGATTTGAAGAAGTAACCTATTGTTTTGGCCGAGATTAAAAGAAGGGTGTAAAGATGAGAAGAGTTTATCCTTTTGGGCGAACTTATCATTTTGGCCGAAACCGTATCAAGTTTTATCCAGTGAATTTAAATCCAGCCGTAGGATTTACGGCCGTAATAAACATGAAGACCCTCGTTCGCACCTATAAATAGAAGACGAAAACCATCAATCCAATTCGTGTCTTGAAGTTTGAATTTCTTCCATAGCGAGTCGTGAGCTTCGCGGGCTTCGACCAAGAGAGAGATTTGATCGGACAGCTGATCCAAACATTCCGACGACATCCAAGGGCCCTGATCTTATTCTTAGTGTAATTCTTTCAATTATTATTGTTATTTTATTATTATCTCTCTGCAATTGTAGGATGAACTCCATGTTTTAGCTATTTTATTTTTAGGAGATCATTATTGAAGGGAAATTCTGTGAACCCTTGCTTTATTATTATTGAATTTCTTTTGATCAATTTTTAATTATGTTTAGTGCTTTTGATTTAATTATTTAAATTTATGAGTTAAGTAATTACCAGTTTGTGGACTACTTGATTTCATATTTTATTTAGTTAAATTAAATGATTTATTATGAAATTAAAAATTGACATAGGTCTAATAACTAGTGTGTGTAGAATTAGATCTGTGTGGTCTGTTAATTTATACCAGTTTGTGGAGTGATTAATAGTTTAGGATTTTCATATTAATGCATCTTAATTTTAATCTCATCTGATGAATACCAGTTTATGGGACTTCAGATTTGATTGAATTTAAGATAGTTTGATTTGCCGGATTAAATAGCAGAATTATCAATTTGTGGATTTGTGATTTTAATTTTGTAAATTAATAACTTGAGAAAATTCCTAATTCATCTTAAGAAATTTAATTTACCTTTTCTGGTTCACATATTTATCCTTAAGTTATTATCATCCTAAGATCAACTTCAACACCATTATCTTATCTTTATCTTATTTTCTTTATTTTATTTCATAAAACCCATTTTCAAAATCCATGTTTTTCCTCTCTTATTAATTTATAAATTCAGATATTTTATTAATAATATTCCTCGTAGGTTCGACACTCTTACTCCTATTACTATATTACTTGAGCGACTAGTGCACTTGCTAGCGATTTTATTTTGCTACATCATTTTACGCATCAAGTTTTTAGCGCCGTTGTCGGGAAATATTTTAATAATTGATTTATAGTTTTTATAAATTATTAGGAGATGTAAATTGATTGTAAATAATTTTATGTAAATAAGCTTTTTCTAAATAAATTTTATGTAATTTCTTCTTTTCTGTAAATACGCATTATCATACTCGTTATTTTAATTATTTATGTAAATAATATAATATTTTTCTTTTGCAGATAAAGGTCATGACATTTTTCTAATTTGTTGACTTTCGGTTTAAATTCTGACGCCGATTGGATTTTTCGGATTACACCGTCGACTTATGGTTTTATGACCCTGATTTATTTTGTCGGCTTTACTGGTTTTGCGGCCTCGCAATGTATTGATTCTAATCTTCTGTTTGCGGCCGTAATGTTTTATCCAAACTTTGTTTTACGCCATGATTAATGCATATTGAATTGACCTTGTTTCGGCCAGTTTATATGTGGTTATGTTTTACGCCCTATTTGGATCACATTTCGACTTAATTCACATTGATTAATGTCCGATTTACGCCCGGTATGAATTTTACTCTTTCTCGGCATAATGATATATTTGTCGACTTCTGTTATATGTAATGACATTCCTTTTCGGCCGTAATGTTTATTTGTCGCCTTAACAGTTGGATTCGTATTAATCGACTTTCAATTTGCTGATACAATTTTTGTTTCGGCTGAGACGTGGATAGCTTTCTGTTTTGCGGCCAATTGAATCAGGTTGTCGACATTATTTTGGTTCTTACGCAGAGGGTTTGTTTATAGGGATTTAATTATTTTTTACGCCCAGCAGTCAATTTAATTTTCTTTCGGCTGAGATGATCAATTGTTAATATTTTTCGCCGTGCCTATGCCTTATCAGATTTTGGGGATTATCCGATAGTATAAATTTATATAATTATTTTCGAATACGATTTGAGATCTCTATCGTTTGGAAATTTTACGTCTCTTGCGATTAATTTTTTTAAACATTTTGGTGTTATTTTTTATTCGATAAATTTATTGAACTTATCTCATTCTGTCGAATATCAGATAATTTATTATGAAATTCTCTTTATTCTGATCTGCATGGAATTTAATTTTAGTCGATCAATTCATATTGAATTTTTTTTCCATATTTTCGACTCATTTATATATCACTAAAATAGTCAATGCCAACAAGTAAATCTTGATTGATTAATTGTGACTCTTTATCTGCATGTATTATATATATATATTTTCTTATTATCTTTTTGACATTTAGTTGTTGCAGGTACTAATGAAGATCTAATCACAACTAATCCTGGAATCTTCTGATAGTTTCAGACATCGCACTAGGAGTTCAAATCCGCTTTTGGAATTTGATCCTGAAATTGAAAGAACTGCTCGCCGATTAAGAAGAAATATCAAAAGGATGGCTGAACAAGCACACAACAATCAGAGACAAGATCAACAAAATGAACTAGTTCCATCATAAAATAATCATCATGAAGAAGATGAAGCAGAGCTTTCTATGAGAGAGTATGTCTCGGCCAGATACAGTGACCGAGAATCATGCATTGTGCTGCTAGATATTAATGCAAATAATTTTGAGATTAATCCGGCAATCGTGAGGATGATACAAGCATCTCAATTTGGAGGAGGATTTCATGAAGACCCTCACGAACACCTTGACAAATTTCTTGCTACTTTGAGCACTTTTAGAAATAATAATGTTTCTTCTGAAGTTATTCGTCTATTATTATTTCCTCAATCTTTACGTGACAAAGCTTCCACTTGGTTAAAACTTTGCCTGCAGGATCGATTCACTCATGGTTGGAGCTGGTAGAAAAATTTGTTGGAAAATATTGCCCACCACAAAAAGCAGGCAAATATCGAAGAGAGCTAAGGGCATTTGTTCAGGACGATGATGAGACATTATATGAAGCATGGGAACGATGTAAAGAATTGTTCGCTAGAGTTCCTGACAATAGGATCCCAAAGTAGCAAGTGATGGAAGATTTCTATCATGGATTACGAGTTGCAGATCAAGATAAGCTCGACCAATCAGTAGGAGGGACAGTGCTGGGATCTAAATACCCTAGTGAGATACAGGATATTATTGAAGCTCTCAAGTCAAGTCAAGGAAGGAGACCACCTCGCCGAACTCATGATGTACATGCTACACAAGGAATACAATCTTCGGAAATAGTGGCTCAACTGGAGTCACTTAATAAAAAATTCGAGCAGATGGTGTCACTAATGGGAAATTCGAGCAACTATTGCCCTACAGGTAATAATACTTTTACTCAAATTGAAAATGCTAACTTTGTCTCTAATCTATTTTTCAAGAACAATGACTACGGTTGGAGGAACAATCAAAAGTTTCCTTATAGGCCAAATCAAGGACAAACCAATACACCTTCACAAAATCCTACACTTTTTAGAAGGCCACCTGAAGTTCCTGTCCAACAATCAACTAATCCTATGGAAGAGATGATGGCAAGAATTATTGATATATACTATGCAAACCATGCAAAAGGCAATGGAAACAAGAGCAACAAATCAAGATGCCTCAATAAGAAATTTGGAAATGCAAGTAGGCCAAATGGCCAATATGATGGCAAGTCGTGTACCAGGAGCTCTTCCAAGCAACACTGAAAAAACTCCCAAGGAAGAGACCAAGACTGTGACTCTTAGAAGTGGCAAGCAACTAACGAGTTCAGTACCAACTCCACCACCAACTGTAGGGATTGATGATGAAACATCTAAGATACAATATCAAGCCACTAACAAGGAGACTAACAATCTAAGAAATACCGCAACATAGATGATCTGCCCTATCCACGGAAATTCCGCAAAGAGCAACTCGATAAGCAATTTTCTCGCTTTCTTGATATTCTGAAACAATTATCTATTAACATTCCTTTTCATGAAGCCTTATAGATGATGCCGAGCTATGCCAAATTCATGAAGGATATACTATCTTCAAGAAGAAAACTTAAAAACACTAGGAGAGTAATGTTGACATCAGAATGTAGTGCTATTTATAATCATGATATGCCTAGAAAAATGAAAGATCCTGGCAGCTTCACCATACCTTGCACTATCAAGAAATTCTTTTGTGCTAAAGCCTTATGTGATCTTGGTGCTAGTATTAGTTTAATGCCATATTCCAGATTGAGCAGCTAGGTTATGGAGAACTGGAAGAGACTTGCATGACCCTTCAATTTGTAGACTCTTTGTGCAAGAGGCCTCGAGGAATCTTAAGAGATGTTTTGGTGAAAGTTGATAAATTCGTTTTTCTTACAGATTTTATTGTTCTGGACATGAAGGCAGATGAAAAAACTCCCATCATTCTTGGGAGACCATTCCTAGCAACAGGAAATGCATTCATAGATGTTCAACAAGGGATGCTCACACTTCGCGTCAACAATGAAGACATCACTTTCAATATAAAAAATTCTCTCAAACAACCTTTTGATCACTCATCTTGTTATGCCATTGATTCTTTAGAAGAAGACACGACTGATGCTTTTGATGATATCGTTGCATATTTTGTTTCAGATCCATATGCTAAGGAAACTTGGGAAATGATGGAGGATTCCAGAGAAATTGTGGAAGAGGATAATGCGCCAATAACAACAGAGACGCTCGAGGAGGAAATCGATAAATTGGATTGTCCTCCAAAATTTGAACTAAAAGAACTTCCCTCTCATTTAAGATATGCCTTTCTAGAAAATAACACTTACCCGGTTATTATATCCGCTGACTTGACAGATGACATGGAGAATAAACTTTTAGAAGTATTAAGGCAACACAAGAAAGCAATCGCTTGGTCTATTTCAGATATCAGAGGCATCTCCCCTACCATTTGCATGCACAAGATTTTGATGGAGGACAATGCCAAGCCAGTTGCTCAATACCGAAGAAGGCTCAACCCAACTTTAAGGGAAGTTGTGAAAAAGGAGGTCATCAAACTCCTTGATGCAGGTATTATATATGTCATTTCTGATAGTTCGTGGATAAGTCCTGTGCAAGTAGTCCCTAAGAAAAGAGGAATCACTATGGTAAGTAACAAAAATAATGAATTAGTGCCTCAAAGAACAGTTACAGGTTGGAGAGTCTGTATAGACTATAGGAAGCTTAATGATGCTACCCGCAAAGATCATTTTCCATTATCATTTATTGATCAAATGTTAGAGCGTGTTGCAGGTCATAGGTACTATTGTTTTCTAGATGGCTACTCTGGTTACAATTAGATAGTAGTAGCACTTGAGGATCAAGAAAAGACAATGTTCACATGTCCATATGGAACGTTTGCCTATAGAAGGATGTCGTTTGGTCTATGCAACGCTCCAGCAACATTCCAAAGATGCATGATGTCAATCTTTGCATATATGAATGAGAAGATACTCAAAGTTTTCATGGATGATTTTACACTTTTTAGTAGCTCTTTTAATAACTGTTTGGATAACTTATCTCTAGTTTTGCAGCGATGTCAAAAAATGAATTTGGTCCTTAACTGAGAGAAATGTCACTTCATGGTAAAGGAGGGTATAGTGCTTGGCCACAAAATCTCAGCAAAAGAAATTGAAGTGGATAAGGCCAAGATAGATGTTATTGCAAATCTGCCTCCTCCAACCAATGTGAAGGGCATTCGAAGCTTTCTTGGGCACGTAGGATTTTATCGCCATTTTATCAAAGATTTTTCAAAAATGGCTAAACCCTTAACTAATCTTCTTGCTAATGACACAAAATTTGATTTTAATTCAGATTGCCTTGCTGCCTTTAATCTGTTAAAAGAAATGCTAATTTCTGCTCCTGTTGTTGTAGCACCAGATTGGTCTCTACCATTTGAGCTGATGTGTGATACGAGTGATGGTGCCATAGGAGCTGTTTTGGGGCAAAGAAAAGATAAAATCTTTCATGTTGTATATTATGCAAGCTGAACATTGAATGCTGCCCAACTAAATTAAGCAATAATAGAGAAGGAGTTTCTTGCTGTTATTTTTGCTTTTGACATATTTAGATCGTATCTAATTTGTTAAAAAAATATTGTCTACACAGATCATGCAGCCATCAAGCACTTGATGAGCAAACAAGATGCCAAACCTAGATTAATTTGATGGATACTACTTTTACAAGAGTTCGATGTTGAAGTAAAGGATAAAAAAGGGACTGAGAACTTGTTAAGGCCATCTCCAAGAGAAGTCACAGACATACTTGAAGAATTTTCAGATGAGAAACTTTTTTCTATCTCTACAATTTTTCAAATTTCTAACACTACACCATGGTTCGCTGATTTTGCTAATTATCTTGTAGGACAGTACATTCCGAAGGGCATCACCACTCATCAGAAAAGGAAATTATTATCTGATGTCAAGAATTATCACTGGGAAGATCCTTACCTTTTTAAATTATGTGCAGATCAAATAATTCGAAGATGTGTTCACGAAGATGAGATTGAGAATATCCTAAGTCATTGCCATGATGGATAAGCTGGAGGTCACTTTGGACCTAATCGAACAATGGCTAAGGTACTTGAATGTGGACTATATTGGCCAACCATTTACAGAGATTCAATAAACTATTTGTAAGTATTATGACAAATGCCAAAGGACAGGTAATATTTCTCATCGAGATGAAATGCCACTCACAAATATTTTACAATGTGATATTTTTGATGTGTGGGGCATTGACTTTATGAAACCATTTCCTAAGTCCTTTAACAATCAATACATCTTAGTGGCGGTTGATTATGTCTCTAAATGGGTGGAAGCTGTAGCCACACCAACAAATGAAGCTAAGGTAGTTGCAACTTTCTAAGAAAAAATATTTTTACTTGATTTGGAACACCTAGGACTATCATAAGCGACAATGGAACACATTTCTGTAATAAAATAATGTCAACTCTTCTTAACAGATTTGGAGTCAAACATTTTTTGAGCACACCATATCATGCCCAATCTTGTGGATAAGTGGAAATTTCAAATAGAAAGATTAAAAGGATTCTAGAGAAAACTGTGAACCCATCTAGGAAAGATTGGTTCTTGAAACTTGACGATGCACTTTGGGCATATAGAACAATTTTTAAGACACCCATAGGTACCTTTCCTTATAGATTAGTTTTTGAAAAATCATGTCACCTTCCAGTGGAACTAGGACACAAGGCTTATTGGGCAACAAAATTTTTAAATATGGATGCAAAATCATCACAAGCAAAGAGATTATTACAATTAAATGAGCTGGATGAATTTAGACATCATGCATATGAGAATAGCAAACTATATAAAGAACGCACTAAAAAGACACATGACCTGCATATTAAACATAAAGAATTTTTACCTGATCAACGTGTGCTTCTTTACAATGGCAAACTCAAATTATTTCCTGGAAAACTCAAATCAAGATGGACGGGCCCTTATGTCATAGTCAATTGTTCACCTTATGGAACATTTGAAATTGAATCATTGGATCATAAGCAAAGATTTAAAGTTAATGGGCATAGACTTAAACTCTATCATGGTGACACATATTATCAAAATTTGTCTATGATCAATCTGTTTACCATCTAAATCTCGATTCGACTAAGTCAAGCTGACGACTATAAATCAAAACTATTTTTTTTCTTTTTTTATCTTTAGATTAGTCTTTAATTAGTTGTTGATTAATAATTTAGTTAGATAGAATTAATTTGGATGATATTTTTTATTTTTCTTTTTTATGGAGTCATCTGATTAATGTTTTATTTTGCGGAGAGAACTTCATATAACTATTATTCAGGGCATATTACGACATTGGTGCTTTACGTACATCAGAGTAGGCCACATCACGATGACATGCAAGGGCGTAAAATCCGACACTCACTCATGATCACACACCGGGCGACAAAAGTTTACTACTTTCACTATTCGGCACCAAACTCACGTCGGACATGACATGCAAGGCGGGACGACCTAGTTACTGCCACTATTACACCTTTCCTCCTTACGGTCGAGCACCACCAGACACCGACATGAAATGACCTCGTTACTGCCACTATTACGCCCTGTTCTTTACGGCCGAGCATCCACCAAATCACATCGATGACCACGCCGGTTGCCAACAAGCCGAGCTGCCACACCGCCCATCAGCTGACCATGAACGAAAGACACAATGACAAGACGATACCAGGACAGAATCTAGCATGCACAAGTCAAAATGAAAAAAAAAGAGAAAAAGATCACTGCGTGCCTCAAATTCAATTGATGTGACCCTTCGCTGTGTGCCATTGCGCCGGAACAGGTATTACCCCCAACTTTCATCTATAAAATCTTACCCCTTATTGTGTTTTGCAGATGAAGCACTGCCTCCATTCTGCCCTTTTCTCCTTACGGCCGAAGTCTCACCGCCGTCTCCGTCGCTCTCTTACGCCCTAAAGCGCCACGGCCCCCTGTTCCTTATGGCCAAGCCTCCACATCGTGCACCGAGATACCATCGTCAGCACCACCACCCCTTACGCCCAGACGAGAGCCGACGTCGCACTGTCGCTCTTACGCTCGGACCATCGCCCCCTGTTCCTTACGGCCGCCAACACCACGGTCGTCAAGGGCAATATTCCACTGCCATAGACCGGCCGAAGTTCTTCATCGACTTCTTCCTTACGTCCGAGACTTCAGTCGCCAATTTCACCGACGACAGCACTGCAGCCCACTCCCTCTCCGCGCCTTACGGCCTAGTCACCTTGCACTTGAGCTCTTCATTGAATCAACGGACACTCCAGCATACATACATTACGGCCAAGATACTTCATCGACTGACCAAGCTCTCTTCATTGGCTGTTCTTCCTTACGACCGACATATACTATGGCCAAAACTTCAACCGACAAGTCCACTGAGCCGCACCTCTCTTTGTTGATTTCTATTCAGATCAAAATGAGGCGATTTGCTAATATATGGAGAGGACGTCGCGAACGATGACATCCGAATGCTCAGCCAGTCCCACAGCCATCACAACTAATCTCCTATCTCGGAGACTATTATTGGACTAGGCCGGAGTATCAAGCTCGATATCAACGGATGTCTAAAATTCGAATTCATGCCACCAGATTTTTGGATACCGAATTGCTCAGGGAGTATAATTTACTTGCAAATATTCATCTATTATTTTCTCAAATTGGACTCTCTGACTTTGTGCATTCATGGTGGCCAACTTATGAAGTATTAATTATGGAATTTCTCTCATCATTGGAGGCCTTTAATTTAGATGGTAGAAATTATAATTAGCCCCGAATTTCATTCCAACTTTATGGATGACCCTTTACTCTGACTCTAGGAGAAATTAATAATATTTATGGATCTCGCAACCATGGGTCTCCTTCTGTACCTACTAACTTTGATGCTGAAACTTTTTGGAAATAGATAACAAAAGAAGATCGATTGGTTTGGAACACAGCTAAAGATAGCTCAATTCAGAATCCTATTTTGTGCTACGTCAATCTCATGCTAAGCAACACCTTAAGTGGACGCCGTGATAATGATGGTGTTGTATCAGAGGGAGAGTTATACCTCATTCACAGCATGCTCCACAGAACTCCTGTTAATGTGGGTGCCTTCATCATTCATCGATTCCAGCGCCACACTATTCATCGTGGCGGTAGCATTAATATGGGCACCCTTCGACACCTATTGATAAGCACTTACAACTTGACTTAGATGATCTTGAAGTTGTGCTAGGAAACACCCACCTCACTCGTAGGACCATTCATGCTATGGGTCTTGTTAAGACCAACAACTCAGGAATCAAAGTATTTATTTTTAAAGGCCACAATCAGGAAGTGCCTTGCTCAGATTGGGATGCTTTTACGCCAATTAATCCAAATAATTGGCTTCTTTTTAGACAGTTTGCACTTACACAGGCCGAGGCTAGATCATCTGTCCCAGTTGATCAGCCACACCAGGATAAAACCTTCTCTTGGTTCGATTCTACTAGTTATGTGGCAGCTCAACAATACTTTCAACAGCCACAAGGCTTCTAGGTTGCGTCACCGGCAGCTTACCAACATGCGACTTCAGCCCCTTCTTATATGCCGGTGCCTTCTCCGATTCCATCTCCTGCACATGAGAGCTCTGCTGATTCCTCATTCATACCGGTCACTTCTTATGAGGAACGTGATTCGATAGAAATATTTGACCCTTTACAGGAACTTGTGCAGAATCACTATATAGCACCAGAGCCCACTTTTACTTCAGCCCCAGAGCAGACTTACTCCTGCACATGAGAGCTCTGCTGATTCCTCATTTCATGCATTTGCATTTTTCTTTATTTTTCTGCTTATTTACCTATGTATGCATTTAAAAAAAATTGAAAAAATTGAAAAATTTTCAAAAATACCATTGCATGCATTCATTTTTGCTACCACCTTACTAACACCTGTCTTACTGTTTTAATTATCTTCAAGTAAAATTTAAAGACATGTTGTTAACTGATGAAATTTGAATGCTTTTCTTTCTTACCACTGCTACTTTAGTATTGAACTTATGGACTATGTACCTATGCTAAATAGAATTATGAATGTCTAGACGACAAAATCATGTTCATGCCTTTTTATTTATTTTTTTAAGTCATGATAGTAATAGCCTTTTTATTGACCATATTAAGTACTCCTTAAGCTTAAAAAAATGTGAAAAAGTGAAAAAAAATAGTGAAAAAAGGAATAAAGTTATGTGTAAGTACAAAAGAGTTATTCGGAACCAAGGTGTGTTCGGGTAATTAGATCCGTACGGGTTCATGCCTAGCGACCTAAGGGCAACTGCTCTGGAATTCGTCGATCGAAAACCTGCTACAAGGACCATCTTGTGGAATATGGAGAAGCACAGGAGTACTGAATCATGGCTAAGTTCGAACTATTCATTCAGAACCTTAGTTGTTCAGGCAAGTAAACTCGAGGGGTGCCTTATCACATGTTGCCCTAAGGCCATCTGCACTGGGAGTCATCAGTTCAAAGCCCGCTACATGGACTTCCTAGTGCAATCCTGCTTGAAGATTAGAACTTTTAAAATGATTGAAAATAAAAGTGAAAAAAGAGAAAGAAAAAGAAAGAAAAAGTTTTAAACTCAATTAGTACTTATGTGTTCAATATTAATGCTAGTATTTGTCAGACAATTTATTTCTCTACAAGGCTGAATTTGAGATTGTTTAAATTTGTGTAGCATTCAGAACCTTTATGAAGCTAAGTGCATGGAAAATGGTGAGATACTGAGTAGTAAGTGTACAAAAGAATTGTGTGAGAAAATTAGTCAATTGACAATATGGAGGCTATGATGGAATTTTCTTGAGCTTTGCTTTGAGTTTTTGCTTGAGGACAAGCAAGACTTTAAACTTGGGGGAGTTTGATGCATGCAAAATATAACATATTTTAGATTATTATTTTAGTTAATTTTTCTATAATTTGATCATAGCATGCATCATTTTACACCACTTTTAGTCATAATTTCGGATTTATTGATTTTAATTATGAATTCTTTGATTATTTAAATTAAGAGGGAATTCACTTAATTTTTATGATTATTTTGCAGCCAAGCTGAATTAACAGATTGGTCACAACGTAATTGGGGTAAAATCATATAGAAGCTTTGGGTATAAATGATAATTGCAAACTTGTTCTCGGCCGAAATCCACATCACATAAAGATTTTGAACAAAATGGAATGTTCTTTACCCCCAAGATCTTATCATATTGGCCGAGTTCATCAGATAAATTTCACGTCAGATTCCCTTGGGGGTAAAAGCAATGCAACTTGATATTTTTGGGCGTAACATGAATTAATTCATGCTTACATGGCTGAAACGTATTGGTCAATAATACGTCATTTTGGCCGAGATTTGAAGAAGTGACCTATTGTTTAGGCCGAGATTAAAAGAAGGGTGTAAAGATGAGAAGAGTTTATCCTTTTGGGCGAACTTATCATTTTGGCCGAAACTTTGTATCAAGTTTTATCTAGTGAATTTAAATCCAGCCGTAGGATTTACGGCCGTAATCAACATGAAGACTCTCGTTCGCACCTATAAATAGAAGACGAAAACGATCAATCCAATTCGTGCCTTGAAGTTTGGTTTTCTTCCATAGCGAGTCGTGAGCTTCGCGGGCTTCGACCAAGAGAGAGATTTGATCGGACGGCTGATCCAAACATTCCGACGACATCCAAGGGCCCTGATTTTATTCTTAGTTTAATTCTTTAAATTATTATTGTTATTTTATTATTATCTCTCTGCAATTGTAGGATGAACTCCATGTTTTAGCTATTTTATTTTTAGGAGATTATTATTGAAGGGAAATTCTGTGAACCTTGCTTTATTATTATTGAATTTCTTTTGATCAATTTTTAATTATGTTTAGTGCTTTTGATTTAATTATTTAAATTTATGAGTTAAGTAATTACCAGTTTGTGGACTACTTGATTTCATATTTTATTTAGTTAAATTAAATGATTTATTATGAAATTAAAAATTGACATAGGTCTAATAACTAGTGTGTGTAGAATTAGATCTCTGTGGTCTATTAATTTATACCAGTTTGTGGAGTGATTAATAGTTTAGAATTTTCATATTAATGCATCTTAATTTTAATCTCATCTGATGAATACCAGTTTGTGGGACTTCAGATTTGATTTAATTTAAGATAGTTTGATTTGCAGGATTAAATAGCAAAATTATCGATTTGTGGACTCTGTGATTTTAATTTTGTAAATTAATAACTTGGGAAAGTTCCTAATCCATCTTAAGAAATTTAATTTACCTTTTCTGGTTCACATATTTATCCTTAAATTATTATCATCCTAAGATCATCTTCAACACCATTATCTTATCTTTATCTTATTTTCTTTATTTTATTTCATAAAACTCATTTTCAAAATCCATGTTTTTCCTCTCTTATTAATTTATAAATTCAGATATTGTATTAATAATATTCCTCGTGGGTTCGACACTCTTACTCCGATTACTATATTACTTGAGCGACTAGTGTACTTGTTAGTGATTTTATTTTGATACATCATTTTACACATCAGGGGCACATAAGAGGGACGTCTCGATCGCACGACGATGATCGGTATGTCACACCAGGTTATTTTCGGTATATTCAGAAAATTTAAATACATGCAAGTGTTTTAAGTAACTTTTTATGATCTACGCCACCGCCGAGATTACCGGACGCTTCACCACATTCTAGCGTTGGCGAGTGACATCTTACCCCAGGTGATATATTTATTATTGACATTATGTTTCTTAATTAATTACATTAATCATTTGCACAAGCACCCAGCTTGTCACATTCTGACGAGCGGACTGCTACGGATCATGCAGCGATAGACATCACTCGAGGTGAGAACATTATTATACAAATATCAATTATCACTAGTTTAATTTGGTACGACACTACTGATTTATTTTGTATTAGGGCCCGTAGATGATGTCGAACCTTCTCAACCTACCTCAGTTCTACCGGATGATGATTCCTCTTCGACAGATGAAGAGGGATTACACGATAATGGGGTGGTCACCCTGAATAATATTGCTCGGCCACAAATTAAATAAGTTGAAAAAATTTTATTATAGTTTTTCTTATCAATGAAAATTAATTCTTCTTTGTAATTTGCAGGAACACTTTCATACCCGTTAGTACCGTGCGGGATGTCAGTGCTCTCGTTCTTTCCCACTTGCCGAAAAAGGCAGGATCATGGAAAGATGTTCCAATTCAAGTGCGGGATGACATCTTTCGAGCCTTTACAGTACGATCTTCTATTTGGGTTACATAATTTATTTTAACTATTTTTAAATTACTAAGTTTTAACGTATTTGTGTAGGAGGCAAATCAGTTTCATCCGGATCTTAGTTTAGGGACGATCCGAAGAGCTTTTGAGGAGGTGGCTGCGAAATGCCTCTGAAATCGGTTGTACAAGTTTCGTAAGATCGTCACGTCCTTATGTAGGAAGTGGTAAGTATGTTTACTTTTAAATTATTTTTATTAAATTTATAATTTTTGAAAGTCTAAGTGATGTTCATAAATGACGAATGAACGATGGCAAAGGAAGTCAGAAAATGCAAGAGTTAACCGATTTCGAAGCCCGAGGCCCACATCCACACAGGGGGCTCAATGCGATTTGACGAGCATCGACGCCGCATGGTAATTTACATACAAATTTAATTAATCAAATTTTTAGCTTATACTTATTTTATAAATTTGAAACTTTATTGTAGGAGGAGAAATAAGGCGGTCCTTTGGACTTTCGTGTGGTCTACGAGGCCAAGCATAAGAGCCAGAAGACCAACGACTTGGTCATGCCCACTACTCGTAGGCTTTTGGTAAGTCTCATCACATGTTCACTTGGTTGTTGATGTTAGTGTGTTATTTTTTAAATGCGCAATGTTTAAATTTTTTAGGATGAGTATAATGCGAAAATGGCTGAAAGGTACGGAGATGATCCGAGTACTCAGCAACCATGTAATGTTTCTTGGAAGGGATCCTGCTCTTTGGGAGGAGGTGGCTAACACGACACGAGGAGGATACTTGCATGGCATCAGCACAGCCGCTCAGGTACCTAGGAGGAGCGGAGGATATACATGTGGCTCATCTGCTTCAAGCTCATCCGCTGCACCTGATATGACACAATTATCGCAGCAACTATCACAGTAGCTATCGGAGCAGATATCGCAGCAGCTGTCGCAACAGTTGGCTCCACTATTGCAGGCGATTCAGGGATTGATCCCGATGCAGAATAAATCCTCACGAGGCCATGGACCGAGCACGTCGGGATCGAGTGTTTGGAACGACAACAATAACTCTCAAACCTAGGATAGAAGCAAACCATGGATAGAAACTATATGTTTGTTACTTATAGACTTATTATTATATATACATATAGTTTGTTAGTTCAGTGTATTACTTTTCATATTTTTATCTTAAATATTGTGCCTGTGATGCTTTCATATTATGCATGTGATGAATATCAATGCATTTATATGCATTATATAATTGTATGATGTGGGAAGGGAAAAAATATGATTGTAATGGGTCAAAAAATTTGTGATTAGCGCCTCCGTCGCGTCACACTCGTGTCGCAGACGTAGTCGGTATTATATCAAATATATTGTCTTTAACGTCTCATTGGCGACGCAACAGATATGATGTTGGCCTCACATTCATGTCGAACTCGCGTCAACTAATGCATAATCTTAGTGTCTCTTGAGCGTCGGAATAGCTTCTCGATTGTTGCGTCACTTTAGCATCGTTGTAGCATCATTTGATGACAGCTTCCAACCAGATATCACGCGTCTTCATAACGTCGAAGTAGCGTCGACTGTTGGAGCTAGTAGCATCTCCGACTTCTTTGGCTCTATTGCGATTCCATTAGCCACTGATTTCCGACGTCGCAATTTGTCGGCACTATTTGGATGCTCATGGGACGCTATCTGTTCTAGAGACTCAATAGCGCCGCATTAGCATCTCGACTGTTGGGTCGCTATTATCCAATTTTCTTGTAGTGAGTGATGGTTCCAATCGAACCAACCCTTGAATTTCATCCTACAAAAGAAAAATAATTAATGCATCCTTTTGCCACAAAAAGCAAGTGAAGATTAGTAAAATAATTAAATGTGCATGTGTTTCAATTGCAATAGGATCAATAAGCATATCCTTTTTGCATGTCTGATGGATAACATCTTTGCCTCCCTACACATTAAAAATATCAAACAATATCAAATAAAATATAAGGATATATTGTTAATGAACCACATCACCTGCTAATATATAATCTTTTGAATGGGCATACTTCAAGATCGATAGGCATGATAATCTTAGCACTATTTCTTGCATTTCTTTCGTTTGATTCCTAAATTAATCACATAATACTAGGATACCATTTAAACTTATAATATTTTTATAAAAAACACATACTAAAATCATTTACGTAATTTATCAATGTACAAGCAATTCATATTCGTACAAACCATAGAACATTTGCTATTGTAAAACGTTTTGATCAATCATTCCTAATCTGTCTTTTCTATTTCATCGGAAATATTTTATAGGAAAAAACTTATGCCTTCATTTCATGTATTTTTTTACCTTAAGCATCAACTATGAACAAATTACATTCTGCATCATTTTTTTCATTCATGAAAACTTGTTTGCAAAGAAAATTTGAAAACAATGCCATGAACCAATTGAAACTTATAAAACTATCATATATCTTTCGAGATATAAGTTTTCTATTCATCCAAACTATGAATATGAAACATGGATACTAAGCTCCAATCACATTTGGGTTTCTCCAATCATTTTTTATTTTTCTTTCGAATTTGTGATAATATTTATCTACCATTATTTTTGTGGCCTAAGATAGTAGTAGTACATTTAGTTGGGAAACAAAAAATAATAATCAGTTACTACTTATTTCATTTGTGATCACTAAGGCTCCAAACTGGGCATTCCTTTAGACATTGCATAAAAAACATGATCAATCCAAAAAGTAGGCACAACTATAAATAGAAAAAACTATCAGTAACAAGATAAGCTAATAACATAGATTGAAGGTCAAGGGGCACACATAATTGATTGTAGCATCATTGATTGGATGTCAAGGGGCATGCACAATTGAGTGTTGCTTCAATTAAGATGCACACAACTGAAGGATGATGATGATCATGCACAAAGCCAAACGATGGCTCATCAAACATCATAACCAGATCATTTGGAAACTCCTGTACAAAGCAATGGTTGCTGGTTGGCCGAATGATGTTGGCTGAGATGGTTTCATGCACAAAGAAAAGGTTAAAGGAGGCAACACCAATCCATTGGAAACTTGTGAAAGCAATGATCGATGGTTGTTTGTGGGGAAGCATATTCAGAGAACAAGGTCGAATGTTGTGGACCGGAACACTCTCGTGCAAAAAGAAAAAAAAATGTTTATAATACAACAAGTTTCATTGATCAAAGGAAGCACAACAACATGGTTTGTTGTTCTTGAGTAGAAGAAGAAATCTACATGATTGCAGAAAGAAGATCATCCTTTCTGTCTTTTTAATCATTTAGGAATTTCCTTATTTATGAACTTTTGTTTCCTCATTCTATGGTGCATATTTGTTTCTTCATTTTTTTTGTCTCTTTTAATTTAGCACATTATAATATTAGGCAAGAGATCTTTTAATTTAAATCAAATAAATTAGTAACTATTGATTGGATATTAAAGTGATATTTTTTTAACATTTGGGCAACTAGATTATATTGGAGGGAATTTTTTTAGTTACCCGCCAATCATTACCAATGGTAGAATTTTTCATACTTAAATGAAAATAGATTAGCGATTGTATTTTGGTCATAATAATTGTTTAATAATGTCAACAAAAAATGTTGATCATTATATATTATTTTTAATGATGAGATCATATTTTATAGTGCTCGTCGTTGATAATTCTTTAAACAATGATGATAATTATTTTTCGTTCGTGGTGAATATCATTAGCAACTATTTTTTTTTTTGCATCACCATTAATAGTTGGTAATTAATAGCCACATTTCTTATAGTGAAACTTGAGAATTTTTTAGAATGTAATCAAAACAATGGTCCTTCACTATGATAACCAAGCAACCATGGCTTATGTTAAGAACGAAAAATGTCGTTGCAGAGGAAAATAGAAAAAAAAAACACCTTAGTATGTTCTTATTTAGTTAGTTTTTGTACTATATAACATTGATAGAGCTTAAATATATGCTTGTTTAGTTGGAGTCTCCATCCTGGCACTTATATTTAGTGTCAACTATACTAAAATGATCTAGAGATATGATGAATTAACTGATTTAGCCTTGATTATGATGTGAGGCTCTAGAAATGACTTTTGAATATGTACTAACTAAAGGAATTAATGTTTTCATCTTTAACAACTATTTGGACGTAAAGAACTCAAAGGTGGGACGTAAAGTAGTTTATTAAGACATATCTAGACAAGCAACTATTTCACATTTGGAAGGCATAAGGGAGAGAAGAACTATTATGATTTATGCACATAAAAAATTCAAATACAATTGATCGACTATTTTCATTACGATGAAAAATATTTTTGTACACGCAATTTGGTTGCCACTAGCAAGACATGGATTGTCTTGGTTATGTTGCAAAATAGATATATGACATAACGAGATACAAAATTAATTAAGAATTCATTGGCTTGCGATGAACTCCAGAATCCCTAATAGGAATGATCAAGATTGTTAATCTCTAGAGTTTAAGTATACTTGTCTTCTATCCTCTAAACTCATATTGTAAAGTTGTATTATGAGTTCGTATGGTTTATGTATCAAATAAATTTAATTACAAAAAATATTAATTTGCATCCACAATGCTAAATTGCACACTATCTAAGATCCATAAAGATAAAAATATCTAATGTATTACATTAATATAGAAAAAATATGAAGTAATAGAACAGTAACTTCACCTTTGATGAGTAATATCATATTAGTTAGACAAAACATTTGATACTTATAAGCCTTTAATTAATAAAAAGTTATACATTTTCATGACACATAAACTCACATAAAATATATGAGTTACATAATTAATTTTCTAGTAAAATATATGAGTATAAATTTTATAAGAGTTTACACTCATTTTGCTAATTTTTCTTTCTTAAAACTCTTAAACTCGTAAGAATTTAATTGTTGACCTTAGAGTCTAACAACAATCGGTATGACATGCATCTTAGAGATAGTTGAGTGATTGCTAATACCAAAATGACACATTCAAACGTATATAAAGAATCATGCTTGTGCTTGTAGGTTGCACGGTCCACTTATTATTTTATGGATGAGCTAAGTGCAATGATGAGCCTAATGGGTGCAATTGTAAGATTATTAGGTTTGCATCATCTTGGAAATAGATGTGCCATTGTAGAGAAAGACACACACAAGGCAAATGTGATGCACACTTGTCCGATGCAGACCCACGCAGTGCATGCTACACCAATGAAGCATCAACTATGTGTTGCTTGCTGATGACAGTCAACATGGTTATCCACGTCCAATTTTGGTCCCTCTCTCCAACTCTACCTCTTTCTTATAAGGCAGATCAATACTAAGAGTCTAATTATGCTTTCACTATAGGTTCATCCAACGATATTTGTGTTGTGGCAAGTATTTTATTCCCATGAGGTTAGGTCCCCGGTGATGAGATACAAGTGCACCTCTTCAAGCATTTATAGAGAATCCACAATGGCCAATTTATTGCTTTTGCTTCAAGAGGTATACTGCAACATCTAGATTTACATGTGTTATAAATGTATCATGAAAAGTTACAATGAACTAGTTCTGTGAAAGCTAATATAGACAATTAGGCAATTACAAGACAATACATACTTCTAGTGGGATACAATTAACTCATACAATGTCAACAATTTGCTATTGACGTCATCAGCCACAACATATACCCAATGAGTGTTCCCCAAAGAATGTCTATCAATTATGCACAAGCCAATGGATATGGACTATGAAGTCCCACTTCCACAATTCAATGTCAAATCTTTTGATCATAAGGTAGTTTAATTGTTAGAAGAAGACTATGTTAAACCCTATTTTTTTCTCTTAATCTAGTTTATAATTTAGACTTATGTGAACATGCTATGATGTGTGTTTAATATTGTACTTAGTTGATTATTTTTTAGTTGATTTTTCATGATTATCACAAGCAATTAGTACAATATAATTAATTAATTGTTTAAAACATTTTCCATGGTTGTGTCACAGTCTAGGTTGCTTCCTTTTTCTAACATGAGCAACTGTATGGACCCACGATGAGTTCAAGACAACTTGGACTATGTTTCTACACATCCACTTTGTTAGTAATTTAGTTTTGAATGCTAACATGCGTGGATTTTAAAATATTCGAAGAGATTTTCATCTTACAACATCCTATTTAAAGTATGTTGAAATTGATTTAGTTTTCAATGTCTTTAGCTTTACTTTTACATAGGGTAATTAGTCCTCAAGTTTTTCGATATACATATTTAAGCAACCTTTATACATTAAGACATTTAGTTGATAGTGAATTAAAGTAGATTGAGTTTTCAACATACTCTAGTTATATTATCATCTAAGGTAGTTTGGTGCTCAAAATTTTGAATTCTATACTTTTATTCGTTCCTTTTCAATATGAAATCTACACTTTATTAATTCATAAATAAAAGATAATAGTGGGGATAAAAGGTTTGAATCCTAACTCTATATCTCTCAAATTGATTAAAGGCTTAGGTTTCTTCGATTGTTCGTTGCCCTAGCCAAGAAACACAATCATTGTTCCTAATTGGTTATTCTCTTTGGAACACACTCATTGTAATGAGAATAATTGCAATCCCTTAGTTTATAAGATTGTCACACCCGTTCGTCATAAAAAGTCATTTTATCGTCAATTGTGATCAACCTCTTATATCATAGTAAAAAATGAATTTTCTCAAGCCACACAAGAAAAGGAGAACGTAATTGAGACTTAGAAATGATGAAGTCAACAACAGGATCCACATCATACCAAAATAATTCTCACTACATTAGACTAAACATATGTAATTCATTCAAAATCAATAAATAAATTGATTAACCAGTTCTCTCATTGCATTAGCTTAGGAAAATACATCATATGTTCTAACGATGCAATTCAAATGACAAACAAAAGCACAAAATTCATTTCTAAGTTCATATCCTTGTCACAAACATTGTCCACTAAAAGAAAACTAAGGATTAGCACCAGACAAAATCTATCACAAAATATGTTAATCTATCACAAATTCTGCTATTGTGAAGGAATTGTGTCATATCTTATAAAAAACTTAGAAGCAAACTATTTGCGTCGAAAGTTGGCTCACACAAAATCTTTATGATGACCAATTCGATACAAACCCCTTTGTAATTTCTCCACAACGTGGAACGCAAATGCCAATGTTAGACAATTAAATTGGAAAAAATGCACATCTGCCACACGTCCACTCCAAAGGATGATATTTTTGGGAAGCATATATTGTTGCTCCAATTTTGACGACCCTATTGAGAGTGATTTAAGACAATAAATAGATCTATAAAAGAATTGACATGCATAAAATTGGTGACATAATAATAAAGAAAGAAGATTGCATAACTATATGAAAAAACATTGGCAAAAGGAAAATAAAATATTATTTTGTTAGTTTAATTCTATATATTGTTGTTTATGTAGAAGTTATCCCATTGTTAACAAAACTCCACAGAATTCCAATAAAACTTCACAATCCAAGTTCCATAGGCAAACACTCCATAGAATCCTCAGGCAGAACTGAAACAAAACTCCACAATCCTTAAACATTATGACTCATCCTCTAGCATTTGAACTACACAAAATATCACTTATACATGATCCTTTACGGTTATACAAGATTCAAATAATTAAGTTAATATGACTACAAATAGTTTTGCCAAATAAACTTGCAAAAGCAATGAAGTTTGACGTTTCCAAAGTTACCCTCCAACTTCACTTTGTAATCAGGCTACCCTCCATCTTTTAACTTATTTCAGCAACTGTCTTTTGACCTTTGATTGGCAGTTTTCCGATTTAGCTATCGACATGGCGTCATGCTACTATTTTCTCTCTCCTCCATGCAAGTAATTTACTGATATGAAAATATTAAAAATTAAAATAATATTTATAAAATAATAATTAAAAAAATGAAAAAATATTGGGCCCTGCCCTCGCATGGGAGGGGCTGTGCCTCGCTGCTGGTGGGTGGGTAGCCCACTCCCCCCCCCCCTCCACTCCGCCCCCCCTCCCCCACTCCCCCCCCCCCCTCCACTCCCCCTTTTTCCCTATGTCGGCGAGGGGGTGGGGGGGGTCACCCACCCAAGGATGACCTCCCCTTTTCCCTATCCCCCCTTTTTGCGCCCGTCGCCGACGGGCGAAAGGGTAGGGGGAGCGACGCCCTCTACTTGCACGTCGCCCCTCTTTTCATGCTCGACCGCGATGAAAGCATTGCGCCTCCCTTTTCTCCTGCCACCGACGACAATTGTGGGGGGGGGGATGCCTCCTCTCCTCCTCACCGGCGCAGGGAAGCCCCTCTGACCGCCCTTCTACGATCTCGTCGGAGATCTCCCCCCTCCCCCCTTTCCCTGTGTGCGTCAGAATAGGGAACCATGTGGAAAGGGGTGACAGTTCATTTTTTATTTATATTTTTTTATTTTTTTAATGATACAACATCGAATGCCTACTTGTATGGAGGAGAGAGAAAAATCACCATGTGGACGCCACATCAATAACATGATCGGGAAACGCCGATGTCAAAAGGATAGTTCATGAAAGAAGTTAAAATATGAAGGACAATCTTATTACAAAGTAAAGTTTGAGGGTAGCACTAAGAAAGTGCCGAAATTTAGAGAGTGTTTGGTGAAATTTATTCGATGAATTAGTAATATTTGTAGCTTACATATTACCCTTGCTTCATCCCAAAGTTGGTAACATCATAGTTAAATCAATTTGTTTTGGCTAAGTTACTAATGCTTCAAGTTGTATACCATTGTGCAAAGTAGATGGCAAAAACAAATAGAACAAGTGACAAAAGACAAGAAATTTAAGTATCACAAAACTAGGACGGATAAAGACATCTAAAATTTATTGCTTTCGTTATTAAATAAGATCAGATATTTTTTTATATATCCAGATATCAAAGACTAATTAAAAGATAATTTTCAGAAATTTGAAGATGATGTATGAACATAATCTTGGAAGAATATGAGAAAGATCATGTGCCCCATTGTGAATGATATATTAATTTAAAGTGCACCACTAATGTAATGGGTCAAGAAGTCAGTTGTCCCTAGGTTTCTCATTGAATTGGGTCTGATCTAGGAAGACAACTTAGGATTGTTTTGTTCGGATTGTTTTGTTCCTCACTTCTATTATTTTCTTTTATAAAATAGAGAGGTAATTGCAGACATGAACGCACATCAAATTCAAATTCACCAAGAAACATTGACATCAATGGTTTGCTCAGAAGTTGGCATCACTATATAGAGATAATAACATTGTTTTTTTTAATTTATTTTTTACAATGTGATGATTCTAGATACTCACTAATCCAAAAGAAGAAGTATTGAGGGGAAAACATCAAAGGAGTTCATTGTTCGTACCATTTGTCAACAACTGGTCTATGTTCACGACGGAGGCTTCACGATAGAGACTTCACGACAAAGGGTTGCTGGTCAGGATTTGGGTCGACGAACAAAGCAATTGTAGTAAGACAAGTGAGATTGCATGATGAAAGGCTGCAGGTGAGCTCTAGGAGAGGTCCAATCCCTTGTGAAGTTGTAGGAGAGCGTCAAGAGACATCCAACACTGATCAAGGTTGCAATCTAGCTCGAGAAAAGATCCAATACCCTTCAAGGTTGTAGGTGAATGTGAAAAGAGGTCCGGCAAGTGAGCTCCAAGAGATTTTCAAGGTCATAGGTTAGCTCCAAGAGATGTCCAGCATAGAATGAGGTTGCAAGAGATCTCCTAGAGATGTTCGGCATGGGAGATCGAGGTCACAAGTGAGCACAGATCGCTCTATTAGAGGAACGAATTAAACCCTAATTTTCAATCAAGCGGAGGGATATATCAATCATGTGAGCACATCTCATATTGATCCCTAATTTCTAATCAAATAGAGGTCCCTAATTTTTAAGCTCCTATTGATCCTTTGTGTTGGATTCCATCTTAAAATTAATTAGCAATGGATGATTTCCAAAGCTAACTCTCAATTTTTTGGACATAACAGTGGTAGTCTAGTAGATGCTTTGGGCATCGCTATTTGTGGGCATAATTGTGCCGGAACTTGGACATCATTTAGCTTTATGTGTCAGACTTCACAAAGGACTGCTAAAGAAGATAAATTGTCATGGATTTTCTTCCAATGGTAATTATCTGCCACTAATGCTTAATTTTCTTGTAGCGGTCACAAGTGGTGCAATTGAAAAAAAAAATTTCTTAAAGCAAGTACAACAGTTGGAGGCTCAACAAGAATATATGTGAGGACCAATGATGCTTCACATTTTCTTAGACAAAATCAACGCTTAACATCAAAGAAATGATGAGCCAATTAATCACAATTGTGGAAACAATATTCCTTATACAAGATAGCCTAATCAATCCTTGAAGATGAAATTGGCACAATTGGATTCATGAAGATATTTATCCTCCATGGCAACCAAATAAACATCAAACAAGGATTGATACTAGAAAAAATCAAGTTACACAACTAACATCTCAAATTCCTAAGGACAATATTGCAGAGAAACCATCAATTATCATGTGTCATAATAATCCTTGCCAAAGATGATGGATCGAAAAGCACGATGAGTTATCAATGGAGAACATGGACCATCAAATAGAAGTATAATGCATGGAATACTCATTTTTGCAAAGAGGCTTTCTCATACAATAATATACTCATATACAACGATATACTACTTATCAAATAATTTTTATACTTTTATTTACGTCAAGTATATATATATATATATCATTTAGTCACGCCTACAAGATGTGTAGGTGAATTTATAGTACTTACAAATTAGAATTAGCTCTATGTCTAAGTGAGAAAAACCATATATGACAACAACCTCCAACTTGAACATGTCCATTGACCTCATTTAGCTTTGAAATCTCATGCAAGTTGATAACATCAAGCTTAAGCATGATTGTCGACCTCAATCTTTGGAACTCTAGCATGGAGATTTCTCAATGCAAGACCCCAATTTAAAATAAGATTGTTTATCGCATTAACTCATTATCCCAAAAAATATCCCTAATATGAATACGCAAACCCCATTCAAAACCCAATGTAATGCCACCTACATAAACCCAAAATTTTGCCCTAAGCTTCATTTCCATTCATTCTCCCTCCTTTGAACACTAACTAACATGTTTCTATGGGTGTCGCATGGGACTATAGCATATCGAGTAGATGGTAGTGAACTGCTATGATAAATTATTTAAAATGAATTGTTTACTACTTAGTTTATTAGTTTTTTAGGGCATCTTGCCACTAGTTTGATGCAACATTTTCACCTATCAATGATATGCATGTGCATCCACAATTAGATTATAATATGTATATTACAATGATCATAATTACAAGATGATTTGATGAATGCATTTTATTATAATCATCAAGTGAGACAAAGTCTGAATTCAATAAAAATGTATAAATCTCGAAGAGATAAAATCTACAATAATAATAATAAATGCATTTATGAAGCATTATTTTTACTTCCAATGATACGTTTGACCTTGTTATTGATGGCAAGCATTGGCTGCACTCTTACCATTATTTGCAAATTTAATTTGATTCATAAGTTCATTTTACCTTCAATAAGTTCATTTATCGATAAATTATTAAGTTTATTAGAAAAGTTATGTGACAGCTAAGAAGAAAACTAATAGGAACTTAAAGACACAATATGAACTTAAAAAATGAAAAATTGATTAACAAAAAGGTATAAGAAGTTAAGGCAAGAACTTCTACAAGAAAAAATCATAATAAACAAAAGGTGATTTGAACAGGAATATTTATACAAAAATTACATTAAGAAAATGTATTTATCTAAACTTTTGAAATTTGGCATCCTCATTTTCTTGTCTCAATTGATTACCTAATGAGAATATCATTTTCATGTTCTAAATTTCAAACATCATATTGAGTATTTTATTGTCTTTATAGTATGGAATGCCACATATATTCCAGATTGATTGAATCGCATGCCTTTGTATTGGTGAAGCATACAACATGATTCATTTTAAAAAAAATATACATGAGACTAGATGAATATACTACCTATCATATTTCCTATTTCTTAGTTTAACAAACTTATTTTAGCTTTTATTATGTCATATATATGTACATATATATATATATGTGTGTGTGTGTGTGTGTGTGTGCTTACAAACTAGAATTAACTGTGTCAGCGAGAAAAGTCATATATGACAATATACTACTTATCATATAATTAACGCCATTCTTTTTCTATTTCTTAGTTTAATAAACCTTTTTTAGTTTTATTATGTCAAGTGTGTGTATATATATATATCATTTTTATCGTACTTCCAAAGTGTATAGGTAAAGTTATAGTACTTACAAACTAGAATTAACTCTACGTGTCAGCGAGAAAACCATATACAACAACAACCTCGAGCCCAAGCACATCCATCAACCTCGTGAAGCTTTGAAAACTCATATATGTTAATAACATTCACTTTGAAAACTCATGCATGTTGATACACTACAAGAACTAATACAATTAGAGACAACATTGAGTCTTTAAAGTGGTGCTAACAAGATGCTAAAAGGCATAGCCACACATTAGTGTTGCCTCACGCTACAAGAAATGCGATGCGGATCATCTAATGCTAATAACGTCGACACCACGCCCAAAGTCCATCGATGCTATTAGCATCAGCTTCCAACTCTATTCAAACGCTATAGTTATACATAATATTATTAATAAATATGTAAATAAATTTAAATTACCTAATTATATCAATATATATGTATATATGTATCTCTATGTTTTTGTGTGTGTGTGTGTAGGGTAAAATGGACATACTGAGCGCCCTTTGCTTCACACCATGTGAAGCACGATCCAAGTCATTCAATCGAGATCCCCACGTCTGAGACGGTCATCTCACGAGATTTTCACATCACTCACTCACGACCATTCTCTCTCACTCACGACGGAACATGCACGATCTAACCTTCTTTCTCCGATTTACGGCGAGGGCGACGAACAAGGGCTGCTGATATGGAGCCTGCGGTGCCGGCAATCGAGGGATCCAACAACTAACTATGAGGGATTCGATGGCCAGCATTCTGGATCTCCCCCTCTCCCTCCCTCACTCGATCTCCCCCTCTTTCTCTTCGCTCTGTCCTTCCCTCCCTCTCTTTCTCCACCGACCTCTGACCGTCGTCAATTTTTCTCCCTCTGCTCTCTCCCCGTTTCTCCCAGATCTCTCATCTGACGATGGTGACGGCAACGCGAAGCGAGGGGGACGACGAGGCAAGGCGACGATGACGGTGAGGTGATGTAACTGGCGCTACAACTCGATCGTGAGGAGAATCTCTCGATCTCTGGCAAGGCGAGGCGCGCTCGAGTTCGGCGAGGAGAGACGTGAGTCCAACGAGAGTTGTGAGGGTCCGATGAGGCGAGGCGAGCACGAGGATCGCCAGCGAGAGTCACGGTTCTAGATCGTGCACGCGCGAGAGAGAGATAGGGAGGGAGCGAGAGGGAGTGGGAGGGAGAGGGAGTGGGAGGGAGAGGGAGGGAATGGCCAGCAAGGTGCACGTGAAGGTCGCCGGCGAGAGTCACGGTTCTGGATTGCGCCCTGACAATGGAGGGTCGGCAGAGAGAGAGGGTGGCCGGCGATGTGAGAGTGAGTGAGTGAGAGAGAGAGAGAGAGAGAGAGAGAGAGAGGGAGGGAGGGAGGGAGGGAGACGCGGATCATCTAATGCTAATAACATCGACACCACGCCCAAAGTCCATCGATGCTATTAGCATCAGCTTCCAACGCTATTGTGATGCTATAGTTATACATAATATTATTAATAAATACGTAGATAAATTTAAATTACCTAATTATATCAACATATATGTATATATGTATCTCTATGTTTTTGTGTATATACGTATATATATATATATATATATATATGTTAAAATGGGCGTACTGAACGCCCTTTGCCTCACACCATGTGAAGCACGATTCAAGCCATTCAATCGAGATCCCCACGTCTGAGCCGATCATCTCACGAGATTTTGACATCACTCACTCATGACCATTCTCTCTCACTCACGACAGAACATGCACGATCCTAACCTTCTCTCTTCGATCGACAGCGAGGGCGACGAACAAGGGCGGCTGATATGGAGCCTGCGGCACCCGCAATCGAGGGATCCAACAACTAACTACGAGGAATTCGATGGCCAGCATTCTGGATCTCCCCCTCTCCCTCCCTCTCTCGATCTCCCCCTCTTTCTCCTCGCTCTGTCCTTCCCTCCCTCTCTTTCTCCATCGACCTCTGGCCGCCATCAATTTCTCTCCCCGTTTCTCTCAGATCTCCCCTCTGATGATGGTGACGACAACGCGAAGCGACGGGGACGACGAGGCAAGGAGACGACAAGGGTGAGGCGATGTAACTGGTGCTACAACTCGATCGCAAGGAGAATCTCTCAATCTCTGGCGAGGCGAGGCGCGCTCGAGTCCGGCGAGGTTGACAGTGATATTTGGGGGTTTTATGATAACTTGCAGATTTTTAGTTCAAAAGTCAAATTTTTGAAATTTTGTTTCAATCCCCTAACTCACTCTCTACTGCAGTGCACAGGTCAATTGTAGTAACCCTAAATGTCGTATCCACAGTTATTTGAAGTCCTAGACTACCTAAAAACAATTTAGATTAATCCTACTTGAAATGGCAAAAACAAATTTTTAAAGAGTTTGGAAAACAGATTTTTAATTGTGCAGAATGATAACTATTTTTGGGGTTTTGAAAATCTGTCAAAATTGAATTATAAATGCTAGATTATAAGCTAAAATGATTTAACTATCTATGAGGAAAGTTCTCTTAGGAGTTTGGGTTCATGATGCGTTGAAATGATGTAGCAAAATAAAATCGCTAGCAAGTGCACTAGTCGCTCAAGTAATATAGTAAAAAGGAGTAAGAGTGTCGAACCCACGAGAAATATTATTAATTCAATATCTGAATCTTTAAATTAATAAGAGAGGAAAAACATGGATTTTGAAAATGAGTTTTATAAAATAAAATAAAGAAAATAAAATAAAGATAAGATAGTGGTGTTGAAGTTAGACCTTAGGATGAAAATAGATCAGGATAAATATTTAAACCATAAAAGATAAATTTAATCTTTAAAGATGGATTAGAAATTTTCCCAAGTTATTAATTTACAAGATTAACATCACAGAGTCCACAAACTGATAATTCTGCTATTTAATCCGGTAAATCAAACTATCTTAAATTTAATCAAACCTAAAGTCCCACAAACTGGTATTCGTCAGATAAGATTAAAGTTAAGATGCATTAATATAAAAATCCTAGACTATTAATCACTTCACAAACTGATATAGATTAATAGACCACATAAACTTGATTCTCCATACACTAGTTATCAAATTTATGTCAATTATTAATTTCACATGAAATCAATTAATTTAATTGATGAATTCTGAAACTAAATAGTCCACAAACTGGTAATTACTCAACTCAGAAATCCAAGTAATTAAATTAAAAGCATTAAGCACAATTAACTAATTGATCAAAAAAGATTAAAATAAATAATATAGGGTCCAAATAGTTTCCCTTCAATAATAATCTCCTAAAATAATAATCATAAAAATATGGAGTTCATCCTAAAAATTCTGGAGAGATAATAACAAAATAATAATAATTGAAAGATTACACCTAAAGAGATAAAAGTCGAAGCTTCGGATCACGGGCAGACAATCGGGCCGTCTCTCGGACTTGATCAGGGTCGCAATCAACTTCCAGCCGTCGCACCTCTCTCCTCTTGGTCGTATCCTGCAGACTCACGACTCGTCATGGAAGAAAACCTGAACTTCAGAGCATGAATTGAAACGACGGATTCTTCACATATTTATAGGGTGCGGATGGGTCTTGTTGATCGTGATGTACGGCCGAATTTAAATTCACGGATAAATCTCGGACAAAAATGATAATTCTTTCAAAAGATAAATCCTTTTATCTTTACCCCCTTTGAATCTCGGCCAAAACGAAATTCTTTTATCTTTACGCCCTATGGATCTCGGCCGTAATAAAGAATTTAATCTTGTTACGCCCAAAAGATAAAATCATTTAATTGTTACCACTTTGAATCTCGGCCAAAAAGTGATCATCTTCATGCCATTACGCCCAAAAGATAAAATTCTTTTATCTTTACCCCCTTTGAATTTTAGCCAAAACGTCTTGGGGGTAAAGCCAAATCTCGGCCGTAAGAAATAAATTCTTTATCCTAATCTCGGCCGTAATGATAAATTCTTCGGAATTTCGGCCGATACGGCACAATCCGTCTAAATCTCAATTTTTCCTGCAAAATAATTATCAAAATTTAATTAATTCATCCACAATTAAAATATCCAAAGAATTAATAATTAAAATTAATAAATCCGGAATTACGACTAAAAGTGGTCTAAAATGATGCATGCCATGATCAAATTACAAAAAAATTAACTAAAATAATAATCTAAAATATGTTATATTTTGTATGCATCAAACTCCCCCAAGCTTGAACCAGACACTGTCCTCAGTGTTAGGCCAACAAGGGAAAGAGTAAAGATAATATGGAAAAGCTAAAGAAATGAAAATAAAGGAAAGGGAAAAGATACAACCAGATTTATTGTCGGTGGAGAGATGCTCGGCCTCAATATATATATCGATGAAGGTGTCGGCCGCAAATGGTGTCGGTGAGAGGAGATCTCGGCCGATAATTGATGGATCTCGGCCGATAATGGAGAGTCTCGGCCGTAAAAGCTTGGTCGCAAAATTTTGTTGATGAAGATCTCAGCCGTGCAATCTTGGCCGTAAGGAGTAGATGTCGATGAATAACCTTGCAACGCAGCTTCCATGCTGCCTTCGTTTTCTTGGCCGTAACGCACTGGGCGTAATGGTGAGAGGGGCGGTGTAACTTCGGCCGTAAGGGAGAAAAGGCGTAGTCACTTAGGCCGAAAAGAAGGAAGGGCAGTATTGCTGGTGTTCGGCGCTCGTCCGGGCGTAAGGAGTCAGCTCCGGTGGAAGCTCGGCCGTAAGGAACAGGTGGAACCGACGATGAGACTTCGGCCGTAAGGAGTTGGTTCGGTGTGGAAGCTCGGTCGTAAGGGCTTTTGGGCGAGAGGCATTGAAACTTCGGTCGTAAGGAAGAAGGCTTGGCCGTAACGAAGAGCTTTGGAACTTCGGCCGTAAGGGTGTGGTGCTTGATCTGCAAGGATGTGGAAGGGGTAAAGAATTTAAAGGAAACTTCAGCATAAACTTACCTTTCCCACGTGATGTGCGCAATGAAGGGTCACATCAAATTGAAGGAGCGCAGCGATCGGCCGATTCCAAGGTGATTTTTCCTCTCGCCTTGTCATGTCCGAGATGAACCCGACGTGTTAATTCATGCATCGCTCGGTCCACGTATTCCAAGAAATGATTAGTCGAGTTCCTCTCCGTGCACAAAAAGAAATATCGATTAGATGACTCCTTAAACTATTAATTAAAATGCCAAACAACTAACTAATTAAATATAAATAATAATAAAAAATTAACTTAAAAATATATAGAGAATTGGTTGTGATTAAATATTCAATTCGTCACTGCAACAACCAAGTGTCAGAAAAAAAATTAAATAAAATAAAAAATTAATATCTGATCAGAATGTGTGACATATAAATTTATCCAAAGGATTAACTTAGTTGTGATTAGATTTTCACTCAAGTCCTGCAACAACTAATTTTCAGTAAGAGAGATAAAAGAATAAAATACAAATATATACAAGAAAAAAGAAATACAGATAATAGGTCACGAAGAAATAAGATTTAAATTGATAAACATAAAAAGTCTTTCGGCTATTATCGAAAATTCATTAGGTCGTCAAAATTAATGTCTGAGAGAAATTAACCTAATTACTGTCACCAAAATTCACAGAAAAATTATCAAATAAGGGAAAAATCAAAACTCGAAAACCAATTCAAATGCCAAACATTAATATCGACCGAAAGTAAATCACATAGATGATCGTAAAAATCAAGCACTCGTTCGGCCGTAAAACTTGGAAGAATTAACGATGATGTAACAAATGGCACAAAATGAATTAGAACTAATTTGCGGCCGTAAAGTTAATAATCGGACATTAGCAAAAATTATTTTCAGAGAGGAAATAAGATTAATCGACCGTAATACAGAAATAGATTTACGGCCGAAATTAGATTAGTAATCCGAGGCTCATTCGGCCGTAAAAATCATAAAACAGTGTCAAAAGGATTCAACGTGAAGGCATAAACCAATTAAATTACGGTCGTAACAAACTAGTTAGTGTGGAATTTCGGCCGTAAGACAGAAAACTAAACAGGGTGTTCGACCGAAATAAAAATCGAACGCAACGTCGACGATTTAATCCTTTACGGCCGAAGAAGAGTAAGATTCATATCGGCCGTAAATCGATGAAAATTAAGTCGAACGTGATCCTTCACGGCCGAGAAAGAAAATCCATAAATAAACTTGAAAACATTTTATGGATTTTTTCATGGTAGTTTAGAAAACTTTTTTTACGACCGAGAAAGAAAACTTGAAATCAATAAATCGTGGCGTAAAACAAAGTTGAAAACATTACGGCCGAGAAGTAGTTAAGAAAATAATTGTTGGCAGTAAGAAAATCCAAAGCGTAAAAAGTATGTGCGGGAGATTTTTCGCCCGTAAAATCGTGCATTAATCGAATTCTTATTTAATTCAATGCGCAAAGAAAGAAATCAATTCGATCGTGTGGATAAAGTAAATCTCGACCGTAAAGATAAAAATTGTCAATTAAGCCGAAACGAGGTCACATCAATCAGAAAAATATATTACGGCTGAAAAGAAGTCAACACGATTGGCCGTAAAGCAAAATAGGGTTTCGGTCGAAACAAAAAAAATAGAATTAAACTTATTCTTATGTTGAGAGAAGAATCGTTACGGCCGAGAAGGAGTAAAATTCATGTCGGCTGATCCATTACGGCCGAGACAGACGAAATCGCTTTGGCCAAAACAAAGTCAAATCAAAAGTTCAAACTATTAAAACTTTACGGCCGAGAAGGAAATAAATTCATATGAGGCCAATTTAAATAAGGCGTAAAGAACAAAATTGTTAGCCGAAACAAGGTCAATTCATCATTGTATGGTCATGGCGTAAAACAACGTTCGGATAAAGCATTACGACCGTAAAACAGATGATTAGAACTCAATCGATATTGCGAGCCGTAAAACCAGTAAAGCCGACAAAATAAATCTCGGTCGTAAAACCATAAGATGGCGACATAATTTTAAGCCGAAAGTCGACAATTTAAAAATTGTCGTGACCTTTATCTGCAAAAGAAAAAATGTCAGTTTATTCACAAAAAAATAATAATAATTGAATTCACAAAAACTTGATGCGTTGAAATGATGTAGCAAAATAAAATCACTAGCAAGTGCACTAGTCGCTCAAGTAATATAGTAAAAAGGAGTAAGAGTGTCGAACCCACGAGGAATATTATTAATTCAATATCTGAATCTTTAAATTAATAAGAGAGGAAAAACATGGATTTTGAAAATGAGTTTTATAAAATAAAATAAAGAAAATAAAATAAAGATAAGATAGTGGTGTTGAAGTTAGGCCTTAGGATGAAAATAAATCAGGATAAATATTTGAACCATAAAAAGATAAATTTAATCTTTAAAGATGGATTAGAAATTTTCCCAAGTTATTAATTTACAAGATTAACATCACAGAGTCCACAAACTGGTAATTTTGCTATTTAATCCGGTAAATCAAACTATCTTAAATTTAATCAAACCTAAAGCCCCACAAACTGGTATTCGTCAGATAAGATTAAAATTAAGATGCATTAATATAAAAATCCTAGACTATTAATCACTCCACAAACTGGTATAGATTAATAGACCACATAAACTTGATTCTCCACACACTAGTTATCAAATTTATGTCAATTATTAATTTCACATGAAATCAATTAATTTAATTGATGAATTCTGAAATTAAATAGTCCACAAACTGGTAAATACTCAACTCAGAAATCCAAGTAATTAAATTAAAAGCATTAAGCACAATTAACTAATTGATCAGAAAAGATTAAAATAAATAATATAGGGTCCAAATAGTTTCCCTTCAATAATAATCTCCTAAAATAATAATCATAAAAATATGGAGTTCATCCTAGAAATTCTGGAGAGATAATAACAAAATAATAATAATTGGAAGAATTACACCCAAATAGATAAAAGTCAAAGCTTCGGATCACGGGCAGACAGTCGGGCAGCCTCTCAGACTTGATCAGGGTCGCAATCAACTTCCAGCCGTCGCACCTCTCTCCTCTTGGTCGTAGCCTGCAGACTCACGACTCGTCGTGGAAGAAAACCTGAACTTCAGAGCACGAATTGAAACGACGGATTCTTCACATATTTATAGGGTGCGGACGGGTCTTGTTGATCGTGATGTACGGTCGAATTTAAATTCACGGATAAATCTCGGCCAAAAATGATAATTCTTTCAAAAAATAAATCCTTTTATCTTTACCCCCTTTGAATCTCGGCCAAAACGAAATTCTTTTATCTTTACGCCCTATGGATCTCGGCCGTAATAAAGAATTTAATCTTGTTACGCCCAAAAGATAAAATCATTTAATTGTTACCCCTTTGAATCTCGGCCAAAAAGTGATCATCTTCATGCCATTACGCCCAAAAGATGAATTTTAGCCAAAACGTCTTGGGGGTAAAGTCAAATCTCGGCCGTAAGAAATAAATTCTTTATCCTAATCTCGGCCGTAATGATAAATTCTTCGGAATTTCGGCCGCGGCACAATCCATCTAAATCTCGATTTTTCCTGCAAAATAATTATCAAAATTTAATTAATTCATCCACAATTAAAATATCCAGAGAATTCATAATTAAAATTAATAAATCCGGAATTACGACTAAAAGTGGTCTAAAATGATGCATGCCATGATCAAATTACAGAAAAATTAACTAAAATAATAATCTAAAATATGTTATATTTTGTTAACTAAACAGGGGTGAAATCAATCCAATATTAATGCAAATGCTCCTTGGTTTATTTCTAAACTACAAGAGGATTTAAAATCAGCTTCTCAGCTGTAAATTCAAATGAAATCCACATTTCCATTAATGAATTGGATAGAAATCAGCACCTAATACAAGTTTGGGAAATCATAAATTATCATTGCTCCTTGGCTCATCTCTGAATCTCAATGAAGGCCTAAAAATCATCTCTCAATGGTGGATTAAGAAGGGCTTAACAATGGCAATCAGATTCCCAAGAAATTAGAAATCAGAATTTAGCAAAATAATTTCAGAAATCAGATTGGGAAAACAGCAAGAAAATCAGCAATGCTTCTCATTGGAATTCTGGATTTGCTAAGTGCTTATTGATCCATCTCTGGACAACAAGAAATCCTTAGGGTTCACCTTTCAGTGATTGAATGAAATTGGAGATTCAATTAGCAAATCAGATTCCAATAAATTTCAGAAAACAAATTTCAGGATATAATTTCATAAATCAGAATTGGAGGACAGGTTTGAATCATAAAATGCCAAAGTATCTTGATTCATTTCTGAACAAGACTTGGACCAATATCAACCTCTCAGTTACTCAATTAATCAAATCTCAATTGACAAACATATTCAAAGAAATCAAATAAATCAGATTCAGGAAATTCAGAAAATCAGAATAATCAGATTTCAGAAATGGTTAGATCAAATGACAACTTCTCAGTTGTAGATACAAGTAGGACCTAACAATGATAAGAACAGATTCATTTCAATGCAAAAATCTAAAAATCAGAATTGATAACAGTTTGGGATTAATTTCTGTCCATATCCATCCAAATTAACCTAGACTACTACCCTATCCTAGGAGACTTGGAGTTTAGCTCCTCATGATTACAAACTTAGATACAAGATAGAAGGAAAAATAGAAGTAAATCATCCTTGAGTTAGAAGCTGTTGACAGAAATCCCAGCAGCACTTCAGCTCCTCCACCTTGCTCCTAGTCCAGCAGCCCTCCAAATGGAGGCTCCCCTCTTTCCTCCAGGTTTTCCAGCTTATATATGACTCTTGTCCACCCTTGGATGCAGATGAGAAAGTTACCTTGTGCCTTGATCATGCCAAGTGTCCTGGTCCAGAAAATATCTGCAGTGACAGCTTTTTGGACAGCCAAAAAGCAAGTGGTCCCCCCTCTTTTTCCCTCTTTGTGCAGCCCTCTTTTCCCTGCTACAAAATTCACAACAGCAAACATCAATGTCCTCTAATAAGAAATAAACAAATAAGGATTAGGACAGCAAGTAAACTCAGCTCAATAATCAAAAGGAGTTTGGTGTTATACAAGAGTGGAAATCAATATGAAAAACTAATGGTTTTGGAACCCGGAAATGATAACTTTGCACTAATCATGAAAATTATCCAAATACAAGTGATTCAAGTCATTAGAGGAATCAAATGGATTAGGGTGAAAAGTGAGTGAAGTCAAAAATCAAATATGAATAAGATTTTATAGAAATGATAACTTGGGTGTCAAAACGATAACTTGATTGCCTTAAAAACGATAACTTGTCATAACTTTTGTTGTGGTTATCCAAATGTGATCAAATTTGAACAGCAATGAGTTAAGATAATAATATAATGAATGCCTAAGGCCTTTGTGCAGAATTGACAGTTTTGCATATCAAAATGACAATTTTGCCCTTTAATGATAACTTGGCAATGAAAAAATGATAACTTGTTCAAATGGACTTAAAACTTTGCACAAGTTGAGATATGACCATCCAAATATGATTCATACATGATAATAATGGATTCAGGGCAAGAAAATCATTGAAAATCAGTTCACTCAAAATAATGATAACTTGACATATAGGAGTGATAACTTGTCTAAAAAATAATAACTTGGTATAGAATTAAAATATTTATGGATTTTGGCATTTCAGAATCTCTATGCACATGGAATTAAGTATAAAATGAGGAATATCAACCAATCTATGCATTCCAAGCATAATTGGCCAAAAGTTGGGCAATTTAGAGATTCGATAGGAGTGAAATGCATCTAAAATGGGATAAAAAACTATATTGTTCAGCTAGTGATCAGAGGCGAAGCGAGACGAGGCACGCTCGAGTTCGGCGAGGCGAGTCGTAAGTCCGACGAGAGTTGTGAGGGTCCAATGAGGCGAGGCGAGCACGAGGATCGCCGGAGAGAGTTGCGATTTTAGATCGCGCACGCGCGAGAGAGAGATAGGGAGGGAGCGAGAGGGAGTGGGAGGGAGAGGGAGGGAACAACCAGCAAGGCGCGCGCGAGGGTCGCCGGCGAGAGTCACGGTTCTGGATTGCGCGTCGGCAATGGAGGGCCGACAGAGAGAGAGGGTGGCCGACGATGTTCGACAGAGAGAGAGAGACAGGGAGGGAGCCACCAGCGATGGAGATGGAGGATCGATAGAGAGAGAGGGTGACTGGCGATGTTCAGCAGAGAGAGAGAGAGAGGGGGGAGGATGAGACAGGGTTCATCTCGTGAGATGAATATCAATCGTTGGATTAGATATGGATGTCATCCGAATAGATCTAATCAGATTTGATATGAGATGTCAGATTTGATTTAGACAATTCAGATGCCGCTTCACATGGTGTAAAGCAATGGGTGCTCAGCATGCCCATTTTACCCATACATACATACGTACGTACGTACGTACATACATACATACATGCATACACACATACATACATACATACATACATACATACATACATACATACATATGTAAAGTATAGTTAAATTAACATTCTTTCTTTCTATGAATGTATATAGATATTTAATTTTTTTAATCTAACTATTAGGAAAAACTATATCGCTTAATTCCATGTTCATAATCACATGATTTAACAAAAGAAATCATACATGTCTAGGATATATGATACATTTTTATCTTATATATATATATATATATATATATATATATATATATTAAAATTCACATTAATTACCTACTTAAACCAATATAGTTATATATGTCTTTGTATTTATATATACATATATGTGTGCATTTGTATCTGCATACATACATGTATATTTGTATTCATATACTTTTATAAATACAATTATAGTTAATATTTAATTAATATATTAATTAAAGTTTAGTATAGATACTTTAGAAACATTGGCGCCACATTAAGGTCACTAATATTTAGTGCCACTTTAGCTTCTAATTGGCATCACCATTGCTTGCGGCACAAAATGTTTAGCATCACATGTAGCCAACGCCTTTATAACGCTGCATTTGGCATGTGTTCAGGGAAAAATAATGTCGCATTGGTGACAAAAGCATTGCAGTGCTAAGTAAATCAATTCAGCATCGCATCTCGTCAATGCCACGTAGCGCCATGGTTTTGTGCACTTTTCATGTTCCAGCGCACACTAATAGTGGCACGCTAGTGTTAAGAAGGCACCATAATTGGCATCAACATTTTGTAACTTGAAGGTATAGCGAGGCAATGAAAAGGCAATTAGCATCTCTTGTTCGTCGATGCTCATGTGTCATTGTTTCATCACTATTGACGTCGATTTAGCATTGTCTATCTTGAGATACTAAATTGCATGACCATCAGCAAATTTCTTCTAGTGGTAACCTCAAGCTTGAGCATGATTATTGATAGGGACGGAGCCAGAAAAAAATTGAGGGGGCCAAAAGAATTTTAAAAATAATAAATAGTGAATTATATATAACAAATAATCAATATTTATAAATATATGATTTTAACTTATATATTATATATGCTATATAATAGGGCTCAATGCAGCTCCAATTTAAAATAAGGTCATTTATCCCATTAACTCATTACCCCCAAATAAATCCCTAATATAAAATACCTAAACCACATTAAGAACCCTATATAAACCCAAAATTTTGTCATAAGCTTCATTTCCTCTTATTCTCCCTCTTTGGAACTCTAGGGTGTAGCGTGGGACTATAGCACGTCGAGTCATAATATAGTGAGCTACGATGATAGATTAAAATGAATTATTTGCACCAATGGGGTTTAAGTCAAATGGTTATCAACTTGTCCTCTCTTGAGGAGGTCTCGAGTTTGAAATCTACCATATGCAGAATATTATTGTAGGGAGCTTTGCCTGCAAAGCTAGAAATGAGACCCAGGGCGACAAAGTTTACTCGAGTGATAATGGATTTTAAGCTAGAAATGCGACGGTGACAAACTTTAGTTGAGTGATAATGGATTTTAATTTTTATCCGATCACTCTCAACACTATGGCGGAAATTGAAAAAAAAAAGAATGGATTGCAATCTAATTTAGTTTCTTTTATGATTTTGACACTATTTTGGTGAAATATTTTCACATATCAACGATATGCATATAGAGTCACAATTTGATTAAATATGTAACATATTTAAAACATATTACGTATGGATGATCATAATTTTAAGATGACTCGATGAATATCTATTATTATAATGATTGAGTGAGGTAGTCTCAATTCAACAACAAATGTGTAAAATCTCTAGGTGTTCAAATCTACAATAATAATAATAATAATAATAATAATAATAATAATAATAATAATAAATGAATTTATGAAGCATTATTATAACTGCCAAAGTTACATTTGACCTTATTATTAATTGCAAACATTGGCTGCACTCTTAGCTTTATTGGAAAATTGAATTAGATCCATAACCTCAGTATAACTACCATAAGTTCATTTATGGATAAATTAGTAAGTTTATTAAAAAGTTATGAGACAACTAAGGAGAAAACTAATAGGAACTTAAGGACACAATATGAATTTAACAAATGAAAAAGGATTTAAAAAAGGTATATAAGAAGTTAAGGCAAGAACTTCTACAAGAAAAATATATAATAAACAAAAGATTATTGGAACAAATATATTTATGCAAATTTTACATTAATAAAATGCATTAGTCTAAACTATTGAATTTTGGTATCCTCATTTTCTTGTCTTAAATGATTGCCTAATGAGAACATCATTTTCATGTTCTGAATTGCAAATGCCATGGTGAATATTTTTATGTCCATTTTAGTATGGGATGTCCCGTAATCTAGAGTGATAATGGATTTTAATTTTTATCCGATCACTCCAAACATTGTGGCGACAATTGAAAAAGAAGAATGGATTGCTATTAAATTTAGTTTTTTTTTTGTTTTTGCCACTAGTTTGATGCAATATCGCATACAACGATACGCATGTAAAGTCACAATTTGATTAAAATATGTAACATATTTAAAACATATTAGTGTATGGATGATCATAATTTCAAGATGACTCGATGAATGTGTATGATTATAATGATTGAGTGAGACAGTCTCAATCCAACAACAAATGTATAAAATCTCTAGGTGCTCAAATCTACAACAACAACAACAACAACAACAACAACAACAACAACAATAATAATAATAATAATAATAATAATAATAATAATAATAATAATAATAATAATAATAATAATAATAATAATAACAACGATAACAAATGAATTCATGAAGCATTATTATAATTGCCAAAGTTACACTTGACCTTATTATTAATTGCAAGCATTGGTTGCACTCTTACCTTTATTGGAAAATTTAAGTAGATCCATAAATTCATTATGCCTACCACATTGGCTGCACTCTTACCTTTATTGGAAAATTTAATTAGATCCATAAATTCATTATACTTACCATAAGTTCATTTATCGATAAATTAGTAAGTTTATTTAAAAGTTATGAGACAACTAAGGAGAAAACTAATAGGAACTTAAGGACACAATATGAACTTAACAAATGAAAAGGGATTAAAAAAAGATATAAGAAGTTGAGGAAAGAACTTCTACAAGAAAAATACATAATAAACAAAAGGTTATTTGAACAAATATATTTATGCAAAATCTACATTAAGAAAATGCATTAATCTAAACTTTTATCCACATTTTCTTGTCTTAAATGATTGCTTAATGAGAACATCATTTTCATGTTTTGAATTTCAAACGTCATAGTGATTTTTTATTTCCATTTTAGTATGGAATGTCTCATAATCGAGATTGATTAAGTTGCACGCCTTTATAGTGGTGAAGTCTACAACATGAATTTTAAAATAAAAAAAGAAAAAATAACATGAACTAAATGAATATAGAAATTATCATATAAGTAAGACCATCGTTTCCTATTTCTTACTTTAACAAACCTTTTTTGTACTTTTATTATGTCAAGTGTTTATATATATATATATATATATATATATATATATATATTCGTTTAATAATACTTAAAATGTATAGGTAAATTTATAGTTCTTACAAACTAGAATTAACTCTACATCTCATTGAGAAAAATCATATACGACAATATATTTCTTATTATATTATTAATGATATCATTTCCTATTTCTTACTATATGAACTTTTTTATATTTTTATTATGCCAAGTGTTTATATATTTATATTATTTTATCATATTTATAAAATGTATAGGTAAACTTATAGTATTTACATACTAGAATAACTCTATGTGTCAATGAGAAAAGTCATATATGACAAAAACATCATTCTCAAGCACATCCATCAACCTGTTGAAACTTTGGAAACTCATGCATGTTGATAACTTTCACTTTAAAAACTCATGCATGTTGATAACCTCAAGCTTGAGAGCGGCTGTCAACCTATATCTTTCGAACTCTAGCATGGAGGTTGCGTGATGCAAAGCCCCGATTTTAAATAAGGTCATTTATCCGATTAACTCATTACCCCAAATAAAAGCCCTAATATAAAATACTCAAAACCCCATTCGGAACCCAATATAAAGCCATCTATATAAGCTTAGAATTTTGTCCTAAGTTTCATTTCCTATTCTCCCTCTTAACTATAGCACCTTGAGTCGGATTGTACTGAGCTATCTTTAAAATGAATTGTTTACAACAATGCAGGTTCGGGTCAAGTGGTTAGCAACTTGTTCATGCTTGAGGAGGTATGCAGAATATTTTCGTAAGGAGCTTCGCTTGTCAAAGACAGGAATGCGACTCTGGGCCACAAAATTTAGACGAAATGAATTTAAATTTTTATCGCATCACTTCATACAGTGTGGTGGTAATTGAAAAATAAAAGAACGATTTGCTATTTATTTTAGTTTTTTAGGATTTTTGCCACTAGTTTGATGCAATATTTTCACCTATCAACGAAACGCATCTAGAGCCACAATTAGATTAAAATATGTAACATATTACGTATGGATGATCATAATTTTAAGATGAATCGATGAATGTGTTTTATTATAATGATCGAGAGAGACCGGTCTGAATTGAGTAACAAATTTATAAAACCTCTAGGTGCTAAATTCTACAATAATAAAACTTAAATAATTTAAGTTCAATGCAATATTTTAACTCTGCCTATGTTTTATAGCCGGTCCCAAGTTCGGATAAAGGAGGAGGGTTGTATTAGGCTCCGACAGTCAGCGTAAAACCCTGTCAAATCTTATGAACATGGATCAACGAATGGCGTCGTATGATACATGTAGCCGATCCCACCTAGTGGGATAAGACTGTAAAGGAGTTGTTGTTGCATCTTCTGAGGAGTTGTTCTTTCATTTTTGGATTAAACTACATATCATTTTGTGGTGTAGTGGAAAAGGGTGAGATTTAATTATATAGAAGATTCATACAAAGTCAAATTGTCTAATACACTAAGTCCAGAGATGATGGATTGCTATTTTTTCTTCCCAACTTCACGTCATTTGATATAGTCTTCAATGACAAGGTTAACCTTTTGAATTCTTGACAGAGTTTCTTCAGTGAGAAATGCTAGATTCGTAATTTACTTCTATTTATGTGAAAGCTGGAAGGGAGAGAAAAAAAGAAAACAAAAAAAAAAACTTACTGTCTCTTTCCTTTCTTATTACACTAAGTTGATACATCATTTTGAAAATCCGATATCAAGACTTTCTTATAAAACAAAAAGAAAAAAGAAAGAACACGTTTTTACAGTTCTTTTCAGGCAAACACAATTTAAAACCCACTGTGAAGTTTTAATATCTTTCGTCTGATCAGGATTGTGCAGCTTACATAAATAGATATTAATTAGGTTTAAGTTTCATGATTATTAACATAGGATTGCGTGCTCATGACTTGCTGTCGGAGTCGCAGAAGCGATGGATTCAGCCCCAACAGCCTCCTGCAGTGTTGAAATCAACGTCCAGCTAGCAGATGGAACTCCCATTCAATTCTGCGAACACAAAATAATGACTCGAATGCTGTCCATGTGGACGCCATGGACATCCGTACAGATTCCATGGACCCCTCCAGTGCTTATTTTGCCAACCGTATGAACAATTTTTATGTGCAGTTTATCCGATTAACTCGGGCAATTAATGTGTTCATTGATTGAAATTATCATCCATGTACTATCATTTATCTCTTTTATATATGCAGAATTTATTTCGCAGCCCACTTAAATCTGTGTTTGTCGTAGCAATTCGAATATCCTTCTTGTTAGCATTTGTTAATTTCGATACTGTGTTTGTGATCTTTGTAATAACACAATAGTATCAGAGATCGATCTACTCAACATAAGACTTTTCTTCCTTTTTCTTGAAAAGCCATATTGGAGATGCATTGCTGTACTATGATCCATTTTTTAATGATATTATTTTGAGAGTGTCGAGGTGGAGTGGATAACAATTTCTAAAAGTCTTTAAGTTCGAATTTTTGTAAATGTTAAAAAACTTTATTGAGAATCTTATCCGTCATGTTTGGACGACACCTAGTCGTGACTTTAATATGTAAATAATTTTTAGCGACACATGGATTAGACGATCAATGCCGCTTCTCCGAAGATAGCAACCGAAAAATAGGCGGCTAAGGTAAAATCTCATCTGATAAGGCAGAATGACTGTAAAATGTACAGTGAAGAAGACACCAATGAAGGCACACATACTATATAGCGTACGCGTACATTGTTAGAATTGACAATGAGCAGAAACATATGCTAGTGCAATTTCAAAGTGTACTACACTTGCATTTTTAGCTATCTTTTAATACAAATCAAGCAGCACTGAGATGAGGAGGTTTTCGATTTCCTTGCTTGCTTAATTAGCTGGCATGTAGCATATAGATTAGGAAGCTAGATATATATATATATATAGTAGTAAACAGAATGAGGTAGAGAACCTAATCTAGTCCTTGCATCCCCAAAAGAAGGAAAGATAAAGTTTAGCGCTTGCGCCAATTGATGAGTGTTGATGGTACGAGAGGGGGGAGAGAGAGAGAGAGAGAGAGAGAGAGGGGTGCTTGAGCCTACGATGACAATTAAAGCTAGCAGTAACAGCCGAATATAATCTAATGTTTCATTGAAGTAGATTATTGGACAAGTGGCAGTGAAGAAGAACAAGTTGAAAGTTAATAAGGGATAAATGCGACGCCCCCACTTCTAGTAGTGGCGCAACCCATCAGGCTTTTGCATTGATCAGCCTCCCTCAATTGCTGATGGGACCGTAGGTACAAGTGTATATAAATCATCCATGTGAAGGTCCCTCATCTAGACAAGGTCTTCACCAACTCCAAGTTGCAGCAGCAGCAGCAGCATCAGCATCAGCATCTAAGTCTCCACTGCCATTTCACCTTAATTACAGGCAGAGAAAAAAAAAGAATAGCAGCAAATGCGCACAAAGCAGCGACAGTAACGCATCATTTCTTTTTAAATAAAAACTTGTTTGCTTGAAAGTAAATGTTCATAAAAGAGATGTTCTTGCACAGAAGTCAATACCCGAACCATAACCATAACCCTCTGCTAGCATGAAGGGACGAAAAGAAAAGAATGGTTTCTGGTGGTGGTGGTGGGGTGGGGGGTGAGGGGATAGAAACAGGAGGGAGGTGTTGTGCGGGTGTAGAAATGAAGTGCCCAAAGGGGAAATCCAGAGGACAAGGGGAGGGGGTGATTATGATAGCAGAAGAAAGGGAGGGAGGTATGGTGCGTTCTTGACTCCTGTTTACGAAATATTTTTGGTGCTGTCCTTGGACCTGCAGCAGCAGTAGCATCTTGGGAGTTCCTAACACTAAATAGCTCAGCTCAGCATGGAAGCAGCAGCATTCAAGTCCTACCAACTAACAAAAAGGAACCAAATTTAATCCCCTAGTAAATGTCACATCAGAAGCCCTCCAAGACCCATCAGATGTGCAGCAGTTAAAGAAGGTGGTTGGGAGGATGAAGGAAGAGGTAAAGGAGGAGGAGCACGCTTAATTTCTTGCTGCATGATCAGACGTTGTGGCAGTTCAAGGCAGTCTTTATTTGCTGAACTGTGGTTCCGATCAAGTTATTGATTGTGGTGATTGACTCCATGTTCAGCCTGGCAGATGGCAAGCTGCTCATCAGTATTTGGAACGCCACGGTGACCAGGGACCCCGAGCAGCCGCCCCGCATGGGGTTGGAGCTGGTCGATGCCTCCTCCGCGCCCATGGCCTGCCCGTCGGGCAGTATGGTGAAGCCGGACGGCAGGAGGGGGATGTACGCCGTGTCCTCGCCGCTCATGACCACGTTGATCGCCGGCAGGTCCACCGGGGAATACACCACGAATGACTCAGACGCGTCCGTGTAGCTCTCCTGGAGTATCAGCATGTTGTTCTGGCTGGAGTTCAGACCCTGCATGGATCGTATAGTTTTGTTCATCATATTAGTTGGCACGTCAGTACAATTAATTACTCACTTAAACCACGTTTCTGAGCACAACACTTCAATTCAGTAACTACAGATATATAGACATGAAACAACATAAGGAACTCTTACAAACCAAAAGGCAAAAACAGATGGAACACGATATTTTCGAGGACGAGATTATTAAAGCTTACGCGTAGAAGTGTGACGCAGTTTCCAGGATTTGAGCCGATGTTTACGTGAGCCACATCTTTCACGTTGTTTCCAGTCGAGAGAACATCCCACTAGAAAATAAAGGAAAAGAAAAGAAAAAGTGGAAAAAAGCAAAAGGAAAGAAAATGAAAGAAAAATGATGCGTTAGAGTTGGATGAGCTGAATGGATTACATGTTAATTAGATGTGGGTTGGCATAATACAACACAAACCTGACTTCGAGCATGCTCATCCTTCAAGAAGTTGAAGACCCTGTCAGGTGATACGGGCAAGAAAATGGAGGTGGCCGCGCTGAGGACGACGCCGTTGGGCTGCCCGGGACCTCCAGCCTTGTGAAGAATGATCCTGACCCCAACGTCGTTCTGCCCTGAGAGGGTGGTCCATTTGTTCCCATTTGTTGCGCTGATGCTGTTGCAGAAGTGGTTCACCATCCGCTGGGCAAGCTTCATCATGCTCCTCTTGCTTTCTATCAAGTGCATCACTGGTACACACATGTTCATTCATTTATTTATTCAATTTTGCTTTCTATCTTGCAGCTGGGAGAGTTGCAGAGTCAAGCAGCAGCATGAATTCTAATGGAATCTAACTTTGGTACGAATTTTGCATATGGCACTCATGCATGCATTACCTCCTTCGGTGTCCCTCGGCGAAAGCTCAGCGACTAACAACGAAGCCATCCTCTCACACGTCCTCTGAAGTGCAGCAATCCATCTCTGCGCTCCGAAGGCCATTCCACTGTGCACTAGGTCCCTGAAGAGTAAGTGAACTGGGGTCTTTTCTTTAATCTCCATGTGTTCAACCCAGGTGATCTACAAAAGAACATAAAATCAAAACAATGATAACAGCAATTAGTTGACACAAAACTGCAAAGGTAGCGAGAGGAAGCAGGGCTAATGCACCTTGGAGTAACCATTGGACAGGTCCTGAATTAAGCACCCCGAGGGAAGCTTCCTGCACTGGGAGAAAGAGGCGAGCTGGTTGTCTCTAGCGTGATCCACCGAGACGTCTGCTATCACCCACAAGCTCTGTTCAATTTGTTGACAATATCTCAGAATGAAGAATTCTCGGGCAGCGACAATTGGAGAAAGGACCTGAAGTTCCTCGTACATCTGCATGGCACTTGCAATTTGATTAGTGAAGTGAAATGTAACACCAGACTAATTTCAAAAAAAAAAAAAAAAGAAGAATAAGAAAGGATAATACCAAAATCAATGATCCGCTCCTGTGTCCACCCATTTCGCCTGCGAGGACGTCCAGAGTCTTTGCTTTGGAGACAATTGTAGGAAAACATTCCACCCACTTTCCCTGTGATCAGGATGAAGTGCATTCGGTCTATAACAGAAGCTAAAGGAAAGCACTTGTATATCACCAAAGATTATGATCTGAGCCTTACTGAATCCATGAACATGTTAACCAATTCTGCTGCACTCATAAAAAACACAGCTGAGCCCCTGGATGCCTCAATATGAACGTCCGGGAACTTGAGCTGTTGACCCGGCCTAGGAAAGAATCTCTCATAGCTTTCCAAGTGAAGGATCTCCCTTCCATCACTCCCAGTCTTGGACCAGAGGGGTTCATCAGTCTGCACCAGCCTGATCACTTCCTCCATCGCATTGGCAGCCATCTCCATGTACATAGGCTTTTCAAGATCCGAGACTGCTGCCGGAAAAGGATACGGCATTGTTGCAGCACTTCCACATAAGAGGTCAAGATCAAGGGAAGGGCTGATCCCTGTGCTGCTGAAGGCCCCCATTGACAAATCCAGCGAAGAAACAGAGACGGGTTGAACCGAGGGAAGCTGAATGAGTGGCCTTCCAAGGTACTTGGATGTGAGACTTGAGACTCGATCAAGCTGAGTATTGTAAACATGTGAATCAAGTAAATCAAAGGTATGTTCATTTGAATATCTAAAAGGACAACTTGTAAAGGAGGCATATCATAGCATGGCGGCTCTATTAATTGCATCATCTATGGATCATCATCAATTTGAACTCAATGTATCTTTATGTTGGAATTCAAGCAAAGTAATCAATTCAATACGGCCAACAGTTCATGAAGTTCATAGTCTCTGTAATGAGCATTCAGTCTTGAGTATTTGAATAAAAATTTAAGGTAATCCAAAGATACAATAGTTAGTAGGATTGTGTAACTAGTGCTAATAGTCTTGAAATTTACAATTTACCTTTATATCTCATCCGAATATCGCATTAGTCAAATGTTAATAGCCTTACACATTGATGGATTTAGTTGAAAATTTTCAAAAAAAAAAAAAAACAAGATATAATCGGTAAGGAAGAAAAATCTGAAGCTATTTTGAGTTTTGGTCAACAAATATAGAACCTGAAATCCTACTTGATTCTGATGGGGTAAATTCCTAGCTCATAATTCCAAGGCTAGAACATTGAATGCCATCACTGAAGTTTCAAACTACATGCTAGGTGATGGGATCATGACTTACCAGCTAAAGAGGTCTTTTTCTGCCTGAGATGCGATGGATTCATGGTCAATTTGTTTAGACATTCTCAAAGGATTATTTTTTTTAATCAGCCAGAAACCTTGTCGGAACTTAATTAGACAACCAAATCACGTTCATTCTGCTCAGGAAATGGTTAACGCCTCTCTTTATCATGTGTAGATAGACGGCATGAGTAAACAATAATTCCATTGCAGTTAAAAAAAATATATATTTGGAGTTCAATGGGGAGAAAATAGTCATCAACACATATCATGACACTCAGAAATGCAAGAAGACATTGTACCTTGGCATGCAATTCATACAAAAATACAGTTGTACAAAAGGAAAATATCGTCATGTTCGTTTTCCCAGCCAAACAAAAAGAGAGAAACTTTTTTTTTCCTCTTAAGATCCGCATTGATATATTATTTTTGTTGCAACAGTAATGCACAATGGTTACTTAGAAAATGAAAAAAAAAATAAAAGATATAAAACCATAATTATCATGCATACTGTAAAACTTTGGACTTCTTAATCAAGATCAACGGTAATGTTCACGAGAACACTCAGTGATGGAGCAAAGTTCTCGACTGTTGGCTTATTTTTCTTGATTCAGTTTTTACCTTTTTTTAGCACACTGATTTGTAAAAGGGAAGCTTCGAATGCGAATTACGGAGCCCATATTTATTCTTCTGAAACTAGAAACAGAACCTTCTCAACCACTACTAATTCGGAGAATGACAGGAACAAGCCAATTTGGACAAGACGAGGCGAGTCAGAGAGAGAGAGAGAAAACCTCGTCCTTGAGGCGTGCGTTTTCCATCCGCAGCTTCTGCTCGTCAAAGTAGGAGTCCTCGGCGGACGGAGGGCCGCCGCAGGAAGGACAGATGACGTTCTTCAGCGCCTCCCGCATGGCGATGTTCTCGCACCGTATCTTGTCATTCTCCGTCCGCAGCGAGCAGTTGTCGGCCCTCTCAAGCTGCGTCTGCAAGAACACAACACACGCAGAGTTAGATCAAGGCCCATGTCGGCATTTATGCTCCCAGATCATACCCAAAAACAAAAAAACAAAAAAAAAAACAAAACACGATGTAAACTCGTCCATGCCTTCATCTGCGTCCTCCTGTTCTGGAACCAGAACTTGATCTGCCTCGGCTCCAGGCCCAGGTCCCTGCTGAGTTGCATCCTTTGCTTCTCATCTGGGTGCGGACATATCTTGAACATTCTGCAAAAAAAATCCAGGAACAAGAGAGGAGAGAACAACAGTGAGAACATCTGCGCGCAGAAAGGAACAACCAAAAGATGCACGATGGAACATATGATGGTGAGGAGAAGGGAGTGCCATACGATTCAAGTTCTTGTATCTGCCTCGGAGTGTGCCTGTGATACCTCTTCTTCCTCCCTCCCTGCCCCTCAGGGACCTCCTGTTCATCCCCAGAGTCCATCATCCTTGCAACCACACACAGAATCTTCTCACCAAACACCGGAAGGAAAAAAAGAAAAGGAAAATAAAAAACTCCAGCCCTCCTCCTCCTCCTCCTCCTTCTTCACCACCAGCACCACCACCACACCGATGCCAATGCCGCCACTAACTACTAGTAGTAATGTAAATACTACCAGTACTGTACTGTACACAGCAATGAGGGGAGGGGAGAGTTGGCTGGCAGGAAGGCACAGTTTTAGGGGAGGGAAAAAATTTCTCTGCGTAATTGCTCTGTAATACGTTGCTCTTCCCACCCTCTCCCTCCTTCCTCCCCCTCCGCCCCCCACTAAATGCTCCCCCTTCCCTCCCTTCCTATAATTCCTACTTCTTAATTGACCCCTGTCATTTAAACCTTGCTTCAATTACCTGTTACAGCGCAAGCAAGAAAGAAAACAGAAAAATATATTTATACATATATATATAATACATTTCACTTCATTCAAATCCACAAGACATGTCAAAGCAACGGAGCACTAACATTCGTATTCATTAACCTTCAATCTTTCAGTTATACCACGCGAGCTTCATATTACTGCATCTCAAAAGCCACACAAAAAAATAATTGATGTTTCAGTGCAATATGTGCGAGATCCATTTGCTGCTCTACAGAAGATGGCATTTATGGATTAGTCTTTCGCTTCGCTCCCCTGCGCTGCAGGGAGGGGGTGCAATGGATTTATGGGGGGCTCTCATTCAAATTGATGATGAGAAGGGGGGGGGGCACTGAATGCTTGCAATCAATAACAAGCGTATGGTAAGTAAGGAAATATAATGCTCTCGTAGTAGTAGCAATTGCATCGCTGGTGTCTCGATATATTTATTGGGGGGTTTTGAGAGGCAACAATTTGTGCGTACACACATGCGTCAAGGTTTTTCCATATTCTTTTTTTTTTGTATCAAGTTTTTTTTTTCTTTTCTTTTCCATAAATGAGTTCGCGAAATTTATCTTCGCAACGCTGAATGATCTGATGAGGAATGCTCATCATTGTCGATGAAACCAGAGATCAAATGATTGCATGCGTTAATAAAAACGACCGAATATTTTAGCGCTTTCAATGAGGATGCTAAATTTAGAAGGATCTTTCGCAAAGGATTAAAGGTTCTGTGTAGCGGTTTTGCGGCTGGTAAAATTTGCGCGTCCATAATGTTATCATTCTTTGGAGTAATCCAATTCAAATATATATATTTAGAATTATCATCTAGTGGTGTGGTGAAAGATCTAAATTGACAATTTTTTTGTGTTTTGCCAAGGAAATTCGACATAGAATTTGCCTCTACTGAAGAGGGGGTCAAACCATGCAAGAGAGGGGGGAGAGAGAGAGTTTGAGTTGGGCAGTGTGATTTGTGGGCTCCAAGAATGAAGAAAAAAAAATAAAAATAAAAGAAACAATGTATACATCTTTAATATCATTACTCTGTCTCTCTCTCCCCCCTCACTTTCTCTCTCTCTCTCATATTAACTGCTTGACTAAATACTGCACCAGCTTTGCAAATCGGCCAACCAGGACATGGGTGGCAAGCCCCATTTAACAAGGTGCTAGTTTTTATTTACCAAAAAAAAAAAAAAAATTGAGATTTTTTTTCTGTGTGTGTGTGTGACTACCCAATGTGTCCCAAATTGACATGTCTTCGGCTCGAGCAAAATTATACGAAGATATGTCACATCTGGATCCTTTCAGCGTTGTTAGACAAACTTAAATAAAAAGAATTTATCTGACAAAAAAATCTAGCAGAAAAAAAAAGTCCACAAGCATACATGTGTGCCTAGACTACATGTTCCTTTCTAAGCTTGGCAGAGGGTTATTAGACTATGCATTGCCATTATTTATCAGATGTAGCAATGAAGAGAAAGATAGCAAGGCTGAGAACAAAACATGAAAGGGTTCTAAATATGGGAGAAGAAAGAGAGGGATGAGAGAGATAGATAGAGATGAATTAATTTTTTTAAGAAAAAAAAAGAAATAGAATAAAGAAATGGAGTAGTGCAAATCTCTATCATATTATAAGGCCCGTACATGAGTGTAATAAGTGGCCAATTTATGGGGGTTTGGTGGCTAAAGTCCGATCACAATAAATTTTTAGTCCAATGCCCACTAAATTCCCCTTTTGCCCTTGCGAATTATAGTTAAAGACCTCAGCGCCACGGGACCCGCTGGGGGGGAGTCACCACACGTGCGGATGGAGCGTGGTGTGCCGCACACGGCGCACCGTCTCCACCCAATTCGTAGGAGTCATTTGTGGCCGCGGACGTCGTTGGTTACTTTTTTTTCATTTTTTTTTTTGTTGCGAGCGTCGATTTTGTTGGGCAAATAAAAATCTCGACAATAAATCGTCAATATTTAATGCCTATGGTAATGAATGGAGTTGGGTAATTTTTTTTTCGATTGGAAAAAAATGTTACAGCCGTTGGATCGACGTCTAGTAATGTGATGGAAAAATTATGTCCGGTTTCTTTTGTTTACTTTCCCGCTTCGCGTCGCCCGCGCGCGGGACTTGTACACGTGCTCGAGCTCCGGTTGGAAGCTTCCTTAGATCTGCAATGGTCCCTTGCGAGGAGGTGATGTTGAGAGCTTGGTGCTCCGGCGAGAGCTACGTGCTCACAAACAGCTCGACGGCGGAGTTGCCGACGGGCAATTGCTCCGGAGGGGACGTCTCCTTTCGTGCTCAAGCTCCGGCAAGGAGCTTCACGGAGCAGCGGCGAACTCAGACCAGCTCCGACGTGCAAACTGAGGGTATAATGGAGCTCTGCGAGGAGCTTAGAGGCGTGTGAGCTCCACGCCGGAGTGTCATCGCTCGCTCGATCAGGTTGATCGAGTACGAACGTAGAGAGTTCTTCCGGGAGCTCCTGTAGACTTTATCATTCATCTTTCATCGTACTATAATTTATTATCTTATTGATTACAAAGACCACGTTGATTATTCAAAAATATTTTACCTTTGGAAAAGATGTTCTAGATTTCTTTTTCTAAGAACTTGTACACTATGTTTAGTGTAGACATCCGTTTTTATATGAGAATTTATATTACTATTATCGTAGATTTTATCACGTAGAGAATTTTATACATTTATTATTGATTGCAGTCTTTGTCTCGCTCGAGAAATATAATAAAACATATTCATCAATTCATCTTGTAACAATGATCGAGGTCGAGAGTTGTGCTCAAGTTTGAGGTGATTAACATGCATGAGTTTCCAAAACGAAAGTTATCAACATGCATGAGTTTTCAAAGCTTCAAGAGGTCGATGGACGTGGTCGAGTTCGAGGTTGTTGTTGTATATGGTTTCTCGCTAACATTTGTAGAGTTAATTCTAGTTTGCAAGTGCTAATATTTGCCTATACATTTTTTTAGGTATGCTAATAAACACTTGACATAATAAAAGTATAAAAAAAAAACTTTAATAAATTAAGAAATAGGAAATGATGGCGTTAATTACTTGTATGATAAGTAGTATATTTGTCTAGTGTCAAGTTCACTTTTTTTCTTTTTTGTAATTCATGTTGTAGGCTTCACCACTATAAAGGCGTGACCCAATCAATCCATATTAGATGGAGCATTTCATATTAAAATGACAATAAAAATATGCAATATGATATTTCAAGTTTTGAATATGAAAATTATGTTCTCATTATGCAATCAATAAAAACAATAAAATGAGGATAACAAAATTCAAAAGTTTAGATAAATATATTTTCTTATGTCAATTTTGTATAAATATCTTTTCTTTATCCTCTTTTGTCTATTTATATATTTTTCTTATAGAAGTTCTTGCCTTAACATCTCATAGCTTTGGTAGACGAATCTCCCAGCGGAAATATTCTACATACGTCGGGTTTCGAATTCAAGATATCCTCAAACGAGGACAAGTTACCCAATTAAACCCCCACTAGTGTAAACAATTCATTTTAAGTAACCCATCATAATAAGCACACTTCAATCCAACTCAAGGTGCTATAGTCCAATGCTATACTCATAGCAATCCATTAGAGTTCCAAAGAGGGAGAATAAGAGGAAACAAAGCTTAGGACAAAATTTTGGGTTTACATATATAGGTGGCTTTGTATTGGGTTATGAATGGGATTTGGGTATTTTATACTAGGGCTTTATTTGGGGTAAGGAGTTATGGGATAAACGACCTTATTTTGAATTGGGGCTTTGCATTGAACAACTTCCATGCTAGAGTTCGAGAGATCAAGGTCGACAGCCATGCTTGAGCTTGAGGTTATCAGCATGCATGAGTTTTCAAAGCTTCACGAGGTTTATGGACGTGCTTGAGCTCGAGGTTGTTGTCGTATATGATTTTTCTCGCCGACACATAGAGTTAATTCTATTTTGTAAGTACTATATGTATACATTTTATAAGTGTGGTAAAATGATATAAATATATATTAAAACTTGACATCATAAAAATATAAACAAATTTATTAAACTAAGAAATAGTAATAGTAAATGGTGTCATTAATTATATGATAAGTAGTACATTGTTGTATATGATTTTTCTCATAGACATGTAGAGTTAATTCTAGTTTGAGTACTATAAATTTACCTATACATTTTGTAAGTACGATTAAATGTTATATATAAAAAAAAGTTTGTTAAACTAAGAAATAAGAATCATTACTTATGTGATAAATAGTATATTTTTCTAGTCTCATGTTCATTTAAAAAAAAATCATGTTGTAGGCTTCAACACTACAAAGGTGTGCTACTCAATCAATCCATATTATATGAGGCATTCCATACTAATTAATGGAAATAAAAATACTCATATGATGTTTGAAATTTAGAACATGAAAATGTTGTTCTCATTAGGCCATCAATTAAGACCAAAAAATGAAGTTCCCAAAATTCAAAAGTTTAGATAAATACATTTTCATAATGTAAATTTTGTATAAATATCTTTGTTCCAACCACCTTTTGTTTATTATATATTTTCTTGTAGAAGTTCTTTCCTAACTTTTTATATACCTTTTTTCAACCCCTTTTCATTTGTTAAGTTCGTATTCTCTCTTCAAGTTCCTATTAGTTTTCTTCTTAATTTTCTCATAAATTTATAATAAACTTACTAATTTACCTATATATTAACTTATGGCACGTATAATAAAAATTTATGGATCTAATTACATTTGCAAATAAAGGTAAGAGTGCAGTCAATGCTTGCATCAATAACAAGGTCAAGTGTAACTTGGGTAGTTATAATAATGCTTCATAAACACATTTATTATCATTATTATTATAGTAGATTTTAGCACTTAGAGATTTTATACATTTGTTATTAAATTCAAACTATCTCACTCAATGATTATAATACAACGCATTCATCAATTCATTTTGACCCGAACCCCCATTGGTGTAAATGATTCATTTTAAATAATCCATCAGCTCACTGTAGTCCGACTCGATGTGCTATAGTCCCACGCTATACCCATAGCAACTAGCTAAAGTTCCAAAGAGGGAGAATAAGAAGAAATGAAGCTTAGGACAAAATTCTAGATTTATATAGGTGGCTTTTATATTGGGTTATGATCTGGGGTTTGGGTATTTTATATTAGAGCTTTACCTTGGGTAATGAGTTAATGGGATAAATGGCCTTATTTTAAATTGGGGCTTTGCATCAGGCAATCTCTATGCTAGAGTTCGAGAGATTGTGGTCGACAATCATTCTTGAGGTTATTAGCATGCATAAGCTTTCAAAGTGTAAGTTATCAGCATGCATGAGTTTCAAACCTTCACAAGGTTGATGGGCATGCTTGAAATTGAGGTTGTTGTCGTATATGGTTTTTCTCGCTGACACGTAGAGTTAATTCTAGTTTGTAAGTATTCTAAGTTTACCAATGCATTTTTTAAGTATGATAAAATGATATTTAAACTAATTATAAGAAATAATCGTGTAAATTATATGATAAGTAGTATATCATCATATATGACTTCTTTCATTGACACGTAGAGTTAAGTCTAGTTTGTAAATACTATCAGTTTACCTATATATTTTGTAACTATGATTAAGTTATATATATATATATATATATATATATATATATATATATATACTTTGACATAATGAAAGTATAAAAAAGTTTTTTAAATTAAGAAATCGTAAACAATGGTATTGCTTATATGATAAGTAGTATATTCTTCTAGCCTCATGTTTATTTAAAAAATATCATGTTGTAAGCGTCGAAACTACAAAGGCGTGCGACTCAATCAATCTGGATTAGATGAGGCATTCCATACTAAAATGGCTGTAAAAATACTCAATATGATGTTTGAAATTTGGAACATGAAAATGATGTTCTTATTAGGCAATTAAGTAAGACAAGAAAATGAGGATACAAAAATTCAAAAGTTTTGATAAATAAATTTTTAATGTAAATGTTGTATAAATATCTTTGTTCCAATCACCATTTGTTTATTATGTATTTTTTCTTGTACAAGTTCTCGATTAACTTTTTTATAACTTTTTTTAATCCCTTTTTCATTTGGTAAGTTCATATTATGTCTTTAAGTTCCTATTGGTTTTCTTCTTAATTGTCTCATAAGTTTTTAATAAACTTACTAATTTATCTATAAATGAACTTATGGAATGTATAATGAATTTATGGATCTAATTAAATTTGTAAATAATGGTATGTGCAGCCAATGCTTGCAATCAATAATAACAAGGTCAAGCGTAACTTAGGCAGTGATAATAATGCTTCATAAATATATTTATTATTGAATTCAAACTTTGACTCACTCGATGATTATAATAAAATGCATTCATCAATTCATCTTGTAGTTATGATCATTCATACGAAATATCTGCAAATTTGTTACATATTTTAATCTAATTGTGGCATACCGTTGATAGGTGAAAATATTGCATCAAACAAGTGACAAAAAGCCCTAAAGAACTAATAGATTAGATAGGAAACAATTCATTTATATAATCTATAATAGTAGTTCACTACCATCCAACTCGACATGCTATAGCCCCATGCTACACCCATAACAACTTGTTAGTATTCCAAAGAGGGAGAATGAATGGAAATGAAGCTTAGAACAAAATTCAAGGTCTATATAGGTGGAACTACATTGGGTTTTGAATGAGCTTGGGTATTTATATTATCTTTTCGGGTAACAAGTTAAGGAGAGAAATGATCTTATTTTAAATTGGGGTCTCCCATTGAGCAATCTTCATGCTAGAGTTCCGAAAATCGAGGTCGATAGACGTGCTTGAGCTTGACATTATCAACTTGCATGAGTTTTCAAAGTGAAAGTTATCAACACACATGAGTTTCCAAAGCTTCATGAGGTCGATGGATGTGTTCAAGCTGGAGGTTGTTGTCATTTAGGGTTTTTCTCACTTAGACATAGATTTAACTCTTGTTTGTAGGTATATATACATACAAAAACTTGACATAATAAAAGTACAAAAATTATTTGATAATTATTGTATATGGTTTTTTTCGTTGACAAATAGAGTTAATTCTGGTTTGAAAGTATTATAAATTTACCTATACATTTTGTAAGTATTATTTAATGATGTATATAAACATTTGATATGATTAAATTATATAAAAGTTTATTAAACTAAGAAATAGGAAATGATGGTGTTACTTATATGGTAACTAGTATATTCTTCTAGTCTCAAGTTCACATTTTTTATAATTCATGTTGTAGGCTTCACTGCTACAAAGGCATGTGACTCAATCAATCTAGATTATATGGGCATTCCATACTAAATCATGTTCTCAAGAGGCAATCAATTAAAATAAGAAAATGAGGATACCTAAAATTCAAAAGTTTAGGAAAATATATTTTCTTAATGTTAATTTTGAATAAATATCTGTCACAATCACCATTTCTTTGTTTAGTGTATTTTTCTTGTATAAGTTCTTTCCATAACTTCTCATATACCTATTTTTTTAATCCCTTTTTCATTTGTCAAGCCCGTGTTGTGGCTTTAATTTCCTACACTACAAGAAAACACATCATTAGAGAAGGAAAATCTGGTCGTTAATATTCAAAATCTGGTCTTATTGGTCATTAGCGACCAACATTTCTCATCATCACCGGTCGTTATAGATGCCGCCGTGAAAAGTCAATAACGACAACTTAAAGGTGTCGGCCATTAAACGTCATCAACGACCGAAAAAATATCTTAATCGTTGATAATCTTCAGCGACTAGTAATCCCATCGTTAAAAGTCATCAATGACTAGAAAAAATCCGACTGTTAAATTGATATAAGGACCATTTAGTTGCTTGTCGAATACATTAATGGTAAGAAATATCTTTGTCGTTAATAATCTTCAATGGCTAGTAATCCCGTCATTAAAAGTATCAATGACCAAAAATAATCTAGTCGTTAAATCCATATAGAGACCATCTAGGCCATCGTTAAACACATTAATGACCATCATAATCTTTGTCATTGATAATAGTCCGTGACCATTAATCCGATCGTTAAGACTCAATAAAATGGTCTTTAAAGTTATATAATGACCATGAACTTTATCAAACATTGATTTAAATGACACATGATCTACAACGCACTTTCTCATAATCATTCAACTAAAAACAAACTCACAAACTATAATACAAAAGTTCAATTAATTTACCAAAATGGATTGTTCATATAACTTCAAAAAAGAATAATTATCCATGCAAACAAATGTTCATAATATAGTCAAGATAAATAACATTTAGCATTCAAATTTTTAGCAAATAAATGTTTAAGTTTCTACAATCAATCAGATGTTCTTTATGCATGCTCAGTCATTCCTTATGTAGGATCCCAAAGGGCACCAAGAGGGGGTGAATTGGTGTTTAACCGAAAATATTGATTTCACGAAATTCATAGCGGAAGTACAAAATCGATTCTTAAAACCTTTGCAATTCATATTATAAACACAATATGAACGGGGGGAGAGAGAGAGATAAAATCAAACATAAAGACTCAGTAGTTATTGACGAGGTTCGGCCACACCTTAGCCTACGTCCCCGCTCCGACTTCTCGACCTCGAGACCGTCGGAGATTCCACTAGCACTTTCTTTGTTTCAAATGGGGCAATGAAGAAAGCCATTTACACCAACCACCTTTTCTCTGCTTCAAGAGACAAGGCAACCTCTCCTCCTAGGAAGCTAATCTATTTCTCTCGCTCAAGAGGTAAGATTTAGAACCTTTTTTGCACAGGAGCTCTCTCTAATTTTTCTGAACAAAAGTGCTTCTCTCTTTTACAATTCTATGCTCAAAAGAAGAGAAGAGAGCAAGAACGAGAAAGCTATAAAGTGAAAACTTCAAGAAATGATCTCTCTTTGACAACTTGAAGTTTTTCTTCAATGAGTGAATGGATGTCTTTGCCTCTAGCTTTGGCACTCCTTTTATAGCCTTCAATGTGTGGAAAATTCGTTCAAAAATTGTTCCACAAATTTCTCCTTCAAATTTGACCGTTACTGTTCATTTGGCTCGGAGGCCGGTCGACCGCACTTCTGGACCGGTCGACCGGTCTATGTGACCGTTGCACGTTTTCTTTAATTTCTGCGCTTAATCGATCGATCGGTCTGTCGACCGATACATCGACCAGTATCAGCTCGACGTCATCCGGAGCAGGCTCAGTAGTTATCGGTCGACCGACATCTTCTATTCGGTCGACCGGTCCCATCTCAACCGGCCTTCTTTGCGTCGATCGGAAGGTTGACCGACCTGCACTATTTTGATCCATAACTTTCTGCACGGTTATCCAAATTAGATGATCTTGGAGTCTATGAAAAGCTAACAGAATTCTCTACAATATGGAATTAACATTCATCCAAAACTGATGATATCAATGACAATTATGTAATCAAAGTGTAGTGCATAAAGTTATCTATTTTTCTTTAAACTCTTTTTGCATTTCAACTTTAATCTTTCGAGATTTGTTTCATCAAAATATAATTTTATATGTCATTAAAACTTTGACCCAACACTTTGATTGTGCATTAATTTGTTATTGTGTGCTCACGATTATGCAAATAGTGTTAGGTGAATCATATTGTTATCCAATTTGCTCAAAATGCCCTTCCATCCTTTGATTTCAGTTGATGATGAATACATAATCATCAGTTCGGTCAACATCAAGCCGAATAAATTTGAGTCCTCTGCAAACATGGAGAAAGAACAAGTTTTCCCTGCTTGGCCCAAGCCATAAGAGAAAATAGAAAAAAATAACACAAAACATCATTGCAACTAAAACACAATTTACAAGGAAGAATCGCAGTACCTTCTATGAGTCTGGCCCTCTAGAAGTGCACTGCACTCCAACCAAAATGGGGACTTTCCTAACTGGAGCATAGCGAACACATCCGAGTACGATGTCAATGGCGGCAGCTTGAACCCACCACCACCGACTTCTACACCTACACCAGAGACCCCATAAGGCGTGGCAGCTACCAATCGCTTCCTCTTTGGGGAAGCGTTGGCACCACTTGCACGCCGCCGACAGGGCCTTCCTCCAGCACAACCTTTACTTTCAGGCCTTCCTGCTCCTTCTTGACCTCGACCTCTTCCTTCACGCAGAAATTGATCAAACCCCACTGTTCCAGGCAAGTGAAGAGCTTGCGGAGGCAGCCAATGTCACCGACGAAACACCTGCCGATGTCAGAGAAGGCTAGGCGGCGGAAGGGGTCCTCTCGGTACTTGGTGATGATGAAGTCATGGTACTCCTTGTATATCCTAGGGTTCCGGATGGCCGACGCCCCTTCGAAGAACTCCGACAGCGCCTTTCGCTCCGTCTCGTGGATCTCATCCCATGGGAACCAACCTGAGAAAAATCAAGCGATGCCCGACAGAGGAGAAGGTGGACTGGCGGGGGAAGGACGGCATGCACTCGCGTGCGGGGGAGGGAGCGGGGAAGACACTTGTGCATCCGCCGACGGAGGAGAAGGTGGACTAGCGCGCGTGTGACGAGGGTGACGAGGGGGGTTGTTGGGGGTGTTGTCCGGCGGCAGTGGGAGACCAGGATCCTGGGGGAGAGAAGGACAGGTGTGTCCGCCGCCGGCAGAGGAGAAGGGAGACTAGCGCACGCGCGGTGGCCGGGGGACGATGGTGCATCTGCCACCGGTGGAGGAGAAGGGGGAGTGCGCGGCACAGGGAGGAGGTGTTGGGGGGACATGGCCACGACAAAAGCCAGGGCTAGCAGCCAAAGATGGATTGTGAGGAGGAGGACGAAGAACCTTAGGGTTTTTCTATTTAATTTTATAACATGTTTTTTAATGATTTTTTTCTTTTTATTAAATTTTATCATATGTAATTAAGTTAACTAAATACATAAATTAATTTATTTTTTAAAATTGACGTTGCCTAAGAAATTAATGGAGAGAAATGTTTAGTTCCGCCAAATAAAATATTAATTGCACGCCTACTTAATCTTAATTTATAAATAATTAATGATGATAAAATTTAATAGTCATTAATGATCGGAATTTATTTTTTTAAGATGAGCAATTTTTCCTTTCGCTAATAATGTGTTTAATAATGTCCATATTTTTTTCTTGACACTATTGACTATTTTTAATGATCATTTTTTTGTCTCGACATTAATAGTTGGTCGTTAAGGATCCTTTTTCTTGTAGTGCTATTAGTTTTCTCCTTAGTTGTCTCATATCTTTCCAATTTATTGATAAAATGAAGCTATGGCAGGTTGATCTAATTAAATTTGCAAATAATGGAAAGAGTGCAAACAATGCTTGCAATCAATAACAATGTCAAGCGTGATCATCATCATCATCATCATCATCATCATCATCATCATCATCATCATCATCATCATTATCATAGATTTTATCTCCTAGAGATTTTATACATTTTTTATTTAATGTAGACTTTGTCTCACTGGATGATTATAATAAAACACATTCATCGATTCATCTTGTAATTATGATCATTCATAGTATTATGTTGCAAATATTACATATTTTAATCTAATTGTGGCTCTACATGCATATCATTGATAAAAAAAAATATTCCATCAAACTAGTGGCAAGAAACCCAAAAAACTAATAAACTAATTAGGAAACCATTCATTTTAAATAGTGTCATGGTAGTTCATTGCATTCCGACTTGACGTGTTATAGCCTCGTGCTACACCCATAGCAACCTATTGGAGTTCTAAAGAGGGAGAATGAGAGGAAATCAAGCTTAGGACAAAATTCTGGGTTTATATAGGTGGTTTTAGATTGTTTTCTGAATTGGGTTTGAGTATTTTATATTGGGGCTTTATTTGGGGTAACGATTTAATGGGATAACTTACCCTATTTTGATCTGTGGTTTTGATTCAAGCAATCATGACAAAGTTCCTGAGATCGAAGTCAAGAGCCATGCTCGAGCTTGAGGTGAACAACATGCACGAGTCTTCAAAGTGAAAGTATCAGCATGGATGGGTTTTCAAAGCATGGATGGGTTTTCAAAGCTTCACGGGGTCGATGGATGTGATCGAGCTCAAGGTTGTTGTCGTATATGATTTTTCTTGCTAACGTGTAAAGTTAATTTTAGATTGTAAGTACTATAAATTTACCTATATATTTTGTAAGTATTATTAAATGATACATATAGGTGTGTGTGTGTGTGTGTGAAAACACTTGACATAATAAAAGTATAAAAAAGGTTTATTTAACTAAGAAATAGGAAACAGTGGTGTTATTTATATGATGATTAGTATATTGTCATATATGGTTTTTCTTGTTGACACGCACAATTAATTCTAATTTTTAAGTACAACAAATTTACATATACATTTTGTAAGTATGATTAAATATTATATATATATAAACACTTGACTTAATAAAAGTATAATAAAAATTTAGTGAATTAAGAAATAGGAAATGATGGCATTACTTATGTGATAAGTGGTGTATGTTCACCTTTTTTTAATAATTCATGTAGTAGGATTCAATGGGGCATTCCATACTAAATGATAATAAAAATACTCAATATGATGTTTGAAATTTAGAACGTGAAAATGATGTTCTCATTAGGCAATCAATTATAAGACAGAAAATGAGGATACCAAAATTCAAAAGTTCAGATAAATATATTTTCTTAATGTTTATTTTGTATAAATATCTTTTTTGCAATCACCTTTTGTTTATTTATGTATTTTTCTCATGGGAGACCCTTCACGTCTCATATACCTATCTTTTAATCCCTTTTTCATTTGTTAAGTGTGTATTGCGTCTTTAAGGTCTTATTAGTTTTCTCCTTAGTTGCCTCATAACTTTCCAATAAACTTACTAATTTATCAATAAATACCTTTATGACAGGTATAATGAATTTATGGATCTAATTAAATTTGCAAATGATGGTAAGAATGTAGTCAATTCTTGAATTCAATAACAAGGTCAAGCATAATTTATTGAGGTTGAGGTTGTTGTCGTATATGGTTTTTCTAGCTGACACATAGAGTTAATTCTAGTTTGTAAGTATTCTAAGGTTACATTTTGTAAGTATGATAAGAAGATATATATATATATATATATATATATATATATATATATATAAGGGTTATTTCTTCAAACCACCCCTAAACTTTCACGATTTTCTAGATCTAACCCCAAACTACGAACATTTTTTGGGTCCTAAACTATCATGATTTTCTAATTTGGTCATTCCATCCAATTCCGTCAACACTTCTCGATTAATTTTGATTTTTTGGATTTGTGAAAAGACTATTATACCCCTGCCTTCGATGTCTTAAAGTCGTATGAAATAAGCAAAGGAAGACTATGACTTTAAGGCATCTAAGGCATGGGTATAATGGTCTTTTCACAAATTCAAAAAATTAAAGTTAACTGAAAAGTTGATGGAATTGAACAGAATGACAAAATTGAAAAAATCGCGATAGTTTAGGGACCCAAAAAATGAAGTTCATAATTTGGGGTTAGATCTGGAAAATTGTGATAGTTTAGGGGTGGTTTGAGGAAATAACCCTTATTTAAACATTTTGACATAATGAAAGTATAAAAAAAAGTTTTTTAAACTAAGAAATAGGAAACAATGGTGTTACTTATATGATAAGTAGTATATTCTTCTAGCTATGTTTGATTCAACAACCAAATTGGAACCACGACCTAGTGCTATAGTTTGGTTCTCCAAACATGACTGTTGATTCTGCATCCCAAGGAGGAACTAAAAGGTGGAACCAAGGTGTCATGTGCAATAGTTCCACTCGGCCCATTCTAGCAAAAAGCTAGAATCGGCCGTAAATTCATTTAGATAATCTATCATAGTAGTTCACTACCATCCAACTCGACATGCTATAGTCCCATGCTACACCCGTCTCAATCTGCGAGTGTTCCAAGGAGGGAGAATGAAAGGAAATGAAGTTTAGGACAAAATTCGGGGTCTATATAGGTGGCAATACATTGGGTTCTATTGGGGTAACAAGTTAACTGGATAAATTGGGGTCCTGCATGAGGTCGATGAACATGTTCGAGTTGGAGATTGTTGTCGTACATGGTTTTTCTCACTTATCGTATATGGTTTTTTCGTTGACACATAGAGTTAATTCTGGTTTGAAAGCATTATAAATTTACCTATACATTTTGTAAGTTTTATTTAATGATATATATAAACATTTGACATTATTAAATTATAAAAAAGTTTCTTAAACTAAGAAATAGGAAATGATGGTGTTACTTATATGATAGCTAGTATATTTGTATAGTCTCAAGTTCACATTTTTTTTATAATTCATGTTGTAGGCTTCATCGCTACAAAGGCATGTGACTCAATCAATCTAGATTATATGGGCATTCCATACTAAATCATGTTCTCAAGAGGCAATCAATTAAAATAAGAAAATGCAAAATTCAAAAGTTTAGAAAAATATATTTTTTCTTAATGTAAATTTTGAATAAATATCTATGTCACAATCACCTTTTCTTTGTTTAATATATTTTTCTTGTATATGTTCTTTCCGCAACTTCTCATATACCTATTTTTCAATCCCTTTTTCATTTGTGAAGCCCATGTTGTGTCTTTAATTTCCTATTAGTTTTCTCCTTAGTTTTCTCATAACTTTCTAATTTATCGATAAATGAACTTATGCCAGGTATAATGAATTAGTTGATCTAATTAAATTTGAAAATAATGGAAAGAGTGCAAACAATGCTTGCAATCAATAACAATGTCAAGCGTGGCTTTGGCAGTGAAAATAATTATTCCTAAATACATTTATTATTATTATTATTATTATTATTATTATTATTATTATTATTATTATTATTATTATTATTATTATTATTATTATTATTATTATTATTATTATTATTATTATTATTATTATTATTATTATTGTTGTTGTTGTTGTTGTTGTTGTTGTTATTATCATCATCATCATCATCATCATCATCATCATCATCATCATCATCTCCTAGAGATCTTATACATTTCTTATTTAATGTCGACTTTGTCTCACTTGATGATTATAATAAAATACATTTATCAATTCATCTTATAATTATGATCATTCGTACAAATTATGTTACAAATATACTACATATTTTAATCTAAGTGTGGCTCTACATGCATATCATTGATAGGTGAAAATATTGCATTAAACTAGTGGCAACAAGCCCTATAAACTAATAAACTAATTAGGAAACCATTCATTTTAAATAATCTATCATAGTAGTTCATTGCATTCTGACTTGACGTGATATAGTCCCGCGCTACACCCACAACAACACATTGGAGTTCCAAAGAGGGAGAATGAGAGCAAATCAAGTTTAGGACAAAATTCTAGATTTATATAGGTGATTTTAGATTGTATTCTGAATGGGATTTAGGTATCTTATATTGGGACTTTATTTGAGGTAATGAGTTAATGGGATAAAGTACCTTATTTTGATTTGGGGTATTGCATCGAGTAATCTCCATGCTAAAGTTCCAGAGATCTAGGTCAAGAGTCGTGCTAGAGCTTGAGGTGAACAACATGCGTGAGTTTTCAAAGTGAAATATCAACATGCATGAGTTTTCAAAGCTTCACGGGGTTGATGGATGCGATCTAGCTCAAGGTTGTTGTCGTATATGATTTTTCTCGCTAACACAGAGTTAGTTTTACTTTGTAAGTACTATAAATTTACCTACAGATTTTAAGTATTATTAAATGATACATATAGGGTTTTGTGTGTAAACACTTGACATAATAAAAACTACAAAAAAAAGGTTTATTAAACTAAGAAATAGGAAAGTGTTATGTCATATATGGTTTTTCTTGTTGACATGTAGTGTTAATTCCAATTTGTAAGTACTACCAACTTACCTATATATACATTTTGTAAGTATGATTAAATATTATATATCTAAACACAACTTAATAAAAGTATAATAAAAAAATTATTAAATTAAGAAATAAGAAATGATGGCATTACTTATGTGATAAGTGGTGTATTAGTCTAGTCTTAAGTTCACTTTTTTTTATAATTCATGTTGTAGGATTCACCACTAAAAAGGCGTGCGACTCAATCAATCCATTTTAGACAAGGCATTCCATACTAGATGACAATAAAAATACCCAATATGATATTTGAAATTTAGCACGTGAAAATGATGTTCTCATTAGGCAATCAATTATAAGGCAAGAAAATGAGGACACCAAAATTCAAGAGTTCAGATAAATATATTTTCTTAATGTATATTTTGTATAAGTATCTTTTTTCCAATCACCTTTTGTTTATTTATGTATTTCTCTTGTGGGAGTTCTTGTCCTGCCCTTAACTTCTCATATACCTATATTTAATCCCTTTTTTCATTTGTTAAGTGTGTGTTGTGTCTTTAAGTTCATATTAGTTGTCTCCTTAGCTGTCTCAGAACTTTCCAATAAACTTACAAATTTATTAATAAATACACTTATTAGAGGTATATGAATTTATGGATATAATTAAATTTGCAAATGATGGTAAGAATACAGCCAATCTCTGCATTCAATAACAAGGTCAAGTGTTCGCGGTGAAAATAATGCTTCATAAATACCTTATGTCATAAATGATTGAACTTATTGTTATCTTATTTTTAAAAAAAAAATTGACTGAAAATGATATTAATTAAAGGATGGTTCATCATTTATCCTTATTTGGATGAAAATTTTAATAACATCCATTTCTTACAAGTTAACAAAACTTAATTACTAATTGGGACTAAATGGAGGAAACATTTTTTACTCTCTATTAACTTTCTTGCATACAAATCTTTTCATTTCATTTCTCTTTTGCCCCATTCACCTTTATCCAAACTTTCCTTCCTCTCCATCCTCCTCATTTATGCAAATGGACCATAAAACTTAGTCCTTTGATAATCTATGATTAATAAAGAATCATAATTAACATCTTCTAACTTTTATGTGTGAAATTGAATTAAATACTTTCTCGGTACTAAATAAAAGATACATGATTGATTCAATTATTGGCAACTTTAAGTTCCTAAAGAAAATATCATTAAGTTCCAAACCTCGAAAGTATTATTGTTAAGAAAAAAAGTTCACATTTGTCTTCTATTAAATAAATCCTAGTAATAAATAAATAAATGAACATATGAATATATGAAACTTTTGATTCAAAGTTGAAACATGTTGATGGAATGTGAAAGACAACCATGTTAGAAGTTGATTTGTGATTGGGAGCTCCCAACTGATGGACAATTTGAAAGGATTCCTTCCCTAGCCGCATCATAAACATTAGCTGGCAACACCATGATCACTATGAATGGTCATGCAACAATCATCTTTGAGGTTTCAAAGATTGTACCCTAGTTGTCAGCCAATGCATATGCATCCATGAAGTGTTTAGGAGATTTCGGCTCATGTTCTAATCACAAGCTACACCTTCCAATGCCAAAATATAACCGAGTTAGTAGAAAACTAAGATCTCCCATTTAATTGATGTGATTATAATATCCAACATTATTATTATTCATGTAATGTCAATTAGGGATGCTAATTTGAAATTTATTATTCACAAGATTTTACTCTAACAAAATTATTCTTGAATACTATCAAACCGACATTTTAACACAAGTTCCAGCTACAATTATCTATATTAGAGAATTAACCAATACTAGTAGGCATGTTGTTCAACATTTATTCTTTCTTTTCCAATATGTTATGTATATAGTGGTCCTCTATTTTGATGTGCTTCCTAGGTCCAAGCAAAATTTCTCATATGATCATCCCAAACTAGGCCAACTAAAAAAATTAGCATTTTTACCTAGTAAATGCAACCAAACCAAAATCAGAGCCACTATCCTTAAATCCATATAACCATAATTGAAACATGGTCATCCCAAACTAGGACAACTAAAAAAATAGTATTTTACATAGTAAAAAATGCAACTACACCAAAATCAAAGCCACTATCTTTAAAACCCTATAATCATAATTGGAACCTAGTCATCCTAAATTAATAATCCATAATTTAGGAGTTTGAGACCGTAGCAGCCTCGTACTCATTTTACAGCAAAGTAAAAATTGATCATAGTAAAAGCGACAAGACCATAGCAAGCTCTCTCTCAATCCAGCTCAAACATGGGATTATAACCATGCCATAGCAACTTGAGCTTGACCATAGCACTGCTATTATGATCGTAGACTGTCATTATTGTTTAATTAATGTCTTGAAACATTATTTGTTTATTTGTATAAATCATTGATCGAATTTAGGTATTAACCCAAGATGTTTACGCTCATGATTATGTCAAACCTTGTATGATGCATGACATTTACCTAGACATTGTCATAATTATGTCAAAATGTGAAAATATTATCTAAATATTTGATGTATTGATAATGAATAATCATCAATTGAAAATATGTTCTTATCACTTTAAAAGCAAGATAAAAGAAAGTTCTTACATTTTATTTATGTGTTTCTCAAGAACAAAATTCTATCGCCCATGATGCGAACTTAGAAACACTAGCAAGCGCACTAACCATTCAAGTAATAAAATGATGGGTATAAGTATCATCCTCACGAGGACAAGAAATAATTAATAACTTCTCTTACTTATAAACTGAAAAAAGATAATAAATTTGTGTTTTGTGAAAATAAGAAGAATAAATATAGATTTATGATCAATGGGGTTTAAAAGTACAGAATTGATGAATAGGATTTATCTTGATTAATTCCACTACTCATGTATGAAGTCTTAGACAAAAGATGATGGATTAATAAAGTAAAATTTCCAAATTGATTTAACCAATATTGCAGGCTTTAAATCCTATTTTGAAATCAACAAAAGAGATTAATCCTTTCGATTTTTAATCTAATTTATTAAATTTCAAAACGCATTCAACTGGAATATAAAGTTCAGGGCTTTTTCAAGTCATCTTAACAGTAACACAATTGGGTCTCTTGCGATTTCCTCAAAAGTCGCATGCAAGAGAAAAATCAGAGAAAATTTCTAGAGAATCTTAAGACTTCTTTTCAGATAATAAAAAGATTCAAAGGAACCAATCTTAGACAACAATTAATAAAATTATTAAACATACTATTGATCTATTAACTAATTGTATGAAGACTTCATAAAGAATAGGGTTCAATCAAGAAAATCCTAAAGAACTACTCCATAAAACTAGAGTATATCAATCTAAATAATGTTTCAGAAAAATGATAGAGAATAAGAGGAACTACTCCTAGTTCTACCGTGCTCTCTTAAGTTTCTGGCAGAATTTAGTTGTAGCCTCTGATCGCCTTCACCAAGCTTTCAATCATTGATTTGTACCCTCAAAAGATGTTCTTCTAGTTGATTTGGAATCTCCTTAAATAGTTTTTCTCGTAGCATGGCTCAACAACCCGAAATCTTATAAAAAACATGGATAAAAATGGCCTGAAATACTACCATCACGGTCGTGATGTTTAAGTGGCACGACCGTGACAGAAAGAAGATTCCAGCCTTTTGTTGCGTATGGCCGTGACTTTCTTCTGCACGGTCATGACGGAGCATGTTTTGTCGCCAGACAGCAGCATGGTCGTGATTCTTCATCGCATGGCCGTGACAGAATGATATGCTTCTAACCTTTTTCGCACGGGCGTGAAGCTGGACAGAACAATCGTGACAGAGCGTGCTTCATGTCTTCATGTGGCACGACCGTCAATAAGCATGGCATGGCTATGACAAGTGCTCTGAGTTGATTTCCTTGATTTTTTTCGTCCAAATTCCAACGTATTTCCATTCTCTGTCATAAATTTAACCAAGCTTAGGTAATAATAAATCTCAAGAGAACTTCTTTGTATTTACAATAATTTTTCCACTTTAAAACACCAAAGACTCCTAAAATTAAAATAAATTGGCCTAACAATTATGCATGAATTTCGTGCATCAAATTCTCTCAAGATAGATATTTTGCTTGTCCTCAAGCAATTTTGTCAGACAAGCCTTCGCTCCATTGTAGTATCCAATACTTTTCTCTTATTGCTCTTTTACACAGCTATCACCGGAATATCTTTTTTCAATCCAAGCCCAGCCTTACAAAATCCTCAATCTTCAACCATATCCTTCCTGCATCATTTACATATAATATTCATCCATCTCATAAAAGTATCAATATTGAACCACAAATCTTTTATGAGCTTATTTTCATACTACTATCACACATTTCAGCATTAGTATTTTTATTTATTTTTTCTTTCAAGAATTTAGTAATCCTCCATATTGCACAAAGTGGTCCATGTAATGGGCTTTCGATCGATGGATCCCATAGCATATGCTCTTAGGTCGCCAGGCAAGAATCCCCTATGGGTCTAATTACCCGGACACACTAAGGTTCCAGAAGGTACTTTATACTTTTCACTTAATTGTTGGAGCTCAACTAGCCCTCTTTTCATTTTCATTTTAATAGTAAAATTATATAGCATAATTATAAGATCCAAAAAGACTTAATGTTTTCAAGAAAGATACAAATATAATCAGGACCCATATCATAGTAGATGAATTCAGAAGTGCATAATTAAAGAGTAGATTCTTTTGCTCGACAACAAACTCCTACCAATTCCCATTGTTCTGGTGATAACTAATAAAAAGAGCAGTAATCGAATTGCATAGAATAAGAAATGCCCTGACACCCCCCCCCCCCAAGCTAGAACAACTAAGAGAAGAAAAATACATAACTGGGAAAATGTAAAGGAGAAGAAACGACCAAGGCTTAGTCTTTTGGAGGTGGCGATGGCGAGAATGGTGTTCTGCGGCCAAATCTGTGATCTGTGTCTGCATCATATGTCATGAATAAATAGAAATATGGTAAGGCTTAGTCTTTGCCGTGATCGAGACAGAATGAATATCTTTCAGGTCTTGAGAACGATTGAGTATTTCATTAGGCCCGCATGCCTTGCGTTTACAATCATAACCGAAGTTATTCCTGAACATGAGCACAACTAAGTTAAAATCAAATATATTCCAAAACTAAGAAACTAAGAGAAGTGAAGAGAAAAGGGTTTAGGCAGTGTAGTTTTAAGATATAGTCGTTACCTTGACTTTCAGCCTTGTCGCTTTCAAGGGTCTAGTAGGGGTATTGAGTGGCCACTTATTAAGGTGATTGCATTCACTTGCTCTCTTGAATTTTTCTCCATATTGCTAGGCAAGCTCTCTGGCTGTCTTTCGGATACTATGTTTGCCAATTGCCCAATTTGAGTTTCTAAGTTTCTGATTGATGCATCCTGATTAGTAAACTTGGTCTCCACACTAAGGATGAACTTTGATAGAATATTTTCCAAATCACTCTTAGGTTCCGTATAAGGTTGATAAGCAGGGGTTGTGCTGGACCCCTATTATTCACCAAGAGTAATTAGGAGGAGTCCTTAGCCCTATGTTGTACGAATTTCCTCCAACATTGTTCGTGAAAGCATTATTAGAAACAAAGTTAGCATCATCAAAATTTTGTTGATTAAAATTCATACCTTCTTGGCATTCATGATTATGATGTCCTCCTTCACACGTCACATGTGATGTTCGAAACCTTGTTGACAGATCTTTGAGTCATCAACATATACATTTTCTTTGCTAAGGCATCTAACTGGGCTTGAATGTGAGTAGCCTTACCAATTTGATAAAGTCCACCTATGAGTTTTGCCAATTGTTCAAGGCAAAATTGTCGAATAACTTATAAAGATCTTCAGTAGATCTAACAGCAATGGTTCCTCTAATAGCAATGTCAACCTTGTCCTTTATCTCTGTTGATGCTCCATTGTAAAAGTATTGGATTTGTTGGTAAAGAGGCATGTTATGATTTGGAACTTTACTGGCGAGATCCTTGAATATATCCCAAGCTTTATGCATAGATTCTATGTTCTGCTGGAAAAAAGAAGAAACTTCATACAAACATCTAGCAGCTTTGTGTGGTGGACAATATTTGTTAATAAACGCTTGACGCATGTCGTCCCAAGTCCTTATGGTTCCAATGGGTAATCTAGTAAGACAAGTGTAAGCTTTTCCTCTCAGAGAAGAGGGAAAAAGCCTTAGCCGAACTGCATCATCAGTTACGTCTTCAAATTTGAAAGTTGAGTATAATTGAATAAATTTAGTGATGTGGCTAAATGGATCCTCATCTTTATCTCGTCCAAATTGTGTGTTTGATATCATTTAAATTGTCCCCTGCTGAATTTGAAAATTGTTAACATCAATTTCAAGAAGTGTAATACTCCCTCTTTCATTAGCCAGTGGTCTCATAGTATAGTCCTTCATTGTTCTGTACACGGGTGGAAGTGGTGGTGGTTGGTTCTCATTGTGCCTTTGTTGATCTGTCATTTTAACAATAGTGGTAATTTTCTTCTCTCTGTCTTAGGGTCAAACACCACTGGTCCGCCTGAACTTCGTGTATTATGCCTATGTCCCAAGGCACTAGTGCTAGAACTCTCCAGAATGTGTGGATTATAAACTATTCAATTCCTACAATCACACCAATGAAAATGAATGATAATAATTCTTAGATTAATAAGTAAGATAAGCAATTAAATATTAACTAGTCCCCAACAACGGTGCCAAAAACTTGATGCGAACTTAGAAACACTAGTAAGCGCACTAACCATTCAAATAATAAAATGATGAGTATAATATCGTTCCCACAAAGACAAGAAACAATTAATAACTCCTCTTACTTATAAACTGAGAAAATATAATAAATTTGTGTTTTGTGAAAATAAGAAGAATAAATAATATAAATATAGATTATGATCAATGGGGTTTAAAATTATAGAATTGATTAATAGGATTTATCTTGATTAATACCATTACTCATGTATGAAGTCTTAGACAAAAGATGATGAATTAATAAAGTAAAATTCTCAAATTGATTTAATCAATATTGCAGGCTTTAAATCCTATTTTGAAATCAACAAAAGAGATTAATCATTTTGGTTTTTCATCTAATTTATTAAATCTTGAAACACATTCAATTGGAATATAAAGTTAAGGGCTTTTTCAAGTCACCTTAATAGCAACACATTTTGGTCTCTTGCGATTTTCCCAAAAGTGGCATACAAGAGAAAAATTAAAGAAAATTTCTAGAGGATCTTAAGACTTTTTTTCAGATATAAAAAGATTCAAAGGAACCAATCTCAGGCAACAATTAATAAAAATTATCAAACATGTTATTGATCCATTAACTACTTGTACAAAGAATTCATAAAGAATATGATTCAATCAAGAAAATCCTAAAGAACTACACCATAAAACTAGAGTACATCAATCTAAATAATGTTTCAGGAAAATGATAGAGAACAAGAGAAACTACTCCTAATTCTACTGTCCTCTCTCGAGTTTTCGACAGAACTTCGTTGTAACCTCTGACGGCCTTCAACCTTTGATTTCTGCCCTCCAAAGATGTTCTTCCAATTGATTTAGAGTCTCCTTAAATAGTTTTTCCCGTAGTATGGGTCAACAACCTAAAATCTTATAAAAAATGTGGATAAAAATGGCCTGAAATACCGCCGTCATGACCGTGATGTTTAAGTGGCACGATCGTGACAGAAAGAAGATTCCAACCTTTTATCGCGTACGGCCTTGACTTCCCCCTGCACGGCCGTGACAGAGCATGTTTTGTCCCCAAACAGCAGCACAGCCGTGACTCTTCATCGCACGGCCGTGACAGAACGATATGCTTCTAACCTTCTTTGCATGAGCGTGAAGCTGGAAAGAATGACCGTGATAGAGCGTGCTTCGAGTCTTCATGTGGCACGCCTGGGAATAAGTATGGCACAACTGTGACAGGTGCTCTGACATGATTTCCTTGATTTTTTCGTCCAAATTCCAGTGTATTTCCATTTCCTATCATAAATTTAACCAAGCTTAGGTAATAACAAATCTCAAGAGAACTTCTTTGTATTTACAATAATTTTCTCATTTTAAAACACCAAAGAATCCTAAAATTAGAATAAATTGGCCTAACAATTATGCATGAATTTCGTGTATCAATCCACTAATTGGACAAAGTAGAGCACAAAATATTTTATGGATCATTAGTCAATATGATGACGAGGAATTAATTTTTCAAAAGTTAAAATCATGAATAACATATGATAAAGATAAATCCATGTGAGGTACATACTTTAAAGTATTATTATATTATATAAAAAGAAAGATGAAGAACTAATAAGTGATTTTAAGTGCTACAAAAAAATCTTATGAGATTACATGATGATGCCATAAAAGGATGAAAGAGATAAAAACAAAAATAAGCCTCGCAATATTAACTTATGCCATGTTATTTGACAATGTGATGTTTACTTATGTTTCTTATCGTTGATGAATGTATGACATGTTGTCATGCTACATAGAAGTTATGCTCTATGAAGATAGATATGACATGTACTACCATGTTATAAATACTTTACATATTCGAACTTGGATAGATTTCTATTTATCATTGATTCATGCTAGTAACCACGAGTTGGCATAGGATGCACATCTCTAGGCACAATAATGAAGCATGATTCTTGTAGAAAGGGGTTCATAAATCTTTTGACGTTACGGATGCATGTTGACCATTAGACATTATTCTAATTAAATAATCATTTTAATTTAATCTTCCACTATGTTATATTATTTTAATGTTAACACGAGCGGACATGATGCTTTAAAATCCCCCTTTAACACCTAGTATATAGCGTGGATTTCTGGGTTTTATAATAATCTGTTTGTGATCAAAACTTTGGATTTTCATTTGCTACCGAAGTTCGTTGATGCTCAGAGTTTTGTTGCTGGATTTCCTTCTTATACTCATTCTCCCTGCAAGGTACAATAATAGCTTGTGTGGGTTGTTTCCCCCTTTTATAGTATTTTTTATTATTTTATTTTTTTATTTAACACGGAGAAGAGAAAATATGTAATTTCCCTGTCGAAAAGGCTAACTCAATGGTGCCACTCAATTTTATGACTTGACTTTTTCTTTTACTTTGATGCTTACATCAGTAGAAGATTAATTTAGAATATTATTTTATAATAACAGAAGCATTCTATATAATATCCAATCCAATGACTCGTAGTGATGACATACAACTATACAATAATAGTCCATAAATCCATGTGCATGTCATCCTTCAAATGAGCTAGCAATAATCTTCTCATTCTGCATGGATCCAAATATATGAGAGAAACCCAATGAACATACACTCTAAGGTCATCCTATGAATCATATCAATAACAATAAACATATGCATAATTATAAGTAATATCAATAATGTCATGTCCATGAACTTCAATTATGCAATATTCATCAGTCATAAAGATTAATTGGTTGTAATCAACAATTCAATTATCTTTTAACATCAACCATAAAAGTTGTCACTAATAATTTAATTAACTTTAACATAAAGCATAAATGTTGCAATTATCTTTTCTTATATTTCAACCATAAAGGCTGCAATTTGATTATTCTTATAACTTTTAATCCTTCAATTAACTTCAATCATAAAAGTTGCTTCAATCACAATGGCTCATTTTTCTTATTCTTTAATTTTGATCCTTCAATTAGCTTCAACCATAAAAGCTGCTTCAACTACAAATGCTCCTTCAAGCACTTATTATTTGTTCTTATCTTTGGAATTATCATTCAATAACAAGGATTGCTTCAACTATATAGACTACTTTGAGAGTTTTTTTAATTTTAAATCAATTACATATTTTATCTAGTTTATCCTATAATGTACATCTTTACTTTCCTCTTAATTCATTTTACAATCATAGATGCATAAATCATCAATCAATATATTATAGTTATATAATCATACTAACACAATTAGACTGAGGTCTTCCTTCTGCTCTGATCAATATCTTCTTTGCTCGATAGTGCAGCTATGTGTCATGATAGGACAATAAGTCCATATCCAACACCACGTCGTAGTCTTTGATCGGGATGATAATCAGGACCGCCGAGAACTTTTTGCCTTCCACCTTGACTGGCACTCAGGATGTACTTCTAGGTGATGATGAATCTCATAGGTGTAACGATGTCGAGTAGAAAACCAATAACTTGTGCTCATGCTCAATAATGGAGCAAATTGCTCCGAGATTAACTAGTGTGTCACACCTGAATTAAAGAGTATAGAAGTATGAATGCCATCAACTTTAAGCATACATTGGATGGTGTCGTTTGTCCTCTATTCTTTAGTAAGCCTCATGTTGTAAGCTTCTTTAGTAAGCCTCATGTTGCAAGCTCGATCTTGCACCACCTTTAGTGGCTCATCATTGCACGAAGGAGTAGGTCTAACGCACCTTGATTCCTTACATTCACGGGTGAAGTGGTCCACCTTGCCACAGTTCAAGCAAGCTCTCGTCTTTCAACAATACTCATCGGGATGTAGTCGATTTGCAGTAGGTGAAGGGCTTTTGTGGTTCTATTCTTTCTGGATACGTCTTGCCCTATTTCTATTGCCTCGGCGATGATTGTCTCTTCAATCGTCGTGTGTACGATATCTAATTACATAGTGATTATATTGTCCAGATGCTAGGTTTTGCTGCTGCTGAACTTTTGCATGGTCACCATCTTCTAGATAGATGATGAATTCTTTAGCAAATTGTAGAGTATGGTAGTTACTTCCCTTCACTCTTTCTCGTAGACTAGGCTTGAAGCCATCAACTCAATGTTTCACACGATCTTGCTCAATCCAAAGACATACACTCAATACGTAGGGTCACTCATACTAATATGAATTATATCAATAACAATAAATATATGCATAATGATAAGAAATATCAATACTATCATATCCATGAACTTCAATTATTAATTATGCAATATTCATCGGTCATAAATATCAATTGACTGTAATCAATAATTCAATCATCTTCTAACGTCAACCATAAAAGTTGTCATTAATAATTCAATTAACTTTAACATCAATCCTAAAGGTTGCAATCAATTATCTTTTCGCATACTTCAATCATAAAGGATACAATTTGATTATTCCTTTATCTTGTAACTTTTTAATCTTTTCATTAGCTTTAATAATAAAGACTGCTTCGAGCACAAGGATTGTTTTTACTTATTCTTTAACGATCCTTTAATTAACTTCCACCATAAATACTGCTTCAATCACAAGGACTGCTTCAACCACAAATCTCATTATTATTTGTTCTTATCTTTGGAGTTATCCTTAAACTACAATAGCTGCTTCAACCATATAGGCTACTTTGATAGCTCTCCCAATTATAGATTAATTACATCTTTTCTCTTATTTAACCTATGACGTCTATCTTTACTATCCTCTTAACTTTTTTTGCAATCATGAATGTATAAAAGCATCAATCTATATATCATAGTTATAGAATCAATACTATCACAATTAGGTCAAGATCGTAATAATATGATCAGATACAATTAATAACATAATCATTACAATTAAACATACTTTAATATATTAACAACGATTTTCTATCTACGAAACCTGGCCCACGTTGAGGGAAACTCGGATCGTGTTTTCACAATCCAACTATAATAAAGTTTTCATAGAACCCGAGTCAGGTACAATAGTCTTTCAAGGAGTCATATTTTTGACACGTCTTTTTTATCTCGTTTCTATACGATTAACTATTAAATTTTATTCACAATTCATTCATGGGTTATTTCCATAAACCTCCACTAAATTATCACAATTTTCCGTATCTAACATCAAATTACGAACTTATTTTTTTGTATCCCTAAACTATTATCACTTTTTCCACTTTAATCCTTCCATCTGTTACATTTTTTGTTACATTTGCTTTTTTTATTTATGAAAAGACTATATTACCCTTCATCACTTAACACATCAAATAAATAAATATAATAAAAAAATGTTCGACTATGGTGAAGAAAAGGTATTAATATTCACCTCCCGGTAGTCAAACATTTTTTCTTTTTAATATTTATTATTTTGTCTATTATGTGACAAGGGATAATTTAGTCTTTTCATAAATAGAAAAAAGCAAATGTAACAAAAAAAGTAACATAAGTGGACGGAAGGGTTAAAGTGAAAAAGTCGAGATAGTTTAGGGATATAAAAAAATAAGTTCGTAGTTTGAGGATGCGTGCAAAAAAATATGATAGTTTAGGAGAGGTTTATTAAAATAACCCTTCAGTCATACTATACTTCAAACGTAGGACAAGAGTCCTAAGGTCTATACCAATAAAAATAGTCAATATAGGGATCCCATACATATCTTAAGTTGGCTAAAAAAATTAATTATGAATCCTATTGTTTGTATGCTTTACGAATGTCAAACTTTGATCGACGATTCCTCTCTGATGACGTCTAAAACTCGTGAACAATATTTGGATGATGATCTCTTATGTGAGAACTTCAAAGCCAACCGTCTATCTAGAATACCTCAATTCAAGTGTAAATGAGGACAAAAGTAGAGCTCGTGGAGCTGAAAATTATAGAGGCTTATAATGATTTGCAGTCATCTTTTAATGTCTATTTATAATTGTACAGTGGCGGAGCCAGACTTAATTTGTAGGGGGTTCACAAATAATTTTAAAAATGTTTAAATTATTATTGACATAAATGATAAAATTTTCATAATTTTTTTCAATTATAATGCATAAAAGTATTAATTTTAGTTATCAAAATCATGTCAACTTTGTATTTGAATATGAAAAAAATTATGTATAAAGTGACATGATCAAAAAAATATTAGTGATATAAATAGTACAAAAAAATATATTTTATCATGTAATTATACAATTTTAGTTTTGGGACTAAATATAATTACTAAAAATATTATTCTAGTTTTCTATGCAATATAAAAATATAATATGGACAAATGTATAATTTAAAAAAGAAATATATTTTTCATGATAATTGGTATAATTGTGTCCCATATGTTTACGATGATAATAAAAAAAATAATTTTATTATCGAATAAAAAGTAAGAAAATTGATGTGTTAGCATATTCAATTAATAAGATCATTAAATATATTATCCTAATGATATATTAATGATACTTTATATATATATATATATATGAAATTATATAATTTAAGCTAACTGAGATAAAAGAATAATTAAGAAATATATTATTTTATTTAACTATGCAATACTATAATACTCTATAAAAAGTATAATAAGAAAAAATATATAATTTAAGAGAGATAATATTTCTTATAGTAATTAATCTAATATGCTTCTTATTATAATAAAATAAATTGTATTTCTTATAAAACCTAGCAAGAGAAAAATAATCTAACTAAACACTGTAGCAGCAAATGATCGAACATGCGACCTCAACTATGCCACCTAGACAAACAGACGTATTTGTACAATATGCTACTACTAAATAATTTATCCAGTCGATGCATGTGCAGTCACTGGCACCCATGTGTGGCTCTGCCTGTACGTTAGGATTTTGTCTTCTATTGAACTTTGAATTAATCTTGAGTTAATCATAATCATTTATTATTAATTAATCATCTAATAATTACTCAAATTTGATTAATTACCACATAATCGTACTTATAACAATTCACCTCCACTCAAACTCTATCTTATTTCTTTCAAGTTCTTCTCAATTTTTCATTAATTTTGGAATTAAATAATTCAAATTAATAGCATATTGATTTCAACAATATTTTTTAATAAAATATTATATATTAAATTCTAAAAAAATCAGGTGATTACAAAATGATAGTTGGATGTCATGTCATTCTATTACAAATTTCAGATGACTATAATATAAAATCATTAAATGACTTTTCAATTATAAAATAAACTTCAATAATCGAATTGGAAATGAATATATAGTTCGATGATGTTTCTTGAAATTCAATCTTTTCTTTTTCAAAATGGTCATCTGTCAATCTCCAATATAAAGGGAAGTACAATTTGGTTTGACATGGAATCATACCATGACGTTGTTGATCTGATTTTTATAAGAAAGGAGAACATTGTCAACTTGAAACAAGATTATTAGATCAAAATGTGTTGATATGGCTCATGTTCAATGCAAAAAAAAAAAAAAACTATATGACAAACTTCATAACTATATAACTGCCTTATCAAATAATTTAAAATGTGATATAAAAATTTCTATAACACTAGATCAAGTTAATTGAGAATATATGCAACAAAAATTATACAAAATACGAATAAATTTAAATCGTTCGATAATAATTATATGATTAAAATTAAATTTAATAAATTAATATTAAATTTAATAAAAGTTGAATATCTATTGGTTGCATATTTGTTCCACGAAACATTGGTTACATGCGACCTTGTATATGTGTTTTTATTTTCTAAAGTACTTTTTAAAAATATTGTATATAAATTTTGATTAAAAGAAAGTAATTTTCACAGCTATAATTACCCAAATAAATCGAATTTATGGTCGGAAACAATAACCACAGATCGCTGATTGTTTGTGTGTGACCCAATGATGAGCTGGACCCCTCGTTGACGTCCTGTCTATACCATTCTTCGCCACGTGGCTCCTCTCCGTGTTCGGGGGAAGTTGTGGGTGTGTTCTCCGGCCTCGATACCACCTCGTCATCTCTTAGCCCTCACCCTCACCTGGTTTAGAAAAAGCCTCCAACAAGAGATCGATCAGTCGAGCTGCGGAGAGGTGCACCACCGCACGGCTGCTTGCTTCCTGTGGACGAACGACGACGAGGAGAAGATAAGAAAACAAGGTCCTTTTTCTTGTCCCCTTCGTTGTTAGTTTTCCTCTTATTCTCGATGTATATGTTATCTCGATTTCTTTTGCCGTCTTTCATTTTAATTAGATTTCTTTAGATCTCGGAGCGCCGTTTCTTAGTTTGATTTCTAATTCCCCTTTTTCGAATTATTCCTGAAGTTTTGTTTCTTCCTTTTTACAGTCTATATCGAAGATTTCCTTTTTTGCCGTTCCCTTTCTTTTCATATAATTAATTGGACATTCGGCTGCCTGCTGTTGGATATTAAGCTTTCACATATCAACAATTCGGATCCCTTTCTGTTAATTGTAATTTAAAAAAAAAACTAGCATCTGCCAGTGATCCGGAGAAAACGAAGAAGCGCAAAAAATAGATCTTTTGGTGCTATTTTCTTTGGGAAGAAGATTCACGCGGCGAAGAGCTTACTGTGGCAATGAAACAACAACAACAAAGCCTTATCCCACTAGATGGGGTCGGGTACATGGATCGACGTCAATTCGTTGATTCATGTTCATATGTCGGGGCCTAACACAACCCTCCTCCTTTATCCGGACTTGGGACCGGCTATAAAACATAGGCGGAGTTCCATTTAGAATAGAAGCACGCTCAAAATTGAGATACATATAGGTTAGAAGAAATTTACATCTGAGAGACCCTTCATTGCATGAAGCATCTCAGTTTCTCCGTCTCCCCAATAGATGCTAACCACCCTGTAAGGATATCCATGGTAACGTAGTCTGGTTTGCACCCTTGCAATTTCATTTTATTCATAAACTCAAAGGCCTTTTCTGTCATATTCCTTTCATAGAGGGTTAAATTGAACTTTTTTTGGTTTGTTTCAGATAGCTGTAAATTTCTATCTGCAGATAAAAAATGTGACGAATCTCAAGCACTAGAAGAATATCTAACTAATTCGAAATTAGTTTTGTTTAAAATTGCTGTAAACACTAAAAAGCCACACTTTTGTGTGTCCATTTGTTTGATTGCTTGTGCTGTTTCTACATATGCTGGAAATAAATTTGCGATCTAATATGAGTAGATCCGGGAAGAGAGAGGATGGCTGAAACCCCGCGCGATGAGAATGTGTACATGGCGAAATTGGCCGAGCAGGCAGAGCGGTATGAAGAGATGGTAGAGTTTATGGAGAAGGTGGTGAAATCTATAGAGGGTGAGGAGCTCACCATTGAGGAGCGCAACCTCCTCTCTGTTGCATACAAGAACGTCATCGGTGCTCGCCGTGCCTCCTGGCGTATCATATCCTCCATCGAACAAAAGGAAGAGAGCCGTGGCAATGACGACCATGTCGCTCTCATCAAAGACTACCGCGGCAAGATTGAGACTGAGCTTAGCAAAATCTGTGATGGTATTCTCAAGCTGCTCGATTCCCACCTTGTGCCCTCGGCGAACTCTGCTGAGTCCAAAGTTTTCTATCTCAAGATGAAGGGTGACTATCACAGGTTCGAGATTGAATGTTGTAGCTAGTTGAGTGCTAATGTTTAAGATCATATGAACATGTTATATATTTGCAGTTTACTGCATTTGATTTGATAATCTGCAGGTACCTTGCAGAATTCAAAACTGGATCTGAGAGGAAAGAAGCTGCTGAGAACACACTGTTGGCTTACAAATCAGCTCAGGTGGATACACTGATTTCATATTCCCTTCTAAATAACTTTTACACAATAGTGACATCCAATTCCTTTGTCAACTTTACTGTAGGATATTGCATTGGCTGAACTTGCTCCTACTCATCCTATTCGACTTGGACTGGCACTTAACTTTTCAGTTTTCTATTATGAGATCCTGAATTCACCTGACCGTGCTTGTAACCTTGCAAAGCAGGTTCGACTCTGTATATAAAAATATTTCACTTCTGCATCTTATCAACTATGTGGAATGGTTGCTTGAGGTTCATATGGCTCACTACTCTCATGAAAAGTAGCTCTAGTAATGAATAAATTTAATTATTTATGTAGATTTGACCCCTAAAAGAACATTACTTAGATTTGTCTTGGATTTGACTCAATTCTTTTTGGAAGTAATATAGGGGAAAACAATTGACCTCCGATGTACTCAAACGTCACTGAAAATATCTAATATGAAATTCTCCTCAAAAAAAATATATCTAATATGAAATAATTCTCTTTACATTAATTTTATATATTGCATATCGTAACGCCGACCTCACCTAGTGGGATAAGGCTTTGTTGTTGTTGTATTGCATATCGTAACATGGTAAGTTTTGAGTTAGTCTAGACAATTTCTAGTTCTCAGATATTATGACAAGATCAAAATTATTTCTTTATGGGAAGATAAAGAGGGTCATTATTTGTATCATGAAGGCTTCGCTACTCTCCAAAACAGAGATTTTGGGAACTTTTCAATCTACATTTTTTACAGATTACTTTGTGTTTGAGGAAGAAGTTCCTGTCTTCACCAGTCTACTGAGAATGGTATATAAGTTTATCTGAAGTGAGTTTCATGGTGTTGTCTATTATAAATCAATTTTATTTATTTATTTATGCCCTAGTTGGCTTTGGATATTTGATATTATAGTGACATTCTTTGGGTCATGATAAGCTGAAAAGTTTCAAGAATTGAACCAAAAGGCTTATGTCTAACTGGTAAAGTTTTTACCGCAAGGGTCGGTTTTCATTTTTCTTTTGAGAAACCAAACTATGAGTTATTTTAGTGTCACATTAAGCTAGATGTCCCCCCAGCCCGATGGGTTTATGCAACATATTTAACAAATGTATGCTTTTGGATGGGAAACAGTGTAGTGGATGCATGATTTGCTAAATTTGAAATGTAATAGAAAAAGAACAAGATGTCTTGTGCATTATTCAATTGGTTCAAAATTTGTTGGTGATGAGGGCCCTTAGGTACTTTTTAACGAGCCAAACTCAATGTTTATCATATTTTCTGTACTAGCTAAAAAAAATAGTATGTCATATTTGTACAATTTACTTTGCTTGTAACTGATGTAGTGATGCAACATTGTGGCTCTTCGTGCTATAAATTTACACTGCTGGATTTTGTCCCTAGCCGTTATTTTGGCGCTCGATTGCAGGCTTTTGATGAGGCCATTTCTGAACTGGATACCTTGGGCGAAGAATCATACAAGGACAGCACACTGATCATGCAACTTCTCCGAGACAACTTGACGTTGTGGACTTCTGATATCACAGTCAGTAAACTTTTTCTTGCAACCCACCATTAGGAATTTATTTGAGTAGCCAAAACCGTGTTCTTGCAACCCAGCCACTAAAACTGAGTTCTTTCTTTTCTGCTAGGAGGATGGAGCTGATGAGATCAAGGAAGCTCCAAAGAAAGAAGAAGGGCAATGATGCTGAAATCGATCTCGTTGCTTGCTCAGCTTGGATCTCTATAGTGCAGTCTCCCCTAAGAACCTTAAATCTTTAGTGACATTATTTGAGTGGAATATGTTTCTTTTGTTTGTTGTGTGTGATGATCATGCGACTTACCAGGGAACTTTCTTTGGATGATTTGTTTGGTCATTGCTATAACGTAGTAGTCTTCATTAATCATTTTCTTCTATAATTGGCATTTGAAATGCTAAGAGATGCATCTCGTTGCTGCTACGTAATCATTTTCTTCATTAATCATTGCTCGTTACGTTAACTCCAAACAATTCTTCTCAATCTTGATCCAAAGTTAGTAACCCACGCCATTGTGGGTGATCATATGAATGACGAATTTAAACATAAGGATTAAGATCATGGTTGTGACAAAACCAAATTTGTATATATCAACATATTAAATCAACTAGAACTGATTTATCAACAAGAATTCATGATTGCAAATGGATTAATGCCTGAGGAGGAAAGTAGAGATCTACAAGAGGAAATAAGAAAGTAGAATCTAACTCAGATACCCTTCAAATCATGGTCTTGATTCTCCTTATATAGTCCCTCCCCTTGATTTCTTCGTGCTGAAGTCACAATTAATCCTTGGTCATTCAAAATTTATCCTCCTCATCATTACCTCCTCCCAACATCTTTATCAAACACAATCATTCTTTTCTTCTTTGATGTGTTGTTCTACACCTTACTCCATGTATAATTGCAATAACTATTTGCACTATTCAACTTTTACTTATTAATTCGCTGTGGTACTTTCATGTACAAGATTAATGGGGTTAAGGTCAGGTCTAAGATGAGGGTGTTTTCTTTCACTATAAAAGGATGGTATTCCACATGTGAATTCTATTTTACATATGAATTTTCTGTAGTCAGGATTTTTTTTCTTTGTGACCTAATAATTTTCTTTGAACCAACAAGTGAACAAATGAGCAAATGATAAGTTACAAATAGCAAATGAGAAGTGATGCAATCAATACATATGAATCCGCAGTTTTAAATTTTTATTTTATTAATTTAACTACCTTTGGACATACATTATCATTTGAAAGGGCATAAAGCTCCGGTAATCATTTAGCACCCACATGATTTTATCATCTAAAAGCACTTGACATGGTAGGAATCAATAAAGAATTAAATAGACAATTGGATCAAATATATTAAGTGGATAATTAGATTAAATATCACTTATAATCAAGTGGACAACTAAATGAAACATAACTTTTCTTTGTTCATTAATAAGAGTAAGAAGGTCAATTGATAATCATGTAGATAACTATTTCAAACAACTCTCATATTGGACAAATTCGACTATAGTTATTAAATACATTATAAATTTATTTGCATTCATCATATTTCATTATTTTCAACTTTTCATGAAAGTACACGGTTAGAAATTTATACATAAATCTCTTATTTTAACTATTCATTAATTTCCTAAAAAACTCACAATAAGCTTAATCCAATTTTGTTTCACAATCTTAATAGATGAAGTTTTCTAAACTTAATAACATGCTCTAGAGATATCCTTTTTCAAATATTTTAATTAGTTTAGAAGGCTAATAACATCTTCTACTACATGATCATACCAACATAGGTTGGGATCCATTGGTAAGCGTCTTGTCCTCGCTTAAAAAGATTTCGAGTTTGAAATATGCCGTATACAGAATATTTTGTCATTTATCATAATCAGACATGCGACCAGGGGTTACATATATGGCAATCGAAAAAAGTACCACATGATCATATTTCATGCCAATATTATTTTGACATATTTTAAAAATTTGTCCCGCGACTATTCTTGACAGCATATAGGTATTTCATTAATATTTTTTTAGCTATAACTTATATTGAGACCATTCTTGCTTCTAAAGTAACTAGACTTCCAGTGCGCCTTATTTTTTCTTTAATTTCCGGAGGATTCCATTTCGAAGCCAGAAGGGGCGACACCATCATCGTCGTAGGGGGGCTGGTTGGGGGGCACCTTGACGACATCTTCACCTTAGGGTGGGAAGGGGACAATCAATTCGAACAGCGGGGCGACGTTGGCTCCTTGGTCTCTGACGCAGGTAAGGGTAGGCGGCTCAGGGGAACGCCACCACCATCGAAGTCCAGCAGCACAAAGGGTGCGGGTGTTAGAGGGCCTCATTTTTGTGGGGGTGGGGGATCGTCTGACGTGGGATGGATTGAGGAAGGGAGACGACCAACGCAGCTGTCAGGGTGATCATGCGGGGGGACATCGTTGTCGTCCGGGAAGGGGGCTACTTCCTATGGCTGCTCTAGTGTTGTTCCACTGAACAAAGGCTGAGCTTGAAGCTCGTTGTTCGGCCACTGTGACACCTCACTTAAATTTTAAAAAAAAAGTTGGCTCCCGCTAGGAGAAATAGATGCCCACTAGATTGTGATTTTTATCGAAAATATGCAAACTCACTAGTTTTTCTTTGCAAATTTAAATGAAACGAAAGAACGCCTAGGAAGTTACCTCCAAGGGTGACTCAGAGCACTACTCCCACCCTTCCAAAACCTATTTAGTATCATTAATCACCTACATTCTCCTCTTTTTTGGCATATGACTCATTCCACGCTCTTTTGCTCTTTGTGCACATATGCTCCTTACTATGGACAAACCAGAGAGTGAAGGAGAGGACATGGGACATGATCAAGGTGTAGGAGAAGGACGAGGAAGAAGGAGGAACCAAAGTGAGGAACATTTTCGACAAAAAAGTGTGTTAAATGGGATCTTTTCCATGGAACTTGTTCTTGACAGTATATGCATGTTTAGAAAGATGTTTAGTATTTTAAACGACAAGTTATGACTGAAAATAGAATTACTATGCTTAAGAGTGTAACATGCATGATCTAGGCAAGTTCTTCCATGTTTCTTATGATTGATCTTCGTGCTTATAACGCTTTATTCATGCTTAGTGACTTTGATGTTTAGAATGACAATTGTTATACCATATGATAATTGTTTATGACTAGGAATGGTAATAATTGTTGATGAGTTGTGATAGAGTTCAAATTAAGATTTCATGGATCGATATAGACCTTTGATTTATGTCATAAATGTTTAGATTGTTAGATCTGAGATTTGATTATGAATCATCTCTGTTATGGCAAGATTTTAGTCCCAAGTTGTGGATGAACCTCTTTTTATAGATCTTTATGACAATTATGGACTTGAACTTATATATCACCTATGTTGTCTAATAAAATATTTATGTGAGGACTTGAATGCTTCTTAATGTTGTCATTTGATAGCTATATGTTGCAATGAGCTTTGGAAGTGATTTGGGTGTTAAAACCTTGATTGAAAATTGGACTCTCACCTCGGTCGATCTACCAGACGATGACTGATTTCAAAATTGGACATCCGAAAGTTTCCTTCGAGAATAGACAACCTTCATACGGATGACTGCTCCTCCGAGCAGGCGCCCGCTTTGAAGTAAATCGGTCGGTCATGTGACAAAAGGTCGTGACTGCCATATCAAACACTCGGACATGTTTAGGCTGAATATTCACTACGACGATCGGTCGACTATTATAATATGATGATAGAAGAGATGTTAAGACCTCCTTTCAAATCGAACGATCAGACATTATACCTCACGTTCACTACGACGACCGATTGGCTATTATAATATGATGATAGAAGATATGTTAAGACACCCTTTCAGATCGGACAATCGATCATGGCGTCCGAGAAAAATTGAGAGTTCGACATTTGCCCAATGGGCACTCATTCATTAGACTGGGCATCCAATAGTACAACACATCGAGCATAGTACAACACGTCGAGCATTCGCTCCATGAATTGGACGTCTGAATTAGACAAGAACTTATACTTTTAATTAACGGATGCCCACTCATTGAAACAGGCACCCGAATACCCCCAGATGGTTGAGACACCTCTCACACTTTTATGGAATGGACATCCGCTCACCAGATCGGATGCCCGATAGTGCAATTCATTGAAAGTGTTCGAAAGAGATTTGATTGATAGAAACTCCATATGATCCTTTTTACTTGATTTGTTTGACATCCAATTGTGCTTAACCATTTCATGCACTTGTATATGATCCCTACATGTGACATAGAGCTACCCTTGCTCCTTGTGATTTCATTTGGCCTTGTGAACCAAAAATAGTGTTAAGGAAAGATAACAGATGTAAGATGTGAGTTGCCTTTGCCTTTACCTATGAATTAAGGAGAGTAAAAGGTTAAATGGAGAGATGGGTAGCCTTATGGCCACGTGCTCCTATTCCTGTTGTGCAAGACTGCTCCACCCTAGAAACAGAGGATTTTCACATCATTGTGTAATGCAATCCTCCCCTTGTCATTAGGGCATTGTCATGGCATTAATCCCCCATGACTTATGACATACGTTGTATAGGCATACCCTTAACAAAAAAGAGCTTTTCTAATAATTGAGAATAAGATGTTTATATGACTGATGATAAGATGGAGGAACCTAGTTCCTAATGATATGTGATGGAGGAACCTAATTTCCTACTGATTTACTTTTATGATGTTATGTCCTTCCCTTTTTGGAGAGGTATGATTCTTATATGGAAGACATCATTTATGGTCTATTGATGATTTCTTCTTGCGTAATCTTTGATGCTATCTTGTTGTCCAGAAATGGACCATGATTCATTATAAAGTTCATTAGATTATGTGTTTTTTTATTATGATCACCTCAGTTATGACTATAAATGATTATACTTGAAGGACATGTTTTATGGCTTATGATTATACTTGAAGGACATGTTTTATGGCTTACTTGTTAGCACACTACACCTTATTGCTTACGGAATTATGATTTTTCTCGTGTTAATCTTGAGTAGCATGTATGACTGATGTTGATGTGTGTGTGTGGTGTAGAGCTCGGGTGGGGGTGTGCACATGGATGGGCCTTATATTGTTATGTGAATGTATGGTGCTATGTTGTATGTATTCCTCATTTATAAAGGCTATGTGACTAGTGATGTATTCAAGACGTGAATAGTGTTGTACTCATTATTTCGAGATTCCTAAGCTTCTGCATTTAGTTATTAGTCATTGTTCATCTTTCTCACTTATGTACTTTAGTTGTTCAACTTATGCATTAATAGTGTATCTTTGGGTTTATAAGTATGATGTATTGTCCACGTAAATAGACTTTAATCACTTGGCAAGAGTTGAATTTCGGAGTGTCATAGCCATGGTCACATGTGAAAAAGACTAGCAGGGCCGCTCCTACCTCTCACCTACCGAGGATCACCACCAAGGGACAAGCTTCGAAGACTGTCGGAGTCTAACTCGGGTGGCAAGTGCCTCCTCTTTTTGAATTTTTTATTGATTTATTTTTATATTATTTTATTATTTATTTGAATTATTCCATTATGTTTTTTTGTGTCATGTCGATAATGTAATCGAAAAATCTACTATCGACGGTCAGGACAACATGTGCAAAAAAATCAAATTTTCAAGTACAGTCTCGTTCCAAATTGAAATTAAAGGACTGGATAGTTATCGCACCAAAAGTTAAAGGACAACGCGTATAATTTACCCAAAGATGGGAGGATGAAGGATCTTTGAAGATGGAAAAAGAGCATATCTAATATAATTAGAATTCTTAATTATAAAGTTAATCAACTTATCAATCCTACTTTAAACATTACTTCAATTACTATTTTAAATCTCCTTCTATTTTTCTTTTTATTCCATCTCTCTTACACATAATTATTTATTTAATTTCCTCAGTTTTCATAATTAAATTATTAACTATTATTTACCTCATGAGTTTTGGATTAAGAATAATAAAATATTATTATTTTATTTCTTGAATATTTTGAACCTAAAATTCTTAATTTAATCCTTATTGAAAGTCCTTTATATCATAAACTTATCCTTCAATTCAAATTTGAATTCTTAACTTTAATGTAATACTAATTTCTATTTCAATTAATGCTTTGCTCTTTTTTTCTATATCTTATCTTACTGCACTTTTATGTTATTTGACACTTTAATTATCCTTTTAAATCCTTAATTTTTAATTTACTTTATTTCGTTCTTTAATTTGTTGAAAAATTGGGTTATTGTAACATATTATTGTGAAAATGAGTTATTCTTTGATGATAAGTTGGTATCGTATTCAAGTTTGATCAGCTCGACTAATCCACTTACTTAAGTGATCAACTATAAAATTCAAAAAATAGTTTTAAATAGCCATTTTATGAAATCACGTATCGTAAACATATCTTGCAATAATTTTATTAGTACTAAAATTGTCTAAATCTCAATCTTATCATGGTGACAAAACATTTGAGTCCATTAATATGTTTCACAGTATAATCACTTATTGATGAAATGATTGTAAGAATTATGTTATGTAATATATTAATAAATTGCGTTTTGAGGATAACAGTTGCATCCCTCCGCAAAGCCAATGTCTTATACACATACGCCCTGGGTGAAAACTCGAGAAAGGACACATCAAGATGAAGCATATTACAGCTACGGAATTCTTAGCAATGGTAATTGGTAGAGATTTGACCACCCATTCCACATTATGAAATATATTCACATAAAAGAATCAGACTATGTTAATAGTCTTTCAGAAACAGGTCTCGCAGATATTAGTACCATCAATCAGTTGCTAATAGTCTCGACTGGAAAAAAAAAAAGATATCAGTACCATAATTGTTATTGGCTTCACAACAAGTTTAGAATATGTTGAAAATATGCGTTCAAAAAATATGGCAAAGAATATATTTCCTCAAAGAAGAATTCATTTCGCAAGATTTCCATAAAGATAGCCAATCAGAAAAAAGTCTGCATGCAGCAAATCAAACGTATGTTGCTGGATGACCCAACATAACAAGTTTTAGCTTTTAGGCCAGCAACACAATGAATCAACTCTGAAAAAACAAGGCGTGACTAGAGAGCCAAAGCTAGCAGTAAAAACACTCGAACTCTTACTATAAAAGAGAAACCAACTGAGAGCTGGTGCAAGTTCACTATTGCACAAGGAGTGAGTGAATCCTATTGGTAAAATATGATTGTCAGCTGCCATAGAGAGTACTAGGACAACAAAACTATTGACGCCATTCAGTTTTAAATGAAAGGAAGAAATTACTATCCGAACTGACCAAGGTTTACAAGTTCGCAAGCAGTTGTATAAGTAAAGAAATATGGAACAGAAAACAAGGACCAGACAGCAGGCAACCTAGTGTTATTATTGTAAGCGAAAATGCTGCTAAAAGTGGATTGAATCACATCAGATTATGTGCGACGCCTCTTGGGCAGCCGGCATCCACCATGTGGAAGTTGGGTGACATCATGGATGTACATAATTGGAGATACACCTATTCCTTCCCCTTGGAAACCTTCTCTCCAGCTTAATATTGCCTTGCTCTTTCTCTTGAAGGTGGTGGTTCCCTTCACTTTCATGACCACTGACTTAACTCCCATCTTCTTTGCAAGTCGTCCAACATACTCGGCAGTTGCTTCAGCAGCATACCGCGAACTCCGAGAGCGCCCTTTCCTCTCCTCCAAACTACCTGCAGAACCGGCAGAGGCTCCAGCCTTCCTATTCCCTTTAGAATCTGTCACGGTCACAAAGGTCTTCTTTCTCGACATTAAAATATGCACAAAATCTGCATTCCTTTTCCGTCCAAACTGCTCATCTTCTTCCAAGGCGCTCCTCACAAAGTTCATGGATCCCATCCTTGATGTAGGGTACGGCTCTTGAAAACCTCCATTACCTGCAAACCCAGAGAACAAATCTGTTACGAAAAGAGGGAGAGAGGGATCGCACGAACACAGAAGAACCCGAAAGAAAAACGACGGCGGCTCTTTTTATTATGGAATAAAGATGATTAGAAGGATGAATTTCTATCTGCACCCCTAGGGAGTTTACATAAGTACTCCATTTAACAGATGATAGAAATTATATACGAACTGTGGCTCTAAATTAATTCCCCAAAAATAGAACATCTATCTCGTGATAAGGAAATAAATTAATTCCGAATCACATTCAGAATACCCCAAAAATTTCTCGCTCAGGTGGCTCCGCCAGCCCCTTTGCAACCCCCGCAAGGGGATCCCTTGACCCCCCACAGGCTCGCTGACCGAGTAACGAGACCCCCTACGTAGGGGACTACGTAAGGGTTACAACTGGGTTCAGATTCAAGGCATTATCAACAAAATCTAAAGGGAACAAATACTAATAGGCTAATATTGTAATTGAGCTTTTTCCTACAGCTGACTAACATTATATGTTTCCTATATTAAAGGAGACCAAGAATTTCTAAAAAAATTTCAACATGTCGACATATTATATATAGGACCTTTAACGAGTTCATTTTTTACATTCAGGATTAGCCGTTTGGGAAATCTCTAAGTTCAAATTTTCTTCAAATGTGATAATAAGCAACGACTGAAATTTCCATTAATCAAAAGCCAACCGTCAACAAATTTTTCCTTCTCACAATGAATACATTTTTTTTCTTTTCCTTCTTTACAAGAAATCTAACAAACGAGATGAATTCAACAGATATGACAAAATCATAATGCTAATGAGCATCAACTTTAACTTACATACTCACTCCACCTTTTTACTGGGAGATCGCATGAAATTATCCTTCATATTAGTTCAGAAAAAGATGTCAATCTTACCAGTAAAGGCGGAGTTGCTGACATTGGGGGGCGACGAGAAAGTGGCAAAACCGGCCGTGCGGGAGAGGAGGTATACGGCTGGCGACGAGAAAGCGGTGGGAAGCCCAGTGCAGGGGGAGCGTGTGCTCACCATGGCCGAGCGAAGGAGGCTGGAGGAGAGGACCCGGAGAGACAACATCGTTTAACAGATCGAGATTGAACAAAAGGACTCCTACGGATACAACACTGCAAAAGAGCAAAAACGAGGACATGATAGATCGAATTAGATCACAATAAGAGTCTTTGTTATCGTTGAAAATTGAAAGGTGGGTTAAATTCATTCGGCAAAAGACCAGAACAGTCATCAGCATGCTCCATGATCCAAAAGAAAGAAAAAAAGAATGTCAACAAAGAAACCGCTGTGATACAAGAATTCCAACCATTCGGGACGTTGGAGTCACAACAGCTGCTGCTGATAACAAGCTACTTTAAAATGCACAGACAAGTACAAATTCAACAAATACCTGGTAAGGAGCAGATCGGGTTGCGCGGGGAGGCGGTTGCCAACAGCCGATCGACGCGAATGGACTCCCCGCGTACGGATGGCAGGAAGATGAACGGGCGGCGGCTCTTGGAGCAGTCAGTCTATGGCGGCAGGAAGGTGATGCAGGCGGCGGCGCGCGGTAGGAAGGAGAGAACGGAGAGGGAGGGAGGTTGGGGAAGGCGCACAACGGAGGGTTCAGATCTATTGAGATCGACGAATCTTAAAGACCGCGCCCTAAATCTAATGATGGCGATCGGTTTTGTAACACGTAGGGGCGGGGGATCAAATCTGCACCTTCGGAAGCAGATCTCACGGAGGAAAAATGTATACAAGCATGAATATCTCAATAATTCACAAAAAAAAAAGTAAACAAGTTATAAATTATCCTGAATTAATCCAAAAGCTGTTTGTATGAAAACTTGCAAATTGGTTCTAGAGAAAACTTTTAATCTTCTAAGCTTTGATTTGAATTTTAGAAATTTGATAGAAGAATGGATAGAATTTAAAAGGATTAGAGCTATGAGAGTACTTTTTTTAAAAAAAAAAAATTTCTTTGTTTGAATTCTCTAAGTCACAAAGGTGAGAAGAATTTGAAAAAAAAAATCACTTCATGAGAATAAGTTTATCTATTATAATCTTATTTCGTGAACTTAATTTCCCATTGATAGTCATTTGTTGATTTATGAAATTATAGTTTACTATTTTCTAACAAAATTTAATATCATTTTTGTGTAAATTGGATTATGCTAGTTTAAAGTTAATTAGGCCTATCAATCAAAACAATCTAGTCTGATCCTAAATATTTCACAAGGAATGTCATATACTCACGACTAAGTTGTATAATTTGAGAGTATAAATTTTTAAACTTGTTTGAAAAATGTTCATACAATTTTCTTAACCCCGACTTAATATTTTTATACCTAAAGTTGAATTGAGTTTGTATTTATTTGGAACCGAACTTAAAGATTTTGAACATTTGTCTTTGGGGATTTCTTGAGAAGTCTTTATTCGCATTATATCTTTTAAGACTTTCCACAATATTTAACAATTCTCAAATTATCTTCACAACTCATCGCAATTCATGCATTATATAGATGTAGGCCATAACATGTAATAATGTATTATAGGTCCTCTAATTGAAAAATCATGTACTAATTGTATTCGTGCTGATACCTGAGACTAGATAATGATGGTGGCATTAGTTAATAATGACAAATTTGCATATGCGTAAGGTCAAATAAGTGTCACAATTATGATAGAATATGAAATCTTCTTATATAATGAAATTTGACAGATTAAAGCATTTTAATTGCTACTTGAGGATATTATGCCATTTTGATATTAAATTTAAATAAATTTCCTTTCATTTTATAAGTATGTTTTGTTGTTGTTATTATATCTATACTTATATATAATACAAAGTCATGCTTGAGTTATAATGAGGAGCTCTCTCATCTCTCATTTCACCATTCATCCATTCTTTTCTATAGATTTTTTTTTACAAGAAAATATTAGCATATTAGTATTAAAGATACCAATTAGTTAATGTAATAATTTATTAATCAATACTAAAATTGTAAGTTAACTGACATTTGATTATTCATATTTCATAACATTTTATATATTACAAAAGGAAAATTTTATTTAATAAAAAATAAATTACCAATAAAAATATGTTACTTTTTAAAAATTAGATGTCAAATTAGTATCATATTTTTTTTACTTTATTATTTTATTTGTTGAATTTTTTGTAATTAGTTAATACGATCATTTATTTATTAACATTAAAATTGTAAGTTAACATAACATTTAACTATTCATATTCCATAATATCTATATTATATATATAATATAAAGTCATGCTTCATGGCAATTTTGTGATTATAGTAAGGAACTCTCTCCTTTCACCATTCATCCATTTTTTGTTGAATTTTTTTATTTTTTACAAGAAAATATTAGCCAAATTAATGTTAAATATATCAATTAGTGAATGCAGTAATTTATTAGTCAACATTAAAATTGTAAGTTCTCGTAACATTTAACTATTCATATTTCTTAAGGCTATGTGTGGAAATGAAATTGTAGTTTCTTCCAAGTTCTCGATGAATAGTTAAATTGAAAAATTAATTCGGGATATGTTTATGAAGAACTAGAGATTTGATATGATAGAAAAAAAATAAATGTAATGGATTAATTTTAATGAAAATTTGAAATGCTATTATTTAGGTTTCTTACTAAATAAAAATAATACACTACAAGAAAACAAAGTATCTTGTGACGGATAATTTCTGTCACAGGATAAGTGTATTCCGTCACAGATGCTCTTCTGTGATAAACTTGTGACAATCTACATCCGTCACTGATTTTTTACCCACAAATTGTATTGTGACGGATTATTTTCGTCACAAAAAAAAAAATTTGTGACAGCTACAATCGTCACAAGATTAAAAATATTTTTGTCACAAATGTTTGATAAAATAATTAATAAAATGTATATTCCGTCACAAATGTGATGATTTTGTGATTGATTACTGACTATTAATTTGTGACTGATATATGTTGTGACAATATTTATGACAGATTTGTGATGATTATTTGTGATCATTTTGTGACGATTATGATTGTGATAGACTTGTGACAAATTTCACATCGACGTTTTGTGATAAAATTGTGATGATTCGTTATTAATTATTTTGATAAAATTGTGACAGAATTTTATGTAATTATTTAATATAATAAATTTATAGAATTTTTAGTGAATCAACAATTATGTGACAATTCATTTTTCGAATGTACTACTACACTATAATAAAAATAATAAAATGCAAGATATTCATTTCTAAACATGCCAAAAATTCAAACATTTGCAATTAAAATATTCAAAATATTGAATCCACTACGTAAGTTTTGATTATCCAAATTCAAGAATGAAACTTTAAGCAAATTATAGTCACACAACATATCCACTTTTTTTCTTGATGAATTGTGATCACCTTTCCATATAAAAAGTTGAAACCTATAATCAAATATATACATAAAATATTAAAATCTAGTGATTTAAATAGAGAAAGATTAAAATAATGAAGAATCATAAAATAGTAATATATAAATAAGATAAATTACCTTACTGACGTGGAACAGAATCTCCAGAAGGTGATTGACTACTTGCTTGTTGAGTAATTTGTAATACAAGTGCACGAACACGTTCTTCCATTTCAGCGTTCACTTTTTTAATGCGATCATCTAATTCTTGTTGCAATTCTTCACGCACTTCTTCTCTTATACGTTGCAAATCATCCTTAGTAGCAACATTTGAAGAAGAGTCACCCATGTGCTTTGATACGTCATGACTCAAATTATTTACTAGTGATTGAGCATATTTTCCAGCACCAAATCCATATACTTTTTCTTTTGTTGGAGCTCCTACCGCATCAATCCACATAGCAGCATCAAATCTTGGTTGAGAGCTAACATCTGAACCATATTTGGTGTTAAGAGATGCATTGTAATCTTCCTGAATTCAGCATAAACATAGTATGTTAGAAAAAGTAACACAATATATAAGGTGGATGCATAAATATTTTTTTATATAAAAACTTACACAAACTTTTTTTAATTTTCCATCAACATATTCACTAGTTTTTTTTTGCCTCGACGCTTATGACAATGCTAAAAAACATCATAGTCAATTGATTGTCTGCCTAACTTTTGTGCCTACAAAAAAAAAAGCATATGACTATAAAATAGTGCACAACTTGAAAGAAAATTAAATATTCAAATAGTGTAGTTAATATACAAGTCTTATCCGATGCTCTGTCATAGGTATGGAACTAGTGGTATGCTTTGTTATTCTACCCTCTTTCTTAGTAAGCCTATTTTATTTTACAGCCTCTGATTTTTGTTGCCACTCATCTTCCATCCACAAATCAACCATGTCATTCCAAACATCTCCTCTCATCCATGATGGTTCAAATCCTTTGATTTCACTTATATGCATCTTATTATGTCTCTTCATCATATGACATCTTGCATGATACAATGTGGGAGAATAGATATCACCACACTTCTTAATAAATGCTTCCTTAATGAGAATATCTGATTGCTCCCACACATATCTTGCCTAAAAAATAATCAAATTAATGTTAAAACATTACAAAAAAATTTTACATGAAAATCACATTATTGACCTTGATTGTTAAATAATACCTTAAATGCATTCCACATCTTTTCACGAGTTTTTTGCGACACTTTTTCCAACATATATAGGCGGTTTGTATAGAATCTTTCACTATTATACCAATTGTCCGAGTAATCGAATTAGGAATGAAACTACATGATACAATAAAAAAATCATTAGATGTACAAATGTGAAAGATATGTATAAACTTTAAAAAATAGCACAATAGTGAAAATTAACCTATCACAATTCAGTATTATAAACATTCGATCAGCTTGATTATTAGGTGCATCCATGCCATGATTTACACCCCTCGTTCTTGATGACATAGAATCATCAAAATCAACTCCTACTTGATCTTCATTGTCAATTTGGATAGCTTGTTCTTGAGCTAATTGTGATGGTGTTGGAGCAACCACATTTTAAGAAGTCGAACTTGTCGAATCCTTGCCAAAATTTATCTCATTAGTTCTTCTGGAGTCAATGCCTCTATCACCAACACCTCTCCCTCGCCCTCTTCGTGAAGCTCCACCCCTCACCATTTTCCTACAAGAAAGAAGATAAAATAAGTTTAAATGTTTAAATGTTAAACACTACTTCAAATGCGCTTTTTAACATTGTCAAATGAAACCTAAAGGTCAATGAAAAGTTATAACTAACTTTATAAACTTTTCTTTCATCCAAAACCTCCTTTAACCCTAGCCGTCATCCTCTCCTTTCTTCTCCTCCACCTGCATGAGTTCCTAGGCAACTAGGAGCTCGAGCACGTCGGTGGCCACCGGAGTCAACATCGGAATCTTGCTGAAAAAAGGAAACCAACCAAGGTGATGTAGCAGCCATGTTGAAATTTTTGTAGTACTTTTTGAGGTTGTTTTCATAAACATTCTCGCCTAGTTTTCTTCCATCGGACGTGACCAGAAGGTACAAGACACTAAGGATGACTATTGGTCAAAGTCGGAGAGCCTTCAAGGATGGCCAATGCGGAGAACGAAGCAAAGGAAGAGAACCGAACAACAAAAAATTCATATAGAGGTAGGTGGATCGTTGGATCAACATTTGGATTAGTTTTAATAATAGATTTGTATGTTGTTATGATACAATTAGAGTCATAGCTTCGTCTCCTATCATCCATGATTCGTCGTATATGATTACTTTAGTCCTAAGAAGTTTATTCCAGTAAATTACATCGAAAATCGAGCAACTAACGTCCCTATTTCCACCGGAATCATGGAACTCGATGCGAGTAGGACAGAGCCTGACCTGAGCTCTCCATCGCCCGACCCGCACCATCGTAAGTGCGCATACAAACACCAAAACTCGGCACGGGTTTGACTAAACTCGGCTCGAGTTTCGACATGGCCTTGCACCGAATTCCACCCAAATCGGGTCGAGTTATACTCATTTCGGGTTGTTCATATCACAAAACTCGGTTCAGGTTCCACCCAACCTAGCTCGGGTTCTGCCAGATTGAATTGTATGTTGCTATTTTAACTTATTATGTTAATTAGTTATGATCCATCACTAGTTATCCATCTGATCCCATTAACATTGTAATCCAGAGTATTGGTTCTGTCAAAGTTATGTTATGGTTATGTTTTTAATGATTTATTATTTGATTCTTGTTCATGAATTATGATCCATTTGAGTATATTAACATCGTGATATAGTATATTCTATGTGATTTGTTGTTGTTATCCATGATTTATTAATCATCTAATTTTATTGAAAACATAGATTATATTGATATTATCATTTGATAATTGTATTATTGATTATTCATGATTGATCTGACCCTATTGATATTATGACCTAGAGTATTGTCATAATAGAGAATGATTAATCATATTTTATTGTTAATTATTTATTTACAGGTCGTGACCTAAATTCGATGGCTATCCCATATTATCATTTGGATCTATTGCTTGATTAATCTTGATTAATTCTATCTCATTGCATAGATTATATATTAGGGTTTATCACTCTGTGATCTTATTGATTATATGATTGTACATATTCAGAGCATTGTCATTGCATAGATTACATCCAGATTTTAAAATCTCATTTGATTCCATCAATTACATGACATTGTTATCTTGATTGTTATCATGGCATCGTTATGACTGTCCCAATTCGGACGAAGATGACAACCTAATTAATTAAAGATAAAAGCTTGAGTGCTTATATTACACAGGAGCTCATGGTATTACATTGCAGTCAGTGTTGGGACATAATTTGTCCTCGTTGTACGGTTTCTCCTCATCGTGTAACAAAAAGAGGATACCCTCTCTTTTAGAAAGAATGATTGTTGTGATGTGCATAATCACTAGCCTCTTGAAGTATATGGCACCTCATTGCAATGAGTACGTTAATCAATGACATTGCATAAAAATATCAAAGATAAATAAGTTGATTACAACTTTCAGTTAAAGCATTGAAAATACACCCAGAGCATAGCTAAAGTATAAAAATATGCACATTAATTCAAATCATATCATATGACATCGAAATATAGAGTAAAGTAATGAATTAATTTATCTACCTTGATCATCATGTTAGATTGTTATTATCCTTATACCGTGTTTTATTACATCGCTCAGACTCAACTTGATTCTACCCATCACATTGACCTCTACCATCGATAATCAGAGTATTATTTTTCTTCCATTGGATCCTTAGTAGTGTTTATTGTAGATTGTGATTTTATTCACAAACATTGTATTGATGAACCATTTAGGGTATTGTCCATATTACATTGATTCACTCAGAGCTTAGTCTTGGTTCTTCCATTGATCTTACTTAGTGCATAGTATTGATTCAATAGACTGACATGTTATAGTATCGATTGATATTAAAGTATGACATTGATTTCTTTCCATTGATTTATATTAATGATTATGATTATGGTTACACTAACTTCATACTTTTTATTGTTACTATTAATCTGTTGATTTATTATCCACCTATTGGGCTGCGAAGCTCACCGGTTATTATTTTCCCTACATTGATTCTGTAGGCAATCAGAGTAATGAAGGATAAACTCAAGCGACTGACGATGTTCGTGATGGTGTAGTCTTAGGACATTATCCTCATCATTTTACTTCAAAAGACTTTTCGCCGATGTTATCAACATTATAATTCACATCAAATGTTCTATTGGACTTTCGCATTTGTTAATATATTTAGTGATAGTTTTATTAAGTCTTCAACTTATATGATAAACTAGTCAAATGACCGGTCAAAGTCAACATTTTAGTCAGAGCATAGAATTGTTGGTAGCTATCCTCGGGTTGAATCTTGCCACGTCACAAGGGCGATTTGGCGACGTTACAAAAAAATATGGCTAAGAACACCTCCCCCACGCAGCAACAAAAATCTTTTATATAATTGAATTAAACATGAAGTCTAATTAAGTTGACCACGAGGACGACGACTACAAATGAGTGATGATGATGATGATAATGATGATGATATCTCAACATCTATGTAACATTGTCTATAATTGGAAATCATTGGAGTAAAAAAAGTTTAGTAATCGTATATGGAATTAAATTGAAAATTAACCTTTAAAATGTTTTACTTTTTTAAACCTACTTGTATTCCTAAATATCTATGTATATATTCTTAATTGAAATTTTAAAAAGTCACAAAACAATTATTCAAACTGATCAGGCTTTAATCAAGGATCAAATTTAACATTTTTTTTCTTTTTTCTCCGGATGAACCAATATCTTTTTTCTGGCCAAATAAAGACTTCATCTAATACAGCTCCTTGTTATATAATATTAATTATGTAACATCCCCTTGGTCAAATCAAAATTTTTATTCGCTTTGGGCCTGCACGAATTTAAAACATATTTTTATAGGTGAAGGAGAAAGCTACATGTAAGTTTATGATCGTCTTCATATTCTATGTGAGACTATTCCATCCCAGCATCTTGGTCCGACCTTTACAATCTTCCTATCTTAGAGGCTCAAAGTCCTCATTGGGCGATCCTGGCACATGGTTCATGTTTCTTCCACATGATTCAAGGTTGCATGTGAGGTTGGCTTTAAGACCATTATGTAATATCCTTTTGGTCCAATTAAAATATTATTCGCTTTGGACTTTTGGGTCGCACGAATTTAAAATATATTTTGATAGATGAATGAGGTAGCTATATAAGCCCATGACTATCTTCGTATTTTGTTCATGTGGGACTATTCCATCAAACCATCTTGATTAGATCGTTACAATCTTCTCCTTTAGGGGATTCAACATTCTCGTTAAACGATCCGTATTAGCACATGCACTGTATTTTTCACATGGCTCAAGTGAGCACGCGAGGTTGGATCTTATACTATTATGTAATACATTTTGTTGTTCGCTTTGAATTTTTGAATGACACGAATTTAAAACGCATCTTGATTAGCTACATAGACCACATCCGCGTCTTGTCCATACGGGACTATTCCATCAAATCATCCTTAGACCTTATGTTATTACAAATTAACTTCATATCATCAATGCATCTCATGGATTTAGGATTGGTTATAACTTAAATATAAACCTCAACATATCAATTTCAACCACATTAAATGAAAACTCTATTATATATCGAAAAAAAAAACATTAGGACGAATAAGTATTATTATATGGGTTTCATGTGGCGCCTTCCATGCATGGAAGTATGTCAGGCGGGAAGCAACTTTACACTTATTTTATTGATATATTTCTTCATAAATAATTTAGAGAAACATTATCAATAATAAAATAATTTTATAGCATAATAAATTATAAAAATAATTATATCTATCATGAAGCATAATAATATAAATAAGTTCGTAAGTTTTATAATTGTTAGTGATAATTTGAATTGTCATTCTGTTCTTATCAATTATCATCTAAATTATTAATAAAAAAATATAAAATAAATAAATAAATAAAAATATGTGTAAAGTCGTTTTCACACGCGAACATTAAACACAATAATTTAAAGATTCCATAACTTATATATTTTATATATGAATTTAATGTAATTGTCAAGCATTTACACACAATTATATTCATTATTTTTAACTTTTTACGAACTCATGCACACTATTATTTTTCATAATAAAAATAATAAATTTGTATAATTTATTATTCTATAAAACTATTTTTTTAATATTAATGTTTTTTTCTAAACTATTGACAAAATAATATGTGTAAAATGATTTAACATGCGCTTACGTTAAACTCAATATATATTACTCGCGAGTGAATAATTGACCGTAAGGTGCTTTCATTTTTATTTCCAATTAAGTTTTGACCTGTAAGTGGTTCACGATAGGGGAGAGCAAACTCGGGTTCGGGTTCGGATTCGGCTTGACCCGGTCCCGACACAATTTTTGCCAAATTTGGACTCGGTACCGGGTTCGGATCGGTCCGAAAAAACTGGAAAAGAAATCGGGAATGAGACCGGGACAAAAAAATATTTTAAAAATATAAAGAAATATAGAAAACTTGTGATAATTAACAAATTTAAATCATAATTTAATCAACCAAACATCAACTTATTAAAATATTATGTCAATGTATCACATAATAATACAATAGTTTTTTTAACACTTCAAAATGAACAAGTAATAATTAAATTATCAATTAATTAGAACTATATAAATATTATTAATAGGTTTTTATTATAACCGAGTCGAATTTTTATATATTGGACTCGATCCCGACGCGAAATTCACTAAGTTTTTGAATCTTTAGACTCGAACCTGGTCCGATTTATAATCGGATCGAAAATATTTTTTGAAAATTCGAATCGGTGCGGTCCGAGTTGACCGGGTCTAGTTCACGATTAGGAGAGCTTGTATTAAACGGGTCTCCAATACCCAACACTACAGCCCAGCCGTACGACTACGCTCATCTGGACTTCATCTTCCCTTTTAAGATTCGAACGTAATTTTGTTACATAATAACTTTTAAATCAAAACCTAAATGACCTGAAACATTTGAAAATACACGTGTTCCGTTTTAAAAAAAAAATTAGAACTCTTTCTTCGTAAAATCGGAAAACAAAAAAACATCACCAAACATTTTTTTTTTTTCCTTACATTTCTTCTTTTCATTCTTCTCTTCTCATTTACAAAGCCACCTCGATTCGGCAAAAGAGAAGTACCAAAACAGCTCATCGCAAATATATTATATTATATTATATATATGAGAAGGAAAAGAAAAAGACATTTTAGTTTCTGGATCTTTAAAAGTGCTCGGATCCACATTTCTTCCACAGAAAAATAACGGGGGAGAAAAATAAATAAATCAGCTATTTTTGTTCATCGATCCCGTCCGAGACGAGGACGCCGATGATTCTGTGTTCTTGGCCTTCCGGTCCTCCGCTTGACCTCCGCCTTTTGCAATCGATTCATCGTCTCGATTCAATGCTCGATAGAGGAGAACGGAGAAGACGAGGAGGAGGAGCACGCAAAAGAAAACATAAAAAATTGAAGCGATTAAAGAATTTTAATATAATTTACTCTTATTTTTTTAGAGGAATTTCTTCTTATCACCCACTTCCCTCAATTTATTTATTTCTTTAACTTTCACTTTCCCCTTCTTCATCCATCTTCCTCCGGCTTCTCTCGCCTCGTCGATCTGCAATTTGTGCTCGAGATCTACTCCGGTAATGGCCGCCGCCGCCGCCGCCGCTGCTGAAGTGGAAGACGCGAGGCCTAACCCCCTCCCTTCGTACTCTCAGGTCAGTAGGTCACTCACTCTTCTACCCTCTTCTAAACCCTACCATGTTCTTTCCTCCTCTTCTATTGTTCTCGTTGACGGTTTGTTGCAATTAAGTAGTTAATGATCACTAAATCGTCTCAAGGAGTAGTCTTCAAAATGTTCTCATGTACTGATCAGGCAGGTCATTCTTAATTGTTACCAACACTGGAGTTTGTTAGCTTTCTGGTCCGCTTGCTATTTTTTCCTCGTTGATGCAAGTAGTGAGAGAAGAATGCATGATGTTGATGTTTTTGCTGGTTTTTTAAATATATGCTTGGATGCTTGGTGCAGATGATTCTTAAGGCGATCACGACGCTGAATGACAAAAATGAGACTAGCAGGGTGGCAATCTCACAGTACATTGAGTCGACCTATGGCGAGCAGCTGCCTCCATCACACGAGTCGCTGCTGGCAGCGCACCTTACACGGATGACTGAAATTGGTGAGCTCGTGCTGGTGAACAATTGCTACTTCTGTAACGAACCTGACTTGCCATCCCCAAGACGAGGACGTGGCCGTCCGCCAAAGCCCAAGATCCCTGATCAGGTGTTGGGTTCTTCAGGAATAACCACATCTGTGGATGCTGCCGCAGGGCAGAAGCGACCTCGCGGCCGGCCACCCAAGCCAGTGGATCCATCAGCTCCAGCTAAAGTTCCCCGACCACGAGGAAGGCCACCCAAGAACCCACGGACGGATGGGACCTCCACAGATGGGTCCAGGGAAGTCAAGAGGCCTAGGGGCAGGCCACCTAAGGTCCGACCACAATTTACTGAAGTTGGATTTGTTTGAGTTGTATCGATTAGCGTGGAGGGGAAGAGGCAAGAAAGCTGATGGATCGTGAGAAGATTTGCTGTTATATTAGTGTGAATTGGAGAACCAGTAGGAGGGAGCTCCGAATGTGGTGATTTAGTTGTATGTTTAAGAAAGATGATGATAAGGTTAGTAATCCATTTAAGTTATGGAGCTTATGTGTTGTTGTCTCTTGTTTCTGCTAATGGACTAACTTCGCTTTTATTATGGATTAATTTGGAAAATTTATTTACGGGTCGAAAAAGAAAAAAAATGGGTGTGCTAATGACGGCGTTTCTAGTAACATAACTATGAGTATGTATGTGTAGTTTAGATGCTATGGCAAGCGACCTTTTCCATCCATCGGAGGAAGCACATACGAGAAATAGTTCTTTCTTCTAGATTCATTGTTGACTTTTTTTTGGTTACAAGATTCATTATTGATTTTGACAAGACAGTAATAGCTTGGACTAGTTTGTAAGAAAACATATGTTTAATTAGTGTAGTTCTGTTTGAATCTCATAGCTCTGTTTATTTGACTATTTCTTGACACATCTTGCTGAAGAACTTGCATGAAGTAAGATGACAACATCAATCTAGGTAATTTGCTGGGGAATGTTAATTCTCATTTTTGTGCCTTGGTCTTTCATGCTTGTTCTAAACCTGAGATAATGATGAGTATCTTTTTTTACTTTGGCTTGTCATGCTATCTTTATCTATATTCATATTCTGAAATGTCCTTTTATTGGAACAAGTCATCTCCTCAACTGATCCCCTTATACTCTGACCTCCGTGTCAGTTGTCACCACTCTCCATTCCACTATTCCCCTGCTTACTTGTTTATGTTACTAACATAAATATGCAATCTTGTATCTATCTAAGAGATTATAATCACTCTATGTAAAGCATTCAATAGAAGAATATTTTCTACTAGAACCTATGTTTCATAAACCAATGAATGTATTATCTAATATACATTCATAATTCCTAGTTTTAACTTCTTTGAATTAAAGAAAGCAGAAATTTTGTCATATACCTTTGTTGTTTACAACTCTGTTTTACTTTCTTCCTTTTCTTGACATTTGGTAGTTGCACAATGGCAACATAGCTGTCTCTATTCCCTAGGAAAAACAGGTTCGAACCCTCCTTATATAACCCACCACCCCTTTCTTCATTGGATGAGAATGAGGACGACACCTCCACCACCCATTTGTGCACTTGGATGGTGGCGACCCAAGTGAATTAGTCATTCTTTTCTGAGTTAGTCATTCTTGTTTTCTCCTTTTTTATAATTTATTAGATTCAACCCCTTAAAAAGGATTCTTCATCTAAGTTTCTTAACATATATCCTTACCAAATATGTTGGGTATTTTCATAAACATCTCTTCTTCAAGTTCCAACGTTGCTTCATATTTTCATGATGTTACTTGACCAATGGATTCGATATTTTTCTTTAAATGTTTGTGTCAGTGCTATAATATCTCGATAGTTGCTCCTTGAATGATCTCTGGTTATGTAGTTTTTCGATAATAATCACATTTGAATCGTCAAGGTGATACATGCAGAGGATGGACACATGGAAAACCTTTTGTTTATGAGAGTATGACGGTGGTCTTGTGAACTTGTATGTTGTGTCTCCAACCTTGTCGAGTATTTTGAAAGGTTTGATGTACCTTGGACTTAGCTTGCCATATTGGTGAACCTCATGAGTCCTTTGGTTGGTGAAGCTTTGAGTTGAATGTGTTCTCCCACCTTAAAAATATGTTTTTTCAGGGATCAGTAAGGTTTTCTTGAAATGTTTCAAAGGAGCCATTTAAATGGTGAAGTAGTAGTTGTTTCCGTAAGCAAATTTTATTAGACAAGATGTTCATCCTAGCTACCCTGCCAACCCAACTTGAAAGCCTTCAGCATGTCTTCTAAATTTTGAATCATCCATTTTGTTCATCAGTTGGTGGATGAAATATCATGTTGTAAGTAAGTCTACATCGAGTGCACTTTGAATCCGCAATGGAAACTTGAAGTGAACCTTGGTAAGCCATCAAACGTATACTAGGATATCATCATCCTGCTTAGGATATGCCTTTCGGTCCCTTCCTCTCAAATACATGCATTCTGTGATGCTGATTGGGGGAAGCCTTCTTGATCAGATGTGCTTTGACGGTTATGCAACTTACATCAGCCAAAAGTTAATATCCTGGTTGACAGAAAAACATACGACAGCCTCTCATTCCTCCACTGAGTCAGAATACAAAATGATCACCAACGCCACTGCCAAATCAATATGGCCATGTTTGTTGCTACAAGAGTTTGGCAATTGCTCTTCACCACTGATACTTAGTGCAACAATTGCTCTTCATTTCATCAATTGATCTAATTATCGGTCCTCCATTTCCTCAGCTCTCATCGCTCTATTCCACGACTACCTACTTCTCTTCCATTATTCAGTTATGCTACTAACAGTAATGTAACAACTTGTATCTACATGTGACATTGTAATCACTTTGCTTACTCTTTAGAAAGGCCTGAAAATAAGTTTTTGTATTAGAGTATTATGTTCATACACTTATTTTTCTCATACTGTTGGAAATTAGCCTACCATTTAGAGTTCAAACTTTTAAACAGTGAGGAAACTGTTTTGGTTTGTAATAGAGAAGTTCTTGCATAAAAGGAATTTAAGGCTGTTAAAGTATCCTACCTTTTGGTGTTCATTTCATTATAAAGCCTACTTTGTTCAGATACATCTTCAAACTGGTCTGTAATTTAGATTTTCTTTATTCAGAACATTGTGATTTTAGTCTTTGTTATTGAATCTTTGATAAACTTATTCATATAGAAAGTAATGCAAATACTTAAAGATGAGGAAAATCAAAGATGAATCAGGAAATCATTTTCTTAAATGCCATCATTTTCCATATCCCACAGGCTTTTTTATTACCGATCGTCTGCAATTGAGAAGCTATGATCATTCACAGAAAGCAAACAGACAGAGCATTTGTATGCTTAACCACTAGTTTAACTTCTATCATATAATGTATCAGTGTCTTTCCTTATTTATATGTTACAAGTATATAAGAAGCCTAATTATAGTGAAAAAGAATGAAAAAGAATTTTAAAATATAGTTCAAACAACTGTGTCAAAGTGATTGTTGAATGGCGTCGTATGATTCATGTAGCCGACTCCACCTAGTGGGATAAGACTTTGTTGTTGTTGTTGTAACTGTGTCAAAGTGATTGTTTTAGAGGGAAAAGGATGACTGACAGCAACTTATGCAGTCGTCCCACCTTATTATCTTTTACTTGCCATGCTGCTATACATACAGCATAAAATATTGACTTGAAACTAGCTAGTTCTGTAAGTATTCTTGCTTAAAGCTAGTGATAGATGTATAATAGTTGTTTCTGCTGGTTCTTGCCATTGTTTGTCCTTTTTATCCTACTTGTATTACAGAATATAATTTGTCTCTTACCATTCTTTATTTAAATCAGTAAAATTAAAACATCTTGAAAATAATCGTCCTGTTTTTCCTTGACTCACGTTAAATTTAATCATCTTGTCTGAAACAAGTTGAGTTACACTAGTGTTATCTCCTGCTAACATTGTAAACGCTAGCTGCTATTGTCTGAAGTGCTGAATTTCAATCGGTTTCAATTGTCATCCATTTGCATCATTATATTGTTTTGCATCTCATTGGATATTCATCTGCGTTGTTATACTTTGTTTATAAGCTATGTGATGGATGTTAATGTGACCATATATTTCGTGGATTTAAGAACGGAAAGATGTAAGACCATTTTCTGTAAATAAAATGTCTTGCTGTGTTTATCATAATTATCTTGCCATGTACTATGAAATTGTGAAGATATACGACTTGCAGTTTTTCACCTAATGCATTTATTTAAGATTTAGGCATTCTCATCATTAATATTATAAAAAGCACATTTAGTATGTGTTACAAGAAGAGTTGCCAACAACTTGGAAAATGCTTATTGAATTCATGTCATCTTTTCTTTTCTTCATGTTGGGTCGAACTTTCTGCCATGTTTTGTTGCGAGGAAGATCTATGATTACTTGACGAGATCATGGATGTGTGCTGATAACCCAAAATTACATCAGCAATCCAATTCAATGTTTTGAGTCATTATCTTTCATAATTGTGACCAAATCATGGATTTGGTGGGCGGATAATCTAAATTACATGAGCAGGCCAATTCAATGTTCGAGTCATTATGTTTCATGATTTTGACCCACGTTTCAATAGTTCTATGTCCACAGTTGACCCCCTTGTTGCAGGGGTCAACTGACGCCGCCTTGTTTGCACATTGGCACCCAGCTTGCACTTAAAATTTTGGTAAGAGTCATCTAACTTAGGGGCTAATATTATCATCCAATTTTAGTGAATGCCTATGTGATGGCTACCATCTCTTGCCTATTTACCGGTGGATCACCTAAGCACATGCTTATGTGACATCATTCGGTATTTTCTCTCTTCCACGTTATATTTTTAAAATAAAAAATATTACATCAACATTTTTCTCTTTCACTTAATCTTCTTAATTTTGTATCTATACGCCATTCAACCTTTTCAAAGTTTTAGTTATTGTCAAGAAACTTTTCAAATTTTAATCATCATTAAAAAAATTAAAAATAGAGTAAAATAATAAAAAAATCAGTAGTAAAAAAATAAAAAGGATATTATAAGGGATATTCAATTTCTGTAAGTGTTTAATGAAATAAACAATGACGATGTCATGTAAGCATTTTTCTCCCTACTACGTGATGCCACATGGGCATTAACATAGGTGATCCATCAATAAACAAATGATAGACAATCACAATGACCCCTACCGAAATTTTTTTAAAGTTTAATAATCATGATGTTACAAAATGAAATTTGATGACTATATTGTGAATACCTTCTAAGTTAAATTGATCGTTGATAAAATTTACTCCACATGGGTTTTAGAAAGCATATATGAAGTAGAAGGATGCGAAGTTGAATCTCAGCCGGGATCCCAACCTAAAGGCCATTTTAATAATTTTATTTTACTTATGACGGATTTTTTAATAGAGCTATGAATATCTTCTTAATCTAAGACAACAAAAGTTGTTTACTTTTTTTCCGTTCTCGATCTTGAATGCCCCTAAGACTTGGATTTTCTTTGGATCTATTTGTTTACTTGTCTATTTCTAATTTCCTTTTAATGTACCTTGAGTGGAGACATCTTTTGTTGTAGATTGAGATGCTAATCACACTCGAGAAAATTTTAAAGGTTCAAATGATGGTTGGGACACCTATAAGAGGACCCTAAATCTAGCTATGGGAAATTCCTTGTGAGACTATAACGTATTCCTCTAGGTCAAGGTAGCGTCAGTTGGTTTACAATTATTTTAATTTTTAGTGTTCTTTAAAGGATCATTTTTACAACAATTTTGTCTCATCCTTGAGTGTATTCACTGAACTCTAGGCGTAGCTTGAGAAAAACATGCTTATTGTTATGGCTGATCACAACCAAGGAGAACTTAGCGATCGAGATGATCTATTGATCAAGTTGACATTGGATTTACCTAAGGGGAATATCTTAAAAGAGGTATGGAGTATTCTTTTCATCATTTCTTTTTCAACTTTTGTTTCATCTTCTTTTAGTTAGAAGAGACTAGCGACTTTTAAGTATTACATAGACACTATCAAGGGGGATCAATATTATGATAAATACTCCCTTTTGAGGAAGGATACACTCTCTTTTTGGATGGAATTCACACAACAGGAGAATTAAAATGACATACTACTTGATTGACATAAGTTGAAAGCTGAAAATAAATAATAAATCATAATAGACATTACACACCAAGTGCATAGTAAGACATATAGCGTCCAAAGTTTAGTGCTACAACATATCGTCTAATATAGCGACATATGCTAATAACATAAAGATAATGTCCATGTGCATCCGGCACACAAGTTGCATCGTGCACATTATCCACCAGTCATATAGGATAATCGTGAACCTGCAGAGATCAACACATGAAAACAAATTTTCATAAGTACAAAGCCTAGGGTAATAACATCATAAATGTAAATAATGAAATAGCTTCCTTTGAGTATAAGGATTTTTATAATATAAACCGTTAATTATTATGATTATATAATAAGTACTTTATGTACAATAAATCATAATTCAATACTTATTAACATCAAAGTTTTCATCAAGGTTAACATAGGAGTAATCATGAAGTGACATGCGGTGAACTTTAATATCATTTTTTTCTCAAAAACATATCTTGGTGATTATTGTGTGCACAATGGGAGTCATCGTCTTCATTGGCACCCATTGTGCTCGTAATTCAGACATAAATGACACTATGACTTCTATTTATTATAACCTCATAAATATAACTTCATGACTCAAAATAACTAAATTAAAATTAATACAACCCCATAAATGCAGTTCATAAAATGATAACATCTATTTATTACTTGAACACACTGACTTAAATCGATAGTTCATTTTCATGTGCAAGTAGTCATATCATGAGCAAACACTACACAATCAATTATCAGAGCATTTAGTCCTATTTGCCTACATGATTTGATATGGGAAAGAAATTTTCCAATAAGTATATCTCAATATGAAACATACAATTAAAATAAATAGGCATATGCATTTATAAACATATAATCTTCATGCATATGGCAATTTTATCAAAAGATACAACCTTGAAAGACCAACTAATATGAACATAAGGTCATTAAAATTTCTTTGCTTTCCTTTTCCTTAGTATTTTCTTCCTTTAACTTGTCTCAGCTCATCTTTCTTAAGTTTTTTTAGTCTTATTATTTTGAAGAGTTCTTTTTTAAAGGTGCATAATGACATTTCATGTATTAATATCAATGTCTGTACACATTATGATGGAGTCCCCTTATGGAGCTATATTCCCACTTTATGCATCTAGTTTGTTATAAAAGGTGAAGAATCACGTACAACAAGAGTGGTGGTCCACCATGTGTTGTTGCCTTCACCAGCATGAAGCTTCAATTTTTTTTTGTACTTCAACTACACCACCCACCATTATTTTTTAACTTTTGTTGTCACACTTTCATTCTCCCCTATCAATCCATGCACATGATGAAAACCCACTTTTATAATTTTCATCTTCATTAATTAACTTGTCTATTTTTTTTCCTTTCATAAGAGATATGTTTCATATAACAATATGGGGTACTATTTATCGTAGAGCTAAAGCATATTATTAGGTGGAAATAATTATTAAAAGAGGAGGGAGTGCATGCATATGCATAATTGACATCACATTTTTTTCTAAACATCATTAGGATGAATTCAATGGAACCAAGAGGGGGAGAGGGGAAAGGGTGAATTAGTGTTTAAAATTTAAATTAATTTCTGAATCAATTGCAAAAGGACAACCAATTCAGAAAACATAAAATACTAATGCAATACAAGAGAAAAAAATAAATTCAAAGTTTATTGACAAACTTTGGCCAACTTCCTGGGTTCATTATTAAACCCTTCCTTTGGATCCGATATAAGACAACCATTGTACCAAACACACCATTTTTTTTGTTCAAGAAGTAAAATGATGGCCTCTTGTACAATGAGTCAAATTACTCAATCTTACAAGAGTTATAACAATTTGTCTCTGACACTTCCTTTTCAATATTCAACTCAATCACAAGAGAGAAAAGAAAATTGACAAAATTAATTATAAAGAGATGCAATTTGGTGTGGCTAGTTGTGAAATTTCTTATAGCAGATTGTCGATTTTAATCTCAACTCCTTATTTGATAGAGATAAAAAGGTTTTTGGGTAAAAATATAAAAATATTTTTTGTTTGTCTTAGTTAGACTTTTTTTAAACTCCTAAACACTCATATTGACCAATGACCTAAGATATTTCAATATTTTCAAACCATTACACCATGAACTTTCACTACAAGAAAATTTGTATTTTCGACGGGCCAAATCCTTTGCATTTTACAACAAAATTTGCGATGGAAAGCAATGCCTTCTGAAATACCAACAAGAAAAGTGCCCATTGCTAGTACCGATGATGGAGGTCATCACTATATTATCGATGATTGTAGCTATTGGTAGTATCGACATATAGGTCGATCGTCAGCAATAGAGACAACTACAATCATCGATATTAAAATTTATTAATTAAATATTTCAATATTATAATATTAATGTAATGATGCAAATCGACGGAGATGTCATCGTCGGTAATACTGACGATAGCTTTCTTGCTGGTAGTATCGATAGTTGGGAGCCCGTCAATACCACTAATAGTTAACACCGTCAGTAATATCGATGACGTATACCGAATGCTCCTTCTAGTGGAGTCTACTCGATTGCTTGGGATTGTTGACGTCATGATTGTCGCTGATGCTTCAAGATCAAGAAATCAAGTTATGACATATGTACAAATAGATGGACATTCTAGGTAAGTAACCAAAATTTATAATCATAAAGTTATTAGTGCATTCGTATAATAATATATTTATTTAATTTTTAGGTTTTTGATGTTGAAATTGATTGCAGCCACATGTACTAAAGTAATTGGTCAGAGATATGATCAGTCATGACTTATATGAAAAGAGATTCCTCATGCTACGAGGTAGATGTGATTTAAAGAGTTCCAAGTTTGTATATGAATTGATTGTATTTTCCAGTTCTATTAATTTTGAATTATTATGAATACTAAATTTATATAGTTATTTGAAGGCTAATGTGTGGTAGGATGTTGAACACATAAAATAAATGTGGAAAGCATTTAATTATAAGTGCTAAAAAATTATTATCTTCGATGCTATTAGATGGACGAGCTACGTACAATGTCCCATTTGGATTACTGAAACTCTATGGAGCGAGTTATTAGTAAAGTGGTCGACGAGGAGTAAAAAGTTAAGTGCGAAAAAGCGAAAACAAATTAGGATCCAACAAAGAAGCTTGCGTACACATCAGGTACATCCAACATTGCCAAAAGAATAGTATGTAGTAATATCTTTATAAATTTATTTAATCAATGTCACACTAATATCTTTAATTGTATATTGTAGGAAAAAGAAATGGGTAAAGCACCGACTCAAGATGAAATTTTCCTAAAAACCCATCTGAAGAAAATAAAGAATGGATTTCTTCATATGCTTGAGAGACATACATAAGACAAAATATTCATAATAATTGATAAATAGTAAATATTATTATTACGTAAGACATACGTGTAATAAAAAAATTCAAGAGGGATTTAAACAAAAGAAGTCGAGCATGGCCACACTAGAGGGAGTGATATGACTCATCGTCAACTTTGGACGAACCATGTCGGCATGAAGAAGGGTCGCATCTACGCTCTCAGTTATACAAATATTGGATTTGGTCGTAAATCGGTGTCTGTCTATCTAGGGCAAGACGTGTAACAACATATCCGAGATGAACTATGACAAGATATGCAACAACAATTTGAGCAACAAAAAGAACAAATGAAGAAAATGATGCGACAAATGATGCGTGGCCAATAGAAGGATGACAACGAGGACAACGATGACTAGATAAATTCGTATGAACTTTACAACTTTAATAATAAACGTGATTCTATTTGAAAATTTCTTACTTATTTTTTTATTATTTAATTCCATTATTATTTATTAAACCAATAATTTTGATTTGAAAAAAATATTATTGTAACCAAAATAACTTTATCAAAATAATATTATAAATTTTTAATTCAAAAAATAAAATTTTATTATATAAAAAATTAATCCATTTTTTAAAAAAATGTTTCCGATGGTTGTTGTCATGAAATTTTTTATGGATTTGACCGTCAGAAAATCGCAAAAATGTTGTAGTGATGGACAAGTAAAAAATATGTGATGTGATAACTAACCAGGTAATTGTTATTGGAGTAGTGGTTTTTGGAGTAATTGTCATTGGAGCAGTGGTTATTTTATCCTCTATGTCAATAATCAGTAACTATAACATGATAGTATTTTTTTTATTGAACATGATAATATTTTTTGAAAAATAAATTGGGTACAATAAACTAAACTATATAAACTAATTCTTCCACAGTTCATGCTCCATTAGTCTACACAAACATTTCACCAATTCATATTAGAAGATTATTCAATATTTTGAGAGAATTTCAATGTTTTGCATTGGGGAGACTTATCTGTTTAGTTTTCTATTTGATACATGCACTGTTATAATATCTTTTGTTTCAAATGATATCGTTATCTTGTGAAAACTATCATATTGATTAAGTATGTTTGTTTGTTGTTCATGCAATCAAATAATGTTTTTGTAGATTAATTTGTTTGCAACATCAACCAATCTAATATGCAATAAAATATTGAAATACCTGTGTGACTATGAGAACAAATAATTTAGGACTTGGCTAATTCCATTTGTTCTATTTTTAAACTACCAGATATTTAATAATTCCTTAGCAAATTCAATATTTTATATTATATATATATATGCCATTTAAATTAATAAAATAATGGATTGCTGTAACATTAATTTGATTATATTTATTTTGACACTTCTGCACTTCCATACATGCTATTAATGTAGAAGTTTCTAAATATTCTTTTTTTTTCTTTTTGTTTCCTCACTACTTACATCTATGATTGTATTTTTTTATACATTATCTTAGGTTTTTTTCTTTATATGTCTCCGTGAAACATGCAAATGGTTAAGCTAATATTAGATAAATGATCCCTTTATAGTTATACTTGCTAACTTAGTTGTTTGAATGTTACCTTATCCACTTCTACTTATATTCCCTCCATGTACATTTTACATGGAATCAACACTATTGAATTATGCATAAAACAAGTGAATATATATATTTTAGAAACCTTAATTACATTATATTGCTGAGCTTGTATATAAAATACTTTAACCATGAAAGATGAAACTAATGTCTAAAGGGTACTAGCAAAGGAGACACTAATAATTGAGGTGGCAAGTTAAAAGACCTATCTTATCAAACTTAATCTGCATGGAGAATTAATAGTATCCTAAGGATAGATGCATACTTGGCTCAAACAAACAATTAAAATGAAAGGATAATTATCTAACTTAATAATATGTCCATACTTGACATATGGATACATTAACAGGTATATTTATTAATTAATTGAAAACAGATCATAAATTTGAATTAACAAATATACTTAAGGAAATTAATAAGAATGAATAATTAAACTGGGCATTGCAGAAATCATTTTAGAATCTATTAAAAAACAAAAAAAAAAGTTTTTTATGCTATGCGAAAATGTAAACGATAAGATGCCAAGCAAATGGAACAACTATGCATAAACTTAGTAAAATCTATATTTGATATTATAGATATGTCGACACATGTATTTAAAAATATATCATAAAAATATGAATTAACACACATATTAAAAAATTAAATATAATCATTAATAAATTATTAAATTGGACATTGCAAAAAAATATAATATAAACAAGATATAAGGTAATTTCTTGTCAATTATTCTCTCTATATAAATGTAAAATAATTGTATTGTATATTTTGTTCTATCTTAAAAAGAAATCCTAGTTCAAATAAACACTAAAATTAAAAAGATTAGAGTTTCTTGCCACATAAAAGAAAAATTGGCACATAAACGTAATTATATATATTTGTCATATTGGTACTTTATCATGGGTATTTAAAATCTATCATTCTTAAATTAAATAATTTGTAAGATGTGTAAATAAAAATAACATACATAAGTGTATCTATTACTATTAAATTTATTTGCTCTCATTCCAAATGATCTTGGGCCATTCTAGTTTGTCAAAAATTTTACACCAATATTCAAATTCTTCATTACCTTGTACAAGAAGGAAAACATTATTGCAAAGAAGAAAAAATAAAGCTATATATAACATTCACATTATCCTAATTTTTATTTATTTATCAACATATCTTCTGTCTATATATATACTTTAGTAATTGTTTTTAGTTTCTCATTTGTTAACTAATTAATATAATGCACATAAAATCTATGATATAAATATGACAATAACGAAATGAGTAGTACACACACTTTTTATTACTTTATCTATTTTTTATTTTATTTATTATTATAAATATAAAATTATAATTTGGACCCGATAGATATAGGGTCCTAGGTCCGCCACTGCTCACACATATATGTGTGTTTATTTGTAGCTAATAATTATTTCCATAATTGGCCTTTTATTTTACATGACTTTGATATGAAAATCTTCATTTTAGAAAGAAAATATTTGCATTAGGTAAGATTTCCATAGCAATATTAAATAAAGAGTGCTTTTGCACATTGCTAGATTTTATCTTTCATTATGGACTTTAATAGAATTTAAATTTATTTTATGAATCTCAATAGTCTATGCTAATTGAAGGTAATCTTAGGTAAATAGTTAGCATTTTAATGCAAGATTTTTATGTACACCCTTCTTATAATTATCTATAATAATACAATATAGCATATTATCCACAACAAACAATGTATAGAGCCTATTTAGATTAAATCAACAAGGAAAATATACAATGCATAATATAGAATGGTTATATTTCAATTTAAAATAAACATTTTAATATATAATATCTATAACAATGACACCCAATATCTTGAAATTTGACGTGTATACATTGACTGAACCTTTATGCATTTCTATCTATATGTATAGAAAAAACATTTAACTTTAGACAAGTAAAATTTCCCTTTAAAATGAATGGTAAAACATAATCTGGATTACCACAATTTGTTTTGGATAGTTTGGGACATATTGGAGTAACTAATAGATTTCTATATTTGTTATATGGATATCTATTTTCTACTTTCAGATGTTATAAAACTATGAAATATAGTAACTTCCTAGGAAAAGGTTTATAATCTACTTCATTCCTTAACAATATTCATTTCTTTCAATTTACTTTAAATACTACTAAGTCCTATAATTATTTTTTATTTCTTATACACAATTAATGAAAGAAATTTAATTATCCACTATTAGCTTTCTATCTTGTATATTTTTTTCTTTTTTAGCACACGTAATATTCTTCTGTAATAAAGTAAATGGAAAACTAATAAGAGAATAATGCTGAACTGACTGATCCCATATATATATATATATATATATATATATATATATATATCAATTATAAGTAGAGAAAAAGGATTAATCTCATCTTTCGAATAAGAATGAAGAAAAAGCAATTCTTATGTACCAACTAAGGGGGGCAATATTCAAAATATTATAAATAAATCAATCAACTGACTCGTCATGAGAATAGGTAAAATATCAAATGTCATATTTGAGTGTTCTTGTATTTGTCAATGCATCATATTAAGCCTGCCTATGTATAATTTATCTTCTCCTTAGTGTTCTACGAACTTGTTAGATTCTTGAATGATTTGCACATAGGTACTCAACCAACTGCTAAAGTCTTCCACAATTAACATTTTCTTTTCATGACTTCTAATATCAACTTTCTCTTTGAGAAATAAATAATTGCATTTGCTTAAATAATCTTAGAAATATTATTTCGCATGATGCAAATAATTTCTTCCCCTTTTCATTCATGCATTAAAGACTTACTTTTTGAACAATGTCAATTTCTTTTATGGAATGCAATAATTTATCCTAAGAATTCAATATTTTCTTTTACGTACAAGCTACCTATTATAAACTATAATACGGCAAATTAGTGATATCATCTTAAATTATGTTCGTTGACAATTTTCATATCCATAACTCAATAATTTACTAGAGTATTGTAGAATATGCATACCCTAAAGGATACATCATGTGTTACGATTAATCTATGCATAAATTCTTAATAACAAATAAAATTCAATATAATGTTAGATAATAATTGAGAATGAATTTTATTGTATAAACATCAACAAAAGAGAATAGCATCGAAGTATCATCAAATCACAAAATAGTAACCACATAATTTTTTATTGTATAAACCATGAACATGTTCGAGTGCTCAAATAACAAATAGTAACCACATAAATTTTTATTGTCTCAACATCACATGTTTTGTTAACATGTGATATTAGACATATTAGACCTAGACTGTAGCAACCACAAAAAAATTAAGATAAAAACATCAAGATGAAACGGCTAGCAACCACTAACTGCCTCAATCCCAGGAGATTATGAAAGATGATCATCTGACATTAGTAAGGAGGATATTGAGATATTGAGAAGATAAAAAGGGCCAATAGAAAAGATAATAGAGGGATTCTCGTTAAGATGAGATAAAGGTTAGATCTCTAGAGGATAAGGGCAGAAAAAATCAGATCACAACAATTAATAGAAGAAATCAAAGGGACTAATGCTAATCTCTCCCTCTGATAACTTCTTTTCCTCCCCTCTTTCGGCCTAATGTCTCCAACGTGTCCTGGGAGAAGAAAAATTCCTCTCGCTGTTGTTCCCAAGTGCAAGGGTAGCCGATGTTTCTTTCCCCTACTGCATATTTGATCCTCACATCTCCTCGCGTCCTCTTCATCCGGACTGTTTGCAGGTAGAGATCGACCAGAGGAAGAAGGAGCGCTGAGAGCACAGGGGAGATGCGATCGTTAAGGTCTTCAACATATTGAAGCAAGGATCAATCGCAAATAGAGGTGGGTGAATTGAAATCACCTTGCACAACTTTGAATAGATCTAATCTACTCCCTATCACGATCTGATTATGTTAATGAATGGAAGTTACGAAGATCTAATGAAAAGATGCATGAACCGATCTATTTTCCTTTCTGATTGCATAATGGTAGGTTGATTGCTTTGTTCTTCTTGATTGTGAATTTGCTTGATTGATTTCTTGTAGGAAAATTGATTATTATTGTATTGATTTGCCTTGATGATTGTTAGTAAGAATTAATCTATGGTGAAATTCTATTAATGATTCGATTGATTTTCATATTAAAAATCGGCTGGAACCCCGCCATCATGGTTGTGCCACTCTTTTGGCATGCATGTGCCCCTAGTAGTCATGGACGTGCCACCCACCTGACACACCTGTGCCATCGATTGATCGAACCAATGCAAGGATCGGTCGGTCGAACCATTAATTCGGTCGACCATCCTCCCATGTCGTTACGGTCGTGCCACCTCTCTGGCACGCTCATGCCATGACCAAATTCTCATTCGAGCAACTAAGCACAGAATCGATCGAGTGACCCTTTGAATCGGTCGACCGCCCTCACTCTTCGTCACGGTCGTGCCCCTTCTGGTACGCCCGTGTCATCCCCTCTGCGTACTCATTTCTATCACGCCCTTGCCATCCCATATGCTCACCCATACCACAATGCGGTCACGACTGTGCCAAGCTACAGAATAGTCCCCCCTTATTACAGTCATCTGTTTCCCTTGATTTTGATTTGAATATTATCTGTTTGTCTTATGATTAATCATGATTATGACTGATTTTAATATCATGTCCTCATTGATATCCATACCTGATTAAGACTTGAATCTTTTTATTAATTTACTTTCCTACTGATCTTATTGCCCCCATTGTATGAAGAATAAAGAATAACAAGTTTATAAAATGATTAATAAGTTAAGATGAAAGATGAATAATGGGTTGTCAGTCCAAGCCAAGTGCCTCAAGATAAGAGTTACTCCCTTGGACATGGTTTGATCACACATTTTCCCGCACAGTGCTATATCGTTTGCTCGACATACCCTAAGAATTAAATGCACCCAAAGTTAAGCATGAAATAAGATTAAGAAGTATGGATAAGTACAACAAGCATGATTCAAAATTAGGAAGTATGAATAAGTACAACAAGAATGATTCAAGATTAGGAAGTATGGATAAGAAGCAAGCATGAATATCAAGTCAAGTTATCGTTATTATCTATGTCATGACTTTCAAGCATGTTATTGATTTAAGCTTACCATGTATCATCCGACTATATTTATTGATTTCATGTTCCATCTCTTGCTCAAGATAAGTACACCATTCTTTCTCTAATTTATACTATTTAAAGTTATGCATTGTATATTTTTATGGTTCCCCACTAGACTGTAAAGCTTACGGAAGGACTTCCTCCCATGTGTTTGATTTCCACAGGGCCAGATCAGTGATGGTGTTGAGTTGGTGTAATGCGACGATGCTCATGTGATTAGAAAACACATGAACTACAGAGTCTATTAGTTATTTATTTCTTCTGCATTTATGAACTCATGATGTAAGCCTTAAGATTTTCATTTAGAGATGATGTAGCCATCTTGAACTTCCACTATTTATGTTATTCTTTATTTTATCCTTTCTTATGCTAATGTGTCTCGATTCTTGATTGAGACTTGATCAATAAGAAGGTCAATGTTATAGTTCGTAGCGTTCTTAGATTGGTCTTCGCCACATGGCGTGGGTCGATTTGGAGGCATTACATTTATGGCATCAGAGCCTAAAGTTAGGACTCTCTTGATGTCCCATTGTACCGTATAGTAAAGGTTCATTTGCTTTCGTTGAGCAATCGTCACGCCCTTCATCGTAAAGTACAAGTAAGACCTTTCGTGCTTTGTATTATTTTTTATTGATGTATTGATACATATTTCATATGAGTGGTTGATTCTTAAGGAGGTTATTTTGTATGGTAGGAATCAACCTAAATGGTATTAGTAATTATACAAAAGGGTCATAAAGGTTATGAAAAACTGGGAAAGAATAAGTAATAAGCATGTGGATAATTATTACCTATATGAAGAATCAGTCTTACAAATATTTAAAGAATAAAATATAAGAAATAATTTTGTTTCTTATAATTCATGTTTTCCATCTCTTTCATGATCATCTTATTCACGGACTTCTTTGACTGTAGCAGTATGAAGAGGAAAATGAGTAGGCATATTAGTTGCAAAGAGATATAGACTTATGAAAGAAAGAAAGAAGGGAATTCTAAGAGTAATTAAAAGATTTGCACAATAAATAGGTGTGAGATGATTCCAAATAGTGAAAGTGAATTTATATGAAATCAAACGTGCCTAAAGACCATAAAGGCCGAATATGATCTATTATTTTCATAGTGGAACGATAATGACATATGTGGTCCCATTGTTTACTGAGTTAGGGCTGGAAGTATTGATAGGCTTAAGTATGGACCTATGACAAGCATTGTGTCTCAAACTTCATGTGACCTTACATTATGTTAATAAAGGGACTAAGAAAATACAAACTAGTTACATGAATTATTAATTGTATTACCTCATATGGAGGCCAAGAATTAGAATTAGTAATTAAGTTAAAAAAAAGTTTGTAGCCTTTGATGGAAAAGAATTTATTTGTAATCTGATTGTCTAAGAATCATGTATAAAATATGGATGGACAAATATAAAAGTTTAAAAGATTCAGAAGTCACATTGGTTTGAATAAATGTTAGAAGAAATTATCAATAAGTAAGTGACCGACTGACTTAATAAGAAATTTAGATTTAGCATACTCATACGCATATGTAACATAGTATACTTATATATATAATTTAATTAACTTAGTATATTATATAGTAGACTTGAAATTTCATTAATATGAAATATATTTTTATATATAGCCATTATTAAAGAATGAATTTTCTATCATTGTAGTGTAAATATATTTCCAAGATAGAGTAATATGGTTGGTAAAAAAATAAAATAATTAGATAAGAACAGGCAATGCATGAAAAGATTTAAATGAATGGAAAAATTTTTGAAAAGATTTAAAGTATCTTAACTGAGATATGATTAAGAAGGATACGAACCCCCATACTAGTAGGTATTAAAAGATCAACTCATAAAGTGAGCAAATTTAGAAAGTTCAGGGGTTACGATAAAGTACGAAGAATTTTTATAAGTTTTCTACAAGGTTATTAATATTAATAAGGAGAGTCAAAATAATCATCCAAGAAGAATGATTAGACATCAAGCTATAAATTTGAAGGAAATTACACCTACCGATATAATTAATTTTCAGAATAGTGTCCAATAGTATAGGGTATTTAACGATATAATCATGATCGATAGTTCAAGTGGGAAAAGAAGATATGTAATTATGCAAGTCATCAGTAGATACCAATGAAGATGATACATTGATAGATTAAAGAAAAGTAAAATGGAATCCTATTGTATTTAGGATGTTCTTCAATATGCCTCCAAGTTTATACGATGAATAATTTTCAAGATTTTGTTTTGATCAAGTGGACCATTCATGATTTGATCATAAGTTTTATGTATGGATTGATTTTCCTTTTCAACTTTAAGATTATCCCGAACATCTCCCATGTGCTACAAGATATCGTTAATGCAAAGGACAATACATTAATGTGCAAAGGATAAAGATGATTATTTGTCTTGTATTTTGATGATTGCTTTGTTTTCCTACCTTATTGCTTGAATTCATTACATGTGTTTGCATGCATGCATGATGGTTGCACTAAGAACTTATGTTAGTAGTGTGCATAAATTGTTTTGTTCATTATCAATTGGATCTTACCATGTGTTCCATCGATCGATCGAATCATCATCGTAATCGTAATGTTGATTCGGAGTGCTTTTCACTCCCCTAAAATTATTATATTGATCCATTCCCCTATACATGAAGTTGAAATATACTCCATCCAAAAGGAAAGAACTTATTATACTTTTGGTCTTCTATGAAATTATATGATATGACATTGCAAGAAAAAGATCAAGCAATGCAATTCAATATAAGACCAAGAGGTTAAAACTGAAGGCAACTTCTATGGTCAGAATATCGAACAAAGCATTGATACAACGTATCAAAACATGGGAAGGATATTGAATGACATTGATTAAGAAATCACCCTATTCCAATGACATAAGTTGCCAAGAACGATTCACTCTCTATAAGACTTTTGGTTGATTCCAAATATAATTATCTCATTTGACAATTGCCTATATTTTGTACTTTGTTAAATTCATCAAGATATCTGATCTAAATCGAGAGTCAAGTGATCATACCTCTAAACAATGATCATCGCATGATACCATCAAGATATCGACATTGGATGATGCTAATCATTGATTTTCATTGAATCAAAATAAATTACGAATCCTAAATCCTTATGGATGTCAGATGTATATAAGATTAATAGCCATATTGTAATGATCCTAAGAACTTATGAAGTAATGATAATTTTTTTCTTCGAATTCCATTGTTAAATGATTTAGAAATATAAAGATTCCATAGGAAGGGATGCAACGTTGAAAAGTATAATTGATAGTAAGTATAAAGATCCAAGATAATGTCAGAGTGATCAATTATTGTATCTAACTACAATCATCATATGTTAGGGATAGGTCAAATATAAAAGATAAAAGAAAAGATAGTAAGTACAAATGATGTTGAAAATTATAATGGAATGTAATTTTAGAAGAGTAAATATAAGTGCTTAAGATATATCAATGTGTTTGAAAATAATGATAAGCATGTTCACTAACACTCCTTTTAAGGAGGATATTGACCCAAAAACTTATAATAATATACGTTGAAATTTTGGCAGATAAGAAAACTATCTAGACTTTGGAACGCATGCTGAGAGCACGTACACTTGATCGGCATGGTAGCTAGAACGATCATTTACATTTGATCGAATTTGCTTATGATAAAGATCACTATTAAATTTTTTTAAGACAGAGTTCAATTGTACTAGCAACCTTACTGTTTACCTACTCAATATGGTGAAGTAGGCAAAGAGAAAATCATGAATGAAGCGGGTATGCTAAGACGGTTGAATTAATTAAGAAAAGGTTAAAAAGCAGAAAAGCCACGTAGACAAAGATATACGAGAGCATATCGTTAATGCTAATGATAAGATGCTATCGAAAGTTTCCTATATGAAAGAAGTAAGGTAGATAAATAAGCAAGGAGCAATTAGTCCTCGCTGCGATGGATCATTTAAATATTAAAGTTAGTCGGCCAGGTTACGTATAGGTTGATACTGCCCGCTTCTTATGGAGGAGTGCATTACGTATTTCATGTGTTACTTCTCAAGAAATACAAACATGATAACGCTAACATCATTCGGATTAAGGGGCCTAATCTAGCCGTAACCTCATCTTTGCCAAGTGTCCGACTCATATTATGGAATGCAAAGTACAACGTCGAAAGAATAAACATGTACCCATGGTCCAAGTAGCCTCGCATTCCACCACGACGAAGAGGTAACTTGGAAGCTCGATTTGGGAATGCGCTAAGAGTTCCCGCATCTTTTCAGTAAGTCCTCCACCTCATGCAAAATTCAAGGACGAATTTTCTTTTAAGGAGGTTATAATGTAACAACCACAAAAAATTAAGATGAAAACATCAAGATGAAACGGCCAGCACCCACTAACTGCCTCAATCCCAAGAGATTATGAAAGATGATCACTTGACATTAGTAAGGAGAATATTGAGATATTGACACTACAAGAAAAGTGACTTTTAGCGACCATAATTAACGAAGAGATTCAAATATGATCGTTAAACATCGTTTTTAATGACTAGAAAAAAATCTGGTCGTCAACAATAAGGACCAGAAAAATTTTGGTCCTTAATATTCTTATGACTGGCTATTAAAAGTCAACAATAAGGACCAGAAAAAAATTTGGTCCTTAATATTCAAATTAACGACCATCATCTTATCGTTAAAAATATGAAAGAAGTAAAGAACAAGTAGGTATAGAAATATAGTCCCACATTCATTATAGTCGTATGATGAGAGCAAAGAGACAAGTATTAATAGAGGAGGAGACTAATGGACTAATGTAGAGTTTTATGGAGAAGGTCTATCTTTGGATTTTTTCTAAATCTAAAAGAATATTTTTTTTATCAGATTATTTGTTCACAAAAAAAACTTTAAAAAATTGGTCGGTTCATCGAAAATGTGATTCAATCGTTTAGCGACTAGGTGAGTGGTCCTTATAAGTTATATAGGGACCAGCATACTAGTCGCTATTGAATTTTTAGGGAAGAGAATTATAGTGGTCCTTAAAAAGAATCAACGGTCAGTTATTCACATTGGACGCTAAAACCTTTTAGCGGTGGGACCTATAGCGAAGAGCCGCGACCAGTTTTTTCTTGTCGTTGATGAGTATTAACGGCAAGATGATAACTTTTAACGACTACATATCTTTTCGCTAATGACCTAATTTCTTGTAGTGTGAGAAGATAAAAATTGCCAATAGAAAAGATAACAGAGGGATTCTCATTAAGATGAGATAATGGTCAGATCTCTAGAGGATAAGGGCAGAAAAATTTGGATCGCAACAATTAATAGAAGAAATCAAAGGGACCAATGTTGATCTCTCCCTCTGAAAGAAATCAATGGGACTAATGCTGATCTCTCCCTCTAATATCTTCTTTTCCTCCCCTTTTTTGGCCTAATGTCTCCAACATGTCCTGGGAGAAGAAAAATTCCTCTCGTTCTTTCCCTGCTGCATTATCTAATCCCCACATCTCCTCACGTCCTCTTCATCTGGACGGTTTGCAGGCAGAGATCGACCAGAGGAAGAAGGGGCGCTGAGAGAACAGGGGAGGCGCGATCGTTAAGGTCTTCAATGGATCGAAGCAAGGATCAATCGAAAATAGAGGTGGATGAATTGAAATCACCTTGCACAACTTTGAATAGATCTAATATACTCCCCGTCACGATCTGATCATGTTAATGAATGAAAGTTACGAAGATCTAACGAAAAGATGCATGAACCGATATGTTTTCCTTTCTGGTTGCATAATGGTAGTTTGATTGCTCTATTTCTTCTTGATTGTGAATTTGTTTGATTGATTTATTGTAGAAAAATTGATTATTATTATTGTATTGATTTGCTTTGAAGATTGTTAGGACGTAGGAATTAATCTATGGTGAAATTCTATTAATGATTCGATTGATTTTTGTGTTAAAAATCTATTGTAACCCCCACCATCATGATCGTGCCCTAGCAGTCACGGTCGTGGCACCCACATGGCACGTCCGTGCCATCGCTTGACCGAACCAATGTAATGATCGATCGGCCAAACCATTAATTTAGTCGACTATCCTCCCATGCCATCACGGTTGTGCCACCCCTCTGGTACGCCCATGCCATGACCAAATTATCAGTCGAGCAACTAAGCATAGTACCGCTCGACCGACCCTTTGAACTGGTCGACTGCCCTCACACTCCGTCACGGCCGTGACCCCTTCTGGCACGCCCGTGCCATCCCCTCTGCGTACTTATTTTCAGCACGCTCGTGCCACTCCATCTGCTCACCCGTATCACTATGCTATCACGGCCGTGCCAAGCTACAGAATAGCCCTCTCTTATTACATTCATCAATTTCCCTTGATTTTGATTTGAATATTGTCTATTAATCATGATTATGAATGATTTTAATGTCATGTCCTCACTAAGATCCATACCTGACTAAGACATGAATCCTTTTATTAATTTATTTTCCTACTGATCTTATTGCCTCAATTGTATGAAGAACAAAGAATAACAAATTTATAAAGTGATTAATAAGTTAAGATGAAAGATGAATAATGGGTTGCCTGTCCAAGCTAAGTGCTTCAAGATAAGGGTCGCTCCCTTGATCATGGTTTGATCACCTATTAACCTACAAAAGACTGTATCGTTTGCTCGACATACTCTAAGAATTAAAGGCACCCTAAGTCACTTGATTTCTAAGCATGAAATAAGATTAAGAAGTATGGATATATAAGTACAACAAGCATAATTTAAGATTAAAAAGTATTGATTTAAGCTTACCATGTATCAAATCAAGTTATTGTTATTATCTATGTCATAACTTTCAAGCATGTTATTGATTTAAGCTTACCATGTATCATCTGACTATATTGATTATTGACATTTGTTGATCTCTCATAAGTTATGATGATTTCATGTTCCATCTCCCGCTCAAGATAAGTACACCATTCTATCTCTGATTTATGCTATTTAAAGTTATGCATTGTATATCTTTATGGTTTCCACTAGATTGTAAAGCTTATGAGAGGACCTCATTTCTTGTGTTTAATTTTCACATGGCTAGGTCAATGATGGTGTTGAGTTGGTGTGCTGCGACGATGCTCAGACGACTAGAAAGTACATGAACTATAGGGCATGTTTAGTTATTTATTTCTTCCGCATTTATGAACTCATAATGTAAACCTTATGATTTTCATTTAGAGATGATGTAGCCATCTTGAACTTTCGTTATTTATGTTATCCTTCTTTATTTTATCCTTTCTTCCGCTGACGTGTCTCGATTCTTGATTGAGATAGTCAATAAGATTATCAATGTTACAGCGTTCGTAACATTCTCATATTGGTCTTCGCCACGTGGCGTAAGCCGATTTGGGGGCGTTACATAGAGAATTAAATTTTTAATTAATTTATATTAAAAAGGGATCATTATATCTTTGGAGTTGAAACTGGTGCAATGCTAAGAAGTGATCTTTTTAATGAACTTCACTTTGTTAATTTATGTTTCTTTCTTCCCCTTCTCCCACTACCTTGATCATGATCACCATTGCGATGTCCAGTTTTACAACTTTCTTTATATGTGCAGCCATCCATTCCTTTCTCTAAGGTTAACCAGGAGCTTTCTACCACCCTCGCACCCTCGAATATCGCCTAAGCTTAACCCTCGAGTATAGATCATCATCACTTATGTTTTTAGTTTGCACATTAAATCCAAAAGAGAGATTGACCCTTGGTTTCCTCTTAAGATTAGATCTTTTTCTCTTCACCTGCTTCAACAAAATATTCTTAAGATCATATGTTTGAGATTCCACTCCTTCAGTCATGCAGCCATTAATTGTAGAATTCACTTCTTCTTTAGAGTAGTGAGCATATCTTCCTTTCCTCTTCTTTAGTGGCATTAATCTTTCTCCTGGAGTCCATAGCAACGATTGAGAATCTGCACATAAGTTAACAAGAGGAAGAAAATTGTTTTTTGTGTTGCACAAATTAAAGAGAATAAAGAGTGAATATATTGATCATCATATGTACAATTTCTACCAGAGAAATTTTGTGCCTTTAGAAATTTGATTCACACACCTAATCCATAGGTTTGGTGGGAGTATGCTTCATCACAACCCAACTTCTCAAAATTGTACCTATAAATGCAAAGACTAACAGATTGTGTGTTCTCTAACGAGATGCAATAGAAACTTTTTATCTCCTCATTCAAGCATGAAACTTCATCACAAGACACAAATCTAGGATCTTACTCTCGGGGAACCTCCTCCTTCGTTGGATCAACATTCATGTGCAAAACGTCCCTTTGATCGGTATCCTTGAAAAAAAATGTTTCAGAAAAGAAAGAAACTTGAGATCGTTTTGTTGATGTCCATCAAACATCATGTGCGCGTTTCAACATGCAATTTTTTCTTTAATTTAATTCCCAAAACAAATGATAATGAAATAACACAGTGACAAGAAAAACACATCAACCAAATAAAAAAATTGGGGCATACCTGTGCATCTTTATCATCAACATTCAATAAACTTGGAGTCACCGTAGTAGAAAGCTTGAACAAATCATCCATGGAGTAAGAGTGATAACTATTAACCTCTCGCAAAAGGAGTTGGTGGCAATGCAAAGTGAAGGGTTGGTGACTCATAAAATCGTGGGTTCTTTACTGTCATAGAGAATTATATATATATGACTTGAGCAATAATTAATGAAAAGGAAAATGCATTTAAGAAAATTAACTATGTTTTATTGCACTCATACGTTACTTAATTGATCAATTAATTAAAAGTGTCAATTGGCACAAAACATTAAGATGCATATTCTCAAATAGGCTTGTCAAGTTCTCATAACTAAGGCAATTACAAGAATAATTTCGAAAATAGAAGAGAGAAAGAAATAATAGTGATTTTTTTTTTGCATGCATCAAGATTCTAATGAAATATTAGACACATGATATAAGGTTTTCATTATAGTACTCACACGTACATATGAATTTTAATTATATGTAAAATGAAAGGTAAATTTTGTCCATGCGAAAATGTTTTACTTTTAAAATTAGGATGCAGCACCAAAATTTGATGTTATAATTGTTTATGTTGCTAAAATTCAAGTAGAAAATATGGGACATATACACCTCTGAATCTATCTAAAAACTAAAATAATGTATATTACATTCCATAGGTACATGCACAAGAAGTGGCAAATATCACTCAATGATGTGATGCATGGAATAATATCAAAAAAATGTTTTGAATCTCATTGTCTCAATAAAATATAAATAATTTCATTTTCATTATTTGAGTAGTTCACGTGAGATGTTAACCATGTCAATTTTATTTTAATTTTAGCTAACCATTTTTACCTTTTTTTCTAAAAAAAATCAAGAAACTCAAAACTAGGGGCATTAATGTTGCATTAAATGCATTGTTATTTATTTCCATTGAACCATTGAGTCCTTGAATGTGAGTATGATGGCATTAATGTTGCCTTAAATTCATTATAATCCTCTTTTAAAATTCATTAATGTACATGATACAGTTCATTAATCTTATCTCTTGAGATATGCTTTTACGAAATTAAATTACATAAAATCGAATTTATGTCATGACAACTTGAAAAGATTGAATGGGTTATATATGGCATATCATAAAAGCCATCAAAGTTTCACCCTCAATGAATAAGCATTATCATTCAAACTCATATACCATTATTTCGATAATTAATGACTATTTACCAATCATTCCACCTAACACCAGAATGGAAAAAATTGTTCAAAACATAATATTTGTTTGGTATTTTAAAAAATAGTATTTAGTAAATAGAGAATCATGTTAATAGGTTGCTTGAGTTAAGAAAAATAATCTGAGCTATGACAGTATACACAGGTTAGGTTTGACCCATCCCGTGTTAAGTTGGGTCGACTTTCAAATTTTTTTAAGGCACGACCCGATCCAATCCAACTCGACTCCGGTCAAGTTTGGTCGGGTCGGATGGTCGAGTAATTTTATTTTTTTATTTTTATTTTATTTTTAATATAAAATGCATTTAATGTTTTATTTTAAATATGGAAAATATTGTTTTCAATATATATATTTTTTATATGTAAAATATCATATTTTATATTTTTAAAATTTTAAATTATATAAAATATTTAGATTAAGTAAAAAATATTAAAATTTTTAAAATAATAATAAGAAACTTGAATCATCAAGTCGGGTTAAAATTTTCTAACCCGAACGCGCCCCGACCCTAGGTCAGGTTGTGATCGAGGTTGATCGGGGTCAGATCGGATCAAATTCTCGGATTCATCCAGTGAACACCCTACCAAGCAAGGTCCCACTTATTTTGCAACGACCCCATTTTTGGTTGGTGGGCCCATGTCAAGGTATTTTGTTTTCATTAGTGGACACGAACAGACGATGCTCTCACGCCAGTGTAGGACATGGTGTCCCATAATTGGGAACACAACCATTTTTTATTTTTCATTTTCTAATATATATAAATTAGAAATTCAAAATGTAATGCAAAAGATTTTTTTACTACTGAAATCAAGGTCAGCACTATCAAAGAGGAGAATTTTTTTAAAATTGAAGCTGAAGTCACTACCTAGTAATATGAAATATGAGTTCAAATTCTACGTATACAATGATAATCAATGTCAATTTGTCTCAAAATAAAGTTCAAAAACTATTGAACAAATTGCAGCAATATAGACATGTCATCAGTTATACTAAGGAAATTAATTCTTTTAAATTTATATGCACAAAATCACTATGGAAGATAATTATAACCTCATAATTGAATGTAAAAGAAGACCGAACCTAGCGAAGGAAGTTGTGATAAAAGAAATTTTTAAGTTGCTTAATGCTGAAATCATTTATTCAATTTCATACAATAATTGGACCAGTCCAATTTAGGTTATGTCAAAGAAGGGTGACATCATATTGATTAAATCTTATTCAAATGAGTTGATTTTCACCGGAATGGTAACTGATTGGAGGATGTACACTAATTTCAAAAAATTAAATAAAGTTGCTTTCATATTGATCAGATGTCAAAAAGATTAGCCAAGCATTCAAAATTTTGTTATTTGGATGGCTACTTAGTATTTGTATAACTACCAATTCATTCTTAAGACAAGATAAGTTTTATATGTCTAGATGGGACATTTATCTACAAAAAAATATCATTTGGTTTGTGTAATGCCCCAACTACATTTCCTAAATGTACATGTCTATATTTTCATATTACATTGAAGATATTATAAAGTTTTTTTTATGGATGATTTTTTTGTATATGAGGATTCTTTTGAAAACTTCTTGAAAAAAATGACAAAGATGTTGCAGATATGAAAAGAGTATGGTTCTTGATCAAGTTTGATCTTATCAAATTAGTCCAATATGGTGGTGGTTTTGGCTTGACACCTTGACTAGTTTGGTTTGTGTGTCGCAGTCGACCGGTCGGGTTTGAGTTTCATGGAGTTGTTATATATTCTATCTAGATTAATTATTATTTGAATATATAACAAAAGTAAAATTAAAATTTGTGGATGCATAATAAATATTTAATTTGAAATACATTAGAAAGTACATTGTCGCAAGATGTAATTTTAAATTTATTTACCATAAAAAAATAAATAATTGATTACTATAATTATCGACTAGTTTAACTTTTTATGTTTATCAAACAATTATCAATTCTACAATTGAAGTGCTATCCACTATGCTATTGGCGATCACAATGCAGCTATCCCTTTATTAAACCTCTAATGATTAGAACAGAGCCATTTGTCATGTTGAAAATGGGGAAACAACTTCAAATAGTCGACGTTGTGAAGTGATGCCAAGATAAAATATTCAAAAAGAATTTGTTTTCTAACATCATCAATCCTGTGGTGATGTCTTTTGTTATTTTCTTCCTTGAAAATTTCCCTTAAGAGCATTTGTGCGTTGAAGATAACACACAAAAAGAAAAAAGAATAATTGTTTGGTTCATATTTGTAAGTTATCATTAGTTGAGTTTTATTGAAGGAAAATCTTCATTTTTTTATTTTTTTTCTTGAAACCATCAAATATTTCATTTATAAGGAAATGAAGGCTCCAAGAGTGAACCTCGGGAATATATGTGGGTTATGGCGCCATCAATGAGACTGACATGGAGATGATGTCATGAAATGTGTCAAGCCTAACGATCCAAAATTTATCTTAAAAATTTTGATCATTTAAGGAAATTTCATGTCGTTAGTCCATTTTCAACAACAAAAAACTTTAACATTTTATTAAAATTCATAATAAATAAAAACTTCTATTAATCATATCGTAACTAATACTTCAAAAAACATTAAATGTTCAAATAAAACCATATGACTTATTTAAACCTAAGCTCATGAACTTGAGCTGTCATCCATCAATTATCTGAATGAATCCAGAATGTAGAGCTTCTCGGTTAGAGTATGTAAAGGTCATTCATGCCATGATATCATGTCACATGGTATTACATATGGTGCATGGCTTTGCTTCTCATCATTGATGAATGACAAGAATATTCTTCAACTTTATGTGCATTGTGATTTACAATACATCAATCATTTTTCATCTTTTAACCTAATTACGGCTGAACATATAAGCCATGTATCTAAGCTCATATACGATCAACAATCATCAATACATATCATTAATACTTTGAATAACTCTTAAAATATCATAAAATACCATATCAATCGGTCATGACAGTGATAGGGGTGTCATGCTTGTGATCGTGACCTAGAAGGTCCCCTTTTACCTTTGGTCACGGTTGTGACTGGGACGTCACGGTCGTCCCATCATGAACACGGTCGTGAGTGAACCGTGTTGGACCCTTCAAGCCGCTCGTCCACGATCGTGCATCACTCCATCATGACTGTGCTCAACATAACCATGATGGGTGTTCCTTCTTGCTCACGGTCATGCTTGGCATGTCATGGTTGTTGCAGCCGTGTCAAAGCCTTAGTGATTGGTCAGTTTCCAACCTCTCGACCATGGCCATCTGGGGTCGGCAACTCGATGTTCATTCCGAAATTTTATAAATTTTGATGTAAATACATTAGGAAATTCATATGCAACATCCTAAAACATTAAAGCATGATTTCTATGCGTTGACATTCACAAAGCATATATAAATCATATAATTCATGACTTCTTGTAGATTTAGGGTTTCATCACCCTAACATGCAAAAACATGATCATAAAACATAAAACCCTACCATATAGATCTATGGAAACTCAAAAATATGAATCATGTAACAAAATCACGATCCCTACTAAGAATTAGGATGTTCTTAAATCTCTCAATTCAAACATGAAATCTATTAGAAAGAGGGATTGAATCCCCTTTACATACCTAGAACTTTGATCACTTTCTTCTTCATTGGTCATTTTCCCTTGTCCATGTCCTCTTCTCTTTGTCCCCCTCTTTTTCCTTAATCTCCTCCTTCCTCTAGGGTTGTAGTCATCACGTGAGAAAAATAAGAAAAAAAGAGAAGAGGGAAGGTTTGGAAGCTTTTTATAGAATCTCGCCTAGAGTTTTTTAAGATTTCCTTCAAGTAACTTAAATACTTTTATTTAAAAATTATGATTGTTACACTATAAAAAAAGGAAAATAATTCATCTTCCTAAAAATCCTTCTAATATACACGTGTAAAACACTACCAATTCGATCTTGTGAGGTAGTGAGATACGCATTTAAATATGAAAAGAAAAAAGAGTGCAAAAGTGGAATAAAGAAACGGCGAGTAATGAATCTAAAAAGTAAATGTACTGAAATTAATTCATAATTAATCATGTTCTGGTAATTACGGCCAGAAGCAGCACAGAAAATCTTGAAATTGGAACATGATATGTGCATAGAAAAATAGAGCCTCGGTTACTAAGCACAGAATTTTATGAATCAAGCCATGGACTTGGTGATTTATTCTAAGCAAGTCCCACAATCAAAGTAGACCATGATGCACCAGCATTTTGCATCATACTAATGACATCTGATATCTCTAGTCCAGTGTGTGGTTCAAAAAGTTGCTGATATAAGCTTTTGCAAGCATGCTTCCAAGCATGACTTGAGAATCAGTAGAAAGATGTAAGTTATCATCATTTAATGTTAAACCCTTGGCATCTACACAGATAACATGCGGTAGATGAAGTCCTAGCTGAGCTTCTCGTACCTTCTCTAGGTAATGCTTGTTTCCAGAGATTATGGCAACCTGAAGAAAAGCATAATGTATTATATCAACAATTCAATACCACGTTATTGAAAAAACAATTCAATACCACGAATACTGCAAATCAAGTATACTGCACACATGTATAATGTGGAACATTCATCAATTTGTTTTAAGGGCGTGATCAGAATTTTGTTAAAGGACTCAAATAGGCTGTCACGTATAGAACATAGAACAAGCTACGGATTGATGGACCTTAACTATTTGCTTGAACCCACATGTATAATGATAGATTGACATATATGATTTGCCATCATATTTTGACTGAGAAAAAGTGATTTGTCCATAAAGTTGATATTAACAATTACAAGGTCAACATTGCAATCCCTACCTTCCCTGTCCACATTTTTGTGAGATTTGCCTGTAAAACAATATTTCCCACGTAACACCTCTCCCCTCTAAAGACAAATGAATTACGTTGAAACCTGATTGCCATAACACTGCATCAGGGGGCATTCTCTTTCGATGTTGTCCAGACATCATGATTGCTAGGTGTTTTGCTGCCAAATCTTAGTGAACACCAGAAAACACCAAACGGGGTGGATCTAACCTTGACAAAGTGTTGCTTAACCATGTTTTCCTCGTCATTGTGCACAGGAAAAATAGATGGCCAAGATTCTCTTCAGGGTTTCCACAAAATGAGCAAGATAGATCTGCAGTAGGTAACCATCTCCTTCTATAGCTCATCTAAAAAGCCAGATATCGCACTGGTAGACTAATTTTCCATATGATTCTATATAATACACTTCCAGCTCGCCATCCACCAAACCAAAATCTGTATTAAAAGCCTAGTGTACCTTATAATAAAAAATCATCGGAGGTCTAACATGAGTCCTGGAGATTGACATCCAAAGCAGGGTCCTCAATTGCTCCTAGTAGGTAAGCAAAGTCATCAGCCCTCTAGACAAACAAATGCGACAAGGGAAACTAAATCCGATTGTTGTCATCAATGGCAGACCAATAAATCCAGGTATTTTTCTCTCTACAATAGCATACGACCTTGAAAAAGTGACTGCCAATGAGGCTGTGAAAATACAAGAATCTTCCCAACAGCGAAAAACTTTACCATCTCCCAAAGGTGGAGATAGGAAATGTTGAATTTCAAGAGGGCAGCCAATACCCCTTTCTAGAACGAGGAGCACCAAATAGGCCATAACAATCTGGAGGCCCATGATAATCAATCCCATGGCAAGAAAATATGATCGAGGACCAGATGTCCGATGAATTACCCATAAGATGGCACGCCATTTAGATATATTAACTTCATTCATTCGACGAGAACCTGCACCCATAGACCACCTTCTGAAAATGGCCGACAAACATCCTTCCACCGCCAAGTGATAACCCTGGCTCAAATGTCCCTTACAGTTTCAAAATAAATTACTTTGTAATGAAGTAGATAGGGATGGCCAAAAGGGCAGACCACAATAGAATAAGACGCCCACCCCTTGATAAGAATTTGCTGGGGAGAATCTTTTTGTCACTTAAAGGTAGACCCAAATATTTTATAAGAAATGAGTGAAGTTTCATTAACGTGCCAAAGAACAATCCATAACCTCTTAACCAGTCATACCAAAATGATTAAGTGATGATTTCTCCCAGACTATATGCAACCTTGAGAAGTCCCCAAATAATTTGACCAAGATGGAAGTCTTCAGAACATCCACGGCCCGTTCCTGCCTTCCATGAGAAAAAGAATGACATCCGCATACTCTAACAAAGGGATGACGATACCACTATCACGGTTCGCAGAAAAACCTGAAATTATCTCAATAGAACAAGCAGAAAAGGTACAACACGCCAGAACGTCCACTGCCAGGACAAGTAACATCCGAACCTAGGGGTATTGCACCCTTGACCGACCCCATGTTGAGGCTGATCCCTCCCCTGGCTGGATTACCATTAATGAGAGCTGAGAAAGAGATAGTATGCACTGTTTTATCTAAGAAGTTCAGGAAGCAAGAAAGATTCTTTTTGGGAGGATGCTTCATAAGAATGACCACTCCATAAAATCATGAGTTCGAAAAATCTACCTTCTACAAGAACCCTATTTCCCTTGTCCATTTCCAAAAAGAGATGACCTTTGAAGCCATCGCAGAACTGCCAACCATTGAACTCCATACAATGAAGGCCGACTGCAAAGAATGTACCAAGTATTCCAACACCACACACAGCCTGTTAGCAAGAACATGATCCACAAGAAAAGAGATTGTGTTACATGAAGCAATAGGTTTGGAATATCAACTCTGCCCGTCTCCACTTTCTTTCTCAAATCCCCTGTTTCCAGAAGCAAATTCCCAAATCATTGTCATCATGTCTTGCTTGACCAAGACCAAATTCCCTCTCCAAAAAAAAAGGATCCATCACTCTTCAGGTCTCTTAGGGCTTCTATTACCTCCTCAGGAAAAGGGTTAACTAACATTGTCAGTTGGTCATTTGATAATTTGGACTCATTGCTACCCATCCATTGCCATTTTCCAGTGGGTGGCTATAGCAGCTCCAACCCTGTAGTCCAGTCACCTCAACACCATTGACTATAATTTTTGTGATGTGATTCTTGTGCTATCTCCCAATAGCAACAACAACAACAACAACAACAAAACCTTATCCCACTAGGTGGGGTCGGCTACATGGATCATACGACGCCATTCCGCTCTATTAGTAACCAAACCTTTCGGTATATTATTCACCAATAGATCTTGCTCTATTAGTTCGCCAAGTGTCCGCCTTGGCCTCCCTCTCCCTCTTTTAATCGGACTCCAGATTATTTGATCTACTCTTCTTACTGGCGCATCTAATGGTCTTCTCTGAACATGACCAAACCATCTCAAACGATTCTCTACCATTTTCTCACTAATATGAGCCACTCCGACTCGTTCACGTATATGGTCATTCCTAATCTTATCTAATCTTGTATGACCACACATCCATCTCAACATCCTCATTTCGGCTACCCCCACTTTACGTTCATGTTGTCCCTTCATAGCCCAACATTCACTACCATATAACACTGCCAGTCTTATAGCAGTACGATAGAATTTTTCTTTAACTTTATTGGGTATTTTTCTATCATAAAGAACTCCAGTGGCTTTCCTCCACTTACACCAACCAGCTTAAATTCTATGATTAACATCGTCATCAATCTCACCATCTTGTCTTACAATTGATCCTAAATATTTAAACTTTTTCACTTGATGTGATTCTTGTGCTGTCTCCCAATAGCATACAAGTGAAAAAACCTTGTATTAGACTCACCCTATTTTAGCCATAGTTGTCTTGATCTTTGCCTCTGCTCCACTTACATCTTCAACACCTCATTAGCTACCACCTCTCCTGGTGTCTCTTCAATCAGCCTGCTCATCTGGTCAGTTTTCTATCACTAAAGTATACACACTTCTCACCGATGACATTCAACTAGAGGATACCAACTTGTGGACAGACTATACCGTGATTTGGAGGCTACGGATTCCTCAACGAATAAGAATTTTTGTGTGGCTGCTCCGACGTGGAAGACTTCCAACACATTGCTATGGACAGAGATAGCTTCCCGAAGCGAATACAACCTGTGTGTTTTGTGGTGCATTGGATGGGGACATTGATCACCTTTTCTTTGAATGCATAACGGCAATAGCCCAGTTTTCAAGTGTACATTAACCCAATTTTGGAGCTCCTTCCCGAACAAGATGTGGGAACTAAAATGGAATTCAAGTGTACAATACAAGAAGACCGTCAGGTGGCCCTTTTGCTTTTTTGTGGGCTATTCAAATGTATTTTTAGGGGTGAGAGGTTATAAGTTGAGAATATTGTAGCAATGGCTGAGAAGATGGTGGGTGAGTGGATGAGGGACTAAGTTTGTCTGCACATTTTTGTAATATAACAACATTTAATAAAATGGATTATTACAAATGGTAATCATCCTTGGCTCTCTCAAAAAAACTTATCTATTATAAATATGGCTTCAAGTGTTGTCGTTGTTCAGTGATCCTTGTCTATCCACATTTTGCACCTGTAGTCTTGACAGAACTCACAAAGGCGGGATAGGTTGTAATGAAGGAACCTCGTTGAGGAGCTGGCCTCCGGATAACCCCTCCATTGTTCTTCCGCAGCATCTCGGAAGCCCACTTCCTGGTGCCATCATTTTTCAAACTCAAAGTAAGATCTGCAAAAAACACCCTCATTCCAAGCTAATGGGGTGTGATCCCAGAAAGGTTCTCTGAGATGGTTATTATTTTTCAGCCATTTCAGCAAAGCCAAGAAATATGCCAAATGCAGCTACATTCACATGGCACTACAGATGCCATGTACCATGCACTGCATGACAACAATGGATAAAGCTTTTTTACCTCCCAATAGCATAGAGGATGTGAGAAAAAGTAAATGAAAGAACCTTTACCCCTTATCCCCCCTCTATTTCTTATTAATTATATTGACAAACTAACCATTGGCAAAGTCATCTCCTGCAATCCTCCCTTTTCTCCAAAGGTATCTAATCTAGCTGCATCAATTACAAAACAACTGATCACAATGTCGCCCCTATTGATGAGATACAGGGGGCAGCACCCACCAGGGATTTTACTGAGGAAGAGGTTTTCTAGGCGACAATGATCTTAATGAGGAAGGTGCTCCTGGACCGGATGGCTTTCCAGTTCCTTTCTATCGTGAATTCTGACCTGTGGTGAAAATGATATGCTCAATGTTATACAGGAGTTAGCCACCAGGAATTCTGTCTTTGAGCAGTTCAACCACTGCTATCTCTTCCTCATTCAGAAAAATCTGGAGCCATCAGTTTTCAGCACTGAAATGTTCCTTAGACATACCTCAGTCATCAATGCTCCAAAGGCCAAGTAGAACAAATAATGGTATTATCGTAAGAAGGGATTGCAAGAAATAATGATAATAGAACAACGATATCCGATTTCGGGCGCGCTGAGGGGACTTGCCTGGATGAGCGGTAGCGACGGCAACCCGAGATCCGAACGGAGGTTCCGGACAAACCTCTCCATATTGGCCCCGTAGACTTCCGCATCGTGGCGCGAGTCCGTGTCGCTCTCTCCTTGATACCACAGAACAGCGCGGATCTCCCCTTCGCCGTCCGCCACCGATTCTCTCGCCCGCCGCACCATCTGCTGGTAGAGCCGCGTGCCCTTCTCCCACTCCTTTATCGCTGTACCTCCGACGGCGCACGGCACGAGACCGACGACGGCGCCTGCTCCGAGCTCGTGCGAGAGGAGGGCGTTGGCGAAGGGCATGCCGGGGCCAACGCCGCAGGTCTTGCCGGCGTCGATGTCAACATGAAGAGGATCGCCGGCGGGCTCCCAGCGGCCGGCGGCGGAGAGGCGCAAGATAGAGGAGGGGTTGGGGCTGCATTCAGGGGGCAACACGCCGTCCCAGTGGCGGTGCCTCACGCCGCCACGGCCGGACATGTTGCTCTGCCCCGACAGGATGAAGACATGCTTCTTCGTCGTCCTCTCGGCCATTCGTGTGGAATTCTCAGTCTGGAACGATCACGCACAAGAGAGGTGGATCCACCGACAACACTCTCCATGTCCTAACTAATTTTTAATACGGACATTTATTTTCATTTATAATCGTTTATTTAGATTCATACTATTATAAAAAAAAACATAGTACTAAAACCCGTACAATGCTCAATAAGTGGTCTCTCTCTCCCTCTCGCCGCCACTCTTTGTCGCTTCCATTTTTTTCCTTTTTTTTTTCTTTTTGATCGAGACTCGAGATCCAACTACTTTTATGATTATTAATATTTGACTAATTTAATATTCAAACACCAATAAATTCTGATTAACATTATTTTAAATTTCAAACATATAATATTAACATCTGGATGCAACAGATAAGTAAAATCGGAGTAGTTGTTAATGGGGTGTGATTAATGACGGAGTCATATGGATGCAACAGATAAGTAAAATCGGAGTAGTTGTTAATTAGATGTTGCTATTTGCTCTGTTGGTTATGTGTGCATTGTACCAGTGTTATTAGAATCGGACCGGACCGACCGATCTGATCGGATCAATCGTCGGTCGGCAACAAGACGGTCTGGTGCAAGGCCTAAAATCGGACCCCTAGTTGAGTCGGATTGAACCGGTCAAAATCGAAAAAAATTGGATTCAACCGTGATTTTAGGCCTACCAAATCTTTTTTATTATTTTTTTTGTTAAGAAATAATTTTATAAAATTTATTATTATAAATTTAGAAAAAATTTAATGGACTTTCTCCATGAAAAATCACAATAATCCCATAGTGTCCTCGTATATTTATAGTTGTTCACTTACTCTTATGTTGCTAGTATTAACAATGTGGAATTATGTTTGTACTTGCTCTTGTTTCCTTCATTTAATCTAAAATTTACTAAACTTTGAACTTTAACTTATGGATTATTATTTCATTCAAAATTTTAATATCATAAATGTATATTATAATATAAGTTAATTACATATTTATTATATTATATATATTATTTGTTATATTAGATAAATTAGTTAGAGATTAATGGTGCAAACTTTTTTAATATATGCATAATATACAATTAAACTATAACATATTATGTATTATATATATATATATACATAAATTTAATATTTAATAAGTTCAAATTTAATAAATCACTAATTATACTATATATTTATTTATAGAATATATGGAAAAAATATTTAGAAAAAAATTAGAAAATAGAAAATTTATATATAATAATGAGATTCAATAGGATATTCATTTATTTAAGGGTGTAATAATTTTAACATCAAATCTTAAATTTAAAATTTATGATTTATGATTGTTATTTTTTTTGTATAATTATATTTTGACATAGATATATATATTCAAAATATAATAGCTTAATTTAATATATCATATTAAATATAATATTTTATTACTATCCGGTCCGACCGACCGGTTCGATCTAAAATGGACACCTATCCGGATCGTTATCCGGTCTGGTCCTAATAACATTGTGTTGTACTCTTCGAAAGGTATGTTGTTGGAGTCATGCCTCCAACATTTTATTGCAATTATTTTCAAAAAATTGATAACATTTTATAAGTCTCCACCATCTACTATATTTTTTTCACAAAAAAACATATAGATGCTAAATTATATATGTTCGTTTATTATTTTATTCAATATTTAAATTTTATTTATGTGTATATATAGAACTAAAATTATTATTTTTTAGTCTTCTTGTTTATCCTAAAAATTGAATGTTTTAAAAATAACTATTTTGTGACAAATGTTGAAATTGAAAAATAAATTAATATTTTTTTTATGTTTTATATGAAAAAATATTAGAGACATCTTATTATTTGCGAACCCACTTTAAAAGTTGGCTGTAGGCTCAGCCACTTCTCATGACACAATTCCACTACGTGCCCTTCTATTTTTTTGAACTTCAATGGAATATCAACCGCTTCCAACTAAATTTGAATAGATGATTTTGAAAATTGTGAGAGCATAAATTTTATTTAAATAATTATTTTATATTAATTAGAATGGATGAAATAGAATAGTTAATTTATCCTAATATCATATTTGTCATTCCATTGAACAGCGAATGAATTAATAATTTTAAATCAAATTAACTCTTCCTTTCTCTTCTCTCCCCTTCTTTGTTTTCTCTTCTCTCTCCTTAATTTCTCCTTAAACTCTCCCCTCTCTCATATTAATAAACTAATATTATAATAAAATAATTTTGTCTATATTTATCTCTCATTTTTACCTTTTTAAAATAGATGGATAAAATAATTATAAAAATAAAAAATAGAAAAAATAGGAAAAACAAAAAATAGAAGAAAAAAGGTATTAAGTGATAAAAAAACTATATGATAAATACTTGTTAATTATTAAATATTATAAACAGTTTAATATATAATTAAGAATAAAAAACATTTTTATATAAATAATTTTTTTTATTATTTCGTGATGAAATAATATTATCTAAACATTGACTTTCTAATTACACAATTATATTTCGTCATCCCTTCATTAATTATCTTCAAAAAGAAGCTCTAATTCTAGATTGAGCTTCGGGTGCTCCATCTATCAATTGCTAATAGGGGTGGCAATATTCCCCGCCCCCTGCGGGGCCCCGAACTCGGGGAATTTTTTCCCCGCGGGGGCGGGGATGGGGGGCAAATTTCCCCCGAACCCTCTTTCGGGGATCGGGGCGGGGGAAATTCCCTCCGCCCCGCGGGGCCCCGAATCCCCGCTCCCTAATTTTATATATATTTTTTACTATAATCTTTAGATCAAATCACAACATTCATCCTCATATATATATATATATATATATATATAACCCTAAAGCAGCCGACCAATTCTTTTTCTTCGATTCTTTTTCTTTCTCATGTCGGCTGATAAGCTTTTTCTTCCTCCATTCTTTTCATATCGGCCGATCCATTTCCCCTGATGGCAGTCTGGTGATGGCAACGGTGACAGCGGACTACGGAGGAGCGCGACAGTGACGGTGACAATGGACGAGGGCGACGATGATGGCGGAGGAGGGCGACGGCGACGCTCGTTTGAGGAGGGTAGCGCCATATCTCGCTTGAAGAGAACGACGTTGCCGTCCTCAAACGAGTGCGCACCACCGACGGTTTGATCCGCGATGACCGTCGCCGCCGACCTCCGCCGTAGTCTCATGTCCCTGCTCCATTCGACGCCGGCCTCTGTCGCAACTCCCACGACCCTCGCAGGCTTCTCCCCCCTCCGGCCTCTCCCTCCGCTACCTCAACTCCTTCGGGGCCCCACGGCGTCATCGTGGTCGTCGGCGGCCGAAAGGGGCGGCGGCCGAAATCGTCTGCACAGAGGCGATTTTGCCGCCGTCACGAAAATCGGTCGAGTGGCGACGATTTCACCGCTGCCACCACGAAATCGCCTCTGCGCAGACTTTTTTTTATTTGTGATTTATTTGTAAGTTTTTTTAATTACCCACATTTTAATTAATTTAAAATTTTGGGGAATCGGATTCCCCGCGAGGATTCGGGGCCCCGCAGGGATCGGGGCGGGGAATAAAATTTCTCCCGGACCGGGGATTCGGGGCGGGGTCGGGAGCGGGGGCGGATCGTCGGGGTCGGGGCGGGGGTGGTGTCCCCCGCCCCGAACAGCGGCGGGTGCCATCCCTAATTGCTAATCAACAATATCCACAAGGCCGAATACTGGAATTGGAGCATGATGGAGAATTGTTGTTGGGACTCTTTGGCTGTGTTTGGCACGGGAACATTTTAGAATATTTATTCTCGAGAACTAATTGATGTGATAGAAAAGTTTGGGTTGGTGTTTGGATGAAAAAGTGTAATGATGGAGATTTAAAAAGTTGATGTGATGGAAAAGTTTTAGTGGATGTTTGGATAAAAAGTAAGAACTAATAATATAATTTATTATTTTATGAGGTATAAAATTATAGTAAATAAGAATATATTATTAATATTATAATTTACGTAAATTGTTATATTGTTAATATTATTTTTATTTATTTTTATAATACATTTTAAATATTATTAATAGTATAATTTACGTACATTTTAAAATTCAAATATAATTTATTTAAAAAATAATAATTGAATAGTTTAATTAATAAAATATTTATTAATTATTAGAACTAATTATTTTAAAGTTTTTAATTAATAGCATTTAATAAATTATTTTATAATATTCTTAATAATGTATTAATATATTATAAATTATATATACATATAAACCAAAATAATTAAAAAATAGATGAAATTTAAAAAAAAGATGGCAGTTCGAAAACAAAAAAAAGGCAAATGTTCGACGAGAACATTTGGGCGAGAAATGTTCTCGCTCAGCTCACGTGATTGTTCCCGTCACGGGGTGCGTTTGGCAGAACAATCGGAATGTGGGTTGCCTTCGCGAGAACATCGCGAAATGTTCTCAAACGCTATACGTGACGAAAACATAAACGTGACTTCCGCGGGAACATTTGGCGAAATGTTCCCGCGAAAAGTTCTTGCCTTCGGCAAGAACATTTGTTTTTTTTTTCAACGCCGCAATCTTTGACTTTTTTTTAATTTCATCTATTTTTTAATTATTTTATAATGTATGTGTATATAAGTTATAATATATTAATACATTATTAGGTATATTATAAAATAATTTATTAAATGTTATTAATTAAAAACTATAAAATAATTAGTTCTAATAATTAATAAATATTTTATTAATTAAACTATTCAATTATTTTTAAAAAAATATATTATATTTGAATCTTAAAATGTATGTAAATTGTAATATTAATAATATTTAAAATATTTAATCAAAATAAATAAAATAATAATAATAATATAATGATTTATGTAAATTATAATATTAATAATATATTCTTATTTACTATAATTTTATACCTCATAAAATAATAAATTATATTCTTAATTTTTATTTTTTATTCAAACACTCATTAAAACTTATCCATCACATCAATTTTTTAAATCTTCATCATTACACTTTTTCATTCAAACACCAACCCAAACTTTTTTATCACGTCAATTAGTTCTCGAAAACAAAAATTATCTCGATATTCCCCCTTCAAACGTAGCCCTTTCAAGAGAAGAAGCACATTGGAGACAATGACGGCGCCAAGCGTCTTTTCGTGCTTGCACGTGTAGGCACTGAAAAGAGTCTTGGTTGCTTTGCAAGTGGGCAGTGTTCGAATCTTCGGGTGAAGCCCTGATATTTTTTCTGGCTCCACCTTTGATTGGAGAAAAATACCCAGACCTAAAAATATAATTTTGGTTATATATTTTTAAAACTTTAAGTTATGAATGAAATCAACATGTATCTCATTTTTATATAAAAGAATCTTATATTTATATAAAGCTCATCAACAAGGAACAGTTTCAAACTTATCCAATCTCACGAATGTCTTTTATATTTTTTCTAAGATTTTTTAGAAGGTTTACTATTTTCTTTCTTTTGCACCAGCGCATGAAAGGATTTACCCAGCACATTACATGATTTACTATAATTATCATTTACTGTTACTGAATGACTACTCACAAGATCTAAAATCTCCTATACAAACTCATCTGTTTATCATAATTGATGATTGTAATTAATACACAGAAGCTTTGTTAATTCTTACTTCTTGCACTCAATTAATGTTGACTTTTCAACTCTTCCTTTTGTTATTATTAATTCGTTGGCTTTGCAGCAAATGCACCTTATTATTTTTCATAACTTACCTCAAACAAATACACCTTAACCTCCTCAGTTTCCATAACTCATGGACCTCTCATCTTCCTCTCATTTGTGTATATATATATATAGCCATTGAAAGAAAAAACTAACCAAATCATGCATACAAAAGGAAACCATATGAGGTAGCTACTGGATGATGTTAATCTTTGCACCATCAAATCGATTTCATATGATGCTTAAGGCTTTTATTCATGTGGCGGGGGACTCAGACACAACAGGTTCATCCACTTTCGAGAAGCTCCCCTTCCCAGTTTCCCTCTTTCCACAAGATCACGACCGCTGCACGCCGTGGCGCGCACCTCCGTCCTCCCGCACGTGCAAGGGCTACAGCACCACTGCTCCTCGCACGGGCACACCGAGTGCGTGTCCGACTCCCCTTGGACGGCCGCACTCCGGCCATGTTCGTGCACCTGCAGCACGCACGTCACAGATAGATGCCAATGCAAACTCTCATCATTCATCAACGTCACTTTTTATGGCTTCTGAAGGTATCGAGAAGACGGCTGATCTGAAGGAGACATTGCCGGGGCAAGGAAAGGGGCAGCCACAGGCATCGTTTCAAGCTTGCATGTCCGCCATTGTTTCTGCTGCTATTTCTTGCAGAAGCTCCAGGGGATCAAGGAAGGGAGGAGTTTTTTTTTTTTAAACAGATGGCGTGTGTCCTCTCGGTGCATGCATGGCGTGCATCTTGGCGATGAGGCGCCAACGCAAGACTGCAGGCATGCGACGAAGTGTTGCCCGCACTCGGGTATATATATTTTCTCTTAGGGTCCAATTATTGAGTAAATGACTTACTCCATGTCTCTATGTAACAAAAAGTAGTATTATGTATTTTATTTATATGTTTAAAATATATGTAAATTGCGCTAAGCGCGACAGAGTTATCCTAGTTATGTTATAATCATGAAACCTTAGGACAAAGCATGTCATTAATGTTCACCACGAAAGGTCGTTATATTACTTATAAAAGAGGATTGACTGATTTTTGTGTCAAATGCAGACGTATGATTTATGTTAATAATGTTCTTAGCTTAAATTTGATTTTCTTTTATTTAAATCGTCCAAATTTTTTTAGCTTCTGTTTGGATATATTTTAAGTATATTTAAAAAAGTAATAGGTATTGATGAAAAATTCTTGAAGTCTAATTTGTATGCATATCAAAAATTTTCTCAATTCGAAAAGTATAGAAAAAGATTTTGTAAAAATATTAATATGTTATCACGTTACCATGAGCATCAATATGACTGCTATGAAAAATATATGAAAAAATGGAAAAGTAAGATATTCAAAACTTAGATATGTTGAGGACCTATATATATATATATATATATATATATATATATATATATATATATATATATATATACACACATGTCAATGGCATCTTCAATTATTTAAAAAGTTAAGCATATTTTAATTAATGAACAATTGTCAAATATGTCTAATGTTGAAAATTAGCATGTTCATATCATCATGTGTTCATATATGATATACTCGCCATGCAATCAAGGCTTTACCTTAGATAAAACTATTTTTACAGGATACAAAAGTATATTCATATATGATACATAAAAGTTCTGCCAACATCCCAACAAAAGTGCTCAAGTCACAATTTTCTAGCTTGGAAGCACAAGACTTGTTAATACTTTAGTTCAAAAAATACTTTACAAATGCTACAAGAGCTATCAACTTGCATGATTCCAAAAGCTTTACTAATTAGCTAAAAAATATTGAAAATAACAAAGTAAGCAATGGGTTTATATGGGAAGATTAGAGGCGACACATTTTGATAAAAGTGTTTGGACCAAGAATAAAAATGAGATTATTATAATTGTTTTATCTAGCACCTTTATGTGTTTAGTAATTAGACCAATAGAAGATTCTTATGTGGAAACCTAAAATCAACTAGTCTAGAATTAGTCGACCAAAAGTTTAAATGGATCGAGCAATATAGAGAAGCACTCAAATTACTACCTATCTACAAATAAGACAAAATGTAAATAAAAATATAAGGTCATTCTATATTTTTGCTTTCAAAATAATGCTATTATTGAATAAACTATATATTTTTTGCTTTCAACGCCAATGCTATTATTGAATAAACTATATATTTTTGCACGGAGTTGAATTATAATAAGTTTAAATTATTTAAGATTTAAAAATTATATGGGACTGAATTATTGGATAGACACTTCGGCGAAAGACTTGTAAAATAATAGTACTAAAAAAATATTAGTCATAGAGTGGAGAGGGTGATGGTCTATTTATGATTTCTAAGTCTTGGATTGAAGCTTGTTTGAGAACAAAGAAAAGTTCAAGCATGGGAAATTTAATGCATGCATTTTTATACGTGTTTTTGCGTATGTTGTTTAAAATATTTTTCATAGTTCTTTTTATTTTCTTAATTTTTTTACTTAGAAGCTATCCACTTTAAGTTTATTTTATTTTCAAGATCATTATTTTGGAGGCTCATAGCAATTAGATAAAAAAAAAGTATGAAAAATGAATCCCAAATAATTCAAAAAGTTTAGTTATAAAATAACTGGGTCGGGTTGACATCATACTCAGACCGAATTTCTAATAAAAATTTGGTTTTGAGTCAAGTTCTACCTGAAAATAAAATTTGAATAGAACTCGGCCCGAGTTGGTATAAATTGGGCCCAGATTTAATATAATAAGGAAAAGTGATGGACAATTGTGATTTTTGAATGAGTTTCACATAAATTTGAGTCCCCAAAATCAAATCAAACCTTAGAAGGTCGTCATACATAAAAATACTAATGTACGATCCACAAACACAAAGGGCATGCCATCTCGAAGTTTAGAGCCTTAATCTCACAAGAAATTATATAACAATTTTTATAGTGTTCCATTGCAAATCAATTGAGAATTGAAGGATCCGAGGTTTTCGCATGTAGTTGGATTCTTTAGAACCACAAGAATCCTTAGAATGGGATTCCAACTTTGGTACAAAGTTGAAGAATGTCCCAAGGGTTCGATTGTTCGCCAATGAAAGTGGTACGGGAGTTGGGTTTAGAACGCCAAATTGGATTTCATTCTCGTACATGTCAAAAGCGTCATTTTTGGCATAATCGGCCAAGACTTGTTCAAGAGATGTTGTCTATTACTTGGAAGTTTCGTTTACATTTTTTAATCTTTTCATTATATTTTTCTTCTTGAAATTATAGTCAAATCACTATTTACATATTAGTTTTGTTATTTCAAGAAAATTAAATTTGTTTATTTAGCATTTAGGGTTACATGAACTTGTGTATGCTCTTATCACATCTGAATAATTATGTGTTAATTATTAGTAGATTTGTAGTATTTATGCATAAATTTTATTCATAATAATTGATGGAATATGTATTAAAATTGATTAAGCCAGAACTCGAACCACCTCCGATTAACTCGGGCCGGGTTCCTAAGCCAACTTTGGTTGAGTTCTGTTGGCTCGAGCCGAGTTATCTGCACGCAAGTCCACAAAATTGAATTTGGACCAAGTTTTACCATACCCAAGTGTGTTAGTGGTAATATTAGTTGACGCCATTAATTATAAATTATTAATTAACTTTTTTAGTAAAGCGGGAAAAATCTTCTTTCCTTTCCTTTCTTTTTCTTTCCTCTTTTTTTCGTCCATTTCCTTCCTTCCCTTTCTTCGGGTAAATTTCATTAAATACTCTCCAACTTTGGACACATTTCCAACGATATCCTCAAATTTCATTTTGTAACAAGACTATCTTTCATCTTTTACCTTGTTTCACCAACTACCCTTTTTACCTTCCACTGCGGTTTCCCGATCGCCATGCTGACGTGACATCCAAATGGTTATTTCTCCCTTCTCCACACAAGCAGCTATCCAACGTGGAATTATAAAAAAAATAACTTGTGTGGACACAAGGGGCGACCACCCCCTCTTTTCCTTGTGCTTTCCGGAGTCAGCTCCCTTCCCTTGTGCTTTTCGGTACGGCGCTCGTCGATGAGTGCAAGGAAAGGGGGAGGGGGTCGCCCCCACCTTCCCTGTGCCGGCGAGGGCAGAGAAGAGGGGGTCACCCTCCGCTCTACGACCTCGGGGTCTGTCCCCGTTCTACGACTACGTCGGAGGTTGAACAGCGGGGGGGGACTCCCCCTCCCCTTTCCTTACTCCACATCGATGAGGGCAAGGGAAGGGGGAGGGGGTCGCCCCCCACCTCGTCGTGAGCGTAGGGGAAGGGGGTCGCAGAGCAGGGGGCCACCTCCCCTCGTCGTCGTGGACATGTCCACGTAAGTTATTTTTTTAATATTTTTTATAATACCACGCCGGACGACTGCTTATGTGGGGGAAGGAGAAATTGCCACTTAGATAAAATGTTAGCATGGAGATTGAAAAAATCGACGATTGAAGGTAAAAAGAGTAGTTGGTGAAAGAAATTAAAAAGAGAAGGATAGTCTTGAAGTTTGATGATAGCGTTGAAAAAGTATTTAAAGTTGAAGGATGTTTAGTAAAATTTATCCCCTTTCTTCTCATTTTCTTCGTGAGAATTCATCCAAACAAGACCTCAGTTTGGTACGTGCCTTCATCGTGTTATAGAACTCTGAATTAGTCGCTTTTTTTAATTACAAATGAAGATAGATGGACCTAAAGCGAGGAATCAGTCACTTTGTCAAACCAATAACGCACCAAACTGCCACCAATCCCAATAACGCACCAAACTGCCACCAATCCGCTTTCTTCAAACCACAACTGCACCAAGCATCTGTACGCATGCATGCATACAGCACAAATACGTTGATGGAGTCAACCCATACTAAGTGCACGTACCGTCGTCATGTGTGGCCAATTCTCGGATCGATCTTTGTCCAAAAGTTGTGGCCTCATGCGCGACTTATTCCAATCGTAGCTTCCCTGCACCCTTCAATTAATTCTGATTGAAGCATCCCTTATGGGCTGAAATCATCACATCAACTCTCCAACTCCAATATATTTTGATGCATGAATTGATTGAATCTTCTCCGGCCTTCACTCAACAGCAGGAGCAGCTGTTGAGAAGGGGATCACATCAGAAGAGCTGTTTACTGGCACAATTCATCAACAGCAACAACAACAGCAGCAGCAGGCAGCAGCAGAAACGGAAACCGAACAAGAAATGCTCAGGTGCTTGCTCGCGGCCATTGTTCTGTTGGCCAGTTCTATCTGTTCGTCTCAGGTGGCAGCGGCAGCGGGAGCGACGGCAGCAGTGGGTTCGCATGACTACGAGGAGGCGCTCTCCAAAAGCCTCCTGTACTTCGAGGCCCAACGCTCCGGCCACCTCCCTTACAGCCAGCGGGTCGCGTGGCGCGGCCATTCCGCCCTCACCGATGGCCTGCAACAAGGAGTAAGCCGTCAAATATGTCCTCTTCTTCTTGTTTGTTGCGTGCGCTATGCTCATCTATATGTGCGCTTGCTGAGATATATGTAGCACGTCACAATTGTTGCAGGTGGATTTGGTGGGCGGCTACTACGACGCCGGAGACCACGTCAAGTTCGGCCTGCCGATGGCTTTCACGGTCACCATGCTGTCGTGGAGCGCAATCGAGAACGAAGACGAGATCGCCGCCGGCCGCCAGTTCAGGCACCTGCTGGAGGCCATCAAATGGGGCACGGATTACTTCATCAAGGCCCATACGGAGCCCAACGTCCTCTGGGTTCAGGTAATGGCCATTAGACAAGTACCCTGAGTGATCATAGAAGGAAACATCCTTCATTTGCTGGTTAGACGAACAAAATAAAAACGCCTTCCAAATAATTTAACGTGCTGTGTGCAATCCTCCATGAATTCTAGGTCGGTGATGGATATACCGATCATTACTGCTGGCAGAGGCCAGAGGACATGACCACGTCGCGCCGGGCCTACAAGATCGACGCCGAGCACCCAGGTTCGGAGGTCGCAGGGGAGACCGCCGCAGCAATGGCTGCCGCATCCATCGTGTTCAAGAAGTCCAACCCCCATTACTCTCTGCTACTGTTGCAGCATGCCCAACAGGTAATCACTCTTTTATTCTTCTTTTTAAGATCTCACAATTAGACTATACACCAACGAGTGCATAATCAAATTGAAGACCTCGATCAAAAGAACTGAAACCTTTGTTTCGATTAATCTTCTCATATGTATATATACATAGATACACAAAGTTTCATTACATCTGCTGTTCTGTATAAGATCATCTTACAGCGAGTATGAATGGTGTTTGTCGTTTTAGCTGTTCGAGTTTGGGGACAAGCACAGGGGCGAGTACGACAGGAGCGTGCCGGCGGTGAAGAGCTACTACCCCTCGTGGAGCGGGTACAAAGACGAGCTGCTATGGGCGGCGCTGTGGCTGCACAGGGCCACCGGCAGGGAGGAGTACTTGGAGTACGTGGTGGACAACGCCGAGAGCCTCGGCGGCGCAGGCTGGGCGGTCAGGGAGTTCAGCTGGGACGTCAAGTACGCCGGCGTTCAGATCCTTGCGTCCAAGGTACCACACAAACAAAAGCACCTTAATTTTCATATCCAGAAAAAAAAAAGGTCCTTAATTTTTTTTATTAATTTTTTTCATAGTCATATATAATTTCAGGCTATTTATCTAAAACTAATTAGAAAAAAATAATGCGAAAATTCAAATATGGAATAATGTCAATTAGAACTCATTTTAATATTCACTTTTAGTACGCAAGAAAAATAGACTTTTTACTCTTTCTGAATTTTCTTTTTTAACAAAACGAAATAGACCAATTCTTTCGAGGTTTCGTGTACGTTCTCAAAGGTTTAGGTGAAATCTCTATATTATGCTTTTATTATGTCATCGTCTGTCGTTTTTATATATTATGTCTTCCACTCATTTTAACCAAGTTGACGCAATCAAATTAAAAGGAAGCCTACCTTACAAGATTGAAAACATTGATATATTACACAAAAATTGTTTGCGCGTTGAACTTGGAAATGATCAATTCGATCACCATTACCGTCCCCTTCATCGATGCTGACACCATTAAATACGCATTCATATTGAAGTATAAAATGTTTGACAGAATACTTAAGAGAAGTTAGGTTGGAGCTCTATGAGTTGATTAAAAGGATGGAGTTTGAATTTTTGTGAATGTAAAAATTTAGAATTTCACCCATCAAAATTAGGCATATTTCTCGGGAGCGAATTTAGATTAGTCGGTCTTGATGGTGGATCGAAAATTTAACATGTGGCTATTACACATAACTCTTAACGTCGCGAAAGCTAGACGACCAACGCCATTTTCGGGACACCGGATGGCCATAAAAAAATGTTTGATATTACTGTAATTAATTGTTAGTGCGTCGATAGAACTTGGAAATGATCAAACCGACCACCTTTGTCGTCCCCTTCATGGATAATGACACTATTGTGCATTCATATGCAAAATGTCAAATTACGACCTCGCCTAAGCAAAATAATATATTAGGGAAGGATTCAATGAAAATTTGGTCACATATAATATTGAAAATATGCCTGCTTAAGATGAAGGATTGCTAGCGAAAGTTGCACTGCATCTGCCATCGATCCTTGGACTCTACTCCTCTTTCCTTAACCTTACATGCTACAAAGTTTAATGCCAAATAAAATAAAATATTTAATTATTGGTTTTCCTTTTGGAAGTTTATGAGATTTTATCACCAGGATTTCCTAATTATCGTTTCTAAAATTTTAATACCAATTATTTTTTCTCAAACATTTTGAGAGAAATTAGAAAGCTTTTTATTCCTTTTCCTTTCAGGGTATCTCTATTACTACTCTAAAAAATATCATTATTTGGATATTTTTATTCTTATCTACAATTATAAAGTTGCAACAGTACATTATGGAATGACCCTACCTAATCTCTATAGTCATTTTTCCTTGGTTTATTACAAATGACGTCCTCCATTATATATTGTATTCATCACTTATGATTCATAATGTGACTTATATTAATCATTATTAATAACTAACTATAGATCAAATGGTTATGGTCTTCACTAAATTTAACTTAATTATTTTCTCAGTTATTTTCTTTTCTAATCCAACAAAATGAATTAATTTAGGTTTAATATAATATAAATTTTATAATATAATATTCTTACGTCAATAGATAATAAGCAAAATATGTAATTTCTTTTACATTAATTAAAATATTTAAAAATAAAGAGTACCAATATATGTGTGTGTACCACATACATGAAATGAAATTAAGCTCATTATTGTAGGTATAAAAAAAGTAAAAAAACTGTGGAAAGAGTAATAATGGTTAGGTGGAGTGTTACTATAACGATAAAGATAATGATAACAATTCATAGAGAGAAGATGAGTTCCTTCATCTTTTTTTCGTATTTTACTTTAGTCGTTATCTTCTTATAATATAAATTAGTGAAGGGTATAATACTATCGAAAGGAAGTGATGTTAAAATGTCAAAACCGATAATAAGGAATCAATCAAAATTTATCTAATAAGATTATTTGATTATCCATTAAGTGATCTCCAAATAAAGAAAAATGAGTTAGTAACTTTCTTGGTCTTCAATCTAAACCTACCATTTCATTTAAAAGTTATATATATATAACCTCTACGGGTACATCTCGTTTATATAAAATATGTGCCATGTAATTCTTCTTTATTTTGTGATACAATATAGCATTTGTTATTTTATCAATTAATGAAAAAATAATGATGATGCTCTTTAAGTTTATATACATTACGAATGAGAACCCTAACTTTTTTATGAGGAATCTTTGTTCCACATATATATTGCATGTTCCTGCCATCACCTCTATGTTTCTTCTTTAAAATAATTAATCCTAGTTAACTTTAATTAATTAGTGTTGACGTAACTTTTTTTGATAAAATGATAAATCGTTTCTTTGTTACGATTATATAAACGAGTATGATAATGACTAGTTCGTTAATTAACTTTGTTACAACGTTCTGCGCAGTTTTTGAATGAAGGATTAGAGCTGCCGGAGAAGCACAGACGAGTGCTAGAACAATACAGATCCAAGGCGGAGTACTTCATCTGTGCGTGCCTGAACAAGAACGACGACGGTGGTAACGTCCGGCGCAGCCCGGGCGGAATGCTCTTCGTCCGCGAGTGGAACAACATGCAGTACGTCGCCAACGCCGCGTTCCTCCTCGCGGCCTACTCCGACCACCTCAAACAGTCGCGGCGGCAGCTGCAGTGCCCACGAGGTGCCCCGGCCGGTCCCGAGGAGCTCCTCGCGCTGGCTGCGTCCCAGGTCGACTACATCCTGGGCGACAACCCCATGGGCATGAGCTACCTGGTGGGCTACGGTTCCAAGTTCCCGAGGAGGATGCACCATCGGGGGGCGTCCATCGTGTCCTACAAGGACAGCCGGGGGTTTATCGGCTGCATGGAAGGGTACCACAGCTGGTACGGCCAGAGGCGCTCCAACCCGAACGTCGTCGTCGGGGCGGTCGTCGGCGGCCCCGACGCCGGGGATAACTTTAGGGACAGCCGTGAAAACTTCATGCAGACGGAGGCGTGCACCTACAACACCGCCCCCTTGGTGGGACTGTTCGCGAGGTTGCACCACTTGGCAAGCTCTGCACAAGGAACGTTGACGTCGAATGTAACGTCCAAGAATCACATGAATATATAGTGGTGATTAATTAAGGCGTCCGACGACTACAAAATTGCACCACTTGGTCAGCAACCTCTGGTGATTTGGAGATGGATGGAGAGACCATGGAACAAGTACATAACATACGAGAAAGTAAAAGAAAATTGTGTACAGATCTCTTGCGGTATTTCTATTCTTTCGATTTGTTCCACTTTTTTTTAATTTGAGCATAATAGGTTATGGCCACTGTTTTTTTTTTCAGTTCTGTATACACCAACCACACATACTCCTGATGTCATATTAGTATTATTATATGTATAGATGTAAGGAATAAGAAATCGAGGTTAATGTAACGAACGAACATTCTGGGGCTTTTCCTTTTTAAAATATTTTTTTCATTGAGGAATTTCATATTATCATTTTTTGTGTCTTTTTAAATTTGTTTATTCTTGACATTATTTTTTGGGCATCTATTAGTTCCGTAGGGTTGTGTTTGGCGTGGAACAATCGGTTAAAACTAAGAGTAGTTCACGCAAACAACAACAAAAGTTTTCGTAGGACCCATGGGAACTTTTGTCTTAATAAAATAATCATGTAATCCAAAATTCTTAGAAAAAAGTTCTTGGCAAGAACCAACCTCGCTCTTCCTACTTTTAGACCTACTAATTCTATTTTATATATTATATGTTATATATATAGTTATCTATTTATTAATATATTATCATAAAATTATAAGAAATAAATTTATTTATATATAATAATAAATAAAAGTTTTATTGATCATAATTGTTTACTTAGTATTATAGTATAATAAATTTATATAACTATTTATTTATCAATGCATAATCATTCGGCTCTTAAATTAACTATTATAATCCAATATTGAATAATTATTTTTTTAATTATGGACTATACTTTAATTAATATTATAGTATAGTAAAATATTATTAATTAATATTTCCCATTAATATTAGGCCTATATATCTATTAATTTGTATATATATTATTAATTTATATATATAAGCATATAGTTATTTATTTATTAATATATTATTATAAAACTTAAAATAATTAATTAGATCCAATAAATAAGTATTTACAGCACAATAAAGTTAAAGAAATTCCATGATAAAATTAATTTAAATTTTATTGTATTCAAATAAATTTTACTAATTAAAATTTTCAATTGCTTTTAGGAAAAAATATACATGATATAATTTAAATTATATTATAATCTTATTAGCATATTGTTTATCTTATAAAACCCTTTTAATCAAAATGAATATTAATATATTGTGCCATAACTTAAATGTTTAATAGAAGCCAAAAAATTAAATTAAATTAAAAATATATACAGTAATAATATAATTCTTATCTAATATGAATTTTTTATTTTATAAAATAATAAAATATTCTTTTAGTTCCTATTTTTTTATCCAAACATCAACTAAAACTTATCTATCAAATAAACTTTTTTAAATTTTTGTCATTACATTTTTCATCCAAACACCAAATTTAAACTTTTTCATCTAATCAATTAGTTCTTGAGAACTCAAGTTCTTGTATCCAAACACTGCCTAAGAGCATGAGATTTCTAAGTTCCGCTTTTGTCAGCATACCCAAATATAGTGGAATGCGGGGTAAATGCCGAGCCCACCATGCACGACATTGGTCCAGTTCCAGGGCGCCAAGTAATGTTGTGGATGCTGGCCCGGATTTATGGGAGGTATCTGATGTTCGAGACTATTACCATTTGATTAATTTGAAATCAAAAAATAAAATAGTAATAATTTATTCTTGATTAAGATGATAGCTCCAAGATTCAAATATGGTACTATTAACACCCAGATACTAAGAGGCATCAAGCAATGCTATGGGATCAAGAAAAAGTTTATCTGATAATAAAATCATAATTTCTGTGAATATCTATATATTAAAAAGAAAAAAGTTAGGAAGAGAGAATAGTTAGTTTGATGTCTTAAAATTTGACAAGCAATGTTAATATCTTAAAAAATTAATTAAATTGGTTGGCTATGCTACAGTGATTTGTTTTTTATTTATTTTATTGTCCCATTTAATTATTTACTCGAAATTTGTTACATAAGATATTATCTAAGCTATCTAACTATTTAAAAATTTTCGCAAAGGAACAAACTACTTATGTCAAATCTTTTTCCATAAGATTCTAGCTTATATAAATATTTAAATGTATTTTTCATGACCATATGTTTACAAAATATTTCTAACAATTAAAATGGTTGGCCATACCATGAGGATCACCTACTCATGAAAAATTATTACTATTTTCATTTTATTAGTGTGATTTATCTATTTTTTTATTGGTACATGAAAAAATTTACTAAAGGTTCATTGGATTAGAGATTATGCATTTATCTATATATTACCTGTATATAGATAAACTCTCAGTATTTTTTTTAAGTATTAGTATTTATACATTGAAATGTATTTTTTAAGGCCCTATTTGGGAGCAACGTAAAACCATCGAAAGAATAAAACACTGCAGTTATTTTTCCCATCTTCGTAAAAGTTACGAAGTGTTGTTTGGTTATCAATTATACCGAGCTCGAAACCATGGTTTGAGGTTGAAACCGAGGTAAAAAAATTAGGAGGTCTAAGCTCCGTAATTTTTTCCTATCAGAGGGAAGGAGAAAATGCGCGCCAAGCAAAAAGTAAAGACCTTGTGGCTACTTTACTTTGACCTCCCTTTGCACATTTCTTTCTTCTAAAATCATGTCACGCCTCTTCCAGCATTACGGCACACGCCTCTTCTGTCATCTTTGTTGTCTCTATCAACAACGCAAGGGTTCAAGTGTTGGATTTCAAGTTCAATTTCTAATTCTTTTCATTATCAACGTTCTGCATCTTCATTTCTTTTCTCCCCAATTCTTGTCTGTTACTTTTTAGGGGTCAGTCATATTTTACATATTTCATTTGGTGCCTTTTTCTAGAATGTTTAGTGTTTTCTCCCACAAATTGGGTATGGATTTTCATTCTGTCTTCGCACCTCTTCGTCTTCTCTTTTTTGTTGGTTGGAGATGTTTTCTTATATTTGTAGCATCAACTTTTTGAGGGATTAACTTATTATTATCCTTTGCAGCCAGAATGCTCAAACAACTCAATCTGAGAGTGATCCAAATAATACAACTGTGATGAGTATGTGAGTACTCTTTATCCTCATCTTCATTTTATTTTCCCTCTTTATGACAAATTTAATTCCTCCATGACATGTGATCCTGACAAGACTTCTCCTCATGCAGTGAACAAATCCTCATTCAATGATACCTGGTGATTCTCATATGTCAAATAAGAACATTAGCAGCATTAAAGTCACATGTGCTTAAAATTTTGTTTTATCTTTAGGGCTTTTGCATGTCAAATGGAGTTATATATACGAAGAAGTAAGCTTATTCTTTTTTATGATCATAATTCACTAAGATGAAAGAAAAAAGAATATAAACATAGCACACTGGAATGAACTGAAAAGAACTTATTTGGTTAAGTTATTATGTGACTATGATACTCCAAGATATCGAACACAAAATGCATGGAGCAAAGAAGCTTGGAATAAGATATTGACGGAAATGAATAATAAATTTCCTAACTGACAACTTTCTGCTGAGACAAATTAAAGATCAAGAACAAGAATTAAAGAAACAATTCAAAGTTGTCAAGAATTTATATGATCAAAGCGGTTTTGGGTGGGATTATGAAAATAATATGGTCATTGCACCCGATGAAGTTTGGCAGCCAATTTTAGAGGTATGTTTACATTTTTTTCTTACTAATGTATACATTTGAATGTTTTTTTAATGTGTGAATTGTACAGAATAATTCCAATGCTAGGAAATGGTTCAGGCAGCCCTTCCCTCACTATGAAGCACTATATGAATTATATTTTGGTGTGTATATCTTAATTTGTACAATTAAAAAATATAACAATTTATTTTGTTATGATATTACTTATTTTATTGCTTTTTTAACAAGTATGCACGAGGAGAACATTCTCGTGCTAGAATGATGCCTCCACTTACACCACAATCACCACTATCAAATATTCCAGCACCTAGAAAATCATCTCTACGATTTCAATGGGAAGAAGAAGTTGGAGAGTATGTCCTTTGTGGTGAGGATCCAATAGGTAGTAAGATACCGTAGCATGATGAAATACAAGATGACATTGATCAACAACAACCACAAACATCACAACCAGCCCCTGTTCAAAGACAAGGAAGCTCTTCCCAAATATCTAATCATAGCCCATACAAAAAACTGAAGCATAATAAGAGATCGAAGTTTGACTTTGGAAAAGAATATATTGCATTACGTAAGGCGAAATCTGAGCGGTATATTAATGCAATGAAGCAAGCAATTCAGCCATCACAAGATCTCTCTATAACTAGGTGCATCAATGTTTTAAATGAGATGCAAGGATTTGAAGAGGAAGATTTGTTCAAAGCCACTCAAGTTTTTTTAAAAAAAGGTAACCGAGAAACTTTTTAGCTCTCAAAGAAGATCAAAGGATGGAATGGATTAAGAGAATGAATTCTCTCTATAACTGTAGTTGTTTTTAATATTATTTTGGATATGTAGGCACTTGTGCAATGTTTTAGTATTTTTTAACTTACTTTTGGTGTACCTATGATCTTGTTGCTTTTGGACCAAGCTTATTGTCAACAAGAAAATTAGACGTTACTTTATCTTATATTAAATACCACAAATTTCTATCACCAGGAACATTCTACTTACGTCAAATCTTTTTTCGTAAGATTTTAACTTATCTAAATATTTAAATTTATTTTCGTAACTATTTATTTTAAAAAGTATTTAACGATTTCTTTGTAAGACTGCTACAACAAAATATTAAAAAATGATAGTTTTCACCTCTACAAGAAACTAGAAGGAAAGAGACTCCAAACAAATTTTTATTGAAAAAAAGTCAAAATATTTACTTAATAAAAAATATTACTTCTCACTTTGTTAAAAAAATTAATATATAGTTATGTTAAAAAAATCAACATTTTGTCATTGAATAATTTATTGTTATTCAAAGAAACTAAATTTTGTTATCAGAAAATTTGTTGAGTTCAAGAAAAGTATTTAGGAAATGGAAATATATAAATATCTAAATTACTAATATTATATTTTATGGACATCTAGACCATCGACCCGGATTGATTAACGGGTCAGGTCGGACCGGTTGGACCGGATCGAATCGGATGGTCGGACCGGATAATATAAAAGAATAAAATAAGTTAAAGAAATTGTTATAATCTTATTAATATATAATATCTTATTTAACAAAAATATAAAATATAGTATAATAATGTAAAATAAAATAATTCAAATTAAATAATATAATAAATTAACATAAATGTTTCAATTTTTTTCATTTCAACAATTGACCCGGCCGGGTCGATTAAACCCGCCGGGTCGGCCAGTTGAACTCGGTTGACCGGGTCAAATCCGTCCCCGAGTTTCGACTGACCCGCGGCTCGTTTTAAACCCCGGACACCGATCCGTCCGATCTGACCGACAGGGCCGGGTCTTACAACCATGCATCTAAGTTATCCAGATCGACAGAGACCGCCCGAATGTTCCGAACAATTGGAGGTTCGAACATCCGATCATGGATAATGACGGTTTAGGGTTATGATCCTTCCGATGTCCGGAGCAATTTGGGCATGAAGCCTGAAAAGTTCAGCACTTGGAACTGTTACGGTTCTCTCAACTGATAAGTTCAGATGTCATAATGTTTCAACAAAGTTGTCATTGCGATTAACGAAAATTTTCACCCAATTCTTTTCTAAATTTAACAAAAGGAAAGTAAGCTCATGATATAGCACAACATGAAACTATCTCCTAAACCTCTGAAAATCAAGCATTAACATGCCTTTCAGCAAGAGAGGAGTCTCCTCTCTCAACTCCAATTCATTGGAACTTATGACCCTTTTTAAGGGACTAATTCATAATCAAATTATTCAAATCAATAAGAACGAAACAAGAATCATCATTTATCCTAGTACACTTTTCACAGGACTTGTGCACAACGTGACTGCACAAAGGAAAATTTAGTGATAACAACATAAGAACCTAGTAGACAGTATTTCCCCTCCAAACTGATCATTCTTAGGCCGGTCCATAAAACCAAAAAGGAACAATTGATCACCTTGCTTTCCTAGAGAAATACAAAGAAGCTGGCATTGTATACCCCTTAAAATGAATGATGGAAGTCTGTGTTTTTCATTATGAAATCAGTGACGAAAATGAGTCCGTAATAATTTGCATTATGCAAGTAAGGACGGGTAAAGAAAGTTTATACCTACAGATCTTTTCTCAAGATGATGCCTTAGTGCTTGTTCCTGCTGAAGTAATGGCAGTCGTGTAAAAGTACAAACACAACCACTTATTATTTAATGATAGCAAATATACAAAGAATGGTAAGATAAAAAAAAGGGCATTTGCAATGAGAACGGATACCTTCTGTAACTAAATGAAGTACATACACCAGCATTCAAGTTCTTGCCACGTGCATCAGTTTTTCCATCACTTATTTTCTTAATATGTGCGCTTATTTTGTTCATAGACAAGTAGGATATTGTTATCCTCGATTGCTTTTTCTTTCTAGGAGAAAGGTTTTATCTATCGTTTTGCTTATATAGGATTGCAAGCTTGAAACATCGCCTACATGCTACGAGAACAAAATGGTTATGTTGTATACTCATCTTAATATGTTTACATTCGGATGTATGTGTCATGACAAATATTATGGTAATTAATGGATAATAAATATGGGTTTAGGGATTAGTTACATTAGTTGGTCACGATAAACTACGTGGGATAAGAATACCTGAAAAAACTCATGTGATAAAGAGTTTTTTTTTTCGATTGTCCTCATGTGATAAGAGTTACATTTTCAAAATTCTTAAAGTTCCAACTGGTGGAAGATAGAGAAAAGACGGCTATAATATGTTTACTTACTGCAAGTTTAAACATGGGCACAAATCAAGTGCAAAAATGCACTTTTTTTGTCCAATACATAAAAGTCCACTTTCAGTATATTTTTATCACCTACACTGCATACCATAAACTAACATTATTCTTTTGACCTTATTTTTTTGGGTAAACATTTAGCCTAAGGCAGAATAGGCCTAAAACTTCCACAAAAGGTTCAATGGAATTTTTTTAGGAAAAAAGTCACTCTCGAAGTAAGCTGAAAGGAGAGAGATAAATTAAGGAGTCATAGCATTTTTTCCATTAGATTTTGTAGTTAAGTTTTTTACCAAAGTTCTAGTTCTTCTTTGAAATGTCATTTATTGATATTCCAAGTTCTCTATACATGATTTTCTTTATGTTTTAAGTACTGTTTCCTCGTCTCTTACAGTCTTATCTTACAGAGCTCATATAAAAAATGACCATTAAATGATCTAGGATTTCGTGTACCATCCATTAATAAGTAGGTTTTTTTTTTTAGCAGACCATTAATAAGTAGGTAAGTTATCCTATGTGACTAATTTAGGCTTAAGCTTCTTCTGTTTTACAAAGGAGAGCTTTGCAGCCATCTGTTTCGCTAAAAGCCATGAAATTTACAAGTGAGCGTGAGAAGAGAAGGCAAAACACATGTGGATGTGGATACCCACATAAGGATACTATCCATGCCTTCCACTGCCTTAGGCTTAGGCTTAGTAATCATTGCAAAGTGTTTATATTTATTCTTCTTTATTTTGAGGGATATCTCTGGGCTTCTTTTTGTGAGTACTTCTAAGAGCTTTGATATACCCCACTCATCATGATATGAATTCTTAACAAGGTTGCCACTTGCTAATATATCAGGATCTTACAAAGAATGGTAAGGAGGGTTTCAGGTTCAAGGGTTGTGAAATCTCATGAAAGAACTTGCAAGCATCAGAAGATCTTATGAGGTAAATTGTAAGATAAGGCATTAAATGTTATAAGGCCTTAAAATTTGAGATTTTGATATACTTCAATGTCAAGATCTAAAATCATATGCATGTTTTGCCTTAGAACTATGTTATCCCCTGTTCAAACACTATCTTACAATCTTCATTATGGTACCATAGACGAAATGATAACTCTGCCATGACTTGGGTCCCTAGTTCACAATTTATAGCTCATTCATAAGTGAATGAGCACTCTTCCAAATGTGTGAAAGGAACATGTTCTACGTTATGAGCTGGACATCACATTGTACTATGTTCAGCTTTCATATAACATGTTATTGTCAACTTACTATCCCTCAGGCACATGTTTTGATTATAAGCACTTTTGTGGCATTAGAATCAGACAACAAAGTAACAGGGAAAAAAAAAAGGAATTGACATCATCGGGTGATCTTCTAACCTGTTGATACCACATAATTCATGCCCTCAACTTATATTCTTATATATCCTCATGCAAATGTAATTTGTATATTCTACTTAGCTTTTTAGGTCACTATAATCAATTGACCACTCAAGATGTCAAAGGAAAAATACCTTCATGATCTAAAGTGGGTTACTTGCCTTTCGAAAGACAAAGATCAATACGACATTTGAAATATTTTGGTATGATCATTTTGTACTTGCATGAAATTGACAGTTTCGGGATTTAAGAATAACTACTAGGAATGGGCTTTAGATGATACATATATACTTTTGCTATGGATGAAACATATATACAAAAATGCCACAGTTAAATGACAAATTTTGCCTTATGATTGGCAAGCTTTTTTCTGCTTTGCACTCAGATATTTTTTCAATGTACCTTATGTATCGAAGTTTTCAGCTAGTGATTTGACTAGCAAGTTAGTCAATGCCTCAAGCTGAGTTGAGCACAAGGCAGGTTATATTTTCTTACGATTTATTAGACAAGCTTTTTGACAAGCACTTGCAGCAGGCTGTGTGAACCATGGAGGAAAGTTATAATTGAATAATGATGTTTAAATATACAGAAAGTATTATGATCACAGTACTCCTGTACCTCTTGTTTCATTCCTCATGAAGTTTGCCAAATCCTTATGCCATTGAAGGATGAACAAATTTTACTACGCATGGAAAAAGTAACAGCAAAAAAAAAAAGCATGCAACAGGATATCACAGCAGTCAAAAGTGGATACTAAAGTGGCCAAAAGGTACAATGCTAAGATAGATTGGAAAAAGCATAAGCCAAATACCTGAAGGGGCTCCAGAGGTCAATTATGTTGCTGAAAAAAAATTAGACATTGAAGTTGCGTTTCCATCATCATATTAAGAACATAATAATAAATCCGACATGAATTAGTCAAACATAATAAAAAATGATACAGATAAAAAGACATTAAAACACTGGCTGATAATTTCAGCTATTTGGGCGACAACTTGTGTGAAAGGTAATATTAAACAAATATGAATTCACTCAAGAAGTTGAACAAGGCTAAATGATCTCGTCTTTCCATCATCCATCAACTAAGAATTAGGAAAGTATTGATGTGCATGCAAATAAAACCAAAATTCTAAAATATGGAAAGAAAAATAGGAAAAAAACAAGATTAGCAGTAATATTTTTTTCTGAGAAATCAATATAACAGCAGTTATATAACAAAGACAATAATATTGTGTTCAGCAAGAAATATATAATAAAAAAACATAATAGTATATTAAGTAAATCTCATTATATGCAATACATATAAACAAGCAATTGTTCTAACACATATGCATCGGATACCCTTTATCAATAGAAAAAGTCAAATCCAAGTTCCCAAACACCACACTATAGACCCTCTAGAACATATTCACAATTCTTTCTTTCAGCAAGATCAAAACTTTGTCTGTCATAACATGATACCAATAACACTTCTGAACCTTAAACAACAGAAAAAGGAGACTGTTGGAAAAAAAAAAACTGCTAGCTTCCATCTTCTACGATCTTGAGCTCATACTACAAGAATGGGACAACCGGAAAGGTGACACTGACATCACTGCAGTATTAGCATCCAACAGGCTGCCTGCCATGGAGTTGTATTTCTTCCTGCACCCAGGGCACCTGCCATCGGCCTCAAGAATCTGCTTGTAACAGAAAAGACAGGTGGAACCCACATGAACAAGGGAGAAAGCTCGTATCAGTTGGGTCCAGGTCCTCACAGCAGATGGGGCAAGATGACGGCAAGGATAAGATGCCTTTCTGCTGGAAATTCCCGCAGCGATGGTCAATGTTCATGGGGAAACTCCACTGTTTTGATAAGCTGGGCAAGCACCGGGGCCGAGCTGCGTCATCCGGCTGCCAAGCCCTAGGTGCATTTTGAACTGGCTCAGGTTTCGTCTTGACGCTATTGCTATCTAAGGTCCGACCGACACTGCTATCAAGAGAGGCAACCGGATCAACAGGGCAGACACACAGATCTGACTCAATGTTATCCTCTGACAAGGCATCCACCATGGCCTCCCAATCATCAAGGACTTCCTCTTCCACATCGCTGACACTTGGCGATGAAGATTCAAAACTCCTGCGGCTAGTTAAGCTATGACTGGGAGAACTGTTCCCGCTCCTGTTTCCAGGAGAGTCCGGATTATGGAGCTGCGGATCCCAATCACCAATACTGCAATTAATGGGTCCGTCATTTGGCTCATCATCCCGCGATGACGCCTGAAAATTGATCTGACGATTGGGACGCCGGAGCAAGCTGGGGGAAGTCGGCGACTCAACAGGGCTGTGCTCTCTGCAATTATCTTTTCCCTTCACTGATCGCCCCAAATGTCCATTCCCGATTGAAAAGAAAAAAGAAAAAAACTTTATGCCTTTTTACTCACATAAGGGAAAAAAAGAACTGTGGAAGAAAAAAAAAAGAAAAAGATAGGCATACAAAAACAAAATGAAAGGAGAAAAAAGAAAGAGACAAACCTTGACTGAGCCACTGTTCGCGGCGAGCGTCGAGTTTGTATTGCTTCAATTTGGCGGATCGATTTGCCTGCGGACGAAGAAAAAACAGTGAAAGAACAGTTCCAGATCAATGAGCGAAATGGGAATCCCCAAATGTGGTAGCAGGTAACGTACCCTCTTCTTCTTGCCACCGGCGTCCCTCTGGACTGCCGCGGCGGGGATGGAAGTAGCAACGCCAGTCGTGATCGCGTCGTAACCCATCTCGTCCTTTCTTCCTCTTCTACCTCCGAATCGGTCGCAGGTCGCCCGTCGAACGAAGAAGACCTGAGAAAACGGAAAAGCGAACAAATCTCTCCTTTTCTCTTTCTTCCTTCTAACTTCCTCTACGTCCTCCAGGGAGCAAGGAACCAAATGGTGGCCCCCGGTTCGCCCATATATAAGGTTAATATTCCTAAATTACCCCTATGTCTTCGCATTAAATTGCTCGAATCTTCGAGAGAGCGATGAGGTGTGTGCGAGCGAAATGCCGCGGGTCGAAATGAAAAGTTCAGCAATCAACGGGTGTCCAGCACGTGATGCCGCGGGTTCATTTCGCGTGTCAAACGTGGTCGTCGGTGGACTCGCTTTTCGGGGGCGCACGTTTGGGCGGGCGTTCGTGCGAGACGAGAAACAACTGCGCGGACTCTGCGTTCCAAAACATGAAATCAATCGTGAAGATGGTAAGCAACCGTGAACATGGCAAAGGAGAATGGCATTTGTAACACCATCTTCGCTTTGGACTTTAGGTTTGTACGAATTTAAAATATGTCTTAATAGATAGAGAGGATGTCATTTATAAATTCATAATCTTCTTCCTATTTTGTTCATGTGGGACTAATCTTCTCTCCTTTGGTTCTTTCACCTTGGGGCCTTACAATTATCCCCTCTAAGAGACTCAATGTCCTCGTTGAGTGGTCCGTGGGTCGGGTTCATTTTTCACATAGTTCAAGTGAGCACGCGAGGTAGGCTATGAACCATTTATAACACTCCTAGTTCCGTCAAGATATTGTTCGCTTTGGGTCTTAGTCCCGCACGAATTTAAAACGCATCTTGATAGGTAAAGGGGGATGCCACTTATAAGTCCACGACCTCCTCCGTGTTTTATCCATGGGACTAATCTTCTCTCCTTTGGTCCTTTCACCTTGGAGCCTTATAGCATTGGCCGGCTTTCATGATTTTACTGATCTCCACGTCCTAGAGGCAACTGTTCATTACCCCCAAGATTTTATCCGGGTCCGGTGGGAGGCCTCCCTTTGCTGCTTCAATCAGACGGTTCTCTCCCCTCCGGAGGAGGGATGGGAGACTATGATTCTATCCTTCGTACTAACAACGGCTCTCTTATCTTTGCAGGGGCTTTGGCTGACATTGTGCTTGAGATTGAGGCTCGCGGGAGTTGAAGGAGTGTGCTTGCAAATCATTTACCCACATAATGATTTATTCGGACTCGCTGACGCTGATCAACATCCTCACGCATAAGGCTGATTATCATGAAACATTAAAGGGATCATACATGACATATGGAATCTGCTTCGCCTGGTGCACCCTACTACTGTTAAGCATTGTCCTATGAGTAGTAATCAAACTGCTGACTTTCTTGCTTCTTTTGACCGCACTAACTATAGCGGAACTTTTTTGCTTGGTAGTCTCTCTCCATCCATATTTTGTATGAGGACTCCATTGGAGCTATCACTTAATGAATATATAACTCTTTTGCTTAAAAAAAAGATTGCACGCCACATATGCGCAGAGTTTATATTCCAAGTGGTTCGATCTTAGTTAATAATTTCGAATTCTATTTTTAAAATTATTATTTTAATCTTATTTTGCTTGTTTTTTAAAATTTGTTGATGTGACATATTTATTTATTAAAAGTGTTTGACATATCCTTTAGTTTTAGATTTGTGTTTGATAATAAATTTCAATTATTGTCCTCATGAATGTGGCGTGGGATTCGATGGACGTAATTTTTTATTAGAGCAATTTTCATCAGAACTTATGGAAACAAATTGCATTGACTAAAATATAAATTCTCGCGGATCCCATATGAAGTACACCTCTGTTTAACAGAATTTAATAAAGTTATGTCATCTTGTACTTAACCAAATACTCTTTAAGTAAAAAAAAAAGCTCTAGAGTGCAATTTCTTTTTCCTTTTGGGCTCACAATCTGCGGGCCCAATTCGTACGAATCCCAATCGAGACTAATTAATTGAGTTGATAGATAATTTTTATAAAAATATATATTAATAGAGACTTTAAAATAATTTAATAGATATATTTAGTAGTTTTTTTAATGAAACTGTGAATAAAAACTAATATATATTATTTTATGAAAATATTTTATTGTATTAACTAGAAAATTGTCTTACAATTAATAAAGATAGAAGTAAAAAAGGAAAGTTGAGGCAAATTAATTAATAAATTAAAAAGGAAACATAAAAGAAAATATAGCATCAAATACTTATTAGATTAAATGTAAAAAACAGTGTAATATTATAGTAGTTAATCACGTTATATTTTATATAAATTAAGTATAATTAATAAATTCTTATAGTAATCATTTATTATATTGAGGCAAAAAGTAATTCATATATATGGGTCCTTATTGAATTATGATTTGCCAGTTCATAAATAAATATTATCAACATGTTTACAAACAAGTGCATCCAATGGTAATCCATATATATGTGTCACTTTTTATCCCCACAAACTTTATTTCTTTTAGAAGAATATAATTAACAGTTTGATAATATTATACTAATAATTAATATATTAGTTTAATATTATACTAGTTAATCACATCCCATTTATAAAATAAAATTTATATTAAGCAAGGCTTAGATTACTTGATCGTGGATACCATTTTAAGTTTTTAACCGAGTCGGATCTAGTGTATTTAACTTTAATGACAAATTTAGTCTGATATATTATATTATATTATATTAATAATGTAATGAGATACAAATATAACCTAAACTAGATTCTGTATAATATTTGATATCAAGAAAATATTTAACTCATTATTTTTATGAGTTAATGAAATGTAATTAATGATATAAATTAATATTTTAATAGCACAATAAATAGGGGTCTGTAATCATTAAAATTCTATTGTAATTAAATAACAATCGGTGTAGGTAAGCTATAAAAATTAAGAGAATATTATTTATTATTAAAATTTTATTATGATTTATAATAAATAAAATAAATATATTTATACTAATAATATAATTGCCGCATAAGTTTACATATGGAGATGCACTTGGATATTAATTCTTCTACTCTCTCCCTTCTCAACTTTTTCTTCTCCATTTCATGATTACGAAACCTCTCTCTATGCCCATGTAGAGTTATATTTAAATTTAAAATATAGTTTAAACTTCATAAGATATTTCCTTAGCTTAAAACTTGCCCTCATAAATATTCTCTCATTTCATTTTGCCAATAACTAAGGGGGCAACGTAGATAATTTATAAAGTGACAATCCATATTATTAAGAAGAGAGTGTCCATCTAGATTGCCACTTAAGTGACAATCAATTTTTATTTTCTTTTTATTCCCGTCCTTTTCAATCTTAGACAAATAAAATATAAAAATAATATAAAAAATTCATATAACAACTACAATAATGTTAGTACCATCATAATAAATAATAATTTATTAAAAAATTATTGTATTATTGTTATTCACATGAATTGCATATTATTATTAGTTATTATTTTAAATATTATATACATTGCCATTTATTTTCATTTTAAAATATATAAATATTTAACTATTTATTTAATTTATTAATTTTATTTGATTTTTTAGCTAAAATATATAATATTTAATTTAATATTAGTGATAAATGTTCTTTTAGTAAAAGTTATACAGTGTCATTTAAATTATTGTAAAGATTACTTGTACATAGTAAACAAGATAATGCACATTGTTGACAATTTTAATAGGTGCAATATTTCTATTAGGCAATGCAGATAGTTAGGTAATGTGAAAAGATAATGCAGTAAATCCCTTAAGCACTAACAAAAAGTTCTTACAAATAAGTCACCTATCACACATCATTGACTTTGTGACTTCAAGTGTGAATTTTATATAACTATAAGAAAATGATGTATTTCTTTTAAGGGATCAAAATTATTTCATTTTTTTACAAAATTTGCGGACGGTGAGAAATATCCTTATGAAATAACGATGGATGAAGTGTCTGTCAATATTTCAGGAGGATATTTCTCTTCATCGCTAGTATCGACGTCAAAAATCCATTGATACTTCACCAACAATCTAGGTCTTCAATATTATCGACATTTCCATATGTCGATAATACTGAAAGTTAGGACCGTCAATATTTGAATATATTATGATATTATATAATAAAATATTAATATATTGGTATTAAAGTTATCGACAGGTGTAATGAATGACAAGACTGTTGGTATTTGATTAATAATAAAATATGTTATAATATTATATAATAAAAGGTTACTGACGGGTTTAGCCTTCGATATTCACCATCGGTAATACCAAATGTTAGGATTGTCGATATTTGAAGTAATAAAAAAATAAAATATGTTATAACATTATATAATAAAGATTATTGACGGGTCTAACCTTTGGTATTATTGATGGATGAAGGCCCATCGGGGAATTATATATACATAGTATATTATATACTATATGTTTTTATTTCCTAATATATTTATACTATATATTATATGTTCATCTGAAAATTGGGGCTTCTATTTTTTCGATGACATCGTCCTGTCACAAAATGCATCAATTTTTTAATGAATTCATGAAATTCCTAACAATTTTTATCATAAAAAGTTCATACAAAATATTGTAGTATTATTATCATAGTACTCTTGTACCTCTTGTTTCATTCATAAAAATTTTATCATCAGATTGGGATTTTGTGGATTAATAGGTTCCCTGAGTTTGGTATAATGTTGAATAAAAAACTTTCTAATCTCATCATTAGTTATAGTATTGTTATCAGTGTTGGAGTTCTGGTTCCTTTTATGTCTAAGCCTGAACTTAGTATTCTTGCCCCCACTGCTCAAGTCATGATATCCAAGATTTACTACACCATTTGACTTCAATTTGTTTTAGCAAAGTTAAATGCTTATGATAGATAGCCCTAAGATTGGCAAGGCCAAAGTAGGAGAGTCCTTGTCGCTCATCAATCAATTCTAAGTGGTTAGTTAGTTGAGTTTCTTTTGCAAGCACCTCCAGCTTACCTAAAGAGTCTTTATCGCATTGTTTGGTTTTTATGGCCTTACGAAATTTAAGAGATGCTACGAATAGGATTGCTTGAGAACCATTCAGTTTTAACCATTTCCATATGTTCGAGATAATTGAGCCAGAAATGCTTATACTTGAAACTTCTTGGGTGATGTATATCACATGATGCTGAGAAACAAGAGAGGGGATAGTCAGAAGAAAATGTAGATAGGGTATAGGTAAAGAGATTTAGGTCAGAGAGGGATGCGAACCAGTGATGTGAAATTAACATTCGATCTAATCTACAGAAAATTCTAGCAGGACCTTATCAATTGTTGCACCAGATAAATTGTTTACCCTTTAAATCTAAGTCAATTAGTCCCTAGTTATGTATTAATGAGTGTAGATCTTTTGATGATTTGTTCAATTTAAATTGTCACTTTTTTATCTTCAGGGCATAAAATTGAGCTGAAGTCATCAATTGTGGTGCATTGTCAGAATTGAGCATATTTAGTTCATTTCAGAGCAAGAGCCTAGTGAGTGGGTTTGTGCTAGCATACACGCATGTCATGAGGAAAGACAAATTAGAAGAAGATGATTTTAGAGTTATAACGAGATGAACAAATTGAGGTGTATATAGGACTGGTGTCATTTGGATATGTACGGATGTCCAATCAACAATGATGACTCCGACAACTCCGTTGGATGTGGCCAAAAATGTTGCAGAACCTTATCAGAGTCCTTTTGGTTGGTGTGCGCTTCAACTAGAACTAATACATCAGGATGGTGATTTCTAATAACATTGTGAATGTGGTCTCTGACTTTGTTATGAATTGCTCCATGACACTTTTAGCAAATGATCTTTATTCATGCAGGGATGGAGCGGACTTTCACGTTCTTACACAAGCAAAACCAAAGATGATTTTTTAGCTCCAAGAGTAAGTTGTTAAGTTGTTTCTATCATTTCCCCTGCTGTTTGGTAACTTGTTGTCCTTTGTTTAGCTTTGGAGGCTTAACAGTGGGTGGAGTTTTCTTTCTTCTACCATGACCGGACGGACTTCTCTGCGTTGGGTGGAGGGAGTAGATCGGTGTCCTAGAGTTTCATGTCGGAGTCTATTGCTTCTTGGTCAACATATGTATTTTCTTCTAGAGGTGGGTGAGATGTGAATACTTCTTGAATAACTATATTGACCAAAACTCCATGACCCAATAAGGAGTTCATTGGAGCAATCCTGGGGAGAGCACTGAGGTTTGTAGTCATTAGGTTAGAAATTTTAGGGTTTAGAGGAAGAAAGAGCACTGAGGTCGATGGTGATGAATTTATATGTTGGGAGGACAAGGGATTTTGACTATTCGATGGAGAAGTTAGAATACATGTATGGTTACTTATCAGTTCCGATGAGATTGGACGGTCACGTGGATGTCGATTAGTGAAGGTGGGTGAGGAGATGGGTTTCTAGCCATAGGATGGAGGTTCATCTTGGATGACATGTGGGGAGCGATTCATAGGGGGGAGGTTTTGAACATTGATTGAAGTTGGAGTTTTCACCATAGAAGGGATGTTGCTAGTTGTAGGATCAAAGGAGGGAGTATGGAGGGATGGGAAGCGTGGGGCGTAGTTAGTGGGATACAACAAATCTGTCCATTGAGAGGATCTCGTTAAATCTTGGCCATTCAAGTCTATTGGATGGACGAGATTAGTCCTTATCGTCTCTAGCGTATGGTTGAGGTTGAGCATTGTCATCGGAGTGTCACCGATGACAAATACTGTAACCGGTGGGGATGGTATGTTCTCGTTGCATTGAACAATCAAGTGAGCATACAGCCATGGGCCATAGAGCAAGACTTTGCTTGTCGCTGATTGTTGTTGAACTTCCAGAGGGGTATCCTTCGACAAACGAGAGCAGACATCGAGTCGATGCCCTACAAGGCCACAACGGAAACAAAAAATCAATAAGTTTTCATATTTGACCTTTCAGAAGAATTTACCTCCATCTGGCATGAAGATCATACACCCTATTTGATTGGTTTTGATTTCCATGCGTTCTCGGATCGCTTCCCTGAGATTGTCGATAATGGAGCCCTCGTCCAGAGGAGGGGGTGCCAAAATTATTAGATATCTTTATAATTGAGGTGTTATTTCTTAGTTTGAAAGGAATGCCAAACAATTGAAGCCGGGTTGGTGTTAGAGTCAAAACCTTGTCCTTTGGCTGGAAGAAGGGCTTCGGCTTGGAGAGGTGTAAAAACATTCCACCGCAGGTTCCATGGGTCTTCAAAGAGTACTTGTGAATGTTCGTTAACATCATCAATGATGAAAAGTAGGTACTTGTTACTCATCTCTATGATCTTCGGTTGGTGTCGCAGATTCTAAGTAGATGGAAGCTCGCGACACAAGAGGTCTACATAATTTTTGTCAATGTTAAGGTGACATACAAGGTCACGTGAGAGTTCATCTGAGCATTGAGTGACTTCCTTCGAAAAGATGGTGATTTGATTCGTGTCTGCCTGCTGATTGCACGCGGTTGGTGGGGGGAGATTTGAGGCATCGACGATCAAAGATAGTTCCTAACAAGGTTGGCTAGGTTCTTTGAGTAGTTTGCATTGGCGTTGGATGGGAGGGTAAGCAAAGGGGGGTTTTGGTTTTGCTTGGGGTGAATGGGTGAGGAAGAGTAGAGGCGGTCATGGCAAAGACAATGGTGTGTGTGGTGGAGATGGAGGTGTTGAGGGGGATGACTAAGTTGAACTCAAGAGTGTGGAATGCATGAGTATTTGGTCTCTGTCTCTAGTTGGGAAGGATAACCGAGTGATGGATAGAGGGGGAAGGTCAGGAGGTTGCATGTTGGACGAGTTCAGAGATCCTGGGGAAATGACATATCAACTCCTTGTGCAATGTTTGACATAGTCCATACCATAGTAAACATAATGTTTTCTAATGTTGGTGAATATAGTAATAGAGATTCAGGTCTTTTATTTATGTGATAATATACAAAAGATAACTTCATGCACATAGAAAATGAAAATGATTTTTAATTCTACATATTGAAGCACAACAAAATCTTCTTATGGTACCTCTCTCTATGTGCCTTTATCTTAAAAGAATTAAGTTTAAAGTTCCTAAATCTTTAGTACAACTAGGGGTGTTCACGACCCGACCCGTGAATAAACCCAACCCGACCCGATCAAATCTTGTCGGGTCGGGTCGGGTCGAGGCACTTTTGAGGGTGAAATCCGACCCAATCTGACCCGGTTCGGGTCGGGTCAGGTTCGGTGGGTAACCTGACCACCCAATTTTCTTTTTTTAAAATTTTTTTCTTACTATTTCATATTTATTTAATATACAAATATTTATTTAATATTTATTTTAATGCATAAAATGAGTTTCTAACTATTTAAATATTATTTCTGCATTTAAGGTATTTTATTTCAATTTTTAAAGTAAATATAGGCTTAAGTTTAAATAAAGAAAGAAAAAATAAAAAATAAAATGACCGGGTCATCGAGTCGAGTCGGCTCAACTCGAGTTGGAAAAATCCAACCCGTACCCGACCCGACCCAAGGTCGGGTCGAGTTCGGATTGGGTCGGGTCCAACCCGACCACCGACCCGACTCGACCCGTCATCGGGTTCGCAGATCGACCCGACCCGCTAAATACTCCTAAGTACAACTCACTAGCTAATTAAGCTTTAAGTGTGAAAAGTCTCTTAACTATTCCATGCAATAATTATGTCATTGATATATTGGAGTTGTCATGACCATAGTCATACACATAAATACAATGATTAATTTCACATTTTGACAAAACTCAAGATCCTTATAAAAAATATAATGTTTATCGTAACATCTAGGCATTTGCTTGGAGCTGTATAATAATTTGTTCAATAAATCAAATCATTATCACCTTTTTAATGTAGCCTTCAAGTTATGTGATATAAAATTCTTCATTAGATTCATCAAGCAATAATGTAATTTTCACATTTGATCGTTCCAATTCCAAATCAAGAATAACAACTATACCGAGCACAACTTTGATAGTAGTAAAATGACATAGGAAAAAATCTTATAAAACTTAATAGTAATTTTTTTAACATGCCCTTGAATCATCTATGCGAATTTAAATCTAACACTTCCTTTTTGTCTTTTTTTTATTTGAATCAATTACTTTTCATCCTCTTACTAATCTAATAAAATTTTAAGTCTTATCTTCTACAATATTTCAAATTTCCAAGCTTCTCGGGAAAAAGATGAACTCATGCTCATCGGATAGAGAAACATGTGCACTAAGATGATCATAAGCATAATAATGCACTCTCCTTTTTGGGATGGCCTGAATTAGGAATTGAAGGTGTGATACATCTAAAATTCGATCCCACCACGTGGTGTAATTTTCTTCCTTGAACTATTTTCTTTGATCATACTTTGACTTTTTCATTGATCTAGATAGTCAAGAAGAGCGACATGTAAGTGAAAGATTTTAATAAATAAAATATTACAATAATTGAAATAAATGCATAAGCTAAATAATAAAAAGTACATCATATCGTCTCAACATATGGCATATAAAATTCCATGTCATAATACTATTCAATAGGTCCCTTACATCATCTAAATACAATTCGATAATATAAATAAAAGAGACTCCATCTAAACTCTACTATAACCATGTGCACATGTCGCTCGAACTGCAATCACCGCGCACAAATCAACTCATTTGCAATCCTCTTAGGTAGCTGTGAGATCACACAGGAGAATAAGCTCAATTTAGCATAAAATTAAGTGTGAATTCGTATAGGTCATAAGGTAGTTCGTTAGAAAATGCATGAAGCAAGCATTTAAATCAAGTATAAGAGTGAATAATCACGGGGAATCTATTGGTTCATGCTTATTCATTTCGTTTCATTTTCACATTCATGTTCATTGTTCATGTTCATAAGGACAAAATTATTCCATTCATCTTTAGCCATTCATATTCTTTCATCTTATTCATGGGTTAAAAGAACTCTCAACTTTTAAAAAATATCATTGTAAACACACAAGTGTATAACTACCTAGACCATAGTGGACAAATGGGAGATTAGTGTCATGGTCAATTCTCCTTCGGTCAAGATGACCTCACACAAGGCAAAAACATCTGTAGGAAGAATCTCCAATCTAGGTAGGTAATTAGTGACACTTATTTTTTTATCTTATTAATTATGAGTCTATTTTTCGATCACTCGGATCAATCAAGGCTGTAGGAAGGTAGCTCCGAATCATCTTTAACTTCATACAAATAGGTAATTAACCAGGTGGACAAAAGCTTGTTAAATTAAGTGATTTATGTTAAGATCATATTCTTTCTGTCCATAGATTGAACGTTCATTAATAACTATTAATAACTATTCAACGATCATCCGCAAGAGGATCAGACACTCATTTTGTTTGTGTTCATCGGTCGACTGAAAAATGGTGTGGTCATCCGTTTTGAATTCGTCATTTGGCCGTCTCAAGGCCATATACGAATCGATCGACCGAAAGGTGTTCGGTCATCCATTATAAAAGTTCTTGAACTTTCGGTTGGTCAAAACTTGACCGAATGGCTGTTGGAACTAGATCCATCTTCTTCAATCGACCATGAATGATTTTCTCATCCACCGTCAGAAGCTTTTCCAATGTGATCATCTAGATTGGTCGCCCGAAATAGTTTCAATTGCCCGACTAATTATCATCGTCATTTTTTAGTATCGACATTTTTCTACTTCAATCGTTGTGTTTTGGACCTTTGTTTTGGTCCACATCAATTGTCCAATCTAGTTTCAGATGTCTGATATGGCAGTCGCTATACTCTTGCCGGAATGAATAGGACGCTCGAAAGAGATTTCGGTCATCCATTTTAGATTGGCAGAGCCGCACATCATTATAAGCTCCATATGTTTTCAATCAGTTTTCAACACAGCAAATATCTAAATATATACTAATATTATTCCTACTAACATGCTCGATTCAGAAGCAAAGAACTCCACATGACATTATCATATATTTTACATACTAATAATCTTTTTCTATTTCAACATTAACTTCTCGTCAACATACTTCTAATCCTTTTTCCATCAAGTTAAAGCCCATAATATAAAAAGCATTCTATAGTAAACAATACTCTTAGCTCGATCAAATAAACTTAAACATGGATCTATCATGTAGCAATCATAACTTCATGTAAATCAATCATAAAAGTAATTCGTAGAATCATTTTCCAAACATAATAGATCATCATTATTTAATAGAACCTTAAGTGATACATACTACCCATCTAGCACAATTCCTATGTCTAATAAGGTCCTTAGAACATGCATGATTCCTCCGGAAACAACCTCATGATCTAGATTAAAAAACACACCTCTTTTGACGATTTTGCCGGTCGCGCGTCCGATGGATCAAGCTCTAGCCTCTTCTCTCCGCCCTTCCATGTCGCCCATGCCTGAAGGATTTGTTGGAGTCGCTCCACTGTCCACTGGTCGAGATCATCGAGAAGAGCAACGCAAGAATGGCGATGGCAATGGAAGAAATGAGAAAGATGATGAGGAGAAAGAAAGAAAGAGAGAGAAGGTGTGACTTTAAAGAACTTGATGATGGGGGTTTCAACCATAACTCTCCTTAGATCATGAGTGGATGGGAGTTACAAATCTCCAGATGTAATGGAGGTGAGAGAGAGATTAAAATCAATCTTCTTCGACTTCTGCCCATTGCACTTTCGGATGCTCGAAAGAGTTTTGGTCGTCCGGTTGTGCATATTACGGTAATGGACGTCTATTTTGATTTTAGTTGCCCAATAATTCGACGTTAGCCATAAATAAAAGTTTTAAATTTTGTAAAAAATCGATGTGTTACATAAGGGAAACATGCTCCTCATCAACTTTCTATCTATCTCTTTCTAACAAGTGATTTTATTGGTCATGTTAATATTTCTCTTCACCAAGATGGATTGATAAGTGGCTCATTCTTATTTAAGTAAGATATTGAATTTGAATTTTTATAAATGTAAAAAACTTATGTTAGGAACCTCACTTGTCATTATTAGGTACGCAACACGAGCAACCTTATCGAATTAATTAGGCTCTATGACGAACTTGTAGACAATGCACAGGTTGAATCGTCGACACAGTTTCCTAAAAATCGGGACTGACAACAAAAAATTTCTCTTCAAAATGGCTTTTCAACTTCGGTAATTTGCAAATTATCTTTCTATCTTAGTGAATAAAAAAATAATAGCTAAAAACACCATAATTTTTTTTAAAAATAATACCCAATGAAGAAGCTTCTCGGATTTGTCTCAAAAAAATATAAAAAAAAATGATGTTACACTGTCCGTATAAAAATAGCGCTATATACCCTCACCTCATTTTTTAGTTTTAAATTCGGATAATAACTATATAAAAATCTTTTTAAATTCGGATAATAACTACCAAAAGACAATTAAAATCGTTGTCGGATCCGGGCGTGTGTTAAGTAAGAGTCGATCCGATTCGTTAATTCAATCTTTTGTTTCCTTTCCTTTGCCTCTGAAAGGTCGAAGGCCTTGCGGCGTTCTCCAAACTCACCGCGGCATTCTCAAACCTCCCGCCATGCTCCCTCTCCGCTGCTCCGTTTCAATCCATCTCTTCCTACCTGTTCCTCCTCCTCCTTCCACCCTCTCCACGCGCCCCATTCTCCTGTACCCCTCTCCATCCTCATTTCACCGCCTTCACCGCCACCGCCAGCATCTCTCCACTCCTCGGTGCCCTCTGCTCGCCCGCTTCGCCACGAACCCTCTGCGGCGCGCTTCTCCCCCTTCCGAAGCTGACCGGCGGAGCCTATCCGACCCCGAAGATGGTGAGGAGGAGGAGGACGACGACGAGGACGAGGCTGCGGAGGAGTACGCGATGCTGCCGGACGTTTCGGAGGAGGACGAGGATTATGAGGAAGAGGAGGTGGAGGTGGAGGAGGGAGAGAGTGTTCGGGTAGCGGCGGAGGCGGAAGGGGCTGCGGCGGAGGAGGCCGGCCCTTCTTCGAGGTTCGAAGAACACAAGTGGGAGCGGGTGGCGAGGCTGATGAAGGAAGCGAGGGTGTTCGGTGAGGAGATTATTGATTACGAGGAGCTCGCGGGGATTTACGAGTTCCCCATTGATAAATTCCAGGTTCGTGGAGATAGACATCCGAGAATGCTTTCACCCATCCATAGTTCTTATTCATGTCAACTTTCCAATTTTAAAGTACTCTTGATTTCTGTTTAGAAACTATCTTAGATTTCATCTCATTACACAAAAAAGCTTGAAAATTTGTCAAATTGAACACTAGTTTGTTGAAGGCATGACCGAATCACAACCTTCATTTGACACCAAAGATACTAATAAGCAATCACATATAGAAACCTCGCTGTTATTTCTGAAATGACTAGGTAGCCTAAGATCAAATTAAAGTGGCAGAGTGAGAAATCAAAAGAAGTCACGATTTGCCATCAAAGGACAGGAAAACTCCCCGGTGTTTGGGATAAGCCTCCCCTAATGTCACCATATTTTTTCTAAGAAAATATAAACCCCAAGTTCTGCTCAAGTTTGATGCTTAGATGGGGCAAAAAGGAGTTCATTAGTCCATAAAAAAATCAACAAAGTGTACTTAAAATGTCATGTATTCTAGAAATCTCGGTGGAGCTCTGTGGGGCAGTTTATGAGGGTGTTAGGAAATGATAAAAAAAATGATCTGGTTTAGAGTGCTATCTTTTCATGGCATAGTTCTGTAGGTTCTAAGTCATATTGATTACCATCCGTAGAATTCACAAGTGATTGATGTATTTGTTCTAGATGATAATTAGCTTTTAATAAACTTATTTTTTTGACGGGGTGTGGGTAAAGGATGATTATTTGAGATCTTTTAATTGCCCCATTGAATATAACAACCATATATATGGCTAAGTTAGAGTCGCTCATGCAAGGTTTCTCTCTTGAGAGTGGCCTAAGTATGAGAGGAAAAATACGAATAGAAAGTGATACAGCAAACAGAATGAGTGAGAATGTAATATACCATAAAAGAAGAGATAACAAGGAAGCCTGAGTACGAAATTTCATCAAAAGGAAAGTTAGTGAGGCGGGAACCAAGCACGGTCCATGCATCCAAAATATTGTACATCACATCTCTTTCTTGTGCCGAGAGTAGAAGGAGATATAACATCCTTGTGCATGATATCTTTTTGTCTTTTTAACTTTGATTTTCCATTTACGCTTGTAAGTTCACAGATCTTAATAATAATACATAGCGGATTACTACCTCGACTTCATTGTCATCCTTTTTGTTCTCAAGAAAATAAAAAAAAGAAAACTAATTGAGCATAAATAAAGGTAATTGGTTCTGAAAAAAAAAACTAAGTAAACAGCATTTTAACAATTAGATATCATAACATTATTAAGATAAGATTTAGTAACATATATGCTCATATTTATTGTATACATCAATCATAGGCTTGTTAATTAGTACGGTATTCAAAAGAATACCTCTTCTCTCTCTCTCTCTCATCATAGATGCAAACTAAGTAAATGAGGTAGGTACAAACTACCCTCAAATTCTGATGGCTGAGCGAAGGTAGTGAAGAGCTATTTTTTTGCCAACTGCTAATCACCAACAGCCTTTTAACCTGAGGCTTAATAATTTCGTTCTTTCAGTTTAATTTTTTTCTTTTTGGTTTTGTGATAATTGACATGTCCAAGACATCCTGGGTGCCCAGGGTGGGGTTTGACAATTCTCGGTTCGTTTGACAATTCTCAGTTTCTTTATTTTTTTTCTAATTTTTTTAAAACTTGAGAAGTGAATAAATGGTGTAAAAAATGATTCAGGTGAGATGCTGGACTGAATAAATGTGGGGACTGGTTCATCCTGTATAGACAAATCTGACCTTTTTCATAGTGATATATATATCTGGATGGTCTAATAACTTTTAGAAGTAAGTTATTAGAGGAAAGTGTGTGGGAGTTAGAAGGAGATGCTAGTATCATGTGGGAGAATGTGGCAAAAAAGGTTGAAATGGTTGCTAAAGCCATTTTAGGAGAATCAAAAGGTTTTGGACCACGAGATAAGGAAACTTGGTGGTGGAATGAGGAGGTTCAAGAAAATGTGCGTAATAAGAAGAATTGTTTCAAGGCGATGCACTTGGACAATAATTCTGACAATTGGGAAAAGTATCGTTTGGCGAAAAGGGAGGCTAAGAAGTCAGTTAATGATGCTCGTGCTAAAGCATATGAGGGGTTTTATAAGGAGTTAGGGACAAAGGCCGATGAACAAAGGATTTACAAGATTGCAAGGAATAAAGAAGAGTTGAGAGATTTGGTAAGATGCATAAAAAATGAAGTTGGCAAGGTTTTAGTTATTGAAGGAGATATTAAGAACAGATGAGAAGAGTATTTTTATAAGCTATTTAATGATGAACGTGAAGGTTCCCGTTGTGATTTGGAGGACTTGACAGTTAGCGAATGTGAGCTTAATAGGTCATTTTATCGTAGAATTAGAGTCTCGGAGATTAGCGAAGCTCTTAAGAAAATGGAGAATGGTAAAGCCATTGAACCGAATGGTATACTGATTGAGTTTTGGAAATGTTTAGGAGAAAAAGGTGTGTTGTGGTTATGTAAACTATTTAATGAGATTTTACGATCGAAAAAGATGCCTGATGATTGGAGATTAAGTACATTAGTTTGTATTTACAAAAATAAAGGGGATATTCAGAATTGTGCAAATTATAGAGGGATTAAACTTATGAGTCACACAATGAAATTATGGGAAAAAGTGATTGAGCATAGATTGAGAATGGAGACTAGTATTTCTGAAAGACAACATGGGTTCATGCCAGGAAGATCCACTAGTATCGAAGCAGGAGAAGAGATTTACATATGGCTTTTATTGACTTAGAGAAGGCGTATGATCGGGTACCAAGGGATGTACTTTGGAAAGCCTTGCAAAAGAAGAGGATGAGTGTTGCCTACATTAAGGTAATACAAGATATGTACGATGGGGCATTGACTAGGGTTAGGACATCCGGAGGTGAGACAAATGAATTTCTTATAGGAATTGGCCTACATCAAGGATCAGCTTTAAGCCCGTATCTATTTAACTTAGTTATCGATGCTATAACCGAGAGTATCACAGAGGAGGTACCTAAGTGCATGCTATTTACGGATGATATAGTACTTTTAGCGGATTCAAGAGAAGAGATTAATACAAAATTGGAAATATGGAAAAATATGTTGGAGTCAAAGGGTTTTCGTTTAAGTAGGAATAAAACAGAATATATGCATAGCAATTTCACAAATAAACAACTTAGAGACGATTTGGAAGTTAGGCTAGGGGAGGATATAATTCCTCAAGTGACAAAGTTTAAATATTTAGGATCAATTGTAAGACAAGATGGTGAGATTGATGACGATGTTAATCATAGAATTCAAGCTGGTTGGTGTAAGTGGAGGAAAGCCACTGGAGTTCTTTGTGATAGAAAAGTACCCAATAAAGTTAAAGGAAAATTCTATCGTACTGCTATAAGACCGGCAGTGTTATATGATAGTGAATGTTGGGCTATGAAGGGACAACATGAACGTAAAGTGGGGGTAGTCGAAATGAGGATGTTGAGATGGATGTGTGGTCATACAAGATTAGATAAGATTAGGAATGACCATATACGTGAACGAGTCGGAGTGGCTCCTATTAGTGAGAAAATGGTAAAGAATCGTTTGAGATGTTTTGGTCATGTTCAGAGAAGACCATTAGATGCGCCAGTAGGAAGAGTAGATCAAATAATCTGGAGTCCGATTAAAAGAGGGAGAGGGAGGCCAAGACGGACATTTGGCGAACTAATAGAGCAAGATCTATTGGTGAATAATATACCGAAAGGTTTGGTTACTAATAGAGCGGAATGACGTCGTATGATCCATGTAGCCGACCCCACCTAGTGGGATAAGGCTTTGTATATATATCTGAATGGTCTAAATATATATATATATATATATCTGGATGACAGCCACAAAGCTGGGTTGTCATCATTTTCCTTCTAAAAAAAGGGCAATCTAACCTTTTGCGTACAACCATCTTGAACATCTTTTCAAGAAGGACGACTGTCAAGAGGGTCAACTATCAAAGTTGACTCAACACGAAATAATTAAAATACATAAACTAGAATTTATAGCATCACAAGTTGTCCACTCACTCACTAATCAGTGTGCAAAAAGAAAGAACAATATTATCAAGATAATTGTGCTCACTTGAAAAAAAATAAAACCATTGCTTTGGTACCATAATATGAATAAGGAAGCTACAATCCATGGCGTCATAAGACCTAAATATCTAAATATCCTTCTGAATGTCGCCCAGTCTAATGAATGTTCAAGAAAACACTTCTGCATGAACTCGTCCATTTTCAACTGTGAACTGGCATTATATATTTTTTCAAAAAAAAAAAAAACTGGCATTATATTGCTAAACTTCAAAGAACAGTTAATCTATTACCAGAGGAAAATTTTATGTTAAGCTAGATACCACAATTTTAATTAATGGATTTAAATTTTTGACTTTGCTGTTTTCTCATTCTTTTCATGGATGATTGATATTTTTCATGCTTCTTTAGCGGTTGTCCATACAAGCATTTTTGAGGGGTTCATCTGTTGTTGTTTCTGCACCAACAAGCAGTGGAAAGACATTAATTGCAGAAGCTGCTGCAGTAGCAACAGTTGGTAGAGGAAGAAGGCTCTTTTACACTACACCATTGAAGGCATTATCAAATCAAAAATTTCGTGAATTCCGGTATATATACATACTTGTTAAGCTGTTCCTTCTATACTCTTCAAAGAGCACTATGTATGCTTGATTCACCCATGTTAGTGGTGTATGTTAGAGGTATCTGAATAGTGAGTGATACATTCTAGTTTTGCCACGTGTGATTTTTTTTTTCTTGAAGGCAACATGTCTGATGTTTCAATCTATGCATCGTGTAATTTTATTTTGAGAGGGGTTTGCCATGTAGATTAAGATGCCACTACACAGGACTTATCTGGATTAGAATGTACTATTATTGAATAGTATTTCAGTATCCACGCTCTAAATATTTTAGGAAGACATTTGGCGAAAATAATGTTGGTCTTCTGACTGGAGATTCTGCTGTCAACAAAGAAGCCCCAATACTAATCATGACAACTGAGATCTTACGCAACATGTTGTACCAAAGGTATGCCAAAATATGTTTATAACAATTATGATAAACATCTTACTATACTTTAAAAACTTATATCCAAAATTTTAACACCTTAAATACTTTTTCTTTCACATATAGGTAGATGCACTCGTCTATTGAAGATATCTTTTGTTGTTTTACATGCTTTTGCATAAATATTTTTGCTGTAAAATATTTCAAATCCATACCAGTTATCAGTTGGTTGTCTATATCTGAAGAACTATTATTGTCATGTTGTCATGCATTTATTGTATATCTAGAAAAGACTAGTCATTCGTATGTGTGTGGTCCTGCATTTTATTGGTTGATTGCTATATCATAATTGTATCCAAATCCTGTTTACAATCAATATATGATGTCTATTTCTTTTGATGGCTCAAAATATGTTATACTAAATTAAGAATTATAAATTCAACCAAGCAACCCAATTCGGATTGTACATACAACAACAACAATAACAACAAAGCCTTATCCCATTAGGTGGGATCGGCTACATGGATCATACGACGCCATTCGTTGATCCATGTTCATGAGATTCGACAGGGTTTTACGCTGGCTGTCGGGGCCTAACACAACCCTCCACCTTTATCCGGACTTGGGACCGGCTATAAAACATAGGCGGAGTTTCGGATTGTACATAATTCTGTTCAAATATGTCAGATAATATAGGGTAAGGAAACTTCTGGATAACTACTACCTTGCTAGTTATCCTTTCCTGTTTAAAAAATAAAAGATAATATAGGTTTCGATCAATAAAATGGGATGGGTGCCAACCAACAACAAACAACAACAAAGCCTTATCCCACTAGGTGGGATCGGCTACATAGATCATACGACGCCATCGTTGATCCATGTTCATGAGATTCGACAGGGTGGTTTGAACTAGACATGGGAAACTAATTTCAGGTAGCACTATGAAAACCATATTGTACTGGATGTTTGGGAGGCTACATTTTGGTACAGTCTTTCCACTCCAATTACCAGGTCTTTAACACTAAACTTGAAAAAATTACCAGAAAAATATTTAGCACATCAAATTTAACATGGTATCAGAGCCAGAGGTCAAGGATTCGAATCTCGTTAAGCTCTTATTAAAATTAATTTCCTCCCTTAGTTGTCCATGTGTTGGGCTTGGACTAGACCAAAAAGTTGTCAGCAGCCCACACGTGAGGGGGAGTGTTAATATAAAATCATAGATGTTGCTCTTCCTAACGGCTTAAGCTTTTAGGAAAACTGGTCAGCACATCAAATTTAACATTATTATTTTTTTTGAGAGGGAAAAAATGATGATTAAACATGGTGTTAACCAAAAAACTATTTAATTCAGATTCATTTTAGAGAGCCAGAGTTTACATTTTTAAGACCCGGCAGGCTGAGCAAAAAAAGAGGAGGGACAAACAGCCAGCGAACTATCAGGTTGTCAAGCATCATACTAGAAGAACAAATTTCTGGAGCCAAGGACAGGGCAGAAGAAGGATCTCAAGTGGGAGCAGCATTTGGGAGACTCCCTACCAAAAGGATGAGGCACCCCACTGTAGGAGAAATCTCGAGTCCCAGGATAGCTTGTTAACCATAGCAAGCAGAGTTAGTGAGAGTGTAGAATGTCCTGACCGAGCAAAAAATGTGATGTAGTTAAAGGTTGCACAAAAGGATTTATTGGTTCAATCAAGGCATTTATTTTGAGGGAGTCAATCAAGACGTTGTCATAGGCCATTGGTACAATTCCCAAACAACTTTACCATCTATGCATTTAAGAAACAAAAAAATGTTTTGATGCAAGCAAGGTGCCATCCCAAGTCAAGGAGATATCTAACAATGCCAAGCTTTTCAAACACATTTCTGATTTTTATTTGAAACTTTGAGATCTCTTCTAGAATTGACAGACCCTATATCAAGAAGGCTGTTAATTTCAATTTAATAGTGGGTTGGCCTACATCAAGGATCAGCTTTAAGCCCGTATCTATTTAACTTAGTTATCGATGCTATAACCGAGAGTATCACAGAGGAGGTACCTAAGTGCATGCTATTTGCGGATGATATAGTACTTTTAGCGGATTCAAGAGAAGAGATTAATACAAAATTGGAAATATGGAGAAATACGTTGGAGTCAAAGGGTTTTCGTTTAAGTAGGAATAAAACAGAATATATGCATAGCAATTTCACAAATAAACAACTTAGAGACGATTTGGAAGTTAGGCTAGGGGAGGATATAATTCCTCAAGTGACAAAGTTTAAATATTTAGGATCAATTGTAAGACAAGATGGTGAGATTGATGACGATGTTAATCATAAAATTCAAGCTGGTTGGTGTAAGTGGAGGAAAGCCACTGGAGTTCTTTGTGATAGAAAAGTACCCAATAAAGTTAAAGGAAAATTCTATCGTACTGCTATAAGGCCAGCAGTGTTATATGGTAGTGAATGTTGGGCTATGAAGGGACAACATGAACGTAAAGTGGGGGTAGCCGAAATGAGGATGTTGAGATGGATGTGTGGTCATACAAGATTAGATAAGATTAGGAATGACCATATACGTGAACGAGTCGGAGTGGCTCCTATTAGTGAGAAAATGGTAGAGAATCGTTTGAGATGGTTTGGTCATGTTCAGAGAAGACCATTAGATGCGCCAGTAAGAAGAGTAGATCAAATAATCTGGAGTTCGATTAAAAAAGGAAGAGGGAGGCCAAGGCGGACACTTGGCGAACTAATAGAGCAAGATCTATTGGTGAATAATATACCGAAAGGTTTGGTTACTAATAGAGCGGAATGGCGTCGTATGATCTATGTAGCCGACCCCACCTAGTGGGATAAGGCTTTGTTGTTGTTGTTGTATCTGCATGCCTCTTCATCAACTCCCTGTAGGAGGAAGTAAAACTTTTGGCAATCTTCTTTTAAAAGAATGTAACACTTTATTTTACCTGATTCACTTTGATATCTGAATATGCCCGAACTACATCCTGTTACACTTTATTATTAGAGAAATATATCAAAACCAGAGAGAATATTTTTGTGATTTTCTGAGTATTCAGGATCAAAGGAAGAGAGTTTCAGTTACTTTGGACCAGAATGCCGTATAAGTAAAACCTCAATCTTGCTTCTTCAGTAAAATGCATAACTTACCTGAAATCTGTCCCCCGTCCAGCCATCTTTTATTTTATTTTTGAAGTTTAAATCTTCATGTTGCTCTGGTGTCTCACTCTTCTGAAAGTCAAGGTTCCATTGGATTGAGATTTTAACTGTCTTTTTGAAAGGACGAATATATACTTAATTAATTATAGTTGTTGTGCAGTGTAGGAATAATTTCTTCTTCCAGTAGATTGTTTCATGTCGATGTAATTGTTTTAGATGAGGTACACTATCTAAGTGACATATCTCGAGGGACTGTCTGGGAAGAGATAGTAAGTAATGCTCCTGGACCTCTATAATTTATCTTTCATTAACTCTTACAATGCTATCTGTTTTAATCTATCTTGTTTATCAATATTTAGGTCATATACTCTCCAAAAGAAGTACAACTTATATGTCTTTCAGCAACAGTTGCAAATCCTGATGAATTGGCTGGTTGGATAGGGCAGGTAGATGTTAAACTGATGAACTTTTTCTTTCCAATTCCTAATTTCAAATTAAGAAGCAATGTCCTGCAGATTTGCCAACTATAACTTTTGTAGGGAACTATTCTTAGTTTTTTTTTTGAGAAGAAAAAGGATGACCACCAGATTTGTGGTTGTCATCCAGCTATATATATATATACTGTGAAAAGGTGTACAAATGTAGTGAGCAAGAAGGGGATAAAAAGAGGGCCCCAACCTAACCAAAACCCCACTCCCTTATAAGATAGGAGATGTGGTGTACAACACGCTCAGGCTGGCAACTCTCCCCACAAAAAATGATCCGGTTGCGCTGCAGCCAAATGGCCCAGGCACCGGCCACAAAAGTCGCCAGTGGCACTCTCCAACACTGCCTCTGACGGATGAGGCCCCGGAGAGTCTGCCACATGGTCTCAAGGCCTGAAGCAAGAAGGCTCGCAATGCTCGTCCGCTGCCAGATACTCCGCGATGTCGCACAGTCGAAAAAAGATGAGGTATGTCCTCCATTGCCGCGCCGCATAGAACGCACGATGTGTCACCGTTTGGTGCCCATCTCGCCCTGTAGCTCTTGGTGAGGAGGCGACCGCGCCGCAGAAGCCAAGCAAAAATCTTGACTTTCAGCGGGATACGGGTCCGCCAAATAAGTCTACAGTCAGTCGTGAACTCCTCTGGCAGAGTGGTAGTGGGGGAGAAAGCGGATGTAAAAACTCCGGGTGGAGAAGGACTCCGACAGCCAAACCCAACCATCCATCCTGGACCGGTCCGGGCGTAGGCTTGCCAGACGCTGCTGGAGTGCAAGAAACTCCGTGAAGCGCTGGTCAGATAGATGCGATCTGAAACCAGGAGACCAAGCGCCAGATCCCGTCCCCCCCTCCTCCGTCCAAGTCTCCGCTACTGTGGCCTCGGGAGATGTCGTCAGGGCCCAGAGGCGGGGAAAAGCCTCCGCGAGGGAGCCCCCAAGGGACCAGGTATGCTGCCAAAAGGAGTTCTCCCCCGAGCCAAGGGAAGGAACCATGAGATGGCGAATCCGCGGGGCCGTAGCCGCAACTCTCCGCCAAAAGGATGAAGCTCCACGAGGTAGAATGGTCCTCGACTCCCAGGATAGATCCCGTCCATAGCAGGTAAAGAAGACCGTACGCCAAAAACAATTCTCGGACCCCATAATCCGTCTGAACCACCGAGCTAGGAGAGCCCGGTTGGCGCATCGGAGGTCCCGGACCCCCAAGCCTCCCTGGGAAGTAGGTCGGCAAATGCTGGCCCAATCGATAAGGTGATCTCCGCGATGCTCAGGACCACGGCCCTGCCAGAAAAAACTGCTCCTGAGCGAGTTCAATCGTCTGAGCACTAGAGCCGGCAGAGGGAGAACTGACATATAGTATGTCGGAAGCGCCGAGAGAACTAATCGTAAGAGGATAAGACGTCCCCCGCGTGAGAGAAGACGTGAACTCCAATCATGAAGTCTGTGCTCCATGCGCTCAATGACTGGAGTCCACCCCCTAGAGGTGATGTGACGGTCGCTGAGTGGGAGTCCCAAGTAGGTGATGGGGAGGGAGCTGATCGGGGTGTGGAGCTGAGCCGCACATCGCTCGGCCTCCTCAGTAACCATGCCAAAGGGAATGAATGAGGACTTGGCATGGTTGATCTGAAGGCCAGTCGTCGCGCCGAAAAGATCGATGAGAATCGCGTCTTGACGAGCCTCCTGCTCCGAGCCCTCAATAAAAAAGACAGTGTCATCCGTATACTGAAGGAGGGGCACGAGGTTCTCGGCAAAACCTCTGAAAAGTCTCGCCTCGTAGGAGGCTTGTGTGCACCTGGCGAGTGCGTCCACACCTAGTACGAATAGCATGGGGGCCAGGGGACAGCCCTGTCGAACCCCTCTCTGTGGCTGGACCCAATCCCCTGCACGTACTCCATTGACCAAAACCGAGAAAGAAGCGGAGGTAATACACCGCTTCATCCAAGCGATCCAGGTCGTAGAAAATTCACGGATATGCAGGGCATGCCATAAGAAGGACCAAAATATTGTATCATAGGCTTTGGAAAAATCGACCTTCCATAAGATGGCCTGAGAGGCGGTCCTCCACTGCGCAACAATCTCTGTCGCGATGGTGTAACTGTCGGTGATGGATCTGCCCTGAATGAAAGCTGACTGAGCGGGATGGATCAACACTGGGAGACCTCACGAAGCCGATTCGCCAGTACCCGAGCCACTAGGAGGTAGATGGCATTGGATAAGGCGATCGGACGGAAGTCCTTAACCCGCTCCGCTGGAGTGCGCTTCGGAAGTAAAAACAACAGGAACCAATTGAGGCGCTCAAAACCTCGATTCCCGTCGGCAAACTCCCTGACTACTGCAACAACATCCTCTCGCTCAAAAGACCAAAACTCTCTGTAGAGAAAGACTGGGAATCCATCAGTACCAGGGGCCGCCTCGCTATTGAGGTCCTGAAGGACCTCAAAAATCTCATCCTCCGTGATCGACTGATCAAGCGACGACGACTGAGTGTCAGTGAGCCTGGGGATATCGCCAGGGTCCCACCGCCAGGGGCCAAGTGGCTGTCGTCGAGAGGTGGCGCGGAAATAAGAAGTGATAGACTCCCCGATGCTCTGATGGTCCGTGATCCGCTGCCCCTGAATGACTAACTGCTCAATCCTATTAGCCCTCCGTCGAGAGCTAGCATACAAGTGGAAAAACCTAGTGTTGGCATTGCCCTCCAAAAGCCAAGTCTGCCAAGAGCGCTGCCTCCACTGGGTTTCCACAATCCGATCCTCCATCTGAATAGTCTCCTGTGCACGTCTCCGCTCAACTACCTCAGAGTCCGTGAGATGGCGGGAGTCCTCTGTACGATCCAACCGAGCAATGATCCCAAGGGCGTCAGTCCTGCGACGAGCCCGATCCTCACGAATCTGTCGGCGATGTTGGCAGAGGAAGGATCGCAGGCTGGATAGGCGCTTAACCATACTGTTTTTTAGGAAGTTAGCCATGAAGTTATTTCCTAAAAAAATCCATAACAATGATCATGATAGCTTTCTAAGTGGTGTGAGACGTGTGCCATCATGCCAACACATGATACAGGGGATTATGCTAGTGGCAGACAAAATTATCACAATATGACATGGTAAGCTCTCCTAGTCCCTGGACTCTAGGCATTTAATTGGTTCGCAGCAGTCCGTTGCATGTGTCCCTAGTTCTGACATCAGTGACACTGGACGCTGATCCTCCTCATGTCCTTTGACCTGTGTTGCTTGTTCGGTCATCTCCAAAGTTACACTCTCTGCGAGTCCCCTTACTTGTCAATCTCCTTCTGTGGCCCTGGTTGGGTGGAGCCTCAAAGGGAAGAAGTTTCCCGTCGATAGTTAGTGGTGGCACTAGAGAGGGGAATCCCCTGCTGATGTTCGCATCCATATTCATGTCAACATCCCTTTATTCAAATTGACGACCCTTTCCCACAGAACTTTGGCACCCTTGTCCACAGAACTGAGCCTCACTTAATTGATCTACAGGTGTCTGAGAATTTCATAGCTATGATTATTTTCTGATATGTGACATTTGATCTCTGGAATTCCAATAACACAAGTTTTGACCAGAAGCAGTAATTTTACATGTCATGTTAGTGTTATGGCATTGCTCAAGATATCTTTTCACAAATAAAGTTTCATTCTGCGAAGTCACTTTTCTGATATTTATTTTGAGATTCTTATTCTTTTAAATTTGGAGATTCTCTTTCATGACCATTTCTGAAATAAAAGACAACATAAAGAGATGAACTTTTGCTAACCGCAGAGGTCATAGTTGGAAGCATGTCCATCTATTGCTTTGATCTAGAGGGCTAAAATTTTTACTCAATATCTCTTGTCTTCTCTTTAGTTTTGCAACCATCAGATTTTTAATAATTCAGCCTTCTTCAGATTCATTCATGTACTCACAACAGTCAGCTGGTAAATTTACTTTGCAATACCATCTAGCTACCACATTGATCTTGCCGTGTGAAATAAGCAATATGATTAAACATGATAATAAATATAGCTGATTGGCCACAATTTCATGCATTTTTTAGTTAACTTCCAATCCAAGTCAGCTGTGTTAGTAAATGTATTTTGTTTCATAATTGTGCGTACGACCAAGGTGAATGCCATGTTGGTCTGAACTACTCCCCTGCCAAAGGAATTTGCTCCTCAAGGAATCCAACTGCTCGCCTCTTGCCAAAGATGGAAGCCGAAGGACTAACATATAGTAGATCAAAAGCATCTGAGAGGACATTTTGGAGCAAGATAGTTCGGTCACCCCATGAGAGCAGTCTCGAACTCTAGCCAAGTAGCCTATGCTCTAGGTCGCTTTATGATCGAGGTCCACCCTTGATGGTCAGAGAGATGGAGGCCCAAGTATATAATCGGTAAGGTATTGATCGGAGTGCAGAGCTTTGTCGCACATCATGCTGCATCCTCAATGGCCATGCAAAGGGGATGAAGGACTTGACATGGTTGATCAGGAGACCAGAAGCCACACCCAAACCCGTCTAGCCTCTTGGTTAGTGTGCCTTCGACAAAAAATATTGTATCATCCGCGTACTGTAGGAGGGGAACTAGTCTACCGACGAAATCACTGAAAAGGCCGGACTCGCACGTCGGTGGCAGCACAAAAATACATAGGAGCTAGAGGGCAGCCCTGGCACATTCCCTCTTGGGCTGTACCCAACTGCCCACTATCGCCCCATTGCTAGGACCGAGATTGAAGCCGTGGTTGTGCAATGCTTCATCCAGGCAATCCCAATTGGTGGGAAGCCTCTAATCTACAAGGAGTGCCAGAGAAAGGATTATGAGGTTGTGTTATAGGCTTTGGAGAAATCAATCTTCCATAGGAAGGCCCGACAACCGGTCCTCTTCCAGTGTGCAATGATCTTTGATGCTATAGTCATGGTTGTGAGGACCGGACCAGCCGGTCGGACTGGACCAGTCCAGCCGTCGACCGGCCACCAATGGGGTCTACAAGGAGCCCTAAAACTGGACCCCTAATCAAACCGGATTGAACCAGTCAAAACCGACCAAAGCAGGTCAAAACTAAAAAAGTTTGGGTTGAACCGTGTTTTTGGACCAACAAATTTTTTTGTTTAGTTATAATTGAATAAAATTTATTGTTACAAATTTGGAAAATATCCAAATATGGACTTTCTCCATAAACAATCATATTGGCCCACTAGCCCCTTCCTTTATTAATTTCCTTTACTCTCACCTTGCTACTATTATCAATGTGGAACTATCTTTGTACACTCATTTGTTCTTTTTCTCTTCCTTTAGTATATAATTTATTAAACTTTTAGCTTTAAGCCTTTAACTCATGGATTATGATTTTATTCAAAATTTTTAATATCATAAATGTATATTATAATATATATTAATTATATATTATATATAATATTTATCAACAACAACAAAGCCTTATCCCACTAGGTGGGGTCGGCTACATGGATCATACGACGCCATTCCGCTCTATTCGTTGATCCATGTTCATGAGATTCGACAGGGTTTTACGCTGGCTGTCGGGGCCTAACACAACCCTCCTCCTTTATCCGGGCTTGGGACCGGCTATAAAACATAGGCGGAGTTGAACTAATCTTCAATCCATCATGATATAAAGATTGGTAAAAATAAATAGACAGAAACAGGTGTTTTAGATTTGATGTCCTTTTTTTTTAGCTATAAGATTGTGAAAGAATTCTTGAAAAGATGGCCACGCATAAAAAGGAGAATGTTTTGAAACTGATTCTTTGTAGAACTAATATGATATATAATATTTATCATATTAGATAAATTAGTTGGATGAATGGTGCAAACTTCTTTGTTATATGTATAATATACAACAATACTATAATATACTTAGTATAGTATAGTGTTATATATAATAATATATATACACAAATTTAAATTTTTTTTTAATTTAGTATTAATAAGTTCAAATTAAATACTTAATCACTAATTATACTATATGTTTATTTATAGAATACATAACCTTGTCATAATATTTTGGAAAAAAATATTTATCTATTGCTTCTAACATAAAAACCCTGTCGAATCGCATGAGCATGGATCAACGAATAGCGTCGTATGATCCATGTAGGCGACTCCACCTAGTGGGATAAGGCTTTGTTGTTGTTGTTGTTTGCTTCTAACATAAAAAACAGAGATATTTGTCATATATCTGGTCAAGAAGGCAACTGGCCCTTCCTCTAGCATATATCTGGGCATTATGGCTGCAAAGAAATGAGACACTTTTTCAAGGGGGTCGAGCCTATGCTGAAAATATTTGTCATAATGCGGAAACTATCTTTAGAGAGTGGAGGAATCATCTTTGATGTAGTCTTTTATTTCTTGATGTTGGGATTGTCATGTTTTAATTTCTGCTTTAATCCTGTAAACTCATTTAAACATTAATGAAACTCTGGATGACTACCATCTTGCTAGTCGTCCTTTCCCGTTTCAAAAAAAAAAAAAAACAGAGATATGAAATACAAAAAAAATTAACCAGTAGAAAATTTATATATAATAATCAATTTCAATAAATTTTTAATTATTAAGTGTGTAATAATTTAAGATCAAATCTTAAAATTAATTTTATAAATCTATGATTTATGATTGTTATTTTTCTTTTGTATAATTACATTTTGACATCATTCATATGGGCGTATAATCAAAATATCATGGCTTAATTTGATATATCATATTAAATATAATATTTTATTATTATTCGGTCCGACTGGTTTGGCCTGAAACGGACACTCCGGGTCGTTGTTGTCCAGTCCGGTCCTGACAACATTGGCTATAATATAACTGTTGGTGATGTACTGGACATGGATGAAAGCTGACTGACTGGGGCGAATGAGGTCATGAAGACCTCCCAAAGCCGATTGGCCAGTACCCAGGCCACAAGGAGATAGATGACATTAGATATCACAATCGGTCTGAAATCCTACACTCGCTTTGCTGAGGTGCGCTTGGGTAACATGAAGAGAAGGAAATGATTGAGATGTTCAAAGACTTGGTTCCTACTGGTAAACTCCTAGATGACTGCTATCTATTAACTGGAGCTTCCTGTAGAAGAACACGAGAAAGCCATTGGGGTCTGGGGACGCTTTGTTATTTAGGTCCTGCAAAACCTGGGTGACCTCGTCCTCGGTAATGGCCTGCGACAATAAAGAAATGTGAGCATCAGAGAGTCAAGGAACATCCCCGGGTGACCACCTGCAGAGGCCTGGGGTCTCTGCCTAGAGATCTCACAGTGGTGGGAAGCGATGGCTTCTCGAATGTGGTGGCGGCATGAGATCTGCTGCCGCTGCACCTGAGCTGATCAATTCTGTTCGCCGCTGACGAAAGCTGCCTAACTGGGCCCTCCTGGATCAGTTGGGTTGGGTGGATCATGGGTCCTGAGGACAGCTTGTGTTGCGCTGTGTTCTTCACTTGCTACGAGCAAGACTTATCATGAGAGTCTAAGACTATCCTACCACGGGCGGCGCCATTCTTTTGGCATGGGGTTGCAGCATTATTTCTTTTGGTGAGGCCATTCATGGTGCCCTCACTCGGCTCTGGGAGGCCTCCTTTTGGCAGCAGGACCGGCTATTTGGGACCCGCTATCTGTGTCACAGCCCCGATTATGGGCCCTAGTGGCGCACCCAGATGCATCGGTTATGGAGACATGGTTGGAGGCCGGTGGATCAGGCACTAGTTCCTGGACGCCTCTCTTCAGATCCCTACTTTCTGATTAGCACATTTCAGGGCTCCTAGCACTTCGCCAGCGAATTGCTCCCTTCCGACTGGAACCTCTAGGATGGGTACAGATCATTTTTGAGTCAAATCTGGTACATCACCCATGGAGGATGAAAGAACCTTTTAGTTTTAGAAGCAAGCGGAAAATCAAAAGCGCCTCTGCACCATCTCAAACAGTCTCGAACTCAAGTTAGTCTACCAACTGCAAACTCGCTGAACCACATCATGTGGGCCTTCGCCAGGTGGGTGAAAAAGAGATCAGATCTAGCATTTTTAAGCTGGCTGCATTTTGTAGCCTGCGTACTCTTCTGTGGAGTCGCATGGAACGAGCCTTGTGTTCCCTCCAATGACTAGCTCCCGTTTCTTGTTCCGGTCTGACTTGGGTGGATGTGGCCTGTCAGACTCATTTATTTGCAGCCTTTACCTTCGCTTTCTTCCTTCTACTCCATCCCCAGATACGTTTAGGGCAGATTGCAGGCTCATTTAGCGATCTCATGTGCTACTTAAAGTCAAGATCTCACTTGGCTCATGACCCAACACTGATACATCTTGTGCACTGTGTGGGTAGGCGGAGGAAGATGTTGCTCACCTGTTCTTTGAATGTTCCGTGGCCTGCGAGGTTTGGATGTGGTTGAGCACCATGGCCACCTTCCCTTGGACATCGGAGACCTTTTGGCACTCAGTGAGAGCCCTCGCACTTAGAGGCATGGGTGGAGAGCTCTTTTGGTGACCTTTTTGGCAGGTTCTTGGGTCATCTAGTTCTAGCGTAACTGGGTCACTTTTGTGGGGAAAGATGTTGAGAATATTGTACACTATGCCTCTTTTCTTCTTATGGAGTGGCGATTTGGTTATTGGTTGTACTTCTCTCTTTTTCTTTTGTCGCTCTCCTTTTGAGAGCACACACTTGTACATGCTGACTTTTTCATATTGATATATATACACGGATGACAACCACATAATTTGGTGGTCATCTTTTTCCCCCTAAAAAATCCATTTAAAGTGATTGCTTAATGCTCATTTTCTCAATGATGTAGATCCACGGAAAAACAGAGTTGATAACATCCAAGAAACGACCTGTTCCATTAACTTGGCATTTCTCGCAGAAGAACTCTCTTCAACCACTTCTCGATGAGAAAGGAAAAGGAATCAACAGGTGGTTTCCATTTCAAGAACTTTCTGTATTCCCATATCATTAATAAAATTGTTAGTATAATAAGATGAAATTATCGATGCAAATTTCTCCTAAAGAAAGGGCCAAGTGATACTGATGATAGTTTTCTCAAGAACTTTTTATTTCTTTTGAGCGGTGAAGGATGTCTTTTTGTATATTATATACATAGGATGTTACAATGTCAACTTTAGAGACTCCGCTCGTAGGTTTTCCCCCCTAATCCCATAGTTAAGATTTGGTATGGCATAGTGTATTCTCCATATAGCATGTAAGCTCCTTGAAAATAACCTCATTCCTCTGGATCCTAAAAGGCCATATTTATACTAAGGGAACTATTTGATCCACCTTGATCTATGTACATATTCTTGCCGAACTCCTCTTTTGAAGCTGTTCCACAAATCCCAGTCAACCCACCCGTCACGTCAATCCAGTCCACCTGTGAGTCCAATTTTCTGAAGATCTTTGCTTGCAACTTTTGATAGTTTTCTAAAACCTGTTAAATCCATCCTCTTTGAATCAAATATGCTTATTATCTTCCTTTGCAGCCTCTATCTCATCTTGCATTGCCAGGCTTATTTTTATTTTTGAAACGGGAAAGGACAATCAGCAAGGTGGTGGTTATCCAGAGTTTCATTAATTTTAGTGAGATATTACAGAAGATTAAAGCAAAAGGGTCAGGACTCAGGTGAAACCCAGCATCCGGATTACAAAAGAAGAAAACAGGGATAGCAGCTTAAAAAATTCAGCACATTTTCCAATCTCCAAAAATGGCCATCGCATGATTCCTGATGTTGTCAACGTAAGCACGCCCACCACGAAAAAGAGTGTCATTCCTTTGCATCCAAATAGCCCAAATGCATGCCAATGGGAGAGCCCGCTGTCTCCTGGATCTGTAAACACAACCCTGAGTCCTTCTGCCGCCATTACGAAATGTCCTCCCAAAAGCATCTTCCGAGGAAGTATCAATCCAGTCAATGTCAGCTGCCTCCCAGACCTGGCGAGTCATGTGGCACCCAAAAAAGAGGTGGGCAGAATCTTCATCAGCCTCACCGCAGAGGACACAGACAGTATCAGCATCATTACACCACCGAGACCTGTACATTTTTGTGAGGATGCGACGATGCAGCAGCAGCCAGGAGAAAATTTTAATCTTAAGAGGAGTCTTAGCACGCCACAGCAACCTACAGGCCATCAAAATCTCCTCACAGGCAATAGTATCCTCAGCGCCAAGCAAAATGTAAGCCTCACGGACAGAGAAATTCCCCTTCTGCCATTGCCAACCATCATCCTTATTCATTGTTGGGGAGAGGTGGGAAATCTCCCCAAGCAGCAGCAGCAGCAGATCTTGAAAGCGTTGATCCTAGAGATGAAGAGAGAAAGTTGGCAACCATATCCCCTGCTCGTTTGCCACGGATGCCCAGCACTCGGACACCCTTGCCTCCTTGTTTGCAGCCAGCTGAACAAGGCGAGGAAAGCGCAGCTGGGCACGGCCCAGGCCCGACCAGTTATCCTTCCAAAAATAGAAACGAGAGCCAGATCCAAGAGGAGAAAACAGATGCTTGACCAGCGGAATAGTTTCAGTAATGCCTCACCAGAATGAGGACGCGCCTCTAATTGGAGTGGCTCGCGAGTCCCAATTTAGATTGCGGCCATAAGAAATGTTGAGAATATCTGACCAGATTGGAATCTGGTCAGATATTCTCAACATTTCTTATGGCCGCAATCTAAACATGGATCAACGATCCATGTAGCCGACCCCACCTAGTGGGATAAGGCTTTGTTGTTGTTGTTGTTGTTGTTGTTGTGTATCTGACCAGATTCCAAGATATGGGCCCATAATCCGAATGATCCATTTCGTGAGGAGGGCAGTGTTCATTCGGCTAAGGTTGAGAACACCCAGGCCTCCCTCGGCAGTTGGCCAGCACACGAGTTGCGAGGAGGCAAGATGTATGCCATGCGAGGTGGGGGGACTGGTCTTTGCATATCTTTGTGAGGAGGCAAGATGTATGCCTGCACAATTTGCAGCAGATCCTTCCTCAGATTTATTTCAGCAAGAGAGAGACATCTATTCTCCTCGTGTCTATCAAGTTCATGAATAATCTTCAGTGCAGCGGAGTGCCTTTGCTCACGATTTGCAATTGTTTTCTTTCTGAAATCCCGTAAGAAGGTTCGCAGCAAGTCCAGACGACCAGCAAGAGTCGCTGTTGCAGAGCCAAAAGTAGGAAAAGATTGCCATTGCGAAATCACCTCCTGCCGGAAACCTGGTTCCAGCAGCCAAGCACACTCAAACTTGAAGTATGAGCCAGCAGGCCTGTCCTCCATGGACTTCCAGAGGATCGGCGTGTGGTTCGAGAAAGGGCGATCAAGTGCCTGTATCTCCGCAAGGTGAAAATTTTCAGCAGCTTCGATGGAGGCCAAAAAACGATCAAGCCGAGACATAATCCCAGCGGCACCCCGCCAGGTGAATCTGCAACTAAGAGCTGGGTAGTCGATGAGGCCAAATTGATCAACAAAATCACGGAAATCCTTTGAGCTAGTGTCATGTTCAGTAGAGTCCCCGGAACGATCGTCAATGCTAAGCGTGGCATTGAAATCTCCACCCAAAATCCACACCTCTGCAGCCAAGGAGTTCCTCGCAAGCCCCAGCTCCTCCCAAAGTGCAAGCCTGACTCCCAGCAGATTGTGGGCCGTAAACACATGAGATTAGCATCTCCATGTTATCTTGTTTCCTCTTCAGCAAAATAGATATTGAATGTTGTCCAAGATGGCTACCCGATACGTCAAAAAGGTCATCTCTCCAGCCTAGAAGGCAGCCGCCAGAATGTCCAATAGAATTCAGAGCCAGAAAACTTGTCATGAAAGAGCCACCAATCTGTGCCCAGATGATTGGGTCACACGAACATAGTTTGGATTCTTGAAAAAGGGCAACATCTGCCCTCCAGCTCCGGATGTAGTTGGCAAGGGAACATCGGCGCGTCGATTCCCCCCAGGCCGCGGACATTCCAGGATAAGATGTTCATGGGTCGAAGGTTTGATTCACCACTGTAGGATTCTGCTGTTGCGTCGCTGTCGGGTTCCTGATTGGCTTTCTTCTGGCCCCACAAGCCCGAGCTACCAATGTGGCAATGGCACAATTTTGTTGTTGACAGATTTCAGACTCAGCACCAGAGGAAGAGCTGCCAGGAGCAACAGAAACACACAGGTCATGGTAGGTGGCTTCAGTCTCATGAATGTATTCTTCTGTCTGTTCGTTTGTCGTGTGCGGGGGAAAACCAGGAATAGCATTATGATCCACCACTGTGGAATCCCAAAGATCCACAGCAATAACTTCAGAAGGTGAAGCGTCGAAGTCAATATTTTTGTGGGACACCGTACTGTTGGCAGCATTGAGTTGGGAAGCAGAAGCAGGATATGGAGCAAGTGCCGAGGCAATCTCAGCAGATTGAACGTGATGACCCAAGCTCTGCCCAAGGAGAGGTGGCACAGTTACCGTGTCACAGGTCAGAGGAGATTTGGAAGTGGCGCCTCGTGCTTGTGACCCTGAAACTGCCATCCCACACGAAGGCTGGGCAGATCCAGTGAAAGATTGGCGCGTGGCATCCCGGATCTGACCAGCTGTCGCATGCAACCCAGTCCCAGACTCGGCGACACGTGGATGGCTTGTCTGGTGCGGGCGCCATTCCCAGCGCGTCGCCGTCGGCGGTCGAGGACCATCGCCCGCTGCAACGTCGGCCCATGATCGTTGCCGGAAGCTCGCCGTCAGTGGCGCGTCCACAATGATTGTGAAAGACCAGCCATCCGCTAGCAGCTCGATGGACTCAGGGATCTTCGCTTGATGATGCAACTCGACGCGGGCAAAGATACAGGAGATGTCATCAGTTCCAATCGCAGGTACCACAGCCACGCGCAGTCACAAAAGGACGGAAGATGGCTGTGAGAACCTCAGCATAGCGAAGATGGAGAGGGACTCCACGTAAGGAAATGGAGCGGCTCCGGCACGAATCAGATTTTTGGCCCCCATATTCCGCCGACCATGGCGACCAATGAATCACTGAGGCATCGTTAAGCAAGACGGGATTGGTCAGCAGCTGCTGGCGCTGCGCCTCAGGGTCGAGCCCAAGAAGCACTCTGCCTGGGGCAAAACGAGATGGGGAGAAACGGAGAGGGCTCTGAATGTGTCGTTCGATGGCGCCCTGAAGAGTGTCCAGACGGATTTCCGGTGAAGGTAAGGTCCCTACCAGACATTGGGAAAGGAAATCAGAAGTGGCCGCAGCATCAGGGCCCCAAGGAGCCACTACAACATGAGATTGCAGCGCCTCCGAGCTAGTTGCAGTAGGTGAAATCACCGGCGGCACCCGGCCAAGAATCCGAGGTGCAGCGCGCCGCCGCAGAGAACAGGAGGCACGCTTATGTCCGAAGCCCCCACATCGAAGACAGCGCATCGGCTCCCTGCAGTCCTGCTGGAAGTGTCCATGACCACAACAGCAGAAGCACACAACATCCCTAGCGACAGAGGGCCGCCCTGATCGAGGCAGCCACTTGGACCAGCCATCGAAATCATTCGCGAAGCGCAACCGAGGCATAGCGGAGAGGAAAAAACGTCACAGAGATAGTAGAGGGGAAGGGAGGCGAGGGAGCAGACGTCTGAGCAGTTACCAGAGGTGGCGCCACCGACAGGGATTGTCGGCAACAGAGGTGGTGCCACCAGCAGAGGTTGCTGGTGACGGACAATCACGGTCTCTCTACGCCCAAGTAATTAGGAGACCAAAATCATTGCCAGGCTTATTTATCTTGCATCCTCTGTCCATTTAGCCACCTCGAGTTTTAATAGCTACAAGTAACTCCAATATGGAAACCCCTCTTCCTTCTCCTCATCATGCTTGAATTTCTAAATTTCCAATGGCAATGGTTTTCTGTTTCCAATCACCTGCCTTCACTAACAATGGGCGCTTGGTACTTCTTGCTTTGTTGTCATCTTGCTTTCTCTCATTTTTTGTCAAAATTTTTAACTTGTCTGAAATTTATGAAATATAGCTATCACTCAAATAACTCCGCCTATGTTTTATAGCCGGTCCCAAGCTCGGATAAAGGAGGAGGGTTGTGTTAGGCCTCGACAGCCAGCGTAAAACCTTGCCGAATCTCATGAACATGGATCAACGAATGAGCGGAATGGCGTCGTATGATTCATGTAGCCGACCCCACCTAGTGGGATAAGGCTTTGTTGTTGTTGTTGTATAGCTATCACTCAAATGCCTAGCCATGGAGATCATTAATCATGGGTTTCTAGGTTTTAGAATTTAGAGAATAATAGTTGTTAGGCAGTATAAATCTCCAAGTCTTATAGCTACAATTCCTGTTGGTTTCTTTTTGTTTTTCATCTTTACTCCTGCCCCTCCCCATATTTGTATATTTCCAATGGGTTTCAAGATTCTTAATACAAAGCGGATGACTACCCAAGCTTCGTAGTCATCCTTACAGTTCTAAAAAAATAAATAAAAATGTCAATCCACGCTATAGTTCACATGTGCATTAAGAGAAGTTTCCAGCCAAGAAGTTAGAAATTATTAGCTGTATCTGCAGTCAGTCAGCATGCAACATGAAATATTTTTGTAAGGATCCTTGTGCAACTCATTTTAACAAACAGAAAGAAGTAGCAAAACGGTTATTACTTCCTGTGATCAGTCCTCTCAGCATGATGATCACGATCTGAACATTATGGTCATGGTACAAAGTTATCATAATCCAACATGATAACAAAACTTCTGTTGTTATTATACATTGTGGGAGATTATTTCCATCAACTTCACTATATACATCCTAAACATACATTAGTCAAATTCTATGATGTATTGTGTTGTTGTTCTGGTAAATATAGTGATGTTTTATACCTCAGACCTTGGATGTCTTGATCATCAATATTATTTGAAAAGACTATTGTATATGAATATATAAGTTCTAGAACTCCCTTTTCTAAGTTACTATTGGATTTTCAACCTAGGCTGTTGGATTTGTTTACTTTTTGTCTTTCTTTTTGAAGGAGGATTTTGGAGCTGTAGTAAAAAGAGCAAATGCCTCAAGTGTTCGGACAGTGTTCCAGAATTTTCTTGTCAGGAAAATTGACATGCTAGAAACACACTTTCTATGGCATTAAATTTCATTTATGCAAAATGTTTTAACGTTGATTGTGAGGAAGCTTGTGATGTTTTTCTTTTTGTTGATTGTGCTGTTAACATGTGATTAGTTGAACTTTTGGATGACTACCATCTTGCTTGTCATCTTTTCTCGTTTCAAGAAAAAAACATGTCATTAGTTCATTCTTCTAATTCAACATTTCATTATGCAAAATGTCTTAACGTTGATTGTGAGGAAGCTTGTGATGTTTTTCTTTTTGTTGATTGTGCTGTTAACATGTGATTAGTTGAACTTTTGGATGACTGCCATCTTCCTAGTCATCCTTTCTCGTTTAAAAAAAAAACATGTGATTAGTTCATTCTTCTAATTCAACTACAGGAAACTGTCACTAGATTATTTGCAAGTGTCCGCTATGAGAAGTGAACCTGTTTATGGAAGCAAACCAAGAAAGCATAAGATGGGAAAAGCTAATCCAGGTTACAAGGGTGTTGCAAGTATATCCAGACAGACACCATTATCTAAGAATGAAATAAATTCTATCCGTCGCTCACAGGTCTGGTATCCATAACAGTTTTAGCTTTTGAATTTTCATCAAGGATATGTTTTTTTTTTTTTCATTTTTAGCTCTTGTTTGCATACTTCAGGTTCCTCAGATTAGGGATACCTTGTGGCAGTTGAGAGAGAGGGATACGCTTCCAGCCATTTGGTTTATATTTAGCAGAAGAGGATGCGATGCTGCTGTTCAATATCTTGAAGATTGCAAGCTTCTGGATGACTGTGAAGCTGGTGAGCTTGAACTTGAGTTTAGGAGGTTTAGAATGCAGTATCCTGATGCTGTCCGAGAAGTTGCTGTGAAGGGTCTCTTGCATGGAATTGCTGCACATCATGCTGGTTGCCTACCGCTGTGGAAGTCATTTATTGAAGAGCTGTTTCAGCGGGGCCTTGTCAAAGTTGTTTTTGCAACTGAAACACTTGCAGCTGGTATCAACATGCCTGCTAGGACAGCTGTGGTTTCCTCGCTTAGTAAAAGGAGCGAAACTGGGCGGACAGTTTTAAGTCCAAACGAATTGTTTCAAATGGCAGGGCGTGCTGGTCGGAGAGGTATTGATAAAGTAGGACATGTAGTTCTGGTTCAAAATCCCTTTGAGGGAGCAGAGGAATGCTACGAGATTCTCTCTGCTGGACTTGAGCCTCTTGTTTCACAGTTTACTGCTTCATATGGAATGGTTTTGAATCTCCTTGCCGTATGTATCAACACCTTATTTATGACTATCTTCTACGAATTCCTTCTTTATTTTTAGCAATAATATTTTTCATCATCCACAGGGTGCAAAAGTTACTCGTAAACTCAAGGATCCCGATAGTACAAAAGTTTTTCATTCAGGACGGACTTTGGACGATGCTCGCAAATTAGTTGAACAAAGCTTTGGTAATTATGTTGGTAGTAACGTCATGGTTGCTGCCAAAGAAGAGCTTCAAAAAATACAGCGAGAAATTGAGCATCTGTCTGCAGAAATAACTGATGATGCTATAGACAGAAAATGTCAGGAGCATTTATCTGAGGAAGAGTACTCTGAGATCTCCAATCTACAGGAAGAACTGAAGGTTGGTCAACTGATCTCTATCTATGTTAGTTCAATTTTGATCAATACTATTTGGAAAGCCACTTTTCTACATGTTTGACATATAGTTTGATTCGTATTCCAATACATATCAATTACGTCATGTTATGTGATCCATCTGTTACTATCAATGTTTTATGTTTTGGCGTTAATATATTGAATTTGAAGGCAAACACATCTACTTTATGAGCTTCCAATTATTGATATAGAGGACTATTGGTAAATTTTAAAATTCTTACATTCAGGAGCATAATTTGCTTTCTGATTCCCCGTAAAAAAACTGCTTTCTAATTCTATGATTTGTTCAGGATAATGAATTTAAGATAATAGCTTGCATTTTGGTGTTTGTTGACTTGAATTTGTAGTTTCCATTATTTTTTCTTATTCAATTCCTATATCTTCTTCAAGTACATTTTTTTTCTGTAAAGTTATTTCCTTTCATACTTTTACATTATGAACAAATGCCATATTAAACTACAAAGTTCTTTATCTGTTTTAGTTTGCATTAACTTCTGGTTCTAAATGCAAGTATATTCTCAGGCCGAGAAACGTTTGAGGACACAGTTCAGACAACAAATGGAACTTAAAAGAATGGCGTCATGGAGGCCACTACTAGAGGAGCTTGAAAGTGGCAACCTTCCTTTTATATGTTTGCAGTATCGAGATAAGGAAGCAGTTCAGCATATCATTCCTGCTGTTTTTCTTGGAAATGTTAGGTCCTTCAATTCTCCAAACATCATGAATGTGGTATCTATCATTTTCTAATTCTGAGTACACTTGCTTATTCTTGGCACTTTCTAGTCTTAGTTTCTCTGTTGAAATTTTTTTGAAATGGGGAGATAGCTATACCTTACATCTTGTCTCTCATATATAAATACATCTGGTGTAAGATAACCCACATTATTTGAGTCCAATGGTCAAGAAGGTAGGTCATGTAGGACCCTTCAATGAGATCCGATGGCCATGTTATAGATTATGCATCACAACTCATCTATATTTTCCTCTGTGCCAAAACACAGACATGATGGAAAAATGTTGAGGTAGATGAAAATCCATGTTTCATTATTGCTTCATGCTAATTATATCAGTTGAAGTCAGAATTAAAAGAGAATCTGAAGGAGAGAGAACATCAGCAAAGAAAAAAAAATGAGAATGATGGGCCAAATCATCAATATCTTTTAGCAACATTAAAGTTTTATTTAGAAAATGCAAGTTCCACATTAGCATAGTACATCAGACCCTGAATTTCATTCCTTTGTTTGCCATCTCTTCTTTTTTGAGGAGAAAAAGGATGATCACCAAATTAGGGTGTCATCCAAGGATATATATCACTATGATGTGGTAAATGTACAAGTGTAAGTTATCATGAAGAAAGCAGCAAAAAAAGGAAGAGTACATGCACTAACCAAATCCCCACTCCCGAAGAAGGAAAGAACTATGGTGTACAATATTCTCAACCCGACATCTCTCCCTACAAAAAATAATCTGATTGCGCTGGAGCTAGATAGCCCAGGCACCACTAGGAAAGTTGCCAGGAAGACTCTCTAGTGCTGTCTCTGTCCGCCAAGGGCTCTGAGAGACTGCCAAAATGCCTCTGGTGTAGGAAAAGGGCCTCCCGACAAGGCCAGCCGCGACCAAACTTCTTGGGAGATAATGCAATCGAAGAATAAGTGCATGATGACCTCGTCCTCCCCTCCACATAGGACACGAGATGTGTTGTCGTGAGGTGCCCAGCTCGTCCTGCCGTGCCGCATAACCAAGCAAAAATCTTGACTTCAAGCGGCACACCCTGATGTGCCAAATGAATCTGAAATCTGCCTTGAGGGCGTCCGGAATCGAGCTGGCCGGGAGGAAACGAAGATAGAGACTACGAGCACTAAAAGTCTCAGGTAGTGGGGGTCCGGCCGAAATGGAGCAATCCGCTGATGGAGGGCCATAAGCTCCGGTATGTGCCTATCTGAGAGGTGATTTGAAAGTGGGGGTCCGAGAGCTGGTGTCAGAGCCAGCCTATGACCACACCTCTACAATTGAGGGGTCTGGATGTGCCACAAGGGTTAGTAGCCGAGGGAAGGATGCCGCCAGCGACTCCCCCGAAAGCCAATCATGATGCCAAAAGGAGAAAGTTTGCCATCTCTTCTGCAAGATCGTTTAACCTAATTTACTTTTTTACTTGACCGTTATGCAGTTTGGGAATGAAAATGATCTCTATTAATTAGTATGAACAACTTATCGGAAACATTAACCACTGGACCATAATAACCTCCCTATCAACAAAGTTTCTTTTTTCTTTGGGATAATCAGAGTTATCTGTACTCATTTTGAGCTTAACTGTAATAACTAGTTATCTCATGAAAGCTATGAAAACTATTTCTTGAGTTCTAAAGTTATTGCTTGTAACATGGATTAACCATTGTGAGGTCCACACGCTGCGACACCTCAAGCAGTCAAAAAAGAGATGCATGGTGTCCTCACCAGCTCAGCATGAAATACATGTGGTGGCAGAACCATGAGCTCATCTAGCCCCATATGTCCTGTAACTGGTAAGCACTTAAGATGCTTCATCAGCCAAACCAATATCGTGGCTTTCAGTGGCAAGAGCAAGTGGTATCTCCAAATTAGGGCACATTCAGTCATGAAAGACTGGTCCTCCTAGCTACCATGACTTAGTGCTCCAAAAATCCACCCAATGACATGTCAAGAGAAAATCTAAATGCACTATGCCCCGATGTCTTGACATTCAGTTACATAATAACTAAGAAAAACTAATAAGACGTATAAATTTAATCTAAACATAGTACTTGAAACTGAAATAATGTCATACTTTTAAGACACAACAACAAAGTCATTTTTTTTGAAACAGGAAAGGACGACTAGCAAGATGGTAGTCATCCAGAGTTTTATTAATGTTAAAGTGAGGTTACAGGATTAAAACAAAAATTAGACATGACAATCCCATCACCAATAAAGTATGTAAAGATTACAGAGTACATGAATACAGAGTACATGAAGAACTTCCACATTCAGAAGTATGTAAAGATTACATATGCCATATTCTATAATTTGACTTCTGTATGATATGGATATGCATTTTTCATAATAAGAATTATCAATAAAGTTATGTATGCCGCAAGACCATCTATGTATGGCACGGGAAGCACATCATCCATATAGAATCTTGACAAAAATATTTATAATTGAACATATATCATAGCTTCAACCATCATAATAAAAAATAGCATTATTATGTACGCTTGTATGGTGTCCATTTTATCATTTGTTTCCTTATTTACTTTATCATATTATGTCTTGAACTGTAACATAATATATGGCATCACCACTTTCATTCTCATACAATCTCTTTGAAGCTCATCTTATGACTTGACAAATACAATATGATATACTGATTGATTCGTTATCAAATTTAGTTGGTATGCTAACTTTATGAGTTTATGATTTAGGTGTATGAAACTTTATCATATCTACGTGGACTCTCGAACTTGATATCCTTGTATTAGCTCCAAATATTGTGTTTTTTTCTATCTAAACTGGACTGTTTTTTTTTACTACATTTCAAAGCGGAAACAACTAGATAGATTTCTTTCTCTCTACATCTAATATCTGTCCTGATATTGTATCTGTTATCAGCACACTTAAAGTAAAACTTGCACACCAATATTTTTTTTCTTTTTTGACAGTTTGGTTGTCATCCACGTATATATATGTATATATATCACTGAAAAGGAACATCATGCACATATGGAACGCTCACAACTGGAGAGCGGCAAAAAGAAGAGAGAGAAGTACTAATCAAAACCCCACTCCCGAAGAAGACAAAACATGTGAGGTGTAATACTGTGCACCTGACATCTCTCCCACAAAAAATGACGCGGTTGCGCTGCAGCTAGATGGCCTAGTCACCGGCCAAAAAGGTCGCTAATGGAACTCTTCAGCCCAGTCTTTGTCTGCCGAGTCTCTTGGAGAAGAAAGGGTTTTTTATGTGTAAAACAGAAATATAAAAATTATAGAATGTTGAGAAAGATGTTCTCTTATTGATTGACCAAACACTAGTGCCACCTATTTATAATCAAGGTAGGCAATACAAGAGGGAGAATATTACTCCAGAAAACCAGGGATATTATCCCAAAATATCTGAGATACTATCACAAGAAATCTGGGATACTAATCCTAACTAATATTACAAAGATATGCGAAGATATGGAAAGATATCAAGAGATATGCAAATCATATCTCAACACTCCCCCTCAAGCTGGAGCGTAAATATCATTTAGGCTCAGCTTGGAACATATATTCAGGAGCTTCTTCTTAGGAAGTGCTTTAGTAAAGATGTCAGCTAGTTGATCTTCAGTAGCCAAGTGTGGAGTGGATATCTTCTTAGTTGTAATAGCATCAGGAATGAAGTGACAGTCCACTTTTATGTGTTTAGTCCTCTCATGAAACACAGGATTGTTTGCAATAAATATTGCAGCCTTGTTATCATAATACATAGGTACTAGAGAAGTAACAGAAATTCCAAAATCACGTAGAAGAGAGATGACCCATAAGAGTTCACATGTAGTATGAGCCATTGCTCTATATTCTGACTCAGTGCTAGAGCGTGAGACCACGTCTTGTTTCTTGCTGCGCCATGTCACAAGATTTCCACCAACATAAGTACAATAACCAGTGGTTGATCTTCTATCTTCATGAGCTCCGGCATAATCTGCATCAGAATAACCCCACACTTTTAAATGTCCATGATTTTTTAAGTGAAGACCTTTCCCTGGAGAGGCTTTTAGATATCGTAAAACCTGACATACACCTGCCCAATGTACTTCACGTGGTTCTTGCATAAATTGGCTTAGGCGACCAACGGCATAGGAAATATCAGGACGAGTTACAGTGAGATACATAAGTTTACCAACCATAGCTCTATATCTGGTGACATCTTCTAGAATAGGACTGCTCAAATCTGCTAGAGGTAGTTGTGGATCCATAGGAATGGTGGCTATTTTATAGCTCATCATACCAGCTTTCTTTAATAGGTCCAAGACATACTTTCTTTGAGAGAGAATGAATCCATCATCAAACTGATTTACTTCAATGCCTAAGAAGTATTTTATTAGACCAAGATTTTTGGTCACAAATTGAGATTGCAGAAACTTCTTTGCTGCCAAAATACCGTCAGTGTCACTACCAGATATTAAAATGTCATCTACATAAACTATGAGGATGACTGAACCTTTAGAAGTATGTAAAGAGAATGCTGAATGGTCTGAAGAGGATCGACTAAAGTCATATTCTTCAATAGCTCTGCTGAATTTTTCAAACCATGCTCTTGGATTTTGTTTGAGTCCATAAATTGCTTTCTTCAACTTGCAAACCTTTGAACACTCCCCCTGAGTAATATACCCAGGCGGCTGTTCCATGTAAACCTCTTCAGTAAGATCACCATATAAGAAAGCATTTTTAACATCAAGTTGGTGAACTTGCCACCCAAAGTTGACAGCAATAGAAAGTAAGATTCGAACAGAATTAAGGCGAGCAACTGGAGAGAAAGTCTCAAAATAATCTACTCCATAAGTTTGGGTGTAACCTTTGGCTACTAAACGAGCCTATAACGATCAACTGTTCCATCAGGGAGATACTTTAGGGTGAACACCCACCGACAACCAACTACTGTTGCATCAGTCGGGAGGTCTACAAGTTCTCAAGTCTCTCTAGATTGCAGAGCGAACATCTCCTCATCCATAGCAGTTTTCCAACACGAATGGTGGAATGCCTCAGAATGGTTGCGGGGAATAAAAAGACTATCAAGAGAAGCTGAAAAAACTTTGGCAGCAGGAGACAAATGATCAAAAGTCATAAAATTAGATAGAGGATATTTCACACAAGATCTAGTGCCCTTCCGATGTGCAATAGGAACATCTAGGTCATGAGTTACCTGAGGAGGATCTCCTTCCAACAAGTCAGGATTGTTTGGAGGATCACGTGATGGAATCGTGGAGAGTGGTTCATCATCAAGGTCTGGTGGAGGTTGAGTATGTCGGCGGCTATAAACTCTCAGGGGTGGTGCAGGCGATGGAGGAGGAGACTGTGGCTGTTGTGACTGTAGATCCTGTGATGGGTCAGGAATTGGAATTAGATGATTCTCATGGTTATCCGTAGGGTCCGAAAAGTAAGGTTTGTCTTCAAAAAAGATAACATCAGCACTAATATAGGACCTGTGAGAAGTAGGATCATAGCACCCGCAACCTTTTTGAGTTCGTGAGTATCCTAAAAAGATGCACTTGATTGCTCGAGGAGCTAACTTATCAGTGTGAAAGAGGTGAACAAAACATTGACATCCGAAAACACGAGGAGGGACAGGAAACAAAGACTTTCCTGGGAAAGGAGATGGAATGAAATTTGTCCATTGAGAACCGACGATGAAACTCGATTAATGAGATAACCCGCGGTGAGAACGGCATCTGGTCAATAGGTGGAGGGTACTTTCATATGGAAGAGGAGGGTACGAGCAACATCCAGCAAGTGGCGAAGTTTTCGTTCAACAACGCCATTTTGCTGAGATGTTTTTACACAGGAATTTTGATGAATTACACCAACAGATTTAAAAAACGATGAAAGATCAGAATTTGCAAACTCAAGTCCATTGTCGCTGCGAAAGACTTTAATAGAGGTAGAGAACTGGGTTTTTATTTCTGTAAAAAATTCTCGAATAATTCGAGGAGTTTCTGTCTTATTTTGCAACATATAAACCCAAGTGATTCTAGAAAAAAATCATCTACTAAAACCAAGAAATATTTGAAATGCCTATTGTTGGAAACTCGACAAGGACCCCACAAATCGGCATGCACTAGTGAAAATGGACTTTTTTCTCGTTTGTCAAGGCGAGGTGGAAAAACAGTACGATGATGCTTTCCTAGTTGACAAGCCTCACATTCGAGAACCTCAGTACTTGAAATGTTAGGAAATTGTCGACGAAGAACAGTCAAACTGGGATGACCTAGGCGGCGATGGAATTGTAAGGAAATCTGGTAGTGTAGGCTGTGGGATTTTTGGTAGATGGCTGGAGATAATAGAGTCCATCACATTCAAATCCTCCACCAATTTGTCTCATCGTTTGGAGATCCTGCAGAACAAAAAAAGTCATAAAAAAGTGCTCGACAATTTAAGGACTTTGTTAGATGGCTGATCGAAAGAAGGCTTAGAGCAAACTTTGGAGCATACATAACATTATAAAGGGAGAGGTCACAATTAACAGAAACTGTGCCAAGGCCAGTGACCGGAGAGAGAGAACCATCAGCAACTTTGATATTAAGTGGATTCGATAGAGATTTGAGGGATGAGAAGAAAGAGGCATCACCTGTTATGTGTGAGGAAGCACCCGAAGCGGCAATCCAGTCAGATTGAGAACTAGTAGAGAGAGCAAGAGTACTTGAATGATGCATTACAGCAGCACCAGTTGACGGAGATGCAGATTTAGTAATAGACAGAGAACGAAGGCGATCATATTCTTCTTTTGATATTAGAATATCCGACTCATTTGTAGTGGCAGCATGAACCTTTGGATGATCAGCAGGATATCCAAACTTTTCCCAGCAACGGCCAGAGGGATGATTGGATCGATGACAGTGGTCACAAAAGAATTTACCACGTCTTCCAGAGTCGTTTTCTCGTCTACATCCACGGCCTTTGCCTTTGTCAGGGAAAAATCCTCTTCCTCTTTCACGTGTAGCAAGTGCAGATGCATCCGTATGAGGTGAGAAATTATCGATACGGGAAAGTCGAGCATAGATTTCTTCAGGGGTTGGAATAGTTTCCTGTGTCATCAACTGATCCTTGACGGATTTATATTCAGGACCAAGACCAGAGAGAAGCTGAACGGATCTAATTTGATCACGTTGTTCAGCCAACACTTTGATATCTGCAGAGAGAGGCTGATAGATATTTTGCTCATTCCAGAGGTTAGTTAATGTCCCAAAATAATTTGCTAATGACTGATCATTTTTCTTACATGATTGGATTTCTTCAAGAACCTTGTAAAGGCGAGATATATTGCTTTTATGAGAGTGAAGTTTTTGAAGTACCTCCCACATAGTCTTGGCTGACCTATAAACCATGACTTGTTTGGCAACAGATTCGGTCATGCTATTGAGCATGGCAGAGGCGACCCCATCATTGTCAGCATCCCAATCTTCTGTACGTTCTTCAGATTTGGTGAGGATATGCTTCTTCCTGTGGGACCCTACGTAGCGCTCAAATGCCGTGGACCAGAGGAGATAATTGGTACCATCAAGTTTGATATTGATACGAGTGGAGTGCTGAGGGTGGATTTAACACCAGAGTTGCTAGATGAGGCTTTCTGATCGGCCATGGTTGAGAGAGATGGATTCCACGGAGAAAAACATCAAGCGCCGATCTTGAGAACTATGGATCTAGGTCGGAATAGACCTGTCATCCATCTAGATTGAGGAGGGAAGGGAGAGGGATAAGGATCAGATCGTTACTGCTCTAATACCATGTTGAGAAAGATGTTCTCTTATTGATTGACCAAACACTAGTGCCACCTATTTATAATCAAGGTAGACAATACAAGAGGGAGAATATTACTCCAGAAAATCAAGGATATTATCCCAAAATATCTGAGATTCTATCCCAAGAAATCTCAGATATGAAATGAAAAGATATGAAATGATATCAAGAGATATGCAAATCATATGCAAATCATATGAAAGGATATTACAAAGATATGCGAAGATATGAAAAGATATGAAATGATATCAAGAGATATGCAAATCATATCTCAACATAGAAAATAGATAATTGATGCGTAAAGATAAAGTGGTGATGATCTCTGGGAATCATGGATGATTAAAGTAAAGTTAGATATGTATGAACCTCTGAACTAATCAAATCATACATGGTCGATTCTTGAGACGGGTTAAGAGCACTTAAAATATTGACTTCTCTAGACGAGCAAATCAAACTATCCTAATTCCAAATAAGATCAATAATCGCGTACAACGAGTTGATTACTGATTTTACAAATAATCATGATGCAAGAAAATGTAACTCCTAAACTATTATTCACCCATACTTCTGGACAGAATAACAAACCGCACACTATTCAGTATATACGACGAATTACCGAATGTGTTATATATGCTTCAACTTAAAATTATCAGAATAATAGTAACTCCTTGAATTAATCACTCCTTGTACAGGTTTGTGATCTAGTTTTAGAAATCACTTTCCTCATAAAAAAGCATTAAACTTAACGTATATAATCAAAAGAAGTTGACTTAATAAATTAACTTGAATAAGAACGAGGTCCAAACAATCTATCTTTTTGAAGCAAAGATGAAATCTCTATTACAGAACTAATGAACTAAGAAAAATAAGGTAAACGAGCATCCGAGTATATGTAGAAAGAGAGGTTTGTAGCCTCCAGGACCTCTGGATGATTGTGCTGCACTAAACGACGAGTCGTTGTGCAATCCTTCTCCTTCGGTGACCTTCTGGCTTCAAATCTTCTTCTCTGTAATGAGGCACGACTTCCCAGGGCTCAAGCACGAATTTTCAAGTCTTATGAGGTCTTCTATTTATAGTTCCAAGGTTCCTGATGAGTTTTGATAAATTGGGAATTCAAAACTTATCCAAAAAATAATATGTAGTTTTAACTCCTCTTTGACCCAAGAATCTCGTGATTTATCTCCAATTCAGAACTCTTATCATAAAATAAGTCTTCTAGAAGGCTGGGCACCGTCCTGGCATCTTGATTCAATCAAAATTTATTTGGTAAAGCAAAAATCAGCACTCCTAATGGCCTGTGATGAGATGTTCACGGCCGATTTCAACTTCAATTCGAAGTTTTCATGTAGATGTTACGGCCCGTAACTGAAGTTTAACGGCCCATAACTCGGGTGATTCTATATTTGGCTTTTGTATGTGCCGTGAAGACTCCATGACGGCCCGTATGTTAGACCCGTGATCTGTATCCAACGACTCATAATGACTTTGACTTGTTCTTTTGCGGGCGTAATTCACGATAGTTGACCGGTCTGCTAATATAACAAGTCGTTAGGTACCTATTACGACCCGTAACGTTTCTGGCGAGATTACACTTCATCTGTGTGCATCGTAATGGCTGCATTACACCCCGTAATATAACTATGCTCAATTTTCCTCTAATTCTGTGTAGGCCGCTAACCCAATGTTACGGCCGGTAAAGGAGGGGATCAAAATTAGATGCGGGTTGTAATTCCAGATGATGACCTGTTAAATTATTCTTCGGCTTAGCTCTTCAATCTGTGAGACCCGTTACAAATGTGTTACGACCCGTCATGAGATATGTCTTCGTTTAAATAACGTTTCTGTTTGTAACGTGAAAGCTTCATAACAACCCGTAATGATTTCATGAGGAATGAATGTCTCTCTGTAAGGTCCGTGAAATGTCCCTAACAGTCCGTGTCTTCACTCTGGAAAGCCGTTAAACTGCACTTACGACCGATGACGAATAAGAGGGCGTCTGGTATTCTTTCTGTGAGGTCGTGAGCTGAGAATTGCGGATCATTAGAATTGGCTGAAGGGGCGTTATATAGTCATCACGGCTCGTGAGAAAAGCCTAAAGGGCCGTTATTTGTCCATTACGGCTCGTGAGAAAAGCCTATTTTCTCCTTCTAAAGTTGATTTCTTCCTTTTCTCTTCGAGTAATCTTCTTTTATAATTTCCACCGAAATAAGAGATATTCCTGTAAAATCACGCACACATAGGTAGTTGGAGAGTTCAAGAAAATAATTGTAATAAATAAAACAAAATGAATGCATGCCATGAGAAAATTATGGAAATAAATCTAAATGCAACTTAAATTAAATGTTATAAAATGCATGCATCACCCGTGATGCTCGTCCGGAGCCAAACCACTCAGGACACCCGACATCCGAAGAATAAGTGAGGACACTCGACATCTGCTAAAATTCAAAATTTTTGCTTGGCTTTTACGGCGCGGACAGCTTACCTACAGGGCGCGATGGGCACCATACGGTGACACTTCATGTGTGTTTTGCAGCGAGTCAGCCGAGGACATCACCCACCTCTTCTTTGATTGCCCCACATCTCAGGGCATATGGCAGCAAACTACCATTGCGACCATTTCTCTGTCAGATCCATTTCTCGGAGCATGTTGTACACCACATCTCATTTCTTATTAGAGAGTGGGGTTTTGGCTAGCTTTTTCTGTTGTGACCTTGGTCACCTTTTTGTTGCTCTCTGCGAGAGCCCACACTTGTACATTTCTCCATGGTTTTATATACATTGCTGGATGACAACCACAACTCTGGTGGCCATCCTTTTTTTGCTAAAAGAAAAAGAAAAAAGTGAGTAACTTCCTCCATCTCCCCACAAAAAATGCAAGAAGTATCTGCATGGGGTGCCCACTGTGCTCTATAAACTCGGGTGAGGATCCGCTCGGCAATATTTTTAGTTAAGATGGCAAGTATATTACATTTTGTGAGGGAATTGTGTTTTTGGTTTTCTTATTTTTTTATGCAAGAAAGGATGACTATTAAGCCTTGGGTAATAATCTTTTTTCTTGAAATTCTTGAAATGTACAAGTGTTTATAAGAACCAAAACACCAAAGGAGGATAGCCAGTGGTTTGGATACCCTACAAAAGATGCTATCCAAGTATTCAACATAATACTCATACTGAGTCAACACAGTTTCAAGCCGGCATGTTGAACAGGTTACTTGCATTATTGGAGCATATCGGGGATTATCGCCTGATGGGGCTAACTGCTAAGGAGGGTGGGTGGGTGCGGCCAGGGACGGAGCTAGAAAAGAAAATTGGGGGGGGGGGGCAAAAATTTTTTTTCCATGGGTGGACTCGATCCCTTGACCTCCCAACTTGTGAAAGATGACACATTCTACCAGCCTAACATTGATTATTTGATGATTTGAGGGGGGCCAACGTATATATAAGGTAACATTATAACATTAAAACGTATATGAAGTAGTATAATATCAAAATGTCAGGGGGGGCCAAGGCCTTGCCAGTGAGCTCGATATCAGCCAAGTTCAGAAGTGATTGTCGACATATCTAGAGTTTCGTTTGCTTGGCTTCTGAGATGAGGCAGGGATCTCACAATTGAATATATGACGAGATGAGTACCCAGCACAGACACTACTTGGATCCTATGGGGGTCCTCGGAGGAGGACATTAGTCATCTTTTCTGCGACTGCCCTATCACATGCGAGGTTTGGCGATGGATGCAGCTGGTGGACATAGATGACTCGACAGTGGACACACTACGGAGATCAGTGCACCACCTGCGTGCCAAGGGATCAATGCTAGAGGTTTTCATGGATGGCAGCACTGGCGATCACATGGGCCATATGGCTTAAAGGGAATTGCACACTTTTGGGGGGTGAGGAGTGCTATGTGAAAAACATTGTAATTCCTATAACCTTTTCGATTAGAGAGATGGGGCGAGGGATAGCTTCTTTTCATGGGAATCTGTTTCCCATGTCTCTTTTTCTCTTTTGTGGATTCGCCTCAACCTTTTTTACACACTTGTAAATTTGTCGCTTTTATAATTTCAGTATAAAGCGGATGGCTACTTATGCTTCGTAGTCATCCTTTCACTTTTTTTTAAAAAAGAACCACTCATCAGTTAAAAAAAGATCTGGTTTATCTTTTAAGATTTGGTAAGTTTTAAACTCTTGAACAAGCTCCATGTGACAATACCTAGCTATATAACAATGTGATGTCATGTGAAAACTCACTATTTGATGTAATAAGCTGATTTTGTCATAAGCTTTGTTCTCTTTAATGTTGTGATTTCATTTTAATGTGCTGTGATGTTCTTGGTTGTTGTAGGTTTCCCCTGATCGTTCTTTTCCTTACACATTGGAAACTGATTCTGTGGATGTAAGAGACCATGAAGATTGCAGACCGTCATATTATGTTGCTCTAAGTTCGGACAACTCATGGTATCTTTTTACTGAGAAATGGGTGAAAACTGTGTACATGACGGGATTTCCAAATGTCTCATCAGTAGATGGAGATCAACAGTCCCGGGAAACTTTGAGGAACCTCCTTATGAAAGATGATTTTCTATGGGAAAGAGTTGCTGATTCTGAATTTGGGTCATTATGGTGCATGGAAGGATCTCTGGACACATGGTCATGGAGTCTCAATGTTCCTGTGTTGAGTAGCCTTTCAGAAGATGATGAGGTCTCTATCTTTCTCTCTCTGTCACACACACTTATCAGTACTTAAGTCTTCTTTTCTTTAGGTTGCCCCCGACGAATGCCTTAGGATCTTTTATTTACACTCTACAGTAGAATTTCTTTTTCAGTCTGCATTTACTAACTAATAAAAGTCCGGATAATTACCATCTTGGTTAGTCAGCTAAACATCCTCTCTCTCTCTCTCTTGCTATGTGTATATATGTATTAGTGAGTTAACATGTTGTTTTGCCTTTTTTTATGAGAGAAAGATGATTATTGAGCTTGAGTAGTTCATCCATTTTGTATTAAAATTGTAAAACCATGAAATTTATATGGATATATGAGAAACAAAGCAAAAAGGAAAAATCATGAGTGGGTGTGATTGCACACTAAAAGCTATTGTCCTCTCCACCCACTCATGCAAACAAGTGCAGTTGCACTGTAGCTAAATGGACTAGGTAACCACCAACGACGATATCCATGATTGCCTCCACTTTTGACCACCTTGCATGGCTTATGCACATAGTGAACCCCAAAACTTCATGTTGAGAATTTAATGCGAGAGATATTACACACGGATGTGGAAAAATATTATTAGATGAAAAAAAAGAGGATTACTATTGTTTAGATTTTTTATATTGCTACTAACTCCATCCTTAAGGAGTTTATATAAGCACTCCCTTTACAGATGATAGAAACTTTGTTTTGGCTACAAATTTCACCTATCATAATATATTATGTCAATTCCGAGTTACAAACGGAATAAACCTCAAAATTACAAAGTATTTTAACTGCAATTGAGGAATAGATGAGTTTTCAGTTGGAATAGGAATCAAGGCATTATCAACACTTCGCATGCCAAAGGATAGACATCAAAGCATAGCTTCTATATCATACCTCCTTGGCTATGGGGTGTTGAAAGAAAAGGTGAGAATGTTGGTGTTCCACATATCGCACATGATGTGTTAGAACTGTGTACCTATCTCATCCTGTAGACCCTGGCGAGGATCCTGCCTCTTCTCAACAAACCAAGGAAAAATCATGACTGAGGGCTATACAATGAATATAGAACTTCACACACCATTTGGAATTTATTGAAAAATAATTAGTGTTTTGAAATTAGATTGTGATAGGAAAATTCTAACATTCTGTTATATCACAATTTCTGCTCAAATGATTTGTAATATAAGTGTTTTAGAGTTTAAGGTCAACATATGTGCCATTACTCTCACCTCGTTTGTACAATTCCTTTTAATTTCTATGGTTAGAATCCCCTGTCAAAACATGAGATAGCTACAACCCTACAAGTTGGACATCATACGTTTCTGCTTCAAGGAACATATTTTTTTTAATTTGTAGAGTGTTTCTATATGACTTCTTCAGGTGAAAAATCAAGATGAAGAATATCAAGATGCTGTACAACGTTACAAAGAGCAAAGAAGTAAGGTTTCAAAATTGAAAAAGAAGATAACAAGTAGCAAAGGATTCAAAGAATTCAAAAAAATAGTAGATATGACCAAATTTTCGAAAGAGAAGATCGAACGTTTGCAAGCTAGGTCTCGCCGTTTAACTAGACGAATAGAGCAAATAGAACCAACTGGTTGGAAGGAGTTCATGCAGGTAAAAGCAGACGTAATGTTTTTTATTATACTTTAAACACAATCACTTTTCTTTATCTGTAATGTGTCAATTTTAATTTCTTTCTAGTCTAGTATGATCTAGCAATGAACCATTACGTTAGTAATATGCTAAAAACTGTTAACTCCATATTTTAATGATCTTTTCTCTTAAGGTAAACCTCAGCTGATTATTGGTTCTAGTTTAAAAGTTCAAATATCTAAGTAAATTTATGCGTAATTACCTACTATATGTGGTCAATTAAAGTTTATGAATTATGCTCTATCCATATGTATAAATAGCAATGTGTACATGGGTTGACAAGCAAAATGTAATTTTGTTGGGTGCCTTTCTTTTCTGTATACCAGATCAGCAAAGTAATACAGGAAACCAGATCATTGGATGTAAAAACCCAAGTTATATATCCTCTTGGTGAAACAGCAGCAGCAATTCGAGGAGAAAATGAATTATGGCTTGCCATGGTCCTCAGAAACAAGGTTTTGTTGGACCTAAAGCCAGCACAACTGGCAGCAGTATGTGGAAGTTTAGTTTCAGAAGGAATTAAGATTCGACCATGGAAGAACAATAAGTGAGTAATCTGCTTTAATCTTGGGCATTCGTTTTGATTAATTGTAGCTTTTCTATTCATTTCTTGTTTTTTTTTACTTGTGTGTGTATTTCATAATATAACCGTATCATCAACTTAAAGGCTCTTTCAGATAACAAACCTATATTTGACTATTAACATGTTAGGACAAAATAGTCTCTTCTCAAAATTGTTTCTAGGTAGTACTGTGATGAGAATCAACACAGGATCCTGTAAACTAAATATTCCTAAATCCTAATATTCCACACATAAATTGATTAATTCACACAGGGGATAATGTTTTTATTCATACCAGCAAGGGAACCATACAAAAGTATTTATGAGTGTTAAAGACCCTATGTCCAAAATAACTTGGAAACCATACCTCTAAAAGAAAAGAAAGAAAAAACTAGGAAACCAAATAAAAGACAAACTATTTAAAAGGAAATCTAATTTAAGGAAAAACCCTAACATGCTTCTTGCTATAAGCAGAAGGCTCATAAGTCATGTCTAATGAGTAGGCCAAACAAGTCCATAATCTTAATACTGCCCTGCACTAATTCTCCTTATCCGAGACAAACTCACTCCACATGAGTTGCATGAGGATACAATTTTGATGAATAACATCCAAATGTCGAAGTAAACATAATTAATCTAGTAAAGTGTAGCAGGCGGATGAGCAGACAAATGGAACATAAAGCAATGATAGTTAGTCTCATATGAGAACTTTGGAATCTTCATAACCAACGGATCACTAAAAGGTTTGCCTTCATATGATGCATCAAAGTGTTATGCAAATATCAACGTTGGAATATGGAGTCATGCCCATTCCTCATCCTATGGAGAAACAACTCGAGATTATATTATAGGAAGATCAATGGAAAGATGTTATTATCAAAGGTGCCGAAGTAATTGCTTCCCTCCGGCCGCGGACAACACAGGGTCCACCATCGAGCCGCCCTCCTCTGGCTACTCCGGCGTCCACGACTACCTCGGTTGCAGACCAAGCTAACAGTGAGCCCGCCCTCCTCGGACAATCGGACCATGACGTCCAAGAGGTTGCTGCCTTGGCAGATTTCGGCTGGTCAGCTGGTGCTCCCGCACGCGGCTTGAGGTTCATAGGCGGCCCCCATCGCCCCCAGCGGTTCCTGGCGCTTGCACGTGGTGGCTCTAGGCGACGGACAACCGTGGGTAGAAGGTCAACCACATGCGAGACGACTATGGTTTTCCTATGAAGGTGCTAACATGGAATGTTCGCAGCCTCGGCGACGAGGGGCGGGCCAAATCCTAGGCTGCTATTTGAGGGAGTGGGAGGCCGATGTGGTCTTCTTGCAAGAAACCAAAGAGTGTAGCACACGGATGTGGGAGCAGCTCGGCGGGTGGACTCTTGGACAACTCTCTTTTTGATGACGGCCCACTTGAGACGTAGCATGGGTGGGTCTTTCTATCTCCTCTCCTGTGTCTATGACCCGTGCTCGGAGTCCCTTTGGGCGGTCATGTGAGAGGAGCTCTTAGACGCCCGCTGGTTGATCGGGGGCGACTTCAATGTCACACTTGACATGGAAGATCGCCTCTCTAGGTGACAAGGGAGAGACCTCGAAACAGAGGTGTTCAGAGATTTCTTCGATTCTCGATTGTTGTCCGACCTCCTGACAACGAGCTATAGATTCACTTGGCGGAGTACAGTTACACCTTCATCGAGCTGAGGCTCACCAGCTTGCAGACGTCTAGGCTTTTCGGACCACACTCCCCTTTTGCGAAGGTCCAATGACGGTCAATCCCTGCGATTCATTTTTCGCTTTGAGCGGTCTTGGTTGTTGAAGGATGGTTTTAGACAAATGGTGATTGAGCATTGGTAGGGTGTTGCGGCCTCGAACTCTGTTGCACTGCACGGACTCTTGCCTCTAGGTTCCATAGCTTGAGACATTTTCTCCAGAACCATCGAAGACAGATCCGGGAGGCTCTGAAGGCACTGAGGACAGCGATTGCCCAACTTGATCGAGAGGACTCTCACCAACTCATGGAGGCCGAGGTGGCTCAGCGTAGACGGGCTCAAGTGGCCATGCAGTTGGAGGACTGGAAGGTGGAGATCCAATGAAGGCAGCAGCATTCCCGGCAAACCTCGCTTCAGGAGAAACGCCAACACTCGGTTCTTCCACCTATATGCGAACTCACGCTAACGGGCGAACTGGATCGACTAGTCGGAGGTGATGGGGCAAAGGATCATTGACCACCACCGCATCGGGACTGTCATCGCCTCCTTCCATTAGGACTTTTCTAGGCGACGGCCTCTACCGTCGTGGAGGTGGCCTCTCAAGGGTATTACTTGTCTTACGGATGATGAGTCTTCCATGTTAGTGTAAACTATCACTGAGGATGAGGTCATCGATGCGTTTCGGGACCTTAATGGCGAGGGGTCTCTCTACCTAGTTGACTTTTCGGTCTTCTCTTACTAGGAGTTCTCGTCCGTGGTTCGCGAGGATGTCATGGCGGTGATCCAAGAGTTTTCTAGTGGAAACTCGGGCTTCGAGCACCTGAATCGGTTCCTGCTATTCATGCTTCCCAAGCGTACGTTGACGGAGAGAATGGAGGACTTCTAGCCGATTGCCTTACCCAACGCCATCTATCTCGTGGTGGCTAATCGGCTCTGGGAGATACTCCCCGACATCATCCACCCGGCTTAGTTGGTTTGCATCCACGATCGATCCATCACTGACATCTATACCATGGCCTCTGAGATCGTCGCACATTGGAGACGGAGCAGTTGTCGTGCCTTCCTTTGGAAGCTCGATTTATCCAAGGCTTATTCTCTCTCATGGTCCTTCCTTTAGCACTCCTTGCATGTTAGAGGCTTTCCTGCGACCTGGATTGTTTGAATGAAGCGGTGCATCATTACATACTTCGTTCTCGATCCTAGTCAATGGGTCGATGGCAGGGGGCTGGGTGCAGCCATATTGGGACCCTCGCGCCCATGCTCTTAATGTTGGCTGCCGATGGCCTTGCCAGATGCACTCAGGTGGCATATCGGGCTGGCCACTTCGGTGTCTTCGCCGGCGGGCTGGTGCGTTTGTTGCAGTATCTAGATGACATAGTCTTCTTTGTGAGCTTGAAGCCAGACGGGTGGCCATACCGTTGGAGCTCTTTCGCGCGTCGTCGGCCTCAAGATCAACCATGCCAAATCTTCTTTCATCTCGTTTGGCACGGTGATAGATGATGCTTTGTGTTGTGCAGCGGAGCTGCGCACCCATGTTGGCACCCTGCCCATCACTTATTTACGCCATCGTCATGTTGGCTCTCGGAGGTGGACTCCAGTCATTGAGCGCCTGGAGCATGGGCTGGAGCGCTCGACTTTTATCAAATGGGGGCCATCTTGTTCTGCCCCGATCTCTCTTCACTTTCGATCTACTTCACGTCAGTGCTGGTATTATCATGCATTGATTCTCATGAGGAGCATATTCTTTTGGCAAAGTTGCAGTTCTGCCAACCGGGTCCTCCTAGTTGCTTGGCACAACATATGTAGGCTCATCTCATAGAGCGGATTGAGCGTTTGGGACCCTCGTGTCACTAACTGGGTGCTCCTTGTTGGGTGGGTGGGTGGCCCGAGAACAACTTATGGAGAGAGGTTTCTTTCACATGCTACGGTCGGGATTTCTCAAGGGGTTCCAGGTCTATTCCACCCAGCATAGCTTCTTTCTGGAGGGGAGTGGCGACGTAGTGCGCCCATTTATGATTCCATCACTTGGCTCTTGGGAGGCTTTCTCATTTTGACAGCACGACTAGTTATCCGGGGGCCCGCTTGGCTGAGTGTTGGTTTGAGAGGGGCGGCCGGGCACCGGCTCCTGGACTCCCCTTTTCGGCTCCGCCCTCTTTGATCAGCGATTTTCTGAGCCATTAGCACTCCACCAAAGAATTGCCCCCGTCCACTTGGACCCGACACGGATGGATGGTTGGATATGGTTTTCGGAGTCTTTCTCGGTACACAGTCTCTATCTCCGCTTTCTTCTTGTTACCACATATTCAAAGGACTTTAGAGCAGATTGTAGGCTAATCTGATATTCCCGGGCGCCGCTAAAAGTTGAGATCTTTGCTTGGCTTCTGTGGCATGAGCGGACAGAGCACGATGGGCACTCCACGCGGATACTTCTTGCGTCGTTTGTGGGGAGATGGAGGAGGATGTTACTCACTTATTCTTCGGATGTCAGGTGTCCCGAGAGGTTTGCTCTCGGACAAGCTTTACGGGTGGTGTTCTTCTGGCAGCTATAGACTTCTGGCAGGCCCTGATGGGACTCCGCAGATAGAGATTGGGCTCGAGACTTCCACTGGCGATTTTGGCCGGTGCTTGGGTCATCTGGCTTTAGCGCAACTGCGTCATTTTTTGTGGGGGGAGATGTCAGGTGGACAGTATTGTACATCACAAGTTTTGCTTCTTCGGGAGTGGGGTTTTGATTAGTATTTCTTTCTCCTCTTTTGCCGCTTTCCTTTGGAGATTGTTCCACATGTACATGATGTCTCTTTTCATATATATATATATACACACATACATGGATGACAACCAAACTGGTATTCATCCTTTTCTCTCGCAAAAAAAAAAAAACCCAAAGGTCTTCAACATAGAATCAATTTTCTTGAGAACAACTAATTCAACAGTAGGAGTACCAACAATATTCGAAACTATTGGTTTAGCAAGAGGAACACACACATGATCTGACTCAACTATCAAGGTAGCTATATAATTAAGATCATTAAAGAAGCTATCACAACCATTTGGTGAAATTAAAAGTGTTGATTTGCTTTGACACCAATTGATCGGCATCTACACAAGAAAAACTCTCTAAGTTAATCTACTCCTAGGCCTTAATATTCCGAACACGAATTAACCAATCAACGTAGGAAATAATAGATTTTTATTCATCCAAGCATATGTTCAAGAGAACCATACAAGGGTATACATAGGAGTTCTAAACACCCCATGTCCAAATAACTAGGAAATCAAATAAAAAAAAACTAAATAAAAGAAAATCTAATATAAGGAATATCCCTAACGGGTTCCTAACTTAAGTATAGGCAGAAGACCTGTAATTAGAGACTAATAATTTCTATTTTTGAGGAGAAAAAAGATGATCATATATATACATATATCTCACTATGTAATGATCAACATGTACAAGTGTACATGAGAAATGTACATTTGCCAACCAAACCCCTACTCTTGAAGAAGAAAATATGTATGGTGTACAATATTGTTGACTCCGCAAAATATAACCCGGTTGTGTTAGAGCCAAATGGGGGTAAAAAAGGTCGCTAGTGATGCTCTCCAACACTGTCTATGATTGCTGAGAGCTCTGAGTGACTACGAGAACGTCTTAGACACTGAGGGGAAGGCACCCGTGATGCTCATCTGCGACCAAACCTCCTGAGACATGGAGCACTGGAAGAATAGGTGAGCAACGCCCTCCTTTGCCTCACCACATAGTGCGCAGGATGTGTCAGTGTTGGGTGCCTATCTCACTTTATACGCTCTAGTAAAGATCTTGTCGTACCATCTCACTTTATGTGGCACAGTGGAATGCCATATGAGCTTGCAATCCACCCTGAACGTGTCCGAAAATGAGGCGGTAAGAAGAAAATGGAGGTAAAGCTTGCAAGCTGAGGACTGAAGCCACACCCATTCGTTCATTTTGGAGGGGTCTGGTCAGAATGGAACAATCCGTTGATGAAGTGCCAGAAGCTCCAAAATGTGGTGATCTGAGAGAGGGGAAAGGGGTTCGAGAGCTTGTGCCCTGGTCATTGGCTTCTGATCTTTGCAACCTATGCGTTAGGGTGCGCCATCAAAGCCCATAACCGAGGGAAAAACTATGATAATGGTTCCCCAGGTAGTCAATCCTGCTGCCAGAAGGAGAAGACTTCCCAGGAACCGAGTGAAGAAACCATGAACGACAGTGGGGCTAGCATGGCAACCCCTGCCAAAAGGATAAAGCACCACGTGGAAGAATGGTCCTGGAATCTCATGATAGATCTCGTCTGTAGAAGGTGAAGAAAATTGCATGTCATGCTATCCTCGGAGCCCATGATGTGACGACCCCCGAGCCATGAGAGCCCAATTGGTGTAGTGGAGATCTTGAATGGCCTGTCTGTGAAGTGGGTCGACAAACGCTCTGCCACAAGGTGGGTGCCTCACTGATCTGAACTACATCCCTGCCAAAAGAATATGCTTCTTAGGGAGTCTAGTCGTCTCAGGACCTGGGTACGCACCCGGAGAATTGACATATAGTAGATCGGGAGCATCGACAAAATAGACCGGAGCAGTTGGAGCTGGCCACTTCATGATAGAAGTTTCGAACTCCAGCCTGTGCCCCAATTGCTCAATGACCAAAGTCCACCCCCTAGGACTGATGTGATGGTTGGAGAGGGAATGCCCGAGTATGTGATCGGTAGGGTGCCGTTCGGGGTGCGAAGTTCTGCCGCACATTGAGGTACATCATTAGTCGCCATGCCACAAAGGATGAAAGATGACTTGGCATGGTTGATTTTGAGACCGGAAGCTGCACCAAAAATCTCCACCAGTATGGCCATCCGCCTAACCTCCTGGTTGCACCTAGCCATCTGGTGCAGTTAGAGCGGGTTGCTGCTGAGGTGGGGTGCACCGAATAATGAAGTCTTTTTGATATAGAGTGGTGTGAGACTGTGATTTTGTTTTCTTGGCCTTCTTTTGGCCTTTCTATCAAACTTTTTTGTAACCCCTACTATTATTAATGGAACTATTGGATGACTACCATCTTGCTAGTTGTCCTTTCTTGTTTAAAAAAAAACCTCCTAGTTGGTGCCCTCAATAGGGAATAGTGCGCCATCCACATACTATAGCAAAGGGACTAGGCTCTGGCAAAACCACTGGCCTCATAGAAAGTCTGAGTGCATCTGGCGAGAGCGTCGGCTACTAGTATAAAGAGTGTGGAAGCTAGAAGGCACCTTTGTCGGACTCCCCTCTATGGTTGCACCTAGCCATTTGCCATAATACCATTGACTAGGATTGAGAATGAAGCAGTGTGATACAACGCTTGATCCAGATAATCCAGATCTTTGAAAAATCTTTGACTTGCAATGAATGCCAAAGAAAGGAGCATGAGAGTGTCATAAGCTTTGGAAAAGTCAACCCTCCAAAGCAAGGCCTTAGGATAATTCATACTCCTAGAATGATGATATATAACACTAAACACATGAAGCATACTGAATGTTCTAAATGGAGATTAACAGAACCAGCCAGATTTCCCTTCTTTTAATGTACAAGAATAGGAATTGTTTCACATTTTATTAAAACTTGAGTTTACAATTGTTTCGGAATATCTCATACAGTTGGTGGCTATATATAATGTGTAAATTATCGCGACTATTTGGACATTATGACTTGATGACCCAGAAAAATGATCCATCTAAATGGATTTAGATATAACTTCAGAATATTTCTAAAAGAAAAAAAGAAAGAAATGACTAACAGAACCTTAACAGATGTCATCTACCACATCATCTAACTTTTTGATCAAGAAATCTGAATATTCATTTGTAAATTTATTATGACATCTTCACTTTCATAGTTTTTGATGACAAAAATCTCATTTCCTGTTATCTTTACTCGACATGTAAGATGCAAATGATGCTGTCTTTTTCCTGGTTGTAGCTTTATATATGAAGCAACCTCTGTAGTTACAGAGGTTCTTAGCTTTTTGGAGGAGCAGCGTAACTCACTCATTCAAATTCAAGAGAAACATGGAGTAAATGTCCGTGTAATATTAGAGGCTGAGTACATTTTTTTTTATTACAATTCTGGTTCTTAAAACTAATAGATGTTTTCTTGTTCTACAGATACCTTGTGGTCTGGATTCTCAGTTCTCCGGGATGGTGGAAGCTTGGGCTTCAGGTCTTACTTGGAGAGAAATAATGATGGATTGTGCAATGGATGAGGGTGATCTTGCTAGGCTTCTACGGCGCACAATTGATCTATTGGCCCAGGTGAATTGTCCCTTTCCTAATCTTTAATAAATGTTCCATCACATAAGTTTCTCAAATTTTATCTTCCTCTTTAAGTGTTTTGTAATGCTTTATGATTTGTTCTTTTGGAGTGGGTAATCCTTCATGGATTATTATTTTTTTATGATAAAACTCTTCTTGACTAGAACCAGATAATCTCAAATTATGATCTTATATCTTTATCCTTTTAGAATGGGGCAGCATATGTCATGCAAAATGTGAGTTCTTTTGTGTAGAAAGTAATGAAACCCTGCCAAAAGGTAACCTAATATGCTTAAACACAATGCTGTTAGGAGTAACAAAAGAGGAGCTTAGTCATTGAAGAGGCAAATGGAAACTGTTAGGGTTGTATGTAGCACATTAACAACAGAGGCACATGGGGGAACTGTCGTCTGGTTTCTCACTACTAAGTTTGATATATATAATGTTTTTAGCTTAAGATGCTTATTTTGAATCAAATTAGTTAAATTGCTGGGAAGTTAACATGATGATGAAGTAAAAATTCACATTACTACCTTTCAGAATCTCCTCAAACCTCTCAAACTTATTAGTCTTCCCTGCCAAAGATATGACTTTTGAAGGTCCATTCGAACTAGATGGAAACAACAGACATGTATCTGGCATTTTGGATTTAGCTCAGCCATGTGATTCTGACATGAGCTTTAACATTGGTCGTGGTCGACACATTTCCTCCCTACGACATATTTTAGGCCCATTGACTGAGATTAACAATTTTTTTATACAAAATGCAATGACCATGTGCAAAATATTTGGTGCCTGCAGTAGCTATATTTCACGAAAGAGTAGCTGAATTAAAAATTCTTAGGCTAGCTCAAATTGCTAATTGGTCATTTGTTAAAATTAGTATATTTTGTAACCAGTTAAATCCTACAAGAGTAGATATATAGGTTATAATATAATATACAAATCACGTGTCAAAATTAATTTCATAATATTATGTACACAATGTGGTAACATAAATATTAATATGTAACAACTATGCATGTATACAATATCCAAAAATAAGCATATGATACCAGTGAAAAAAACATGAGTGAGCAGGAGCCAAGTTTCAATTGGTCAGTAGTATTTTCCGTTTTCCTTGTTTTTTTTTCTTGTCATCGCTGCAACTCCATGACAACCAGATACAAAGGGAGGACGACGGACTGTCGAAGGTAATTCAGGTGTGGATAATGAGCGTAAAAAAGGTGTTAGAATATTATGGCTAGTGGGCATTCAGTTTCCGTTACTTTTGGGTATCTTGAAAAAAAAAAGCTATTACTTCTAGCTGACAGTATTTATTTACAGTTCCTAACTGAATCATTTATTTAGTTAAATATTTACTTACAGCAACAACAACAAAGCCTTATCTCACTAGGTGAGGTCGGCTACATGGATCATACGACGTTTCGTTGATCCATGTTTATGAGATTCGACAGAGTTTTACGTTGAGGCCTAACACAACCCTCCTTCTTTATCCGAGCTTGGGACCGGCTATAAAACATAGACGGAGTTTAGTTAAATATTTACTTAAACAAACATAAAATACTACGAGACAATGAACTCTTATGTTCCTATGCAGATTCCAAAATTGCCTGATATTGACCCAGTACTGCAGAAGAATGCGATACTGGCATCTAATGTCATGGACCGGCCACCTATCAGTGAGCTTGTTGGATGACTTCCTGCTGTAAATTAGCAACATTGACATGTATTGAGAGTGATATCATATTCTTTGCACTGTTTGCTTACGTATCCATTGCCACTTCACAGAACAACCAAATTATTTATTTGTATATTTACAATCTTTATTTATCAGAGTAGAAAGTGGATAAGGCATTCGAGCCCCCAAAAAGATGCAAATTTAGAATACCAAGTTCGGCAATTGCAAGATATTCAAGTTTTGGCATGGATTAAAGCAACACGGTCTCAGAAATTCTTGTACAAGATGTCAATGTCAATAATTCCTATGATTTATGGAATGAGACCTATGTGTTCAAATTGAATAAAAAATCACGCAACCAGCGAAATTGGAGTGGAGTGAATAGCAGATTCACTGTTTCGAACTTTTGTAAATATAAAATTTGGAGTTTCATCCATCATAATCATGGTGCGACATTAAATTAGTCGAATTTGATGGTGGGTCGTGATTAGTGCGCATAATTCTTAGAGCTCTTAGCATCACCGTGTGAATTGGATGATTGTTGTCGTTTGTCGCTTCCCGGAGAGTTAGCAATCGAAAAAAAAGATCATGAAGATGCAATAGGATAAATTGCCAAGCGCAGCGGCATATTTACTAGAAAGACGTAGTAAGGAATATTCGGTGTTTTTTGGTAACATCTATCCACATGCAAAACCACATTACGTAACTTTGATGACGATGTTATTATTGCAGGAACAAAGACTTGTCAAATGTATCACTTCAAGTCTTCTTAATCTTAGCAAGATGCTAACTCAAATGCTCTCATTACTCCACATAAAGTTCAACTATGGATAAACGCGCTATATGCACAACATGATTGTATAAAAAAAAATTTGAGGTAATATGGTTACAGCATGATTATATAAAAATGAATAAACAACGGACCGATTGGACATCAAACTTGTAAACCTCATAATCATTCACAATATTCATATTTTTTTTACTAGCGTGGATAATGGCAAAATTATGAATGCAATACTAGCAAATATATTAAGCCGGATTAAATAATAAATATGAATAGAAGTTATTGATTTCTCAAACAAGTGACTTTTAATCTTTCAACCTAACTAGCTATTATGAGATTTTTTTTGAAATTTAATATATTTCAGGAAATTAAAGAGTAGAAAGTGATTAAGAAAATAATGTGAAAGATTAGTATGCTTTCTGCAGCAATATTTCATTATTAACTTTTCTATTTACAATGATTGAAATTATTCATCTACAATTCATGCGATCTTTTCCTAATTTTGAATATTTTTTGGATGAGGAGAACTATAAAAATTCAGATAGAAAGAGGCAAAGTAACCTTGCCCAAAGGTTTATAGAGCAATGCAACAGATCTCTTGATGATCACACGATAATCCTTAGCATGTTTTAAACTATGAAGAATTTCATGCCCGAAGTGATCTAAACAAATCTTCCATATATTATTTTTTCTTCTTAACTTATATTCTTTTGATTCTTCTTTGGCCCTCTTGCATACCCCTGAACCTTCCCTTCTTATTGTTGTCAGTGTTCTGAAGCCATATACAAAGAGGGAGAATAGGATGAGAGAGGAGTTGGATTCTATTTAAGAAATCCCTCCTGATAGAGTTTTAATAGAAAATGGATAAACAAGTTTAATTAAACTAAAAGTAACAAAAACTTATCTTCAAATGTTTTAATCTTATCCAAGTAACAAAGAGTACAAAGAAAGGAGTAAATAACTTTTACGGATGAGATTTGAACTTGAGATCACTTAATTTATGAGTTAAAAAATTCATTGATGAAGTCAAGAGGTGTAAACTCGGACTCGTTCTCGAAATATGTAAACTCTATACAGAGATCGATTCGTTCTCATTAGCATTACAAAGGAATTCGACCTCCCCAAAAGCTAAAGCTTGCACCTTGCTCATAATCCAACTGGTAAATTTATATTGGATTAATAATAAGCTAATCAATAATTCATGCTTAATGACATTTGAATTGGATTACCACAAAAGACTTGAATATCGTAGAGCTCAGACCTGTGTTTGGAGCTGATCAGGTCCGAATCCAGCCTGAAAATCCTAGGTCAGACAAGGCACTGCCCAAGTTGGATTAGGATCCCAGCTCGAGTTAGTTAAAGATAATATACTCATTCTATTTTATTACTTCTTTTTCATTAAAAAACAAATATCTTCACTTAATGATAAAAAAATATTTGTCTAGCTCAGCCTCCATTAATCCTGCATCATAATTTGTATCCAAATAGAAATTAATTAAATTAATCATAACCCTCCAATAAATTCATATTCGAGAAGTAAAACTCACCAATCTTTAGCTCACTCGTCCTATTTTTCTTACCTCACTCCTATTCTTTAATCTTTTGTTGTTCTTGCCTACATCTCACCTCTCCATATTCATGAGATTATCAATTTGATCCAAATATATATGATTCCGCCATTTTTTTTAAAATATTGAATTAATCAAGATGTTGATAGTCCCGATGGATCTAAACAGAACAAAACTTTTACATTATTTTCTGAAATCGACCTTAAAATTTGAACCGATTATGCTGAGACCTAAAATCGATACAGCCTGCAGCACACACAGCACGGCTCTCAAAGCACAAAGCATGAGTACATGGAAATACCCCACACCCTTACGAACTTTGTTGGTGAGGCAAAGAAAAAGAAAATATATAAATTTTCCAACGGATGAAGATATGTTGGTGCAAAAAAGTTTGGAAGAGCAGGAGGGAAAGCCATCTTCTATACAAGCAATGGCAACTTACTCCTCCAGCAGAGTTGTAATTTACTCAACAAAAAATTTGCCATTATTTCCCTTCCATTATCTTTACAAATAGACATGGCACAAACATAAACAGAGTAGACGCGAAATGTTCAACCTTTATTTCCTCGAGCAGCGAAGCAATTTACATCCCATTGATTGCTGCAGCTGCTTGCTGAATGCTTCCTATACCGCTCATGGAAGAGCAGCTCTAACCTCCTTTCTATCTACGCCGAACGACTGCATGTGTTCCAAAATTAAAATATGAAATTGTCTGGAGCAATAATCATTACAACAAATTATTTTGGTAACTGATTCCATTCTGTTAAGACCAACTGCGAAGCGAAACCAGTGGCCAAGCAATACAAACATTTATCCATTTGACAGCACACAAAGGTACTGATCAAGTTTTTACGGGCAGGGTATCTTTTAACAAGTCACATGCGTTTATCAGAACAATAATGACTGCTCATATGTGAGCCCAAGTATTGTGTTAGAATGCAACTGACAGATGCCCTAAACTCTTTTTTTTATCATTTCAAATTCATCTTCTTGAAATAAATAGTAGTGTTAATTCAAGTTATGTTAATGATTCTGGATTGATGACAGATAAGATATAGCCAATCATCAATATAGCCTCAAGTACTGTGATAAACTCAGTTCTGAAGACGTCAACAAGAACCTAATTTCCTTATACCTAAAGAACATGACACTACAATCCAAGGTTCATTCTTGCTATATTCTGAAGAGAACATCAACTTCAGAGGCATCACTTTCTTGCTGGTCATCTATGTGCTACACACAATGTATGTATAAACAAGTGTGGCAAAAACTGAATCTTATATTGCATAACAAAAGCTGTATTGAATTGAAAGACATCACAGAGAAACTCATTACCTCAACACCATAACCTTCAACGAATACATTTGTGAAAAGCTCAGATGGATCAGGCATAGGACTTTCCTGTAAATAAAATGGTTACCAAAATGTTAGAACATCAGAGACATCAAACATTGCTAATCCTGATTTAAATTCACTGTTAACCTTAGCTTTTGCAATTGCCTCATCTACTTCTTTTCTGACTTCTTTTTCAATATCCTGCAGAAATTATAATTGACAGGTAAGATGAACATTAACATCGTGCATACCCATTCCAGCGTCTCATGATAAGTGTAGAATTCTCAAAAATGGAAAAGAATCAACACTAAGAAATTACAGAACAGTGAGCAATTATGGAATATAACTGGACAGACCTTCAGCTCAGCTGCAGAAGCTAATTCATGAGACAATATCAATTTTCTGATTCTCTCAATGGGATCCCTTTCCTGTAAATAATAGAAATAGCTGTCATGGTTGACATTAACAATCTGTAGTTTTCAGTGAACTTCAGATGATGACCAGACCTGTCGTACTCCACTAATCTCATCACGAGTACGGTAAGTGCTTCCAGGATCTGACATAGAGTGCCCATGATATCTGTAAGTATCCATTTCAAGAATCTGGATACAATCAAATGGAAGACTAATGAGTGCTATATGCTCATAACAATATATCACAACGTTACTTATCGTATCTCCTCAAAAAAAAAAGAAAACTACAATTAAAATTATTGTAGGGCATGTGATGGAGACTTGAATCCACTAAGGATGAATATGTTACTAGCAACTATTCATTAATCAAGTCTGTCTTCTAATAGAGAGTATTTACAGATCCTAAATACCCATATACAAGCAACAACCTCTCAAAAAAAAAAATATATACCACATAACAAGAAAACCTGAATCAAAGGAAAACTAATAAAAGTTAATTAATTAAAGAAAATATGATCTAAGGAAGGCTAAACTAATGGGCTATACTAAAGGCCCATAATTAAAGACCAACCATTAGGGCAAAAGGACAATAATTCTATTATTTTCCTACATCAGCATGTCATATAGCCTCAACTGGTCCTATAATATGTTTTTTGAAAGTGAAAAGGATGATTGCCATGTTTGCAATCATCCAACTTTATTGCTGTGGGCTAATATGTACAAGTTCATTGGTTTGTTACACAAGTTGAATAAAATTCATTCGTTGCTTGTTCGCCAGTGTCACATCATGTGGTGTGCCATTAACATCATGTTCTCCACATAGCATTGGTCCTATAATATGTAGTCAAATAATAAACTTTGATATCAAGGATATGCAAACAGCTCATAATTTGCTCTGGCAGACACAAGATGTAACCCACCAATGAAGCTTAAAGTCCTATGAATATTTTCTGAAGAATTCAAATGGTTGTCTTATCGTCCCCTCAATTTACAATGACTAACAGAATCTATGACTGTATTATCAACGGATATAAATCATGCCATGCTAGCTAGTGTGTGAAATCAGCTTCTGTTTTATTTTCAGCAAGAAATCAGCTTCAGGTTAAAAAGACGATTGCTCGGCTAGTTAAAAAGAACCGCATGGCTGGGATTGTCAATCCTAAGTGCAATGGAAATGAGCAGCGAGACATAATAATAAGTTAGATATTAGATATATTACTTTACTACTAATGAACCTGTTAACAAACAAATGAGCTCTTGTTTTGACGAGATTAAATCAAATCAATTCCTATAATGTATCACTAGGCAACTTGAGAATAAGAAATCTATAAAGTTCTCTTATTAAGAGTTACATGACAAATCATGCAATAAGTAATCCTGTCAAATACTTACAATGGGACCATTAGCCAGAACATGTTCTTTAGCAAATCCACATGCTTGTTTCACTGCAAGAGCATCCATTCCATCGACCTGTTACACAGTGGGAAATGTTAGTAAAATCTATTTACTCAACAAATTAATTTCTTAATGTTGATGTCCAATCAACTTCAAATGAAGAGCAAAAACCTCCAAGTCATGGGTACAGTTGCTTTTCTAAAGAAAGTCATGAACATAAGTGTTGATTCATATTTTTACAACTTGTCGGCATACCGCAGTTCAGTATTAGGCATATAGCATGGTACAAGGAGTTTTGACTGCTTGCATAAAGGAAATTATGGATCTGCCTTATAAGCAAGTATAGACAGGTTGCTTCGTGTATAATTGAAAATTTCATGCCTTTAACATAAATACAATGGAAGTAACTAGATAATAAACATGTTTGATCTTATCAAAAACAAACATGTTAGTGTGCATGCTCACATTCAGTATTCTAATAAATGGGCGCCCTCAGAAAAGTTATCATCACCTATGATTTCTGCTCAAAAAAAAATCATCACCTATGATTGATTTCACACATGGGAAAAGATATTTCAAGAACAACAACAACAACAACAACAAAGCCTTATCCAACTAGGTGTAATCTTTCACAGAAACTGAAGACATGGTTAAGAAGAAATTGGTGATTATCATCAATACTTCACAAATCACCATGCCTAAGTTGGTGTTTATTATGTTAAATCCTTTCACGAAGAGAGAAAAAGGAAACAACAACAACAACAAAGCCTTATCCCACTAGGTGGGGTCGGCTACATGGATCAAACGACGCCATTCCGCTCTATTAGTAACCAAACCTTTCGGTATATTATTCACCAATAGATCTTGCTCTATTAGTTCGCCAAGTGTCCGCCTTGACCTCCCTCTCCTCTTTTAATCGGACTCCAAATTATTTGATCTACTCTTCTTACTGGCGCATCTAATGGTCTTCTCTGAACATGACCAAACCATCTCAAACGATTCTCTACCATTTTCTCACTAATAGGAGCCACTCCGACTCGTTCACATATATGGTCATTCCTAATCTTATCTAATCTTGTATGACCACACATCTATCTCAACATCCTCATTTCGGCTACCCCCACTTTACGCTCATGTTGTCCCTTCATAGCCCAACATTCACTACCATATAACACTGCCGGTCTTATAGCAATACGATAGAATTTTCCTTTAACTTTATTGGGTACTTTTCTATCACAAAGAACTCCAGTGGCTTTCCTCCACTTATACAAACCAGTTTGAATTCTATGATTAACATCGTCATCAATCTCACCATCTTGTCTTACAATTGATCCTAAATATTTAAACTTTGTCACTTGAGGAATTATATCCTCCCCTAGCCTAACTTCCAAATCATCTCTAAGTTGTTTATTTGTAATTCTTCCAAAAAGGAAAGCTTACAAATAATTCTTTTACCAAGGAAGATACATGAGGATCTATAGAACTCCCATGAGTTGTTTGCTCATTAACAAGACAGTCGAATTAGAATTAGACGTGGTCATTCACATCAAAGTCAACTGGGTTTTGGTTAAAATGTCCAACAGAAGTCAAATGATGAGCTCAGAAGTCAGTGTAAGCTCATCATGAACTTTTTTCTGGGGCTAAAGATGTAATTTTCAATTGGTTTAAGAATTGATTGGCTTTTGAGTAAATATGCCTTAGGCACAAAATATCATTCACAGGAGGGAAGGCCATGCCACTCACCGTAATATGAGTTATTTGGTAGGTCCAACATCACTATTTGTGTAAAGATGTGTAGAAAGAAGACATTGATCTTATCCTTTATCAGATAGGAATTAGATTGGTCACACATGAGTTCTACTCAATTTTGGTTTCGCCACCACAAAAAAAATTGCACATTTCCTTCTAAAAAAAAATGCACATTTGTACATTCTCTCTTGATATATTATATATGGCTAACAAATCAAAATAGGCATCCTTTCCTGCCTCTGGTAAAATAAGTTTTATAAACAACAACATTAAATGGATGCGATTTGCATACCTAAAATCAATCTCACCATATGCCTCTTGTCTAAAAAGTTTGACATCTTCATAAAAACTGATTTACATGTAAATTGATTACACGTCCATTTTTCCCTGTATATATGGATTACTAGCTATTTCTAATCATCGCTTTACAACTAAAAGAATATGTCAGCCAAGCTTGGGGAAAATATCTGAAAAAAGTATTAGTAGCCTAGATATTCATTCTTCATCGTTAATATGTTTGATTGCCTAAATTATGATCCATTGGGAAAAAATATGATTGCATTTTTGTGCTAGTACATCATTTGAGAATTCTTAAATGCCCATTTGCAATGGGTTATCCTGAATCTACACAAGGGTATTTGCAAAAATTCTCAAATAGAACATTTTTCCATCCCACTAGGGATGAACCCGCGACTCTCCTAGAAATTGTTTGAAAAAGGTCTCTGTTTAATTCAGCCAATATATAAAACGGGTTATCCTATATTTAACATGATGAGGTTCAGTGAGAAATTGGTCTAAACGCCCTAAGTGAACATCATCTGCACCACGTGACTGGCAGCCCCTACCAGCACACCAATCCTGTCACCAGCATGGACTGCCGGCGGCGCCACCAAGCCACCGCCCTCCTAAGCCTTCACACGCATGCACCCAAGAATCCAACAACTGGAGTGGGAGTGGGCAACATACACCTGCTTGCGACCTAGCCCTCGAAACTGTTGATGCCTGGGCGAGACCAGGTGTTTCAGACATCTGGATGGCAGCCACTTCGCTCGATCCTTCTTGGCCCAGTACGCTGCTCCCATTGCAGGAAGGCGGTCACTGACGGTTCAGGTGCCCAAACACGCGACAAGGCAGGAACAAGTCGCAATGGAATGTAGAGTTTCTCCATGGCTTCCTTGTAGATGAGGTGCTCAGAGCTCGGAGCAAGCCCAGCTGCAGACAGCGACGCGCATAGGTGCTTCCACACCATTTCGCTTCAGCCCCGTTTCTGCATCCTTGGGTCCTCTCAGCAGCAACAGGTGGTCCTATCCAACCTGTTCTCTTTGTCCCAGATAGGCTCGATAGCTTGGCAGCCCTGGATGGAGAGAGACGGCTTGACGGATGCTAAGCCTATGGCCAAACAATACATGACAACCCATGGTGTGTCTGTACACCTCTGGCCGGCCAGAGGCCATCACGATGGTGGTTGCTGGCTTCTAAAACCCTTTGTCATCGCCGTTCCCACTGCTGGCTCACTGGATCTCTCCACTGTCGTTGTTCTCTTTTTTTGAGGAGAAAAAGGATGACCACCAGAGTTGTGGTTGTCATTCATGTATATATACATATCATTAAGAAGAGAGGAATATGTACAAGTACAAGCTCACAAGAAGAAAGCGGAAAAAGAGAAGGGGAGATGTACAATTGCCACAAAAACCCCACTCCCCAAGAAGAAAAAGGTGCACCTGCCATCTCTCCCCACCAAAAACAATGCCAACACAGGCTAACCCTCCACCGGCCTCTCCTGCAGTTGCTCGCCTGTTCCCAGGCCAGCTCAAGAAGAAAGAGAGGGCTTCATCCATACACCACTTTCCTTACTTTCAGCCTAGATATTTAGACTATATACTGATAGTTCTAAACACATTGCCTTAATGGTCCCAATTTGACAGAAGTGTCATACTACTGAGCCAGATGTCATACAGTTATGTGAATGCAAAAAATGCCCTGAAAACAAAAGTAATTTGAAAATAATTTCTAAACAAAATTCCTCAAAGGAACAAATTGAATCAAATAACTAATGTTGTGACATAAACATCTTATCGCCTTAAATACTGAAGCAATAAAGTTCTCTCTATGCTCCCATAAAACTCAAACCCCGAGTTAGCATAAATTTTTCAGTCAAGAATCCGCTTATGAATGCATGAAAACAATAATTACAGAAGGTATTCCTGACCTTGAGACCAGGAACATAATCGCCCCGCTTATAATATGCAGGGCTCTTCGCCGCTCTCCACTCTGCAGTGCCCATTCCATCTGAAATGATCAACGAATCGTCACTTTGATCCTATCATATGACATCAAATCTTGCTTCTTGTAAATGGATAAACGACAGGAAGGGCAGACGACATAACACTCACAGTGGTTGTTCTCGCAGACCAAGATTATGGGCAAATCCCAGAGGGCCGAGATGTTCAGGGCTTCGAAGAGCTGACCTTGATTCGCAGCCCCATCGCCGTACATAGCGAAGGTTACTGTCCCCTCCTTGTTGTACTTCTGGGCGAAGGCGAGGCCGCAGCCGAGAGGAACCTGAGCTCCCACAATGCCGTGGCCGCCAAAGAAGTGAGCGTCCCTCTTGTAGAAATGCATGGACCCGCCCTTCCCATTGGAGCAGCCGTTGCGGCGCCCCATGAGCTCCGCGAAGGCCTCCACGAGGCCCCCTCCTCTAGCAAAGAAGGTGCAGTGGTCGCGATAGGCAGTGATGATCGAGTCCTTCCTGGTGATGGCGGCCTCCATGCCCACGGCCACGGCCTCCTGGCCGTCGTAGAGGTGGCAGAAACCGCGGATAAGCTTAGCCTTGTAGAGAGAGTCGGCGGCGATCTCGGCGCGGCGCATGGATGACATCTCTCGGAAGAAGGCGAGCAGCTCGGCGGGCGTGGTGGTGACGGAGCGGGAGGGCGGGTCGATCTTGTGGCCGGTGAAGGGGACACTGGTCTCGATGGTGAGGACGGTCTTGTCGTCCGCGGCCGAGGCGGCGGCGGTGGAGAGAAGGCGGAGGGAGGCGGCGACAGTAGAAGAGGAGGAGGAGGAGAGGGCCCTAAACGCAGCGACCCGGCGGAGGGCGGCCATGGCGATCGAGTGGAGAGGAAGGGAAATGGAAAACAGGGAGTGACGGGCAGAGATGGAGGAGAAGAGTATGCCAAACTTAATTTAATTATAAAATTAAATTAATAAGGATAAATGGGCTCATGGGCCGAGAATTTCAACTAGGACAATTCTTTTTTTTCTTTTTAATGCAACCAGTTTTGTGTACTAAAAACATTTTCTATTTTTTTTCTTTTAGTTTTGCCTAGAACTCATCAGTACTCGCTCAGAATTTTATTAATAAGAATTATCAATATGATATTGGAACGGATAAACTCTTGACTAAATTATGATTTGAATAATCTTGAGTTGTCATTTTGCAATAATTTTGACTTCCTTTGTGTCGTATTACTTCAGCTTTATTAAGTTGTATTTATTCATGATATCGAAAAAAAAAACATACAACCTAAATTTAACATAAAGCCAATAAAACTTTAATTGTAGCATTTTCTAATCCATCGATCTGAATTGGCAATGGTGTTACAAGACAACGATGCAACACAGAAAATGTGATTGCAACGGTCAAGAGAAATGAGACACATGAATTTGCCTCCTACTCTGCACTAAAGATGCCCATGTTTGCTAGAAAATTGTGGAACATCCAAGCCAAAATTTCCTGCGTATAAAACTGTTGAATTCAGACAACCATGTTTGAAAGAACAACGGCAGAGCCATGTAAACCTGCAACAAAGTTGATGGACTAGAAGAGGAATAGAATATTTACATTTTACATGTTCCTACCAGTTTAGCAATGAAAAGAAAAAAAAACACCTGTAAGTTAATGGTGAATGACACCATAGTGGCATAAATATGTTGTAGCCAAACAAACAATGGTCACCCTTGTCTGCATGTAAAAATTTGAATGCCCGGTTTCCAAGACAAACCTGTACATGAATTGTCCAAAACCAAATCACCCTGATTTTGCAGACAAAGCCGCAACAATATCATCCCGAGCCTTTTCCAGTGCATCAGATAACTTCTCTGGATTCCTCCCCCCGGCTTGTGCAAAATTAGGCTTCCCCCCACCGCCGCCACCGCAAACTTTAGCTATGCTTCCAATAAACTTGCCTGCCTGGATGCCCATTTTGACAACCGAGGGGGTAAATGCTGCAACCAAACTTACTTTTCCATCCTTGGGGCACGACCCTAATATGACAGCTGCAGGATCTTGAAGAGAATCAACAAGATACTCTGCAGCACTCTTTAGTGCATCAGCCTCTGCATCATCCATGGACTCAACTAATACTCTGAAAAATCAAATTTGTACATCTTGTCAGAGGGATCACTCAAGTATTGAAAAAAAAAAGTCGAGGGAAATGAATCACACCTGACATTTGAGTTCCCGATTACAAAGGCCCGGCTCAGAATAACTGATGCTTTCTGTACGGCCATTTTGTTACGTAAAGAAGAAACTTCATTCCTACTCATTCTTAGCTCCTCTAGTATGTTTTCCACTCGACTTGCAACATCTTCCGATTTTACCTTATGAATGAAAAAAATGGCATGTCAAAGAGACTGAACATCCTATATGTGAACGTAGCATGTCTTACCGAAAGAAAAAAAGGTATACATTCAATTAACTTCTAATGAAACAAACATAAGTTAAATTGAAATAGAAAAAAAGTCCAACAGAAAAGATTACAACAACAACAACAACAACAACAAAGCCTTATCCCACTAGGTGGGGTCGGCTACATGGATCATACGACGCCATTCCGTAGTTTTTCTCCTCTAACTCCGCCTATATTTTATAGCCGGTCCCAAGCCCGAATAAAGGAGGAGGGTTGTGTTAGGCCTCGACAGCCAGCATAAAATCCTGTCGAATCTTATGAACATGGATCAACGAATATATGGTTACTAATAGAGCAGAATGGCGTCGTATGATCCATGTAGCCGACCCCACCTAGTGAGATAAGACTTTGTTGTTGTTGTTGTTGTTTTTCTCCTCTGGGTGATTCCTTGTGTGATGGCCAAGAAATTAAAATTTATAGGCAGAATAATTCAAAATGAAAAAGGCATACACAAAAAAGAGAAAATGAATGATGATGTCTTTTCTTTTGATGAATTGAAATTAAATTCATTGGGATGATCTTAAGCATTTTCAAGCAAGAATAGCATTTCTAATATCGAACTACTGCAAAATACTGCTTTATCGAGGCAGATACATACTTTAAGCATTGAGCACAACTGTCTCATGGTGTTGTCACGAGCAATGACATATTCAATGAAAGCTTCACCGGCAACAGCTTCAATACGCCTGATTCCAGATGCAATCCCCTGTTCAGAAATTACCTTAAAGCCACGAATCTCAGAAGTATTGTTCACATGTGTACCACCACAAAGTTCCATTGATACCCCAGGAACCTCTACAACTCTGACCTGAAAATTTATCATGTCATTTAGAAGACTCAATAAACTCATTCACCTATTGGTTCATGAAAACCATGACCAATAAAAATCACCATAAACAGTTGTGCAGTTGGAGAAAAAAAGGAAAGACAAACATTATCTACCTGGACTAAGAAAGTAAATGTCTACTGTGAGTTTTTTTAGGGTGAAAGTTGCATGAATGGAGAGTTTACAGTCTAACTCAAACTATCTGGTTAGTTTAGCGAAAAAAATGTGCAATGTTATACATGAATTAAACTTTAGTTCCAGCACAGGTTATGATATTTGGTCCAAGTCTGGTGCTTTAATTTATGATGAATGAGCTATTAATTTGATTTAATTGTATAATTTAATTCTTTAAATCAACCCAATTAATTTTTTTTCTCAAAACAGACTAACCCTTTTATCATATTTAATTGCTAATAAATTTATTTTGATAATTATATATTATAATATGTCAAATACATAATAATAATTTTTTATAATATCCATGCTTGACACTGGACTTAGCAGAGTATAGTTTAGGAGTTTTATGTTTTGTAGGGTGTATATATTTTTTAAAATCTCAAATGACTTTTCCATGATAACATTTGCTGCAGTTCAAGAAGTATTATTAGCAAACTTGACAGCCATGCTGGTTGTACTAAGTTACCTCTTAAAAGCCCAAAAATGTCTTCACATATTCTGTCATTCAGTATATAATCTGTCAAAAGTTATTTTTATTGAAGGAGACAGGATGGTAGTCATCAACTTTTTATTAAAGAACTACAGAATGTACAAGTATGGAACCCAAAAGGACAAGAAAAAACCAAAATTATATAATGGAGATATCCACTACCAGAAAAGCGCAAAAACTAAATTACACATTTCCACTCTCCAACCAAAAGAATCTGCAGTGTACGACGTTCTCAATTTACAAAGCGACCCCTCAAAATAGTGTGATTACATTGCAACCAAATAATTGTGATGTCAGAGATGATGATGACATGGACGAGGATTCTCCTCTCTCATCTTCTGCTGATATGGTTATGTAGCCTTCTGCGTCTATTGGAGGGTAGTTTAGTTAGTTTGAGAGTTAATTTCTAGTCATAGTAAAAGTAGTTATTTTACTATGTTAGTTGTTGAGTTTATCCAATTGTATCATGTTTTGACTCCTAATTCCAAATATAGATGAGTGAGGCATGATAAAAGCGTATGCAGTACTTTCAGGAAGCAATATTCAGGGTTGTGGAGAGGCGGCTCTCGAGAGTTTGGTTCGAGCGTAACCCGTCACCAGCAGCCCCTGCTGGTGGCGCTACTCCCGTTGCCGACAATCCCTGTCGGCGGCGCCATCTCTGTTGCCGGTAATCCCTATCGGCGGCGCCACCCCTGCTTCCCTCTCAGACGCACGCTTCCTCGCCTCCTCTGTTTCCCTACTATCTCCGCGACCTCTCCGCCATGCCTAGGTTGCGCTTCGTGACTGAGGATGGCTGGTCCAGGCGGCTACCTCGTTCGGGACCGCCCTCTGCTTCTAGGGCAGTTGTGTGCTTTCGCTGTCGTGGCCATGGACATGTTCAGCGGGACTGTAGGGAGCCGATGCGTTGTCTTCGATGCGGGGGCTTCGGACATAGGCGTGCCTCCTGTCCTCTACTGAGGCGCGCTGCACCTGGGATTCTTGGCCGGGCGCCACCGGCGAATCCACCCACTGCAAATTGCTCGGAGGCGCTGCAATCCCATACTTGTGTGGCTCCTTGGGGCCCTGATGCTGTGGCCACCTCTGACTTTTTGTCCCAGTGCCTGGTAGGGACCCTGCCTTCACCAGATATTCGCCTGGACACTATACAGGATGCCATCGAACGACACTTTCGGGCCCCTCTCCGCTTCTCCCCATCGCGTTTTGCTCCTGGCAGAATGCTTCTCTGGCTTTGACTCTGAGGCGCGGCGTCAACAGATACTGAACGATCCTGTTCTGCTTGACGATTCCTCTGTGATCCACTGGTCGCCATGGTCGGCGGATTACGGGGGGCAAAAATCTGTTTCGTGCCGGAGTCGAACCATTTCCTTGCGTGGTGTCCCTCTCCATCTTCATTATGCTGAGGTTCTCACTGCCATTTGTCGTCCTTTTGCAACTCTGCGTGAGGCGGTGGTTCCGGCGATTGGAACTGACGACATTTCTTCTATCTCCGCCCGTGTCGAGTTGCATCATAATGCGAAGATCCCCGAGTCCATTGAGCTACTTGCAAATGGCTGGTCTTTCACTATTACTGTGGATGCGCCGCTGACGGGAGCTCGCCGTTGATCGTTGCCGGGAGCTCGCCGTCAGCGGTGGTCCCCGGCCGCCGACGGCGACGCGCTGGGAATGGCGCCCGCGCCTGTCTTGCTGTCCACGTGTCGCTGAGCCTGAGTCTGGGCTGCATGCGACAGCTGTCGCTGGTCAGTCCCCATATGCCACGCGCCAATGTTCCGCTAGATCTGCCAAGCCATGTTGTGGGATGGCAGCTTCAGGGTCACATACACAAGGCGCCACTCCTGCTGAGATTGCTGCTGTATCCCAACCCATTGCTATCAACGACTCTGTGTCCCACAAGAATAATGACTTGGACGCTTCACCTTCTGGTGCTAATGTTGTGGACCCCGGGGTGTCTACAGTGGTGGATCATAACAACTTTTCTGGTTCTCCCCCACACACGACAAACGCGCAGACAGATGGGTACAATATTGGGACTACAGTTATTTCTGATGCTCCTGGCAGCTCCTCTGTTGCTGGGTCTGCGATCTGTCAGCAGCAAGATTGTGACATTGCCACTTTGGTAGCTCGGGCTTGTGGGGCCAGAAGAAAGCCAATTCGGAACCCATCTGCTTCGCGACAGAATCCTGCGGTGGTGAACCAAGTCTCCGACCCATGAATATTTTGTCCTGGAATGTCCGCGGCCTGGGTGAATCGACGCGTCGGCGTTCCCTTGCCAACTACATCCGACGCTGGAGGGTGGATGTCGCCCTTTTTCAAGAATCCAAACTATGCTCGTGTGACCCAATCATCTGGGCTCAGATTGGTGGCTCTTTCATGACGGGTTTTCTGGCTCTCAATTCTGTTGGACACTCTGGCGGCTGTCTTCTTGGCTGGAGAGATGACATTTTTGATGTATCAGGTAGTCATATTGGACAGCATTCAATATCTATTCTGCTGAAGAGGAAACAAGACAACATGGAGCTGCTCATCTCATGTGTTTACAGCCCACAATCTGCTGGGAGTCGGCTCGCTCTTTGGGAGGAACTGGGGCTTGCGAGGACCACCTTGGCTGCTGAGATGTGGATCTTGGGTGGAGATTTTAATGCCACGCTTGCATTGATGATCGTTCTGGGGACTCTTCTGTTCATGATACTAGCTCAGCGGATTTCCGTGATTTTGTTGAGCAATTTGGCCTCATCGACTACCCAGCTATTAACTGCAGATTCACGTGGCGGGGTGCTGCGGGTATTATGTCTCGCCTTGATCGCTTTCTGGCATCCATCGAAGCTGCTGAAAAGTTTCACCTTGCGGAAGTTCAGGCACTTGAGCGCCCTTTCTCGGACCACACGCCAATTCTCTGGAAATCCATGGAGGACAGGCCTGCTGGCACATACTTCAAATTTGAGCGTGCGTGGCTGCTGGAACCAGGTTTCCGGCAGGAGGTGATTTCGCAATGGCAATCCTATCCTACATTTGGCTCTGCAACTGACTCTTGCTGGTCGTCTGGACTTGTTGCGGACCTTTTTACGGGATTTCAGAAAGAAAATAGCTGCAAATCGTGAGCAAAGGCGCTCTGCTGCACTTAAGATTATTCAGGAGCTTGATAGGCAAGAGGAGAATAGATGTCTCTCTCCTGCTGAAATAAATCTGAGAAAGGATCATCTGCAAATTGTGCAGGAGGAAGATAAGAAAGATGAAATTGCTTGGAGGCAACGCTCTCGCCAGATTTGGCTTAAGGAAGGTGATAACAACACACATTTCTGTCACATGTGGGCAAGCGGAATGAGAAGATCTAATCAGATTAATAAGATTTCTATTCAAGGTGTTGAGTTCACTGGACATGAGCAAATTGGCTCTGCTGTTGCTGATCACTTCAGGGCTTTTACTCGCCGCCGACCTGGTGGTGATTGGGACTGGACTGACAGGGAGATCCCCATGCTATCGCCTTGCCATTGCGATTACTTGATTGCTCCTTTCACTGAAGCTGAGATCAAACCGAGCCTTCGAGATTTAAATGCTGAAGCCGCTCCTGGCCCGGACGGCTTCCCTATCCTTTTTTATCGTGCCTTTTGGCAAGTGGTAAGGGAAGACATTATTGCTGCTGTTGAAGAATTTTCCACTGGAAACGCTGGTTTTGAGCGGCTCAATCGCTTTCTCATTTTCCTCATTCCAAAGATTTCTGGAGCTGCCTGCATTGAAGACTTTCGGCCCATTGCCCTGTCTAATGACATTTACCTCATCATCGCCAGGGTGCTGGCCAACAGATTACGATCTGTACTTCCTAACCTCATTCATTCTGTTCAAATTGCTTTTGTGGCTGGTAGGTCCATCTCAGAGGGCTACGTTGCTGCTTCAGAAATTCTCTCATATTGGCGTCGTTCGGGGACAACTAGCTTTTTATGGAAGGTTGATTTTGCAAAGGCTTATGACTCTATATCTTGGCAGTTCATTTGGTGTTCTCTCAGACGGCGTGATTTTCCGAAGACTTGGATTTCGTGGATGCGCAGATGCATACCACAGCCTCCTTTTCTGTCCTCATCAATGGCCGGCCGTCGGGGGGCTGGGTTCAGCCTCAACGGGGAGTGAGACAGGGCTGCCCTCTGGCTCCGATGATTTTTGCGCTTGATGTCGATGCTCTGGCCCGCATGACTTTCTTTGCTTGCAGATCCGGCATCATTTCGGGCTTCCGCGGCCCTGACAGTTCTGAAACGATTGTGCCCATCTTGCAATATGCGGATGATGCCCTCTTTTTCATTGAGGGCTCTGTCCAAGCTGCACAAAGAATTGCCAAACTGGTGGAGATTTTCTATGACATATTTGGCCTCAGTATTAACTATTCTAAGTCCACTGTCATTGCCTTTGGGATGGAAATGGCAATCACTCTTGAATGTTCTCGCGTGCTTCAATCTCGCATCCTACCCTTGCAATACCTTGGGCTGCCACTGACTAACAAACGAATTTTCTCTCGGGACTGGGCGCCGGTCATCAAGCGTGTGGAGCAGCGCCTGGCTGGGTGGTCATCTAGACTTCTATCCCGTGGTGGCAGAGTAGTTCTGCTGCGCCACGTATTGTCGGCCCTCCCAATCTACTTTATGTTCGTATTAAGAATTTCCAAACTTGTGGAATGACAGATTGATTCATTGAGATTAAGGTTTCTGTGGCAGACAAGCTCCCCCACCTCGCATGGCATTCATCTTGACTCTTCTCAACTTGTGTGCCGGCCAACTACTGAAGGAGGCCTGGGTGTTCTCAATCTTCGCCGTATGAACACTGCCCTCCTCATGAAATGGATCACTCGGATTATGGGCTCATATCATGGAACTTGGGTGGATATTCTTAACATTTCTTATGGCCGCAATCTCAATTGGGATTCGCGAATCACTCCTATTCAAGGCGCGTCCTCATTCTGGCGAGGCATTACTGAAATTATTCCACTGGTCAAGCATCTGTTTTCCCCTTCTCTTGGATCTGGCTCTTTTTTCTATTTTTGGAAGGATAACTGGTCGGGTCTGGGCCCTGCCCAACTACGCTTTCCTCGCCTCTTTCAGCTGGCTGGTAACAAGGAGGCAAGGGTATCTGATTGCTGGGCATCAGTGGCAAATGAGCAGGGGATTTGGTCGCCAACTTTCCCTCTTCATTTATCGGATCAACGCTTTCAGGATCTGCTGCTGCTGCTTGGGGAGATCTCCCACCTATCTCCAACAATGAATAAGGATGATGGCTGGTTATGGCAGAAAGGGAACTTCTCTATTCGTGAGGCTTATATTTTGCTTGGCACTGCAGATACTGTTGCCTGCGAGGAGATCTTGATGGTTTGTAGGTTGCTGTGGCGTGCTAAGACTCCTCTTAAGATTAAAATTTTCACCTGGCTGCTGCTGCACCGTCGCATTCTCACTAAAATGTATAGGTCTCGGTGGTGTAGTGATGCCGATACGACCTGTGTCCTTTGTGGTGTGGCCGATGGAGATTCTGCTCACCTCTTTTTTGGATGTCACATGACTCGCCAGGTCTGGGAGGCAGCTGACATTGGTTGGATTGATTTTTCCTCCGAAGATGCTTTTTGGAGAACTTTCCGTACCGGCGGCAGTAGGACCCAGGGGTGTGTTTACAAATCCAGAAGACAGCGGGCCCTCCCATTGGCATACATTTGGGCTATTTGGATGCAAAGGAATGATACCCTGTTTCGTGGTGGGCGTGCCTATGTTGACAACATCAAGAATCATGTGATGGCCATTTTTGAAAATTGGAAAATGTGCTGAATTTTTGGGCTGCTATTCCTGTTTTTACTTCCTTTGTAATATGGTTGCTGGATTTCTTCTTATCCTTCTGCTTTAATCTTCTGTAATATCTCAACAATATTAATGAAACTCTGGATAACCACCATCTTGCTGGTTGTCCTTTCCTGTTTCAAAAAAAATTCCAAATATAGATTCTTTCATGAATAAAGCAGGCCATCTCCCTTCTTTTTTTTTAGAAGAAAAAGGATGACGACCCGCCACCGCCAGGGGAACGCAATCCATAGTGCTCGTCCGAGACCATACCTCGCGAGACACCCGACAACTAAAGAAAAGATGTGTAACATCCTCCTCCGCCTCCCCACACAAAACACAGAAGGTATCCGCATGCGGTGCCCACCGCACCTTGTAAACTCTGGAAAGAATCCGCTTACGATGCAGAGAAGCCAAGCAAAGACCTTGACTTTCAGCGGCAGACGAGAGCGCCGAATGAGTCTGCAATCAGCTCTGAAGTCCTCTGCATCAGTGGTGGCCGGAAGAAAACGAAGATAGAGGCTGCGCACCGAGAAGGAGTCCGATACCCATACCTACCCATCCGTCCGGGTCGGGTGCGGACAGAAGGGGGCAATCCTTTGGTGGAGTGCTAGTAGGTCGGTCATCAGAGAGGGGAGACCTAGAAAGGGGAGTCCAGGAGCCAGTCCCCGGGTCACCCATCTCAGACCAGCACTCAGAACAGGATGTGCTGATAGAGTCAGTAACCGGGGGAAGGAATCTGCAAGTGGACCCCCTGGGAGCCGGTCGTGCCACCAAAATGAGAAGGCCTCCCGGGAGCCGAGTGATGGGGTCATGAAAGGCCACACACGCTGGAAAAGAGCCGCCACCCCCCTCCGGAAAGAAGCGTCGTGGGGTATGAGTCCCATGAGAGATAGCGGCCGTAGCATGTGAAGAATACCTCCCTCCATAGGCTGTCATCGGGCTCATAATCCGACCCACCCATCGGGCAAGGAGTGCCCAATTGGTGCAGCGGAGACCTCGAACACTCAATCCGCCCTGTGAGGTGGGCCTAAATATGTTGCTCCAAGCCGCAAGGTGAACTCGACGGCCGGAGCTACACCCCTGCCAAAAGAACTTGCACCTCAAGGAGTCAATCCGTGATAGATATATATGGCTAGCGATGAATGGAAAACAGCCTATAATACAAAGATTATGATGACATCAATGAGGATTATCTTCTCTCATCTTCTACTGATTTGGTTGCGCAGCGTTCTGTTTCTATTGGAGGGTAGTTTAGTTAATTCGAGAGTTCATTTATAGTCATCATAGAAGTAGTTATTTTAACATGTTAGTTGTTGAGTTCATCTAGTTGTATCATGTTCGGTCTCCTGAATAAAGCTTCTTTTGTGAATAAAACAGATCATCTCCTTCTTTTACTCAATTGAATAATATTTTTTTTTTAGGCAACATATCATCTCCTTCTTTTACTCAATTGAATAATGTTTTTTTAAGGCAAATTGAATAATATCTTGGTCTTGGATATTTGCTGTGTGCATCGATTCCTCCTGCAGTGCTTCGGCCTGAAGGACTGGTGGGCTGCGGGACAGACAGCAACGAAGATCATCTTGATCCGTTCCCAGCGCCAAATTGCTAAAACTTGAATAAAACCAGTTACAGTCTTGAGAATTGAGGTGGTTCAGCTTGGTTTCTAATCCACTCACATATGATCTTGTAATCCAATACCGCAGCCTTGTCAGGCAATGAATGTTGAGGAGGATAAATAGGCAAGAAGCTGCAGACCACTGTCACTGATGTGTGCAGAATAGCTAAGCAACAACAGTGATAATGACAACAATGGTAGTGCAATAGATAATAGAGAATACAACAACTGAACTGGAGTTTAGCAATTGAAGGTGGTGGCATACTCGAGGGAGAATAATGATAACCATCCAAACGAAATCAGCCCAAAGGGAGTGCACTGGCAACATAAGAGGATGGAATGGATATAATAGAACAGACAACAAACTGGGAAGACCTGAGGAGATTGTGATTAAATGGGATCAAACAAAAAAACTCATGTTCGGCAGTGATAGAAGAGACGTGCAAGTAGATTAGGGAAGAGTCTAATGTTTGGACTTAATCACAGCCATCTAAACAAAATCTAAAACCTCCCATAACAACTAACAACCACATATAACTAAATTTGTCTACAAGTATAAGAATTCCTATTTCAAGGTCAAAAAATGAATTCAAACAATGGAAAGTAGAGTATAAAAGCATCTTAAAAATAAAAAAGAGTTTAAAAATCTGACAAACCTACACTCAAAGACAACTAAATCACAGAGCACCTTATATTATGTACACTAACCAATTAAAGAAATGTAGTCAGTCCAGATTAAACTGAGTGGGGATTACATTTTGTCCATTATTTTCATCTAACAATAAGAAAAGGTATAAAGCATAAGCAAAAGCAAAAGACTACATGATATAGACCTGACAAGAACTTATCACTTTTAACAATTGTTCGACCATCTAGAATCTCTAAGTTCCTTTCAAATCGATGTAAAGGTGATTATTGTTTAGTGCATCAGGTTGCTGTCCACATAAATCCATCAGCTGACTTTGGCAAAACATACTCTAATATACTAATGTTCTAACATAAAAGTTTAAAGAGAAATACTGAATCAAACCTGTTCACCATATTTTTCACCAAACATGGCAATGGCACCTGCTCTTTTTGCTTCTGTTAAAGGCATGACCTTAGTTTGCAGCTGTGATGAATCGCTAATCCATCGATTAATTAATCCTTCAATGTTTAGAATCTCATCATCAGTGAGCGGGCGATGGAAGTTGAAATCAAATCGAAGCCGATCAAAGGCTACCAATGAACCAGCTTGTGATGTTTCTTGACCAATGACATTTTTAAGAGCAGCTTGCAGAAGATGGGTCGCAGTGTGGTGAGCCTAAAAGCATTTGAATGTATGATGTAAGAAAACTAGATGGAGTAGCATTCTAAAAAGGAATTTACTGCACATGGATTCATGGAAACATATAAAACAGCACATTTTGTAATATCATATTCATTTGGTAATATGAAAGTGTTAAAATATATGTTCATTTGGAAATTTTATAAAATTTCTGAGCTAGGTTAGACTTTTTTATCATGGTGCTGAAAATCACACAAGTAATCTTGTATAATATATCTTTCATATTGAATTAAGACTTGATATCCAAAAACTCTTCATATTGACCTATCAAGTCTCGTGCAGGAAAATTATGCCAGATACAAAGGTCGTACCACTATCATAAATATAGGAAAGTCAAGCACATGAATATTGATGGAAATAATGTTCTAAGGTAGAATGTATTAAAAAAAGGTGAATGAAATGGTAGATTGTCCACTAGAAACACAAAAGCACATCTAGCTTAGTATCATGATAAAATTTTATGGAGAAAATTTATTACTTTAGCTCTTTGTCTCAGTCTTGCATCTACTGCAGCATTCACTTCTAAGCCAATCTCCATTTTGCCCTCTTTGATTGTACCTTTGTGAACAAAGACATTTCCTAAGGCTTTCTGGACATCTTTGATTTCAACTACAGCAGTAGGATTACTATCATCAGCACCTCTATAATACAGATATCCATTATCTCCGATTTGTCCACCAGATTCAGCATAAAATGGAGTCCTGTCCAACAGTATTTCCACATCACTGCCCGCAGAAACATCTGTTACTGGATCACCCTTTACTAAAAGGCCCTTTACTACAGCATTAGCAGAAAGTGAGTCATATCCTATAAATTCAGTATAAGAAACACTCTCTGCAAGTTCCAGTTCTGCCTCATTTCCAACTGACAATTTGACAACAGTATGAGCAGCCTGGGACTGACGTCTTTGATTATCCATTTCAATGTCGAAGCCCTTCATGTCTAAAGTAACACCTCGTTCTTCAGCAACTTCAGCTGTTATCTCCACTGGGAATCCAAAAGTGTCATATAAAAGAAACACATTTTTCCCAGATAAACAAGGCTTATCACCGTTGGCACTAGCATTTAATAATGCATCACTAAGAAACTGATCCAACAGCTTTTCTCCTCTTTCCAGGGTCTGCACAAATCGCAGTTCTTCCCTCTTTAGTTCTTCAACAATATGAGAAGTCCTTCCTTTTACATCTGGGTCAATATGAGCACTAAGTTTTATTACTGCTTCAGTGAGTTTTGGCACAAAAGCTCCTTCGACATCACCCTCACCATCTCCTTTTATACCCAATAATCTACCAATCCGGACAACTCTTCTTATAAGCCGCCTGACCACATATCCTCTCCCGATATTTGATGGAACAACTCCATCTGATATGAGATAAACAACTGCACGCATATGATCACCAATAATCTGGAAGAAAGAATAAGACCTAAAGGTTATAACACATTTCAGGAGGGTGGAGAAACAATAATAATTGTAGATAAGATAATACTTTAAGATTCGCCTTTGTAGCATCATCTGCTCCAGCATATGAGACCTTTGCCAAAGTTGCTGCCTTCTCTATAATTGGAAAAATCAGATCAGTTTCGTAGTTATTTGGAGCCTGCAATATGTTAAACAAAGATTTAATTGATGTCAAATTTGAAAATGTAAAACAGTATCAACGAAATCGAAAGGAGAAGCAAATTTTAACTGCTATAAACAAAGTTTATTCTGCTTTATGTGACATATGAACATATCTTTCTACACGAACCAATGCTCCTGGAATTTGTAACGCCCACATGTTTTGAAAAAGAAGTGGGGAAAAAATATAAAATAAGTGTTGGAATATGATAATAATTGGTAAAATATAAAAGAAGAGATAAGGTTATGATGACAATGCTTAGAATAAACCATAGTCATACTGGGAATCCATAACCAACCAACTTATGATGACAGTACTCCATTATCATCTAAACATGGATAAATGATAGCATTGAGGTTGAGAGCAGAGTATACAAACAAAAGAACTAAGGATTTCTCACGAGAGTAGAAAATTTAACCTGATCAAGCAGCCATGCATCACAAGCAGGCAATAGATAACAAGGCGGCAGAGGGTGAAAATATGAAATGAAATATTTTAAAAGCCAGATCAGAGCGTGAAGAGAAAAATTAGGTTGATTTTATTAAATAATACAAGACAGGACACTTAAGTTTCTAATCTTCCAGCACAAACATTATAAGTTCACCTTCTGAAGAATCCGTGCCATGCGCTCAAGTCCCATTCCTGTATCTATATTCTTTTGTTTCAAGGGTTCAAGAGTGCCATCATCCATTTTGTTATATTGCATAAAAACTAGATTGTAGAACTCTATAAATCTGCTATCATCACCGAGATCCTGCAAATAATTACATATATACATCAGTTTAATGGTTTTAAAATGATAGAACATGAATAAGATGTCAGAAAATTCTACGTTGGATCAAGCAAATACATACAGCATCTGTGTAACCTCTCTCAGGATGGAAGTCATAATAAATCTCAGAGCAAGGACCACAAGGTCCTGTGACACCACTGGTCCAGAAATTGTCCTCCTCACCCATTCTCTTAATGCGTTCCTTCGGCACACCAACCTGTAGAATGATATGGAAAAAGATTGCCAACAACATTATAATTCTACATTTCTCCAAGGACCAAAACATGGATGTTACCATGTAAAAAACTAGTAAATTTTCAAATATATAAATCTTTCACAAATGAGACGAATTGCAATAACATCAATCCAATTTCGAAGGAAGATCTTTTGCTTTTTTTTCCTTTTTTGAAGGCAGGAAAGATTGGAAATGCCATTCATTTTTTTAATATGTTAATTTCTTACATGATATTCATGTGTGAGTGCATATATAAGGTAATCATCTATACAGAAAACCATATCTTCCTTAGAAGGAGAACTGCCATCCGCAAAGTCCATAATTTGTGACATTATATAGAAAAGATAATGAGTTATGAAAATAGCATCAGGAGTAATAAAAACTCAAAACCAACATGTTTTTCGTGAATAAACATTAACCTACTTAGGTAATTCTCTCATTTTTCTTGAGGGTTAAAAGATTAATTGTTTATCTACGTAGCATATAATTAGCCTTTACCTTCATTTTACTCTTTTTCTTTTTTCCCATACAAATCCAACAAGTACATCCAAAAAATTTTTAGGAGACAGGTGTTACATTGAGAATATTGTACATCACATTTCCTTTTTGAGTTGCGAGTGGGGTGAGGGATAGCATCTTTGTTAGTGTTCCCTCTCATGATGTGCCATATTTTTGGTTCTTTGGGCTTCTTTTTCTCCGTTTTTACGCTTGTAAATTTTATGGTTTTACACGACTAATACAAATTGGATGACACCAAATAGTCATTCATTCGTAAAAAAGAAAGTACATCCATTCAATCTTCCACTCAAATAAACTTTATTGTGCAGGAATTGTATGCACAGAAAATCAAGAATTGATGAACTTCTAAAATGTATAGTATAAGTTATAAAAGTGGAGCTGAAAATGTAAATTCCGACGAGAAGACAACAAGTTGGAGCAGATTGCATCAAGAAAAATGTCAAATTGAGAGGTAACTAATAGGACATTCTGAGGGAGATGGAGATTCCAATATCCTAAATTGATGGAAGGTTAATTCCAGAAAGCATAATATTCTTTCTCCTATTCCTTATTTTGATTATTCCAGACTCTACAGTTGCTTTCTGAGTCTATTTTTAGCATTAGAGGGTGTATTTAAAACCTTTTTAAGAGTTCTCTGACACCAGAAATGGATAAAGCTCTCTATGCCCACAAATTTGGCCATCTCCATCACATTTTGAAGTTGAAGATTTTGATCAATTCAAGAACATCAACAATTCCATTATGGGAAAAAGAGGTATGCTGTCCAGTTTTGGAGCAGCAAGGTAAAGGGCGCACAATGCACAACATGATATGCACTGTGTGCATTGTGTGTACATCAATGATATTCCATATGTTCTTCACCTAGCTGCTCACATCAGTGACTTCTATTATTATAGGTTAACATTGTATTATTCTGTTTGTGTTTTAATCTTTCTACTTATATTATTAATGAGGTCACCAATTGTGGCATTTTGGACATTCTGTAGGTGTTACTGGGGCGATTGGACTCTCAAGTTCAGCATTTGCTCCAGTGGTAGAAGACAATACCCTTTGAGCAAGTGGACTTTGACCTTTCTTTGTATAATTTCATTATCATATTTTTGGTCAAATTGTACGTACTCGGGCAACTCCAGGGAATTTAGATACTGATTATAAGGATACATTCTTCATGTGTTAGTTTCTTGTGATTATTGGAACATCCAGCCAGCCCAGGAGACATTCTTGTCATTTTGGTTTATTCAAATGTAAAGAGACTAATAATGTTTGATACTTTGAGCTTTTTTCATGCCAATATCTTCATCAGAATGAGAGAACTTGATTTTTCCTACTTTCTGTTTATAAATCCAGATATTACTCTGTTCAGTCGAAGCTTTGATAATATCTCAAGACTCGATTGAAGCTTCTTTCTTTTTGCAAAGATTGCATCAACGAATTTTTGTGGATATAATATGTTTTTTTTCAGAAGGGATATAGTATGTTTTTTGGTTGAATGAAGATGGAGATATCATGTGCCATGGTTAACTGGAACTCCTAGTTGTTTTTTGAAGAGAACTCCTAACTTCTTGAAATTTATAGCCACTGGGTTTTACTTTGCTGTGCACATGTGCAATTAAACAGTGTGGTCAGAGCATGTTGCACATTTGCTTCTACCTATTTGTTCATGTTGAAGTTGGAACCTTGCATTGCTTGAAGTTTTACTAATCTTGAACTCGCTTTTTGCTTCTTGCCAGTGCCATATATACATGAAAGTATACAACTCATTTATTTATTTCTGAACTAGCATCTTAATTAAATGTGAACCATATTTAGGATCTTGTCATCAATACCAAGGACATGGAACACTTGCAAGTTCTATGATATCATCTTACTACTAATTGTCTGATTTATATTTGTTGTGTGTTTTGGCACTTCTGAATATAATTTTATTGTTGTTGCATATTGGTTTTAGATATTTTCTGAACACACCTTTTAAGAAATCCTCATAATTCTGTATACTTAATTGCATGGTTGAGATTAACTATATTGATTTCATGATGTAGATAAGAGTTCCTATGGTTTTCAGTTTTCTTCGTAATCAAAGTGGCCTATCTGTTTCAGGACAAGGACTTGTTTCAACATTCACAACACAAGATGTTGGGTGACCACAGCAGATCCTAGAGTATAGCAAGCTTCTAAAATATTTTATAACTGTTGCATTGCAATCCTAGAAATACGTGGATATGGTACATCATGCTAAACAACAACACAGTAATACCCATAACTTCATCAAATATATGGTACACATGATATGTACTAAGAAAATTTTAAATATGAACTGAATGGGGAAGTTCAGTTCAATTTCAGAGCCTAAATTTGATTTGTGTTCTGAACTGTCACAAGCATATTAGTGATACAGTCTTGCAGCTCCTTCTAGAGTCTCATATAGAGTAAAATAAAAATAGAAATATTCAACCAAAAAGAATAGAAATAAATATTCTGCTTTAGTTCTCAATGGTAAAGTATCCATATTTTATGGGTACAAAACCAATATTTTATCATAAATATCAACGCATTACTAGTTTTTAAAATCTCGATAGTAAAAATAAGGGCATATAACTCGCACCTAATGCTAGCAAAACTACTAGTAAAAGCTACCTCATTGTGCCATAAAGAGAAGGCTTCATCATCGTCCTCAAAAACACTAATCCACAGTCTCTCAGGGGGTAACTTAAACCTACAAAAGGCAAGAGTTCAAGTCATACTACACAATCAAATGATCTTGATCCAGAATAGGAATATAAATCTTATAAGCAGTTAAAGATAAAATTATAATGAAATGATAAATGGATAAAAAGAACACCCACATAAACTAAGAGAGGTAATAGAACTTCACAAATGTGACATTATATTTGGTGTCAAGAACTTGTATTATTTGAAATAACTGCAAGAAAACGACTAACTTCTCCAAAAGTTCAATTTCATAACAAAAGATTTTTATTTGATATCATTAATCATTCATTGTTTGACTACGGATCATGAAGATGTTTAATTTTCTACATGAAACACATCAAAAAAAAATCTGAAAACTACACACTCATCCCATTTCAATGATGTTTGTTTATGTGTATCTCCTCAGTTTTCCAGCAATGTTTAACCAGTGTAAGTTGTTTTATCCTTGAAATAGAAGAAAGGTATATTTTTAACATCCATTGGTAATCAAAAGAACCCTAAGTTAAAGCTGGCTATACTTTTCAAAGTTGTCCTTGAGCTAGATGAAACCCCTGTTAAATTGTTTATATTTCCTTCATAGTATTTTTATCTAAAAATTCTTATGCAACTTTGTTGGCATATTTCACCAGTACTAAACTAGTAACAAAAACCAAACGACAATAGAATTGTAGGCCTCATTCTCTCAGTTTATGTAAAAATGTTAAAAAAAGAACATAATGAAAGGATATAAATACAAATGAGGGTACTCCAAATGGTGGAACTGAAGTACTGTTTCCTTTTTTAATTGGAATCTTGAGGGTATTCCAAACAGTAATATTTAATTGATTACTGAGAGACAATTTGGGTTCATGCCAGGAAGATCCACTACAGAGGCGATTTATTTACTAAGGGGGATGATGGAGAAGTATCGAAGTAAGAGAAGAGACTTACATATGGCTTTCATTGACTTAGAGAAGGCGTATGATCGGGTACCAAGGGATGTACTTTGGAAAGCCTTGCAAAAGAAGAGGGTGAATGTTGCCTACATTAAGGTAATACAAGATATGTACGATGGGGCATTGACTAGGGTTAGAACACCCGGAGGTGAGACAAATGAATTTCCTATAGGAATTGGCCTACATCAAGGATCAGCTTTAAGCCCGTATCTATTTAACTTAGTTATCGATGCTATAACCGAGAGTAGCACAGAGGAGGTACCTAAGTGCATGCTATTTGCGGATGATATAGTACTTTTAGCGGATTCAAGAGAAGAGATTAATACAAAATTGGAAATATGGAGAAATACGTTGGAGTCAAAGGGTTTTCGTTTAAGTAGGAATAAAACAGAATATATGCATAGCAATTTCACAAATAAACAACTTAGAGACGATTTGAAAGTTAGGTTAGGGGAGGATATAATTCCTCAAGTGACAAAGTTTAAATATTTAGGATCAATTGTAAGACAAGATGGTGAGATTGATGACGATGTTAATCATAGAATTCAAGCTGGTTGGTGTAAGTGGAGGAAAGCCACTGGAGTTCTTTGTGATAGAAAAGTACCCAATAAAGTTAAAGGAAAATTCTATCGTACTGCTATAAGGCCAGCAGTGTTATATGGTAGTGAATGTTGGGCTATGAAGGGACAACATGAACGTAAAGTGGGGGTAGCCGAAATGAGGATGTTGAGATGGATGTGTGGTCATACAAGATTAGATAAGATTAGGAATGACCATATACGTGAACGAGTCGGAGTGGCTCCTATTAGTGAGAAAATGGTAGAGAATCGTTTAAGATGATTTGGTCATGTTCAGAGAAGACCATTAGATGCGCCAGTAAGAAGAGTAGATCAAATAATCTGGAGTCCGATTAAAAGAGGGAGAGGGAGGCCAAGGCGGACACTTGGCGAACTAATAGAGCAAGATCTATTGGTGAATAATATACCGAAAGGTTTGGTTACTAATAGAGCGGAATGGCGTCGTATGATCCATGTAGCCGACCCCACCTAGTGGGATAAGGCTTTGTTGTTGTTGTTGTTGTACTATTGTAATCTTGGCACTGGCAGCATCTTTTTTTCTTTTTTTTCTTTTTGTTGTGAGGAAGGGACAGGGGGTATTTTTGGTAACATCTAAGGTAAAGCAGATTAAATATCATGTCATATGAGTAGTGTAAATATGAAATTTGTCAATCACTTAAATTTAAAAGATGAAAAGCAAAATCTACGATATTAAATCTACATTCAATTCATAAGGTCACAAAATGATTAACAGCCAATCTAAGAACTAGATACCCCAAATAAAGAAATGCAAACAGGTGAAGCCAGCAATAAAATAGGCATGTTTGTGCATACATATAAGCCCACATTATAACTAGTTCATTAGCAGCCTGAGTATTGAAACCACTATACTGGATATATCAAAATGTAATAGAAAAGCCAAACTATTAAAATGGTGATATATGGTAACAGATGTTATTTTTCTGGCCAAGCAGCATTTTATGCAAATGTCATTCTCCAATATGACAAATTAAATTTACCAATATAGAGTTCATGGCCCTTCTGTAAAAAAGATTATGCATACTCCTTGGTTGTAAGTTCCCAAGCCCACACAATAGCCTCCTTCTTGAAGTAATCACCAAAACTGAAGTTTCCCAGCATTTCAAAAAAAGTATGATGGCGAGTAGTTCTACCAACATTCTCGATGTCATTTGTTCTTATGCAACGCTGAGATGTTGTTGCACATGGTACAGTTCTAGGTTCCTACATAATATCCAACAGCATTCATTTTGTAAGAATGTTGAAAATAAAAGAAGAAATTCCACAAATATGAAATATGTCTAATCATTGATGTCCATAAGTATGATGTAGAAGTGTACAATTAACAAGAATCATCCAATTATTTTTAACGAAAGAACCATCTAATTATATTAACATTCAATTATCATGTCTTCAAGCATTGTTTATATTCTTAACACTAGATTAATATCTTTGATAAACTGCTTCGTTACAAGAAATATTCATTATCCAGCCTCGCTTTCATGCCGATGGGCTACAATCAAGAAAACGTTTAGCTTGACATCAACACAAGGAATCTTCTCCCTTCAAAAAGAACACATGGAATCTTCTAGACCGAAGCACCATTTTATTATATTTTGCATGGATGTGGACATGACGTTATGGTACTTCATTTTCCAGGCAAATGATGCATAATATAAAGACGTTGACAACTCCATCATAGTTGTATCTAGTCCATGTAATTGTTTTAGCAATTATGATCACGTAATTGTTAGGTGAAGTACTTGGTCAAGTCTCATTCTAATCAATATCTTCCACTTTGACCATAACATTTATTGAGAGGAAAAAAAATGACCACCAGGATTTGTGTCATCCAAATATATACATATATATATATATATATATATATATATATATATATCAATAAAGATGGTCAACATGTACAAGTAAACGCTCTCCAAAAGGGAGCAGCAAAAGGATAAGAAGGTATGAGCGTTAACCAAAACCCCACTCACGAAGAAGAAAAGAAATGTGGTGCACAACCGCATCCACCTGACATCTCTCCCCCTGAAAAATGCTTCGGTTAAGATAGAGCGGTCCAGGTACCGGCCAAAAGAATCACCACGGAAAGTCTCCATCGACGCCGCTGTCTGCCCAGAGCCTGGAAAGCCTGCCAAAAAGTCTCTGATGAAGATGGTAAGATGCCCATGGTGCTCACCCGAGACCAAATCTGTCGAGAGACCCCACATCCAAAGAATAGGTGGGCAAAATCCTTCTCTGCGTCCCCAAAGAAAATGCAAGAAGTGTCAGCAAAAGGTGTTCATCTCTCCCTATATGTCCTCGTGAGGATCCTCTCACGCTGCATAAGCCAAGCAATCATGATTCATAATTCTGGTTTTCCTAAACAAATATCTCCCCTTTCATAATTTATAATCACATCGAGAATGTCGAACAATTATTAAATGCCATAACAGATTCATTTAACACCTTACTGTAGATATGAATTTTTGTTCACTTATAATTACTTTACGTAGAATTTCTATGCCCTACTGAACTGAACTTCATTATGTATCTAACATCAAAAAGCTTCGATACAACATTTCAAATTAAGGTTTACGGAAAATAACTTTTGGAGTTTTTGTTATGCTGTGCAGGTATTACTTTTAGAAAAATTCTATACATTGCCTGGACAATGAGCTTCTATGGTTAGGATCTTACACCACAAGCACCAATTGGTCCCTTAGTATATATGTGGTTAAGCATCCACCTTGAAATCGTCCGAGCCTCCCACACCTAGTCCTGGTTACAGGAGCGTCGTCTTTTTGGAGAGGTGTGTCATGGATCCTCCAATTGGTGCAACCTCTCCCTCATCCCTCTGTCATCTCTGGACATCATGAATGAACACAATGGGACACACTCACAAACGCATTCCCTACACTCGTGATACTATCCACCAACCCAGATGCATCAGTTTTGGACTTTTGACATTTTTTGGTGGATCAGTAGAGGGAGGGATCCAAGTCTGCTCAATTTAGATCCGCAATAGGATCTCATGATATTGCCCGGACAATTCCGGAGCAGATGGATGGGCTTGTCTCACTGGATATTTCTCAGAAGGAGGGGTAAATCCGAGCCTACTTCCAGCGAGCACGTACACTTAGGTCAAACTGTTGAACCATATGGAGATCTCATATACCCCCAGAGCATTTTTTTGCTACGCCATTGAGACACGGTAGGATCCTTGGTAGGGTGGCGAGATGGGCACCTAGTTCCAACACATCAGGTGCACCATGTTGGAATGGCAGAGGACATTACCCAAACTTCTCTGTCAGTGTCCCGTAACTACAGAGGTGTGGTGATGGATGCAATGGTCTGGTGTCGCTCCTCCAGCATTCAATGTTCCTTGGGATTTTGGTGCATGCCTTTGTTGTGCAAGATGATCATGAGTGGAGTCAGTTGTTGCTATTGTCATTGTCATACAATGCAACTAAAGTATTTTTGGACTATACAGATGTTATATAAAGATATTGTACATCACATCTCTATTTTGTCCAAAGCACGGGGAATTTTGTGACACCCACATCGTTTATGACTTTTCTGCTCTTGTTTTGGCTGTCTCTCATGCACACTTGTAGATTTCACAGTTCTACTACTTTAATACTAAGCGGATGCCTATCCTAGCTATCCTTTCACTCATCAAATAAAAAACAAATGCATTTAGCTGAAGACGGAACAACCTCTAACCACATTCCTTGGCTTCTTTTAGCTATTTTTATTTGATAAACAAAATTAGGCTACATCATTATTTAGTGAGGATAAAGTACGATGAGCTGCCTCTGACCTTTCTTTCTTCTCCTTTTCTATTTTGTGTAAGGGTGAAGATAAACAATATTACTACATATACAAGTGAATAAGAGTGCACGCATTCTTTCAGAAGGATATACCTTTCCAAGGAAAATAGGCTTAAATTGAAGCATCCCAGCAATTGTAAGCAATACTGTAGGGTCATCCGGCACAAGTGAAGCACTTGGGAGCATCTTGTGTCCTCGTGAAGCATAGAAACTAAGGAACCGTTGTCGAATAGCATCCCCACTGTTGTGATGATCTTCATGCGTCTTTTTTTCAATTTCTTGTGTCGCAGGTTCAACTGAAGCTGAAGTCATGAGTAAATAAGTCATACTTGGTGCGAGCCTCAAAGCCATAGTTCCCTCTTTAAGATAGGGACAACAAACACTGATTGAAAAGTATAGAAAGAATACGGATATCAGACCTGAGATGCTTCTTGGTATCTTCTGTCTCCCTTGTGACGGTAAGTTGCGTGTATAAAAGGAAGAAACTTGAACAAATGTTCGCTGCAAAATGCACACATATCCATTGCCGCTGTAACCTAAAATCAGAAGGCGTCCTCTAAATTCATCAATGCAATTAAAAGATCAACTTAATAAGGTAATCAGGAACAAAGAAACAACACCAACTAGTGGTTATAAAATAATATGGTGTTGCACAAAGATTTTCAGCAAATTGCTGCAACTTCTGCTTCTGGTTTTCGTTCCCGAGTATTTATGCTAAACAACTCCTTCTAAAAAAAATGCTAAACAACTCCAGTAATAAGCTCCAAACAGAATTAAATTTAGAAGTCTTGTCACCCCAACACAATCCTAACCAAGAATTTAGTTCGAAAACTTCGCCCGTAAGGGTAATCATGTTGCCACGTCCAGCGAGTGATTTCAGGGTCACCACTGTTACAACAGGAACGGTGTACAACGAAGGCGAATGGGAATTTTACCGGGAAAGGGGTGCGCACGGCACCGAAGGGATACGCTGGAGCGGTCGCGGCGGCGCCGGAACAACGAGGGGCGGGGAGGGAGGGCGCTGGGGGCGTCGGCTAACTTGAGTCCCTCCATTACTGCTGCTGCTGCTGCTGCTGCTGCTGCTGCTGCGGCAGACGGCAGTAAGCTTTTGGTGGCAAGCGCAGGCGTTGTGTAATGATTTCTTATCTTGAAACGTTGCCTTTAACTTGGGAGCGTGTGGACCGGATTGAGGGAGAAATCGACGCCACTGGTTCACAACTCAACCTGACTGAGCCAAACGTTTGATTGATCCGGTCTGGTCCGACACAATTTTGCTATGATAGCTCAAATGATAGCAAGGTTAAGGGCCAAGCAAGTACTTGACAAGTGGTAATAATCTAAAGCATTTTTATTGAGAAATAAATCAATACTGCTCTATATTCTATTTCGAATTGATCGGGCCTAATAACCTCGAACGGAAGTAAAAAAAAAACCTAATTTTTACCTTCTTTGAAGTTTTTTAAAAAAAAAATTTGCACTTGAAACTTTGTCATTTTTTTTTATTATCCTACCATAATAACATATTTTAATGACATTGTAAGAGATGCAATTTTAAAACTTTTGAAAATAACAAAATGATTGAGAATAATTTAAATTGAAACTAGGAGGGAAAATGTGGAGGAGAATTGTAAAAATAGGAGGAAAAAAAAACTGTCACCGGTAAAATTTAAATTGAATCCTCTTGATTTGGAGACAAATACTATAAACTATTAGCATAGTTCGATTTTCTGTATTATTCTATTTATTATATCATATCTGATATATGCATACGTACATAACATATGGATGTTAGGAAAGAGATTTTGATTATTGAAATAGGAATAATTAATTTGATCAATTTGTTATTCACATAATTATTTCTTTCCTTGACATTTAAACACTAACATGAATAAAAGAGAATGTAAATAAAATAACGAAACAAATATCACTTTTCACTACTGAAACTTGTGTGTTCTGATATTTTATAGGAATAGCGTTTTCATAATTGCAATCGGTGTGTGTTACAAATTGTCACATGAAGAGACAACATGATCAAGCGTAAATAATTTATGATTTATTTGGTATTTTCAAAATTAATTAAACAGGGATTGCATTCTTAAGAGTTGTATTTTTCTAAATTTTGTATACTTACTTGTAGGTTAAGTTTCTTTTTCTCTACCATAAATTATGATATCTAGGAGTTATAAATACTAGTACTTATCATTATTTTAGACATAATTGAATTTGAATTTTGGTTTAATTGCTTTGCCATGTGGAATTTCCTACAACCTATTTTTTATGAACTTTTAATTACAAGGTAATCTTGTGAGGTTGATTGTGATGCCTCAAAACGCATCTCGTCATATGACAGAACAAGCCTCGGAAAACTCTATGGGTCATACATACGTTGACATCATATTATATTAATAAAAAAGAAGACTCAACTAAAAATGAAATATAAATGAAAGAGCAATCATCAATGTGAAAACTAAAAGAAAAATATTATGTCTCGAGTGACTCATCTAATACACCATTCTAATAATAAGAAGATAAACGACTCATGACACCCCATGTGCTCACAAGCTTGATTGATCATCGGTCATCTTCATCATTGAGATCTACACTTACACATATGAACATGCAAGGTAAATAACCCTCCATATGAGTTTTGCAACTTAGTATGTAAGTTACGTAAAAAAACATCATAAAGATCATTATAATAGTCAGGAAGATAAATCATGGGAATATATCATCGACATCATAATATCATATAAGGAGTAAAGACATTATCATAAGAGATTCATAAATCAAGATAACTTCTTTAGACTATAGGAACACATATCCTAGTAAATCATCATAAAATGACGAGTGCATATTATCATCGTTATAGGAGCAGAGTAGATAATCATGGTGTGAATATCTTAATGCATATCCATATAAGATCATAAGGAATCAACATAAGAGTGACAAAAGCCAATCGAAGAATGTTTCATTATAAATATACTTTCATCTTCTCAATCATCATCTTCATCTTTATAAATTGATCTTTTATAATGGGTATGTTGTAACCCGTGGGGAGCATGTTTCAACTCCAGTAAACATAAGAAGAGTAAATTCACTCCTAATCATTAATTTTCAACTCATAATTGATCGTAGTTAGTCTATAACCAGTTCATAACTAGTCGTCTCCATCTCATTACCACAAGAACTCTCCATTTAATTTTTTTATCTTTTATCTTGCAATTTTAAATTTATCTTATTAGGTCATAAATGATCATGATCATATCATCGTAAGAAGGATAAAAGGATAACGAGATCATGAAAATCAAAGATCCTAATGGAAACATAAACATCATGATTGTATGGACTTAGTATGGCTACAAGATAAGTCTATACAGAGAAATCAGAGGTGCATAAATGTAACAAACATCATCATAACATATATCATTATTAAAGACATATATAGGTTTGAATCATCCTCTTCGGGTCGAAATTCGAACTAAGTCTGAGATCCAACACCTTGCTAAAAATTATAAGAAATCCAGGCAGAGTTAGGATCATACTTGAGTCGGGTTAATGCACCTCAGTACGAAAAAATCACGACATGGACTTCGTCATGTGGAACCCGGGCCAGGTAATCATCAACCCGAGCTGGGTTCATCTTGGGCCAGTGGCAAACCTGAACTGAGTTACAAAGAACTCGATTCAAGCAGGGGGTCATCTCAGGGCGGATTCTAGGATTTGAAAAACTACACAAAAATGTGTTTGCTTTTCGGTCATCCTTTTGGTGATAGTCGATCATATACATCATTATATCAAGCTTAATTGCGACTAAGGGTAGTTCAAAATCATTAATGACATGTTTCAAGTCCATAATGATGAATCGACGAATTTATCCCAAGTACATATTTGTGAAGTTCACGTTCTTTCTCTTTCTCTTCCTCTTCTCATTCCTCTGCTCGATCTCCTATGTACCCATTCGTGATACTCATCCTCCGAATTGTCTCCTATAAGTGGGATGTGGGCAAGTTCGTGTGGAGAGAGGACACTAAAAATTAGGGCCGATTGAAAATTTTGGTTTGATATGATATTTATAAGAGATAAGAGATATAATTTTTATTGAAGTTAAATTTGCTTCCTTCTCATCTCCATGTTTGTTTTAATCATTTTCATCATCTTCTTTTCCTTTTTTTTTGTATTCGGTTTCAACTTTTCTTATATATATATATATATATATATATATATATATATATTTATATATATATATATATGTTACATTGCTTGAAATTCGTATTGATCTCATCTTTCTTTATTGTCATATATTGTTCTTATCACTCAACACATCATTCTTGACTATAGTATCACAAAGTTTAACACATTTTTTTAGATGTTGATGGAATAGTTAATCGTAAAGTGACTCATAAAAAAATTTAAAGCGGTTTGATGTTATTAAGATGAAGTATATGTCTATTCATGTGTTATTATTTTTGTCTTTCAAACAAAACACTTAGATGAAAAGAAAAAAAACCTTCTTTGAACAATAAAGTTAAATTTTGATGGCGTGTCGAAAAAAAATTCTCCATACTTTATATAAACATCATAATTATTAGATAAGATCACACACACAAACCGGCAACACCTTTCTTCTTACTTTTGTTTTTACGTTTTACACTTCATGCAGTGAACATACTTCTTAATTTATTTTTATTTTTATTTTTTGGTAACAAGAGGTCTTAATAAATTCGCTCTCATTTGAACGTCACGTGATAATGAGTTGGTGTAGTGTTCAGACAGTTATCACAGTTCAGTACACATTTCCGATCCAACTATTGGGCCTTCATTGTCGGATGGGCGGATTGGCTTTTTTTTAAAGAAAATAAGTTAACTATCTATTGATGCAAATGCTTGAGGGGTCCTCATACAATATTTGGACCAATCCTGGGGAGAAAACTCCCAAAAAAGGTCGCTATTGCTAGAGCGACTCATATTTGCCAAAAAATCAACACTACGATTGCCTTCACGGTAAAAAGGAGAGACCTGCTGCAACAAGATTCTGATGTCAGTAATTACATTTGCTATAATCCAAGGAGGTTTGTCATTAGTGTTGATGATCTTCATGAGAGCTTCAGAATTAGTGTGGATTTGAATGTGCATGAGGTTTCTTTGATTGCAAGCCTTGAGCCCCTGGAGAACAGCCCATGCCTCTGGCTCGAGAATCAAAACTACATGGCTTCTATGCAAAAATCATTCTAGAGTCAGTATTGCGAAAAATAAATCCAATACCACCTACCTCATTAGGTCCAATAAAGGACTCATTTTTGTTCAGTTTGAACCAATCGTGGGGAGGTGGATCCCATCGGACTCGCATGGGTCTTGGGGGCTAAGTGCCTTCGGAAGGTGGAACTTGGTGAACTCCTCATAATAAGCAAACTCCTACCAAACCACACCGATGGTTCCATGTCTTGCTCGAAAGTGTGCATCGCTCCGCATCCCCAGACCCCCAAAAACAAAAGGCAAACAAAGATAGAAATTGCATATGGCTCCACTGATCCAGGCATGCACCCTCGTGCACCCAGCTGCCAGAGTACCAAGAGGCAAAATGTCAAAAGGTAATGTTGAAGTGTTGTTGCAAAGTTGCCCAAATAGGATATGTAGTGGAACATTGAAAGAAAAGATGGACGTTTGATTCGACTGCCATACTACAAAGTTTGCGGGTCGGATCAATGAAGTTATTGAATCTCAAAATCATATCTAAGGTGGGGAGGCGCTGGTTCAGTAGTTTCCATAAAAATATATGAATCTTTAGAGGAATCTTGATCTGTCATACTTTCTTTCAAGGCTGCCCTCCAATCAAGCATAGCGGTAAAAGATGTTGCTACATAAAGCGAAACACCGATTTGGCATGAGTAAGCTCATGCAGATAAGAATCCTATATCCATCGGTCATCATCGGCATGGACAGAAGTGTGAATTCGAACAATATTCGTCACAAGATGCGGTCCGAAACATTCATTTAAAAGTTGGGGATTCCAATTGCCCTTAATAATCAGGCGGTCCACAATTTTGTTATGCAAGGGAAGGTAGGCTTCCAAAGTAGTGGAGTTATGAAAACCCAAGGATATGAGAGTATAGTTGTTACCTTCTCACGACCTATTAGTTTTCTAAACCCCATCTTAAGCGCATCCTAATTGATCAAATGGGTATAAGATTTCCCAAAAATAACCCCTATGCAGTCTTTCCAGATTCTCAAGCGGACATGCCGACACAACTGGTTCATGTCTCGCCTATGAGTTTTCATCAAAATTCATTTTCTTTTTCTTAAATTTCATCTGATATCTTTTCTTTTTATAGAAACTAAAATTACTCAGATCCAATCATTCCTTCATGAATGCACCCACTACTACCCTGTCAGTGTCAGTGCAAGCAGCTGGCGTCAGAGACTCGTTATATCTTACTCACCCCCTGCTCTCCTACTTGCCGGTCTTATTCAACTCCTTCCCTTCCTTCACCTTCACCTTCACCTTCACCATCACCCCCACTCCAAACTCGTTGGAGGAGCACCGCCGTCATCTTATCCACCACCAAAATCTGCAACAGCAAGGCAAGGCAAGGCAAGGCAAGGCATACAAAAAGGTATGTCAACGCCGCTGGCCCCTTCTCCAACACCTTGCTAAGTCCTACTAGTTCTAACTTTACTAGCTAGATAGTTTATATGCATAAACCTGTATAATGGGTGAATAAGATATATATATGTATATATGTATATATATATATATATATACATATGACAGGATCTGATATGAGAGGAGGGAGGGAGGAACGAGAAATGGTGGGACCATCACGGCCGGTCATCGTTCTTTTTGGATCTTCGGTCGTCCAGTTCAGCTTCAGCAACGGAGGATGGGGCGCCACCCTCGCCGACATCTACGCTCGGAAGGTGAATCAATATTTCCCCTGTTTTGTTTTTTGTTCGTCAGATGCTTGGAATCGATATATACTTTGGAGGCAATGATTAATGAACATTTGATGTCCCCAGCTAATGAGGTGAAGATTTAACTCAAAAGAAAATTGCTGTAATTCAATTAAGAGTTCTAAATCATGATGGCAATGAGATTTTTATCTGTATTATACTTGAAACATCTGACTAATTTGAAGTCTCTCCTCAAGCTATATTTATTTTCATTTTCTTGAAAATATACCGAATGCTTATGTTTTCATCATTGTTACTGTCTTCTGGTCTTCCGAAGGCTGATATTGTACTTCGAGGGTATAGTGGTTGGAACACAAGGCGTGCTCTACAGGTTCTTGACAAAGTTTTCCCAAAGGTATATATATTTGCTAGTTGATTATCATGAATTCAAATGATCCATGATGCTAAAAGAATTAATGACATGTTAATAATGTCTTGAATCCTACCCAATTGAAATCCGTCGGACCCAAGACATTCCGAAGTAAAAGGCATTCTCACACTATGGATTTCACTGTACGGTTAGTTAGCCTAAGGAGGTTTAGGAGGGGATCTAAGAGGATCCCGTGCGGGGGTGCAAGGGGCTGGAGCCCCCTAGGCGAAAATTTTATGAGATATTCTGAATGTGTTTTTGAATTGATATATTTTCTTATCACGAGATATGTATCATATTTTTTAGGAATTAGTTTAAAATCTCAGTCGGTCTGTAATTTCTATCGTCTGTAAAAGATAATGTTTATATAAACTCTTTAGGGATCCAAATTAGTTTCTTCCATCTAATAAAATTCTGCGTCACCTTAAATTTCTCGATTTTTGCATAATTTTTTTCATGCAAAAATCCTAACATGACAACTACTTGACAAAGTTTTTTTTTATTTTTTAGTTCAATGTGCTTGTAGAAATAGATTAGGTTATGTTTCTTCACTCGGTGGGTTGATTTTTCGTGTCTCGTAGTTTATGTCATAGTCCATGTTGTACAAGTACAATGGACAGGATGCATTACATTACTGGATGGATGATGAGCAAGTACTTTCACTGTACCACATCATCCCTCCCATGGCCTGTGATGATTCATGTGGCTCCTCATTAACATCTTCTTACCGTGTGTTAGGATGCGGCTGTGCAGCCATCTCTGGTGATCGTTTACTTTGGAGGTAACGACTCAATAAGACGACATCCTTCAGGCCTCGGTGCCCATGTGCCCCTTCCAGAATATGTGGAGAACATGAGAAAAATAGCAACTCATCTCAAGGTAACCCATACAACTATGAACTATCTATCGATTTATCCATCATACCATACACACATATATATAACACACATCAAACATGCATTATGGTGATCACATTGATTAGCTTGTATATTGTGTACTTTTACTATTTACAGAGCCTGTCTACAATGACACGTACCATTTTCCTCAGTTGCCCTCCTGTCAATGAGGAGATGGTCCGAAGAATCATCATGAGGTGCTAAACACTGCAGCAAAATGTAGCAACCAATTTGCTTGTTCATGTTGAAATTGACAAATTCATTAATCAGTGCTGTTTCATTCATCGTTTTTGCCCTTTGCTTGGGAAAGGCAAATTAATAATGAAAATATCTATCAATTTCAGAAATGCACAAACAGAGCTGATACGTTCAAATGAGGCTTCTCGCAAGTATTCTGAAGCTTGTGTGAAGCTATGCGAGGAGTTGGACGTCAAGGTCGTCGACCTCTGGACTGCAATGCAGAAACGGGTGGACTGGCAAACTGCTTGCTTTACGTATGCCATTCTTGAGTGCCTGTGTCAACATATATTACTTCCCAATCATAAAAAAATATATCATGACTGATTCTATGAGTTGATTCTTGATCAATTATGACATTGATCTTATATATATATATATATATATATATATATATATATATATTCCGGATAGAGGGATGGTGTCCACTTATCCTGTGAAGGAAGCAACATTGTTGTGGAGGAGGTTCTCAAGGTCATTAAAGAGGCTGAATGGCAGCCATCTTTGTACTGGAAGTCGTTGCAGACAGAGTTCTCCGATGATTCGCCTTACGATCTTGTGGCTGCCGACGGAGTGTCGACTTACAACCCTTGCGACTATACTCTTTACACGGAAAATCAATGGGACTAGAACTACATGTGAACGTTCTGAAATGCCAAGGACTGCAGATATGTGTTTTCAACATGTCCAATAATCCGGTCATGCTTGATTTTTTTTTCAAAATTATTTTTCTTTTAGACTTATGGGCCAGATTATTGAAGACTATCACGTTTCATAATTAAGATTAATAAGCATGTCACCAGTGTTCAATGAATGAGCATGATATTGAGGTGCAGGTATCTAATGCTCTAGCCATAATCAATTATCATTTTGAAAGAGTTGTGAGCTTGTTGTACAATGTAGGAGATTGTTAAATTGAATCTGATGAATGGGTTTTGTTCTTTGAATTATAATAATAACTTGGATTTGAATTTTGAAAAAAAAAAGAGCGAGCAATTCTTTTGCCCTTGCATAACAAATCCATTGATGTAGTGAAGAAATATAATGTGTTTGAAGCAATTCAATAACTTTGGCTTTAGTTACTTCTTAAATTTGACTGTCTAGTTCTGATTTAGTGTTTGAAGAAATATAATGATGAATTGAAAAATTAAGTTGACAAATAGATGTTTGGACGAATGTGAGAACTTGTTAGATTATAATATTTAACATAATTTAACAAATAGATTTGCTCCTTTTTTTACACCATCAAATTGTATATTGTTACAGAAAGCCAAGAAAGACTTGAAACAATAACAAAAAGAACCAAACCTAACAAACCAAGAATCCAAAAATTCAGGACATTTATATGAAATGATTGAATCAATAAACAAAACTTTCCTCAAGAAAAAGAACAGCATTATTTTCGTGTCATCGAAGAAAAATCAGCTCAATTGGTGTCAGTTCTCCTGCAAGGTCTCACTTGTGGCCCTTGATTTCTTCGATTATGCCTCCTGCAAGTGTATCCACATCATAGTTCTTGCCGTAGAACTTGACAAACTCCATTTTGGGGTTCATTAGGTACCTGAAGTTTCATTAAAATTAGTAAGAAATGGTCGACACAGCAGCATGAGTTCTGGAATATCATCACAATTAGGTGGCCTGAAGAACAGTTAAAAGTTTCAGGATGATCATATGTATAACAATTGAGAACAATTGCAGTTTTAACTGGATAGTGTTCAAGTGAATATTTCTTTTTTTCTATTTGAAGAAATCATCCAACAACTTTTATACAAATATGAAAAACATAAAAAAATGGAAAAAAGCTCGAAACACAGGGTTTTGTGATTAGTGATGCATATCTAACTAAAAGTTAGTAATAGGTTTTGTAGTTTGCCATTGCCATGCACAGTAGTTGTATGTGCCATTGGCATGAAGCCATGAATAATGTGCCTCTGATGAAAATAACAGCAAGAATGTACTTGAAAAGTCTAAATGTATGAGACACAATAGCAGGAGAGATACATACATAACAATAGAGTGGTCAACAAGGTAATCAGAATCCTCCTCCTCAGTCTTCATATAATACACTCGGTAGGCACGTGCAACTTGCCTGACTTCTTCAGGAGTACCAGTCAAGCCTATCAAATCTGGGTGAAATTCTGAATGTACCATACGTGGTATCAAAATAATCCACAAAACATAGTCAGTATCGTAATGGATCCACATATTCGTAAAATACGAGATTAAAGACATGACTTAAACCATCATGATTTTAAATATATAAACAGTCAGCTAATATAAAAGTGATGCCAACATGACAAGTTTTAATGTCATCGACATTGACTGGGAACAAAATCTCAGGGTAGATAGGATATATAAAAGCAACTTGGATTAGTCTATTAGGAGAATAAAGTATGAGTTAAATCATCATTTTAAATATATACACAGTTAACTAATACGAAAGTTAGTACCAACATCGATTGTTGAACAAATCTAGGGACAGATAGGACATAGCAAAGCACCTTGGACGTAGTCAGATACTTGCTCAACAGTGTCTCTTTCAGGATCAACAGAAATAAAGACGGGCACAATTTCTGTTCCAGCAATTGTTTCTGCAGAAAAGAACAATACAAACTCGTCCAAATAAGATGCAAGAAAGAATTCACTTCTAATTATAACATATTTGTTCGAGCTATAAAGATAGACATGCAAAAACAATAATTAATTGTTTGATCTAATTTGCAGGTTGAACCTCGGAATCGCGAGGTTTCAAGATCAAACCTCTAGTCGCCACTACTGGAGATAGACATACAAAATTTGGGCTTGAAACAGTAGAATATTGGACTATAACATAAAGAAAGGTACACTATGTGACCAGTACCAAACAAATATTACATAATAATAAATGAAATCACACTACCGAATAAATAAATAAATGAAATCAGGATGCAAACAGAAAATTGAAGACAGATAATCAACTCAGGATATCTATATTCTCTAATGCAGCAGTACAACAAAGATAATTATGATTGTAAGTTAAAAGCACCATATGTAGCAATCCAAGGCCCCATTCATTCAGAGAATGCAAAAAAAATACAAAATATCATGTTACTTGAATCTTAACTTGAATGAAATTGGCATAATTAGCATAATAAATAAACATGTTCTCATAGAAATAGCACAAAAGGTATATGAACAAAAAGACATCATGATGGTCCACTTGTCCATAAAGTCCTTTTCTGTAAGCATCTTACTTATTTTATCAATTGCCGCAGCCATCTTTTGGAGTTCATCAGGACAAATATCTGGACAGTGTGTGAACCCAAAATATATCAGTGTCCACTTGCCCATAAAGTCCTTCTCTGTAACAGCGTTTCCAAGATGGTTAACAAGTTTAAATGGCCCACCAATAGCAGCTGTTCCAACAGATGGTCCCTGCTTAACTGAACTCGATGCACTTTTTAGTCCTGCAACCAAAATATTCAAGTGAAATGAAGAAACACGAGTCTATATAGTACATATTACCATTATCCAGTGTGCCTTAGTGCATGTCTTATGACTTTATTCTCAAACTTCATCGAGAATATAGATTGTAGATGTGAATTGACACATGACTATGGTGATCACACGACTTCAAAGATACTAAATTGGCTCCAAAAACCTTTTTAGGATAGGTTTGATTTTCAGTAACCTCCATCTTCCATGTACTAAAAAATGACTTCGTGTATTTGACTATTCACTAATAAGCATAATACTATATAATTTCCAACATAGACAATAGAATATTGTCAGAAATTTTCACTAGACTCAATTGGGGCATCTCATGATATATAATTTCTATAATGAAAAGCTCTCTAGTCTCTGGTAGGGGCTTGCTTTAAAAAATGTCTTTGACATATGCCACTTCATCAATATTGCAAATAGTTGTCCTATAGATGCAAGATTCCTTCTTTCTTATCAAAGATGGGTTATTTCCTCTAACCACCCCTAAACTATCGCGAATTTTCACATCTAACCCCAAACTACGAACTTTATTTTTTGGGTACCTAAACTATCGCGATTTTTCCAATTTGATCCTTCCGTCCAATTCCGTCAACTTCTCCGTTATTTTTTATTTTTCGCATTTGTAAAAAGTCCATTATACCCCTGTTCTGAATTGAATTCCATTTTTACATAATAATATAAAAACCCCGCCCCTTTCTCTTTCCCGGCGCCGCCGCCGACGCAAGGGGCGGCGATCCCCCCGCCCCTCTCTTTCCCGGCGCCAGGAAAGAGAGGGGGGGCGACCCCCCACACCCCTCCTCCACGTGGGTGTTTTTCTTTTTTTTTAAATTATTTTTATATTATTTATGTAAAAATGGAATTCAATTCAGAACAGGGGTATAATGGACTTTTCACAAATGCAAAAAATAAAAATTAACAGAGAAGTCGACGGAATTGGACGGAAGGATCAAATTGGAAAAATCGCGATAGTTTAGATATCCAAAAAACGAAGTTCGTAGTTTGGGGTTAGATGTGGAAATTCGCGATAGTTTAAGGGTGGTTAGAAGAAATAACCCATAAAAGATTAAACAAAGAATTCACGTTTGGGACATAATCTCATCAACATAAAATTGCAGTGCAGGATTACTATCTCATATACAGCTGGTGGTATGGATGGCACCATTGTCCTAAAAGTATAAGTGGTCGTTAAAACAATGTCGAGTGAAATACTTGAGAAATCCAGTGCAAAACGTCCAAGATCAAAATATAAAAAAAGGGAATGGCCAAAGACAGGATACAAAATTCAGGTTTCCACTGGTCCCCACTCCCGTGATGTCATCATAGAGATATTCTCCAAAGACAAGATACAAACTGCTTGAGTTTATGACTGATCATTTCCATTTCATATTTTTCTTCTAGGTTTTTAAATTGACTTCCCTCTCCATGTGTATTCTTCCTAGTTTCTAAATTGACTTCTCTCTCCAGTTTCAAGGGTGATGATACCATTATCAATATGACAGTGACAGTCTTGGGAACTGCCACTGGTACAATAGCCAATTTCCTACATTTATAGAGCACAGGAACTGCACTGTTACAAAATCCGTTGAATTTCTTAAAAAACAAAATAATAGGATAATAACAATACTATAAATAAACTACATCAAGAAGTTAAAATTAAATGTAAATATTACATAAAAAGTAAAATATGAAAAAACATAATTAACAAATATATTAATACTGACATATAACTGAAATCAAAATTAAAATAATTAAATGCAAACATAATATAATAAAAGATAAGATGAGGTAACCAAAACAGAAATAATAAAGACAAAAATAAAAAAATCAAATGACATGAACTTTAAAAGTAAGAAATAAAAGAATTATATAAAGAATACAAACTATAATAAAAAATATGATTTTATGACTAATATAATCAAATACTAATACTTATTTTTATTCAATCATTTACATCATTTCACTCACAAACTCAAATCAAACAACGCAATTCACTTTTTGATATTTCCTTTACATCTGCAACCAAATTATGTAAAAGTAACTACCACAAACAAAAAAACATCTCAGAATTTTCACTTATATCTACATTCTGGATTTTATTTTACATAGATAAAAAAAAAGAAAACAAAACCAAATGGGACATCCAGAATATTCAAAAAATAAAATAATAGTATTATTTTAATCTGAAAATTAAAGGATAAAAGCGAGATAATATAAGAGTATGAAAGGAAATAAAATAATATAAGAGCCTTTGAAAGACAACACTGAATCAACATACATATTGGAAAGCATCTATCTTTTTTCTTTTTTGAGGAAAGAAAACATCTATATTTGCATGACTAATACTTTTATCATAAGCAAAACACAAGTAAGACTAGTCATATCATCGACTTGTGTATCATGATGCCTTCCCAGATATTGCATGTTGATAATAACACATTACTAGATGAAAGGACCAATCATTTAAAAGGACAAAAGTGCCTCTCATGGTTCGTGAGATAATTGAGTAGTTGTTAATTGGAAAGTCTAGCACATTACACGATGATCCAACCTTATTCTATTCAATTCCAAAGACAAATGTTACATATTCAAGTCACACACTTTTTGTAGCACTCTTTGCTCGGAGCAACCATATATTGGTAACGTTAATAACATTACTCTCCAATAGTCCTTTCATTGTTCTTTGTCATGTCAATTTCGACAAGGTTGTTGATCATACACTCAACTCCCGCCAATTGGAAAATTCACATGATGCTACAGGTTTTCTAAGAGAACATCAGATGTTTTGGTTTCTCTTGTTTATTGTGTTTTTTTCTAAACGAGCTTTTGTTTATTGTGTTATTTTTCAAATGAGAGATTATACATTATTTTTCTTTTATGATAACAAAAAACATTATTATTCTAGAAGTTCAGTTTCTATAGCCAAATAATTCCCCTTATTTTTAAACAATTCCACTATTTTCAACAAAGTTGTGAAATTACATATCAAGTTAAACAAGAAGACAAACACGAAATATTCAAAATAATTCACTGAAAGTGATTACTAACATTGACATTTTGATCAATTAACATTATCAAAGAACAAGCAAAATTGATAAGGTATATATAACTGGATGACAACCACATAACTTGGTAGTCATCCCCCCCCCCCCCCCCCCCACACACACACACACAAAAAAAAGGCAAAATTGACAAGGAAATGAAACTAAAGGGACATAAATTCTAAACATGTTAGCCTTAACTATACTAGATCCGGCTGCATTTGATTGGAATTGAGGGAATGGAATGGCATGAACCAAAATATTTGACTTTACCATTTTTATTCCAAAGTAACTTTTATCAAGTGGCAGTATTTTTATGGTATCTAAGAACTTTTGCTTGCATTTTATCATTTGTTATACATACCAGAATTGATAACATTAGAAATTAAGCAGATGACGAGAAAATTTTATTCAAGATGTTCGGAAACATCAGAAAAATAACAAATATTTCTTGGTTTCAACCCTATGAAATAGAAAGAATAGCTGTGATAACTGGACCTAATAAGATAGCATTTTTAAAATGAATAAGATAGCAATTACAACCCACAAAGTGACAAGTACTTGGGCATGAATATGTAAACCCCCTATTTTCGATGATGTCACGATGAAGTATACATAGTGCAACCATGTTAGTTCCATATGGAATACACATTAACAAAGAAAGGATGACTAACCAAGCTTAGTAGTCATGCTTTCCATTTTCAAAAAGAATAATAGCATACTATCAAAGACTAATTAGTATGCCCCATGAATAAAATACAACAATCATTGCTCTTAATCATAAAATCCTTTCATTTAAAGAACATTCCAAATGCCCCAGAAGCAAGAGGAGACAATAAAAATTGTCAATGCCACAAAGTTTGACAGATCTTATATATTCTCTGGTTGTATTTGGTACAGCATTTTCTCCTGCTTTTTCCCAAAGTATTATGAACTTTCATACCTGGAGTTTGGTAACAGATGTTTTTTGTTGCTTTCTTAATAAACTTCATTTTCTGAATGCTATTTTTAGTAATTTAATGGTGTAGACCTTACTGACAAAAGATAGGCAATGTGCTTTCCAAGAAAGCACAGCTCTCTCTTTCGGTAAAAAAAAAAGAAAAGAACAACAAGCTTCTTTATAAAAAAAAACATCATTGATATTACTTATCATAAATTAGACCCAAAAACTTGCATTTGCAAGTAAATGATGATCATAAATTAGTAGTTAATTATAAGCATAATATCTAATTTGATTGTTTTACAATTTATATAGCACAAAAGGCTATTATCAGATATCATCATTAATAAAAAAACAAAATTACATCAAACATGGTTTAATAAAACATCAAATGAGCTTCTCCTTAGCAACATGCTTCTTTTTCAATACTACATAGATACTCATCACCTTGCATATAAACCCAATTTTGCTTGTTTCATCTTTTCTTAACAATTTCACACTGTTAATCTCATATGCATGTCGCTGTGACAAAACAACAACAACAAAACCTTATCCCACTAGGTGGGGTCGGCTACATGGATCATACGACGTCATTCGTTGATCCATGAATCATATGAAGGTAAAACACTGAAAGATTTTGTTAGAAGGTAAAATGTCATAGGGCCAACATGAATCATATGAAACCTGTTCGTCTGCACCAAACTTGAAAACTAGTTGTAACAAATATTTAAGAAAAAATGTCGAAAAACGTGAAAACCATCAAAAGATTGAAAGAAGGAAGAATATTCTTTTATTGCCAAAATAAAAGAAACCTACTCCTACTCACCGCAGTAGTGTACCTTCAATGTGGCGCTTCTTCTCTTTGTCATAATAGAATACTAGTCCACCTCCAGTAATCATTAGCAAAACAAGGCTCAACCATGATACAGGCTGCAACAACCATACCGAGGATATAGCTTAGACATTGGAATATTCAGAAACTATAATGTGGAATATTCAAGAAACAAGATGGGCAGGTAATTTATACAACAGCCCAAATGATCAAGTTTGGTTACAGATCTAAGATGGCTTAAATAAATAATAATAACGAATTACCCAGCAGTCTCATAAGCATCTAATTTTGCATTCATGTCTGTATCAAAATGATTGTGCATATGTTGAGAATGTTCGCACCTAACATCATTTGGAACATTATAAAACAGTACTAATTCAAATTCATGATAAACTGGCAAGGGTGTACTCTTTATACTTGAAGGAGAAATAAATAGTACATAAGAATTTGTTTTCTAATGAGAGGAGGATATAAGACTTTGTTACCCCTCCTCGGACAGGTTTTTTGGAGGGTTCCGTATGATCTGATGCCCCTGTTCCATCTTTAGTAGAAGTAGCCGCTGCAGATGATATCTTCTCATTTGTAGTCTCTGATGTTGTCAAAGACTTAACTAGATGTTGCATGGGAGTAGTTGCAGCCCTACTCTTATCCAGTAGAGGTACACTCTGTAGGAGAATAATTGAAAAGTATATGCTGATTGCTGATTACTATTGAAAAGCAAAGATATGTACTGCATAGTACGAGAAATTGATACCATAATCGTAATAAGTTTATGAGGAAACAAATTGACGCAAGAGCTTTTTCTTCCTATTAGTTATTTTAGTTTAGAGATTATGTTTTATTCTATTAGTTGTCATGCGTCCTTTTCATTGGTTATGAGGGTCAAGATTTAAAGTAGATTGATCAAGGGTTGAGATTAGTTATTAGTTTTCCTCCTTATAACCCTAGTACTTAAAGCTGCAAACAGAACCTCCAGCCATCCTTATCACTCTTTTATAAACTTAATAAAATTTTGAGGTTTTCTCATAGTTGTTTCACATTTGATCCTTCCAATCTTTTTTTTTTCAATCTTCTAACCTGATTTATGTTGATTTTTGTTGGTTGTCTTCTATTGCTGCATCACAAATGTTGCCCCAGTATGAAGCCATAACAGTTCATCAAGAAGCAAGATGTGAGAAACACAGTTCACCAAACTAGGATCCTCAATCTTCATATTCATAGATACATCAACTTGAGATATATCAGCATCTCAGGAGTATCGTTCCAACAAAAATAATACCATTTCCAATCTTTGGACGTGCACTTTTTCCCTTTGAGGAGTCTTTGGAAATGTACTTATCATTTTCATGATCTGCTGGTTGTGGTAAAAATCATCAATGTGTACGGTGGTTGAACAAATTACTGACCAGGGGATTGGTACGAAAGGAACTTTTCCATGGCAAGCTGCCAAATGCGTCACTATATATATATATGCATAATATTTATTCCTATATCATTATCTATAGATATAATATGGAATCAGACTCAAGAGGAGGTTTTCAAGGGGGACAAAGCTCTTGGCGAGGGAATAATTTTATGTTAAAAATAAGAATGGCCGAAAGAAGATGACAAGAGGTGTGAAAATTGTACTTGCGACGCATTAGAAGATTGAAGTGCATAAATGAAAGAAAAAATAACATTATGTCACTAGATTAGGTCTTTTATTTTTTTCGATTTAGACTCGTCACTGTTCAAGGCTACAAGTGTACAAAACCGATATGGATAAATTCTGATTAAATTAAAAGAGTAACTCATAATCGAATTTGGGACTACTAACACCTAAGGACCTCAAGACATGTGTCAACCATCCTTGATTTATATTAGATCTTTTATTATATGTCGGTTGTAGCTATCTTAGTTTGTTAAAATAACTAAAAAAAGGATGAAAATTCTAGATAAGGAATATTATATATATTATATATATTAAAGAATGTACCAATAAGGTGAAGGCCCTTAGCATCATAACCAAGCAAGCAGAGGCTCGAAAGCCGGAGCAATTGATGTCAAATATTTTTCATAGAGTTTATTAGTAAGTTTAATTTAAAATGCCAATCACAAATTCATCACTGGATGAGTCTAATCTTTTCAACCAAGATTTACTACTAAGTTTGGTAAAAAAAATTCTTTCCATCCTGTGGAGCTTCACATGCTCATTAATCGTTTTTTTTTCTAAAGCAGACTATGAATTCCACTTTGTTTCAGCAAACAAACCTTGCGCAAAACGACTTCATTTCACCACAAAATGTATAAAGAATAAACCAGGACTCCTAACAAAATGAAAGATGCAAATGAAAAACACAATAAAATATTCTCGGAGTCAAATGGAAACTCTTAAACATGGTAGACAATACCTAAATAGAATAAGAAAAAGAATGCAACATGACAATAAAATGGCACATCGACATAATGCACACAAGATATGACTGCAATCAGTCGCACCTGAGCGGACAATCCACGAAGCAGGGAACCTAAAAGCATTCGAGATCCTCCACCAATGCTACCCATTGCCTTGTCGTCCTGAGACGATGGATGATTGGAACACTGTTCAGTGTTTATAAACTAAAATGCATGCAAGTGCAGAAGCAGACTCGAATGTATCTTGCACAAAAGTTAGAGGGGAATGCATAAAAAGGAAAGAAAAAATAAGTATCCTTTTATATTGGAGAGTCAAACCAGGAACCCTAGGAATAATTGAACAACTTTGGATAGTTCATCGAGAAAAAATAAATCAGCCGCAACCGAGAGATTGTTAGGGTGATTCAGTCAGACTTACCGGCGACGCTGCCGCAAATGTGGAGAGCTGTAAGCGCAAGCGGCGGTAAAATGGGGAGAAGCGAGAGGCAGAAGATTGGGAGATGATGGCGGCAGGCAAACACAGATAAGAGTCCGGGCAAATACGGCGGCGAGAGAGGACTACTGAGAAAACTATCAGTTTATCCACAAGGAAGGTCGTCGAAACTGGATGCGGTGTAGCTGCAGCAGGTAGGAGGAGTAGGAGATCGCTCACTTTAGACCCAAAACAAAGGAGGAGGAGGAGGAGATCAGCAGACGAAGGAAAACCGAGGGCTCAGTTTCAGCTATGGCGGTATGCTATATAGTATATGTGAATCGATTTACTATAGAAATTTTCTTTTTATTCACGAGGAGCAACGTAAAAAGGTTTTCTTTTTTTTCAAATTTCCTAAACTAACAAATTATTTTTAAGAAATTACCTTATAAAAATTTCCATGCCCTCTTTTTATCTCTTTTTATTAATCAATATCCACCATTATAAGTGATCAAATAAGACCTCCAACTTTAATCAAGATATTATTTATTTTGAATTTTTTATCCGCACGAATTTAAATATTAAAATTTGAATATTTTAAATTTTAAATATATTATTTTGTAAACATTAAAAATATGTTCATACTAATCAATTAAGTATGAAATGGATCTGTTACAATATTAAATAAAAAGATATGTTCATATGTGTTATAAGTGAAATAGTATTATTAGTGAGTTATTTTATTAATAAAAGGATATTTTTAGATAAAAAGTCGCATCACTCCATAAGTAAAGATATATATTCACATTTGAATAAAAGTGTTCATATTTCAAAAAGTTATATTCACACTTGAATAGATGCATTATTTCATCATTTGATATGTGTCCTTTCATTTGACGCATCCTTTCGTGAAGCATCTTTCAAACCTATAAATAAACGCATCCCTTCATGCATTTTCAAGCAATCGAAAGCCATTGCAATTTGATGAAAAGCAATGAACATGTGATGAGTACTATGTGTACAACATATGAAAATGTATTCAAATCATTGCAAATTATTAGAATAAGAGACTGAGTTCTTCAACAGTTGCTAGTTGGCGAACTCGATGACTTCGTTGTATCCTAAGAGTATTATTGTCATGAGCTCAATAGCAAACTTCGTGTGGGGACAAATAATTCTCTAAATATAACGATTCGTCGTGTCTCGAAGTCTTGATCTTTATTTCTCTCCTTCCATCTACCCACTATTTCCAACATAAAAACGCGTCTTGTACCCATACCTTCATTTTGTCCACGTAATTCTTAAACCTCAAGTCATTGCAATCTTCCCTCCTTTAGAAATTCAACGTCATCGTTGAACGATCCGCATTGGCTCATGATCAATGTTTCTCATATGGTTTAAATGAGTACGTGAGATCAGCTTTGATATCATTCTGTAATACCCCAAGTCTAATTAAGATATTATTCATTTTGAACTTTTGTCTCGGATGAATTTAAAACGTATCTTGATAAATGAAGAGAGTAACTACATATAACTTCATAATGATCTCTGTATTTTGTCCACATGAGATTATTCAATCAAATCATTTTGATCCTTAAACCTTATATAATTACACTATAAATGACTAAAGGGAACCAAACCTTTCCACTAATCCCAACCCCTAACCCGATGAGATCCATCCAATACCAATAAAAAACTTTAAATTAAATAAGATTGTATAATATTATGTTTAATGATGAACATATAAGTAGTTTTCTCATTATTAATTTTGTTAGGATTTCTGCACGAGAGAAATTATGCATCGCGAGAAATTTAAGGTGACGTTGAGTTTTATTAAATAGAAGAAACAAAAGATGATTACAAGACCATATTGCTTTCTCTTTGGACCCCCTAGAGAGTTTATATAGGCACTCCCGTTAACAGATGATAGGAATTACAGACCAACTGGGACTCTATATTAATTCTAAAAATAGGACACATAACTTGTGATAAGAAAATAAATTAATTCTTTAATAATCTAATGATAAGAAAATATACATAATATGTCAGACAGATTTCCTTTTATTTCAGAGTTTGGATCCAGATGAGTTTTCAATTGAAGTATGATTTAAGGCATTATTATCTTCACCTTGAATTGAATCCTCAAATCAAATATCTAACACTCTCTACCGCCGCCAGTCTCTCTTCTAATTCTACACATGCGATAGCATCCTTGTAGTTTGATATGGCGATTTCACATTTTTAACTACTCGAAATGCATATGCAACCATGTCCTCAAAGTCAACACTAGGAGGCCCTACTTGTCTGCGTGCACGTTCAATAGCTAGACTTGTCATTGCTTCTTCTGCTTGCTCCTCAGACTCTGGTTGTTTAGCCTGATGAGTTTCTTCTTCCCCATTCTGAATTGGAGTTAATCTAAACCTACATGTTTATTGACACACTCCTCTAATGAATCAACAATATCTGATTTCTGCTTGATAATAGACATCTCATCAAATGATATATTTTTATTGTGAGTAACATTTTGCTCTAAAGGAGACTAGATTCTGAAGCATTTTACACTTGCACCATATCCCACAAAGACTCCTTCTTTGACTTTTAGTTCCAGCTTTCCTTCGCTGACATGATAAGACTTTCGGATTAGTATAATCAGCAGAGTTTTCTGACCATACCTGGGAGTCTTCACATCGATCGCGGTTGCAGGACTCTAATTGACAAGGTAGTATGTTGTGCTAACAGCCTCGGCCCAGAATGATTTGTTCAGACCAGAATTAGAAAGCATGCACCGTGTCGTCTCCAGAAGAGTTCTGTTCATGTGTTCTGCTACACCATTCTACTGCGGTGTATCTCTGATGGTGCGATGTCTGGCAATGTCTTCATCCTTGCATAATCGATCAAATTCAGACGAACAGAACTCCATGCCGTTATCAATACGAAAGCATTTCACATTTCTCGATGTCTGATTCTCCACCAAAGTCTTCCACTGTTTGAAAGCTTCGAATGCCTCGCTCTTGTGCTTCATCATAAATACCCATGATATCCTTGAGTAATCATCTATCACAGATAAGAAGTATCTAGAATCTCCTAGAGATGAAACACGAGAGGGGCCCAACAGTCAGCATGGATGTAATCGAGTGTTGCCTTCGTCTTGTGCACGACTTTGTTGAATTGATGTCATTTTTGCTCGACAAAAACATAGTGCTTGCAGAATCCGATCCAGATATCTTCTGACCATCCAAAAGATTGCGCTTTCTGAGGATGTTCATTCCTTTTTGACTCATATGTTCTAGTTGCATGTGCCACAAATTGGATGTTTCTAATTTTGGTTTGGACGAACTACCTATTGTAGTCACGTCAAAAATTATTGTGCCTTGTAGTATGTGCAAAGACTTTTGTCTGACTCCTCTCATGACTTCGACATCACCCTTGATGACCGTGAGAACATCTTTTGCGACATCCATCTGACATCCTTTGAAGTCCAAAACTCCTAACGATATTAGATTTTTCTTCAGTTGCAGAACATGATGGATGTCAATGTCCTCACCGATTGTCATGAGTTCTAATCTGAATTGAGCCGATTTCAATTATTTTACAGGTTGCATCATTGCCTACGCGTTTCCGTCATCAATATTTTGATAAGTTGAGATTCACTCTTTGTGCGGAGTCATATGACAGAAACATTCTGAATCGAGAATCCAACTCTCTTCCGAACATATCAAACACCATGAAAACCAAATCGTCATCAAATTCGCTATTTTGGTGAGCTACTGCAATAACCGTGTCTTTCTTCTTTTTGGGGTAATCCTTCCTCCAGTGACCAGGTTCTTTGCAGTAGTTGTAGATGTTCTTCGGATTGACGTTTTTTTTCGACTTACCCTTTTTAGGGTTTATTCTCTTTGCGGCTATTACCAACCTTACGGCATGAGTCTCTGCAGAATTTTTAGATGCCCTATGCCGAAGTTCACGAGTATGGATACTCGATCTTACTTCTTCAAGACTTATAATTATAGACTGAACAAAATTCTCGTACAATGGAGGAAGCAAAACTAACAGAATTATGATAGCATCCTTATCCTCGATCTTTACATCTATATTTCGTAATTCCATCAACAGAGTATTCATCTGATGAAGATGCTCTTTCAGAGGGATACCTTCTTGCATGGGGAGGGCGAACAGACGTTGCTTCAACAATAAGGTCAGAAACTTGGTCATGTAGAGAATCTCAAGTTTCGATCACAGACCAGCCGACATTTTTTGATCGGCTACTTCGATAATCACCTCGTCCGTCAGACACAATAAAATCATAGAGTCGCCTTCTCCTCTGTACAACCAAATTTGTGAGGTTGGACTCTTTTTCTTTGCCCTTCGAGTCTTCCTCTTTTGATTTATTTTTTGACACGTTCATGAGCGGCGCCCAGATTCCTTGTTGCTTTAAAAGAGCCTGCATCTTGATCTGCCAGAGACTGAAACGGTTTCACCCTATGAATTTCTCGATGTTGATGTTGTGCGATGCCATCTCTACGCCTGACAGATGATCGATGATGAAGCAATACAAGTTTGTTAGGATTTCTGCACGAGAGAAATTGTGCACCGCGAGAAAATCCGAGAAATTTAAGGTGACACAGAGTTTTATTAGATGGAAGAAATAGAAGAGAATTACAAGACTAGATTGCTTTGTCTTTGGACCCCCTAGGAAGTTTATATAAACACCCTCTTTAACATATGATAGGAATTACAGACCAACTAAAACTCTATAAGAAAATAAATTAATTCCTTAACAACATATAAGTAAATATACATAATATGTCAAACAGATTTTCTTTTATTTCAAAGTTTGTTCCAGATGGTTGCAGTTGAAATAGAATTCAAGACATTATTAATAAATTTTGATATGTTTTATTACTAATTAGATAATTAAAGTGAACAAATAATAAAATATTAAGAAAAGTTGTGAGAAAAGTAAAGAAAAAATTATGCTTTAGTTATTATATTGTTTTATTATTATATCAAAAAAGGATATAAAGTTAAGAAAAGTCTCCAAAGAATAATATCGAATTTATAAAAAAAAAATATTAAAAGGATAAATAATTCTTTCTCGAGCTTGAAAGCTCATCTGCCGCTAGATACAGCAGATAGGACCCACCCCATGAAGATCAGGCTCAATACGCACAGAAAGCATTCACTGGTCTGACAAACTAAATTCCTTCTTCAGTATACTGTTGATCTGTTAATTTTGAACAGTGCATATTTTCTTTGCCAAAAATAATCAATTAAAGATACAAAATAATGATAAAGTTTTATACAAACTAATGAACATAACATTCTTTCTGGCACGTAATTTCAAAATATATGGAAACCAATGAGGGTTTCTGTGAGACTACACGACTCCTGCCACTTCTGCCAGGCATTTCTACCTTCCTGCTCGGCTCCCAAGTAATCCTCCCCAAGAGAAAAAAATTCAGGCTTCCTCTTACTGGAAGTGCTCATCATTGCTTGATAAGTATAATAACATGCTCAACTGCCCCAAGAGAAGCTGATATTATCTACTTGATGGCAAGCTCAACTACTTATGTGGCAACCAGGTGAACCAGTATCAGAATTAGTCGTTGTTTCCGAGACTCTTCTATGCAGGAGCAACAATGTACACATTTGAAATAAAGATGTCAACTTTCCTATTCAATCCTGCACATGCATTCTGGACATCGTGGATGTCTATAGACGCTTCGTGCAACTGGTCTTTCATGAACTTGTTTAGTTTGTTTCACTGCCTTCCTCACTCTCCCCTCAAACTCTTTCCACTCTATTGTGTGGTTCCTCACAAAGATGGTGGCTAGCCTACGCTTGTTCGGCCGTATTGTCGGAAGATTTCCTCCACCATAGTACATCCGGTAACCAGAAACGAGGGATGACAGCTGGCTCCCAGAGTCTGTCATAGCAAATGCATCTGCAGCAGCGCATGCGATGAAATCCAAGGCTGCTAACTGCAAAGATCATGTAGAAACAATTCCGTAAATGATCTTTTAGTTACTGAACCACTCAGATCTGGTGAAAAAGCAAAATAGATGTTTTGAATTATACTTATGATGATATCAATATCTCATTTTCCTTGAATTGTAACTGAGCAAAGGATGTTATATCTTTATAAGCACAATATGCCAGAACCCAGAACAATACTGGTTGTAAAATTTGTTGAATGCATCTTAAAGATACTTCTCAAAACATATAAGCAAAAAAGGATGGAATGTGTCATATTCAAAAAAAATTTTTTTTGAGATGATTTTAATATGTTACACCTCTCAAGAAAAAAAAGATTGATGCGTTATAATGTGTTGGGATCAGAAGAAAATAGATAGGAAATCATTTTATAATTTAAATGCAGATCATTGAATGGCAATTTCTTTTTCTGATTGCTTCATAAGTGCACTGAGAACAGTATTACGATTATGACCAGTGAGCCAAGTCTACAAATTTGGGTTGAAATGTCAAGCTTGGATATCTTGACAAAATGGTGTGGAGAGTTCACGAACAAATACACATATGTATATATCACAAGTACAACTTTGAGGCAATACTATGAAATACAATCTAAACAATCAAATAATATACCAAAGGTTGGAGTGTATAACTAGTTTTATTTTTTTCATATTTACATGTTATAATGATTTGGGATTGGCACACAATACATAGGATCTCAAACTAATATTAAGATTATGACCAGAGAGCAATCCATGAAATTTGGGTTGAATGGTTAGCTGCTTGGATCCCTCAGAAAACTGGAGCGAAGAGTTTATAAGCAATGCACATGTATATGAATACAGTAAAGTACAACTTTGAAACAATATGATAAAATAAAATCCAAATAACCAAATTAGAGATGGAAAAGTTTAGCACCAACACAGACCTTAAAGCTATGATGCACCAGGTGCGCCCAAATGAGACAAGTTCCCATACCATGTACATATTGGGATGGGTATGCATACAGTACGCACTGGGTACCCTCGAGTATGTACCCGATGTGTACTTAGGTTTAAAATAAAATTTTTAGAAGTGGGTACGGCTCTCGGTACGTCAGAGTAATTGACAATAGTGTGAACTTGCACCTCTACTTTTTCTGTCCTCTAGGCATGTACATTGAAAAAACCGGCAAACTCATGTAAAATAAACGATTAGAAAAAGTTGGGAAAGAGAGAAATGACAACTGACGCCTGACTACTAATAGAGGCATTGGCAAGTCAAAAAGAAAAAATGAAGAGCTAGCCAACTACACTTACAAGAATGAAAATGAACATGACCGCTAGGAATGGATGAAGATAGAGAAGGCTTTTTTTAGAAGGAAAAGGATGACCACCAGTTTGGTTGTCATCCGTGTATATATATATCATGGAAAGGAAACGTCATATACAAGTGAAACGCTCTCTAGTGGAACATCCTACCTTATTAAGATATTGTCTGCCTTGAAACTTTGTCTACATGACTTTTTAAGATGCATCTCAAAGGATCAAAGGCATTTTAACATATAAGCATACCATCCCTCATGATTTGTCCAGTGGGATTTGCCTAAGTGTCACAACTATAACCTATAAACTCATGAGCTCTCTTATGTTTGTCCATGTGGGATTTGTCATTTGCTATTGCATCTCCTAAGAGACTCAATGTCCTCGATGAGGTTTGCTCCACCATGGCTCATGTTGGTACCAATTTGTAACATCCTATTGTCTGCTTTGAACGTTGGTCTACACGATTTTTGAAGACACATCTCAAAGGATCAAAGGCATTTTAACACATAAGCATAGCATCCCTCATGATCTCCATGTGGGATTTGCCTAAGTGTCAAAAGTAATCCCGCACCCCCCTCGACACCCTTGCTTGTTTACCCCACCATGGCTCAGAGGACATATCATTCCATAACATCCTGTCCCCTTAGAGAAATATCTTATCCACTTTGAACGTGGGCCTGCACAGTTGTCTCAGATGTGTCTCAAGTGGCAAAGGTATGTTAACATACAAGTCAAGCATCCCTCTTGTGTCTTCTCCATGGAATTGGCTAAACATGGGATAAGCAGCAGTGTTATAAATACAAAATCCTACCACTTTTTTAAATCACATACGTGTGACATTAACACTGCTAAGAGCATGTTCTTATCAAAAGCTATTCAATCCTCATCTGAAGAAGCTCCAATGACATCTAGATTATTTTACTGTATATAATCCACCATTTCCAACACCTAACACATTCCAATGTCAAACAATATGCATTAGCATAACCAAACTTCAAGAGTATTATTCACGACAATCATAAAACACCATAAGAAAATTTTGAGATCAAAAGAAGTTACCCTGGATGAAAAATTGCGGAATGGCTCAATTTCAGATGGAGAAAGAAGACTCTCTTTAGTGACCAAATTAGGGTACAAACTATTCACTGCAGCCATTCTTAACTTCCCTCCATAAATTTGGGCACCTGCAACATAGACTTTTGTTCTTCGTTTAAATCCCAGAGCTGCAAGCATAAGAACTGCTTCTTCAGGGGTGAGGGGACACTGGCCTTCAGCTCGAAGTAATGCAGCAGAAGGTACCCTGAAAATAGAAAAATTCTATAAGCTTGTACAAGGACGCATTGTTTGTTTTATTGAAAATTTAAGTTATAATGAATATAAGATATGTGATGTAGGTTATAACATCAAGAAAGCAAAACAACTACAAAATAAGCATGAAAGTGATATGAAGTACAGATCCTTCTGCTGCAATTAGCTCTCCCAATATAGACTAAAGAAACTTAGATAATAACAGATTTCTAATTCATATAAACTATAAGATTTTGTGCATACTTTGAAGTATTCTTGAATTGAGAAAGTGCTGGAAAATGGATAGCTCTGTATGCCTCTAACTCTTCTTCTTCTTCTTTTCCACCACCAAAGTAACACATAGAATATGCAGCCATGTCAATTTCAAACCTGAGATGAAGAGCTAAATATTTGGGGACAGCATTCTTCTTTCTTTTGGACTTAAATTTCTCTGCATAAGGTCCTAACAGATTGTGTTCCAATTCTGCTGAATGTGATTTATGATTCCGCAGTCTATTTACTAGCAAAGAACCAGTCTTCTGTATTTCATCGACGAAACGAAGAGCATGAAAGTTGCACCTGCACCGTAGCCTCTGAAACATATTTCCGTTTTAGGAGGAGAACAAACTTTTTAAATGTTTTAAATGAATGAATACATCTAAAAGTTTAATACCTGTAGCTCAAATGGTACCGGATCAAATGATAATCGATTTCCAAAACCCACAAAATGGACAACCCTATTTTTAATCAGGATTGGAAGGATCCTTTTAATGTAGAAACTTGGTTTGGCCTCTTTCATGACTTCAGCATCAGTGATCTAATAATTTCAGACTTGGATAAGATAACACATATTACAACTAAGAAAGTTCAAATATATTTGCAGGTATGAATTTAGAAATTGATGCAGATTAACTTACAAGACTGCCAATTGCTTCCAAGTCTAGAGATCGTAATTCCATAGGCAGTTCTCTCACAATGTTAATGTCATTCTTCAAATAGTTGATGAAATGTTCCTCCTGATATATATCACTGAATTGGCTGAGCCATAGAGAAGACAAGTCATGTTCTATATCTAGATGTCAAATGAGGTGATTTATGTTATAAGCATGATATAAAGCCATCAATATAATGAGCACATTTTTTGTCCGAGAAAGATAATTAGTGGAGAATTTAAAAGATTTGGCTTCAAGATATGTTACAATCTTTTATTTCATAAAGGAAATGGTGACAACTGAATTTGGGTACTCATCCACTTTGTATTAAGCCACAAATATTACTTTCATTAAAGGCCAATTTTCACCACCACTTCGGTTGCGAGAAAATGCAAATATCCTTTCAAATGCAATGAATCCTACTGCTTGAAGCATTTTGTACTAATGAATGGAGCTACTAGACACTACACTACAAGATGACAAAACTATCAAGGTTTTACAATTTCACTTTGGGCCAATAAAACAAAGGAATCTGGGACCTGAGGTAAACCAAAGAATGCTCATAAGTTTTTATTGTTACAAAAATGAAATTCAGCAAGTCATTATATAGACTTCATGTAGACATCAAAAGTTCTATAAATAGACCTAAGCTCTTTCATTATGAATGAGTTAAATTCAATTCAAATTTAAACAGAGAAATTATTTTTTGTGTATTCATGTTCTTGCTCAATATATTCCAAGTTTATCAAGTCATTTGGAGGTGCTTTGAACTATCAATTTTGTTCCAAGAATCTCTCAGATGCCATATTTTATATTTCAGTATTCATCTGAAGACCCACAATGGTATTATCGTTTACTACTTCGATCTCTGTTGAGTCAATTATTCGTTCAAAAGATTATTGACAAAAAAAACTGATGTTGTTTACCAAGCTATAAAAAGACAATCATAAGCCAAATGGATGTTACTAGATTAGTTATTATTCTAAAATACTAGAAATGTCATGATGATAAAAATCTCCAAGATTAAGTTTAAGACACACAATAACAGTTCCAATAATTCTACCCTCTCAAGAAGAAAACAAATTACCTTTTATCCTTCCAAACGCTATTGAAAAGAAAACGTGGAATGACAAGAGTTGCATTTAACAATCGAGCAATAGCAACTGCGTTGCACGTCTGTTAATAAAAATAATACATTTATTAGCAACACCAAAAATTTCAAAAACTCCTAACAATGAAATTCCAAAGAGAAACATGTATTAAACAAATTAAACTGACATTTTTTTCTAATATAAAGCACGCAAAGCATGATGTATGATAAATAAAGTGCATAATGCACACATGAAAAATGAAGGACTCAGCAACAAGTGACCAACTAAACAAATGACCATAAATTAATTGGAAAGCAACGATAACGGTTGGTAGGCAAGATAACAGAGACTAGGTCCTAAAACAAAAATATCAGAGATAGGGATGAAAGAACCTTAAGCACAACTAGTCTAATAAAACAGTAAAAGTGGAGTGAACCAAACTCCAATTATAATGTTGGAAAGCAAACTTTCAAAAGCTATAAACAAAAACAAGACCCGACAGTATATATATATATATATATATATAATTTGAAGAATTAGTTAAAATTAAGATAATCATAGAAAAACTCGATTTAAAGTGGAATATCATGTTCAATGATTGTACATAAACTTATTAAAATACAGAAGGAAACAGTAAAATGACCATCAGATTATTTCTTCCCACTATAAATGAGACAGACTACAAACTTGCATATAAATTGCACAATCAAAGATATGCCATATGAAAAATGCTTACTGCAACACGTTGCTGGTTTATACCACCATTTGCACTGATTAGGATGTAGCCGTTACGTCCATCTACATGATAAATAGAAAACAAAAACTAGTTACTGCTAAGTATCCTGTTATATAGTTTTATTAACATAAGAAAAATCAAGAAATGAGAAAGATATTTCATTCCAAGACCAAATGAAGGCCTAATGGGGACGATATATTGCTAATTCTGTCAAAATTGATACACAAGTAATAATAATGATGATAATGGTGATAATAGTGGTAAATATTACTACCAGAAGGTTCCCAGTTGCGTTCATGAGCACAAGGGTTCCAAGAACTAGCAGGATCTACTGGCTCTAACCATAAATCTTGAGGTTCTGGTTTTCTCTCAGCCTACAAAGCATGTGGCAGCATAGTCATAAATCAAATCTCAGTTAAAAAATAGGAGTGTCTATTCTTTTCCTGCATGCATTCAGATAATAGTAAATGCAAAACTTACCTCAGCTAAGGCATGGGCTGCCAAGGCTAACAACCTTGTAAACAAGACTCCGGAAGGTCTTCTATCTTTCCCATAAAGGCTCCATTTGTCCTGAAAGTTAGGACAACAATAAGCAAACATGTCCAACAACAAATCATCACAATTGATGGTGGTGGTTCAATCAATGAGAAAGAAACATGTTTTGAAGTAATCGTCTCATATTCAAAAATGATGTTGACTGAGATTCTTCCTGAGTATATCAGATACCTCTTTCAATGATCCCATTATATTTGCCTTCTGAACTATTACTTTGAACTTGAAATTGAGCTATGTATTTTAGCTCCAATAATACTATTGATTTGCAAGACTAATAACTGGCCATCAATTTACACTCTGAGAAGAATGCTCATCAAGATACCTTCAAAATTGTCTTTTCACACCAGAAATACCATCCCCAACTACCACACTATTCCTAAATCAGAACTAGCTTAGGCTTTACATCAAATATCCGCAAGTGATAATTGAAGAAGTTGAATATTCATACTACAATGCACAATTGCTAATCCAGGATTGCCAAAAAACGTGAGCAGGCCAATGAGTTACAATATATAAAATGGAACTAATCAGGAATTACTTGGTCGGACAAAGTGTCAAAAAAGTCAATGAAGGCCAAAAGATCAAAATTGCCCGTACCAGAACCGACGGCCGGGGCAGTGAGGCCACGGTGGCGTTCGAGGACATCTGATCCTTGCGCCGTAGCCTGATCGGCGGATCCTCCAGCCGGGAGAACATCCACCAGTTCATGACGAAGAAGAAGGCCACCACCCCGCTCCACACCGCGAGCCCCCTCATCCGCCGCCGCCGCGGCCATGCCTTCCCACCTCCGCCGGCGGCAATAGAGCCAGCTTTCTTCCTCCTCCCACCGCCGCTGCCGCTGCCGCTGCCGCTGCCAAGAAGGGAAAGCAAACCCCTCCACCATCTGCTCCAGCTGTGGGACGACGCAGCGGAAGGGGAGGGCGCAGGGGAGGAGGATGGGGAGGGGGAGGAGGAAAACCTGCTGAGTGACAGCGGCGACGGCGATCCGAAGGTGGAGGGCCTCGAAGGCGAAGAGGAGGAGCCCTGGCGGCTCCTTTGGGTGATGGGTTGGGGGAGGGCCGCCTGCTTTAAAAGTGGCAACTCCTGTTGCTGCTGCTGCTGCTGCTGCATAGATGACTGCTGGGAATCAGATAAGGAAGAGGCCATTGAAAGACCAGAAGAAGTAGTAGAAGAGATGGCAAAGAACCAAAAGTCAGCCTTCGGGGGGTGGAAGTCGAAGGGAGAGGAGAAAACGGGAGAGAGAGAAAAAGTAGTAGGTAGCTGCAGATAGGCTGTCTGTCTGTCTGTCTGCACGAGAATCGTGCGAATAACACAAATCTGATGTGATGCAGCAGCAGCACCAGCAGCAGAAGCAGAAGCAGAAGCAGAAGGATTTAATTGGTTGGAGGAGTATTTATAGCTTTGGTCCGTATTTTTCTTGCTCGATCGGGTGCGGGGAGGAAGCACATCCTACGCGCCGACATTGTCGATGAGTTGGTGGCGTTGACTACTAGCGAAACGAGGACCAAAGTGACCGCAGCCGTTGCACCATTGCAATCTTCTGACATGATGCCCGCATCTAACTCTCTTTATTTTTCTGGAGGGTGGTCAATTTGCAGAATTATTGATGTCGAGTCTTCGTCTGAAGAAAATATTGGATTCGAAAGTTTTCACATATGAAATGATTGGTATTTACGAAACTCAGATGTGTTATTATTGTTGGTGGGCCAATTATGATTCATTGTTCATGGGTTATGAAAGCGTGGGAGGAGAGTTTTTGTTTCCATTGATTGATTGTGTAATAAATAAATAAATAAACTTAAAAGCACTTATTACAATTGTCATGCGATAAATGGTAAATAAGGATGCAACGTAAAAATTGTCATTTGGCAAATAAAAGCTTATCATGAAGTCACCGGCAATGTAATATCCTAAATTTTTTATTTCAAACTGTTATCATTTTGTCTAAGATAAAAAAAATGTCGCATTATTATTTTATTTTCTCTTTTACTTTTTTTCTATTACAAGAAAGTTTCATGAATTTCCTCTCACTTTTAGAGATCAAGGAAAGAGGGAAGAAAACACTCACAAACAAAAAAATACTCTAAATTGATTCGATTTTCTTCACTTTTAATGTATGTCTGTGTGAATAAAAGAAGATGGGACAAACTTTTTTATATGAATTAATGTTAATGTGATGGTAGTGAAGAAAAATGCATAGAAGTTGGAGTTTATATATATATATATATATATATATATATATATATATATATATAAAGAATGTCAGTGGCTTATTGTAAGGCCCAAGTCCTCCTCAGGGTCACAATGGGTGAATTTGTAAAAGCATTTATTTAAGTTTAAATTCACATATTGAACAAAAAACAATGTTAAAACATCAACGAACTATAGAAAGTTTTAAAATTTTAATATGATGTATGCGTAAATTCATTCATACATCAAATACAAGATTTATCTATGTCCATCACAAGTAATTTATATAATTTAATGTGCATTTATACATAACCAAATAATATGAGAGTTTTGCCTGAAACTCTAATTCATATTAACAAATAAGTTTCACCTAAAAATTTCACAAAAGTATTATATGAACAAAATATATCAAATGCATGTAAAATTCATCAAGAGTTTGTCAAATGAAGAACATAGCCAGTTATGCTAGATAATCTCACACACAATCCCTTTTTCAATTAGTACCTTTTTCCAATCAAGTATGCAATATATTTATTCATATTTTGTAAATATTAAAAGAAAAAGTTGTGAGAGCGATTAAACGCTTACCTCAAACATTTAAAAATATATAACGAAAAACCAATATCTTTTTATCTCCAAATGAAAATCATAATCCTTTAATTCATTAAATGGAAACCCAATCAAACAACATTCACGCAAATGAATGTTATATGTGCATATGCATGATAAAAATCATAATTATACAATATAGTTGGGAAAACATCATCAAGCACATGTATCAATATCACTCCTAAATAGAGTGCTCTTTCATCCACCTTTTGTCACTATATCGTCAAAACGATGGTTGTTCTAATTTCGTCCCTCATATCACTATATCGTCACATGACTTTAAACTGATTCTCGTGTCACCATATTGACACATAGCTTTTTTTTATTTTTCATTCCATATTTTGTGTCATTACATTTCCACAAGATGATTGTAACATGTTCCTCGTGTCACTATATCGACACAGAGCAAATCAAACTCCAATTGGTCTATCCAAAGTTGGTCACTTCTTCGAAGTAAAAATATTCCCTGCCTTGTGAGGGTTCTTACATATAGTGCATATGATGCATGAATGCATATTCAAATATGATATTTAATGACCTGATTCATACCATTTAAATTTATTTTAAATTTCGTAACTAAACATTTATAATTCTAGTCGCTTATAACTAACATGCAATAACCATATAATTCCATTTGTCATTAATATTTATGAAATATACATATGTATCATCCCACTTATACTTGAAATAAAATTTATGATCCTATCTTCGAATTTTGTGTATATATATCTAAACAAACAATAATTAGATGTTAAAATTATCTAAAATAGAAGTTTATATTAATGCTACCAAACTCCACATAAACTATACATTATTAACTTCATTATTATTTATGGCTCACAAGCTTTCTTATCTTTCCATTTATCTGTATGTCATGTTTATAATCATCTACTATTTTTTTATTAATAACTAATAATCATCTTCATTCCTAGGGAATTCATTAGAGGAGTGTTTCCAATAAAATTGATTTGTTATTGCATATTTCTACCAGTTTTCCAAATTAATCCTGCGAGTACATATAATTCAGAAGAATATGTGTGATTCGTACACAACATCTCTTTCTTTTATTAAAGCATCTACCAATTGATATCTTTTCACAAATAAATTAAATTCAATTTCTTGATCTGTACTTTTTTTTGGTAACTTATGAAATTCTTTCCTTAAGCCCTCATTAATAAACCTACAAAATTCCTCAAATTGGATTTGACTAAATCTAGGTATTGTGGACATTCCCTCATTTTCTATCATTCTAGAGCATCTTAATCTTTAAGTTTTTTTATCGAAAAAATCAAATAACACAAATCTCATTACCAATTAACTAAATTATTAATCACATTATCATTTCTATAACCATCATTTAAATAAAAATAGTTCTAAATCATATTTAATTACATTATTAAACTTATCTTGTATTTTACAAAAGGTGAATCTATACTGGCCTTCGAAAATCCAGTGGAGGCATTGTAGTACCTAATCAATTACTAAAAACCTATAACCAACATAAAGCTCCAAATAATTTCAAATCTACCCACAAACATAGCAATATTACTAATGTCTTAACAACAATGGCAACAACATGAATCAATGTCGATCTTGTTAGAAAATATTAGGACTATGGCTGCCTATCGCTTCCTCATTAATAGGAAACGGAGCATCAGTTACAAGTTCCATGACTAAAATTAATTCATCATACACAACACTTGCTTATCAGCCAATGTCATCAAGGCCAAAAAAACTACTCCAATGAACCCTAAAATGAAATCCTAATTAAATTTATGTAAGAATAGAAAACTAGTCAACATAACAATGGTGAGGACTATCCAAGACAACAACAAACTCGTCGAAAAATGGCACGAATCGGGAAAAACTCCCTTGGACAGCTACAAAATTGGAAGCTAGAACCTTGACTAGAAACTCCCAAAATGAGATTAATTAACCTGCGAACGATGCCCGACCTACCAGTGGAAGGATGGATGTGAATTGGAGCTGAAATGAGGCCACCACCGAATCCCCCTTTTCGGCATTCGACGTCATGTCTGTCACCCACATTGTGCGGTTCTTCACCTAACCCATCTCAAAATGGCATCCTCATTATCCTCTTTCTGATGGTACCTCCCAATGAGTGAACGGTAGTCAGACGACAACGAACAGACCGATGAAGTGGTGGAGGTTGGAAGGGTCTCCTCCCTTGGTTGTGTGTGCAGAGGATGGGAGAGAAGAAGACATTCTGTCTCTCCTCCATTTAGTTCATGTCATTTCATTTTTTTGTTGTCTGAAAATAATCAGAAAGCCCTTCACATTTAAAATAATTCCAACATTTTTTTAAACTAATGGGACGTTACAATTATAGCCACAAATGAGCTATGCAAATTGATGGAGAAGAGAGCATATTTATATAGTAGATCATATTCTACTAAAAAATTGCCAACAAAAAGATGTGTTTCAGCAAGAAAGAGAAGGTAACTCCAACATATATTGGGTTATTCGAGATATTAGACCAAGTAGGTGAATAATTTTACTAGCTAGCATTGTTGCTTTTGTAAGATCCCAAAGGGCACTAGGGGGTGAATTGGTGTTTAAACAAAAATATTGAATTCACAATAATCGTTGCAGAAGCTTGAAAGTGAATCTTAATATCTTTTAAATCAATGTAAATCAGATCACATCAAAACCAATATGAGAGGGATAGAGAGAAAGCAATAAAAAAGCACACAGTTATTATTGACGAGGTTTGGCCACATCTTGGCCTACATTTCCGCTCCGACTTCTCGATTTTGAGATCGTCAGATATTCCACTAGAATTTCTTCCTTTATTCCAAATGGGACAATGAAGAAAGCTCTTTACACCACTGCCTTTTCTCCACTTCGAGAGATAAGGAACACCTCTTCTCCTAATGAAGCTAATCTTTTCTCTCGTTCAAGAGGTAAGATTTGGAACCTCTCTTACACATGAGCTCTTTCAGTATTTTTCTAAATAAAATGCTTCTCTCTTTTACAATGCTAAGCTCACAAAAGGAGAAGAGAGAAAGAAGATAAAATTTAAAATGAAAACTTTAATGAATAATCTTCTTTTGATAACTTGAAATTTTTCTTCAAAGCTTGAATGGATACCTTTCCTTGGCTTTGGCACTCCTTTTATAAGCTTCAACAAGTGAAAAAGTCGTCTAAACATCATTCCAGAATTTTCTTCTTCAAATTTAACCGTTACTGTTCATTTGACTCAGAGGCAGATCGACCACACATATGGACTGGTCGATCGGTACACTTTCTTTTATGAAAAATATGAACATTGCGAATTCTGCACTGTCCGATCGATCAATCGGTCGATCAGTACCTCGACCGGTATAATCTCGACATTCTATTTGTTGAAATTGGACATTTTCTGCACCGACCGATCGACCTTTGTTCTGAACTGATCGATCGGTGTTCCGAACCAGTCGACTGGTGTTCCAATCGGCAGGTCGATCGCCCTGCACTATTTTAGGCATAACGTTTTGCATAGTTATCCAAATGAGATGGTTTTTAATTCTATGAAAAGCTAACATAATTCTCTATAACTTTGATATTTATGATTAATTCAAAATCTAATAGGATCATAGTTAATTATTTAATCAAAGTGTAGTGCATAAAGTTATTCCTTTTTCTTTAACTTTTTCAATATTTTAACTTTAATCGTTCGAGGTTTGTATCATCAAAATATAATTTTATATGTCATTAAAACTTATATCCAACAATTTTCCTACGCTTCCATGTGTTGATTTTTTGCGAGTACACTTATTATAACTCCTATGTAGTAGTTTTTTACAAAATTCAACATAAAAGAAGAAATGAGTTATAAATAGTACTTAATTGAAATTTTGAAGTAAAATTAGCATCGGTTATATAACAAAGTGGTGAAGATCTTAAAAGTATCATGGAAACATCATCAAGAAAAGCAAAAGGAATATGTGTACTCAAAGGGTGTGGTGTTTGATACAGGAATAAGAGTAGTAGGAATTATTTGGAATATTCTTTTTTATTCTTATAAAATGAACAAAAGTCTTGTGATGAAATATTAAATTATGTTTGATTGCAATGGGTACAAAAAAGGGTAAAATCAGAGAGAAAAATGTGTTCCTGCCATTAGCGGAACAAATTTTGGTAGTTTTGTGAATTTCAAAATGGTTTAAAATGTTAAAAAGTTTGACTAGAATAATTTATTATTAGGGTGCTCGGATGAAAAAGTAGGAATAAATCCTTTATTCTTGCTTTTGCTCATCTACTAAACACCCCCAAAGAGGATGAAATACAAGAGCAAGTTTCAAGATTATTTGGTGGGTGTCTAAACTATAATAAAATTTTGAGGCCAATTTTTTTTTGAGGAATGATGTAATACCATAATTTTTAGTTTCGGATATTATCATCTTCTGCTAAAAAACTTGAGTTAACCCTAATATAAAAGTCCAACTTCTAATTTTTCTCTTTTACTTTGCTCTCCAACAAGAGAGTTATCAAGCATATTCTTGACTTAGGACTTGAGGAAGGTGAATGAGGAGAAAAAAGAAGATTATGACGAAATAGAAAGAATGAACAGAAATAGAAAGAATGGACAGAAAAGGATGAGAAGATTAAGATTATAAGAGGTACATCTAAAAGGAAACCCAACCCTTCTTGTATATGAACTGACGAGGAACTACATGCATTCAGATGCATTAGGACATAAACGAATTAGATGATGCTTCCAAGATGTGAATATATTATTTCATCTTTTGATTACCACGAATGCATTCTATGTTCTTAAGTTAAGAACAAAAACTACCTTCTACAACCGTCAGTTGAGTTCCAAGCAAATTGTGTTAGTAACTTCACCTTAAAGTAAATTATTACTGTTCTATCTTTTTTATTTCATCCTCCGACATCGCAAGCCTTCCGGGCCGACAGAAAAAAAAAAAAAACTACCGTCTACTCGGTGGTAGGAGCAGTAGGTGGCATGATTCGGTCGAAACATATTTTTCGCAAATCAATTACTCGTATGGCAAAAAGGATTCCCAATTCCTCATCGCCACCAGATCTGAAACTCGTCGGAAGAAACAAAATCGCCGAATCGCGCTCCGTTCGGAGGCTATGAGTTCTAGGGCGGTACCGCAGGCATCGTGCCGGGACCGGACGCACGAGTTCACCAAGGTCGCCGAATACCTCAAGAAGTCTCTCCCCGCTTCCTCATCCATCTCTACCTCCTCCTCCGCCCCGCCGGATGCTGCGCCGGGGGCGACCAGCAGTGGCTCCGGCGTGGAGCCGTCGTCCAAGGCGACAGCCGCGGTCTCGATCCAGTGGGAGTTCAACCGGAAGGCATCAAAGATCGGACTGGGGATCCATCAGACGTCGGAGAAGCTTTCCAAGCTCGCTAAATGTGAGTGCAACATATTCCAGTGATCCCTTTTCATTGGACGATTTCTGCATTCTCATTTCTCAAGTGTTGAAATTCAAGTGACTTAAAATTATTTTGATCAAGGGTGTTGATAAAAAACTGTGTATTAATTAGTAAATCTTTGTCATATTATAACAGCTAATATGAATTGCCAAATAGATTACTTGTGTATATTAGATAAAACAATGCACATTGTTGGCAATTTAATAAGTGATGCACATTGTTGACAATTTAATAAGTGATAATTTTTTTGAAAGACAATCTAGATTGTTGGGTAGTCTGTGAACGTCCCCTAATTAAATTAAATTACCCTTTTACCACTTGGTCATTAGACATGCAGCATGCTATCCAGCACAATTGCTTCTACTTTGGCTAATTATTCGACCAATCAACTCCAACTTTATCGAAGCGAAAATCAATTGTGCTCAAGTGAGCCTCCCATGCCTACCAATCAAACTAATGATATTATTTAAATATCTAATACAAATGGATAACTAAAAAAATAAAGGGCTTCTTAGGTTTATCTTATGTGCAAATCAACATGATCGCGAAGATCTGTTGTTGCTCACGCCTTCCTTCCCTACTTAGCAGGATCAATTATTTGCAAGACTAAAGTGCAGAAGAATAGAATTCCCATGAGATATGATGACCAATATGCAAGATAATACAATTAGATAAAAAGTTTTATAATAACAATTAATCATGTCTTTAACAAATGAACAATTGTCTTTTTTTAGGAGAACAATTGTCAATAATAATTATCAACTGATCAAATGAATAACTAATAAAAGGGTCAAACAATGACAAGTAATCAATGTCAAATGTATCAAATAATCAAGTGGTCAAATGTCAAATAATAAGACGGTCAAATGATGACAAATAATCAAGTCAACAATTAATCAATGGACATATTATCACTTTGTCAATTATCAAGTAATAGGTGCCAGTTGACATACAACAACAACAACAACAAAGCCTTATCCCACTAGGTGGGGTCGGCTACATGGATCATACGACGCCATTCCGCTCTATTAGTAACCAAACCTTTCGGTATATTATTCACCAATAGATCTTGCTCTATTAGTTCGCTAAGTGTCCGCCTTGGCCTCCCTCTCCCTCTTTTAATCGGACTCCAGATTATTTGATCTACTCTTCTTACTGGCGCATCTAATGGTCTTCTCTGAACATGACCAAACCATCTCAAACGATTCTCTACCATTTTCTCACTAATAGGAGCCACTCCGACTCGTTCACGTATATGGTCATTCCTAATCTTATCTAATCTTGTATGACCACACATCCATCTCAACATCCTCATTTCGGCTACCCCCACTTTACGTTCATGTTGTCCCTTCATAGCCCAACATTCACTACCATATAACACTGCTGGCCTTATAGCAGTACGATAGAATTTTCCTTTAACTTTATTGGGTACTTTTCTATCACAAAGAACTCCAGTGGCTTTCCTTCACTTACACCAACCAGCTTGAATTCTATGATTAACATCGTCATCAATCTCACCATCTTGTCTTACAATTGATCCTAAATATTTAAACTTTGTCACTTGAGGAATTATATCCTCCCCTAACCTAACTTTCAAATCGTCTCTAAGTTGTTTATTTGTGAAATTGCTATGCATATATTCTGTTTTATTCCTACTTAAACGAAAACCCTTTGACTCCAACGTATTTCTCCATATTTCCAATTTTGTATTAATCTCTTCTCTTGAATCCGCTAAAAGTACTATATCATCCGCAAATAGCATGCACTTAGGTACCTCCTCTGTGATACTCTCGGTTATAGCATCGATAACTAAGTTAAATAGATACGGGCTTAAAGCTGATCCTTGATGTAGGCCAATTCCTATAGGAAATTCATTTGTCTCACCTCCGGGTGTCCTAACCCTAGTCAATGCCCCATCGTACATATCTTGTATTACCTTAATGTAGGCAACATTCACCCTCTTCTTTTGCAAGGCTTTCCAAAGTACATCCCTTGGTACCCGATCATACGCCTTCTCTAAGTCAATGAAAGCCATATGTAAGTCTCTTCTCCTACTTCGATACTTCTCCATCATCCCCCTTAGTAAATAAATCGCCTCTGTAGTGGATCTTCCTGGCATGAATCCAAATTGTCTCTCAGAAATACTAGTCTCCATTCTCAATCTATGCTCAATCACTTTTTCCCATAATTTCATAGTGTGACTCATAAGTTTAATCCCTCTATAATTTGCACAATTCTGAATATCCCCTTTATTTTTGTAAATAGGAACTAATGTACTTAACCTCCAATCATCAGGCATCTTTTTCGACCGTAAAATCTCATTAAATAGTTTACATAACCACAACACACCTTTTTCTCCTAAACATTTCCAAACTTCAATCGGTATACCATCCGGTCCAACGGCTTTACCATTCTCCATTTTCTTAAGAGCTTCGCTAACCTCCGAGAATCTAATTCTACGATAAAATGACCTATTAAGCTCACATTCGCTAACTGTCAAGTCCTCCAAATCACAACGCGAACCTTCACATCCATCATTAAATAGCTTATAGAAATACTCTTCCCATCTGTTCTTAATATCTCCTTCAGTAACTAAAACCTTGCCAACTTCATTTTTTATGCATCTTACTTGATCCAAATCTCTCGACTCCTTCTCTTTGTTCCTTGCAATCTTGTAAATCCTTTGTTCACCCGCCTTTGTCCCTAACTCCTTATAAAACCCCTCGTATGCTTTAGCACGAGCATCACTAACTGCCTTCTTAGCCTCCCTTTTCGCCAAACGATACTTTTCCCAATTGTCAGAACTATTGTCCAAGTGTATCGCCTTGAAACAATTCTTCTTATTACGCACCTTTTCTTGGACCTCCTCATTCCACCACCAAGTCTCCTTATCTCGTGGTCCAAAACCTTTTGATTCTCCTAAAATGGCTTTAGCAACCATTTCAACCTTTTTTGCCACATTCTTCCACATGATACTAGCATCTCCTTCTAACTCCCACACACTTTCCTCTAATAACTTACTTCTAAAAGTCTCTCGCTTCTCCCCCTTTAACTGCCACCACTTGATCTTTCGATCAAAAACTGTTCGGGATTTTGGTTTTATACATTTTATTTGCATATCAAGAACTAACAATCTATGTTGTGTAGTCACTCCATGCCCAGGAATTACTTTGCAATTAGTGCAACGTCTTTTATCAGTATTTCTTATCAAGAAAAAATCGATTTGAGACCTATGAGTTCCACTTTTGTATGTGATTAAATGTTCCTCTCTCTTCCTAAAACAAGTGTTGATAATCTTAAGGTCGTATGCTAAAGAAAAATCAATAATAGTTTGTCCTTCCTCATTCAACTCCCCAAAACCAAAACCACCATGAACCCTTGCATGTGGTCCTGCCTCTTTACCAACATGTCCATTAAGGTCTCCCCCAATATAAACTTTCTCGGTTGACATCTTATCAAATAATAAAAATCAAATGGTAAAGTACAATACAACAACAACAACAAAGTCTTATCCCACTAGGTGGGGTCGGCTACATGGATCATACGACGCCATTCCGCATTCGTTGATCCATGTTCATAAGATTCGACATGATTTTATGTTGGCTGTCGGGGCCTAACACAACCCTCCTCCTTTATCCGGGCTTGGGACCGGCTATAAAATATAGGCGAAGTTAAATGGTAAAGTACAATATTTATCTTATTTTTCTCTCAAAAAACATTTCTCTTATTTTATTTTAAATACATTGCCAGTTTTGTTTTAAAAAAAAAGACATTTCTAGTACAAGAATTCTCCTCCAAATCCTTTCTTCCTTGCAATTCGTTGTCCTATGATGAGCTCTCCTAGTATTATGAATGCCATGGTACTTTCATCTAGGGTGTCAATGAGGGTCGTCATTCCATTTTAGGGATAAGGAGTATCCCCCACTTCAAAATGGAATTTTTCCCCATGTAAGGTATATGTCAACCATATAAATGAAGAGAGTATGTATAACTCAAAATCGAGTTTTCTTTGACCCATATAGGCTATATTTCAACCAATGCAAATGAAAATGATGTGATTCGTACACGCCAATCTTAATTTACAACTTTTATTTGATAGTTATATTTATTTATCTAGCTTCTGGAGCTCCATCGGAGGATAGCCCCCTACCGTCCTGACCGTTCCAGACTCGACGGATGGGTATGGCTATCGGAGGCATGGTCAGCACGCAGCTTATACATCAGGTTCCTTCCAGACTTGGCGTCAGAGGAGTTTTGGACAGATCGTAGGCTCATTTGGCGATCACGGATACCGCTGAAAGTCAAGATCTTCGCTTGGTTTATGCGGCGGGGCCGGCTTCTCACCAGGACATACAGGGCACGCTGGGCACCCCACACGGACACGTCTTGCATTTTGTGTGGCGAGGCAGAGGAGGACGTTGACCATCTATTTTTTGAGTGCCCGACAGCACGAGGCATCTGGCAGCGGATGGCCATTGGGGGTCCTTTCCCCAGACTCTCAGGCCTTATGGCAGTCGTTTCGAGCATTGACACGGCAGAGACAGAGATGGAGAGTGCCACTAGCATCTTTTTTGGCCGGTTCCTGGGCCTTATGGCTCCAGCGTAACCGGGTGATTTTTTGTGGGGAGCGATGTCACATTGAGCGTATTGTACACCACATCTCCTTCCTTCTTCGAGAGTGAGGTTTTGGGGTTTTGGATAGCTGATATACTTTTGCTTTTGCTCTGCTCTCACTTTGAGAGCTTACACTTGTATATCATTTTCATCCCATAGTTATATATACACCGGATGACAACCACCTAACCTGGCGGTCATCCTTTTTTCCCTAAAAAAAAAGGAAATACTTAATCAATTACAGGGGCAAACATGTCAATTACTCGTCATATAATCAATTGGGTTATTGGCAACTTTCAACATGAGAACTTTACCTGAGTCCATTTAACTCGGGTTTGGTCGTGGACTGGCTCGGTCCAGGTTCCTAAAGCATAAACTCGACAATCCTTTAAGCCGACACAAGACAGCTTGAGATAAGAAAAGAGAGAGGAAGTTGTTTCGGGTGCTCCGAGGCAACCCAATCCAGGTTGCTGGAGATGGTGGAGGCTTCAGAAGGGGTGGGTCCTTTGCGGAACTCATTCGCATTTTCTCTTGGATTTTGCACTGCTAATTAACTCCTAGGATGACACCAACCAACACAAAAACCTAGGATAATTATCTACACAAGGGATTATTAGGGATGCAAGTAAACTCCTCTCATGGATTAATTTATTATGAAAATCACATCCGAAAGTGAATCCAAAAATCTTACTTACTTTTACTTTAAATTTACTACCTTCTACCTTCAGTCCTTTGTCTTCCTATGTGTCCCTACGCCTCGCCTTGTCCCCTTCTTTTTGCTACTCGCCTACTTTTGATGTTGTCCTCACTATTCGCTGCTGGCCGTGGGGAAGGACACAAAATTGAGGGAGAAATAGAGAAAGAGAGGATGGATTGGTTGGATCCTATTTATAGGGAAATAAGCCTTAGGATCTATTTGAATTGAGGATTTTGGAGGAGCGGGATGGAGTATGAGTAATTGAGATTGTTTAAATCATGTTTGTGTAATATTATTAGTTGTGGGGTGGGGTGTAGTGGCGAAGCCCTTCAAGCATCACATTTTTTATTTCACCAAATTGGTGGAATAAGAAGGAACAAATAATTTTAGACGTAATTAGCCCTTTCTCTTCTCACTCCTTTCAATAATGTATATTTGCTTTAAAATTTATATTTATCTCTCATTTCTATTTTTAGAATATCTTTCTCTCATGTTAATATTACATTTATCTAACATTTTTTATTTATATTTGTTTTTCATTTTTTATTTTTTAAATAGATGAATAAAATAGTTCTCTTGAAATATGTGAGAATCCCCACTAAGTTGAAGGCATCCAATTTTATTAAGAGGGTAGTTTAAAAAATACAAACCGCGAAAAATAGATACAAAAGGCACCAACACTACCACCAAATGTGCATCAATCACCCGATCATAATTTTGTCGTGCTTGAAGCATGAGATATAATATTACCTGTATAGCAACCTTCACCCCTAGAGACAAACATTTCTCTATAGCCAAATCACCCAAATGACAACCGCTGTAATAGCTTTTTGTGTCTCGGCCAATACATCATGATTGCCATAAAGTCCTAGCGGATTAAAATAGTTATCAGAGAAAATAAAGAATATAATAAAAAAGTATAAAGAATAGGTGAAACAAAATATAGAAGATAACAACAAATTAAGTGATAAGAACAATATGATATAATTATTATTCAATAGATATTATAAATAATTTATAGATAATGAAGGGTAAAAATGACTTTTACATAAATAAAAAATTCATTTTCATATTTCAATAATAATTTTTTATTTGTAAACTTATCATCTTTCATAACTTATTAACCCAACATTGACTTGTTAATGACACCATACTCTACCACCCCATCTTTTAATCTGCCTCTCCATCCCATCCCTTCCGTAATTCTTTTCATTGCACGAGTGAAGAGTTTCGCATAGTAGAAGCAATGATCACTTATGTTTTGCCTTCTCTGGTAGATAGTTTCATTATTTGCGTTCAACTACACTATCTGCCCTATCTTTGGACTTTCATCTCCAATAATAATAATTTTCTTGATAACTAGTATACATGAAAATCTTCATTTTTCAGCTTTTATGTTAATAATTTACTAATCTGCCTTTGTGTTCATATCATCTAAGGTCATAACAGGGCATAAAGGATCAAGTAGGAGTTTTGGGCACTCGAATAATAAGGTCATTCAATGATTCATGAAAATATCACAATAGGATGGTGTAATATTGTACGGATAAAATTGGGTTAAACTTCAAAATCATCAACACAAGCAAATCTGGTATTGACCGGTTCATTGGTTAATACTGGAACATGAGTTCCAGTCCATCAGTCTAGTTGGGTGGTTGTCGGTTAAATACAAAGATAATTGGTTTGAATTCTTTTGGTGACATGATTAACTAGTGCAGACGACTGGACCATAAAATCTGGAATGCTTGTCACCAGATTGTCGTTTGTAGTTTGTACGATCCATTTATTGAGTCGTCCGATTTGTTTCTAGTGATTTGATTGCTAAGGTAGCGTGTCGGAACATTAAAGGACCAGACAATTGAGGAAGGGGGTCCCATCATTCGATTTAGGTGGTTGATTGTCTGATGGCACCCCATCGGAAGGCCGATTGTCCGATCATGTCGATGGTTGTCCAATCGTGTGGACATTGTGTTGACTGGTCATTTGTTTTTTTTTTGCCAGCCATCTGATCGTCAGGGTAGCATGTCAGGAACATTGAATTATCAGACTATCTGTGGATTGACAACACTTCAGAAACTGCTTTCTGGCGCTCTTGCTGTAACGGTGGCAGAGACTCCCGGGAACGTGTCTATGTTTGCAAGCGACAGCGGGCGCGGCCGTTGGCTTTCATCTGGGCTATTTGGCTACAAAGGAATGCAACTATCTTTCAGGGTAGCCGCGCCTATGCGGAGAATGTGGGACAACATGCAAAGGCAATATATGGGGATTGGAGGAAGCACATGTAATGTAGGAGAGTGATGTATTGGTGAAATCTTTGCTATGCTTTTACGATTTTGGCTTGTAACCTGATATCTCATTAATAAAACCTTGGATGACTACCTCCTTGCTAGTCCTCCTTTCTCTTCTCAAAAAAAATTATCAGACTATCAGTTGAAGGGTCCGATCATCCGATTCGGGTGATTGATCATCCGGTCGTATCGAAGGGTCATCTAATCGTATTGAACAATCACTAGATTGGCCGGTCGGTCAGTTGGATCGATTAGTCATCCGATTGAGGAGGAAATTGGGGTTTTAGGCCCCTTCACAATATCCCAGGCAAAATGCAAAGAGGAGAGAATTAACATCGCAGAGATTACTAAATCCACCATGAGCATTATAGAGATAAGATTATTACCCTAAAAGCATGGATGAATCTGTAAAATGATTACACAAAAAACAATGAAGTCCACTTCTACATAGATCAACCAAAAACCACTTCATACTCCAACATGCATAAATTGTCTAACAATAACCTTAGCATGTTTGATCTATTCGGAGAGTCATATCGATTGGTGCAATTGGACAAGGACATGAAAATTCCAATTGTATCAAAAACCTTAACGTGGTCAACATATGTTGGAAAAATGGATTAAAAAAAACCTTGATCGCGTCAATGATCCATTGAGAGCATGAATCTATTGGGGAAGCAATCAACTTGTGCATACCTTGTTGGCGAACTAAATTTTCTTCACAATTTCTTTTTCTTCCATCTTTTCCTTCAGCCTCCTTGTTTGTCCTTTGGTCGTCGTCCTCCTGCTGCCCCCATCCTCCTTTGTTGTCATGTCTCCATGAGAGAGAAAGATAGTACGTGAGGAAAAGAGAAAGGGAAGATGGAGAATGAGGGAGGGAGAAAGGAAAGAGCAAAAGATCGAGAGAAGAGGGTGAATGAGCAAAAGGAGTTGTTTTGTGCTGATTACATAAACCATGTTTGTGCATAAAATTTTCCGATTATCTATGTTTCTGAATTTTCAATAAAAAGGTCTTATTTGAGCCATAGCTATTGTTCTAAGTTATTTCTGGTCCAAATATTACAACTTATTTGTTGAGAAATATGTTTTCACTTGTTATTCACCAAACACTAGTGCCTCCTTATTTATAATAAAGGTAGACAATACAAGAAAGGAGAATATGCTAGAATATTACTCCAGAATATCAGGGATATTATCCCAAAATATCTGAGATATTATTTTAGAAAATTTGAGATACTAATCCTGAATAATGTTATAAAGATATGGAAAGATATGCAAATCATATTTCAACACTCCCCCTCAAGCTAGAGCATAAATATCAATCATGCCTAGCTTGTCACGTATCAATCATGCCTAACTTGGTAGCCAGAAAGTTGATGATGCCGATGATTCTATATTCCAACATGCCCCCGCAAGTCGACGCTGTGAAGATATTGAACGACGACGACTTGAAGGACACACCACGGTGAAATCACACAACAACGGCTCGTCGAACACCTAGGCGACTTGTGCCGAAGACGATGACCAAGACCAGGCTTCAAACAGTAGAGACAATTTGACAAACACCTAGAGGAGAGCTGCTGTTGAAAGAACATCGGAGAGGAAGACGCCAACAATGATTTTGCCGACATACCCCAACTTGAAGAGAGCTTGAGCAGCAGTAGCAGAACATCCAATGAGGCAAGTAGAGATTTTTCGATGGAAGTAGAGAACCGAATGAGCTGGAAACACAGCTCCCAAATCCAACAACAACCTCGGTAGAAAGCCGATAACGGCAGATGGAGAGGAAACTCCAAAGAGACGACTTGAGGAACGCCAGCCGCGATCCATCTCCAGAAAGGAAGTAGATTCCGATCGTCGATAACAACGTTGGCCAAGTTCGGTCGTCCACAACGACGTCGGTATAATTCTGGAGGTTAAGCTCTGATCAATAGAGGTTCAATAGGACACTCCTTATGGAGTGCAGGACGCCTCAAAGGCGTAGGAAACCCTCAAGGACTTAGGGTATCATAGAAACGTGACAGCAACGCTGTAGAGATGCCCATGTGGGCCAAGGAGTTGCTAGAAAGCAAAAGGTGGAGAAGAGGAATAAGGGAGAGAAACCACAAAGGTACAAAACCTCGATCTAGGATCGCTGCTTTGATCAATAGAGGCCCAAAGGCAAGTCCAGCGATAACACCGACAAACAAATGAAAGCGAAGGAAACATGGAAGAGGCAAAAATGAAGTTTCATTCTGCAATAATTTCCGAGCTCCTATGCAGTGCTAAGATTTATCTTGCAGCAGAAGAAGGATATGCGGAAATAGCGGAAGAGAGAAATATAGAAGAAAACACAGAGACGCGCAAAGGCGTAAAAAGAAGAACGTGAACGAAAAATAGAGAGAGAGAAAAGGGGAAACAAAAAATGTGGATCATCGAGCCATAAACACGAAGATAAAGAGCTTCGTGCGACCTGGACTTTCAGGAGCCATGGAAGCCGACGAATCAACGAGAGGAGCTCACACAGATCTCTAATCAACCCGCTCTGATACCATGTTGAGAAATACGTTTTCGCTTGTTATTCACCAAACACTAGTGCCTCCTTATTTATAATAAAGGTAGGCAATACAAGAAAGGGGAATATGCTAGAATATTACTTCAGAATATCAGGGATATTATCCCAAAATATCTGGGATATTATTCTAGAAAATTTGGGATACTAATCCTGAATAATATTACAAAGATATGGAAAGATATGCAAATCATATCTCAACACTCCCCCTCAAGCTAAAGCATAGATATCAATTATGCCTAACTTGTCACGTATCAATCATGCCTAACTTGGTAGCCAGAAAGTTGATGATGCCGATGATTCTATATTCCAACATTATTGATATTACTTGCACCCATCAGACCTAATCTTTCCTAGTTCATGTTTATAATTTTCATGCATGTGTTATGATCAAGTACAATTAATGTTATTTTTTAATACAGTGGCCAAGAGAACATCAGTTTTTGATGATCCTGCAATTGAGATACAAGAACTAACAGCAGTTATCAAGCAGGATATTCAAGCATTAAATTCTGCTGTTGTAGACCTTCAAGTTCTCAGCAATTCACAAAATGAAAGTGGCAGTGTTTCCAGTGACACTTCCAGTCATTCAACCACTGTGGTTGACAATTTGAAGAATAGCTTGATGAATGCCACCAAAGAGTTCAAAGATGTTCTAACCATGCGGACTGAGGTACATAAATTTGCCTATATAACAGTTATGTGACTTCTACTAACCTGCTACAGTTTCGTAAAGCTCAATTGGTTAAAATGAACTGTGTAGAATTTGAAGGTTCATGAGAATAGAAGGCAACTATTTTCTTCATCAGCTTTGAATGATGGAATTAAGTTTTCCATCCGACAACGTCCTTTAGCTTCCAGAGGTGGAAGTGATTCTGCTCCTCCTCCACTACCTTGGGCAAATGACTCTCGGTACATTATTAAACATGGATTATACATTAATAACTTTTCATCTTCCAGTTCTCTAGCAAATATTATCCTGTTTTTTGCCGCTCTCGCTTTGAGAGCTTACACCTGTACATTTTCCCTATCATAATGATATATATCTATGGATGACACCCTAACTTGGTGCTCATCCTTTTTCCTCTCAAAAAAAAATGTGCTGAAGTACAAACCATGCGAAAATTCACCCTCTGTGTGTACTTTCATCAATCGCATTTTTTTTTTGAGGAGAAAAAGGATGATCGCCAAAGTTGTGGTTATCATCTAGGTATGTATGTATATATATAGCTATGAAATAGATGTCATGTACAAAATAGGGTTCTCAAGAAGAGAGCGGCAAAAAAGAGAGATGTACAATGGCTATTTATCTTGGGCCAATGACCTCAAATTTTTTCTGTCTCCTTAGAGGTAGTTCATCAATTCAAATATATATTGTAAACATTAAGAAATTTACTTTATTATTCTGAGTCTTGCTAGATATATGTTGAACTATATTTATAGACCTTTCAACAAAACCTTTCTTTGTATTTATTTGTTTTCTGAAAGAGCAGAATCTTCCAGCTCTTTGTTCTTTATTAGTTTTGCTCAATTTTACCAAATCATAGTTTCATTATACTAGTATTCATGGTTATCATGATCATTTTCCGAGGTTGATCCTAAGATCCTACCATATGTTATGTTCCAGAAAAACAATGACTTACATGCCCAATTTACTTACAAGCTATGTTTTTTAAGTGAAGTTACAATCTATGTATCTTGTATTTCAAAATTCAAATTATAAGTCTAGAACATTCATAATTCATATCTTACGTCACAGTTCACATTTTGCATCAACCATATTCACATGAAACTGAATGATGAATCAAGTCCAAGATGAAAATAAAAACTTCACAAATTAAAAACTAATCAAGATTGCATCAAATCAAGCCACTGCTCACAGATAATTCAATTGAATATTAGGATCACAGCATCACTTTGCTTACATTCACAGGTAAGTGATCAAAATTGCTTCATAAATGATGGTGTAGAAAACTAGCATGATAAAAAGAATTGTAATTACGAGTGAGGATCACAGGATCACTGATCACAGATAATGCAGTTTTCCTTTTTTGAAGGCGAGGAGGATTGCAGACAATGTTTCTGTCATTTCTTTTATTAATCTGTTTAAACTTTACAAAATTGACATGTCAATTTTGAAATACTGCAGAACTATAGTTCATCCATTCTGTAATATATCCTCTCGCCATTGTCATTGTGTTCTTGATGTAGAATCGCTGTTGCCAAATATAAAATGATTTCTCTATCTTCACAAGACCTACAGCAGACAAATTGATGCGATCTTTCTTTTGCTAGATATGTACGTGTAGGCACCCCCTATTGGATCACCAGCACAGAACTGAACGCCAGAAGCTTGTCTTCGTTGTCATATTTAGTATTGTTGCCTGCATAACATCCCAAACATCTCGTCTTCGCAGACAAAAAATAAGTGATTTGAATCCTCCACCTCAACCTGGCAAATAGCACAAGAAACATCAGTATCTGCAATCCATCTCATCACATAGGATCTGGTAAGCAATCTTTGTCGTCTTAGCAGCCATGCAAACACTTTTGACTTGCAAAGAAATCTTAAGTTTCCATATCAGTTGGCAATTCACTTTTACTTCCTCCGACTGATTTATGTCCTCTAATTGTTGTACACTCTGCAAATAGAAAACTGACCCAAAGTCAACTGCCAGCTGTCCCGTCTAAAGAAATCCAAGGAAAAATCCTTATCCCTCTCCACTCCAGGAGTAGCATCAGGTACTTCATTCTCTGGCCTGATGACAAAACATAAAATTGGCAAAATCAGCTCAGAAATAATGCAAATATGGAATACAATGCATGCCTAAACCATTACAACAAACTGTTTTTAATTGCATATTGTTACTAAAGTTTACAACATAAACCACCCTATCAAGATTTTATAGGAGTAAGCAACAAGGAGGATGGTAGTGGAGACTTGGAGTTGCTGGCCAGCAGAGGTGCAATGTGATCGCAATGAGGGGAGAACAAAGAATGAAGAAAAAGATGATATTGTCGAGACAGAGGTCATCTAGTCTTAGGAGTTAGACTAACTCTGTTTAAGCAAAAAAAAAAAAAAATCACAGGATTGGTTGGATCGCAAAATAGGTTTCAAATAAGATCAGATGATTTTCGAGGATCATATGTTCTGATGACCGATCCATGAACGATCGTAGAATTTTGATTTTCAAACTGAGAACAGAATCATCCTGCTTTGGGTGTGTTCTGATGACCTAGAAAATAATCTTGACAACATTGCTAAATGCTAAATCTTTTTTTTGGTATGATATGCCAGGAATGCAAACTTTTGGTATATTCCTAACCTAAATTTTAACTTCTTTTTTGACAAACTTATCTTTTTCATTTTTGAAAGGGTTTATCTTGTCCATTTTCCCATGAAACTTGTTTGTCTGATTGACAGGAGAAAGAACCATGGAGATCCATCATCATCTGATCAGCCATTATTGCAACAACAACAACAACAAATGGTTCCAGTACAGGACAGATACATTCAAAGCAGAGCTGAAGCTCTTCAAAATGTAGAATTGACTATGCATGAGCTGAGTAACATATTTACACAACTGGCTACAATGGTTTCTCAGCAGGGAGAGCTTGCCATCAGGTTTAATTTTGATAAGTGAAATGCTCTCTTGTTAAATTTCTCCTTTCTCACAAACTTGAATTGACATTATCTACAGTCTGCACATGAATTCCCTTCTCCGTGAATTATGCTCAATTCAATTTTCAAGCACCATAATGTTAACGAACAAAATACATTCAGTTTGTAGCACAACCTCAGGATTGCCTTCTCAAAAAAAAAAAAAAAACTCAGGATTGCTTTCATTGCTACTGTGAACAAGTTGAGGAACCACTTCTATCTCCACCCTGACCTATCAAAAACCAAGAGACCAATCTAGAGCCAATCTGGATTTGAGAACCCATATTTCCTCTGTCGCTGCTTATGCATGACCAATATATAGAACATCAGAGACCTCTGATAATCCGTTTCGACTCCCTCTGGAGCAAATCCTCCTGACAGGGTTAGGGTGCAGCTCTGAGCAGCAAGGTATACACTTGGAGGCTCAGTTCAGTATCTTCTGACCCATTTTGTATGAGAGATCTCTGCTTGACCAACCATGCTCTTTTACCTTGATGGGTTGGGTGGATTATGGGCCCGAGTAGGGTCTATGGAGTACATGTTTCTTCGCATACTATGCCAAAGCCCTTTCTTAGGCCTAAAGAAAGACCTTTCTTAGGATTCCCCTACATGCCTAGTGTAGAATTTGGAGCTTCAAAGGATGATCCCTTTTCCTTCAACAAGGTTACGACAGCTCTTGAGAGGTCTCGAATCACCTTCCTGATGGACGATGTAGAATAGGAGGAAGTGAGAGAAGAAATTGAGGAAGATGGAGATTTCTATTGGAAGCTTTTAGCAAACCCACAGAAAGATTGGTTTCTCTTTCATTCCTTAGTGTATGTATACTCACTTAACAGAGGTGATCTGTACACCATAGTTAGCCTATCAAAGTCTAGTGTTGACCTAACCTTATAAGATATGACTGGGTATTACAAGTATGATTATGATTTTTCTTATCTATTCAAAAGCATAAATTTAACGAAGGCTTTATATATCTTAACAAAAAAATGATATCATGTAAGAAGCCTAGATCTTCCTGGATCAAATGCCCCTTCTTTAAGCATATTGCTCTGCAATGTTCCCTTGAAAGAGTTTAAGAAGCTACATCTTCCTTAGTGTACCATTTTGCATTGGAAGCAACTTGACCCTTTAGACCAATGCGAGAGTGCTCTTTTGACCTTTGTCTTGTCTTGACTTCTTTTCTCTCCATTATGGCAGCAGCCTCTACTGGTTCTTTGTTGTTTAGTTCCAACTCATCCATGTGTGGGAGAAGGTTAGGTGCTTCCTTATTTTCGTCCAGCAATGATGGCTCAGAGAGTTTGATATTTTCAGCGTTGATCACCGAATACATCTGCATATAAAGTGACAATCCAACTGAAAAACATTCTCACCATATTGTTTGATGATCTTAAATGACCCATATGATCTACCCATCGGTTCTTCCTCTTTTTATTGTTTTGCTTGAACTTTATATACACATTGGTAACTTGCCGGATTTCATAGATCTTAATACAAAGTGGATGGCAACCTAAGTTTGATAGTCATCCTGCCATTGCTCAATTAAAAAAAAAGGATAAAAAAATGTTTGTCTTGCATTGATGCCACAATGTGTGGCAGCAGACCCCAAATTGTGAATTTTTGAGTATCAAGTATCAGGGAATTATATTGTGTACAATGATTTGGTAAGCCGTATCTGGAAATTGACATTTTGGTTCCTCAAAAAAAATTTGATATTTTGGTTGAGAATTAAACACACAACTTCTTGAGCCCCTGTAAGAGTATTGTTCATCTTTCTTGTCATCAGTTTGTCATTTTTACATGAGTAATACTGGAGAGTTTACTTGCATATAACAATGTAGACGTGCTCTGTACATCCATGAATAGGCCCAAAGGAAAAGTTGTTTGCTGAAATGTTGTATCAATGCATAGCACGCCATCTTCCCTGAGTGGTATGTACTTTGAGCAGTCTGTTATGCATGGCATGAAAGCCCCTTATATTTCTTTTTGCTTAATTTCTTTGGGCACCATCACGCACTCGGGGTTGTTCTGTACATTTCTCTTGCATATTGTCAACTATTTCTTTGGGGTTTGTTCTTTACATTTCTTCTCTTACACATCATTAACTGTTTCTCTGCTTTAGTGAAACTATTTTCAGTCCTTATGCAAACATAAGGTATGTACTGAATCAGGAAGGGAGTTTCAGTTCTCTGCAAACTAGTTGTGGGCCTTGTACGCTGAAAAATGTAGTTAAAAAAATGGGAGCGTTAAAGACAAATATCTCCCAATGGTTCGCATGCAGCTTGATCTTATAATCTCTATCAATATTGGATTTAACCCATTAACTAGTTAGACAAATCAGTTGGTGTAATATTGATATCTAACAGCCACTACAAAACATGACAACATGAACGAGAGGAGTTATGATGTAAATATCAAATCTGATACCTAATTAAATGTCAATTTATACTATGACAGGATCGATGAGAACATGGATGACACATTGGCTAATGTGGAGGGGGCACAAGGAGCACTTCTAAAGTACCTCAGTAGCATATCGTCCAATAGGTGGCTGATGATAAAAATATTCTTTGTACTTATGGTTTTCCTTATGATCTTCCTATTTTTTGTTGCATAGTTCGGTTGGATCACCATCATGCTTTCTGCTAAAATAGCAATTGTTCGTCCCCAGCGTTTGTTTTCATTACCTTATCAGATCATTGCAAACAACATCAATTGGAGTGAGGAGAATTTTTATCTTGTGTATATTCGCAATAATTGTTTGTACAATAGCACAACGGTGTCATTTGTTGGTGTCATTTTGTGTATATTTGCAATAATTGTCGCACTGCATATATAGGCAAAGGCCATTGCTTATTTACTCTTTTTGTTAATATATAAATCTCCCATAGATTTAGAATTGACGCACATGTCTGCGAGCTAGCAGTTACATGAACATGCAAGACGTTTGTTTAGTTCAATTATAAACATCCACATGTTTGAGAATTTTTATTCTTTAAAAAACATTATTGGGAATTGCATCCCAAACATTTTCCAAATACTTCGCAGCGTGACTTGAATGAATCAATTATCCCGTTTGGATGCCGAAAAGTTAATCCCGATCCTCAGATTACTATGAATCATCCAACAAGATTAAACATATATCGTGAGTTGTGCACAAGTTATCTCCGATTGTAATCCACGAATTATCTGAATTACCTACTTAATCAAATTATCTACTTAATAAAAAAATAATCCGCAATCAAACAACGCCTTATAATCCTCACTTTTTAAACAAAATGAAGTAACCTAAACCTCCATTAAACAAAACTGCCCCTAAGATGACCTCTGATGTTGGCCGTCGGCTCAATTTCAGTAGCGAAGATGAAAGCAGCACTGAGAAGTTTAAAACTAGAATCAAAGCCTATTGAAACCTCAAATCAGCTAAACCCAAAAAAAAAAAAATTTCTGGAGGTTATAGTCAATGCCATTTGGCCTTCCAAGAATGGCAATCCCAGCAACGAGGAGGGGGAGAGAGTTTTGGGCGTTCCAGTGATCAAGGAGAAGGGGCGTTAACGACTTGGGTTTGGAGAGGTACAGGGGGAATAGGAGGGAGAAATAGAGAAGGGTAGGAAATCGGCATCGCATCGTGGTAGATTTTGGTTAGTTCTTCTAGTTTTATTTTTTTATTTCATTTTTTATGCTTATCAAGATCGCCAAGATTGAAATTTTATAGAAAATAAAAAGAATCATAATATGAGGGAAAGAAGTGTCATGTGTCGCTCACTCGAGTAGAACACCATCCCAGGTATACAGTCGGGAATTTGAAGTGTCATATGCTCCGCATGATAGTCTTGTGCTACCCATACTAAGAGATCGTCTTACACAAGCGTCGTGTAACTCGGAGGACCCGTGTTACATTAAAGAACTATCGATCATGCACTATCAGACTTGGCGCTGCTTGGTATTTCGTGACATCGCATCGCATGTCCAGTCATGCAACGTGAAACGCACAACCGCTTCACGGGAGAAGTTGGCTCAATGGTTAAGCATCAAGGTTCACAATCCCTTACGGCTAAGGAACATCATCTTTTCGGCTATGGAGTATCATTCACATGTATCTTGTCATGTCGCCAGCATCACCTGCCACCAAGATGACTTTCACAAATGGGGCAAAGCGTTGATTACTTGCAAACACTTGGGGACGAGCTGTCAGCCTTGCCTGCCTCGTCAAATGTCGTCCCGCAAGCGGCATGATGTCAACCATAAAGTGTGGGGATGAACCTGCTACATGCCAACGCAAATCGACACATCAACTCAACGACCAATTTGGCAAATGGTCTGAGTGTCGAGCATCGGTGAACCTTGACATGCTACTGTCAAGCATCCCGCCGCCAACCGAAGGAAGGAGTACCCTTTCATCTCAGCCAACGCCTCGAGTAATCGAAGCGGCCTTTAAGGATCGCATCCAAAGGTTTCGAATGACACACTAGCGATGTCGTCCATTCGAATGGAGATGAAGGTGAAGTTGGCAGCTCATGCCACGAGTTTACCAACTACAATCCGCTTGCCCAAGCGTAGCGTCTTCACGAGCATCCCCATGAATCAGTGAAGACTCGAAACGACTACTCTTTCACAAGGATCAGTCGCCCGGTGGACGAGTATGTTAGATGTGCATGATCTTGTCAACAAGCACAATGATATCATTTCGTCCAGATTACGAAGGGACGAGTATCAAAGGTGCATCATCTTCATGAATGAGCACAATGATATTGCCCCGTCCATACCCAAAGGTGTTGCCAAAGCTTCAAAGGAGGTCCCAGGATCGGAAGAAGTTATATCCTAAGAACCCTGCAAGATGTGGCGAACTCATGATGCCGTTGCCATCGCATCAATGTGGAATGTGGCAAACTTGAATCCCATCAGGATATGGGACAAAGGTAGAAGGCAGCTCATCAATCATGCAAGCCCTGAAAAGTCGGGATTGGAGGTCAAGATTGCATTATTCAGCATTAACTAGAAGGACATGTTGAAGGAGTATGTGAAAGGAATCATCGAGCTCCGCCTACGGTGTTCCCAAATGGATGAAGGCCCAACGTTAGTACTCTTCAAGCAGAAGGGTTGAAGCTTTGGACTAGGATGGAGTTGGAATGTCAGGATCGTCTAATCTCCGCTCGCTAGTCGCCGCTACCGAGGCATTCATGCTAAGTCAAGTGTCATACCACCAAAGTCCTTGGGCAAGGGCTTTGGTGGAAGAGAGAAGCTCAAGTCGTAAAGAAAAAGCTACTTATGCCAAAGACAAAGACAACTCATCGAAGTAGGAAGATCGAGTTGAACCACAACATCAGTGGGGAGACTCTCGTCGCTCATTATAGCGACTCAAAGTGGACAAGATAGTGAGTGTCATATCCGAGAACCTTGCTTCACCTCAAACTGTCGAGATATCAAATGACCGCTCAAGTCGTAAAGAGAAAGCTACTTATGCCAAAGACAAAGACAACTCATCGAAGTAGGAAGATCGAGTTGAACCACAACATCAGTGGGGAGACTCCCGTCGCTCATTATAGCGACTCAAAGTGGACAAGATAGTGAGTGTCATATCCGAGAACCTTGCTTCACCTCAAACTGTCGAGATATCAAATGACCGTCAAGGGTAAAGTGGTCCCGCATTCTGCACTCGACGGATGAAGGACTCTACGTTGCAGCCATCTGCAACATGGAGACATCGAGTTGAACCACAAGGGAATGTGAGGAGACTCTCGTCGCTCACTATAGCAACTCAAGACGAACACGGCATGGAGTGCTGTATTAAATAACCTTGTCCTATCGTAGAACCATCGAAACATCAAGTGATTACCAAGGGTGAGGTGGTCCTGTGCTCTTCATTCGTTGGAGGAATGGAAGACACTACGTTGCAACCACTTGCAAAATAGAAACATTGAGTCAAGCCCACAAAGAGACCCGAAGCATCACGAAGCAGCCGTGGGGAATTCTTATCGCTCATCATAGCGACCCAAAGCACCCGAAGCAGACAAATTGTAAATGTCATCACCAAAGAGCTTGTGCTGTTTCAAGTCATCGGAAGTTTAGAATGGTCATCGAGGGTGAGATGGTCCCGTACTTCGTATTCGATGGAGGGAAGACCTTATGTCGTAGTCACCTGCAACATGAGGGCATCGAGTCAAGTCATGCAAGTCGAATGACGAGACTTTTCATCGTGTTATGCACAACCTTGAAGCAACTCTTTCCTCGAGCTATCCCTAAAAGCATATAAGAGTTGTTTCACCCCAAGAAGCCAAACCAAATAAGTTGATCCTGCGCAAGTCGAGAGAAGTCGAAGCCAACAGAAACTTGATGGACGGATAGTTGCTTGATGAAATTAGACCACATATGACGTACTCCACTGGCGCTGCCCAAGTGATGACCCCGAATTGGACGAAGGATCAATAAGCGAAGTAGGCCTGAGGGAGGAGTCCTTAGTGAGACCTCAAGGAGCGAGCATTCCTGACGCTGCGTGATGCTGGTGAAGTAGAAGTCAAGGCAAAGAAGGCAGAATTGATCGAGACAAACGAAGTCAAGATGGAAGGCGAAGACATTGAAGAAGCCCGAACAACGACGTTGGGGGAGTCGTCGACTTTGGGGGGGAGAATATCACAAGGCATTTTCCCATGACACGAAGTATGAAGCCTCGCGGCACCAGTGCCGCTCAACTTATAGTTCTAGGTCGCTCAGCGTCAAAACCATGGAACATGTCCCCGCACTGCGTAATATTGCAAGCAAGCAAGCTTTCCTTTTAATTCTAGTGTCATGGCCTTGAGCGTGGGGTGACAACCCACATCGGTGTCCCTTCGTGGCATCCCGTGATTCCTCGGTTGCCCCTTCGGACTTTAAGCGCCCAAGCGCCTGCATTAGCACCGTAACGCGCTAATGTCACGGACCCATGACGAGTAGTCCAATACTCTAGTCATGTCCATGATTAAATACCTATAAGAGCGACCCTCGGCATAGTCGTCTCGATCGTAAATCTTTCGCTACTACTCAAAATAAGCTTGGCTAGGTGCCTATCCGCCTAGTCGTCACACGTGGTCTAGTATCTGATAATGACCCCGTGACGCGCAAATAGGAGGGCTCAAGGCCTCATAACATATAAATATTTTAATAATTTTGTTACACTTAATTATTAAATAACACATCATTAAGTTTTTTTGTTAATTTTTAAGTTAGATTACATCAAAATGTAATAAAAATGAAGAAATATAATAAAATTATTATGAATATATTTTATTATTATTATTATTTAAATAATAATTATGTTAATCATATTGATCCAAAGATCGTACATAAAATCTAATCTTATACATTAGATGTTCAAGAGACAAGATGGGGATGAATTGGAATAATAAAATCATAAAATTAAAAGATTTAAATCGATACTTGTAATACAACTTTCCTCCACAATTAAAACTTTTCATAAATTTTTTTCTATATGGGTTCCACATTTACATTTGTTTCAAAGAATCTTTAGATCTATAAGAAGAAAAAGAAATGAACAACAAATAAAAAAGAAATAATAAAGTCTTTTGAACAAATTAATTGAACAAATGAATTGTATAGCCAAAAAAAAAATAATGTTCCTTTCGAGAGCCACCGTGCCCTTTGCCTTCTTTTTCTTAAATTGAAGACTGAACAAGGCAACTGTCCTCGTATGCACACCAATACTGTTGGCACGTACGTACGCTCAAGCCCCACGCTGCCGGTTCTGTTTCTGCGAGCTCCTCAGGGAGTTCTTGTACAGGCCCTTGCCGTCCCTGTGCAGGGTGAACTCCGAGTGGATGGCGGAGTTCGGAAACCTCTTCTTGTGCCGGAGGTCATGATTGTTGTGGTGGTGGTGGTGCTGTCCCTGCGGTTCCTTCACTTCAGCCTCGTCGACCACGTCATCGACCGCGGCGACTTCTGCCTTCTTCATGCCACCCACGTCGTCCTGGAGGTCCGCGCCGCACTTGTCGGCGGTCACCACGAACGCGAAGGTGCCGAGGGGCACGTCCTTCAGCTCCAGGAGCGGCTCCAAGGTCTCGACCACTGTCCTCATGCTGGGCCTGGCCTTGGGGTTCTGGCTCAGGCACTTGTAGGCCACCGCGGCGGCCTTCTGCGCGCCCTTGGCCGAGTACTGTCCGTCGATGTTGGGGTCCATGACTCGGCTGATCAGCCGGTCAGGGCTGTTCAGGTACGGCCGCGCCCATTCGACCAGATTCTTCTCCCTGTTCGGCCGTGTCTTGTCGACGGACCTCCGGCCGCTGAGCAGCTCCAGGAGCACCACGCCGAAGCTGTAGACGTCGCTTTTAGCAGTCAGGTGGCCTGTTCCAAACAGTAGCACAATATGTAAGAGCAAGAAGAATTTTGACGTGCAAACGAACGTGTCATGGTGGTGATTTTGCTTAAATACCTGTCAAGATGTACTCGGGCGCCGCGTAGCCGTGGGTTCCCATGACGCGGGTGGTGACGTGGGTGTCGTCGCCCTGCGGCCCGTCCTTGGCCAGGCCGAAGTCTGACAACTTTGCCGTGTAATCCTGGAAACGTGAAAGGAAACATTTCGATGTCAGGCTCACACATAATATATACACTGCAAGCAAGGGATATCTGCACTCGTTTCTTCTATAGCTCATGAGCAAATAAAATGATTGAGTGAACGAATTGGTCTTTTTCCCTCTCAAGACACGTAATTAATTGGCGTTTTGTGTTGGGTGGACATACAAAATGACTGGTCCAAACAAGTAGAACTCAATTTAGTGATAGTCCTGGTGCACGCTTGCTAGTATATCTTAACGTAGTTGCTTTGGATTTTAATTCGTAGAACAGAAATCTTTTATTTTTAACGCGTTGAGGATTTAGTCAGAAAGGGTGTACGTTCTACAAACTGCCTGCCTTCAGCTTTGGTCAACTGGTCAGCTTCCTTAAGATTTTCAAGATGCAGATATGTAGGACTTCGTCAACTTTAAGAAGATATGCAAATTACAAGGTACGTCGATCTACCAAAGAAGTTTTTAACTGCGTCTTTACGACGATGAATGCATATAAATGGTGCAGAAAAAAGATATCATCAATTACCGCGTCCAATAGAATGTTTGAGGCCTTGAAATCTCGGTAGATGACGGGCTTCTCTGATTCATGAAGAAACGCCAAGCCCTTCGCTGCTCCCACTGCGATCTTTAATCTCGTTGACCACGGTAATGCTGCCAGAAGTCCTGCAGATTTAGAATTAAATCGATCGCATAAGTTTCTGCTAATTAATTCTATACAAAAAAAGAGACAAGTTATACATGCATCATGAATGATCCTAAAGTCATCTAGATCAGTTCTGTATATCGATATACTTGGCCTTTGCAAAGTTGAGAGTACGTACTCTTGAAGAGGTGTTGTTCCAAGCTTCCCCTGGCCATGTATTCGTAGACCAGCAGCCTGTGCTCGTCCTCGCAGCAGTAGCCGATCAGCTTCGCCAGATGAGGGTGGCGCAGTTGCCCAAGAAAGATCACCTCAGCCTGCAGAGAAATAATTGATATTGTGCGTAGAGTTAATAAATTTCCAAGCAAATTAAGGGGTTAAAACGATGATGTTTGCATGTGCATGCAGCTGCTGCTCACCAGCCATTCCTTGTGCCCCTGCGTGCCTTCAAGGTCCAGGGACTTCACGGCCACATGCTGCGCCTTGAGCCCCGGCCGCAGCATCTCGTCGATGTAACCCTTGAAGACGGGGCCGAACCCGCCGGAGCCGATGAAGTTGCTGTTCGAGAAGTTCCTGGTCACGGCCTTAAGCTCGGAGAGGGTGAACGCGTGGAGGTTCGACCCTGCAAGCGTCAGCGACAAGTCCTCCGGCGACAGCGAGTCCGAAGACTTGCTCGAGTCGGAGGAGGACAGCTTCTTGGGAGAGTCCGAATCGCTCTGTGACGTTCTGGGCCTGGTTGCAGCTGACGAGTCCACGATATCGGCGCTTCCAAAGCAGCTGAAGACTGATTTCCATGAGCTCTTTGTCATCTTTGCAAGCTATTTCAATTTCTTAAGCAACCGGGATGTCAGAGAGAGAGAGAAGTTGAGGAGGTGTGGGAAGGGGGCGAAAGAGAGGAAGAAGTCAGTTTAATGATTACTCGCAACTCCGGGCATCGAGCGGATTATATAGAGGTTGTCTGTGAGGGTGAATTGTCAGAAATGGCCCTTGACTGGAGAGAGAGAGAGAGAACTGAGGCTGTGGTTTAGTTGCGGTTGTCAAGTGTCATTTGCATTTCACTGTGTGTGTGTCACGGGGTCATTCTCGGACACTAGACCACGTGCGGCGACTAGGCGGATAGGCACCTAGCCAAGCCTGTTTTGAGTTTGCAGCGGAAGTTTTATGGTCGAGACGACTTTGCCGAGAGTCGCTCTTATAGGCATTCAATCACGGACATGACTGGAGTGTTGGACTACTCGTCACGAGACCGTGGCATTAGCGCGTTGCGGCACTAATGTTGGCGCTTGGGCGCTTAAAGTCCGAAGGGGCAACGAAGGGACCACGGGACGCCACGAAGGGACACCGATGTGGGTTGCCACCCCACGCTCAAGGCCATGACACTAGAATTAAAGGAAAGCTTACTTGTATTAAATATGATGAAACATAACATACAATTGGGCCTCGGAAGGCACTAGTGAACTCCTCCCAGTGTACCGTAGGTATAGGAGTCTTGTTACATATTGAAGATGCAAAAGACGTACCCTACGGGAACGTCACCTACTTGGCCATTCATAAGGACGGCCTTACAAGATAAATGCCCTAAGGGCGGATAACTTGGTACTCCGCAATATTACGCAGTGCGGGGCGGCTGCATGTGTTCCATGTTTTCGACGCTGAGCGGCCGAGGGCTATAAGTTGAGCGGCATTGGTGTCGCGAGGCTTCACGCTTCGTGTCACGGGAAACGCCCCGTGACATTCTCCCCCACCAAAGTCGGCGACGCCCCCGACGCCGTTGTCCGGGCTTCCTCGGGGCCTTCGTCTTGAGTCTTGACTTCGCTTGTCTCGTTCAATTCTGCCTTCTTTGCCTTGACTTCAACTTCACCAGCATCACGCAACGCCAGGAATGCCCGCTCCTTGGGGTCTCGCTGAGGACTCCTCCCTCAGGCCTGCTTCGCTCGCTGATCCTTCGTCCAATCCGGGGTCATCACTTGTGCAGCGCCAGTGGAGTCCGCCATGTGCGGTCTGACTTCATCAAGCAACTATCCGTCCATCAAGTCTCTGTTGGCTTCACTTCTCTTCGACTTGCGCAGCGTCAACTTGTGTGGTTTGGCTTCTTTGGGGGTGAAACAACTCTTGTATGCCTTCAGGAATAGCGCGGAGAAGAGTTGTCTCAGGGTCGTGTAGAACACGATGAAGAGTCTCGCCATTCGACCTGCATGACTTGACTCGATGCCTTCATGTTGCGGATGGCCGCAGCATAAGGTCTTCCTTCCGTCGAATGCGAAGTGCGGGACCATCTCACCCTCGATGATCATTCTTGAATTTCGACGGCTTGAAACAGCACAAGCTCTCCGATGTCGATGCTTGTAGCTTGTCTGCTTCGAGTGCCTGGGGTCGCTATGATGAGCGACGAGAGTCTTTCCACGGATACTTTGGGACGCTTCAGGTCTCTTTGTGGGCTTGACTCAACGTCTCTATGTTGCAAATGATTACAACGTAGAGTCTTCCATATCTCTGCCGAACTAAAAGCGCAGGACCACCTCCTCCTTGGTGACCACATGATGTTTCGACAGTCTTGAGGCGGGACAAGGTTCTTTGATATGACAATCCGTGCCTTATCCATCCAAGTCGCCATAGTGGGCGACGAGAGTCTCCCCACGTTTCCTTGTGGTTCAACTCGCTGTCCCCAAGTTGCAGATGGCTGCAACGTTGAGTCCTTCGTCCGCCGAGCCTTGAGAACATCTCCACCTTCCCCTTGGTGGACAAGAGATATCTCGACGGTTTGAGGTGGAGCAAGGTTCTTTGGTATAACATTCCACACCTTGTCCACTCCCAGTCGCTATAGTGAGCGACGATGAGGATCTCCCCACATGTGCCTGTGGTTCGACTCTCTTCTCCTGCTTCGATGGGCGATCTTTGTCTTCGGCATAAGTAGCTTCCTCCTTGCGACTTGAGCTTCTCTCCCCCACCATTGCCCTTGCCCAAGGGCTTTGGTGGTATGGCACTTGTCCTGATTGACTTGGCAGCGTCGACTAATGAACAGAGATTGGACGATCCGGTCGTTCCAACTCCTTCCTAGTCCAAAGCTTCTGACCCCTCTGCTTGAAGAGCACCAACACTGGGTCTCCATCCTCCTGGGAACACTGTAGGCGGAGCTCGATGATTCCTTTCACTTCCTCCTTCAACATGCCCATCTGGCCGATGCTGAACAATGCGATCTTGACCTTCAGTCCCAACTTGTCAGGGCTTGCATAATTGATGAACTGCCACTTCTTCTGTCCCATGTCTGGGAGCATGTTTGCCATATTCTACATTGTCGCGATGGCAACGCCATCCTGAGTTTGCCACATCTTGCAGGGTTCTTGGGATATGCCTTCTTCCGATCCTGGGACCTCCTTTGAAGCTTTGACAATCCCTTTGGGGTATGGACGAGGCGAGATCGTTGTGCTCGTTCACGAAGAGGATGCACCTTAGATGCTCGTCCGTCCGCACTTTGGACAAAGTAAAGTCATTGTGCTTGTCATCCTAGATCATACACCTTTGACATACTCGTCCACCGGGCGGCTTGACCCTTGCGAAAGAGTAGCCGTTCCGGGCCTTCACTAATCCGGGCAGATGCTTGTGAAGACGCTCCGCTTAGATAAGCGGACTGCGGTTGGTGAACTCGTGGCATGAGCTCCCAACATCACCTCCATCTCCATTCGAAGGGACGACATCGCCAATGTGTCCTTCAAAAGCTTCGCATTGCGATCTTTGGAGGCCGCTTCGATTACTCGAGGCGATGTCCGAAAGGAAAGGGCACTCCTTCCTTCGGTTGGCGGCAGAACGCTTGACAGCAGCATGCCAAGGTTCGCCGATGCTCGACGCTCAGACCATTTGCCAAATTGGTCGCTGAGTTGAGGCGTCGATTTGCGTTGGCATGTATCAAGTTCGTCCCACTCCTTGATGGATGACATCGCGCCGCTTGCGGGGCGACACTTGACGAGGCAGGCAAGGCTGACAGCTCGTCCACGAGTGTTTGCAAGTAATCAACGCTTTGCTCCATTCCTGAAAGTCATCGTGACGTGGCAGGCGATGCTGCGGCACGACAAGATGCTTGTGACTGATGCTCCTTGGCCGAAGGGATGATATTCTTTGGCCGAAAAGGGACCGTGAACCTTGATATTTGTCTTTAAGCCAACTTCTCCCGTGAAGCGGTTGTGCACTTCACGTTGCATGACTGGGCATGCGATGCGACGTCACGAAATACCGAGCAGCGCCAGGTCGTCATGATAGTGCATGACCGACAGTCCCTAAATGTGACACGGGTCCTCCGAGTTACACGACGCTCGTGTAAGCGATCCCCTGATATGAGCAACGCAAGACCATCATGCAGAGCATATGGCCACTCTTTGACGCAGCGCGACACTTCAGGATTCCCGACTGTATACCTGGGGTGGTTGATCTGCTCGAGTGAGCGACGCATGACCGTCCCGGTTAGGCGGGGCGATCAACCCGCCATCATGATGCATGACGGACGTTCCTTGACACGACACGGGTGTATGAGGAACATGCTGCGGGGCACGACTAGGCGTGCGGCGAGGAAGCTTGCCATGCATTCCTCGTTGGCGTCCATGATCAAAGACCATGGTACCAGTGCGCCTGGGCGTGATGGAGTATTTGAGCGGAAGCACATTTCCTACGCCAGGGCACGTTGCGACGACACAAGCGAGTCATCGTCGCTGGGTAATCCGAGCAGGAAGAACTGCTCTGATACCACTTGTCACGGGGTCATTCTCGGACACTAGACCACGTGCGGCGACTAGGCGGATAGGCACCTAGCCAAGCCTGTTTTGAGTTTGCAGCGGAAGTTTTATGGTCGAGACGACTTTGCCGAGAGTCGCTCTTATAGGCATTCAATCACGGACATGACTGGAGTGTTGGACTACTCGTCACGAGACCGTGGTATTAGCGCGTTGCGGCACTAATGTTGGCGCTTGGGCGCTTAAAGTCCGAAGGGGCAACGAAGGGACCACGGGACGCCACGAAGGGACACCGATGTGGGTTGCCACCCCACGCTCAAGGCCATGACACTAGAATTAAAGGAAAGCTTACTTGTATTAAATATGATGAAACATAACATACAATTGGGCCTCGGAAGGCACTAGTGAACTCCTCCCAGTGTACCGTAGGTATAGGAGTCTTGTTACATATTGAAGATGCAAAAGACGTACCCTACGGGAACGTCACCTACTTGGCCATTCATAAGGACGGCCTTACAAGATAAATGCCCTAAGGGCGGATAACTTGGTACTCCGCAATATTACGCAGTGCGGGGCGGCTGCATGTGTTCCATGTTTTCGACGCTGAGCGGCCGAGGGCTATAAGTTGAGCGGCATTGGTGCCGCGAGGCTTCACGCTTCGTGTCACGGGAAACGCCCCGTGACATGTGCCGCTCCTCGAAAAACAATTACGACAAGGATTTGACTCCTTGGCAAATAAGAACTCGAAGTCTGAATTCGGTGGTGGCCAGCAGCCTTTTGAGAAATCTGAATCCCCCCACCTACGTGGAACATTCTCAGTTCTCGTTTTGTTTCTTTTTCCATTTGATAACGGCAGGGCAGGGAAGGGTCCATCACAATTTTGCCTTCTAATTGCTCTCGTGCTCATTATATATATATATATATATATGTAGATGATGGGCATAATAATTTGCTCATCCCCGCCTCCAAGCAATTTATTCCATCACCCATTATAACACGTGTCATGAACGCACTTCAAAGCGTGCCACGTAAAATATGATCATGGAAATTTCAATGAGACAACTATATAGGATATGCATATAATGTCATAATTAAGTATAATGATGCATAAGCAACTAAAACACATAGAGTGAACAAACAAAATAAAGTCATGGTGAAAAGCCAATAACACAATATAAGACTCAAAATCAATATAAAACATAATAATCCATAATTATTCCTCCTAGTGGAGGACATATGACACGTGGGCCCTGTTTGTTTAAGATATGAATAAACTTCGGATAATGCTGAACATAAACAAATTAGATGGATTAATTATTCAATTTGAAAGAATATCTTGAAACCTTAAAAAGTAAAAATATTAGTAATTCTTTTCAATATGCAGAATAGTTAATCTACTTATTTTATGTCTTAACGATCGCTTATTTATATTTGATCCAAACACAATTATCCTTTTTTATTCTTAAAATTTAAAGAAAAATTAAACCAAGTGAATTATTATTCATATAATTTGAATAGTTAAACTACAACCAAACATAGTCTTAACATCGACATAAGTTCATAACAAAACTCGTAGACTAATAAGTTCATGACATTACTAGAGAAACATAAAAAAGATCAAATGACAAAGACCAACCAACTCTATATGCAAATCCACCATCATGACCTCTCCAGCGGCTCATATCACTTATCCATATATGTACGAATCAAATCCAAGGGAGATTCGTACATTTCATTAATTGTATATAATGGGCATAAAAAATAATGATAATTTGAGATAAAATCAATTAAGCACGTCGTGATATAACATTTATGCATAACGATAAATAACAATAGCAATACAATTCGGCAATAATAAAGATGATTGCATTATTTTTATTTAATGCTCAATGTTGGTATCAATCAATGGCCATCGATAATGATTGTGTTCAACATTCTAATGCCTTATAAACAATGAAATCAATGAGTTATAGCCATTTTATGATTCCAGTGAAGCTATCTAACTTACTGATTTATTGTTTTGCAAAAATTAATCAGATAATATTATGTGAGACTCTATAAATTATGGTACTTAATACTGCTCAAACTCATAGCATGACAAGCCGGATTGCACTAGCACCCAATCGATAGTGAGAAGACGTGTCAATCCAATTACCTACGTCCGAATCCAATAGACATTACAATGAATCTAGTTACCTGCATCCGGGTCCAGTAAACATTACAATGAAACTAATTTACACAGGGCAAAAGTTTAAACTAACATTATTCCAATGCAATACAATATTACTTTTAGTTTTACGACTTAGCATGCATTTTTCAATTAATCATGTTGTAGCACACACTACAGGAAATATGAGAATTACATACGATCGGAATCGTCTGTATTTTCCGAAAATCATCGGAAATGACTATTTCCGACGGTTTTTTACGGAATCGATTCGTCCAAAAAATGATCGTCGCAAATTAATTTTCTACGATTGAAAAAAAAATGCCGAAACTATCGACGATCGCGACGACCGTCACAAATTTTGGCAGTAGAAACCGCCAAAAATTTCGGCGGTCGTCGCGCGACCGCCGAAACCTTCGGCGGTCAAAATCGTCGTAAAGAATTTTTATGATATAAAAAATATTAGCCGGCCGGCGGCGGCTAGGGACCAGATTCAGCCGCCAGGCGGCCAATCCGAAGGCCAGCGGCCGAGATTCGACCGCTAGCGATCGAGCGGCCGGATCCAGCCGCCAGCCGACCGAGGTCGGATCTGGCTGCCAACCGGCCGAGCGGCCGGATCCACCAACCAGCTGCTGGCCGGCCGTCAAAGGTTGGCCGCCGTTCGTGGTTGGATTCGGCTGCATGGCGGTTCGGGCCGGGAGAGAGAGAGAGAGAGAGAGAGAGAGAGAGAGAGAGAGAGAGAGAGAGAGAGAGAGAGAGAGAGAAGGGGAGAGGGACGCCGATGGTCGACGCTTGACGTCGAGTCAGGGAGAGGGGGAGAGGGAGAGAGAGAGAGAGGAGAGGGGGAAAGAAATAAAGGGTGGGATGGGGTATATATATATTATATATAGGTGGAAAGATAGAGAAAGCGGAAAAACAAAAAAAAAAGTGGGATAATGAAATTTTAATTACCGACGACTCTAACCGTAAGAAAAGCAAATATTAATTTATTTTCAAAGTTACCGTAAAAAATTATTTAATTATAAAAATAAAATACTACATTTAGTTATATATAATATTTTTTATTTTACCGACTGTTTGAACTATCGCTAATTATTACTAACGGTCGGAACCATAAAAAATTACGACGGTTTGAACTGTCGCTAATTATATTAATAAAATACTCCTCATATTATATTATTATACATTTACCGACAGTTACAACCGTCGAAAATTGCGACGGATGGATATCCGTCGGAAATATCGACGTTCCTAATCGTCGAAAAATAAAATAATAATATAACAAATTATATAATTTATTATTTTCATTTTCGACGGTTGTAACCGTCAGAAATGGATATCCGTCGAAAATATCGACATTCCTAATCGTTAAAAAATAAAATAATAATATAACAAATTACATAATTTATTATTTTCATTTTCAAATTCCGTCGAAAATTACGACGAATGGATATCCGTCGGAATCGACGTTCCTAATTGTCAAAAAATAAAATAATAATATAACAAATTATATAATTTATTATTTTCATTTTCGACGGATATAACCATCGAAAATTCCATCGAAAATATCTCTATAGCAAAATCCGTCTCAAATTGCGACGGATTTCTATCCGTTGGAAATTGTTCGTCTGAAAATGACAATTTTCTTTTAATGACAATCTTATCTTAACATGGCATAACATTCAAGCATAGCACGATCACTAAAACAATGAGAATCATACAATTAAGATGATGATGATGATGATGATGATGATGATGATGATGATGATAATAATAATAATATGTGGTAAAAATTCTCAAGAAATGTGGTTTGCAATGGATCATAACAAACGTCACCAAGGCTACGATCAAGCCATATCAATCCCAAAAATTTCACATTTCATGACATTTGCTACAATCATAGCAAACCAATGTCATTAAGACTATGATCAAACTGTACCCCCTGCATTATTGAAGAGCTTATGTCGATTTGATTTATTTAACTTATGTAAACTTTTGAACTTGTAAGAGTTTAAGAGTTTGATTCGAGAGTTTAACAACATTAATTTGATCGATATTATTTTTTTATCCAACAATGTAGATGGCTTTTTCTATCATATCGAAATAGTGTTGACCCAAAAATTCAAAGTGCATGCTTCCACAATTCAATCATTATTTATATGATTGTGATTTGCGCAAAATAACAAAGAACAAGTGCAAACCAAATTCAGTATTACTGCGCAAAATTATTAGTAATTCCAATTATGGATCAGTTAGTATTCTTCATTCTAATTAATTTCCTACTATGAAGTGTGTCACTCCTTATTTCTTTAAAGAAGAATTCAGAGCCTTTAGGAGCCATTTGGTTGCAGGATAAAGTAAGGAATACATGTATATTATGATGAATATCGCCAAACAGGTAGGAGAATAATGATATAATGATGAAAATGTGTTTTAGATGAAATCACCTTGAAAGTCGTGATACCACCATTATATTCTTCTAAATAGTGAAATTTATATTCCATCAAAATAAAAAAATACATATATTCTAACCGTTTTCATTTTTTTACCATTTCTTTTATTTTTTATAATTTAACCATATATTATTATATTATTATGTTTATAATAATAATAATGATTAAATATCAAGTATTTATAATAAAAATTTTTTATTATAAAATAAAATATATTTAAAATTTATTCCTGTCGAACCAAACAAAGAACATAATAAGAATATGAAAAAAAATATTATATTCTCATGAATAAAATTTCTTATTCTTCAAAAGATATCTTTCATCCAAACAAGGCCTCTTGGTGTTTTACTAGTTCGGCTAAACTCTATTCATATTAGATGCATAGGAACCCGTGGATGCTCATTGTGAGGCCAAATATCTATTGTTAGTTGACTCTTGAAAATTTGCTAAGAGTCAGTTGTTGTTGTTGGTAAATGCTAAAGTTTATGAAAGTAACTACATATCTCTTATTTTTCAAATTGGCCAGTCATGAAGAAAGATTTACCAAAACTTGCTAGTGGCACAGGAAATGGACTCCTGCCTTGGATTGTAATCTTGAAACTCATACTCGAGATGACTAATTAGAAGTCAAGACTGAAGAATTAAAATTAGGCATTTACATTTCTCTTCTCCATTGATTTTTTTTTGGACTCACATAGTTAAATAAAGATGATGGTTTAACCAAGAAATTAAAGCACCGAGTAGTTGCTAGAAAAGTTAGCTCACTGCAAACGATTGGAAAGTGACCGGACTCAGTTGTTTATGTTATATATATATATAATTGAGGACACATCAAGACAAGCGTGTGGATGTGGTTCTCTCTTATAACTTGCAAGCTTCACAGTTTTGTGATTAAAGAATGATTTGAGAGTGATTCATCAAATTATTCAAATCACAATCACTAGGTCGTTTGATCATCTCTAATTAATTGATCCTCAGCTATGAAATAGCATTTTCAGAAATGTCATAATGATTATGGAGTTTGAAAAGATTAATTCTTCTCTATTAAACTAGCAGATCGATGTGAAAGTATGGCATACTTTTATCTAATTAACAAATGTGTACCATATTATATATGGCTGAAAAAAGAAATAATTTCAGTGATTTTTTTTATATGTCGAGGTCTAAAGAATTGTTCCAACTTTAAACTTTGGAGTGGCAGGTCATGAAGTACAATTGTATATATGGACATTGGAAATGTTGATACAAAGTCTACCAAGGAATAGGGCCCCTATTGAGAAAAAAGAAATTTCGAACAATATTTTTTGTCATCGAATAATCGAAGCTTAATATATTAAATGATTTTTCTTTAAAAAAGATATTTAAGGAAAAAGTTAGCTCATAAAACTGGAAATTAAAATTTGATATTGATATATACTATCAAGTAATTTTTTTCTTAGAAGGCTCCTTCGTATATCTTTTGGAAGAACAAGTTGCGGATTATTAATCATCATCTATAATTAAAGATAATGTGATTTACTATGAAGGTTTCAATTTCTTGGAGTTGCTGGGAGAAATGGAAATATAAGCATTTATTCACTTTCTTTTGTGTTTTTGTCCTGCGAGTGTAGATAAATATAAATAAATCAAGTAGTGAAGTTAATTTTTTTCTAGATTCTTTCAACTTGCAGATAGGAAATTTATTTATTTTTTAATTTTTCCCAATTGTTCAAACAGGAAATTGTGAATATATTTTTGTTAAATGGGAAACATTTTTGTTGACCAAAACCTTTTTAATTTTTAAACATACGTAGGAAAATAAAAAAAGGGAAATAAATATGCATCACGAAAAAAACACAACTCAACTTGTAATTGAGACGATGCTACAATATTTCTCAACATTAAATGATTTCAGTGTCCAGAAGCGGTGCCAATCATCCAACTCAGTTGGCACTAAAAATTATCTACATTGGTTACGGATTGGAATCTCAACCCACCATCGAGTCTGACTATTCTGGTGCCGTTCTGAGTAACATGTCTGATTATGACGGGTGAGGGCGAAAATTTTTTGCAATATCCACAAAAGTTCGAATTCAAAATCTTTATTTAAACAGTGAGGAGCTGCTACCCACTCCACTCCAACTCCCGTTAGTAATCCAACTTATTTTGTAGCTGTAAGAATAATTAATGGAGACTCACTGGCTGCGTTTGGTACGGGAATATTAAGAGAACTTTTATTTTCGAGAACTAATTGATGTGATAGAAAAGTTTGGGCTAGTATTTGGATGAAAAAGTGTAATGATGAGAATTTAAAAAGTTAATTTGATAGATAAGTTTTAGTAGGTGTTTGGATAAAAAATTAGAACTAAGAATTTAATTTATTATTTTATTATTATTTTTTTGGATAAATTTTAGTAGACGTTTGGATAATTATTATATTATTATTTATTTGATTAAATATTTTAAATATTATTAATATTATAGTAAATCTAAATACCCAAATAAAATATAATTTTTTTATTAAAATAATTGAACATTTTTATTATAAAATATTTTAGAATTATTATAATGTAAACTTTTAATTAATTATATTTAAACATTTATTTAATAAGATGACTAACTGTATTAATAAATAACTAAATTATATATACTTATATTATATAATAATTAAAAAATAGATGAAAGAAAAAAAAAGGTCAAAGATCAAAAGTTGCGATTGTCCAGACGTGAAGAAAAAAAAAAGAAAAAAAATTCTTGCCTTCGTTAAAGTTCTTGTCGAAGGTAAGAAGTCAGAACATTTCGTAAAATATTTGAGAACATTTCGCGATGTTCTCGCAAAATGTTCCCAACCAAACGCGTCACTAAGTAGTATTAATATATTATAAGGTACGTACCATCTTGTACTACTAAAAAACTGTCGTGGGAGTTAGTAATTTCAAATTTAATTTCTGAAATCACCATATCGTTCTATTTTTTATGTTAATTTTAAATTAATTAGATACTAGTAATCCTACACATTGAGAACATGTATGGATATTAAAAAACGCAGCCATACTGATGATAAGAGTAATTAATTGCGATCATTTAGATATTAATTATCTGATGGAACTTGTACTAATGATAAGAGTAATTAATTGCGATCATTTGGATATTAATTATCTGATGGAACTTGCAAGTTTCAACGGCTCGGGGAAAAAAAAATCATGTCACGTCTTAACTTTCCAAGAGTGATTGTACAAGTAATTAAAAGGAATTAATTTTAAAAAAGTAATGGATAGATAGATATATAAGTGGCGGTCAGAACAAGTAAACTTTTGTTTGAACACAAGTATTTGCCAAGTGGAAGCAAAGATAAGATAGTGATCGGTATATGCTTTGCATGGTTTTGCAAAGTTGACTGAGTAACGTGAGCTCGTGAGTTTCTTCTATCTGATCTATTAGTTATCAACTATCAAGATAAAATAAAAATGAATTTAAATGAAATTGAAGTAACGAAATATTATATTTTTAAAAAATAAATATATATTTTTTATTCTATCTTCTGTTTGCTTTGAAGAAAACAAAATTTTTAAAAAACTTAAAACTGAAATAATTTATTGCAAATAGTTGATATGGGTTATTATGAAAATAATAATCTACAATTAAAAATGATAAAAAATAACGAAAACTCAAAAGAATGGTGCAAGAATAACTATATTATTATTATTTTATGATTTAATAACTTTTTTGAACTATTTTAAAAAAATCTTTGGGTCACGATATTCCTATTCTTATAATTAAATGACCTCAAGGATTCAAAAACTAGGCAGCTGTAATCAATCTTTTTTTTTTTTTGTAATATAATCCTTTTCAAGGACTGAACTAGAAGAAAATATCGGGAGAGCAAGTTAAAATAATATATAATTTTTTTTTCATAAAAGTAAATTAAAAATACTTACAATATAATTTTTATTAATAAAAAAACTTTGAAAAAAATCAATATATATACACACGAGTATTCAGTACTCATTGTTTCTTAGGTTCGAGCTTCATATTTAGTTTATTTTTTTTAGGTCAGACCATATAGACAATTCACTAGAGATAATGTAATTTAGTATCGATTGATTTTGGTAATTATTACTTATTAGCAAACATTTTAATAACTACTAATTAAGTGGGGGTGGGAAATTAACATAAAATATTGAAATCTATTGTAATACTAGCTAGAGATAATGATATTATATTAACACTGGAAGGAAAGGTTCGGGGATGAGTGACAATTATAAAATAATGGATATAATTTCTCATGGCACGCAACTCAAAGCAGCCTTTTGGTGGTGGTCTACTCTAAGTAGTGAGATGAGTCACGTTGATGAAGAAATAAATAAGGCTCGTGAGTCATGTGGAGAACTTGATGGCCTCAGTCTGCTGCTTGTGCTGGGGGGACTTAATTAGATCGAGGTGAGTCGAGTCGGATGGATACTGCGAAGGATGTGGCCTGCCGGCGTGAGCTTTGTTCGAAGGATTCATATCAGATCAACGCCGCTTCCAGGAAAGTACGATCACATCTGGAGCTTTACGTCATTTTTTGGCATATTCTGTTGGATTTCATGAACACGTCTATTTTGTTTTATTTTTTCTTTATTTTCTATTAAGTGTGAAAATATGATGTTCATCGAGATTCATTAGATTATAACTCAATTCGAATAGGATCGAATCGGATCGAATTTGTCTCTCAAAGAGAGTTAGATCCGATTCGATTGGATCAATTTTGATCAAATCGAGTTTGTTTACGGGCCGAATCATGAATATCATTAGTAAAAAAAAGTAATGCAAAAATACTTATCTTTTTTATTTATATTTCTTTTTAAACTTTTACGTATCATTTTCCTTCCCCTTTAATCTTCCTTTTTCTTTTTTAACTTTCCTATTTTTTAAATTATTTTCTTTGATTTTTTTTCAATTTTTGAATTGAACTGAATTCAATAAGTTGGCCGGTTGTCCTCGTTAAACTGATTTTTTTCCAATTCAATATCAAAATCAGATTTGATATGAAGCTAGACCAAATCCGTCATCGGTTCACGGTTGAATCAATTGATTTGGCTGATCCGATTTTGATATCATTGGTTAGGGGTGATCCACTTGTTGAACTCAATGATCTGACCCAATTTAGTTCGGATCGAGTCAGACCAAGTCCATTGGGGTTGAGAATGGTCGAGTTGGGATTTCCAAATTCGAGTTGGACTTGAGTTTTTAATTTTTTATTTAATTTTAGTCTTATACTTAATTTAAATTTTTTAAAAGAATATAAAAATAAAATATTTTAATTATGAAAACCTATTTTGTAATTTATAATAAATGTTAAATAATACTTTTATATAAAATAATTTATATAGTAAGAAAAATATTTAAGAAAACACACCTAACCCAATAGAAGTAAATTTGTTCATGGGTCAAGTCAAACTATGAAGGCCTAAAATTATAAAGGACCCAAGAGAATAAAGTGCTAATAACTTTTAGGCCTCATTTCACGTCCTGTTTCAATTAACTTAATTAGTAAACAAAATAAATACCTTTTTCCATGTTAAATACTATATCTTTTGTACTGTTTATTACTTATAATTACACACGCATGTGGCACTAGCAGATATATGCTTTTAAGTTTTCAGAATTTAGTTCATTTCAAATTAATTAATAAATATTCATTATTTAATTCAATATAATTGTATTGTGCTTATTCAATGGGTTTAATGTAGGTGTCAAATATTTTTTGTGTGAAGTGCGTGTAAAGAGACTTTACGTATACTTTTCTTTATTATTTTTTTATGTCTTTCTTCATGAATAGTCTAGATGATGATAACAAAAACGCGATTCAAATCACCAACAATAATTATATTCATTGTTTTCAAAATTCTACAAACTTATGTACATTATTATCCTTCATAATAGATATAATTATTATTTTTATAACTTTTTACATTATAAATTAATTTTTTGTTAGCATCAATGATTATCTAGACTATTCATGAAGAAATATATAAAAAATAATAAAGGAAAGTACTCATAAAGCCGCTTGACACGCTGATTAAATGCATTACTAATTATATGTTGTATTTTGCATGCATCAAACTCTCCCAAGCTTAGATACTTGATTGTCCTCAAGCAATGTTCAAGGCAAAGCTCCAACTAAAATGATTAGTCATCGCTTTTATCCTGTCATTCAACTACTCTTCTTAGCATTAGATTTTATACATCCATTGTCTAAGTGTCTCACCACTTTTCCATAATAACCCAATTTTGTGAAATTTCTGAATGAAAGACATTTTTTAACTCCTCCAAATATAAATATGAATAATAAGAAAATAATTCTTGAAAATAAAAATACCAATGTTTAATACACAAGTATAACATGAGCTTTTATTCATTTATTACTTTTAAGTTTGTTCGCTTAGAAACTTTTCATCATCATTGGGTTTTTTTCTTTTTCTTTTCAACCCTTTTTTCCTCACTGATTCGGTACTCATGTGCTTCTCCATATTGCACATGGTGATCCATGTAACGGGCTTTCGACCGACGGATCCCAAAGCATTTACCCTTAGGTCGTCAGGCAAGAATCCCTTGAATGCACCAAGGTTCTGGATAACATCCTTTTGTACCTAATATTTTTTGGGGCACCAATAGCCCTCTTTTATATATGATAACAATTTTACATATACTTATTTATCAATAAGCTCAGCTACACTTCAATGTTCAACAGAGATATAACCATTATCAAGGTAATATACATAATATAAAATTAAGAGCAAGAATATGATTTGTCGTCAAACATCCATAATTTCACTAAGCAACTTTCTTCAAACCAATTACCCAACACGAAAATGATAAATGATAAAATAATAATGCTTCAAACTTCATTAATTAATAGGATGTACTTGAATAATGTTTGAAAAAAATAAGTAAATACTAAGACATGAGAAAATAAGATGCAATTTTCAATTATGAAAACCATTTTTTCTGATTTTTTTAAGTATGAAATGCAAGCAAATATGTAAATAAGACATGAATAGAATGTATGCTTGCAATGGATATAAAAAGATATGCATGACGGGTGAAATTGCAAATTCCCCAAAACTTGAACTCAACACTGTCCCCAGTGTTGGAAATCAAATCTCATCGGAGCATATATATGATAATGAAAAATATAAACGTAAAAAAAGAAATGAAACGACCTGATTTATGTGGAAGCCGTAGGAAGAAGCCACAAAGAATTTTTAGTGTCGTTGGCCGATATAAATTTGGGTCAATTTCGAGGAGGCAATTTTGTGTTCTCTTTCTTTCTTTCTTTCTTCTTCTTCTTCTTCTTTTTCTTCTTCTTCTTCTTCTTCTTCTTCTTCTTCTTCTTGTCTCTATTTTTTGTCATGCCATTACGGGTCATGAAGATCATGTAATGACTCTGTTGCACAATATAACAGGTCATGATCTAGAAATCACGGCCCTTACAGTGATGATGAAGAAGATTTGCAGATGGTAACGGGTCATGGTCACGCGCTTACTTTCACCAAAAGAAGAGCACAACCTATCATATTCGACTAACGGCCCTAACAGAAGTAGTGATGTGAAGATGGTGTCGTGAACTACGAGTAACGAACCTGCAAACACATATAGACAAGAGAGAATAATAATAATAATAATAATAATAATAATAATAATAATAATAATAATAATAATAATAATAATAATAATAATAATAATAATAATAATAATAATAATAATAGAAAATAAGGGTCGTTATATGCGAGTTACAGGCGTGATGTCAAGTGATTTAATGTGAGAGCCTAACGTGAAAGCGTAACACTCATGATAACATAATGCAAAGTCTCAGACTTGTGAAAAGATGAAGCCCCGTGAATCGTGAAGCTTGCCATCTTCACAAGGACGACCAAACAACTTACAACTCGTTAACAGTGGGTAACGACCCGTGATGTGTAGAATAAAAACTTTGGAAGGACCTGTGATGTCCATGATCTAGTGCTTACGACTCGTTAAATAACCTTTGAATATTATCTCTGCTAATCCGGATTGTTGTGGGTTGTTATAATGATATTCGTGATGTTGAGATGTATATGATATTAAGCACTGTGATATCGGTTAGATGAAAATTATGACATGTGAAATTGAAAAAGTTCCATCGATTCCCACTGTGATACTCATGATAAAGCTATTACGATTTGTGCGATATTAAAAGTTCAAAATACAAACCACTGTGGGATGCATGACGGTCTTCTTACGACACGTGAATACTACAACTAACTAATTGGTGTGGATGGTAACGGGTCATGAAGACAATGTTACGGCCCGTGAAATATGAACTACATGGAATAAAGCACCGATTATGTGGTGATAGGGCAATAATGACTTGTGATATTCAACATAAAGTCCCGTGAAGGAAGGAAATTTTAAATTTCAATAAGATTCAGCTTGTGACATGTAGATACTTGTTAAATAATAATAACAATAAAAATGACAGAAGGAAATTAAAGAGATTAAGCAACTAAGATAATCAACTAGCATGAACTAAATTAATCTAAACTAAATTATGCGAAAGATTTAAACTATAAGTTTAAAAATTGAGAATGAGTAGTTCTAAGTTTAAAGTCGCTAGCTCGACTTTGATATGATATATGTTGAGACTGATAAGTCAATAAGAATAATATGGAACGATCACACTGGATTTAATTGTGATCATAATACTCGTAGTGGTGAGGCTCATCACATGCTATGTTGGATGATGCCTACATTTTTGGTTTGATGTCATCATCTTGTGGTGGCGATTCTTCATGTACAACAACCTTTTGATGTGAAATTTGAGAGGTATGTTGCTGTTGAACTTGGATCATTGAATGGTTTTTACGCTGCCATTGTAACGATCTAGTTGGGGAAGATTGTATTGATGCAGATGGAGAACTTTTTCCTTCTAAAAATTTTGGCGACTACACTAATGGATTTGAAGGGATGTGTGTTGATGTGCAGGCAACAATTGGTGAATTGGAGATGTCGATGTCGGAGCGGCGGGAACTTTCAAAGGTAGGCCTCTACTTTGAATCTTCCCGTCTTTAATGATGTATTTACTCATCTCGTTGACACACCATTGAGTTGTTGTTGTCCTTATTGAAAAAAATTTCTTCTGGGTGCCATCTTCTTTCATATGAATATGTGGCTTGGAGTTTTAGAATTTTGATAATTCAGTTTTACAATTTCATCCTCTAATGCATGTAGCTTTGTTTCCAAGGCTTTGAACTTGAGCTCTCGAATAATCAAAGTGAATCGTCGACTTAAATTTGCTTCTGAATTTTGGACTGAGATTTCATATTCTGGATGTGTTGGTCTTGCATTGCCAATCTGCTTTCAATTGTTGTGGTGAATTGACCAATTATCTTTAGTTTACTGAATCACAGCGATTGGGGTTGGGATGCCGAGAAGAAAACTCCAACACCTGGTGAGGAACGCATGTGGGAAGAGGTCATAACGGTAAGATTCAACAATTGTCTAAATTCATACTTATCATTCACTTAGCAACAATTGTCTAAAGTCATAACCATTCTTCATTTCATTTAATAGGCAATCAGGGAGTACTCCAGGGTTAAGGGGAAGTTATTTCCTGTTTATGATGACATGTTATTCATATATTCTAAGAACACTGCCACTGGTAATCGTGCCTTCATTACTACCATGTCTGATTTGCCATCTGATAATATAGAGATAATGGAGGAGGACGACAATACAGACATTGACATCAGTTTGAATGCTACCACAATTGCACACTCTGCTAAAAGCAATGATGGAAGTGTAGGTAACACAATTGACTTCCTATTTGACAGTCAATCTTCAGTGGTCGCAGACGAAGATCCCTTCTCTGGTGTCTCCCCTTCTCCTTCATTCGCAAAGAGGGCTAGGGTTAGTGCTTAAAATGCTAAGATCAGAAAGAGTAAAGGACAGAATGCAGCGGCAATAGATATAATGAATGAGTTAGCACAGCAGGGCAAAAAAAAGACTGGTACTACTGGATGAGATAGTGAAACGTGATAAGGAATCCAAGCAGTATAACAGAAATGAATGCTGGTCAAGATTGCGTGAGAAAGTAACCAACTGTACCCTCGAATTCAAGATGGCCATGATGGAATGCTTCAAAGATGAAAGTAATTGCTGGACTTTCATGACTTGTGAGGAGGACATGATGGAACCATGGTAAATGGAGCAGCTAGAGGTCTATCAGAGAAAACGAACACAAACGAGGGGCCAAACAAATAACTACTATGGCTGCACAAGTTCAACTTTCACTCTTATCTCATCATACTCACCAACAAGTGGCATCTTGAGGGCTACAACTACTTCTACGCCATCTACCACTCTCGGTTCACTGTTTGGGGAAGCACGCCATTGGAGTGCTGCCTTTCTCTCCTCGTCATCACTCACATGTTCTAATATTGGCACAGGCTTTTCTCCCCACAGTGATTTTATTCCACTAGCACTTCCTACTCAACTTTCCTCATGGCCGACTGTTCCTAGTGGCATGACGTTCTCGTTTCGATCCTCACCAAGTGGCGGCTCAACTTCTGTGGGAGCCTCCCCTTCTGACTAAGTCACACACCAGCTGGAGCTCACAAGGGGACCTTTTGGATTTACTTTTAAATAGTACTGACGACCTCGCATATTGCAGCTGATATCACGACTTTTGGAAATACTTTTGGAATCACTCTTGTCTAGGTCATAAGACCAGTTGGAACTATATTCGCATAACTAGTCTTCTATGTTGAACTAATTATCACTTTATGTAGTATTATGAATTCTGAAATCGATATTTTAGCCTATGTGTGTGCTCATTGATGTTTACGTTATATAATGTGATCTCCATGCTTGTGCTACGTAATGTCATTTACATACATGTGTGTGTTATCATTCTAGTATTTCTCTCATTTTTGGTAGTCACTTTTTTAATGCGTAGATGAATAGTCGTATGCTAATACAACTATTGGTAGAGGAGGAGAAATCCCATGAGGATGTCATGGAAACCATTACTGCTAGTGGTGTAATTGAGATAGGGTTTGTGGAAGCAGTTCCTCATAATCCTTGCAAAACTCGTCCGTTCACCGTTCATCAACTGATAGTAGACATACTAAGAGGTCACCCTCAAAGATCTTATGACCTATTTAGGATGTCTCCTGCAATGTTCATGAAGTTGGATGAGTTACTCACGTCAAGAGGCCTTGTACATGGCACACAACATGTGAGTTCATGCGAGCAATTGACTTCTTTCTTACATGTTTTAGGACATGGCACCTCCAACAGAACTCTCGCTGAAAAGTTCCAACATTCCGGAGAAACCATATCTCGTCATTTCAATAATATGCTAAGAGCCATATGTTCTCTCCAACAAGAGTTCATTGTCTTACCTACTGGACAAGAAGATGTGCACCCACGCATATGTAACAACCCAAGATTTTTCCCTTTCTTTGTGGTACTGACAACAATCAATAAGTAAGAAATTGATGATTTAAATTCGAGAATTGATGCCACATCCTCATCTGATTTCTTGTTGTGCTTCGTCATGTTGTGTGGAGAGCTTCTTCATCAAAGAATCCTATACTTCTGTGAATGCGGTTGAAGGATATCGAAATATATCTTCTTTCTTTTCTTGTTGCGGCTTTTTCTTTGTGCTTTGTCTTGACTATGACGCCTCAAATTGAATCCTATCTTGCTGGACATCAAGGTTGCTTTCCTCAATTTATTGATTTGTGGTCGTTTTCCTCTTCGTCATTGAGGTTGTAAAGATATGCTCGATATGACTAAGTTGTGCACAAAATATGTCACCTGAAAAACTTCACAACACTAAAAGAAAAAGTGGAGTAAAATAAAAAATAAAATAAATCTCAAAGTAGCATATACAAGATAGAATAAGAATTATGAATATAGTTCCCTAGAAACGGCGCAAAAAATTTGATGTGTTAAATTGTTGTAGCAAAATAAATTCGTTAGCAAGTGTACTAGTCATATCAAGTAATAAAGTAGATAGTAGAATGTCGAACCCCCGAGGAATTAGTTAAATTTAATTTATCTAATAATCTACTATGAGAAGAAAAGAGATTTATGTTCTAAAACATAAATATAAAAATTTCATAAGATCAATGATTTGACAATTAAAAGTAAAATGATGAAGAGCCCTAAGAATTTTGGATTGACAAAAGTGAGGTCAACTTACATGCAACAAAAAAGATTTCACTTTTAACAAGAAGATTCAAAGTCAATTCTTAAGACGGATTACGATCACACAAGGTAACGATTTATCCGCTGATCAAATCGAACTACCTTAACTCCTGAAACTTAAAAGATTTCTAATGATGAGTAAATCCCTTAATTATCATAGAACTAAGGTGCATGAAGTTGTAAATCCTAGACTAATAATTATTCTCAATGGATATAATTTTTTTTAAAATCACTCGATATAATTTATTAGACACCAAACAAGTATTGCGCTGAATTACAAGAGTTCTGTGATGATTGGGTTAACCTATAAGTTAAGATTTTATTTACTGAAAAGTATTGTGCCTTGAACTTAATCATCCCAAAATTGGTTTGTAATCCAAATCCACAGCAAGATACTCTCTTAAAATAAGATTAAGCATGCCATAATCACAATCTAAAAAACTAATAATTATATTAATTCAAATGCTAAACTGGTTCATACAGTTTTCCAGAAAAGATATAAATCTTTATCACACACTAATGGGTAAATAATAAAAAGAATAAAGTAATAGGGCATTCAACAATGAAAAGAGAACATGAATTCTTGCTTTAGACGTTTTTTGGAACGATCTTGTAGCTCTGGCGCTGAGTTGCTCCTCTTTCTTCTTCAGCAATCTTCCTCAACTTGAACCTATCTCTTCTGCAGTAGGCACGGTTCCAGGGTCCCAAACACATATTTTTATGTCTTCTAAGGCCTCTATTTATAACCTCGAGGTGCCCCAAGAATTTTGACAAAGTTTCGATTTGATTGAGAGTCTTTTTATGTCAAAATAATAAGAATTCGGAATAGACTTTGATTGGACTTTGAAACAATTCAAAACTTCTTTAAATCTAAGTAAATATATTTTCTAATGATTCCTGGGACTTATGATAAAGTTTGGAATTGATTTGCAATTGAAATCCCTAAGAAAAATTGAAGAAATATAAAAAATAGCATTCGTAACGCCCCACAACAACTTTATAACAACCCTAATATGACTTTTCACGATCCGTAATACAAATTTCACGATCCTTACAATGTTTAAATCGGAGTAGAAATATTGTTTTAATGGTCCGTAACATTCTGGTCACGGCCTATAACTCAGACAAGTTTCTGGACCAAAACTGTGCATTTAACGGGTTGTAATGGGCCTATAACGGTCTTGTGTCACAGGTCATTACGTGTATATCACGACCCGTTATATTCATTTCAGCACTGACAACCTCTACTAATTTGCACTTTCTGACTCCGTTTTAACTTCAAGTTGAGTGTCATTTATTTTTGTGGCTTCGTAATTCAATTATCTTACTTTCTCTGCATTAAAACATAACATTTGGGTAGATTCTATTTTTATAAAATTAAAGCAAATAAGACCATAAAATGATGCATGTCATGTAAAAATGAATCAAAATGTGATTAAATGCATGGCTAACTGTATGTTGTATTTTGCATCCATCATTGCAATTAAGATTCTTTTAAGGTGATGCTATCTTTTTTCAAGAATTTGATCGATCAATATGTTACTATCAATGAAATGCTGAAGCCAAATAATTATTTTACAAAATATGTTCTACAAAGTCTAACAAACATCTAATAATGTCTCTGTCAAAACCTAGTGGGATCAATTACCTACAACATCAATATGAAGAAAAATAGAACTTCTATTAGCAATGACACAATACATAAGACACTATAGATATATGATATTTTTCTTAATGAAAATAAATTAGATAACAAGTGGTATGTGGTCAAATAATGGAATAATAAAAATAATATTATTTTCTAATAATCTTAAATAAAAATAGCATAAGTAATGCAATATAATATATAAATAATAATTAATTCAAAATAGCATTTGTTATATATTAAAAATTAAGGCTTATTCAAAATCACAACAACAAATATACTATCACTATATTTTATTAATTATATAATATAGTGATGCATAATAATTTATTTTATTATAATTTACTCTTGAATTTTCTCTTAATATACTCTTAATTCTCCTCTCATTAGTTATTTTTTAAAGTTATCTTTTGCTATAAATAAAATTCTTGCATTTTATATAAATTCTAATCTTAATTTATTATTTTTATTTTAAATTTAGAGATAACTGAGTTTGTTTTTTTATTTTCTTTTGTGCTTAAAAAAATTAATGCTACCAAAATCAAGGAGACTAATAGATTGTCATTATTTTATTATTAGAGCTAACTTCCTTATATTTCAGCATTGCTTTCCATTTTTCCTATTAATTTTTAAATCGTCTATGATTTGAGCTTCATTTCATTAATTGTTTTTTGTTTCCTTTCAATTTTTGAATTTTATTTGAATAGTTTCCATTTTATATAATTAATTTCCTTTTTAAAAGAACTAAAAAAACTGAGTTGAACCAGAACCTGATTTCCCCAAAATTTTTCCAGTTCATAGCGATTTTTTTTCAAAATTATTTTTGTATATGAATCCAGACTGGACCGATAGCCAATTCATGATTGAACCAATCGGATAGCTAGTTCGGTCCGATTATGAAAACATTGTATAATCATATTTCTACTCTAAAAAACACTTCCTATGACAAAGATTCCATTTAACACATCTTAAAGCCTTCTGTTCATTTGTTTGCTTGTCCTTCTAGTTGCTTTCTTATTCTTCCACTTCTCCTCCACTCCTTTCACGTTCTAAAGCTTCTCTTCCATTCTTTAATTTCGTCCATAACAAGGAGGGCAAGTGGGGAGAGAGAGAGAGAGAGAGAGAGAGAGAGAGAGAGAGAGAGAGAGTGTAGATTGTGAAAAGATAGATTTTGAAGGGAGTAAAGGGTGAAATTAAATAGGTTTTGAAGGGTGGCATTGGTATTCCTTCATCTAAGAATCACCTATGGAAACAACTTCTTGGGTGTCCTTCCATTTCATTTGAAAGGAAATATGATTGAGGTCACGCCTATTTCGGTAAAAGTTATGAACTAGCGGACATCCATTTTGGTGAAATCATCATGCCATGGTCATTTTTTTTTTGAAATTGTAAGGTGTTACACCACACCCTCAACATTTGGTGGAAGACAACATCGCATCATGTCTTCGTGATAGAGTGTTGAACGTCCATACATTTCCTAATCTAAGACAAACTTGTGTCCTACTTGTCCATGCACATGCAGCTGGTTCGCATTGTGTCAGGTGGGAGACAAACATTGCAAACTTAAAGTCAGATTCATAGATAACTCAACTCATTCTGACAACATAGAATTCCTGCATTAATTTTTCCAACTATAAATGCGACATAAACACCTCAAGAGTCGTGCATCCGACACGAATCTAAGGAACTTCTACAGGGATCATGAAACATCCCTAAGGTCACAATTAAACTTCCTTAAATTTATTAAAGTATTAAAAAATTACATTCAAAAGTGAATATCAAATCTTACATTTCTTCGATTAAGTTTCACCTCAACCCTCTTTCAATTGATTTTTTTTTCTTTAGATTTGTGCCTCATCTACCATAGTAACCCAACATTCTATGTTCAAAGATGTTAGTCAAGTTTGGCTGAAATGAACATGTGTCATGCATGCATGCCGAGAAAGAGAGAAAATGAGGGGATGAGATAGGGAGAGATTTTTGGGATTCTATATTATAGAAAAGAAGACCTCCTAATCTAATTAGAAATTTTAATTATAAATTTAATAAACTTGTGAATTCTAACTTCAATCTTATTTTAACATCCATTTCCAATATTTTCTACTTATCTTTTAATTCTACCTCTCTTTAATCTTCATTATTCTTTTAGTTTTTTACAAATTTTAAAATTAAATAAGAATGACTATTCTTATCTTTTAATATTTGAGTAATACTAATACTAATATTGATATTAATATTAATATCATCATCATCATAAACTTGGAACTCTTAATTTAATTTATATTGAGAGTTCTCTGTAACATAAATTATAGTTATATTAAAATTTTAATCCCTAACATTAACTTTTTATATCTTGTTATATCAATAATATATATAATAAAAAATTAGGAATTCATTTTTAGGAATTCAGAGTTCCACCCATATATCATGTATGTATAGAATTAAATTATGGATACTAATTGGGTTGAAAAAAAGAATAGATAATAAATAAAATAAAGATCTTTTCTTTTTATTCGTCATTCGATTATTGTATTCCATTTCTTTCGATCCTGATCTTCTATCTCAGAAGAGAAGAATATAAAATAAAGGATTAATTCGTTCGTGATAGTTATTTTTTTTTAATCAGTGAATAGGAGTATACTCTAGATCGGAATCATAGGAAAGTACTGCTTAATCATTTCTACTAACTTAAAGCCCCTATTTTAATTCCTTTTATTTTATGCAGAAATATCTTTTTTTGATATTTTACATTATCTTCATTACAAATCCTTTGTGTACTTTTGTAGAAGTGATCCAATTTTTTTCATTAGCTCCGGGTGAAGACCAAAGATCTTGAGCGACCGATCGGGCGGAACAACTCAAAAGATAAAAAAGTATCGTTAATTTCTTCATGCTCGTTCCAAGCTCGAAGTACCATTTGTACAAATAAGAATCATCTTCCTTACATGATTTCTTCTTCATATAGATAGATATAGGATCTATGGGGCAATTACTTAGAAGTAAATTTTGTGCAACAACCCTTCCTATATGATAAAAAAGGATCCCATGATCCTGAACCGATTTTACCTGGGATCGCAAATCCCAAACTTCTCCTCAGGAGGATAGATGGGGCGATTTGGGTGAAATCCAATGTAGATCTAACTTTCTATTCACTCGTGGGATCCGAACGGTCCGGAGGGGACCACCACGGCTCCTCTCTTCTCGAGAATCCATACATCCCTTATCAGTGTATAGACAACTATCTCTCGAGCACAAGTTTAGGTTCGGCCTCAATGGAAAAATGGAGCACCTAACAACGCATATCTAATCTCAATCCTATTCCAACTAATATTTATTTGTTTTTCGTTTCCTATGTCTTATCCAACTATATTATTATTTCTTTTTGGAACTCTAATTATCACCTTTAAATCCTGATTTTTTTAGATTTATATATTTAGTTTATTAAAAAAATGTTTTTTTGGAAAAAAAGGTTACATCCTAAAGATTGAGGAAAGGAAACAAAATCTCGTTAGGCATATTTTTCTTTTGATACTTAATGATCATAGTCCCTTTACTTTTATCAAATGTATCAATATCTCAAACTCATTTCTTTTTCTTGTATGACTTCTTCTCTTTTCTTTCTTCTGTTAATTTCTTTTGTTGGGCTTCCATTACCTTCTGCCTTGTCTTCACAGACCTATGAGAAGCCATGAATACTTCTCTTGGTTTATGATCCTTGTTAGCTTTTACCAATTTCAAGGATGTGTGTCATCTTGTAAAGTAGCTTTGGGTTAAATGGCTGCCATGTGTTGTGGAAGGCGTGGGGTTTTGGTGCCATTAAGATTGGGACAGATGACTCTGGGCCCAATTAGGTAAGTGATTAATTTATTTTATTTCTATCCCATGATTTTTCATGAACACTTGGGACATATTATTTAACCTATGACTAAGTAGGAGATAAAATAGCTAGCCATTAGTACTATGCTATGCATACTTTTCACCATGCAAAAAGATGACAATACTTGGAATTAATATATATATTTTGCAGAAAGAAACAAATACTTTCCAATTAGATGATCTATGAAGGAATTAGTTCAAATAAACAAGGGGTATTATCGAAATACCTCGCAGCGGAAGAACGGATCGCCGAAGACTTTTCTACGTTGTTTCGGTTTCGCAGTTGGGACTTCAATCACGTATGGAAAGAAGCCATGTGTTCACAATTCATACACCTTTAGACATCGTCGGAATTTCGGGAGAACTTGGACAACCTTACGGTCGTGGATAGGAAAACTGTGGAGGTCCAATGAATTCATCGGACATCACCCTACACTACCCACACTAACACCATGCATTTATATATATACGCATGGGTATGCAGTTGGCGAAAACTGCTTTGCAGTTTACCAAACTACATGGGCTTCAACATGTCAAAGGCCCATTAGGGGCGTAAGTTCAACAATCTCCCACTCGCACATAATGAGCCTATCCCATATATGATTCCAGTAAATGTCCGTTATGATAAATGAATCGTGCGACCCACGAGTACATCCACAACTAAGGGAGAATTATGACCTATTAGAGATACATAATCACTCAACCACTTGGGAGTCTATACTATGACCTGTTAGGGATACATAGTTGCTCGATCAATTTGAGAGCAAAAAGTTACGACGACATAACTGCTCAATCAATGTGTGAGCTCATGCTATAGCGTGTTATCGTTGTATAGCTACTCAATTATCATGTGAGCCAATCGCTCAAACATTTATGTTACTCGCTTTGCCTTAAAAACACCTTGCTTGCACACTCCAGACGACACACGTCTTATCATGCATGATTTCGATTGATTTGTATTTGTATGCTTACGTATTTGGCCAAATTGCATCACAAATACCATGCAGCACCAGTGAATCTTCCTCTCGTCCTCATATTTATCAGTTCTAAGTCAGCTGCTTTCCTAGTCGTGGCTCGATGGGTCGCATACAATTTTAGCCTTTGAGTACCTCGCTAAAGTAGCAACACTAACATATTACATTAAAATATAGTCGAGTCTAAGGGCAATCTTTCGGACTTGTTCAACCCTTAAAGACTCACACTCTAATAAAAAACTATAAAATATTCGTCAAGTCTTAGGGTCGACTTGACATACTAGGTTCGTAACCAAGTATTATAGTGGAGACTCCCACTGAAGGAGCGTATGTCATAAACTCGTAACACCGCACATATTAGAGTTCAGACGTCTACCCATGACATCTAACTTGAGTCCTCTCGCTAGTCGCCCAAGAATTGGCGCCACGAGGTTTCACATCTGGTTTCTTTTATCGGCTACACAGAGTTATATACAAACCCATGTCATTCTCCCGAACATATCAGGGCGATCTTAGATTATATATCTGGATCTAAATCATTTCATCTCCGCTCGCTATGCACTAAGCGCCGAGGTGATTATTCGTGTGACTGATAATCTCGTGCCTAATTTGACATATCTACATGCATTATAAAAAAATATTAACCAACTCTAGAATAAAATTTAACATCATAAGAAGATATAGAATACATCACCGCATCAACTCTGTCATATTAATGCGTCAGTAAAAAATGCTTAGTACGTATCACATACTTACACATGTATTCATCAACCATATCTTCTTCACATTGTCAAGACATTAATGTTTTCCCTTATAATGATCCTTTTTTTTATCAAGAAATATTGATATATATATATTGCAATAAAGGATATACTTGACCACTGTCAATACAAGAGTAAAATAATTTACTTAACCAAAGGGTTTCATACCATCATTGAGTATAACACAAACTCAATTTTTCATAGTTGACTACTTTATATATAGTTTTGCTGTAGCTAAACTCTGCAACAATGTCATTCTATAACACGAAGACATAAGTGGAGATATACTTTTGCTTGTTAATATCGCCATCTTAATAGCGTATATTTATTAAGCAAGTTTATAGCTCGATCTCCATCATAGTGCAAAACAAGAGTCAATATGCTACTAAGGTGTCTCATTATTCTCTTAATCACCATATAGGCGCCATGTATAAATACGTAAATATTTCATTTGACCATTGACACAAATATCAGACTGCTCAATTTATTGTGCATGTTTAATCATTGACCATATTTACAAAAGGACATTTCCTTACTAGAGTCATAGAGAAAATCACGATATTCAAAATTATCTCTTTTAATAAGAGTAACAGTGAGTGTAGAGTTTCTCGTAGAATGTTTAATTCGTCTTTATAACGGACGATTCTTGCTATAAAGCAATAAATTTACTTGAACAATTCTTATGTAAATTTCACACCCGATATGAATAAATGTCTCACCCATATCATTTCTATAGAAAGACATTAAATTCTTCATTAATAGAAGAAATCCATTATTACTTCTAGCTATACATAATATTGTTTCACATATAATGTCATGATGACATTTTTATCCATAAAAATGTATATACACCTAATGATACTTATATCATTATTTAGATGAATACTAAATCCATAATTGGACTGTTGCAAATTACATATTGCGCTCAGTACTTTTACATTTAAGCATTCAAATAACTTTATGTAATTTTCATATAATAGTGAAAAAATAGCTAGACTTTTGACGAATGAGAGAAAAAAAATATAATAATTTCTCTAGAGTCAGCAATCATTTTGCGACTATTATTTTTTATCACTTTTAAATCTCTTGTCATCCATATCGACTTATTTCGAACGCTTACCTATTGGTAAGACGGATGATTTAACAAGTCCTTGACTTGAGTTTCTTCTTTAGACTCTGACTCTTTGCATTTAATCCATTTTCTTTATTTAGACCCGAGAGAGCACTCATGTTCATTTCATATAGTCATTCAACATTGACAATGTGAAACACAACACATATGTTTCAATAAATGAACATTAATCATGAGTTGACTGTGAATTACTCTCACTCGGAGTGAGGTGTGGGAAGAGAATATGGACGAACCACAAATCAATCCGCATGTATTGTCAACTCTGAATCTTCAACTTCTAAAATGAAGATATTACTTAATCTCGTTTAGCCAAGAAAATATATGAATGTCACATTTCTATTTCATATTTCAATAACATTTAGGCAATATTACTAACAACATTTCAAATATAACATTGCAAAATTATTGGCGCCACACACATCACTAGACTATTTGAATAAGTCTCAACCATTTCGCATGATCAAATAAGTCAGCAAGGCATTAATCTTGCAATCATATTTGAATCTCCATCTAAGTTCATGAATTTATATAAAATAATTCATAGTAACTTAGATAAATCATGTGTATGATTTACAATGCAAAAAATGTGATGAAAGAAATCATATAGATCCTTAGACATTCAATTCAAATGGATTATTGTAATTTTCTGTTCATAAATGATTTTCGTATACTAAGTCAATTAGACATTGTCACAAAAATAGGCAAAATAATTTTAGCGAGAAAGTATATTTCCCGAGCTAGTCTATATTTATATTGACTTAAGAATGTCACAAATTGACTAGCCAAAACTTTTAGCATACTTATTTACGTCACATATAACATAAATATTCAACTTGAATGCTTAAAGTAATCAAGACATAGAAAATCAATTTCAAAAAATTCTCGTAAAGGAATTTCATTAAATATGAAATTTAATGATAAACATGAATACACAACTACGTTTGTCCAAATAACAAATGTAGATACTATACAAATATCCACTTTAAAAAAGTGGTACATTAGGACAATGAGATAAAATGATTCATCTATTGCAAAAAAAAAATTGATAAGACAATCTTTTTAACTCCCACTTTCATGTTGTTTCCAACTATGTCTTTTGGCTTGTAGGCTAAGTCATATAAAGAATTCATTATTCTTTAATTGCATGACAAGTTGTTCCAATAATCTCAGTCCACGAAAAGGATGAGGTTCAACAAGGAATCAACATTATCATTTAAACAAAACTACCATACGATTATATCAACATTTTTCGACTCAATGCAATCACGAGCAAAAGTTATCGTATTTGCCACAAGCGTAGCACTTTGTTTTATTTATATTAACTTTGCCATCATGCTTCCCACATCGATGCGAGTAACGTTAGCCCTTCTTAGTATCTATACATTATTCACTGGACTACGATTTCTGTCGAAAACTAGCAATAATTTTCTTATTTTGACATGGACAACATATGTCGTAGTTGAAGATGACAAACGTTCTTCAAATAAATGTAAAAATATTTGATATTTTCATTACACATCAAATATGTGCACAAGCTTACTGTACTTATTAAAAATAAGTAACTAGAACATGGTAAAAAATATGACCAAGATTTTCTAACTCAGTCGTCAAGTTTATCATCACATCAGATATAGAACATATCTGTTGAAGAAAAAATTTATGTAAAAGTTATTATTTTCTTGATGATTTCATTACATCAAGATTGTGATAGTGATCATGCTCAACAAAAATCATGTTTTGCCATGGGTCACTTTTTACATATTCCTTTTAACTTTGTCATATTGTAAAAATTTCTTTTTGTGTCATATATCTATGGTCAAAATTACATATGGGAAATGAGTTAGTTTTTGCATGTCTTCTTGTCGCATATATTCATAAACAATGACATAATGATATTTTTAAGGTAATGACATCGAGATGGTCGCTATGCTCCCACTCATCTCCCACTATCCGAAAAAATAATTATCATTCATAAAAAATAATATGTTACGCCAAGGTACTATCTATTTATTTTGGAAAACGAACATCCAAAATCATCTAAAACATATATGATGTGATTAACATATCATTCTAAAAAAATGTGATTAGAACAATCAGGATTCTGCGATGGGAGCTCTTCCTTACATTTGTAAGGTGCCAATTAGAAAACCATTACTCCTTCGCCTTGTCACCACAATAATTGAAAAAACGTCAGCATGTCATGTAAACATAATAATATTTAGAGACCGCATTAACAGTACACCATGTAAGTCTACAGAGAAAGAGGGTACTGAATTTCTCACTAACAATCTCTTTTCAGTGCTTTTCTAGACATGCACATGTCACGCACCACTCAACAAAAATTATTACCATGACCATCATATAAATTAGATGCCTTAGTCCTATTTGGACTACCTATATTTCATAATGTCAAAACCTATATTCTAAGTTTTATTAAACATGTCACATTCATAATTCACAAATATGCATTCAAAATAAACATTGCATAAATCACATATATGAGTGTATACTATGCACACAAATAATCATACAATTCATTTACATATAAATGAATATTATTTGTCACACTCATATAATTAACATAAGCATGATAGTAGACATACAAATAATCACACAAATATTATAAATTTACATTTATGTCACATAAGTCTCAATTATATACATAAATTCATATCATGCATGTCTTGTTAATTAAAAAATTATTACATAAATTTTCATCACATAAAATCATGCAATTCATTTCATGTGTAATAAAAAAAATATATGCACATATTTATATTCATAAAGAAATATAATTTGTCATAATTAATGTGCATATTCACATGAAATATGTGACAAAAATAATTTGTGCATTACGTAATATAACTATGTGAATTAATGACTTATAAATTCATGTAATACATATTATGTCTAATATGTAACATAATTTGTTATATGCACATGTTCTTTCATAAAGAAAATAAATTCCTTTTATATAGCTCAATTCACAAATGAACTAAGAATGTGCAAATTTCTATTGTCATGTCAATTTACATAAGTGTCACACTTAAATACACTTTAAGTAAATATAAATAATTATGTGCATGAATATCTAATTCATATGAAAATTCAATTTAAGTGAGACATACTACACTTAGAACATATCATGTAATAACATATATGAATGAATTGTTACTTAAATTCATAATCATATATATAATGTATGACAAAATAACATGACTATTTCATGTACTAATAATGTGCATAAAACAAATGTCATACAATTTTCAAAAAAATTTATTCTATTTTTTTTAGTAACATTACATGATCACTTCTTGTATAAAACAATTTCCATTTCATATGAAGTCACCACATCATTATTCAAAAATACAAAAAAATTCATAATAAAAAATAATCTGATTATTTTGTATTAAAACTAACTAGTACATATCACTCATACTTAGAATTAATTGTGACATGATAATTTATAAGAATTTTAATTACTATTAATTACACATAGTAACATGGCATAATATGCAAAATTAATATGCACAAGTACAAAATATGCATATTGAACATTCTGAAATTTTCAGAAAATTATTCATAATTTTCTAACTCAATAATGTGCATAAATTAGGAATAATCTAATTTTCTCATATATATTTATCATGGACATAATAACATAGAATATGCATCATAACGAAAAATTCATACAATTATATCACAAATATATTACAAAATTATCATAAAAATCTTCAGAATTTTATGATTTTAAAAATATAATTTTCTCATTTTTCTATATTTTCCCGGTTTCCTTAAATCAGACTTTTCCAAAAAAAAACAATAAGAAGAGTACTGTTCAACTGGGCCGGAACCAACCCAAAACGCGTGCAGCGGACCTCCGACCCGCGCGCGCCCTTTTAATGCGGCGCAGCGGTCCCTTGGCCCGCGGACACATTCGCGCGGTGCGCACTGTTGCACCGGGCTCCTGGCCTGGTTTTGCATGCTTGCGCAGCGACAGGGTCTGGTGACCCGCTCGCTCGCGCCGCGCAAATGCACGTGCGGCACTGTGTAGCGGGGGCCCCGAGCCCGAGCGCAACTTCACTGTGCAGCGTGCCTCTGGCCTGCGCATGTGGTTGCACCAAGTCCCATTTGCGCAGCGGGCCGACAGCCCGCGCGCTGTGCTCCTGCACAGATGGGCGAAGTGATTGCCGCGGCAGGCCGTGGCCCGAGCGGTGAGCCACTGGCCGATTGGCGCCACGCAGCGGCCACTGGCCCGCACGCGGTGGCGCCTGCAGCAACGCGAAGCGGACCGCAGCCCGCGCGCACTGTAGCGCTTTTTTTTTTTTTGAACAGTTCGTTTCTTTCGCAATTTTTATTTTTGAAAAACAAATTAGGAAAAATAGAAAAATGAGTGTACAATAAATTCTCGGCGAATTTTGTACAAAAAAGAAATGACAACGAAAAATAATTTATTCGAAGGCGCAAAAATTGCACAATTCAAAAAGTAAATGAAAAAAAACTATTTTGATTCTGATACCAATTGAAGGAATTAGTTCAAATAAATAAAGGGTATTATTGAAATATTTCACAGCGGAAGAACGGATCGTCGAAGACTTTTCTACGTTATTTCGGTTTCGGAACTTCAATCACGTATAGAAAGAAATCACGCGTTCACAATTCATTTGGACGTCGTCGTAATTTCGGGAGAACTTGACAACCTTACGGCCGTGGATAAGAAAACGGTGGAGGTCCAATGCAATTCATCGGACATCACCCTACGCTAAACACACTAACACCATGCATTTATATATATATATATATATATATATATATATATATGTGGATATGCTCTTGACGAAAACTGCTTTGCAGTTTACCAAACTGCATGGGCTTCAACATGTCAAAGGCCCATTAGGGGTGTAAGTCCAACACTATGCAAATGAATGAATATAACATGGTTTGTATGAAAAATCAAAGTTACAATTTCTAACTTGAATTTTGTACCTTTTTTCAAAGATTGCAATTTCACTTTTTAAATTTAAAATTGAAAACTTTTACATAAAATTCAATTTTTTTATGAAAAATACACATTTCCCTTTAACTCAAAATATTCTAAACATTTGTCAAAATCAACCAATTATAAAAAAAAAAGATTGGGATAGATGAAGTGTCGCTCAGCTCCAAAAATTAATTTATCCAGGACATTGCGGAAGGTTTCGTATCGAAATTAAATAAGAACAACGAGTTTGTTCCCGGTCTTCCACCCAAAGAACAAAGATAATAAAAGAAGAGTCAAAATAAGTACGTGGGTAAAAAAAAAAAAGAATATTACATGTCAACGGAGGATTTCGACGTGCCACCCAATATATAAAGAACTTATTTGAAAATAATAGTTAACTGTTCATGCTTGCTACTATCTTCTATCATGAGTTCTATATCATATCACACATGTAATTGCATTATAAATATATGCCAAAAAAAATTTATGCATGCAGATACATCGTGCACTGCATACGACATATCAACAATCAACTATAGCAAGATAGATAATCTCATATAAAATGAAAACATTTACTTTAAGAGGCATTATGATATTATCTTTCTTATCTTTTAATTTATTGAACATTAATATTAATAAGAATTGACATATAATCATTGTATACAACTATAATTTAACTTTATGTTTAAATCATTATATTTTTATCTTGAAAGGCGGAGTCAGAAAAAATTTGAGTGGGTCACTGGACTTCAAACACTGGACCTTAGCTTGTAAAGTGCATGCTTAAATCACCGTGACTATTAAACACTTGTGTGAAATTAGATTCGCAGATGATACTTATCCATCCTTTGAATTAAATATACTTTTGTGATTAACTTATAAAGTGATGATACTAGAAGAGTATTAGTCATAGTGCGAATAATACAACCGTCTGTTTATGAATTTTGAGATTTGAAGAATGCGAGAATAAGTAAGAGTTTAGGAAATTTTGATGTATATATATATACATGCTTGACATATAACATATAAATTATTTTTCATATATTCTCTTGATTATTTTACTAAATTGTTTTAAAATAGAAGCTACCCACATTTTAATTATTATATTCTCAAGACTCCTAAACATGAATTGAGAGAACACATATTACAACAAACCTAGGATGGTCCACATTATAGTGGACCAAGTTTCTTCAAATTTGATTTGGAGTCAATTTCAACATGATTCCAAATTGTAGTAAAAATGCAACCAGAATTGAAATAAACTCATATTAGCCAAACAACTATGATTTTCTTTACAACTAACATGTGAATTTAAACACCAGAATCAACTCGAAATCATGTAAGGTCATTGTCTCTATGGACATTGGGCATTAAATGTAAAACCACCTTAAGGAGATACAATCTCAAAATTTGATGTCGAATTGTTTGATTACGAAATAATTTGTTATTATAGGAAGATCGATCTGAAACCTATTTTTCTTAATTTATTTAATGATTTAGAACTATGTGAACTTGCATGGATTCTACTTAATGCTCCATTCTAGATAGAGCTATCTATTAATTATTAGACAATCAACATTTGTTCACAATGCATCAAAATTTGTTAACATGGACTTGAGCCGGATTTGACCAACCTATGCTAGGTTCTTAACCCAACTTAGGCAGCAGTTTGCTGACCTCTGCTGAGCTATTTGACTATAGGTTTCTAGGATCAAATTTGGGCCGAGTCACATCCAACTTGAGCTGAGTTATGTGATACTAAAGTAACTTTTTTATCATTTAATTTGCATTCCATAAATTATGAATTATTAATAAAACTATTTAGTAATTATATTTGAAAGTTCCCTAATTAAGGTGATCGAAGTAGATTTATTAATTACTTTTATTTAGTCTTAATTATGGTTTATCTTAATATAAACCTATAATTTTATCGATCTTTCGTGATTTGAATTCAAAATAATATTTAATTATTAATTAAGAGACAATGATAGGAATGAGAACTATGAATTTTAACTTTTCTCTCATTAAGTAAAGGTCTGAATCTCTCGTACTTATATCATACTCACTTTTTATTTCAAATCAAAATATCATTTTATCTCCAACTAATTAACTAGGTGGGAAGATAAATAAATCATTAGTACTCGTAGAATTGAGAATTCTTTTTTTTCATCATTGCTTATTGATTTCCATTGGATTTGTTTTCTTCATCTATGCCTTAAGGGATTTTTCTACACATCTTTGCTTCATTGCTTAATATTGTCGAGCAAATAGATAGATAGGGAGAGCGGGAGACTAAAGAAGAGAGGAAGTGGAAGTGTTTCATTCTTGTGGGAGGTGCGATCTCAAGAGGGAAAAGCTTGAGGGGTTATAGTTTTTGTCCTTAAATTGACTCGTAAATTTAATTAGAGTGAACTATGATTAGTTTGATGTTTGAGTTTTGGTGTTAGATTTCAAGTATCTCATGCATGTATGAGGAACTGAGATGTCATATATATAGAGTTGGAAATAAGTCGAGCCGTTCGTGAGCCACTCGTAATTCGAACTATTTTTTATTTAGCTCGGCTTGACCTATTATTAAATAAGTCAGGTTGAAAATAAAACATATGTCCTTAAATAGGCTTCAAGTCAATATTTATTAATATATTATATTTATATATAATTTTTTAAAAAATAAAATAGTTTTTATTTTTTAAATCTTCAATTTTGAATTCAATGCTACTATTTTTATTATATGTTCAAAAAGAAGTAAATTAGTGATGTCTCTTTTATTTAATTCATATTTATTATTTTTAATAAACAAAATTTATTATATTTAATTTAGCACACCATCATAAAATATATTTGACTACATGCTAATAAGTTAGGCGAGACATTAAAAATTAATCAAACAAGTCAGACTAAGCTTATGTTCTTGATTTGTTACATGCAATAGATCAGACTTAAATATTTTTATTTTATAAGAGACTTGACCTATTTAGGTGGAAGCCCTACATATATACTTACATATTTGTTTGTACTAATTATGATCATGTATATATATGACATGTAATTGACCTTTTATTGTAATTAGGAAAATCTTTTGTATACCTTGAATTTGTCATGGTGATCAATTAGCTCATGATCACATAGTTATATATGTTTAGTAATTATAGAATGAATGATCGTATCATAGCTTTTGAGTCAAGAATTTATTATATTAATAATGTCATGAGAGAACTTATGTAATATTTAATTTAACAATTATTTTTTTAATTAACTTCTTTAAATTATGAAGTCTTTCACTATCAAAATATTAAATAATAAGCCGAAAGGACCATGTGGTCTAGACTAGATCTTCGAGATGCTACATAATTTCAGAAATTAATTATTTGCATATGAAAATTATCAAAAAAAATATTTATAAGACAGTAAATGAGAACCTTATTTGACTTCTTATGACTTGGTCAATGCATTAATTGTCAATCTTAATTGCATGTATTTTTATTACAAATGGAGGCCCGTTCCATTGTTATCAAAATAGAATCGAATGGGACAATTCAATCGGGATACTTGATTCGATTCGATTGTATATTAAAATCGATTTCGATATTGAATTAAAAAAACCTATTGAATCAATTAGTTGAATCGGTTTAATTTAATTTATTTTAAATTTTAAAAATAAAAAAAATTGACAAAGACAATAAATAAAAAAAGAAAAAAAGAAAGAAATAATTATAAAGAAGGTTAAAGAGGAGGGGAAATGATATTTATAAAATTAAATAGGAATTAAAATAAAAAAATGTAAGTATTTAAAATTGAGTAATATTGAAATGAAAAATTATTAAAGAACATAAATAAAGGAAATAAAATGAAAGTGTTAAAGAAAAAAAAAGTAAGAATAATTTAAGACAAAATTTATTAATATAACATTTATTATCATTATATAATAGATACTAAATTAATAATAATCTATTTATATTTATATGTTAACCATTATTATTTATCATTACTAAAATTTTTAACAAATAAAAACTATATGATATTATTTTTTAATATTATTAATAAATTTTTAGTACAATATTCATGTACCATATCATATAACTTATATTATATTTTTATAAATATTGTAAAAATATTATTTTAACAAAATCGAATTCAATCCGATCGAATCCGATCAAATCGGTCTAATCACGATCCAATAATTAGTCCAATATGATCGTTACGAAAATATTACTTTTTGTTCCATATACGTATACATAGCATCATAAAATTGTAGGATAAATGATTGAGATGTAACTAAATCTTTCTGTTACAAATTTTGTATCTGATCGCTCGAAAAAAATTGATACCTATCGTAGAATGATAGTGTAAATAAATATAAATGATTAAGTAAAAAAACAAAATAAATGTGCTATTACCTCTTATTAATATTTTATTTACAATACATTTTTAACACATATTTAAAATTACGTATATTTTGTTTTAAAAAGCAACTTTATATTTTAAGTTAATATTTTTCGCTTATACACCTGTTTTATTTTATTATTTTTGTTTTCACTGTCTAATTAATGTTCAAATATATGATACATTCCTTCATTCTCTCTCTTCATTTAAATAGGTGGCGCCTCCTCATTTAAATAGGTAGCGCCACAAAGTCGTTCTCTCTCTCTCTCATGTTCTCTTGCACTGTTTTCAATACAGCTTTCAATTCGCTCTCATGTTTCGAATTTAATTTTTAAAATTACCAATTTGAACGCCATCTCCTTTTCGAATATTAAATTAGATAGATATGAATAATTTAATTAAACACGGGTTGTCTAAATAAAAAAATATTTAATTAATATTATATTCAATCGATAAAGTCAATTGATTAAACATTTATATACATATATATTTATCTGAACAAATTAGTAAGAAAAATACAAATAAAATGTAGAGGTAATGTAAAGGAAAGTTCATTATGAAAGGAAAGTAAAGATTAAAAATAAAACAACGCACGTGTCCCACTAATCTCTCGATATTCGAGTGCATTATATTCTGATATTTTTATAAACCTCTATTAAAATATCAATTTTTACGTTTAAAATTAGGAACTTATTTTTTATTACTAAATTATCACGATTTTTTCACTTTAGTCATTCCGTCTACTTCTGTTACTTTTGATTTTATCCGAAAAGACTAATTTATCCATCCCTCTATAACACATCAAATAATAAATATAAAAAATTTAAGAGGAGGGTAATTTAGTCTTTTTGTAAATGACAATTTTTTATTTACCACTTCAATTCTTTCAGTGATTTTTTTATTTTTTATATTTGTTATTTTATGTTTTTATGAATGGAGAGATAATTTAATCTTTTCATAAATAAAAAAAATAAAAAATAACAAAAAACGTAAGAAGTAGACAGAAGAATTAAAGTAAAAAAAATCGTGATATTTTAGAAATATAAAAAAATAACTTTGTAAGTTAGAGTTAGATGCGAAAAATTATAATAGTTTACGGGAGGTTTATGTAAATAATTTAATTTTAAATTGAAAAAAAAACATGTGTACATGTGTAGTTCTAAATTTAAATAATTGGTATCACGATGAGAATATTAAATAATTTAAATGATCACGTATAGTTAAATATTGATCTAATCATAAAATTTACACATGTTACTTTTCAATTTGATATCTTCGGGACGAGAATATTACTGCTCCCTTATCCTAATTTCAATGATGTTTGGACGGAGGAGAGGGAATTGTTATCTTACTGAATTAATTTAGTATTGAAAAAAAACATAGAGCAACATTATATTTTTTTTATCAAGTGATATTTCAAAAATCGAATTTAAAATTATTAACTTTTCAAAAAAATCTCGTGATGGTACTCAATTATATTAACCAAAATTTGATGTTTTGGACAACCAGATTGTTTGGCGCTACTACATCTCTCCTAGATATTGACCAAAGAGGCTAAATGCTACCAATAGTTTGGCACGTCCCACCACTATATATATATATATATATATATATATATATATATATATATATATATATATATATAGGGTGTTCACCGAGTCGACCCGACCACGACCCGACCAAGGGTCGGGTCGGTTCGGGTTGAAATTTTTCAACCCGAGTTGACCCGACCCGATGACCCGGTCTTTTTCTTTTTATTTTTTTAGTTAAATATATAATTTTATATCATTTAAAATCTAAAAAAATATGAAATAAATTATTTTAAATGTAGAAAAGATATAAATATTTAAAACAATATTTTTAGTATTAAAAAATATTTTATTTTGTATTAAAAATAAAATAATAAATACTTTTTTATATTAAAAAATAAATGAAAAAAAGAAAAAAGAGTGGTCGGGTAACCCGACCCGGCCCAGCCCGGGTCGGGTCGGTTCGGGTCGCAGCCAAAAAAAAGCTGCGACCCGACCTGACCTGTGAACACCTCTATATATATATATATATATATATATATATATATATATATATATATATATATATATATATATGGAGCTACAAGCGCACCAAGGTTGAAGTAGGATAAAAAGTTAGGAGAGCCAAAGAGTATAAAAAAATGACACCTATATATACATTTATAAATATATAATTATAAAAAATAATAAAAAAATAAATTTACTTTATAAAAATATATATTAGATATAAATTATAATTATAAATTGTATTATAGTTAAAATATATCATTTTATTATTCATACATGCTTTTTTATTTGTCATGTTTATCTTGCAAGTTAAAAGTATGATAAAATAATATATATTTAACATTATATATATATGAAATAATTAACTTCAAAAAGTTAGATGAGGATATATGTAACTAATTTTTTAAATACTTGACTAAGTAGTTTGTTGTTATAAAAAGAAATCAAATATTTTCATATATCTCATAAATACAATAATATAATCTTTATGTATATTTCATAAGATTAGGACCCTATTAATATATATTAATATTTTTATTATATATAGTATTAGTATACTTAAAAAAAATTAAGGGGGGCAATAATAATTTCTTTAAAAAATCCTATATATATATCCTAACTTTTTGATATACTATACTATACTATACTATACATACATACATATGCATATATGTATGTATGTACATACGTATGTATGCATAGTATAGCAAAAAGTTAGGATATATATATATATATATATATATATATATAGAGAGAGAGAGAGAGAGAGAGAGGTATTAGTGTGACAAAGTGGTGTCATTGTGTGCCCCGTAAGGCCGTCCGATCTGAATGGACAGCACTGATGAATGCGCGTCGGGTTCTCATGTCGCCATCTAGTTCGTGGGTCTGTCGCGCTTGTGTCTCCTCCCCTCAGCGATGTGTCCGGTTCGCAGGTCCATCGCATGTGCGTTTTCTCCCCTCACCTTATTAGCGACATCTCTGATCTCTCACCCTCGCCGTCTTTGTCCCAGGTCGTAGGGTTCATAGATCGATCACCACCTCCATCGGCCACCGTCGTAGGTTCGCACGTCACTGTCCGATTCATAGGTCGGTCTGCACATCATATTCATGGAATACGATTCACTGTTCAAGATGTCTTGATGGTGAAATGATAGACACACGAGGCTCAAAATCTCGTGCTAAAGAGCATGGAGGTTCAAGTCCTCTTCAAGGCATAATATTGAGAATGCTCATTCAATGATTAAAATTATACAAATAGTACATGTTAGAGGTAAGAGGTTGATGTCTTCGATCTTCTGCCCTCTTCGTCTCAATCGTAGGTTGCAAGGTTCGCAGATCGATTGCCACCTCCATCGCTCCACCCTCGGCTTGGATTAAGATGTGCAAATCGATCTCGTCATAGATCGATCGTGGCCTCTGCTTGGTCCGTCGCCCTATGCGAGCCATGAGCCTTCATCCCTCCGTCCTCTGCTCATCGTCGCCCTTCGCTCGCTACTCATCATCACCCTCCACCCTCTGCTTTGCCGTCGTCGCTGCCCTCCTCCATCCGCTCGTTGCCACCCTTTGCTAGTCATTGATCGTCCAAGATCGTGCAAGTTCGAATTGCACCTCAGTAAACCCCGCAAGTCACAAACCACGTGACATCACATGAATTGAACCGCTCAATATGAAGTCTCATCCGTTGGTCTCAAATATGAATCATGGGCACATAGTGATACCACAAAAGCACACTAACATTTCTCACACACACACAGATATATATATATATATATAGAGAGAGAGAGAGAGAGACGTTGAGTAACGTCTGAATCCACTTCGTCAACGAAAGCCAACTAAATCAACCGTAGATCTCATAGATCTGCTAATGAGCGGCTCCTAGTGTGCATGACACGATGATGAACGAAGGCTACTTCAGGCATTATTGATATATATATATATGTGTGTGTGTGTGTGTGTGTGTGTGAGGCGTATTAGGGTGCAATCTCATATTTTTGGACCATCAGATTGGCATCATTTTGATCTTACGGTTCATATTGCTTATATTTTGGGCCATCAGATCAAAATGATTCCAATCTGATGGCCCAGAAGTAAGAGATTGCACGGTGCAATCACACACACACGCACACACACACACATATATATATATATATAAACAGATGTGTGTGTGTGTGGAATATTAGGGTGCATATTGTGATTGCACCCTAATATAACTAATTAACTATATATATATATATATATATATATATATATATATATATATTTGTGGAATATCATACTCAAACGCGTCATGCGCGGTTCACTTCGTTCCAACCCATAGCATCCCTCGTCAAAATTTCATCGAACAGGCGTCACGCATCGTCGGTCAACTGACCAGCACTTGAGGCATGCATCGTCGTCGGCATGGCAGCGGGGGCGGGGGCGTCGGCCCCCTCTATGACCTCGTCGGTGAGGTCGCAGAAGGGGGCCGATGTCCCCGTTGCCATGCCTACGCGACAACAAGGGGGGTGGGGGGGTCATCGACCGCCTTTGCGAGATCGCAAAGGAGGGTAGACGCCCCCCTTTCGCGTTCATTGGCGCAGCAGCAAAAAGGGGTGGGGGTCGGCCTCCTTCTACATCCTCACCAGCAAGATTGCAAAGGGGGGCCGAAACCCCCTCTTTCACACTCGCCAGCGCGAACAATGAAAAGAGGGGTTGATGCCCTCTTCCATGACCTCGTCGAGTGGGGGCCAATAAGTGGGATAGAGGACGTCAAGATTGCCCCGACGGAGGACGCTGATTCCTCTTAACTGCTGCAAAGGTGCGTTCATCGTTTTGCGACAATGGAGAGTCGGCGGGCGGAGGTTCCATCATCCACAGAGATCGAGAGAGACGAACCAAACTATGAATCACAAGTGAACCGACCGACCCAACACAATATATAATCTCAGTTGTTGAACTCTGGTTGTAATGAATTGTATGCATCTCTATTCACATAAATGTGTATGCACTCTATTCTCTCTCTCTCTCTCTCTATATATATATATATATTATTTTCATATTGAAATCGTGTCTCCTCTTAATTTAATTCTTCTCTAATTACACAACCGAAGAAGTTGATAAAAGTAAATTGCCTATAATTAATTCGTAGCAATTTAACTCAGTACTACCAAATTGAATTTACTTTTTATTTTACATGACCATTAAAATAAAGGTGTCTCTACTTCAATCAAATCGGCAGCTACCAATCTTGATGGGTTGCGTTATCCCCTTTTCTTGTTTTCAATTTTTTTATATATAAAAAAATATTTTTCTTCGGTTACAAAAGGGTGTGCATTAAGTGTCGTCGGTGCAGCATAACTCACCAAGAAAATAACAATTTTGACTCGTAATCATGGAGCTGTTCCAGTGGTTTCTCTTGCTGCTAGTGACCATCTCAAGTCTCCTCTACGTGACCACCGTGGCATCTAACAAGTTCAGGAAGATACCACCACGGCCGTGCCTCCCGCCCGGCCCTGCGACGCTTCCAGTCGTCGGCAACCTGCACCAGCTCGCCGGCGAGCTGCACCGTGCGCTCGCCAATCTTGCCAAGGTCCATGGCCCTGTCATGACTCTCAAGCTCGGCCTCACCACCACCATCGTCGTCTCCTCCCCCGAGGTCGCCAGAGAGGCCCTCCAGACAAAAGATCAGCAGTTCTCCGGCCGCTCTGTCCCTGACATCTTCAATGCTATAGGCCACGCCGAGATATCCGTAGTGTTCCAGTCCACTACCCAGCTGTGGAAGCAACTCAGGGGCATCTGCGCCACCAACCTTCTAAGCAACAGATGCCTCGACTCCGGCCGGCGGATGCGTCAGGAGAAGGTGAGGCAGCTGGTCGCTTCCTTCCGCGCGCAGGCTGGACGTCCCGTGGACTTCGGTGGCGTCGCATTCGGAGCGGTCCTGAACGTGATGTCTAACACCCTCTTGTCTGTCGACATGGCCGACCTAAACTCTGAATCCATGCAAGAGTTCAGAGACTTGGTATCCACCATCACCGAAGAAGCCGGGAAACCAAACATCTCGGACTTCTTTTCGGCGGTCCGATTTCTCGATCTGCAGGGCAAACGACGCGCCTACGCTGTCCTCTCGGACGAATTCCTGAGCCATATAGACAAGCAGATCGACCGCCGTCTGAGCTCCAAATCTGCCTCCGCCGCAGGATCAGGCGACTTCTTGGATCATCTTCTCCATCTCCATGCCGAGGCCAAACTTGACCGGAAGACTATTAGATCTCTTCTTGGGGTATGTGAAACGTGTCTAATTGCATGGCCACGACAAATTCATTTTTTTTAGCTTAGATCCCTTGAACAATTTGAACTTACAGAATCTGTTCTGCCACATCCAGGACTTGTTCGTAGCAGGAACGGACACGACATCCATCACTTTGGTCTGGGCGATGGCCGAGCTGCAGCGCAACCCCTCAGCATTAGCCAAGGCGCGCGCCGAGCTCCAAGAGGTGATCAGCTCGGAGAAGGACGAACCGGAGGAATCCGACATGGTCAAGTTGCCGTACCTGCAAGCGGTGATCAAGGAAGTGCTGCGGCTGCACCTCCGGTGCCTCTGCTGATCCCGCACAGGGCAACGGAGGAGGGAGCGGAGCTGGGCGGGTACGCGGTGCCCAAAGGCGCGCAGCTGCTGGTGAACGTGTGGGCCATCGGCCGGGACGAGCGGGTGTGGCCGGAGCCGGAGGCGTTCAAGCCGGAGAGGTTCTCGTGGGGGAAGGATGTGGACGTCAGGGGACGCGACTTCGAGCTGATACCTTTCGGGTCGGGTCGGCGGGCGTGCCCGGGGATGCCCCTGGCGATGCGGACGTTGCAGCTGGCGCTTGCGACGCTGTTGCACGCCTTCGAGTGGAGGTTGCCTGAGGGGATGGAGCCGAAAGATCTGGACATGACAGAGAAGTTTGGGTTGACGATTGGTATGGCCGTTCCTCTCATGGTTGTTCCCGTGCCAATCCAAAGAGATCACTGATGGAGACGCATTCTTTCAGAACCACAGCATTCACCCATCTACAATGCACTTTTGACCACAAATCTCAAGTTTGCTGTTTAATTTGCACTACATGACACTTTTCAAGAGCGTCTTCCCTTTTAATGTTTTAGAAAGTCTTTTTTGTTTTCTAGTATCTACTAGTGGCTACAAGTTCTTACCACACCAAAAATCAATTGATTTTATTGTCCCTTCTTCACCCAAATCATAATAGGATGTGTCACTATTTCTGCACGACAGGATTTATCCACAGCAAAAAATTTGATCCCTTATATAGACACTTCTTTTAATAAAAAATTCTTATCGATCGAGTCTCTAGTGGAAGACCTTCGTAGTGCGAAGACGTTTTTTATTTCGAAGTGCCTTGGGGTCTAAACGACAGGATTTATCCACAGCAAAAAATTTGATCCCTTATATAGACACTTCTTTTAATAAAAATTTCTTATCGATCGAGTCTCTAGTAGAAGACCTTCGTAGTGCGAAGACGTTTTTTATTTCGAAGTGCCTTGGGGTCTAAACGAATTTTCAATTGAGATAGAATTCAAGACATTATTAACATGATGAAATCGGTAAAATATTTACACACAAGATTCCACATGCAAGATGTACACATCCAACAAGTTTCACATTTGTTCTACAAAATTTCAATTGATTTTGATATGGATCCAATCTCAATAACTAAAATAAATTATCATATAGAAGTTCAATAGTCAAATATCAAAAGCTAAACTTGCGAAATTACTCACATCATTCAAATAATTATTTACAAGAGTTACTAATAGACGGCTCAATCTCATACTTATGTCAACATTGTCACACTACCACTCGAGTTTGGTTTGTGGAATAATTCGATATTTCAAATTCTACGTGAATAATTGAATTGACATATTAATTCGGGTGCATTTGAATGATGTATATCAAAGTTGATGAGATATGAAAAAATTGATAAGATAGATTAATTTTAGTGAGTATTTAAATAAAATATAGGTATTGTAAGTATAAATATAATTTTATTAATTAACAAAAATAATAGTAAAAATTAAAATTTTTAATTAAAAAGTTTGTTAAAAATATATTATTTAAATATTTTTTTAAAAAAATAAAATGATAAGTAATAAATAATATTAAATTAATCCTTTTATAATAAATATATTATATTTAATAAATATAATATTTTGTAATTGAAAGACAAGAGATAGAAATATTTAAAAGGAAAAATAGGTTGAAAATTAAAAAAAATACATGTCACTTAAAAAAGTTGAAAAAAAAAAGAACAATGACATGTTCCACCAAAAAAAAGGTCAGGTGACCATTGAAATTAGATCATTGGAATTAGGATCACATGACCCTTGGTTCCAATGTCCTAATTCTAGTTCTAAAATCAGGTGAGACCCTTGTGTTTGACGAAACTAGTCCCTCATCTCACCTAGTTCTAATTGTCAAATGAGGCCAATCAATTTAATTACTTGCATGATCTAAATACATCAAAATAAAATTCCCATAATGACTCCATATCAAGTAGTGATAGTATCAATGATCCATGATAAACACATCAAATGTGTTAAATATAGTGAAATATATCTATTATCAAATTTGTTTTTTAATAGAGGAAACATAAATTAAATGCAAGTATAGTTAGATAATGGTGGATCATATACATTTAGGTTAAGTATCAAGTATGACCCTTATCACTAATCAATGTTCAAATATCATAGATGTCATATGACATTTAATCAAATATCAAGTATTAAATATCAATGGTCACCATAATATTTCCTTAACAAACATTTAATATCAAGTATATCATTTATTGACTATTAATGATTAAACATTCCCTAAGACACTTTGTCAAATATCACTTATGAAACATCGTCGAATATCAACTATCAAGTATCTCGAATAGCAATTATCAAAAATAAAATATCATTTATAATACACATCACATACCAAATGTCAAGTATCTCCTATAATGAAGTGATAAATATCAATTATCGAATACTATGTTTTGCAAATAATCAATGGTCAAGTATGAGTAGGTCATTTTGCAATGACATTGAAAATGAAGCATGAGGTAGATAATAGAAAAATACAAATACAATACAACTTTAAATCAAACATTGAAATATCAAGTAAAATCCTACATCAAATGCCATGCCTTACCAAAATGCCCGATATTAAATAACAAATATGATATGTCAAATATCTAGCAGCGAGTGGTCAAGTAGGATGTTTTTTTATTACTTATTTCAAATGTATTATGCTTATGTTTTAACTCAAATATATTGCAAGTACATGAGACATCTTTCAACTCCTTTCATCCTTATTGTTTGTTGTCATAGTACAAAATTTTCAATTATTATAGATGATGTGATCCTTTTTGTGTAGAAGATAGATGGGGATCAAGCCGTGACCAAAGTCTCATATGAGTATCCTCACTCCAAGGTGAAATTTTCTTTAAAACATATAAATGAAGTGAATATCTATCACTATGAAGTGTGATATTCTTGTATGCATACTTGGTATATTAATTTCAATTAATCCAATCTTGTATAATTTTGTAATATCAAACATGTTTAAACTCGTTCAAGTTCATCTCCAAAGTTATAAAAAAATAAAACCTATCAAATAAAAGTATTAACGTTGAATAGATAATTGTAAGTCAAGTTTATATTTTATTTCGCAATAGAAAATTAAATACTTTTATAAATTGAGCACTAGTCTTCAAGAAGGATTTTCAAAGAAAATTCGTGTAACAATCTTTCAACTGATGACTATTAGATCAGATAGTATTAGGGTAACAAGTGTTGAGGCATTCCTTGATGTTACGTGCTCAAACATTCTCATATTCTGAATGAAAATTTTGAAACTCAATAATGATATGTATGCTAATATGCTTTTCTTACTGTACAAAGTGATCCTTGTAACATACTTTTTAAGAAATGGATAATAGAATACATGCCTTTAAGTCTAGACAAAAGTTTCCTACAAATTTAATCACCCATACATACCCAAGTTTTGGATAACACATGCATTTACAAACTCCTCACTACTATGTTCATCAACATTTTTCTTTTTTTTTTCAATTTTTTTCATTACAAGCTCAATAGACACTTGAATTTCAACAAAGATACAATTATTATTAAGGATATAATATATAATAAGATAATATAGAACATGAACAAGATTAGATGAGTTTTTTTACGATGAATTGTTCCTCTCTCTCTCTCTCTTTCTCTCTCTCTCTTCTCAATGAAATCATGTATAGAGCCCCCAAATCCTGAGATGAATGCCTCCGAACAATGAATGAACACCGGCCGAGTTTTTGTGAATCGAATGATCCTCGTAAAATGCTTCTGGTGCTCTCCATTCTCGCCTGTGTGAGAGCCAACATTGACGATGCCATACTTCTTTAATGTCTACTATGGACCTTCTCCAACCTTCAATTTTTGCCTGTGATAAAATTCGGCCGACAACTCCCACTTTCCCTGATTCTCTTTCACTTCAATGAAAGATCAACTTTTAGCAAAATGTCTTAAAAACTTATTGCATCTAATATGAAAATATGGAAAATTTTGAATGGCGTAAATTATGACATGTGGAGTCAAAAATTCGTTAAGGATTGATGCATGAGAACTTGCATAAGACAACTCCTATCACTGATGAAGAAAAGAAGGCACATGCAATGGAGCAGTGGGAGCTCAATGATAATAAAGCTATATCCTTTATAATAATGCATATGAAGGATCATCTGATTATGCATATGGTCTTTAAAACTCAAGAAATTACTCATGATTTATGAATGTCATCAAAGATAAATATGATGATAAAGCAAACACAAATGTCCAACTCCTCCTTTATAATTAAAACAATTATAAAATGTAGGAGAATAATAATATAATAGATCATGAAAATGGGATGGCCATTATGGTAAAATCTAGCTATTGCACGTACAGTACTGACTGAAACAATGCAAATGAAAACTATTCTAAATAGTCTGTCACCTTACGTTGACATGAATGCCACTAATTAAACTTTGACTTAACAAAATAGTTAAGTTAGTTGCTAATCTACTGGCTCAATTAATCATGGAACAAGATATGGCTAAGGGCAAAAAGAAAGTTGAAGTCTATGAAGCTAAAGAAGCTGGAGAAGAAGAAGCTCATGTCATTAATCAACCAATAGGAAGCAATTCAAAGGATAATATCCAAAGATACTAAGGGGAGTCTGCTACACTTGTGGAAGTTTGGTCACTTCAAAGTCAACTACCCTATTGGAGTCGAGTCAAATGATGGCTCTGTAAAATAAAGGTCCTAGTAAGATTGAATTTACTAAGTCGACAATTGTAATGTTGCGATGACAGATGTTGAAGGATGATGGATTTACTTTGGCGCGATTTGTCACATTGCAAAGACCATGTTGGGCTGACTGACTTCAAGGAACTCAAGAAAATTTCAATATGAATGACCATGGTGAATGAAAATTTCAAAATTATTGCATTCAATATGACATAAGCAAACCACCTTATACACCACAATTAAATGGTGTAGCAGAAAGGAAGAATAAAAACTTGATAAATGCAATAAGATGTATGTTGTCACACTTAAATCTTTCTAAAAGTTTTTAAAGCAAAGCAATGATGACTACAAATTACATAAAAATATAATTCCTACTAAATCCTTAAAATCAACTCCATATGAAATCTAGAATGGAAGAAAGCCCGAGTTGGGTCTTTTCCGAAATTGGGAAGATAAATCACATGTGTTAGTTTCAAGTCAGCTTAGGGACAAGTTGAACTTCATAACGGTGACATGCGGTTTTATTGGTTATAGTGAAAAGTCCAAAGAGTATAGATTTTTTTCACAACGAAAAAAGACTAATAAAGAGTCATCGTGATGTAACTTTTATTGAAAATAAAAAAGAAGAAAATGATGAAGAGGTTAGAGAACCTCTTATTATCATCGGTGATAATGTCGACTCTAAAGAGCACACGTTGGATATATATCCAACAACGGAAGAAGAACCTATACATGATAATAAACCTTTGATAAGAAGTGAAGGAACTCATGCATGCGAGACTTCATGTTACGCCTTCGACATTGACAAAGGATTGTACAGATCCTACTTCTGCATACTTGAACGACTATTATCCATACGAATGCTAGACTTCATGTTACGCCTTCGATATTGACAAAGGATTGTACAGATCCTACTTCATATGATGAAGCAGTTGCTTCTTCTAATTCGAATTCATGGTTGGTCTCCATGAGAAATGAATTGGACTCTATCGATTGAAATGACGTATGGATGCTACATGATTTGCCAAAAGGTACGCAATCCATAAAGTGCAAATGGGTATTCAAGAAAAAAGTACTAAGTTGATAGTAATATTGAGAAACACAAAGTAAGATTAATTGTCAAGGATTATACTCAATAAGTTCAATTTTATTTTCAGAAAATCTATTCTCCAATTGCTAAGTTTGCTCAACTTAGCATTAGTTGCATATATGAATTTGAAGCTATTCCAAATAAATTAACAACTTTCCACAATGGATATATATGTGTGTGTGTGTGACAACCAAACAGTTTTTAGGTTGAGGTAGAAGTCATGATAATAAGGTATATAAGTTCTGTGTGTGTGTGTGAGAGAGAGAGAGAGAGAACCAAACAGTTTTTAGGTTGAGGTAGAAGTCATGATAATAAGGTATATAAGTTGAAAAAAATCGTTATATTGCTTAAAAAAATTTTCACGTCAACGATACAAAAGTTTCATAAGATAGTCATCCAATTTAATTTTAATACAAACAAATTGGACCATTGTGTGAACATCAAGAAGAGTGAGAACAAATTTATAATCATGTGATTATATGTAGATGATATTTTTCTCGTAGAAATGATGTTACAATATTCAATGAGATAAGAAAATCTGAACAAAGTCATGGGCGAAGCATCTTATGTTCTTGGAATTCAAATTATTCGAAATAGAAATTTAAGGACATTGAGTTTAAGTCAAGAAACATATCTAAATAAGACACTGAAGAGATTCAAAATACAGAATAGGACTCCATTACCGACACCATCGTAATTGGTTAAAGACTTGGTAAAATTTAGTGTCCCAACATAGGGTAAGATGTTCCTTATACACAAACAGTTGGTAGCTTGATGTATGCAGTGTTATGTATAAGACTTGATTTGGTTTATCCAGTGAACCTAGTGGTAGATATCAAGTTAATCTTGGAAAGGCACATTGGAAAGACATTAAGAGGATTCTTAAATATATATTTGAAAGGTATAGTACAATTAGAACCGATATACCAAGCTGATATATTAGAGGTCATAGGTTACTTAGATGCGAATTTCAAAAAAGATATTGATGATCGAAAATTCACATCATATTACTTAATTTTGCTACATGGTGCGGTTATTTCTTGGGATAGCAAAGAATAATGACGTGTTGTGACACACACAAGAAGCTGAATATATTGATGTAGTATGACAACCAATCATGTCGTATGGATAGACATGTTCTTTTAGAACTAGGGCTCAACTTGATCAATGAACCATTATAGATACATAATGATAATCAAGTTGCAATAAACTTGATAGATAGTTGAGTAAACAACTTTAAACTAAAACACATAGAGATTGAATATCGTTATGTATATGACATAATAGAAAAGAAAGAAGTTACAGTGACATATATGAACCTACGAATGACATGTTTTCTTACAAAAGGAATTTCAAGAGGTACATTTATTAACCATGTTAATTAATGAAACTCGTGAATAAATGAGTAAAAAAACACTTTAATCTCCTATTAATATCTCACGAATAGTGGGAATATTGAAGGTACAATAACACTACATGAATAATAAGTGTTGAAATTATATAATCATATAGGTTAAGTGGAAGATATTGTAGATGATTGTCATGACCATCGTAAGCATGAAGTGCTCGTTCAGTTAGGCGAGGTGTAAGAAGTGTTCGTCGAGTGGACTGACTTGTGCATGACAAGCGGACAAATCGGACTAGGAGCTCGAAGTAGAGCATAAGAAACCAAGAATTGAGAGTCCCAATATCGGCTAGTGTTGTTTTCATTCATCTTCCACTGAAATAAAATCACAACTTACTCAACGAAGCATTTTGGAACAATCAACTTATGAATTGTAGGGATTTACCCCGTAAAAGGAATATACAAAAATGAAGATAAACTCACCATCAAAATTATAAAAATTATAAAACTTTTGTCTCTATTAGCTTTAAACCCCATAAATAGAGTAGGAGTTTGCCGGTGCGTTACATTACATCTTCTCATCTACAGTTTCAAATGATGAACCACCTATTAAATTAGTTGTCCATATTGATGCTCATATTGATATCTAGTAATTTTTAAAAATTAGCAACACATTTATTTTCACATCTATTAAACCGATGCTCATGTTAAAAAAAATATTTGTGTAGTTGTCCATGACTCCATGCGATGAATTGGATTAGAACAAACTTGTCAGATTATAAATAGATAAATGCTGCTTTAAGTACCGTCCTTAATATGAGTTCATTTACCAATCCTAAATGTCCTTCATCAATAATATCATCGGGAAAGAAAATATTCCATGCAATACAAGTAAAGCCTTCCTTAATTTATTTCCAAGATGAGAAGAGATGCTAAATAAATCCTTACATTTGTTCATTATTAATAATAATAATAATAATAATAATAATAATAATAATAATAATAATAATAATAATAATAATAATAATAATAATAATAATAATAATAATAATAATAATAATAATAATACCCTTTTCTGTCTGGTTGCTGTCTCTGCCTTCTTCTTCGCCTGATATATCGTAGAGGGCAAACAGGATGAGATAATCTACGAAAAGAAAGAACGAATTAGCATTAACCTTTTTTTAAGGAATCTTGTCCAGCAAATGCACTGCATCGATCGATATCAACTACCTACCTATCAATTAATGGTGAAAGGCGTCGTCATCCAAGCGATAGGCGACGTGGCCGGCGGCAGCGGGCGCTCTGAGCCCCTCCTGCCGCGCAAAGCGTCCTACACGCGTAGCACCTCCCACGCCGACGACGAGCTCAAGAGCTTCCGGTCGTGCCTGCGATGGATGTGCGTCGACCAGTCCGACTCCTGGCACGCAGCCGTCTCCTGGACCCTCTTCCTCGTCCTCGGCGTCTTCGTGCCTACGGCCGCGCACTTCGTCCTCTCCTACTCCCACTCGCACCGCGCGTTCGACGCCGTCGTCCAGATCGCCCTAACCTGCGCATCCGTCCTCTCCTACCTCTGCCTCTCCACCTTCGTCAGGCGTTATGGCCTCCGACGCTTCCTCTTCCTGGACAAGCTCGTCAAGGAGAGCGAGCAGGTCCGCATGGGGTACATGGCCCAGCTCAACCGCTCCTTCCGCCTGCTCTCCCTCTTCGTCACGCCGTGCTTCGCGGGCGAGGTCGCCTACAAGGTCTGGTGGTATTGCACCGGCTCGGAACGCGTGCCCTTCACCATTATGGGCAGCGCGGCGCTCGTGGACGCGCTCGCCTGCGCCCTGGAGATGGCTAGCTGGATCTACCGCATGGCCATATTCTTCTTCCTGTGCGTCCTCTTCCGGCTGGTGTGCTACTTGCAGATCCTAAGGCTGCAGGACTTCGCGGCCCTGTTCGGCGCAGAAGGGTCGGGTTCGGACGTGGCGGGCATGCTGAAGGAGCACGTTCGGATACGAAGGCACCTCAAGATCATAAGCCACAGGTTCCGGAGCTTCTTCGTCTCCTGCCTCGTCCTGGTCACGGCCAGCCAATTTGCCTCTCTCCTGCTCACCACCCGCCCGGGCTCCGTCGTCAACCTGTTCACCGCCGGAGAGCTCGCCGTACGTAACAGTATATCTACATTGTCATCATCTCTAGCTACTCGATTAATTTCTCATGCATGCAATTTTTCTTTCTCGTGTAAAATGTATTGGACTAATTCTTCTTCTGGTGTCTATATATAATAACATTTTGCAGTTGTCATCTATCATACTAGTGACCGGACTACTGATGTGCCTGCGTACTGCAGCAAAGATCACGCACAAAGCCCAAGCAATCACCAGCCACGCCGCAACATGGCACATTTGTGCCACTATCGAGTCATTTGATGTCAGCCCTGAGGACCCCGTCGAGACGCCTGACGCTGACCACCGTTCCAACAATTCCGGCGACGAGTCCGACGAGGACGAGGGCAAAGATGACGATGACTTTGATATCAAGAAGCTGGTGTCCTCTAACATTAACACCATCACCTTCCAAAAGAGACAAGCACTCGGTAACGAATAATTCAATTATAATTCTATACTTTTATATCCATACTTTGTGCATGCGTGCGTGTGTTACGATTTAATTAATTAGTGCTGTTATTGAGTTTTTAGTTCGATTGTGGTGCTAATTATTTTACCCTTTTTTTTTGTTTTCTCTCTTTGCAACTAATTAACAGTGACGTATCTGGAGAACAACAAAGCTGGGATCACAGTTTTCGGATTCATGGTAGATCGTACATGGCTGCATGCTCTTTTCATGATTGAATTCTCTCTCGTCATGTGGTTGTTGGGGAAAACCATTGGGATCTCTTAGAGGTCCTCAATGCTGATCATCTATTTTGAGACATAAGTCTCTTGCATTCCAATGTGTAAAAATAAAGGAAATATTTCGTTACATGCATTATGTAAATTGTAATGTATCTAATGTGTCTCTAATACTGACTAAGAAATTATATATTATATATCACTGAAAAAAAAAAGAAACTCCGCCTATATTTTATAGCCGGTCCTAAGCCCGGATAAAAGAGGAGAGTTGTGTTAGGCCCCGACAGCCAGCATAAAATCATGTCGAATTTTATGAACATAGATCAACGAATATGACGTCGTATGATCCATGTAGCCGACCCCACCTAGTGGGATAAGGCTTTGTTGTTGTTGTATATCACTGAAAAAAGAACTTGTATTATATATGTCGTATTAATTGTATGTGCATTGTGCCAATTACTTCCTTTGCCTATATTAGCATTAATTTAAGAAGGAATTGTTAACAATGATACTAGAGGTTGTAACTTCGTCAAATTTGACTCTTGCCATATGGCCGAACCTCCTTGTAGATATTACATGTACTTACATCTTGACACTTAAAAAATAACAAACGAACAATAAAATTTAATTACATAAACTCGGATGCTAAAAAAGACAAATAATACATATATTGTGGAAGTTCCTTAGTAACAAAATAAATGTTACATCTTATACATCATATATAACTTAACCTCCAAAGTTCAAAACTTTCGTATAACATCAAAAAAGTACAAACCGATACATAAACATGCACACCGTCATCTGAGCTGTAACATCAAACACATTGTAGGAACAAAGTTCTTATACCCCATCTAATTATATTTTAATGATACGAATATTGAATAATTAAAATTATATTTAAAGTGTCAAAAAAGTATAAATAAAAATGAGTCACTTTATGCAAAAAAAGTATATTTGATTTATAATTGGATTGATATATGAATATAAAGGTTATATATAATTTTATTAGCCTTTCAACGAATAAAAAATTGTCTATTCTTGTAATTGTGAAAAAGTTCTGTGCAAAAGAGTGTAAATCTATGAGAGTAGTAGACGATCGCTTTGAGAAGAGGACACCCCCTCCATAAGTTGACAAGTGAAAAGGCTAGTAAGAATGGACATGCGCTGGGATTAGTGTACATTTGTTCTAATGTTGAATAAAATTGCTAGTTTTGAGTGTCATGAAGAAGGTTGGAAGCACTTCAAGGATGTTAAAGCTTATGAGAAAAAGTTGGCTTATGTGCATCCAAAAAGTCATATTGAGTTCAAAGTTGTAAATTTTGTAATTCTTCTCTTATTCTCTTGTATGAAATTTAAATTGTAAAAGAGATATTGAAGTCTTATATTGATTTTATGATTGTGGTTTAGCTCCCAAGCGATATAAGTTTGTGCCGTATAAGAGTTTTTTCCTTGACTATTTGAAATTATGAAAAGGTGTTAGTAAAATATTCAATGATCTTAAGATTGAGAAGTTATAATTGGGACGTAGGGTCAAGTTGTGGCCGAACCTCGTTAACAAATTCCTTGCTTTCATGTTTGCTCTATCTATCCATTCTTACTCTATTATGCATGTGATTTGATTATTATTGTGCTAGATTTTAATTTTAATGAATTACTTTTGTGTTTTCGTGATTTAACTTGTAAAATCAATTATATCGGCAAAACAACTCATCTCCAATCTCTTGGTGCCTTATGGTCAAATACAATACCATCGGCCATATAGGCTAAGCAAGTGTCTACGAGGATAAACACAGGAAATTGATCCTCCCATAAGCATAAGACCTAGTGTGTTAGCATTATAAATAATTACGAAATAATTCCTTTAAGTGTAAGCATTTAATAATCATAACTTAGATCATCATAGTCGTATAGGAAGCATATATAAAAGATAAGCATAATCATGGCATAAAAAATACTAGTGTCATAGTCCATTTCTGGACAATAGCATAGATAAATGTGATAAAGAATCATGAAGGCACCATCTGACCAATGTGAGAAGATCATGTTCTAGTTATATTAAATAATAATTCATCTCTCATCTTAGAATGAACATATCATCATATATAGTCCATAGAAGTAGAAATTTAGTTCCTTCATCTCAACATTATCATCTTTCATCACCATAGTTCATTATTTATTTTCCTTTTATTAATTGAAATAGCACTCCACTTTTATGGCATGCCATGCTAAACTATGCATCCTATGCCATAATCATGGGTGATCGATGCTATGACAAATGCCCTCCTTAAATAAAGCATGTGTCACCCCTCAATGAAATTTTTTTTCATCCTTTAGGGTGGAATGAACTTGCACAATAAGAATAATGGCTCACAATATTTTGCCTTTACCAAACTACGTAATTTCATTGTCTTAGCTTTAGTTCTACTAACTGCACTCCTTTATAATATAATCTTCTTATTCTCCTTTTACATAAGCATGGTCAATTACAATCTCCCTTTTATATCTTTTATCATTTCTTAATTTAAACCTCTATCTCTAGGTCAAAATGACTAAATTAAGTCACACAAGTGGCTTCAACTTAATGGTAGTAATCAGTTGAAAGAATCAAAGAATAATACAAATGAGTTTAATGAATTGGAATCATAAAATAAAACATCATTTTTCTCTGTCTAACTTTCGAACATCTAGATGTCGGGATTAGCCATTTGAACTATGGTTGGACATCTAGGTCAACTATCATTATCCAAACTTTTTCTGTTGGTTAGAATTTTTTGTCTTCGATCTATGGATCAAACATCTGATCTTAGCTTGATAAGAAATATAGTCTCAAGTTTTTGAAACTTTTGGATGCCCGACTAGGTGGCTGGTAGTTCAATCTTCAAAGTTAAAAAATAGTCTTAAGTCCAAGTGTAATATCCCTAAGTTAACCATGCATGATTAGTTGTATGAATGTGATGTTATATTATCTTATTGATAATGTTTATGAATGTGATGTTAAGACTTACATTTCAATATCAACTAAAGTGCGAAAGTGATGAAAATTTACTTATGGCATGAAAATGTGATTTTTTGAAAAGTGAAAATTTGGAAAATTAAAGTCCCGGTAATTGTTGTTATATATGAAAGGATTCTAAAAGTGATTTTTAAGAATTTTTAGGAGGTGTATGAGTTAGGTAAACGTAGACACAAAATCGGAAAATCTGTGAAATCGCGATTTTTGTTCTTCGAACAAAAAATTAGATTTCGATTCCTTAATTATTTATTTTTATAAATATTTTATTTGAATCCAAATGGAGGGTAGTTTCTTATTTACATGTAATGTCTTAAGTAAATGAATAAATAAATAAATAAATGAAAAAAACAAAAGCCATTTACTTAAATGGCATTACATGTGAATAAGCCATGTAACAAGGGTATTTTTGGAAAAATAGTTTTCACCAGCTGAAGTCAGTTTCCCCTTCCTTTTAATACTTATCATTTCACCTTTTACTACCTTCTTCTACCCTATTCACCACCCTTAGCCGAAATTGCAAAGGTAGAAGAAAAGATGCTACATGGTTGAAGGAAATTAGGAAAAAAGAGAAGGGGCAACTAGGGTTCTAAATTTTGGTAAGTTCCTACTTCATTTTCTTTGGATTTTAACTACATAATTCTTAATTATGTGATCTGAGCCTTTATCATCCATTTATTTTTGGATTTTACTTGTACATGGGGCAAAACTCATGTTGTTCATGAGTAAGATTAACCCTAGCCATGTTCAATTGATTCACGAATCTTTAACTACATAATTTCATACCTTCGAGTGATCCAAAAATTATGAACTTTATTCTGATTTATACCCTATGAGTCTATGTTTATTAAGATTTGGAATCAAGTTAATATGATTTCTGTAGATAAAGTTATGCTCGTATCTTTAAGGTACTATCATTCTGTCCGCCTAAATTGCTATCCGAATTTGTAAACTATGTATTAAATTCAATATGTCGTGAAATTATTTGATAATTTAGGATGTCATGGACATTGATGTTAGGATTCATTGACAATTGGAATCACTAGAAAATGATATGTGTAGCGAAAGTTATAAATAATTTACCGATCCTTACTCAGTCTGTCAGGAAGGAACTTAGGGCAGATTATGCTAGTATTGGTTAAATTTATTGTGCTCAGTACAAATAGATATAAATTCAAGCAATTTTATGAGTTGCACCTTATGGTGTCTACTATTTGAGAAAATTGAAAGAATCAGAACAGGGAAGGTTTATTATTTTATATAAATCATAAAAGTAAGATTACTCAGTCTGTCAGGACATAGAAACAACATAAAAGTTAGGCTGAATATTGATTCTCATGAGAGCAAACCATAATGAAGTAGGAAATGAAACTTTTACAGAATAATATTTTTGTAATATGAAAGTTAAGAAAATTGGAATGATATTATTTGGTTATGTATATAAGAAAATATGGATTTTTGTGTGCAATCTGTCATATTGTTAGGTCAATCCTTATGTTTAATAGTTACTTAAGTTATAAGAGTAAATATTTAAGGTCCATATACCTAAGCAATTAATTATGTTTCATGTGTGATAGGATTGTGTTCATATCATAGTAGTAATGTATTTCTTACTATTATTGTTATAGGAGTAGAAGAATAAAGTAGTGAATAAGGAAAGAAAAATATTTTGTTAGCCTTTATAGGTAAGTTGATTTCTCATACTCTATATTTTCACATCTTTTGAATTCGGTGTGGCATTGACTATGATATTATTGAATATGTTTTGGATATGTTATGAATTGATTTCGAGAAATGCAATTATGAAAAGTATATCCGAATGATTATATGATTGCACATTTGAAAAGCATATGTGATATGATATGAATGAGGTTATGAGAAGTGCAATCTTGTTCGGTTTGAAATGATATTTGATATGATTATATGATGAATCATGCATCTGCATTGCATTATATGATGGTTGGAGCTAAGTGCTACATCGCTGATCATGATGGGAGCCACCTCTAGAGTCCAATTCATCATTCTGTTCCTTAATGATGGGATGAGATAGGCTGGAGCTAAGTGTCATGCGAAACTAAGTGCCACATCATGAGTAGTCGCGATGGGGGCCACCTTTAGAATTCATAGGGGCCACCTCTAGAGTCTACCTATCGATATATGATTTGTTCCCCGAAATGGATGAGGTAGAATGGAGCTAAGTGCTACATCGCTGATCACGATGGGAGCCACCTCTAGAGTCCACCTACCGACCACTGGTCAGTTGGTGATCCGTGCATACATATGAGAGTGTTGCATTGCATACACATGTTTGATATGTTTAAGTGACAATGAATGTAAATTGAGTGCAATGCTTTTGATTGGGAGGTTATATATATATTTAGTAAATGTATGAAGATATTGACTTTGATATTATGATTAATGCATGTATGTTTATGTCTCCTCGAATTTATTAAATGGTAACACATAGCTTATGAATTTTCAGCTTACTGAGCTATTATTTGCTCACGGTGTTATTGTACACTTTTTCAGATCAGTAGAACTTTTGGGAGCGCGAGAAACAGCCTTAGCAAGATGTGGATCATTTTTGCTGTTAAGGTATTGAGAAGTCATGTGCACCACTGCACGTGTTAGATAGAAGACTTGCAGCTCTCATATTCCTCTGTTGGGATATGGAGAGTGTTTGATATGTGCTATGAATGAAAAGTAATTTTGTATCTTGTAAAATGTAAATCTTTTGTGACTATATGGTGGTGTAAACCCTAGGGTTGTTAAATGCTCTGAATGATCAATATAAACTGTGTGATTTGATTATGTATGTTATCACTCTCTTATATTATATAGAGGAGTTATGCACAATTTTTTTAAAAAAAATATTATTTGATCGTTTGTAATCAGTCGCGAGCTCTAGTTTAAATCACTATTTAAATCGGGGTCGTGACACCAAGCTTTCGAACGTCCGAACCCTAGGATCCAATCGTTTGATATTTCTAAGATTCACTAAGACCGAATTTGGTACACTCTTTGAACATTAGCTTAAAGATCTTGGATGCTCAATGTGAATCATCTCGATGTTCGATATGTTGGACATATGAATTCAAGTCACAAATGCATGGTCCATGAAGTTTCAAATGTTAGGTTTGAGTTTTGAATGTCCAAAGTTATTTAGACTACTCTCAGCTAAGACATTGCAGACATATGAACCTTTAGTTTGATAATTCAAAAGTCTCAACAAAAGAATAGATTAGGCAGTACTTAAAGTTTTCGCTCAATTTTTCCAATGTATCAATTTTAAACTTTAATCCAACATGTAGCAAAGTCGCCAAATCATTCTTGACTCGAAAAACATTATGTGTTGAGGGTTGAGTCTCTAGAGTGCAGTATAACACAGACTACCAAAAGTCCTGAACAAAAATTAGGTGATTTAGGGGTTGAATAGACTGATGGCACGAAGTGACCCCACTTGAGTAAGTGACCTCGTCCGAACAAAAGACTAAAAATCAATTTTAAAATTTATAATTCATCAACAAATAAATCAATATTACAAGCGTACAAAATTTTTTGTAGTACTTGAAGCTCGATCCACAAGAACAAAGTAAAAGGCTCACACTTTATTAAAATTGTTTTGAAAGAAAAAATAGATCTAAAAATATTGATTGCCTTAAACAAGTAAAATGTTACTGGACTAGAAATTATTGTAAATGTAAACTATACTAATTTTTAGGGATTTTAATATAATTCAGAAAACACGATAGTAAAAAAATGTAGGAAGAAGATTTAGAATGAAAATAAGTAGAAATGAACACTAAGTCTTGGGGAATATTTCTAATAATTGTTTTATCTTAACCAATATAATTAAGAAAGAATAGCAACTTATGGAAAATTCCACTCTCGCGATAATCATCTTCTAAGACCATTTTCACTCTCGTGCATAACATTCTTGGAATTCACAAGACCAAAATTGTTCATCCAAAATGTATCCATCACGCTCTCGCGGTTTTCGAACAGCCTAGATGTCACTCATCCATGTGACATCGCCTCACCTCTCGGTATCATCCTATGATCAGACTTGGTATCTCTTTTGTCCTAAACTAGAGTTCAACTAACCTCTCAGATTGAACTAACTCTGTGGTGCGTAAAGATTGTCCCTCTTGAGCAGAGATAACAAAAGCTGAACGAAAATAGAAAAATTAGAAAATTCAATTATGACCCAACCAACCATAACTTAACCTCTCGGTTTGTATGCTATGATTCAGCAATAATATTACCCTCCCAAGAAAGGCACTCAAATAGAAAATAAAATATATATGAAATTTGATTATACCCCAAGTTCACCTCTCGACTTTCTTTGCTACTGACCGTCAACTTATCTTTTGGCACAACTCAACCATGGTCTGACCTCTCTTTTGGTTGTATAATGACAAAATCCCTAAAAGGAACTGGAAAATCAATTAAAATCATAAATATGCATTAAAATATAAATAAATTGGAATAAAATGCATGTTAAACATAGTCAAAAATTGTATCTGATTTCTCTACATCAATTTCATTCATGTACAATTCCACATTTCTCTTCCATGTTAATCATGTTAATCAACATATAAATCCATCTATGTTGTCCTACATAATAAGTTCATCAAGATTTTCAACATAAAACAAATCACTTGCATGAGTAAGTCTCATAAGCATCATCTTCATGTATCAAAATGAATGCATTTGGGTTCAAAACAAAGGGATCATGAACATGAATCATTAAGGGCCTAATTACAACAAACTCGGGAGGTCATACACATTTAAGGGTAATCATGAATTACACCGAGGAACATGCTAAGTTGATGATGACAAACCATGCATAAAATCAAGGCATACTCAAAATAAGAAAAGTTTAATTCACCATTTTCTATAACCATCATGAAACTTTAAACTCAGTCAAAAATCATCAATAAAGGAGATCAAATAACACCACAAATATACTTCTACCGTAAAGAACAAAGTTCCATGATCTAGATCTCATTATACACATCTTTTCGTGGGATTTTGACATTCCTCCTTCACCATTCTTCCTCCTATTCACTTTGTCTGCATTCAAAGCTTCTCCTTCGTCCTCTGGAGCATCCCATAATAAGGAAGCACAAGTACCGAGGGAAAGGAAAAGAGGGAATGACCGAATTGACAAAAGAGATGAGAAAAAAGGAGGATAAGGGGATTGGACAGAAATAAAAGGGTGGAGTTGGTATCCCTTCATCCCAAAATCATCCCTATGAACCTATTTCCAAAATTTTCATTGATAAGTTTTGAATTTGGAAGAAAAACAATTTAAATTCACATCATTTCATTTCTGATGGTAGATTTTTTTACCATTGAACTTGTTCAGGCATTCAAAATGACGTCAACATGAATTTTAAACTTTTTTTAGTTTATTTATGAATATTTGAGATGTTATATGGGAATACTTCAAAGTGGAAGACAAATCGGCGATAGCTTTTCAACATTGCTTCTATATCATTATATGGACTCCAATCACATATAGAAAGGAGCCACATATTCACAGTCCAAATTACCTTAAGGATGTGAGTTAACAACCTATCGACATTGTGTAGAACCTCTATGCTCTCAAGGAGGCTTGTCTTCTTTATAAAGCAAGAGGGAAGTTTGCATAAGAGCCCTCACATGTAGTTAATAAACCGCACACATGCATCCAAGGCCCGTTATACACTCATCAATCCAACAATCTCCCAGTCACATGCGATGGGTTATTGCTTATCATTGGTTCTAATAAATGTCAATATAATAAATAGATCATATAACTCAAGAATACATTTATAAATTTAGAAAGAAATATGATTTGTTAGTGATATATAGTAATTTAATCACATGAGACTACATTATGGTGGCATTTTAGGTATACATAGTTGTTTGATCAATCGTAAAAGTTCGGAGTTACGATCTATTAAAATACATAACTATATAATCTAATAGGTGAGCTAATGTTATAACTTGACCACATTGTATAGCTGCTCAATTATCATGCCATCCAATATTATGATCTATTAATATTACACAATCGCACAAACTTCGATAACACTTGTTATGCCCTAGATTTACCTTAGTTGCATACTCAGAATAAAATGCATATAATCTTAAGAAAGATATTTCATATTTATATACATATATATTTGATTAATTGCATTACATACATCATGCAAAATTATTGAATATTTCTCCCGATTTCATATTTTTCAGTTCCAAGGCAAGTGCTTTGGTAATTGTGGCTCGATAGGTCACAATACTATTATAGACTATAAGTGTCTCACTAAAGTTACAATGCATCCAATTACTATGAAACATAGTTAAGAGTCTAAAGATAATGTATGTACTTACACTAACATTAAAGATTCACTCTGATGATTACTATAAATTATTTGTTAAGTTTAGGGTTGATTTTAGAATAGTAGGTAGAAAACCCAATAATGCGGTGAAGAATATATCACTAAATGGGCGAGTAAATTTTTGTAACTGTCCTCAAATTATACCCTCTTTTTCAACTTGATTTTTAAATTTTACTTTGTAATGAGACCATCATCCAATTTTTAACTTATTTCACTTACTAACCTTTCCATATTGTTGATTTCCTAATAATCTTGCCTATGTGACACAACATTAAATAACCAAATGTAATAATACAAGCATTTAAAGGAATTGGAGATGAAAAAATAGTAAAACCATAAAATTGATGAATGATCTTTTTGTAACAACTTAGGATTAGAAAGAGGAATTTTTTTTTACACATAATTCCATTATTGATGGATGAAAATATATTGTGAGATTATATAATATAAGTTTATTTGGAAAGAAGATTTTAGAAAAATTATAATTTTCAACATGGTAAAGCATTGAATAAAATATTACTTGTTATATCAATTGGTCTTACGTCAAAGATAATCATTAAATTAATGGGGTCAATTGACCCCATAACTTAACTTGTAGGTCCGTCTATGCCTTCCAGTGGTTGCTCAAATTAGGCATCATGAGATTTTACATATAACTTTCTTATGAGACTAATCAGAGTTACATTTAAACTCATGTTCATCCATTCCTAACATATCAGGACCACTTTAGAGTAGATGTAAACATTTTCATCCCCACTCGCACTAAACACTAGAGGTAATTATTTATATGATTAATTTTCATGTGCAGGATTGACATACTTTATATGCATTAACAAAATCACTAGCTAACTCTAGAATAAAAAGAAACATAATTTATTCATCACAAGATCTAGAATACATTAACATTTAATGTATACATATTAGAATATTTGAATATAATTGCATCAATGGAGCATGACTTGGTAAATGAATTCAATAAGGATTTATACTTACACATGTGCTAATCAATATTACTTTCTTCAATGTGTTTTCTCTTAAACTATTCATTTTTTATTAGGTAATAGTAACACATTTATTATTGTAGAAGATATATTTGGCCAATGTCAAACAAACTTAATTCTCATAATTGAAAACTTTGTATAATTTTTTGCTTAATCTAAACTTGCATCTATTGCATCATAAGACACCAAGAAGGAGGTGTGGATTGATGTTTAATACTTTAAACATATTTTGTAAATCAAGCATTAAAACATAAAATCAATTTTTAAAACTTAAAAGAACAACACAATAATACTCATATTACAAACACAATAGAATGTAAAGATATTCGACCACACCTTATACTTATATCCCCAATTTGACTCTTGACCTAGAGATCATAAAAAAATTCATTGGAACTCGTCTTTGGTTTCAAAGAGGGCAAGGAATAAATTCTTTGCACCGCATTTTACTCTACTTAAGGAGGCAAAACAACAAAGGTTTCATCCATATGTTCTCTCCACTCAATAGATAATGCACAACCTCTATTAACTAAACTATTATTACAAAATCACTATGACACTTTCTCAATCTCTTTTTAACTAAAATATCACACAATAAAAGTAAGAGAAAAAGAATACAAGATTTATAACTTTTATCTGAAATGAACTTCAAATAATTTTTGCCAACTTTTTTTTTAGAAGTTTGACATATTTGAAGTGTCTTAGACTTCTTTTATATCCTCCAACATCCTTCGTAATCAATTCAAAATTAATCATTTTCCACTTAGACCTCTTTGAAGTGTCTTAGACCTCTTTTATATCCTCCAACATCCTTCGTAATCAATTCAAAATTAATCATTTTCCACTTTTTAAAATTTTTAAATGTACAAACCTTTTTTCAACTAGTCATTTATATCCATTGTATGTGGGAAGGTTCGAACAGTTGAACTTTTTCTTCAAAATGTCCGAACTTTTATTGACAACCTGATAGAGTTACACTACTTTATGCATAAATTTTTATGTGATTATCCAAATGAAATATTTTTTTATTATTTGAAAATCTAAGAGAATTATCTATATATTTCACCTTTAACTTTTCTTTAAAATCTAATGGAACATATAGTCATTTAACATCGTGTTAACATATAGTCATTTAACTTTTAATATATTTCACATTATTTATATATTCATTTCATATAGTCATGTAACATCGCATTAACATCGTGAAACATTCAATTAAAAAGAACATTCATATTATCAGTTGGCCACAAATTGCTTCCAATCAAATTGAGATGTAAGAACAAAAGCAAAAAAATGGAAAGCGCCCTGGCGTGCTCCGACTTTCGAGCAGGAGCTTGCCTTGAGATATTTGCATTGCACTCTCAAAATCAATTTTATTCTAAGCATGCTAGGTGGGTTGTTTGGCACCAGTCCTATATTTTGTCTCTATGGACTGAGGAAAAAGGCTACTATGTTCGTAGAAAACTTTCTTGTCCATCTCATTACCCCTTCGACGAATTTAGGCTATACGATAAATTGGATCGGATTTTTCAGTTTTTTCTTTTAAGGAAAGATTTTTCTCTTTCAGTTTTAGCCACAACTTAATCCGCACACATTGGCAAAGCAAAAACGTCTAGTTCTCAAGTGAAAATATTAATTAATATCATTCAACTTGGAATATACTTATGAATGTTACATATACTTTTTATTTCAACAACTCTTATTATTTCATTTGAATATTATTATTCAAATAAAGGATAACTTATTCAAAATAATTGATGCTTTCACTAGACATCAAAATGTGCATAAGTACCATGTTCACTCATTAACTAAATATCGTTGTCATTTGTTCATCTAAAAAATACATGGTCAAGACCTTCCAACTCAGTGTTCATCATTGTCATTCCACGTAGTCATTGGTCCATCCTATGTGTTGAACATATCCGATTTCAAGATTGTGAGAATTATTGTAGAGATCCAGCTCTACTAAAGTCATTTCTTGTTACGTGTCAACGTTTGACTTGTTCATTTTGGCTTGATTAGAATATGAAAAACAAAACTTTTTTTGATGCCACTCTCTAGGGTAAAAAAACATAGAGAAAAAAGAATTAACTTTTCTGCATGTATTCTTGTTGCATATATTTATAAATAATGATAATATTCATGAGGCAATAACATTGAGATGATTGATATGCTTTAACTCATCCCACATTTGTTCGAAAAAATAGTGATCATGTATTAGAAATAATATGCTATGTCAAAATGCTATTCTAATAATTATGAAGAACAATCATCTAAAATTAGTTAAATTTTATGATGTGATAACATATGTCACTATCCATTAATGTAAATCTTTGAATAAGTTTACACATACTAAATTTCTCATTTGTAATCTCTTTACAATACTTGTTTAAATATGATCATGCGCCACTCCACAAAAGAATTTATTATTGTGCCAATCATATATCTTATCTGCCTTAATTCTAGTGGGACTACTTATATTTCATTATTGACTTAAACTGAAGCAGATTTATAGATATTATTATCCAAAATCTCATAAAAACATGTGACAATAATTTACAATTAATTCAAACTTTTTTCCTTTTGGAAAAAAGAACTCGTAAAAATAATGAAAAATGTGGGTACTAAAATTTGAGTTGAATTTGTACCAATAAAAGGTGACAACGAAAAAAAAACATCATTCTTTGGAGGCACCAAAGACCGTGCACATCAAAAGTTAATTTCTGACATTGATACCAATTAAAAGAATCGGTAATAATAATAAGGGATAATTACGAAATACCTTGCGACAGAAAAAAGATCGAGCATAACTTTTCCTATGTTGCAGAATCGAATTCTAAGTTGCGTAGGGAAAGGAGCCACATATGGTAATAATCAAAATTATCTCAAAGCACAACACATCAGGAATTCGACAACCAGCGGGCATTGTGATGGACTTATAACTTCACTCGTATGCCCGCATGCAGTTTGTGGATGCCAACGCCCATTATGGGTTCTTTAAGTCCAACAATTACTAATTTCATATGTAGGTAACCAAAGATTATGGTTAAATTGACTACCAGTTACATTACCAAATTTAGGCTAAAAGAACCATGCTGATCTCGACATTGCCACCCTTCAATGCAATCGATTTACCAAGTAAGAGTTTGTCATAGAATATGATTAAAAAAACGTACGGGGTCACATACATATCTGTTCCACAATTCTATTGAACTATGAAAATGTCAACTAGCTAATCACACCCACTTTAACTGACAGCATCCTAACATATCAAGGATTCAAATCTCGACACAGCGACTAAATTGAGACTGTCGGACAGAGGTAAAGAAGAAAGAAAGTCCCGACAAAGGAAATTAGATAACTCGATGGAACCCTTTAGCTTATATAACATATTGCTTGAGCATGATTTCTTCTTTCCGGCTTTTGATAGGCATCAAAGAATGATGCAAATTAGCAAATACACTGAAGTATCTCCGATTCTTTTACATGAGTGAGCAATTCTATACAGTAAATTGTGCTCAGGAGTTATCTATTCGAAGGCTGTACAATGATACTTTCCAATGGCATTGGTTGAAAGCCAAGAAAATTGGCAAGACTAGTCAGCCCAACATAGTTTAGCGCGTCAAACAAACAGATGATGAACGCTTTCAAAAAAAAACTTTTCGCTTTGTAATTTATATATCTGAAGCTAGGCTGCAAGTACAAGAACTTTGATAGTTCCCTGACTGTTGGCTGTCAACATTGTAGGACTGTCGCTTTTCCAGCAAACAGCACTAATGAAATATGATCCTGCATCATCTTCTGCATCATCCGGATCCGAGGAGCCAAATCTGTGCCATGCAGCCGGTTTTGAGATGGCCTGCATTTAACCATGACCAATTACGATTTGACAGCTCAGTGTAAGCTGAGAAGTGTAAGATAAGTGGAAGAAGCATTTCCTTAAGATGTTCTCTGACTTACCTTGTGATAGACAAAAACTTCATTTGTTTCACTACCACAAGCAATGTACTCGCTGTTTACTGTTAGTCCTACAAAATTTTTCTCATTGGTGTGTCCTTTAAATGTCCGGACCTGAGCAAACAATAGAGAATTGATCAAAAGACAAAATTAAGTAGGGTCTATGTTAGTTTTAAAGTATGGAAGGTGACTAAAGGAGATCAGTGCAAGAGAAACCCGATCTTGTCTCTGGAAATAAGAGGTTGATTAAAAGAACACTAGTAAAACCATTGATTAAAATTGAATATAATCTATCCTTATCATGGCTATTGAAAGCATCGGTATCAATCCACAATATATCCGACCTACAACTCTATAGATACTTTTTCTTCAAAGTTAGATTTCTTGTGATTTCTTTCATTTTCCTTCTTTAATTTATTCCTTCAAGTCAGTTTATGAAAGACTAACAAGATGTAAAAACAAGCGTGAACAAAATGAAATTAAACAGTGATGTTCTGATAATTCATTTTAAAGTATGACAACATAAGTACAGAAAAACCCTTGTTTGCAAAACTTAGATTATGATAGACTCATGAATTATGCAATGCAGTGAGACCAAAAAAAACTAGAAATGCATTACCGGGCAGTTGTCCTTTACATCCCATAAACGCAATGTACTATCTGTTGAAGCAGATGCAAGCTCATTTGGTGATAAGAATTTTACATACGAAACTGCTTTCCTGTGCCCTCTAAACACATACAGTGGAGTACTAGTGTTTCTCAAATCAAAGTAATGGATGTTATGGTCAGCAGAACCAACCTGAAAAAGCATAACATAACATTAACTAGAAAATGATCGAATAATAAGAGGAGACAGAAGGTAACATACTTGGGAAATTTTGAAATGGAATGTGACATACCGCAACATAGATACTGGACCCAGGATTATATTTAACACAACAAATATTGGCTTTCATATCAATATTTATCACACTGGCTTCTTGTTTCGTGCACCACACTTTGACCTGTGTCCCAAGAAGAATGAAGCCAGTTAATTTCTCCTTTAACCAAGATATATGGAATTATGCTAAAACAAATAGTGCATCACACTATGTCTAAATATTGTAGCCCTTCTTGCACTTCATTTCACTTTCATTATAATATGAGAATTAAAGAAAACAGCTAATGTTAAATTTCCTTTCATTTAGTGTTCCTTGTTATTTAAAGTCAGGGTAGTGGAACTCTTTGGATAGTGTATGAAACCTTAAAAGCAATGATTAACTCAACATATATAACAGGAAATTCTATAACCAACTAATCGTTCAGTTTTCTGGATCATGTAGCAACTAAAATTCTGCATATCAAGAACTAAAATTTCTTTCCTTTAAGAACATTCAATAAGCATAATCCTTAAGCTTATCCAGTAAGATTCTCACATTTTCTCCCCAAAAAAACATTGTCTTGCATCTCATGAATAGATATTGTTGAAAGTAAAATCAATTATCCTCATATGAAAAACATTTTCCATGGAAGAGCTACAGCACTGTTAAAAGTCACAAGCTGAGTTCAACAAAATTTATAGTTTAGCCTAGCTAAAGAAGTCATGACTCAGGTCTTGCTAAACTCCAGAGAATAATAGAAACCTAAAGAATATTTCCTGAATACAAACTTATGAAGGATAAACATTTTAGATAATGTGCCACATGTGGCATCACCACAAAAACACTTGAGGATACATCATTGGTCATAACTTGGAAATCCCCGACACAGAAACAGAAACTTTTATTCCAGAGACGCCTAAGTTATTAAGTATAGGAAGAAATAAGAAAGAAAATTAGATTTTGTCATAAGGAAAAGGAAAGAAATAAAGATGGAACAGAAATTGATCTAATATATTTGCAAAATTGCATGGCACATTAGAGATATATTTTCAGAGACACCTAAGTTACCTAAAACCTAACTGTTGATGGTTTTATTAAGTATAGGAAGAAATAAGAAAGAAAATTAAATTTTGTCATAAGGGAAAGGAAAGAAATAAAGATGGAACAGATATTGATCTAATATATTTGCGAAATTGCAGGCAATTTAGAGATATATTTTCTTTCAATAAAGGGCAGTCACCTTGCAATCATCACTGCCTGAAATCAACATTGATGGTTCAGTCCGTGAGAAGTCAACACTCCATGCTCGTTTTTCATGCTCTTCATATTCCATTATACTCTGAAAAAAGGGGAATATAGAAAGTTCCATTCAGCCTCCAGAGAAAAGTAGGCCACCAGGATCACATAAGATTACATACTAACCAAGCAATAATTTTGGCAAAGATCGACAAGGCTACCTGCCGGGTGGTTACATCCCAAACTGTCACTATGCCTTCATAGTCACTACTTGCAATTATGTTTTTTGAGTACTTGTTCCAGCTTAAGCAGCTAAGCTTCGAACGGGTAGACATCTCGACGACTGGACAATGCACATCTGATGGTTCATTAACAACCTAACATCATAAAACACTTATACTTATGTAATGTTTGCAAAGGCGCATGTAATTGTTATTCAGAGTTTCAACGATAAATCTTACTGTAGAAAACTCGAAGACCTTGATGCGCTTGGATACCCCAGCAGTAGCAAATAACTCGTCGTCACGGTCAAACTCAATGCTGTTGGAAAAAAAAAGGGATGATTAGAGTACTGTCAAGTTAGATGCATAGGATGAAATCAACTCAATAAGTTAAACTGCAACTATTAGATATTAACTATTCAATTTTTCATGGGTTGTAAAAACAAAATTGAGTATCACTAACAATGTATTCACAATGTCAACTGTAAATTTCTACATGAAAACAAAAAGTAACATCAACAGAATTGAGAACTTATTGCTGGAGTAGGATAAAACAGTATATTGTGGCCAAACACTTCTGCAAACCATTATGTTCCATACAAAAATAATTCATCCAGCAAAGAATAAAAAATGATAGAGAAGAGCTTAACTACACACCCAGTCTGAAGACTTATCGCCTTGCAGACACAATATGAGTCTGATTGACACATTCATAACACTTTAAACCTATGTAGATATAGTATGTATCCACATGGAACTTGATTCCTACGAAACAAGAAATAATAGCAATCCCTACACTATATATAAGAGTAAGTTTCATTCATAAAGGATCTCTGTGATACTTCAGATTGAAGCAAAAGTCAAAATCCAGGTTCTAAATTACACTGCTATTAGTAGTAGCAATTACTTTTATTTTAATTGACAATGATAACATGAATTTTAAAGTTCCAATAAGAAATGAGCTGTAATGGGTAAAATGAATAAACATAATAATCCAAAAAATGGTACATAATAAAATAAATTATCTTGGAGGATCACGATCCCTCGTGTCGAGACTTAAAATGTCAGTGACAGTTATTTCAGCTGGTGATATGTAGATGAGCATATATCAGGTAATAAAGATGAATAAAAGACCAGCATCAAAATAGAGTAGAGAACATGCCAATATGTGGCGACCTAAAAGCCAATAAGCCTATATATAGGGGCCATGACCAATAAGACCATCTTTATATGTTGTTAAGAATATAAAATAAATGATATTGCTCTTAAGCTTTTAGGAAAACTGATTAGCACATTAAATTTAACATAGTATTAGAGAGGTCAAGAGTTCAAACCTCATTAAGCTCTTATTAAAAAAAAAAGTATTTTCCCCCCTTTGTTGTCCACATGGTGGACTGTGTTAGAACAAAGTTATCAATAATCCACACATGAGTGGGAGTATTAAGAATATAAAATCAATGACGTTGCTCTTCCTAACGGCTTAAACTTTTAAGAAAATTGATTAGCACATCAATTTAGCATTGTATCAGAGCCAGAGGTCCTAAGTTCAAACCTCGTTAGCTCTTATTAAAAAAAAATATTTTCCTCTGTTTGTTGTCCACGTGGTGGGTAGGACTAGACCAAAGTTGTGAACTACTCACATGTGAGGGGGAGGGGGGTGTTAAGAATATAAAATAAATGATGTTGCTCTTCCTAACGACTTTTAGGAAAATTGGTTAACATGTTAAATTTAACATATGTTATTTTTTATTTTTTTATATTTATTTTTGTTATCCCGGCATTGTATGGTATAGAATGTCTCAAAATTTAAGCCAGGGTAGAACCAAGACCATAGTTTAAGAAACCATCACCATCCCAGCCTTACTCAGCGTGTGTGTGTGTTTATTTTGCTTTTTCCTAATTAAAAGCAATATATATATGAAAATGAACTGGAACAAACGACGACCAAAAACATTCTCGTCTTTCATTAGTACTACTTATATTTTTTTTAACAAAATCAGGCTATCCAGCTTTCATACTGATATAAACTAGGAAGGAGACTAATTAGGAGTTCCTATTTTAAATCAGAACAGGGCAAAGACAACCCAATCCTGATCTAGAACCAAATTTTCTTCACCCAATTATCAGTCACAAGCTGACAAGACATAAGCCAGTAACAACCCAAATATTTTCATCCTATATATGCACATATTATTGTGATGTCTCATACCTGTTTTTCTTTGGTGGATCCTATTGGATGAGTATTGTGTTTCTGTAACAGACAATCTAACTAGCCCTAATTATTAGTTGAAATATCAGCCCAAATGGTAAAGAATTTCATAGTACCTTCATTTGTTTTATGGAAGGCAATTGTACCCTGTTTACCGATTGCAACCAAAGGTTCAACTCCCAGTAACATCGAAGAAGCCAACTTAAGTTTTAATAACATGAAGTTGAAATTGCTCAGTTAGGACTATTGTCTAACTCCATTTTCATGATGAAATTCAGCACAAGTATACAAACATTTTCTGTATGGAAACCTAACAGATACATATCTCTTTACATCGCCTTTTACTTGATTGTTTCTTGATATGTGTGGGTAAAGCCTACTTAGATGCTCATTAAAATGCAAAAAAAAATGTAGTTTCAAAGAATTGAAAAAAGAAAACAAAGATGATAACAAGATGCACACAAAACATGATGCCAGCCAAGTACATACCTTGATACAATGTTTGCGGAATGAAACAGATCACCATGTCTAAGCTCTGCAATAACTCGCAACCGACTGCACCAATCAAAATAAATTATATTAAAGCACAGACTAGAAATGGAAGAGTGATCCATCAATCTTGCACATCAAAGGTATCTGATATTTCTAGAACCTGTATCGAGTAAAGGTTGTTAGCACAGATTGGAAATCCTCAAGACCTGCACTATAGCCTTCTCTACTTATGCCATTCACATCTCTTTCTTCTTGTCTATGAACTTGGCTAGTTCCAAGACGCCGTTTTTGTAAGTAACATTCTTGTAGTTCGTTAAACTACAGAACCAGAAGGAAATGAATTCATACAGAGAATCCATATCAGTGAGATCATCAAGAAACAAATTTCTAGAATTATTTGATCTCATGCATTTCTTAGAAGATACTATCATGGAAAGTCCATCACAGCATATCAAAAACAGAGAAAATTCAGCTCTCAAGCATTTAAAAGAAGTTATAACAAACATAAAGAGGTTGTTTTCTGTCATTTGTTAAATCAAGTAGATATAAACTGCTAGGAACAAAATGACGCATAGGCCTTATTTTCAACAAATCTCTAAATATTCTTTAAGGAAAACAAACCTATGCAATACTTTTTTTCTGAAGGGTAAGTATGTATAGCTACTAGTTCTCATGTTATTTCTTATCAGATATCCTCATGTTTACCACAAAAAGTCAGATAAAAAATAGTTGTAAAATATTTATGATAAGGTCAATTGCATATTCAAGACCATAGCATTGTTTTTCACCATTCATGAGACTGTGTAGACCTGAAGGGCATACATAACTTCTAGCAAGCACAAATACTGGAGAAAATGAAGTGTGGGCCTAATTTATAAATGACATTACATGAGAAGATGTGTCAATCCACAAATAACAAGCTCATGGTTAACAATAACTCAAAGCACTATAGCAACAGTTTCTAGCATTTGTAAATCTTCTTCAGTATTCTATAACCTGTCTACAAAAGATTTCAACAGCGTCTGGAAATGATGAACGCTTAAAGCGGCAGTCATATTTAATGACCAAATGTTCTAATAATGATAAGAAAGTGAATATCGAAGCAGTAACTAACATTGTTTTCCATATGAAACCAAAGATACACTTCAAGCTATTTAAGCCATTTCCTGAAAGTACAAGTTTAGAGTGTGGTTAGATCATTTTGTACACTTCACTCATGGGTCATCTTTTTCAAGGAGTCTGAGGGTAAGCCAGTAAGAAGATTAGTTCTGGTGAAACTGAGATGTCTATGCAATTGATTTGACAAAACTCCAAGACTTCAGTACTATCATATTCATATCGAACACAATCAAAGATACAATTTTTCATTCATATCATATTCCTAATTCCAACATTTATCAATTTTGAAGAGCTCCCTAAAACATAGATCATCTATCAACAGGCAAGATTGATAATTACAGCATAAAATAAATAATGTATCTGAATGTTAACTTTTTATCACAAAATTACTACATAGAATGTTTCCATTATTCGACAAACCCAATCAGCACAAGAAAAGGTTTGTTATACAAAATAATGATAAGATCAGATTTTTTTCTCCAAAAAAAAAAAAGGACACAAGAATTAGTAGATGATTTGTTACTCTGGCCTATTAATCAATATTGGTTTTACTTCATCCGTGTTTTGCATGGTATGAAGATGAAAACAAGAAAAAAGAAAGGCTGTAAGAATCAGTAGATGATTCGTTGATCTGGCCCATTAATCATCCTTTATTTCCCTCAGAAACAAACATGAAAACAAGAAACTACAGAGAAAAGAGGAAAAAACTAATTGATCATCAATCAAACTGATGAAAGTTACATCGATAAAAAAAAGGAAGAAACCAAAAAAATTGACAAAAGGAAAAGGTTCCTGGGTGAATTAAGATCAATCACCTGAGCATGGACCCGCCTCTTTCTTGCTACAACTCGTCCTGATTGAATAAAAGAATTTGTTGTTTCTGAACCACTAAAAGCATCCTTGCTCTGGAATTCTTGGTGACTTGATTGAGCCTTCATGTCAGTTTTCTTGCCCTGTAAATTCCCGGAGCATGCTCCAATTAAAGAACTTTTAGCATTGGAAACAAGGATACTGTTATGCTTGTCAGCAGAGGGCCACAGCTTTGATGCAATTGGGTCATCCAAAAGCATGCGCAATTTCATTGAATATCTCTCTCTTGCTCGATAAAGTTCAACTCTGTGCTTCTCTACAGAGCTTATATCATCTTTGATAAATTGTAAATCTCTCTGGACCTGCAGAGAATATTACAATTAATCAAACAATTTATTTAGTAGTAATGTTACCAATGAAGACATATAAAAAAGATAGCAACTTGAAGAGGAAATGACATACACCAAGAGAAAGCCTAAGAGTACCAAAAGGACTTTTGCTTTATTTTCCCTTTTTTGTTGGGGTTGTGTGGGAGGGTGGTGGTGGTGGTGTGAGTTACCTCATTCAGCTCCTCCATCTTTTTCTTCCTAAGGCAGTGTAGAAAGTCGAGTAAAATCTGCATATTCATCTCAGCTTCCTGTTGCTCCATTTTTCGCTTTTTCTCAGAAAGCATAGATAACAGACCATCAAGCTCTCTTACAGACATTTCACATCCCTGTCTACAACAAGGAAAATAACCTAAGCATTTGTGAAAACTATGTACAGTCTGGATTGAGATAAACAGGAAAGAAATTATAGAACTACTGGGTCACAAATGATTGCAACAAAGAACATCTACTTACAAAGAGTGTAAACGGATTTATCCCAAAAAAAAAAGTATAAAGGAGATGAAGCAGATGACAACTAACAAATAATGTCATAGTATAGCACCAAAAATTTCAAGTGTTGCCCTAGAGCAGAACCATTCATGAAAATAATGTTGAGTACTTATCTTAATACTCTAACAAATTTGAATGTGATGTCATTGATAATGCATGCATTCAGTTCCTTTAAAACTAAATCTCTTAATGTTGATTGCAAGAACTAATGCATATTTTCTGCAACTCTAACGAAGTAGGAAAATACACCTTGTAAAAGATATGTTTGCAAAAAAAAAAGTAAAATTGCATAAATAACAAAGAAAACTCTTTAACAAAGCATAACAAAATAAGTGGATATCTTCATGCATTAAGTATTGTAAAAACCTAAGCTTCATCGGTATAGTTCGCTTTGGGGTCTCTGACCCATGCAATTTTAATACGTGTCTCAAAAGGTCAAAGGCCACCTAACAATCCTCCCCTGTTTTCTCAAGGTCCGAACCCTGGAGAAAAATCTTAAAATCATATGGGTCAGAGATCCCAAAGGGAATGATATTGATGACAGATAGGATGTTATAGGTGTACAGTCTCCACCCCCTCCTCCAGGGAGAGTGAGCTAGCAACTTAGCTATGGCAGCAAGGGTCGCCCTCCATACGGTAATTGTTCATAAAAGATCTGATACATTGATGTTCATTTACACATATACTCTATTTCAATTGCACTGCTCATGTTAAATTTCATACCATATCATCCATATGAGGGCACTATAGGACAAGAGGGTTGAGTTACTTGGCAAAATCAGTTGAATTATAAAATCAAGACAGCCATTATTAGCCTTCACCATCCAACTAACACACTCGAATACTTCTAGACTTCTAGTTTTGGGCATCAAACCATTAAAGTACACTGATAACAATATCTTCATACAGAACAAAGGCCCTCTCCTACTAAATCTTACTGAAATTAGTACCCAAAAGAAAACTCTTTCATTCAAAAGATTTCTCAAATCAGTTAATAACATTAGATTGATGACCATAAAATATCCATCTAAATTTTGTAATAAGAATGCAGGAACAATATCTGGAAACTCATATAATATGCATAGAGGAGATCTAGCGATTAGTTTATATTCTGACAACTTATCAACTGATCAATGAATTGATGTCAAATCATAAACCATTAAAGTTTGGTTACATCACTTTCAAAGTGATAATTGATACTCCAACATGATACAGAACTTTATATTTATCTACAGTAACTTAAGCACAACCTAGCTATATCAATCCTGATATCTCAATTTAGTACAACAAAGAAGCTAACAATTCTAAATTAAAAAACAGAGAACTATCCATGCATGTTATTGAACCAAAATGTTGTAAGCTACTCCACTTTTATGTCAGCAAAAAAGACCTAAACAAAACCTACTATCATTTAGCACATCTATGGAAAGAAGTCATTGACCTGTTGTAGTGCCACACGAAGATGTTCGATAGGTGATGCAGTCTTTGCAACTTGACGGGAAGACTGCTTCTTCACTAGCTGCACATAAAAAGTAATAGATAAGATTTTGCAAGAAGCATTAAGAATGTTTATTACTTTATTTAGCCTATAATTCAAACAGAACTGAGCTCACAGATTGTTCTAAGAATTTTATTCAAATTTTGACTTTTTCTCAAGTTTCACTCAAATTATTAACCACGGCTATACCATTTTTTTTAGAGGTAAAAGGAAATTAGGACAGCCATCCACTTGTATGACTACATCATTTGTTTAGTACATGGTATATATTATTCTCTTAGCTCCAAAACCTGGATTCACATATGAGGCATACAAGGATATAAATTGCTACCTTATAATTTGTAGCCTCTTAAGTATCAAAAAGTACAAAGGATATAAACAGTGTGGCTTTCCACCCTATAAATTTCTTAGATGAAACGGTGATGTGTACGTGTGCATCATTCTCATAAATGGTGGACCGACCGGGGGATGGATCCAACCCAATGACCCATGCACTTTTCGCATGTGACACAGGTTTTATCTCGGGATTTTCTCCCCCAATGGGCCAAGGTACTCTTTCCTTTATTACTATCTGTTGAGGACAATATTTTTTTATTGAAGGAACTATAGAGACAATGCAAATAATATCCATTATCATTGATCTTTTTAGTGACTTCATTGGATTGGCCATTAATACCGCAAAATCCTAATTTGTTCGATTTGTCATGGAGGAGGATGCAGCGCAAAGATATTCTTTGGAATTACACATGGCCAGGTGCAATCTTCCTGTCACATACTTGGGACTTCCACTGTCTGAAAGACCCAGGATTAGAGCCCAGTGGTGAAACATGTGGAGAATGGTTGCAAGGATGGAGCTGAAGGCTCTTATCTAGGTTGGTTGACTGGTTTCGATTAAATCAGTCCTTTGATCATTGTGGGTTTATTAAATGTTTATTTTCAGGATGCCTGATGGAGTGATCCGACATGTTGATGCCCTTCAACAAGGTTTCTTATGGAGATATAATGGTGCTACCAGCAGGGCACTTCGTAAGGTGGTTTGGGGATCAGATAACTAAAAATATGAATGATGCCTTGCTAGCCAAGTGGGTTTCTCAGATAATGGGCCAAGACAAACATTTGGAGGATGCCTGTTATTGCAGCTCACTATGGGCAGAACTTATCCAGGGAGTGCAGAATGTCAACGCCACCTGGGGCATCTACCTTCTCAGAGGTATCACAGATTCCTAGTGATGATGCCAAACATAAGACCTTTCTCTGCAGCCTCATTGGGATCTGGTAATTTATTCAAATTTTGGGAGAACCCTTGGGCCATGAGTTTGCCCCTATCTGTAATGTTCCCATGACTTTATCTGATCACCTCTAAGAAGAACACAATGGCTGCTCTCAAGTTTTGACTCAAAAAAAAAAAAGAAAAGAAAAAAGAAACATAACAGTCGATTGGTGTTGCTCGAGAAATATGCTAGCTAATGGAGTCTGAATGCCCAGCAGTTTGCATCAACACTATCGGATCAGCAACTAAGACTTCATCTTACATATGGGCAGCCTGGAGGGAAAGGCTCCATACTTCTCTGGTCGGCTGGTGGAGGTTCGGTTTGTGAAATATACAAACTGCTGGATGGGGATAATCGGTTGGAAGATGAATACATCAGGATTGATTAACAACAAATCATTTGGAAATCACGAAGGTGAAAACTTTAGATTGGCTCCCAAGACATGAGCGATTAACAACAAGGTCGGTAAGGTTATGATGGACTCCAGAGGCCATTAGAACATGCATTCTCTGCAATGCACCAGAAGAGAATATCAGTCACCTGTTCTACCACTGCATGGTGGCTTGGGAGGTATGGTCCAAATCTGGATGTGCTTGGATTGACACACAAACTTCGATTAACTTTTGGAGTTCTGTCAGACCTGGTGGTCAGAAGCAGTAGGGTTAGCAGGTCTGAGTTTATATTCCAAGAAGGTGTTTAGTGACTCCTTTTGCCATTCTGTGGTCCATTTGCCAGTTCAATGGATGCTTATTTAGAGGGAAACAGGCATATGTTGAGAATATTGTAGCCACAACTGAAAACTTAATGGGCGAGCGCCGAGTGGGTGAAGGTCTGAATCTGGACTGCTTGTTTAAATCATTGTAACACGACTATGGAATACTACAACAGCTTAATAATATGGATAATTACTCTTGGTGATCATCCTTTTTTTTTTGACAACATGGTGATCATCCTTTTCATCTCAAAAGAAAAGGCATCATAATGTACAAAAAGTCATGAAGTTGTTTTTAACTATTTAACTGTCTGGAGAACGTGATGCTAATGGCACATCACATGATGCGACACTGGCGAACAAGCAACAAATGAATTTTATTCAAATTGTGTAACAAACCAATGAACTTGTACATATCAGCCCACAGCAATAAAGTTGGATGATTGCAAACATGGCAATCATCCTTTTCACTTTCAAAAAAACTATGTAACTGTCACTCTTCCCTGTCAGGAGTACTCTTAAAGTTGGAAAAAGGAGAGCACCTAAATCTGTCTCATGTGTGAGTCTGCCATCATTACAGAATATAAGATGACCTATTGAACTTGAAAATAGGTATTTTGCAGAACCCCAACAGTATTACACTGTCATAATAAGTTACAACCTTGACTCTTACCCGACTAGGCTTGCACCTGCAAGGCACAACATACATTTGAGCCCTGCATCCGCAGAGCACAGCAAACATTTGATTAACTTTGGGGACAAATTACCTGTACTCCATGTTTATCCATAGTTAAGGTAAGATGATTTCTCTTTCAAAGAAATAGATATGCATTCTTAGATTAGTCCTCAAGTAGAGAAGGAATACCTTACGGTTCTAATAAGAAAAAACATGAAAGTCTTATTTAGTGAAAGATGTCTTGGAATCATGTGGATTACTGGTGAAATGTTGGTAAACCGTTCATAGTATCTCACGAGCTTCTAGCAATGGTGTGCTCTTAGTAATGTAAAAATGTGTGCGACCTTTCCCAATATCAAGCATCCAAGAAATATGTTTAGCACCACAACCAAATAACTTCATATAATATCTACTGACTTAGTGGTTCACGAGAAACAGGGTTATCATGCATGTAATCTCAAATGAACAGATGAATGCAAATTGTGCACGAAATTAGTATGTCGGAAATTTAAAGAAAGTAGAAGCTCATCTTCAATGGACGATCACACTCCTCAAAAGATAACTAGTTTAAGAAATAACGGAGACAACTGAGCAGATCCACACGAGGCGAAACTGCACCCACAAACAAGTAGGAGGAACGAAATTAACCTTGTTCAGGAGGAAATTGGGGAAGAGGTGGTTCTTAGTCAGGTAATTCCCGCAGCAGGGGCAGTCGCTCTTGTTGTTGAGGTGGGTGACGATGCACATGTAGCAGAAACTGTGCCCGCAGGCCGTCAAGAACGCGTCCTTGATCATCGCCATGCATATGGGACACAGGAGGTCCTTATCCCTCTCCGCAGCCGCAGCCGACGACGAAGCAACCGCCGCGGCGGCGGTGACCTCCGCATCCTCGTACTCCTCTTCGTCCGCTGTCCCGGGCGCGGCCGCCGCCGCCGCCGCGGTGGAGCCGGCGTCCAACATCCTCCCTTCGGAAGCGGGCGGCGCCGCGGTCGACGCGCCCGCGGCCGCGCCGGCCACGTCGGTGGTCTCGAAAGAGGAGACGAGGGCCGGGCGGGCGGCGGCGGCGGCAGCGTTGGAGGCAGCGCCGCCTGGCTCGGGCTTGACCACCGAAGAAGGCACGAGAGCCCCCGCGGAGGAGTCGCCCATGGTTTCGAGCTTGAGGATTTGGGGAATTGGGATCGGAGGAGGAAGAGGAGGAACGGATTTGTTTGGTTGCGGTGTAATAAAAGGTGGGCGTTTCTTCTTTTTTTAGATGGGATATAAATCACAGAGGGGAGCACATATATGGGCAAGAAAGGAACACGTCGAGGCGGTTGGCGTTTAAAAGCGAATGGAACGAAAGAGGGGAAAGAAGAGTGAGAGTGGTAGTCTCGTCTTCTCTCCTCTCTGCATCTCTTGTTTGTGTTCCCTCCCTCAGGTCCACTCACTGTCTTGTACATGTGTACGTACATGTTGACTTGTCCAAAAGTGTGGGTGTGGGTGTGGGTGCGGGTGCGGGTGGTAGCAGCAGTAAAATGGCATGCAAAGAGAGGTGCAGAGAGGGGGGGAGCTGGGAACAATGGGGGATTGGGGGGAGTTGGATGGTGGCTAATTATGGAAATTTTTTACCTGTCTTAAGGCCCTCAAAAAAAAAAGTTAAAACAGAAGTGTTCTTAATTTGGGATGTGGGCTCAAATTTTCTTTCCTTTTTATTAATAAAAAGTGGCTTGAAATTTTGGAACAGTATCAGAGAAATGGGAAAAATATGCTCCTAGGGTCTTTTCTTTCTCTTCAAAAAGTGCTGACCTATAATTTTGGGAGGGAATCTGCTGAGATATTAAAAGTTATAAATAGTTAAAGGCCTCCTCCGAAGCTTCCTTTTGCAATGAATCAAATGGGCAAAGGATCCAACTATGTAACATGTTGGTTGACATATATGGCTAGTGAGGCTGTGTGCTAGGGTCAATCATTGTTAGTGATCAAAGTATATAACTAGTTTATTGTGTGCATATATGAACACGAAATTAGTCAGGTGCTAGATGAATCACTAATCATGGTCTGAAACATAGATCCATCAGCGTAAGAAACTCGCTATGATGGGAGATTGAGGTGAAGGAAGATGCTCGATCAATGTGAAGCAAGAATATGAGCAACAAAGACAAAATCAACCTCATGGTAGAGACAAAATTAATAGAATTTTCTACGAGCTAGAGTGCCACAAAATAAATTGATTTTTTTTTAAAACAATTCATCCATTTTGTCGTGCATTATTGTTATATCATTAAATAAGTTTTAAGGTTTTTCCAAACTAGCATTAAGTGTAACAATTCGAAAATAAGTTTTAGGTCATTTATGAAAATTTTCAACAATTCATCCATTTTGTCGTGCATTATTGTTATATCATTAAATAGCTAAAGACAACATGATAAAGAAATTCAATTAGATCTGTAATCAAATATGAAATCTCATTGTACCAATTTAAATACTTTAATCGTAAAATCTTAATAGATAAGTGAATTTACCATTTCTAAACCATTATAATATTCTATCATGTGCAGCCCTTTTGTTATGAGATTTAGTTTTTATCCTTTATTTTTTTACTACTTGCACGATTCGGAGTGCAACTATTTAAAAAAATAGAATATGTAAAGATGTGATGATATTGCATGAGATGCATTTGTCATCATAATAAGAACATAAGATAATAGCATGCATGCCAATCCTTGCATAACATAACATCATTACATTGTTAACATAATAATATAAAATATCATTGACTTAATATGCATACTTAATATCAAAATATCATCATCTAAAGTTTATTACATCACATGATTCGGTAACATCATAAACATACTTGACATTTACTTTGTCAACTCATCTCTTTTTCTTTTATTGTCATGTATCATTTTAGGAGTTGCCTTTTGACCCCATTTACATTACTTAGTTGTCTAACATTCTTTATTTCTTGCAATGATTTATTGATATTCTTTAATATTTCCTTGGGCTTTTACTTTATGTAATTTTTTGAGCATTCATTCATATTTCTTCCATCATTATTGTACATCAAAGTATGCTATAACTTCACGTTCTTTATCTTTATCCTATGATATTTTTCATTTTTAATTGTACGCACAAGACAATATTATTACATTGGTTAACTAGATTATGGGATCACTATACTTTGAAAAATTTCAAAGACTTTATGGGTGTTGACATTGTTTTTGAGAAGTCTCGATCACCATAAGATGAAAGACGTTTACTTTACGTCTTTAACTTAAAATAACGATGCATTTTTTAATTGGATACTTCATTATGGTCTTCAATATATAAAATATTTGTCTAATATATATTTTTTCTTTTAGCCTAGTTACAATTGAGCATGATGATACAATGTATAGATGATATCAATACATCAATCATGATTTTATAAACAATAATAAACATATCATCATAAATATCAGATAATATACAAACTTGTTATAAATAATTATTTATTGATGATATTGATATTTTATTATGAATATTAATATGGGAATAATTGATAGTGCATGCGTCAAAAACTTATGCATGATCCATATTATTATTAATCGATAACCCTACGTAATAAGTTTATGCTCATTAATTTTTTTCGTAATTGGATCTATGAAGGATAATAAATGACGATAAGTTGATGACTCATGTAACAATTGACTTGCACACTAGATAGAGATATTGATAAGGACCTAATATTATATAGATTTAAGCTTACGATATTGGATATTGTACAAATTGCTTCCCTTAAAATAGTTTTTTTTGGTACGATTAAAATTATTGTATATAAATATTTCACTAATGTAAATCACGGGTCAAAATAAAAAAAAATCATAAAACTAAATAGCTCCCCTAAGATGATCTCTAATCGAAACACGTCAATCTTGAATTCAGACAGTACAAAGGTTTCACAAAGAATAGGTTTTGAAGTGGCGCCTCTATCTTGATAATCTACAAAATGTCTTTCTTACTCGGACAAGATATCCTTTCATCAGTTGAATAATTAGTTCTTTTGTCATTTTAAACTTTGTTTTTTCTACGTATTAGTTGGATAAATGTATAACTTTTGTTTCCAATATTTGACCTTAGATATTTTATTCAGTCAAACTTTTTTGTCTGCGTGTTAAACTAATATGTGATGGATACTATTGTTAAAATGACAATTCTAAGCACTCCTTTTTTCTGGAAAAAGATCTTCTTGTTTTAAAAAAGGAAAGAACATAATATGGCAAGGTTCAAGTCTAAGTTAGTTGCATACACTCTTATGTGTTGAAATCATAGTTATTATGTTCTTTTTAGACTTGGACCCATCCATTATTGAAGTCACAGCAGATGAAAAAAAGTCACTCTCCATTGGCTTATGCTAAGTTAGTGTATCATTAAAGTTATTGCAAATATTAATATCCCTATATATTATAAACGAAATATAAATTATAATATTTCCAGGCGGCCGCGGCCAGCGACCAGATCCAGCCGCCAGGCAGCCAGCGACCGATCTGTCCCCCCCCCCTACGGCCAGATTCAGGCTAGGGAGAGAGAGGGGGGGAGAGGGTCGTCGACGGGTCGTCGTTCGAGAGGGAGAGGGTCGTTGTCCGAGAGGGAGAGGGCCGTCCAGGAGGGAGAGGATCGTCCGGGAGGGAGAGGGTCGCCGGCAAAATAGGAGAGGGAGAGAGAGAGGAGAGAGGAAAAGAAATAGAGAGTGTAGAGAGGGAAAGATGATAGGGGTTGAAAGATGGAAAAGCGAGAAAACGAAAAAAAGAAGCAGCGAGAGAGTGATTTTTTAATTACCGATGACTAAGACCGTCGAAAACTTAGCAAATATTAATAATATATATTATTATGATATATATGAATATAATATTTAATTATTTTTAAAGTTACCGACGGTCAAAAATTATTTAATTATAATAATAAAATACTACTTATATATATATAATATTTATTTTTTAATTTACCGACGGTCCAGACCATCGAAAATTTTGACGGTCTGGACTGTCGCTAATTATATTAATAAAATATTCCTTATATTATATTATTTTTTATTTACCGATGATTAGAATTACGACGGTTTGAATTGTCGCTAATTATATTAATAAAATACACTTTATATTATATTATTTTTCATTTGCCGACGGTCAGGACCGTCGAAAATTGCGAGGAATAGATATCCGTTGGAACTTTCAACGTTCCTAATCGTTGAAAAATAAAATAATAATATAATAAATTACATAATTTATTATTTTTATTTCTGACGGTTGTAACCGTCGGAAGTTTCAGTTGGATATCTATCCGTCACAAATTGCGACGGATTTCTTTTCATCAGAAATTGCCCATCGAAAAATCCCTATTTTCTTGTAGTGAAACCTGACGGAGTCACACACGGACCACCATGGATCGTACTCCACACTAGCCCTCAAATAATACATTCTATTGTTACATACTGTGATTTCTTGTTTCTCCTATCATGTGTCTATGCTAGCACCATTCCATATTTGTGTATGCATCTCCGGGATGAGCTAACAATCTTAACTTGGATGATATTTCACGAGCAATTCTTGGTGACTTTAAGACCCTCGAGGACAAAAAGGGAGAGCCACTTTCAAAGTAATAAAATCACTTCAGGCACTTAGAAGTATAATCCATAGTCAAAGCCTAATTGACATATGTCCAAATAACTCACGTTTCACTTGGTGTAATAATCAGTCTGCTAATGTCAAAATCTTATGTAGACTAGTTCGACTTTCACTAAATCATGAATGGATGCTAAATTATCCTCAGTTAGTCTTGACACTCTCCCTCGATTTGTGTTTGGCCATTCATCTTTAGTATTAACTATTGATCAACTCAAGAAACTTAAAGTTTTCAAATATGAACATTTTTATTTGAACATACTGAACCCTAGGGACATTGTGAGTAGGGAATGGGGTAAATGTCTACCAAGCATCAATATTGATCTGGCCTTGTATCAAATAAAAAAGAAAACTTTATTGTGGAACAAAATGAACTAGGGAGGTTTGAACTTAAGGCAGTTGAGATGCAAGAACTGATACAACAACTAGAATATAAGGATTAATACTTTGGCCTATCTGCACATGAACTCTTAACCTTACGAGCTACATGCAACAAACATCTGACATATTTAAGGTAAATAAGTATAAAATGGTGGAACAAATCTAGAACATGTTGACTAAATCATGGAGACAAAAATATTAAAAATTTCCATTTATCAACTATAATTAGATCTAAAACCAATAACATCTATTTTCAGCCCTCTTAGTTGGCCTTTCTCCCCAAGTTGCATCCAAACTGGCATGGTCATTTGATAGCCAAAGAAATAAAAGTGGCATGGTCATTTGATAGCCTCAATAGGCAGTTTGTGGGGGTTAGGATTAGGGAAAGCTCCAAGCCCAGATAAATTTATAGTTGAATTTTGTAAGAACTATTGGGAGATTGTGGGGGATAAAATAAGTAAAAAAATAAAAAATGTATTTAAATACAACAATCTACTTACTGGATGGTAAAAAACTTTCCTTGTGTTTATACCTAAAAAGGAACATCGTACCAAAATTATTGATTTTAGATCAATTTCCTTGTGTAATGTTTTATATCATATTATATCTAGAATCATGAGATCGAGATTTAAAGTCACGCTGGAGCATCTTATTGATCACACACAATCGACTTTCATATCTAATAGATATATTCAAGATAATATAATGTTAGCACAAGAAATTGCACACTCTATGACTAAGGGTAGGAAAAAAAATCTACTGCTCAAAATTGATATGGAAAAAGTATTTGATAGGGTATCTTGGACGATTGAAAATATTCTAACATTAATGAATTTTCCAATAGAATTTATCTCAAGGATCCTCACTTGCATTAAATTACCGATTTTCTCTTGCAATATAAATGGCACACAATCACAAGAGTTTTCTAGTCATCGGGAATTAGACAGGCGGACCCTATTTCCCTCTACATCTTTATCCTAGTTTCTCAAGTTTTGACATCTTTGATCAATAGCAAAGTTAATATTGATGCTATCATCCCTTTCTCTTTAAATGATTCATCATTAGCCATCTCATGTATGCTGATGACTTATTAATTTGTATTGCTGCCATGAAAAAATTGCATTGTCCTTAAAAAGATTTTAGAAGATTATGACTATTTAACAAATCAACAAGTAAATCACTCTACATAAAAACTATACTTTTCACCTAGAATTACAAGCAACATGAAACACATCATAAAAAGTATATTAAATTTTACTGAGGATACCTACACCTTTACCTATTTAGGAGTTTAGATATCATATGAGTATATATCCACAAAAGTTCAAAGAAATATTATAGATAGGATAACCTGATGATCAAAGGGTGATGATAATCCCAAGAGGGGCTTTTCTCCTAGCCATTTGGGTTGGAGGCAGAGGATTTTTCTTGCGGGAGTTGATTGTTTTTCTTTTATATTTTATGATGTTTATGATTCTATTCCTCATCTGATTTCTATTGTTTTCATCACTTATGAAGAGCTAAATCTTAACTCTCTGAGGATAGGATAGTAGTTTAATTTCTGTTTATGGATGGATGATTGAAGAATACTTTTGCCATTGATGTTAGTGCATTTCTGAATATTTTCAAATCAATTCTATGTTGATGTGAATTTTAATTTATAATGGCAACTGAGAAGTTGATGTTTGATCCTTTCTTGTTCAAAAATGAGTCAAGAACATCATCATTTATTTTCTGGTTTAATTTTTGTCAAGATCTGAATGCATCCTTTTACTTCTTGTTATTGTGAATCTAATCTTGTAATGGCAGCTGAGAGGCTGATTCTAGATTCTCTTATTATTCAGAAATGAACCAAGAACATTAACAATTAGTTTTTAAATTTGATTTCATCTATGATTTTTGAGAAATGAGTTACTTGGTTTTCTAGTTTTAATCCATGCTGAGAATGAATCCATCTAGCTTTTATTGATATGAATCTCATATTGGAATGGCAATCGAGAGGTTGATTCTATATTCCCTTCATGTTTAGAAATAAATCAAGAACATTAGCACTAGTTTGTGAATCTGATTGTGTTTATGCATTGAGCTAGAGGTTTCATGATAATCTAATATCAGTTGAAACCCTTGTTGAATCAACCTAACTAACATGTTTTAACTTTAATGCATTGTGAGAGCTGTCCTTACATGTTGAATCTGGGTTTGATTTGTATTGCTAAGTTGTTATAATCCAATCCATAATATTAGATGAACTCCAATTCTTAAGAGAACCTTTCATTGTTAGTTATCATTTTATATCAATTACCATAAAACACCAAAAAGAGTTAACTTAGTCTAGGATTAATCTAGATTAATTAGTGAATCTTAAGTTTTAAATCATTATGGATACGACATTCGAGTCTACTACTCCGATCTGTGCACTTGCAGTTTAGTGAAGTGAGGAGTTTAGACCATATATCATTTATTTGCATTTTCAATTCTGTGCTATAAATCAATCAAGTTAATCATACTCTCCATAATTCACATCAAGTTTTTGACGCCATCGCCGGAGATTTGAGGCTGATTAGATTCACTTTTTATAGTTTAGATTAGTCTACTTTTCATATCTCAGGGTGGAAACAAAATCTTTTAAACCAAGCGGTAAAGCTATATTAATCAATTCAATTCTAACCTCTATACCAATATATACATTAGGATCTTCTTACTTTGCAAATGGAATTATATAAGCTATTGAAAAGCATAACATATTTTTTCTTTTGGACCCTAATGGAGGAAGGGGGGGGGGGGGGTCCATCTAATTAATTAGGAAACGATTCAACTATCCAAAAAAAAAGTGGGGCATGGGTGTTAAAAACTTAAAGCATTTCAGGAACTCCCTCCTTGCAAAAAGAATTCTAGATCTATTAAGCAATGGTGCAACCCCATGGGTACAAATGGTAACAAGCATGGTAGACTACACCCTTGTCACCTTCTAGAGATCACAAATAGGGATGGTAATATTTCCCGCCCCTTGCGGGTCCCGACCTCGGGGAATTTTGCCCCCGCGGGGGCGGGGATGTGGGGGCATAATGCCCCAAGCCTATATTCAGGGATCGTGGCGAAGGCACGTCCCACGGGGCCCCAAATTCTCACCATAAAATTTTTTATATATAATTTATTAGTCTTAAAACCATTAAATCTCAACCATCCAATTTCTTATATACGTATCATATCAAGCCCTAAATTCATTTTTCATTCTACTCCATCTCTCTCCTTTTCCTCCTAACCCTCAATCACTCTCTCTTCATGATCCCCTCCAATACAGTTGTCGTTGTTGCCAGCCGGTCGGCGCAGCTAGCTGCCTGGGCATGGGAGGGCGGCGGTGACGATCGATGGAGGAGGGATCGCGGTGCTCCGAACAAGGCGACGGTGACGATCGATGGAGGAGAAGGCCCTTGTCGACGATTGCTAGACACGGAAGGAGGCAGTTCTCGTAACAAAAGTTGGACTGACACAACAGTTGAATCGTGTCCTCATGGGGGACTAAATTTAATTACCCCCGCATTGGAGATTCAAGGCGAGGATGGGGATAGGGGTTGGTCTTGGAGGTCGGGGGCCTCGTCCCGAGTAGAGTGCCAACACTAATCACAAAACACCTTAGCCAAGAGTTGGAAAATTATAATACAGACTTTGAAGATTATTAGGCCCGACCTACAAAAACAAAATGCTACTAATAGTTCAGAGTTCAAACACATTTGTATTTTTTGATCCTTGGTTTTCTCCAATCCCAATAGCTTGGACGCCTACTTATATCAATGTTAATATGTTGTCTGAACGTTAGTAGCTTAATATTAGACATTTGTTGTAATGTGAGTTTTGCATGAAATGTCTAGTATCTTATCTATTTATCTGTCTTTTACTACGGTAATGGATATCAATGCAACTAAATCTATTTACAGATTCATTGCTGAGCCCCTTCTACTATCGCCATCGCCTAGAAGGTCACCTTGGAATTACCTGTGGGATATCCCTTGTCCACCCAGGATTCGAGTCTCCATACAATTGTGGGTAAGTTTACAACATGAGCTTAATTTTAACCTTGAACTTATCTTGTCTTGACATTCTTGATCTTGGTTATCTGAGGGTTAGGGCTGGAAATAAGCCGACCAGTTCGTGAACAACTTGTGACTCGGCCTATTTTTGGCCTAATTCGGCTCGGCATATTATCAAAATAAGTCAGGCTAAAATATTAAATAAAGCCTATTTTATTAAAGAGGCTTAGCCTCTTAATAATTAGTCTAGTCTTATAACTTATCAGACTAAGATTTATTAATATTATATATATAATCCTTCATGTTTTAAATCTTCAATTTTGAGTTCAATATTACTATTTTTATTATATGTTTAGAAAAAAATATATTATTGGTGTCTCTTTTATTTAGTTCATATATATTGTTTCTTTAATAAATAAGATTTATTATATGTAATTTAATAGATTATCAAAAAATATATTTGACTTAACAAGCTAATAAGCTAGACCAGACATTAAAAGTTAATCAAACAAGTTAGGCTAAATTTATATTCATGGCTGGTTATAGGGTTAGGCTTAAATACTTTTATTTTATAACATGCTTGACCTATTTAAGTGGAAGCCTAGCTCGTGTCGAGCCCGTTGAGGGTCAAAATTTGACACCTTGTTCAAGGTCAAAATTATTGTCTATCCTTGCTTTCTGGTTATGAGAGATATGGTCCATCGAAAATGATGCATTCTTCAGTTCAAGGTTGTCAACCGCCTTGGCAGCTTGGTAGAGTGCGCTTGCCAGTTTTAAGTGAAGTTGATGATCACGACTCTCTTTGTGTGGGTCATGTAACGGATGCCATCCTCATAGAAGGAAATCAATGGCAAATCAAAGCAATAAAAAGGAAAAATAACTGCCATTAATGATGGAAATCAATTCAGAGTTTGAATCAAATTCAAAACCGATTCGAATTCAAAAAAAAAGAAAGAGGGGAAAACGTTTCAAACGAAACAGCCGACAGGGGAGGAAATTCCTCCCTTGATTCCGTTCGGAATCGGCCGATCCTATAAAGAGAGGACGCGAGGGCGACCTCGCGCCCCCTTGGAAACCCTCGCCGCCTCATCTTCCTCTTCGTCTTCCTCCGAATCGGCGATCGGCGACCCAGCGAGCGACGAACAGGAGCAGAGCACACACGCACGCAGGCCAATCCGACGACCTTTCATCATCCATCGACCTCCTCGACGTACCCAGGAGCCAGGCGTGTCGTACTCGCCGGTCAGGAACGACCAGAGATCAGCAAACGACGAAGAACAGTGACCGGCGATCGTAAAACGCGATAAACAGAGGTACCTTAGATTTAAATCCCCTAGATGAAGAAATATAGATCTAATGTTGCGCATAAAGTTATTATATGATCATGAATGTCATAGAGGTATTTTTCGTATTGTGATCTGCTCGATTCGGCGGCCGGAAGGTCGTCGGAGTTGGAGAAGACGACCGGCGCAATTCCTGCGCGATAGAACCCGGCCCGCGTTATCCTGATCCGGCTCGGGTCATACCTAAATGCGGTCTGAGTCCATACAAACCCGGACCGAGTCACCTCATCGGGCGACGTCGCGTGAACGTGACCAGAAATCCGACCGGGTCAAGTAGCAACCTGGCCCAGGTCGTACCGAGTCGGATCGAGTGCGAATCCGACTCGAAAATGATCATTGTATTACCAACGACCCGACCCGAGTCTGACCTCAACTCGGACCGGGTCATGCACAAAAACTCATCAATAGAAACTCGGCCCGAGTTCCATCAACTCGGCCCGAGTTCTGTCCACCATAGCAGCGGCCTTTTTCCGTTAAACTCAATCCTTCGAAGATTAGGTCCCATTTTTCATCAGAATTGTTTGAGATCTTATCAGAGATCTTAAATATTATAATGAACCTTATCGTGCTCTAAAGAAGATCCAACTCTTAGTGAAAAGGGATCCGTCCCTTTACTAATTCTAACTTTATCAAAGATAATTAAAAAAAAAGCAAAGTAAAGATAAAAATGTGGGATTGCTATGTGTCGTCCCAAAGTTAAAGCAAAGATTAAAGTTAAAGTAGAAGAGTGATAGGTAGTTAGCTGAGGGGACAACGAAGCTACTGTCTTTAATGACCACTATTCCTGAGATTTCAGGTCTTCTCCCACCTATATCTCGAATGAAGGGTGATGCAAAGGTCACACTCCTTCCTCAAAAATTATTGTATTGTGCCAAAGGAACATGTAGCTAGCTGAGGAGATAGTGAACCTACATGTTTCTTAATTGACCACTGCTCCTGGATTGTAGAAATTCTTTCCCCTACCTTCCGAACTGGGTGAGGTCTTAACACTCACCCCTTTTTCCTTTATGAGCTTACTAGCTTCAGAGATTCAAAGGGGACTAGCTTCAGAGATTCAAAGGGGCACCCCCTGGCATCCCAACTTAATAAAGTCGAGCTCGCATAAGACAACAAACTTTAAGGATATTATAGTAATATAAAAGACGTAGTGCAACTCACAGTAAAGCAAATATAAAGTAAAGTATTGTATAGTATGACAACTCACAGTAAAGCAAATGCATAGTAAAGTATTGTATAGTACGGTAGAAACATTATAAAGTAAAGTATGAGACACAATATTGTAAAAATAATGCAGAGTACTGTTAAGACAAGGTAAAGTTATAGCAAAGTATAAAGCACGGATATGGATAATGTTAAAGCATAATGTATGGCTCAGTATAGTTAATGTACATAGGCCAAGGTCTATAATGGTTTATTATTGATACACTGTTCTAATGATACTCACTGCATCTTATTTCATCGTCTATGTTCTATTGTACTGGACATCTTTGCTCATGGGTATTCGATTTCTCTGCATTGGGATTTTATAGGTGAGAACGCTAACTGATGGGGAATGGAGGACACAGAGCTTGGAGAACGCTGAACATGACTGATCTTCCGCTTTAAGTTTTCTTGCTATATCTAGTTCATGTTATTGTAATTGATTTAGAGACATCGTGACTTCCGCTCATTAAACTTCTTTCTCACATGTTGAACTGATGCATTTCAGTATTCCGTCATGAACTATGTTACCACTTTCCGCTTTAATATTTGATGTTTAAACTTTCGCATATTTGACTATTTATGTTATCAAATGTTTCTTGACATTCCATCGTTTAATCTTTCGTATTAAAGTTTTTAATTATATTTTTGTTATTATATTAGTGCCACGTAAGCCATATTGTTGAATTGTCATGGTCAATAGAGTAGTAGATAGTGTAGCGCCTCCGGAGTCAACCTAATTGTCTACGTGACGGGAGATGCGATTTTGGTGGTGTTAGAGGTCATGACAAGGGGTGTGTGAGTTATATTATTCGCGCTCACTGCTTGTCCTTTGTTGCTGTAGTATTGACGTGGACAAACAACTTGCTTATGGGATCCTCGAAGGGCTGAAGCGAGCGATCCAACTTGGCATTCGAAGTGTGATTATTGACTCGGATTCTCAAACGTTAGTCCAGCAGATCCACAATGGATCCTGCCCCCCATGGCGCACAAGGAAGCTAATGGATGATATCAACTCTTTACCCTCTCTTTTTTATGGATGGAAAATTCTACACTGTTACAGAAAAGACTAATTTAATCGCTGATTTTTTTGCTAAATTAGCTCGCCGTTCGGATTACGACGTTTTATTTTGAGAATACTCCTCCCTTGAAAGTTCTCCACCTTTTGTACTTGAATAGCTCCGATTGCTATCTTAATACATAATTTAATCATCCTTCCAAAAGAAAAAAAAACATAATTGCATATTCCACATATAATTAATTAGTCAATCATCAGCCTCATACTGGATCTATTGCTAGGTCGCCCCGTATCCGAGAGTTCCATGTATACATACAGTAGTTAGATACACTTGTGGTGCAAGACGACCTTACGCAACGTTGACTGGAATGCTGTTGTCTTCTTTGTTCCCCCGCCCCAACGCTTCTGACTACTCATCCACTTGGGAAGTTGGAAACGCCCCAAACGCACGCGCCGACCCGAGACGCTGCGGCAAATTCCTGTCCGCCACCACCGCCGTGCGCTCCTCCCCCTCGTCTCTGTGCACTTCGCGCAAACAGTTGGAGCCCCAAAAGTATCTATTTCTATAATATATTATATATATAGGGGAGAGAGAGAGAGGAACGCGATGATGAATCAGTAAACTACACCAGGAAAAAAAAAACACAAAGGAAAGGGGAAGTCAAAATCACGTCATCGTCCCGCAGCTCTCGACGAATTTTTCCATCCCCTTCTCCTCCTCCTCGTCCTCCTCGACATGGACATCCTCTCGCCTCCAACCAGCAACTGTTCCAGGGAGCACCAGAAGATCTACCAACAGTGGTTTGCCGTCGCCGATTCAGGTCTTCTCTCCGCTTTCCACTCCCTCTTCTATTTTTTTTTGCTCGATCGTCTCACCGCGCGCTTCCTCGCGCAGATGGCGACGGACGCATCACCGGACCCGACGCGATCAAGTTCTTCTCCATGTCTAAACTCTCACGGTCGGACCTCAAACAGGTGACGTGTTTCCGATCATTCTTTGTTTGTCTGTCTATATGTGTGCATGAAATTTGTTTCTTTGTACTGCGGAGTCCTAATTTGGAACAACCTTCTACTATGGATTTCACTTTCTTTCTCCTTTTTGTGACGGTTATGGTTCTAGAAAAAATGTCCGTCCGTTATTCAATTAGGTGTTGAGTGAGACGGTCTATTGACTTAGTTTTTTTTTTTTTTGAGAAGAGTCTATTGACTTAGTTGCATAGGGCTTTGATGTAACACCCTGAAAAATAGCACCTCTCATATGAGCGCATTATTATTCTAACACGCAGCTAGATGCTCATCTGAATGTTACGCCGATATACTACATGTAAAGACAGTGGAATCTAAGGATATAATATCAATAAATAATATCTAACCTTTTGGGGAAACAATTTCAATAAAAAACATCAAGGAAATTGCATGAAGATCATATAATGTTAACTTAGCATCAAGTTACATTATAAGCTGGTTTAACATAAGGTTCTTAGTACATGACCATAAACCAAAATGTCTACTACTAAACTCTATTACATACCATGGCACCACTATATGGGTCCATTAGAGTAATTTTCTCACACCCAACTCTATCTTTTACACAAAAGAGAAAAAGAGATGAAAAGAAATGATTTGCAAGTTCTAGCTAAAAGTAGCCTCTTGAATGGACAAATGTGTTTGCCATTGGTAGAATAATTTTTCCTTTGAACTCACATATTACTTGATATAATCTTCGAACTCTTTTATACACTTTAACCTTCAAAACTAGTCATTTTACACCTTTCAAATAAAGTTTGACTTTGGTCATTTGCACTGAATCTCTGGACATTTGAAACATGTAGTCGCCAACAACTGTTGCGGGTGTTAGGGAAGGTTCGGACATCAGAAAGTTTGAAGTGGATGTCCAAGCCTTACTTTTTTGCTAAAGGCCCCTCAGTCCTACAATTTCAAACATCCGATCTTTTTCCTCTTGATGTGTAAATTTCCTACTGTTGCGTGATAGAGATGCACTGTTTTAGGCATAATTTTTTGTATAGCTATCCAAAAAAGTTGTTTTTCCTGAAAAGGTAAGATAATTATGAACAATTTTTATACTAAAATCTAATGGGAATAGATAGTGGAAAATTCATTGCATAAAAGAAACTGCCCATTCCAAATTAAACTTTTTCATATTGTAGTTTTCTTTTGAAAGTGTGAAGGGTGAGAGCCAAATGCCCCCCATCCATGTTCTTTTATTGATTAATATAGCGTAATTTCCTTTAACACACCCTCAACTATAACTTTTTTCCACATCTAACCCTAAACTATAAACTTACAAATTTTAGTCCCCAAACTTACCCAAATTTGACACAGGTCCTTCTATTATATTTTAACTAAATTTCGGTAAATTTAATTGTGAAATATCCTTTTTACCCTTACGTTCATACAACAACAACAACAACAAAGCCTTATCCCACTAGGTGGGGTCGGCTACATGGATCATACGACGCATTCGTTGATCCATGTTCATGAGATTCGACAGGGTTTTACGCTGGCTGTCGGGGCCTAACACAACCCTCCTCCTTTATCCGGGCTTGGGACCGGCTATAAAATATAGGCGGAGTTATAACTGAACTAGTAGCAAATAAAAAAAAATTGAATCCTAGCCCAAGAACTACTTTAAATTATAATTAAGTTTAAAAAAAACTTCCAAGAGCTTAAAGGAGGTGACCGATTTAAGCTCGTTCCATAGCATGCATCATTTAAATTTTAAACTATTGCACTTAGCATCATTTTTCTAGTGTACATCTAGAACAGGAAATGCAAAAGGGATTTGTAAAGGACAAAAGTAAAGGATAGTGATCAATGGTGGGCACTTGCATTAGCAAGAAAGTAACGCTAACAAATCCATTTCAGTCACAAAATTATGATGACAATTAGTTCAGAGTTGCAATGTGGCTATGAAGTACGATAATGTTGTCAATATTGCAAATGATAAATGATACTAACAAACGTTAGCTCAGTTGACTAAATTGACAAATGAAACAAGCAAAATTGTTGGAATGATTTGGTAATACCTCAAATTCTATAATCAGACACCATTAAAAAATGTTCACCTCTAACGTTTTACACCTTGACTAAACTAAACATAATGTTAATTGCCCTAAACACCAACGGTAGCAACCCAATATAATGATAAATGGGTGAGAAAAATTTTTAGGCTTGCAGCAATGTCATTATTTAACTAAAAGGATATTAGCATGACTAAACAAAATATGATAAAATGATCACAAAAGAACAAAAATAAAGATAAAAGAATGATGTTGCAAAGAGGACATGGGGCAATGAGCATAAGTTGTGGTGGCGCTTATCCTAAAAGCTAAGAAATGGTATTTTCCTCTCTGCAGCAACCATCGTTTTAGTGATGAATGATGACCCCACCTAGTGGGATAAGGCTTTGTTGTTGTTGATGATCAACCAATCACACAACATTGAGGCAACAAAATAAAAAAGATAACCCACTTGACAAAATCTAACAGGAAGTTCCTCGTAGATAGCCATATATGTACTTATCAGAAATTCCCATAAAAGCTTCTATCAGCATGCCGTGGATATGATTCTACAATTAGCTTCATGTCCTTGCACCGAGAAAAGACTTAGCACCAATACAAGTAAAAGTACTAAACGATAATAATATTTTTATACAATATTATATTTATGTCAATGTTTTTTATTTTTTAATATTTTTTCATGTTAAAAATAAGGGGTGAAAATGACATTTCATAGTTATTAGAAAAAGAAACTTAACAAACTTTAGATTAAATTTAACTGAGGGACCTAAGTGTCAAATTTAGATAAGTTCGGGGACTAAATTTTGTAAATTTATAGTTTAGGGTTAGATGCGGAAAAAAGTTATAGTTCAGGGGTGTTAAAGAAAATAACTCATTAATATATTACAATAGAGATTACAATGATAACTTCAAAGTGATGCCCACTCCCTCAACAACTGACAAATGTTATCCACAAAACAGCATTCACCCTGAAAGATACAATTATTGGTATTTTACACAATCTTTTGCATAATTATCCAACTAAAGTTTTTTCTGAAAAGCTAAGAGATTATTTATTAACTTTCATATTTAGTACAAATATACGGGAACATAAACAAATAAAGCGTATATCTTCCAAATTAATTTTTTTTGGAATGTTAAATTGATAATTCTAAATACTCGAGATTTGTGTCATCAAAATATAATCAATTAAAACATAAGATTATGTTGCAACAGCATGCATAGTCTACTTGCATCAATTAATAAACAATTCAATGGCATGATTTCAATGTCATTCAATATGTTTGCTAATTTTCTCACTCAAATATGACAATGTGGGCAAATATGTCTTGGTATTAGCAAACTATTGTTTTAATCCATCCATCCATCCATCCATCTATCCATCCATCAATTGTTGAATTATGCTCTCTTCAATCAATCATCATATGCACAATATAAGTCTCTGCTGTAAATTTTTGACCCACCTCCAATAGATATGATGTCAATATGTTGATTTCCAGTCAATCACTGAATTTTAATTTGAGCCTTTATCAGTACATGGAGTGGTTAACTAGGCCATGGGAGGCCTTGCTCACATGGACATTTGCGAAGAAATCCACCAGTCCCCACATCTGGGTCAATCAATCAATATAAGTATTACCCTATCCTTCAATCTAACAAAAAAGTCATCCTTCAATATGCCAATTCAATCAATCAATACATCAATGCATTAAGCATTTTTAGATTGATCATGCAAATTCATCATCCATGAGCAGTCTTTCAATTCAACCAATTTAACTATACAACAACAACAACAACAAAGCCTTATCCCACTAGGTGGGGTCGGCTACATGGATCATACGACGCCATCGTTGATCCATGTTCATAAGATTCGACATGATTTTATGTTGGCTGTCGGGGCCTAACACAACCCTCCTCCTTTATCCGGGCTTGGGACCGGCTATAAAATATAGGCGGAGTTAATTCAACCAATTTAACTATAAACACCAAAAATTAATGGACTCTAGATCAAATCCATTATGATTGGGTAATAGTGGGGACTGCAGCTATGGTAAGTGGCATGTTCCTGTCTAGGACTGTTGAGGGCACTATGGCCTAGCTGTAACAATGACTACGGCCCTGGTGCCGCATGATGAGGGGTTTTCCTATGTTTTTTGCCAAGTTTTCCCAATAATTCAACAATCAATTTTCCATTCTACATACAGTATAGCATGACTATCAATAGATTCTTTAAAGATAATTGTTAACAGACAATATCGAGCATGTATAATCCTAGGTCTTCCGGAGTATGACATAATTGGAACAATAAACTTGAATGCAAAGACATTCAAGCATGCACAATCAAAACTTGGTAACAGGGTTCATGCAAATGGATCCTAGAACAACTTGTTATTTCATCATTGTAGACCTAACCAGCCCTATGGATTTCCCCTTTTCATACCTCCAATTTCTGAACTCTATCCTCTTCATCTTTTCTCTTTTGAGATCCTTCTCTCCTTCCCTTCTTTTCCCAATCTCCACCAAGGCACCAACATCTTCCCTTAGCTCCAGAAGTACTTATTGTTCTTCCTCTCCCCTTGCTTCAGCTAGAACAAAGTGGTGGTGAGAGCACGTTTGGTTGAAGCCTTGGACTGAGATTCCAAGGTGAATTCTGGAATTTATGAAGGAGAAAGTGGGAACTGCTTCTTGTGGCTTTATAGTAGGGCTTCAATGAGTTTGGGGGTATTGAATGAGAGGGCTTTTGGGTTGTGGGTCCCATCCACTATGGGTGATGTATTTCATATTATGTATATCTTGGTGAGAGATGACATTTTATGAAGTTTTTTTTTCTGTCAGCCTACTAAATGGAACTATCATGCTTACTTTAGGCCAATACATGATCTTGCTGCACCATCTTTTGGGGGTGTGATGTTATCTGGTAAAATTAGACTTGCAGCACAGTTATTCAAGAAGAACACGACTAATCTAATGTGATTATACTCTATAATGAGGCACCATATTAAAATTTCAATTTATGCATTTGGGATTGTCTATTTCATTTGTTACTACATTACTTGTTTATTCACGTGCCTAATGCTTCCTTGTAGGTTTGGGCTATCGCGGACTCCAAGCGGCAAGGTTTTCTTGGCATCAATGAGTTTATCACATCAATGCAGGTTAAACTTCTGTTCGAAGAAGCCTTAGTGCATATTTTCATGTTACAAAGATATTTTTTTGTAAAGAAAAAAATGGGTGCAACACAAGGACTTCCTAAGAAGTCATCCATAGTACTACTCGCTAAATTATGTTTAACTATGAAGTTTTGATGTGCATTAGAGCTAGTATATCACAGCAGAAATTAGAGGACCTACCTTTCAAAAAATAAAGGAAGTCCGAGGGAATAGTTATCCTAGTTTGATCAAAAGGAAAAAAAAGAGTGTCTATTCTATACTATTTGTTTTATTTATTTTGAGAGGGACCCATCATAAAATCAAGAAGCAGGCAAACATTGGCTTAAATTGCTTTCTCTAACTATATTACTTGATGTACAGCTTGTTGCACTTGCACAGGCTGGTAATGAGATCACCCAGGGTGCCCTCAACACTGCAGGTTGTCTACAAACCAAAAGTCTTTCATGATCTTGTCAAATTGGAAAGTATAAACTGTAAAACTCCTCATGCTTTAATACTACTTCATTATACTTTTTTTTCTACAGACTTGTATAATTTGGAACCTCCAATAATGGAAGGGTTAGATATCCTGCTCTCAGTAAGTCTATTTGAAAATCTTTTTTCTCTGTTATGAATGGATTTGTATAGAATCCTCAAACATCATGAAAATTGAGAACAAAGAAAAAGTATCTCTAACATACAGTTCTGGTTTATCATAGAAAAACAAGCCTTCAGCAAAGAAAAGTGAACCTGAGAAAGAAGGTATGTAACTTCTTGCTTTGTGGTCAGAATAAATAGCCCTTTAAAAATTTAACCTCAAACTATTTTCTTGTACAGTTGCCCCTCAACCTCAGACTTCACAATCATCTCAGTGGTTTAACTTCAAATCAGGGAAAAAGGTAATTTTCTTTATTGTCATTTATAACTTAACGAGCTCTTAGAAAATTTGGTTCCTTCATTTTAATATTGATGATCATTTTGTTCCTTATAATATTTTGTGGCCATTCATCAGGAAGAAGTTATTTGCCTACACATGATTTTGGTACCTTCTCAAGAACAAAAAACATGATTTTGGCCATCTTCATGTTATTGACACCTTAGCCTCATTGATCACACATTAACATTTTGCTAGTCCAACTTATTTAGGCCTATGTCACTCTTATGCTTGGTTTCGATATGGTGGACCACTGGTGGGAATGACACGACTTTCATCTTCACATCAAGGTTCTTAAACACTCTAAGTTTAAGTTGTAAACCCATATGAGTTTACGACTTCACACCTTACAAATGAGTAAACTCAGGTAGACTCATGAATGAACTCGGTAGAGTTTATATTTTTAGACTTTACTAGAATTTTGAAGGTGTTATTTAAAAACACAAATTGGGTAAGGGAGTCATCGAGGTATCATTTGCTTCTTTAAGGTCTACCTCATAACAATGCATTTGACGACCCCTAAAAAAAGCCAATGCATTTGACTATTAATCTCTCCTTTAATATAATCAACCACATATTGAACTTCTTTTATATGTTGGTCGAAATCTTATTTTCTCTGTTTCTCACGTCTCGTATCTTGAAATTTATGCCTACCAACTTTTTCAATTTTCTTTTTCATCCTCTCATGTGATCAACTTGCCTTTTGATCAAAAACAAAAAAAATATTATTGATGTGCCTTGAACTATTGTACATGGTACTCGAAATTGTGAGAAAAGAAAATGATAAAAAAGGCAAAATGAGAATATGTGGGGTAGCGGAGGACTTGGAGCATTAGGGTTTACTGTGATGTACTACTCTCTTTTGCTATCACAGTGAATTCCTTTCGATGGCGGCGGTTTTCTTTGTCCATAGATGTTTCCTTGTTCACATTGATCACAAGGATTTTACCATGTTAAATCTCTATGTTCATCATTTTTACTAGCTGTCTATTTCATTCTTCTGATTGTTCATCGATCATTGTGTTCTATTCCAAACAAATATCATATTGTGAAATTTTTTATTCAATTTTAAAGAATTAAGAATTCCAAAAATATTTTATAATCATACCAAATATTTATACTAAATTATATTTATACATATGCTCTATGAGTTTATGACTCAGAGCTTACTGAAGGCAAAATGTGTTAATGAACTCTAGTTTGAAAATTTTGGCTGTCATGCCAAATTTACTTAGCTCCTTTTCAATTTTCACTAATGATATAAAGAAGCTTTTATATCAGTTTTTCTTATGTTGATATTCGACATTTTAGGGGCTTATGTTTCTTAATATTGTAAATACCTCTTCTGATCTCAGATCCCATTGAGCTCGGTTACATCAATTATTGATGGTTTGAAGCGCTTATATATAGAGAAGTTGAAACCTTTGGAAGTTACTTACAAGTTTAATAATTTTGTTTCTCCATTGTTGGTGAGTAGTACTTGTGAAACTCCTTTCCCTATTCCAAGTTCTTTCTGGTAACATGTAAACATGTCAGAATGCTTCTTTATCCTGCTGTTATCTTGACATGTATTAATACAAAACAGATGATGCCTTTCTTAAGTACTTGAATAAACTTATGAGTTTTTTATTTTTTACTCACTGATAGATTTTGTCTTTCCTTTGATAGACAAACAGTGATTTTGATGCCAAACCCATGGTTATGCTCTTGGGTCAATACTCAACTGGTAAAACGACCTTTATCAAGCATTTACTGGGGTGTGGCTACCCAGGTTTGTTGCTTGTGCCCTTCTCTGTTTGTATGTGTCACGTTTAGCAAAGAAACTGGAAATATTAATAATGTAATTCTAATTTACAATGTCTGCAGGTGCTCATATTGGGCCAGAACCTACAACTGATCGATTTGTTGTTGTTATGGTACATGAAAACCATATTTCTTTTTCTTCATATTATACAAGTACTTTGAGTTCAATTAAATTTGTGGTAATTGATAATTACTTAACTATACCTGATGGTGATCTACAACGTTAATCTGCTCCTAATCTTAAATGGAGTTGTCCACTTACAAATTAAACAACTTCATGAAGTCTACCTTGCCACGGTACAGACCCGGGTTCGATGCCCGGCTGGTGCATTCAATTTTTACTTTCAAAAAAGAAAAAAACTTCATGAAGTCTATGTTTTCCATCTATCACATGCTTTATATAGAGTTCTAAGGACATTGTGTTCCAAAAAACAAAAAAGTTCCAAACTAACAAAGAGGGAAATAAACGGAATAAAAATTTAAACTAAAGGGCTCATGCTAAAGGTCCATAGCTAACGGCAGAAGGCCCACAAGCTAATTTTTCCTACATCAGTTATTCTATGTCTTCTGAAAAAAAAATTATTCTACATGTGGCAAGAAAAGAATCGTCTAAATGTTTCTAAAGTAATTTAAATCTTCAAAGTTAGTGTTACTTATCCTGTTATTTCTTCATTTCAAAGAAGGCCGGTTTAACTGCCTGGCAATACTGATCCCCCCACCCCCAACACACACACACACAGAGAAAAAAACTGAATTTTTGGTACTAATCATTCAATATTTTGGATCCAAAATCAATTTTATTTGACATTGAGATGTGTTTAATTTTTACTGTTTTAACAATTTAGGTTTAAATTAATTGTTATACCACAATTTTTGTCATTGACATCCAACATGATGTAGCTTGGATATGAGACTCGAAACCTAGTCATTCAACCTATGGTGATTAGCATTTTTGTTTTTTTTATTTCAGTTTGGCAGTGATTTAATACTATTTGTTTAGCAAGTATTGACTATCATGCTGAGATAACTAATTTGTGTTTTTTTAGTGGAGATTACAGATTTTTGAACGAGGTAACTACAGAAAATTATATGTCACATACATTTTTTGAGTAGAAAATGGGGTTATTATCATTTTGTCCCCGCCTCTATACCTCTATCTTGTTGCCACACATGCACATCTTGAGGATGTTACGTTTATATAGGCACAAATGAATAACGAGCTTTTTCTAAAAGAACCTAAACACATTCGAAGCAACTTTGTGTAGGCAACATCAATATTTGTCAAAGTTGTGACTTTGTTTTCAGACGAGATGTTCATGCTGAAATTGAAAATTGGATGGTAATCTGATTTTCCTTTTCCTGAAATATGTCACAAAGTCCACAGTTTGTCTTGGTGGATTCTGGTTACCGAGAATTATTTTTTCTGATGTGCCAAGAATGATATGGCTTCCATGTTTTATTTTTGTGCTTAGTTGCGCAACAAGAAATTTTTTTCTTTATTGTTTTTTTTTTCTTTTTTTTTCTTTTTTTTTGTGCCAAGAATTATTTTTTTCTTTTTTTTTCTTTATTGTTTTTCTTTGAGAAACTCCGCCTATATTTTATAGCCGGTCCCAAGCCCGGATAAAGGAGGAGGGTTGTGTTAGGCCCCGACAGCCAGCATAAAATCATGTCGAATCTTATGAACATAGATCAACGAATTATCCATGTAGCCGACCCCACCTAGTGGGATAAGGCTTTGTTGTTGTTGTTGTTGTTATTGTTTTTCTTTGAGAGGAAAAAGGATGATTAACCAAGGTGTTAACCATCCAACACCATTTGTTGAGGAAATAGTAAGAGCCAATTTACATGTTAAGCTCCTCCTCAAAAAAAAAAATTTACATGTTAAGCTTTGCGAACAGAAACAAAGAGAGGGATAATATGATCATCAAAGGGAGCAAAAAATTGGCCTGGATGAGGATGTTGTCCTCATAGCATCTGTGACTGTAGAAAACCACCTTATTCCATTGCATCCAGATCACACACAGAAGTGCAAAGAGAGAGACCCGATCCTTCCTCGATCTGATAGGTTATGATGGCGCCAAAGTTCCCACCCTGCTGAAAGGATATCCAAAATTCAGCCTCAGTCTCGGAAATTTCTTCTTTGCTTTAAGACCATTGGTTTAGTACAGAATGCATATTATCAAAGACAACTTGGAGGTCACATGCTTAATGAGAGAAATCAAGATTCAGGGTAGTCATGATGATGTCTTGATGGATGATAAATTTATGAAATTACCAAAAGTAGTCTTTTGGTTTTCAATAAAAAGACACTTTGGCAAAATTTGATATAATGATCATAGTTAGTTTTTTTTTTTTTTAATTTCATCGAGTCCATTTAAACTAAGCTCTTTGTTCACACCAAGATATTTAGGATCTTTCAATTATAACCAATAAGAGATTCCTAGAAATGGCTGTTGAATGGAAAATGTTGATATTGCTTTAGATGAACTTGTCATGATTAATTTTAGTTGTCAGTTAAATTTCATCAGTATGATCACTACCCCTGTTTTATCCTTATTTTCTTCCAGAGCTTTGTCATAGGGGGTATTGTTTATCAAATGCACAGCAGTTTATTGACTTATGGAAAACTTTTTCCTCATTGTGGTTGCTGATTACCTTTTCATATCTCAGTCTGGACCTGATGAAAGAAGTATTCCTGGAAATACAATTGCTGTTCAAGCAGATATGCCTTTTAGTGGTTTAACAACATTTGGAACTGCATTCTTATCAAAATTTCAGTGCTCCCAAATGCCTCATTCGGTATAGTTTAATTGTGATTTGAGTAAGCCATTAATAATACTAAGTAGACTAGTCAAGTTAACAAGGCATCATTTTCTTTAAAAAAACAGTTAATTTGGTTGTCTATTTATGAAGCTATTGGAACATATCACATTTGTTGACACTCCTGGAGTTCTTTCTGGCGAGAAACAACGAACTCAACGTAGCTATGATTTCACGGGTGTCACATCATGGTTTGCAGCAAAATGTGACCTTATTCTACTTTTGTTTGATCCTCATAAGCTTGATATTAGTGATGAATTCAAGCGTGTTATTGGATCCTTGCGTGGTCATGATGACAAAATACGAGTGGTTTTGAATAAATCAGACCAAGTTGACACCCAACAGGTCAAATGCTCTTTCTTCACATGAAAAACTCCTTTTATACATGAACTTTATCTTAATCAGCTCATGTTTTAATACACATTAAGACAGAATGGTTTTATCATTTAGTGATACATTCATTCGAATGACATGCACATGCCCGTTGCCATATGTTTCAGCTTATGAGAGTTTATGGTGCACTAATGTGGTCATTGGGAAAGGTTCTGAACACCCCTGAAGTGATGCGTGTGTACATAGGGTATGTTTTCATTTTTTTCAAAATTTTTTTTGAGGAAGTTTATTTCATAATTGATCATTCATCATTTGTCTCCTATGACTCTAACATTACTGAAGAAATATTTTTCCCTTACATTTTTTCTGAAATGTTCACTTATTTTCTCTTCTCAAGGAAAAAAAAGAAAACTCTATCTCATATTCTTCAGTTTGGAAGAGTCCCTATCCATTATGTATAAGGAAAGCTCTCACATAAAGAACTTTGTATATTCACTGAAAAAACACTTTGTATGAGGCAAATAGGATTAATACAAAAGAGTTCTCTATCATGAACTCTATAGTGCAGGCACGACATGGAACCTGAGAAATAACATAATCAAAAGCGAAGTGATGGAATAAGTGTAAGGTGTGAAAATATACGTTCAGGGAAAAAAATTGATTTGATTTGTTTTTTTGTGTAATTACATTCTATTTTGCCCTTTAAAAAAAATTGCATTCTATTTATAATATTTTTCAACTTTGTGTAGATGTCGAGTTTTGTAATTTGAAAAAGCTTTTCTGTGTAATATATATTTTATGATTTCAAGCTTCATTGCAGATATTTCAAGTTTTCATATTTTGTTTTGAATATGTATTATATTTGAAGGCATTATATATTTTAGGTTAAAGGTAACACAACTTGAAGAATGGAGAAATTATAGTTTGTTGTCTCATGTATGAGCCATGCCACTGGATGCTTGATTCTAACTAAATTTTCAGTTCATTCAATGATAAACCAGTCAATGTAGCAGCTTCTGGTCCCATTGGAAAGGAGCTTTTTGAAAGAGAACAAGAAGATCTACTCTCTGATTTGAAAGATATTCCTAAGAAGGCTTGTGACCGTCGGGTAATTTCAATGTTCCCATTTGACTACTTTTTTTAGCTCGGAATGCATCTATAAAACATCATAATATTGTCAATTTTGCTCGTGATTCTATTCAGAATTTACTCAAGTAATAAATCTGCTGTCATTTTTTATAAATTAAGATTAATTCGTTCCCTGCGTCCATTAAGATATAAAGATGCAACCCTTTGTTTGCTTAGTACTTGTGTCACTAAAATGTGTTTTTTTTTTCAAGGTGGTGAAAATGACTTGTACTTTTTTTTGAGGGGGAAAATGACTTGTACTTGTTTACTTGTACAAATCACTAGAAAGAAAATGGATAAACTTTCTCATATGAAACTGTGGCAATTCAATTGAAGGGGTAGACTTTCTATTTTTCCTAGCTTGTTGGTATCCTCCATGTGATCTGAAATCTGCATGAACAAATAACATTGAGTGAGTAATAGAGCTGCCTCAGTGAAAAAAAACTGCTTAGAACTATATAGTATATACCATTAATTCCAAATGCTATAAGCAATGAAAATAATGTATATATGTGCAGAGAGACTTAAATACCCTTGTGGGGGCCACGTCACATGAAATGTGACCATATCAATTCAAAAGAAAAAAAAAGATTATGGCTATCAGATAGGTATCTGATGGTGCAATTTTATTGTATACACAAAACAGTTGTACCTTAAACTCTCTCCCTGCCCCTCCCTCTGGCTCTCTGCCTCTCTCTATCTCGAAAAGGAAAAAAAGACTTAAGGGGGATTGGATTGTTTCTAGAGCCGGGATTAGATTTTAGACCCTACCATATGACTTCATTTTTAGTTTGTTTCGTTTATTTTCCTTTTTCTCTTCAAGGTGATCGAAGATTATTTATTTACATTTGAAGTTTTTTTACTGAATTTGAAAATAATATTGGTGGGACGTATAATGCAGTATACATTTGGGGTCGATTTACTTTTCGTTCATATATTTTTAGCTTCCTTAATGATATCTATTTCTTCTGTAATATAACATGTCCATATTCTCCTATTCCAAATTTTTACTTTTCTAAATCCTAGTCCTCTATCCCAAAACCATTTAGGCACAGGCCTTTGTCGACACCCATTCTTCTGTCTGATTCAGTATCTGATATGGACTACCTTTTTATGAAATATTCACTTTATGTTTATATGCATCCCCCATTGCCAACTTTTTGTCAAGTAATACTTCTTTTAAAACAAGCATGCACACACACACAGATCAACAGTAGAAATTCATGTTATAATATTTCTGTCAAAAAGTATGTTAACAGAGACTTGAGATGACAACTGGATGGATGATAGATTTGTTATGACCTGAGAAGTTTGTTGGTAGGTCTTTTGTTTCATGATTTCATCACAAAATAAAAATGATGGCACATTTCCATGGTTTTAATATAAATTGGATGACTGACAAACTCAGTAGTCATCCTTTCCTGTTTCGAAAGAAAATCACAGTTAGTGATCACCTGTGTAAAACTGTTTAGATATTTTACATTGTTTTTTTTTTGTTTTGTTGAGCGCAGATTAATGAATTTGTTAAAAGAGCAAGAGCTGCGAAAATTCATGCATACATAATCAGCCACCTGAAAAAACAGATGCCAGCTATGATGGGCAAGGCTAAGGCCCAACAACGGCTTATTGATAACCTGGAAGATGAATTTGCAAAGGTAATAAATTTATTCAGAACTTGCTTTGCTCAAGAACATCATACTAGAACCTTTCATTTACAATGATTCCCCATGAAAAGGCTTTGAACAAAGCCTACATACTACAAAACAAGAAAATGGACAGGGAAACATAGGTCCCTCGTCACAGATCTTTTTTCACCACAGCCATCTCGGTGTGTTAAGTGATAAAAAAATCATGTAAAGGAAACACAAGGACCACTTTGATCAGTATGATTAAATCAGCATGAAAGTGCTCATTTTATTCAGAGCACGACATGACATCAAGAAATACAATCATAAGCTTCATGTGTATATCGATCTTGGGTCTAGGACATATATTAATCATTGGCTTGTTTGAGCTTGTGAAAAGTTACTAATCTGAAGTCTCTACTACTTTTCTTCTAACCATAAAAATATTGCTTATGAATTTCAATTCTTAAAGAGATTTTTTAACTCCCGAGGAAGCTAAGAACGTTATACTAGAATATTTGTTCAAGCCAAAATGGAAAACATTAAAAAAAAATATGTACTAAATTATATCTGAAAGAATGTCTTTAATCAAGTGTTTAACTTATGTACAAGTATTGAGAGTTTATAATGACTGGTTACATGACAAGTGTCCTATGAATTTTACATGTTGTTCAACTTCTGTTTCTTGCATAATTATGTAAGACCGTTCGGACTATGGAAGCATGCTTAAAATCAAATAACGGGCTCAATTATTGGTTTGACAATTTTACATTGATATTTTTTGAGAAAAAAATTCTCGATTGATGTTCATTGCACTGCTTAACCTTGCTGATATTTTGTTGGGTTTATGCTTGAAGATGTGCCTTCTGTTCTTATCATAGGTTGTTTGCCACCCGTGTATTTATTTTGCTTTGGAAGTTCATTTTCTATATTTCCTGGGAATTTACGATTGTTTAATCTGAATTTACGATTGTATGAATGGTCCTCCAACTTTGAGTCGATTTTTAATTGGTCCCCCAACTTCAATTTATAACCAGAATGTCCTCCATCTTTCATTTTCTTGCACGCTTAGTCCTCTTGACTGGTGATCACAGTTCCCTTTGCTTACGTGGCCGACTTTCTCTCTCATCCACCTCAGCTTAAGTCGGCCACGTCATTATAAAATTTTAAAAAATAATAAAAAAGAAGAGGTTGTCCACGTCATTAAAAAAATTTAAAAAAAAATTGAGTTGCGGGAGAGAGAGAGACTGCCCTCTCCTGCACGGCGAGAGAGAGGGAGGGGGGCGACCGCCCCCCGGAGCTCGACCACTTCATAAGAACAGTGCTCTTGCCATCGTCACAGCCACCAACAAGGCTACCATCGAGGTCGCCTCCTGCTCACGCCCTGGTGCTGCAGAGAACATATTGTCCACCGCACTATGAATCATGCCCTTCATATCATTCTTCACGTCGGAAACAGCGTCCTTGATGTTCTCGGCCGCCTCGCCGACTGCGTGCACCGTGTCGATCGCGTCCTTCACCGGTTGAGGCACCATGGGGGCAACCTCTGGATGGCCCGATCCTTGGCGGCCTTGACGTGCTGGTGGAACCTGTCCACCGGATCGACGACGGGCGGGGCGTCGTCGTGCGAATGGTCGTGCGAATCGAAGCCGCCGAGGAGAACGCATGCAGGATGTCCAGGAACTCGAAGGCTTCTCGCCCCTCGACCAGCTCGCCTTCTCTCTCCCGCACGGCGAGAGAGAGAGGGAGGGGGGCGATCGCCCTCCTTCTCTCTCCAGCACGGCGAGAGAGAGGGAGGGGGCGAGAGAGGAGGAGGGCGGTCACCCCCCTCCTCTCTCCAACACGGCGAGAGAGAGGGAGGGGGCGGACCCGCACGGCGAGAGAGAGAGGGAGGGGGGCGATCGCCCCCCTCATCTCTCCAGGGAGCTCGACCAGAGGGGGGTGGTCGCCCCCCTCCCTCTCTCTGGAGAGAGAAGGTTTGGTCGAGCTCCGGCGAGCTCGACCAGAGGGGGGCGACCGCCCCCCTCCCTCTTTCTCCCGCAACTCAATTTTTTTTAAAATTTTTTTAATGACGTGGACAACCTCTTCTTTTTTTATTATTTTTTAAAATTTTTATAATGACGTGAGAAATCGATTCAAAGTTGGGAGATCATTCGTGTAATTTATCACAAGCTTTATGGCATATGCTCAAGAATGCATCTTGTGGCCCTTCTTGTTTTGATGTCTATTAGAAATCCTGTCGTTGTCCTTTTTTGTGCATAGGAACCTATTGTTGACTCATCAACATTTATTCTATAACTTTAGCGTGTGTTGGGTTTCAATTCTTATTTGGTTACCGAATAAAAGCCATTTTTTCTTCATAATCGCTTATAGGTCATTGCTGGTGCAGATTTGTGTGTTTGATTGAAGTGATTTAAGGAACAAGAAATGCCAAAATAATATTACCAGCAACAATGTGTAAATGCAGGGATTAAAATATTTGCTCATATAAAAGAAATCTTGTGATAACTAGAAGTGCATTTCTCAAAAAAAAAAAAAAAGAAAAGAAAAGAAAAGAAAGAAAGAAAAGGAGAGGGAGAACTCAGAAGAAATGTACAAAATAATCTATTTTCATATAAATTTTCTTGTCACTTAAATCTATGCCTTCTGTACTTTATTTCTCTATCATAACTACCTCTACAACTGGCACCATTCTAAACAGGTTCAACGAGAATTTCATCTACCGGCTGGTGATCTGCCCAATGCAGATCACTTTAGAGAAGTACTGAGCGGTTACAGCATTGATAACTTCGAGAAGTTGAAGCCCAAGATGATCCAAGCAGTAGATGACATGCTGGGATATGACATACCTGAGCTTCTGAAGAGTTTCAGAAATCCCTACGAATGATGAAGTGTTCCACACAGTTGGATTACATAAACTTTCAGAATGCTTCATCCACAGAGTTGGATTACAGAAACTTTTACATTGGTGCGCTTTTTCGTTCTTTCATTCTTTTTCTTTGTAGAATTGAATTTAACAGAAGTCGATCAAGGATTCCTTGAGGTTAAGACTTCTTGCCACCATACCATATAGTGAAAACTTATTCTGCAAACGATGTATATTAGTTTTCCATACACATGCTGTTGAAACTTATTATTTGTCCATTTTATGTATACAAAACTTCCTAATTTTCATTCAAGTTTCAAGGTACAATAATTTTAAGAGTAAAAAGATGCCTATCTAACATATGGCTAGTTCATAGAACATTTTAAGACATTAAATAATCAAATCGAACTTCATTTGTCACAAATTCATATGTAAATTCATTTTTCCTTCTTAATCACGTCTTAATTACATTAGCATTATATGAAATTCCATGAAATCTAATCTACATGTTCAAAAACATGTAGACACGAATTAAGACTTTTACATGATGATCATATAAATATCATTGGAGACATCAAAAGGAATCGATATAGGCACTCATCTTCAAGTCCAAGGAAATTTTTTATCAAAGGTTGAAAACCACATAAATCACGAAATCATATTATAGATCATGCTAAATGACTGAGCATTCATAGGTAAGACTTCCATGCATATAATTAAATCTTATTAATCAAATAGGAACCTAATTTATTTACCCTTCTCATTAAGCTATCATTACGAACACTTAAATCCTCGGTTAAAGGTTATCATTTAGGAGCTTTAAAAGAGTCCTAATCATGTCTTCACTAGTCTCCGGAAACATGTGGCATAACAAGATCCTGTTGAACCCACCTTTGTTCTTTTTTGTTGATTTTTCCTTATCTTTCTCTTGACTTTTGTTAGCCTTGGATACCGGAGGCCTTCCGTCACCGGGCCGACACCCAAAAAAAAAAGCCCACCAAGGTTGGTGCAAATCCTTAGCAGGCTGCTTTCCGATGTTAGTAGCCCCGACATCGAATCCTAAAACTACTAAGTTGGCCCAAAAGGGAATTTCATTATGTTGTTTCATCTCGAATTTGAATTAATAAGTATCGTAATTAATTTTATTATCTAATTTTGGGATTGCTGCAGAGTTCTAGTGTGAAATTCAACTATATAAACTCTGGTGCAAAGATGGTATCAATTGATTATGCGCACTATTGTATCGGTGCTTGTGATATATTAAATGCACCTCCGTATCAAAGTAGTAGAAATCATTACCAAAATATCTTGAAAAAAGAAAATTATACTTAACAAGAAATGAAAATATAGTGTAAAAAATATTCTTTACTAAAATATAAATATGAAAAAAAATCTAGCAATATGAGGAATAGCGACATTGAGTAAAAAAGGTACTTGGAAAATAAATAAAATATCATGATAACCAAAGAGAAAAAAAACCGTGGCTTAGATTTTGGAAAGAAGGGAATCTAGTACCGTATCCTCATTGTTTTCCCAAAACAACCCTGTCCTCATAAAGAGAAATAAAAGACTTCTCAACTTTGTTTTTTCTAAAGGAAAGTGGATTATCCATTAATTAAAAAACTTGAAGCATCTTCCCACATTTGTGGAGGAGGTAAAAATATTGGAAGCACATGCCCTTCTAATATCCGCAAAACAAATTGCCGAAGATAACAATGGTAGAGAACAAAAGAGGGAAAAGATTTTATAAGGCTCCAAATCGAATGTTCTTAAGCCGCCAAGGACATATACATGCAATGAGAAAGTTTGATTCAGGACCTCTAATAATGCAGCTTGTCCCCTCCCTCCGAACTTATATGGGCCTATGAATGGATTCATCCGAATTGAGCTTTGTCCCAATTAGATGTGGAGGCTTTTATCGAACTCGCAAAGAGTCGCGTGGGGCAGTTTCCCGAGTGTATGCATATTCATTATAAGATGCAATGGTTCGCACTCAACCGTTTAAATTAATAATTTATACGATAAATTTGACGTTAGACAATGAACAAGAAAAAAACTTATGCCCATAATTTAATATGAGAAAAAAAAGTGAGAAAGAAGAAGATATAAATTCTCCATTGCCTTTTAATCAATGTTGTCATGATCTGACTGGAGTAGCCAATCGGACTAATCGGATCGTCAACTGGTCACTAAAATAGTTCCAAATCAATCCCAAAATCGGAATAAAGATTGGATCATTTTGAATCGGTCAAAAACCGGTGAAAATCAGATAGAACCAATCAAAATCAGCCTAAATGAATTGATCATGATTAAAAAAATTTACAAATCAAAATTTGTTATGGGCCATCATCCACTCTTAGACACATTTTGTAACGCCCGATAGCCGCCTTAGAAAAAAAAAGATAAAGTTTGAAATAGAAAAAGAAAAGAAGAAGATGAAAAGGATTAAAAAGAATCTGGAGAGAAGAAAGGATAAAACTTGAAACGAAAGAGAAAAGAAGAAGAGAGATGATAAAAGTGACAAAAGATAAAATCAATCAATCGAGAGAGAGAGAGCCCTTATCTTTAAGTTCAACTAAATTGGGACTCCTCTACCATATAAATCAAATTGTCGGCCATGCTCTTTTGCCTTTCCCCACTCACGTCCCCTTTCTCTCTTGTTGGATTTCTCTCTCCCCTTCTTTCTCTTGCTCTCTCTCTCCCACAAAGATGATGGCAACCACCCTATAGGAAACGACCATGCTGCAAGGGGAGGAGATATGAAAGCACGTGAACCAAAGGCAACCACAAGAAAAAGAAGAAGAGGTCCATGAGGTTTCGAGGAAATTTCACGAGGTATAGAATTATGATAGATTCGTCAAAGAACCTTAATTTTAAGTTTGAAGCATGCTTTAGTTGATCCTTAGTTATAGTACTGTGATTTATGATATTGCTTAATATCGGCCATCGCCGAAAAGATAAACAGAAATTCCTATTTTTCTGTCACGACGTCTTTGCGTAATATAGACCCTGCCCGAGTTTTCTGCAACCCGGCCCGGGCAGGTTTATTCTCGGACCGAGTTCGTCGAAACTCAGCTCAAGTCTGCCATTATCAAGATTTCGGAACTCTACAATGAGGAAGAACCCGAGCCGGGTTGATGATAACCCGGCCCGGGCTATAACCACGACAAAGCGATCGATCGGGCGAACGATTGACTGATATGTTGAAACGGTCAATCGAAATGCCGAAGCCCAAACTTGGCCCGGGTTATGTCTATATCGACGTCGCGTCCGCGAAGACTTTCTCCCGAGAAGATGACAAACCACCCGATCTGGGTATACCCCAGACTCGGCCCGGGATCAAGCACAATTTGCCTGAAGAACACCCTATGAACTCGGTTCGGATTCCTACCACACTCGGTCCGGGTTCCAATACAAATCGTGTTGATTTTATGATGTTTAGACTCCTAATTCATGTGTTTAATCCTGATCTAAGTCATGATGATGATTATATTATTTATACTTTTACTAACAATGATGTTTAATATGAATCTATGATCTTATGACTCTTATTATGATGACTTAAATTAGATCTAATCATGTCGGTGATGACAATGATTCATATCCATCAATGCTGATATATTTATGATGATGATTAAGATGTTAATTCACATTTGATTTCTCTCCATGATTCTATCTTGTAACTCTGATTAAGTATTATATAATGATGATGAGGATTACTACCCTTGATCAGTATGATTCGTTGATCCTTTCTTATGATGATCAAATCTTGATTATGATCCTTATGTCCTAATAAAGATAAATTAAAAGCTGCAAGATAAAAGATGAAAAATATTAAATGTATAGCTCTTTTTATGATTGACTGGTGACGACCAGGTATATGATGACTCCGGTCAGTTATGGGCTGACTACGGTCAGTTATGGGTTGACTTTGTCAGTTATCATGATGATGATGGACGGGTTGAGGCAAGCCTCCCGTGGATTGAAATATATCTCAAATAAGTCAAAGATAAATAACAATATGATGAAGAAGATGAAACATATTAATAATGAAATCTCTTTATGATGATTATTGACTGTTGCCACTCTTATGATGATTTTTTTTTTCATGATCTCCTAATATGTTATTAATATGCTTTCACAAAGATGGTTCACTTCATGATTGTTTATATTAATATAATTATTTCTTATGATTCTTTATATGATGATGATCTCATAATCATAATGATCGACACTTGCCACTTTATGGCGATTTATTATGATATATTATGATCTTTTGATCTTATGATCTCCAGAAGATGATACATTGATTCATGAATATCTTATGATCATATTTTGTTCCTTATATGATGATGATGTTATTATGATTCATGTCTAGTATCATGATTTTATAGTTGTTTTTACTTTATTTTCGTACTAAGTTATAAAACTCAGAGGGAGATTTTTCCTTTGCATCTTCTGAATGCAGGACCAGATCTTAACGATGAAGGTGGTCAATGGTGATAGATCAAACTCATGGTGCCAGCATATGGGTGTCTTGAGTCTTTCTATTTATGTCTTAGTTCTTTTGTCTTATTATCATGATGATGTATTAGATGAGTTTTCTCAGGACTCGTATGATGATTTTTTTATTAGTCTTTCGCATATTTTATAATGATGTTATCCGCATATTATCACCTCTTCATGATGTTACCTTTCCACAAATGATGTTGTTATTAATTGACTAGTTAAAATATTCTTTTTAGTCAATATGATGTACACATAAGGATGATCCGTAGCGTTCTCGAAGCGTATTTTATCACGTGACTAAGTGCAATTTGGGAGCGTTACGCATTTTATAGTGGATGTCTTGCTTTCACTTTTTTTATGTCTCCAACGTGGGACTATCCCACACACATGTATTTTTGTCCTTTGCTCTTTTTCTTTAACAATTAAACTTTGTCTTTACTTTTTTATATTATTAATCTGGGACTTTCTATTTGTACATTTTTTTACAATTGTTTTTTTAATTTATTTAATTTATGAATATTAAACTATTTTATATACATATTTTTATTCTCTTTTTATTTGCATTTTAATTTATAATGCAGTAATGTTTTCTAAATATCTGTGACTTAACTTTTTATTCAAAATATATATATTAAAAATTTCTAGATATTAATATAAATTTATTAACTATTAAGTTAATATGTATTAATTTTCAAAGTTTAAGTTATGAAGTAATTTGATATGATTAATGCAATATGTGATTGAGCTGAATAATATTTTATTATTAGTTGGTCCGACCGGTTCAATCGGTCGTATTCTCACAACATTACTTTTAATATATAATAATGAGTTGTCTAAGGTTAAATATATGATAAAAATGCCTTCTCATTCTTTCTACTTCTCACTCTAATCTTTCTCTATAATGAGTTGTGGTGCAAATCTTGTTACTATTGATCCATCGATGAATCATGCTTATGAAATAGTGGGTTGGATCCATCCTCATATCATCTAAATCTTAATTCATAGACCAATCCTGAGCAAGGTACCATTAGAATTATAAATCCCTAATAATGAAATTTGTTCCTATAATTAAACAATTTGATGACGATGGGGATGATTTCAAGTGAAATACTACAAGAAAGTATGATCAGATGTTCAATTCTTGCATTCACTCTGCCTTGCCATCGACTTCCAAATAAAAAAAACAGCAATTGATATTGTAAGAGTGAAGTACTTCAATTCGAAATTAGTATATCAAATGTTCTGATAATTAATATTGTACTTGAATAAAATGAAATTATAAAATGAATAAAATGAAATTATAAAAAAAGAAAAATAAAACAAAAAGTACCTACTAACTGAAATATAAAACTCAACACCTCCTTTTTTAACTATACGAAATATAAAATATATAAGAAAATGTCATAAATTTTATTAAAAAATGGCATAACTAAACTCAGTTTGAATCTATAAAAGGGGTGTTTTGGTACATGAATAACTTCATAAATAATCAATTATTTTAAGAGTAATATTAAACATATTTAATAATAATTTTGAGTTCCCATTTTAAACTAATCAAAATTTTTCCATTTACAAAATTAATATATATATATATACATATATTTCCCGGATTGATAGAATTTTCGTATTTCTCTTGTCGAAAAATATATCATCAGCAAGATACTAAGAAAGAGAAAATGCACACGTACATTGCAGTTGTCTGACTTGCACTGGCCACTAACACCATCTCTTGCCAACTGCCTGCCAACACAAGACATTAATTCTCTCTCTCCCTCTCTCTCCATCTACCCTTCTTATTCTTATTATTGTTACTATACATAAAAATTTATCTACCTTCAAAATAACTTCCACCCTGAAAAGATATTAAGTGTATTTCCATCATTGATCCATTAATCAATAAATTTGATGAGATCATTTAAAAATATCATTTATTTAGATTTGATCAACACCCTAAAAAGTTTTGAAAGTACATTAATCTCTTATATTTATATTATATATAAATTTATTTTTTATTAGAAGAAAATAAAACTTCCTTTTGGACTTTAAAACGTGCACAGCAAATCGGGAACCATCTCCTCGGCCTCTTCTATAAATACGGCGTACCCTTGCAACAAACCAAGGCACGCCAGCGCCGCCGCGCCACCACCAACTTACGTGTGCGAGACTTAGAGAGGAGATAGATCGATACCACGAGAGATGGGTGGTGGTGGCGCCGGCTGCAGATGGGCGATCGCGGTGCACGGTGGCGCCGGCGTGGACCCGAATCTTCCGATCGAGCGGCAGGAGGAAGCCAAGCGCGTGCTCGCTCGGTGCCTGCAGATGGGCGTGGACGCCCTCCGGTCTTCCGCCACCGTGGCCGCCGTCGACGTGGTGGAGATGGTGGTGAGGGAGCTGGAGACCGACCCCGTCTTCAACTCCGGGCGCGGGTCGGCGCTGACCAGGAAGGGGACCGTCGAGATGGAGGCCAGCATCATGGACGGCCGCGGCCGCCGCTGCGGCGCCGTGTCCGGCCTGACCACCGTTAAGAATCCCGTCTCCCTGGCCAGGCTCGTCATGGAGAAATCCCCGCATTCCTATCTCGCCTTCCAGGGCGCCGAAGAGTTCGCCAGAGACCAGGTATTACACGCGTCCCCCACCACCTCTCTCTCTCTCTCTCTCTCTCTCTCTCTCTCTCTCTCTCTCTCTCTCTCTCTCTCTCTCTCTCTCTTCTCTTCTCTTCTCTTCTCTTGTACCACCATTATTATACATGTAAATTATAATGCATTTCTATTACTTTGGAATTATGGTCATAGATGGTAGAATAAAATAGTATTACATACGGGCACATATATATATGTATGTTCATATATTTGTTGGATTCTTTTGCTGGTATATCTTTGTTCTTCCTTTTACTCTCTTTATATCATTATTATTTATTACCGAAATAAAAATGGAGCTCCATCTTATGTTTGTTTCTGGAAAAAAAGAGATGATTATAGACCCTATCAGAAACTGATAAAGAAAGATACCTATCATAACACGTGAATCTAATGAAGTCAGGACTAAAAGCTTTAACTGACACAAATTAATAGTTAGATATTTCTTAATATTAAAGTATAACGTAAGCCATGACACTTGTCTATTCTTTTGTAATAATAGTAACTGATCATAGAGATCTTTGCCTGCTATTTTATTCCAAGTCCTAGATTTTCTTAGTGAAATGTGGGCAAATGAAACTATTGGTAATACTAGAATCACTTTTGTATAAAGCCATAAAATAGTGGAATCTACCTTGAATTTGTACACCATGCAAGGTGATACACTACTCTCCATGGTGGGCATGCACACGCACACATAGATAGTGGCACTGACGCGTACATAATATATATGTGAATCTTATGAGGTATCGTGTGCATTTGTGAAGGCATGCGTGCATGCATGTATTTGATGGAAGATGTTGGGTGGGGAGCTGCACTGCAATGGGCAAAGAGAGATGAATGAAAGATTCTAAGACAGAGCAGCTGTGAAATCCATGGAGTTGAAACCATTTGTTTGCTATCATGATTCAACCCTCGTACATGAAAACACACACGTCCGTAGGATTGCAACTGCGGCGAGAATCTTGGGTTACTGTCTTGCGTGGGTCCACATCGTGTGTGGCTGATATCTGCACGCAAATGCACTGTGCAGTGCAGTGCAATGCCGCCCCCATAAAATATTTCTTTTTGAGTGGTCATTTTTTTTTTGTGTTTAGAAAGTGGTGTCCATAGTCTAATTCAGACAATATTATTTTTATATTGAAAGTCGATTTATTATTGAGTCGAATTATTCATCTCGTGTTAGTAAGACTCCAATATGTTTATTAATAAGGATTCAAACTTAAAATTTTATTTAAGCTAGGAAGAGTTCGGTGGCCACCTCAATTTCAAAATCTTTGCTTATTTTTCGTGTTTTCGCGTCCATGCACTGGACAGAAAATGGAAGTAGTAGTAATAGTGCTAATTGCAGTGGGGTACGTACATGGTGTACCGGAAAGGGGAGGGACATACGTCAATGTTATTAAAATCGGATCGGATCGATCGATTCAATCGATTCAATCGTGAATCGGCTAGTGATCCGGTCTGATTGGGTGTCTAAATTATTTTTGGTATTGAATCGAAAAAAATCGATTGAACCGGCCGATTGAACCGGACTGATAATCCGATTCAATACAAATTTTGAAAAAAAAATTAAAAAATTGATAAAAATAGAAAAGTTCAATGACATATGTGCCCCGCGGGTCACGAGGTCCATGCGAAGTGCGCATGCAGGTCTGCAAAAAGAACTCGTTGGGCACAAGGTAGGTGCAGAAAGGACCAATATGTCTTATCAGTTATCATCTGATGAAGAAAAATATATTAAACTTCATCTAAACTAATTTTATTATTATAAATGTTTTTAATTAATATCTAAATACTTATATTAATCATATAAGATGGAATCGAGATGTGGACGAGGATCTGCATAGTGATTGTGGTCCGTAGAATCTAATTTTGCAGGCATTGTGCCCTTAGAAAGTTTATCTGATCACATATCAAGATGAACACCAGGATTTCTCTTTATATATATTATAGTTTCAACTTTTTAGTTTGGTGTCTAATTTCCTTTTGTCCTTGCCAAAACCTGCGAAGTATATGACGGCTCTGCTGATAATTAATTTTTTTTTCAAGTAAACTGTTGAGAATTAATTATAGTGTGATCTGTTGGATGCATGTGGTCAGACTTGGTATTTTCTCTGGCATATGCAGATGGGTGGTGTATAGATGTACTCGTGTTTACATGCATCATTATGCTAAAGATACTTTCCACAACCGAGAGAAGGAAAAAAAAACACAAATTTAACATGTGGTGTTTGTGGGTGTGTTGTGCATGCATGCAGGGCGTGGAAGTGGTTGACAACAGCTATTTTATCACAGAAGAGAATGTTGGCATGCTCAAGCTGGCAAAGGAGGCCAACAGTATTATGGTATCTATTTGATACTTCTCATCATTCATAATTATATATAATCGTTGCCCACTAAGATGCCCATGAAGTAGATGAATTAGTCACAAACATGTGCAATGCATGTTAATTATCTCTATCACCTCATGCCACGGTTTTTTTTCTTCTTTAATTATCAATCTAATTTAGTCTTACGTATAACAGTTCGACTACAGAGTGCCGGTCACTGGCATCGACACATGCGGCGCCATGGCGTCGAAGGTGGAGGAAACCCTGCAGATGAACGGCCTGCCCATCAGCGTCTACGCGCCGGAGACAGTGGGGTGCGTGGTGGTGGACAGGAACGGGTGGTGCGCGGCGGCCACGTCCACGGGAGGGCTCATGAACAAGATGTGCGGCCGTATCGGCGACTCCCCGCTGATCGGTTCGGGCACGTACGCCTGCGGCGTGTGCGCCGTGTCGTGCACCGGAGAGGGCGAGGCCATCATACGCAGCACGCTGGCGAGGGAGGTGGCGGCGCTGATGGAGTACAAGGGCCTGGGCCTGCAGGAGGCGGTGGATTACGCCATCAGGGAGAGGCTGGACGAGGGCAAGGCCGGCCTCATCGCCGTGTCTGGGAACGGGGAGGTGGCCTGCGGTTTCAACACCACGGGGATGTTTAGGGGGTGCGCCACCGAGGACGGCTTCACGGAGGTGAGCATCCGGGATTAAAAGGCTGAGAGAGAGAGAGAGAGAGAGGGAGAGGAGTCAATCCTTTCATGCTGTTTGATGATCAGTTGCATAATAATGAATAATTAAACTTTTACTATCTCGAAATTTACATTTTTTCCTACTTACAAAACAAAAAAATGATAATTTGATGCTCATCGATGGAGTTGGACCTGACCAAGGTCTTGTCGGGTCAAAGGGCTTGAGGGTTGAATCCAACCTATCTCGTTTCTCTTGAGGGTTGAATCCGACCACTTTTTTTTTAATATTTTATATTTATTTAATATAAAAATATTATTTAGTATTTATTTTAAAGTATAAAATAAATTATATAATAATTTAATATTATTTTTGTACTTAAATATTTTATTTCAATTTTTAAAAGTTTTAAAATCAAATATAAGTTTAAGTTTAAATAAAAATGGAAAGAAAATTCAAAAAAATTTAAAAAAATTAAGTTGATCGGATCGACTCGGGTTAAAAAAATTCAATTCGTCCTGATTTGACCCTTGGTCGAGTCAAGTTCGAGTCTGGGCAAGTCTGACCTGACCATCGATGATTCGATCCAAATTGGTTCAAGTCGAATCAGATCATTAGGTTCACGAGTCGATCTGCCCGATGAACACCCCTAGTTGGTGCACTACAAGAAAAAAGGAAATTACAGATGATAAAACCGACGGAACACATACGTCGGAACAATGGTCGTCGTAAATCGATTTTCGACGATTGGAAAAAAATCGTCGAAAGTTTCGACGGAAGTCTGGCGGCCGCAACCGTCGAAAGTTTCGACGGTTGCAGACCATCAAAACTTTCGGCGGTCGCGACCGTCGCTACTTTCGGTAGTTGTCGCAACCGCAGAAAGTTTCGGCGGTCGTCCCAACCGTCGAAACTTTCGACGATCGCAACCGTCGTAAAGAATTTTTTTAGTATAAACAAATTAGCCGCCAGATCCGGCCGCGGGGGCCAGATCGGTCGGATCTGACCACGGGAGAGGAAGGCGGGGGAGAGAGAGAGAGAGAGAGAGAGAGAGAGAGAGAGAGAGAGAGAGGGTCGCCGGCGGGAGAGGGTCGTACGGGAGGGAGAAGATCGCTGGCGGGAGAGCGTCGTCGTCTGGGAGGAAGATGATCGCCGGAAATAGGAGAGGAAGAGAGAGAGAGGAGAGAGGTAAAGAAATAGAAAGTGGGGGTGCTAATAATAATAATAATAATAATAATAATAATAATAATAATAATAATAATAATAATAATAATAATAATAATAATAATAATAATAATAATAATAATAATAATAATAATAGCAGCAAAAAAGCGGGAAAACCGAAAAAAATGGTGGGAGAGTGAATTTTTAATTACCGAAAAACTAAGCAAATATTAATAATATATATTATTATGATATATATATATATATATATATATATATATGAATATGATACTTAATTATTTTTAAAGTTATCGATGGTTGAGACCATCGAAAATTATTTAATTATAATAATAAAATACTACATTCATATATATATATAATAAAAGACTTTTTATATTATATTATTTTTCACTTTCCGATAATTAGAACCGTCAGAACCATCAAAATTTACGATGGTTTGAACTGTCGCTAATTATATTAATAAAATACTCCTTATATTATATTATTTTTTATTTACCGACGATCGGGACAGTCGAATGGTTGGATATCCGTCGAAACTTTCGATGTTCCTAATCGTCAAAAAATAAAATAATAATATAGCAAATTATATAATTTATTATTTTTCATTTACCGACGGATCGTCGAAAATTATGATGGTTGGATATCCGTCGAAACTTTCGACATTCCTAATCGTCGAAAAAATAAAATAATAATATAATAAATTACATAATTTATTATTTTTCATTTACCGACGATCAGGACCGTCGGAAATTGTGACTGTCAGATATCCGTCGAAACTTTCGACGTTCCTAATCGTCGAAAAATATAATAATAATATAACAAATTATATAATTTAATATTTTTATTTCTGACGGATCAGGATCGTCGCAAAATCCGTCGTAAATTGCGACGAATTTCTATCCGTCCAAAATTGCTCGTCGAAAAATCTCAATTTTCTTATAGTGTTGCATATAAAATGATCCAATAATAGGTCGATACCACCATAACAAGAAGGCCTAATAATGAAATAAATACCCGATCCATAATAATAATAATAATAATAATAATAATAATAATAATAATAATAATAATAATAATAATAATAATAATAATAATAATAATAATAATAATAATAATAATAATAATAATAATAATAATTGTCATCTTATTCCTTTAGCACTAGATGTATTTAAATGAAAAAATGGGTCAAATAGAAAGTATTCCAAATGCTACGCGAAAGGGAAAAAAATCTCACTCCTCCTTATCTATTATATTTTTTACTTAAATTATCATAAAAAAATTAGTATAAATACAAATGAAAAAGATAGAATAAATACAAATGAAAAAGATAGAATAAATACAAATGAAAAGGTATTAAAATTTTAGTATCAAAATATGGATTAATTAATATACAACAGTTTCTAAGACTGAGTATCCTTTGTCGTTGCATAAGAGAGAACGCGAATTGAGGCCCCACAGCCCCACACCTGTTGTTTTCTTTTTATTATTTGTTATTAACATAGAATCTATTAAAATAAATATTAAATATCATTTGAATTATTGTATTATTTTATAAATTATAACAAAATCAGACAAGATAAATTAGAATAAATTTCATAGCTATATATATATATATATATATGAAAATAAATTGTAGTTCTACAAAATAATTTTTTACGAAACTTTCAACATATCACAGGCCGCGGCCCACATATTTAAGTTGGACACGGCGAGAGGGAGTAGAGCTTTTTTTTACCTTTTCTTACACAGCCGAAACAAAAAGGGCCATTTTTATTCTTCCATTTTTGCTTTCCCTCTACTAATTCATGGAAAAAGCATCGACTTCATTCTTTTTGCACCTCAAATCCACTTCGTGCTCTCTCCTTCCTTGTGGAGGTAAGTTCTAATCCCTTCTCCCAGCAATACATATACACATGCATCTGCTTTCATCGTTGTGGATTGTATCAAATACGAGAAAAAAAAAGTTAGGGCTTTCTTGCGTGTTTCCTTTTTGTTTCAGTGATGTATGAATGCATTATTACTTAATCCAAGCTATGAAGTTATATGTAATTGCTGTTGCATCAGAATTGTGTTTTAGTTTTTGATGGCCTTGAATTGGATGATGAGAAGCATCGGTGGACTTTTCTCGAGTTGTTGCCCTCGCTGCGTGGTTTTAGTGGCGTTGCTTACAACATCAAATGTTCTCAGTCCAAAAAAAAAAAAAACATTTTTGATGTTACGGAGGAGGTTTTAACTAATTATAAAATTAAAACAGAACTACGAATGTTTCTTTTCCGAAGAAAATGTGATTATCTTATATTTGAAGTCTTAATATAGTTTTTTCATATAGTTATATATTTTGATTTTTTTTTCCGTCAGACTTTTGAAACAGAGTGATAATAAAGCAAGTGAAATCAATATAAAGTTTGAGTTGGCATAATCTTCAGTCAAAAGGAACCTATTATTTCTCTCTTTATCTTGATGTGAAGTGTTGACATGTGTAATGATTTGTTTACTTATTTGTATGAAAAAGTTTTTTTTTTTCGTTTAATGCATACACCTTACTTTTGCTCTCTCTCTCTCTCTCTCATGTTATTATTTTTTGTTTCAAAAGTATAGACAATTAATGATCTAAACAATTTTTGTTACAGATTTGTTAATGCAAATATAGTTTGTCCTTGTTTTTTTTACTTGATTTGGATTTCCAAATTATTTTCCCTATAAATTTTTGCAAATAGTAGATGTTCTGGCATTTAAGTTGACTCGAATGAATTTCAGTCTTGAATGAATTTTGTTTGACTTGATTGTCTGTTTGAGCTTTAGCTCATCACGGAGTTATGCTTTTTTTTAACAATATAGAAATTGAATGTTTCCTCATATCATTGTAAAACATTTGAAGAGTTACTGAATCATTACATTATAAAAAAACTTGTCCGAGTTCGAGATGATAAAGTGGGGGTTCTGTGCAAATTGCAAAAGCAAATCATCTTGAAGCAGCTCATATTTTGCTCACCATAGCTCATTTTCAATGGTTTTAAGGAACTTATCCCTCATGCTAGCTTTCTCTTGAGGATCTATTTGGATTGAAAGAAAATAAGGTGGGAAGGGAAGAGAAATAAGCCCATATTCCCCAATGTTTGGTGTTGAATGCGGGAAGAAAACTATCGTAAATTAACTTTCCGTACAAGGTTAGTTTTACTTCTATTCTCCTTCCTTTCCTTCACTAATTTATATACAAATAAGGAAGCTTTTCTTTGAGCAGTGATGAACCATGATAATCTTTTGTTCTTTTGAATATTTTCCTTTTTTTTTTTCAAAGTTTCACCTTCAATTCAAAAATCGGATTTAACAGGTTCAACCCTTCCATCTGGTTTTATCACTTCAATCTGTTTTTTTCTACATTTTCAGTTTTGCACAAAAATCACACTAGATTGGCCACCAGTTCATTGTTTTGCAGGTCAATCTTGCTGGCTGGTCCAGTTGTAAAAACTTATTGTTGGATGACCTCCTCGGCTCCTCCCTCAAACAGTGCTACATCTCTTTAGTTATGCCGTGTAACCTTTAACATCTCCTCCTCTAAATTTTACAAGACAGTTTGAAGATGTCATTTCCTCTTTTGGAAAGCATAAATGCTCAAACACGTTATCCTCATTGATTTCTTGATTCACCTAATGCCCATGTCTTCTCTCTGTGAAAAGAAGATATAAATTTGATGTGCTCGGCTTCTCATTGTAGATGCAGATTTTTATTGTTTCCATGGCATCTTTTCTTCCTTTTTCTTTCAGAATTCAATTAAAACTTCTTTAGTATTGGCAGCAACGCTCTTCTAGTTCACCTGTGCAAGTTATCAGATGTCACATGTTGTAAAATTAGCTAAGCTGTGGGCTGATGACTAGATGATATGGTCGGCTTATCCTTTGTAAATATTTTTGGATGTAACGATATAAACTCTCCTCAATAAAGCTAGATGCCTACACAATTAGTAGACATCCTTATCCCTCTAAGAAAATATGTCTTTTGTTTTTTTCTCTCTAAAAGACTTCATTTTCTACAAAAATGAGATTGTATCAGTGGGAGACTTTTACTTTGCTTGTGGTAGCGAAAAATGCGACATTCAGATGTTGGTCTGCTTGTAATAATAGGATTTTTTTGGAATGAGGAATAGGGAGGAGAGCAAGATGAAAATGCGAATTCATAGTTGGTGCACCCAATGGTACTTAACAGGAATGATAATTCTTCAAAAAGTTGTTAAAATTTATCAGACAGCCATACAAATAGGGAATTTTTATTGGAACCACCAGATTAAATGACAATCTAGATCTGTATCAATTTGCTGATCCTTCATTCCAAGCAGTTTATAAAGTTGATGAACACTGAACTGACCATTCATCCATATCCACCCATTGTTGCGTATGGTGGAAGGGTTTATATAGAAAATATTTTACAGGTTGCGAGGTACCTGATTAACTAGTGGGGGATTGTTCAATGAATAATTGTAGTAGTGGTACATGATTTTTAAAACAGTCAACCACCCATTTTCCCTACGAAAAGTATCTTCTGAAAACGGGAATGATAAATGTTTGCCATATTTGTAGTTTTAATATTAAGCATAGTATAACGAAAATATAGATTACCCTAAAAAAGAATAGAACGATAGATTGGTCAGTCCAGGAGTAAATACTTTTTGTCGAAAATAATATTTATGCATTTCAGAGATATTTTTTGAATGTTATTTAACATTGTCATCAAATCTTATTGAAAAAGTTTGAACCACTTTGTAAAGATTTAGTCAATGCAATATGTAAATGGTTTAAGTTAATTTACTACAGAGGTTTAAGGTGAATTTTATAACCATTCTTACCCAATAGAATAGTTAAAATTTTGTGATCTATTTTCTTTCTTCAAAGATATCTTAGGGTATGATACAAGACATTAAATTCAACATCAATGATATGTACGCTTATGTTTTATAAATATGAAAGTACTTACAATGTAAATGTACATTTCAGGATGAATAAGGAATCTACCCGATCAGGAAAAGAAAGATTTAAAGTGACTAAGCACCAGTGGACAAAAGAAGAAGATGAAAAGCTGCTGGATTGTTTAAAAGATCTTGCAAATTCTGGTATATGGAAAGCAGAAAATGGAACATTTAGACATGGGTACTTACAACAGCTTGAAAGATGGATGCATGAAAAAGTGCCTGGATGTCAATTGAAGGCAGCCCCTCATATTGAATCCCGTGTGAAACTATGGAAAAGACAATATTACGCAATACGGAAAATGTTAGGATCGCCTGCAAATGGGTTTGAATGGAGTGACATACACAAATGTATTATCTGTGACAAAAGTGTATATGATAACTGGGTAAAGGTATAAAAGATTGAACACTGTTAGATTCTTTTTTTTTTCATTCAATTGTGTATGTTGTTTAAAAAAGTACCTGTCACATTTGTGCAGGATAATCCAAATGCACAAGGCTTACGTGGAAAGTCATTCCCATATTTGGAAGAACTATCAATTGTTTTTACCAGGGACCGTGCAATGAGTGTTGGTTCTGAAGCTCCTTTTGACGCAACAAAAGAAACAGATCGAGCAGGAGATGATCTTCTATTAGCAATCGAGTACAATCCACAAGGACACATGAACTTACATGATGTTGAATTTCAACAAGAGGAAAGTCAAGGGTCACAAATTAACGCGACAACCAACACTGAAATCCAAGGGCAGGCTAAAGTTGCTGATCCGTTAAGGATACCTAAAAGGAGAAGATCAACTAGCACAGATGATGCAGATCAAGTATTAAGAAAATCACTGAAAACAATTGAAAACATGTTCCAAGGCACATTAGAGTTCATGTCTAAGTTTGCTAATTTCTGTCAACTCACAGTCGATGATGCAATCAGGAAAGAAAAGGTGATTGGAGAGCTCATGCGTATTGTGGACTTGACGGATGATGAGCGAATGCATGCTGGGAGAATAATCACATCAGATACTAACTTGACTAACTATTTTTTTACCTTGCCTGACAATATGAGGAGATCACTAGTAATTTGGGCACTTCAAGAACGTTGATTACTTGAACTTGCCCAACACATTCTGATGATTTTACACGTTTTTAGCAAATGTGATTAGTGAAATGCTAGTTGAGCAACAATCTTAGAAAAGTGGTTTATAAAAGGATTCTTTTTGGTTAGATTTTTTTTTTCTTAGACAGTTCCAATGATGTAACATATCTATTTTATGTATGAAGTTTTTCTCTTAAGCTTCTTTCCGATGATGTGACATATCTATGTTGTGCATGATACTTGTCTTAACATATCTATAAAAAACTGCTGGAATTTCAAAAAATATCAAATCAAGTTTATTCCCTTCTTTTAATCTAGAACGATCACAATAATTGTCACCGCCCATATTCACACTATGGAATATGCAACTCAGTGCCTTATGTCTTCTTAATTTAACTTGTTAGATAGTATTTGGAATGTCATGTATTCATTATGTACTTGGAATCATGATATGGTTTATGTATTTACTTATCAATTTTTCTCATTCTGTGTTCACATTTTAATGTACTATATATTTTCTATATTACGTTTGATTCCAAAAAATTCAAGAATATATAGCGATGCAACACCTCAGGGAGCTGGATTTGAAAAAAAAAGTAGAATTAATTTATTTTCTTAAGCTTAATTATAATATCATTAACGTGTTATTGTTGACAGGCTGCCGACCCGCCGGCCTACATCCCATAACCTATTAAAATCCTATTTCTTGCACATGTCCTAATTCCAAGGCTTCGTTCGACGTCATGTGGGTTTATTTATTTATTTTTATCGCCACTTAAATACTCGAAAACGATTGAAATTATGATAATATTATATATAACAATTCTATATACTTTCTTTGAAAAATAAGAAATTAAATTATACATCATTTGATGTCACCAGCTCCGCGGAGGCAATCTTTGAAAAATCGTTCGGTTTAACTGTCACCATTACAGCGCCTTTTTGCCACCTTCGCTTTGACACCAAAACAAGGAGGAGATAACATTACGCAATTTGGATATCGTACAATGAATACATAGAGGAGTCGGAGTAGACGAAATCCTTGTGGGACTTTGGGCGAAAACAAACATGAAGCAGTCTTTGCTGCACACCCATTCCCACCGCCGTTCTCCATCCTCCCCGCCGGACTTCGTCGCCGGAGCCGCAGCCGACGGCACCCTCAAGTCTCCCTCCGCCCTCCTCTGGATCTCCCTCCACGCCCTCTGCTGCCTCGTCAGCCTCGTCCTCGGCTTCCGCTTCTCTCGCCTCGTCTTCTTCCTCCTCTTCTCCACCATCACCGCCCCTGTCCTCCACACCACGACCACAACCACCACGCAGTCGTCAGGCACCTCTCCGGTGGTCACGCCTCCGCGGAGGCATTCCATTCGGTCGCCAACGACTCCCGGAGCCATGTCGTCGCCGGCCGCCACGGGATACGGGTCCGGCCGTGGCCGCATCCGGACCCGACGGATGTCGTGCGCGCGCAACGGATAATGGAGCGGGTCCAGAGGCAGCAGCGTCTGCAGTACGGGGTGAGGAGTCCCCGGCCGGTGATCGTCGTCACCCCGACCTACGTCCGGACCTTCCAGGCGCTCCACCTCACGGGTCTCATCCACACCCTCCGGCTCGTCCCCTACCCGCTCACTTGGATCGTCGTCGAGGCCGACGGCGTCTCCAACGAGACGGCAGACATTCTTGCCAAGTCCCAACTCCAGTTCCTCCACATCCCCTTCCCGGAGAGAATGCCCGAGGAGTGGGCGGAACGCCACCTGCTTGAAGCTCGGATGCGCCTGCACGCGCTGCGGTAACGCAAGCTGCTCATCTCTGCGACGCTTTCTCTTTCTTCTAAAATAGTTTTGACTGTTAATCGGATCATCGCAACTTCGAGACGAACAGGGTGGTGCGGGATAGGAATCTGGACGGCATCGTGCTATTCGCCGACGACAGCAACGTGCACAGCATGGAGTTCTTCGACGAGGTCCAGAAGGTGAAATGGATGGGTGCCGTCTCGGTCGGAATCCTTCCCAACGCGGGGGCCCCTTGGAGGAGGCGGCGTCGATATCAGCTTAGCAACGACGAGAGGGATAACTTAACTCTACCAATCCAAGGTCCGGTCTGCAACTCGTCCGACGGCCTAGCCGGGCGGCTTACGTTCGACTCGCTGCCCTACGCCGGGAAGAACGCGAAGTTCGTCGGCGACGCGGCTACTGTTCTGCCAACGAAGCTGGAGTGGGCCGGGTTCGTGCTGAACTCGAGGATGCTGTGGAGGGAGGCCGAAGGGACGCCGGAATGGGTGCTGGATCTCGACGCCATTAGCCAGGACGGGGACGAGGTGGAGAGCCCACTGGGGCTGCTCAAAGACCAGGCCTTCGTGGAGGCACTGGGGAACTGCGGGAAGAAGGTGCTGCTTTGGTGGATCCGCGTCGAGGCCCGCCGCGACAGCAAGTTCCCACCAGGGTTAGTCTCCCAAAGTTCTCACCTTGTTCCATTATCTTGGCTTCATCATATTTTCCTTCACCAGTATGATGCTTTATTTCTTAAACCATTACTCCTCTATCTTTCTGGCTTAGTAGCCTCCGACAGACATTGGAAGCTTTTGTAGACTCGGGCCGGCATCCGAAAAAAGTATGATGCTTTATTTCCATGGATGCCTGAAAGAAATTCACCATAATTTTTTTTCTATGAAACTGCTAAGTTCTACGATTATGATCTCAATATGACAGTATCTAACTATCCAAGATATATGATATAATTTCCCTCCAAATCAATTCTCAATGATTATGAATTATTTCCAAATCATGTTTATTATTCATGCAGAACTATTTCCTCAAGGCAGATGTTTTATGTACCTCTTTCAAGTTTAAAATCACACTAAAAAACTCGTGACTTCAATCTTTTATTACAGAGCTTAAATTACTGGTATCTTTCAAGTCTAACATCACGCTAAAAAACTCCTGAGTTCAATCTCTATTACAGAATTCAGAGTAAAATGCATTATGAATTTTCTCAGTTAGGGACTTAGCATTTTGATCAGAATTTTATCACTAGTAGGATCTTGACAAATTTAGTTTGTACAAAAGTTATACATACCTACAAGTGGTAAAATCATAATAATTAAGATATTTTTCCTCATATTTCATGACTCCTTTCAGATTGTGTTTTATTTCTTCATGGTCTCATTCTCTCTTTTAGTTCCATTTTTAGCAGCTCTCTTCCAGTTCTGATACTGAACAGTCACCTTGGGTTATTAATAGTTGAGAATAGTTCAGTATCAGAACTGGAAGAGAGCTGCTAAAAATGGAACTGAAAGAGACCATGTGATGTCAACTGCAGGGTTGCTGGGGCCATGGTTCTTCTAGCTAAGTTCATGTACCCTTTCCTTTTGGAAGGTTGAACATTCTTGCAGATGTTTTTTGGGGTTTGGTTGGATTGACGTTGCAAGTTGTAGTTGGAATAAGAGGACACCACAGTTTGATAGAGATGAATGATACTAAGGTGTAATGGTATATGCTACAAAAAGCCAAAAACATCAATGTACAAAAGCATAACAAATATGAAAAGGGGTGAACACAATGCTACTGAAACTGCATAGCAGTATCTTGGCTGAGAAATGCACTACGAATTGTAAACTCATACTGCTAACTTTGTTCCAGTGGGTTAACGACGCTTTGGAAAGGCTAGCATTTGAGCAGAGCATTACTCTTCTTTACTATAACTTTGCTTGCTCCTCTACTTTTTTCTAATGAATTTATTCTTTTTTACCGATAACTAATTTTGTGATCTCACATGCAGATGGGCAATAGAGTCTGCTTCGGAGATTACTGTTCCCGCAAAGCAAACCCAGAGGTCTGATGCAACATCCTGACCTTCCCTCAAAGTAATTGACAGAAGGTAGTCTCGAAATGTTTGCACAAAACAGTACACTGTCCAGGTGTATATGGCTGTATGCATGTTTCTGGTAGTCCCACTCCCGAGAGATATGTCACTCAGGTACACAAAGGTTTGAAGGAAACAGAAAACGAGAGAAAGCAATCCTCCCAAGAGGTGGCGATAGAGTCTCCCAGAGAAACTATATCAATTCTCGATAGACGGACACTGTTCATATACGATCAAACTTCAGAAAAAAAAATTGCACGAGGTCTACACAGAAAAAGCTGGCACACAAAATTTAGCAGTTTGTTCTTGAATTCTTTCAGTCTCTTTGTATAGTTTATGTTGGTCAATAGTCACATAAACGGAGTTTGCATATAGATCGACTTTGTTTCATATTTGTTATATGATTTTTGTTTCTAAGCTATGAAGTTTAATTGGTTCTTGCAGTTCATCCGAATTCAGATTACGGAATTGTATATCTACTAAGTCTTTTTTCCGCCTTTTTTTGACAAATGAGTACCATGTACTTTTTATACTATCTCAGTGCTATAATTTTCCTTAACAATGTGTATCAGTAACCTGTTCGGGCAATTCCGATAATCATAAATAATTTGATCCCTAATACCAATTTTGCAATGACATTGTCTCCCATGGATTAAATGCTACATATTCTTGGTGATTCAAAAGGTCCGGAATTCAATAAATGAAAAAAATAATGATAAAAAGGGAATTTGTCATTTCTTACTAATGATAAAGAAAATGCTACATGGCTCAAAAGATGTGTTTAGATATATCCTTTGTATTTAGTTTTTGAATAAACTATGAATTTTTAAGCATTTATTTTAATAATACTAAATAAACTTATAGAGTTTTACATTTTATCCACGAAATAGTTAAAACAAAAATATTATGGGCCGTTTGACTTAGCTGATAAGTTAAAGTGCTGATAAGCATTTTATTGACTAAAACTTATTTTTAAAATAAGTAGTTACACGTTTGGATAAAACTACTTATATTAATAACAACTAGTTAGTTATGATACAACTAACTGACTTATTTTTTGAAAAGAAAATAAGCATCCCTCCTCGTGCTTATTTTTTTACTTATAAGTAGATTTGATATCTCCTTATCAGCCGTATTTTTAAGTTACCAAACGCTGAGATTTTTTTAAACTAACTTATAAGTGGCTTATAAGCTTAAGCAAACAGACCATATATGTTGCATACTAAGGAACCTTTGTCCACGTCAATCTATATATTTATCAATTTTATCCATTTTCTTTAGAATAAAATGATATTGCCAAATATGGTTTAGTTTATATTTTGTGATTTATATATTTTAAAAAATTGTAAAGGTATTTAATTTGTTCAAAATATAAGATGCGACTTTGATATCTTCTTCCTCGATTTATATATATATATATATATTCGTCCAATGACGGAGTCAAACTAAATGTTTAGTGAGTTCACAAATAATTTTAAAATTACTATTAAAATAAATTATACAATTATCATGAAATTATATTTTAATTATAGTTTATAAAGATATTAATTCTAATGACCAAAACCATATTAACTTTAGTTCTAAATAGAAAAAATATGTATACATATTTTAAGTATAATGCTACAAAATGAACATTAAGTGCATGATCATGAAACATATTATCTGGTGATATAAATAATATATACAAATATTATTTATCATGAAACTATATAATTTAAGCTAGATGAGAGAAAAATATAATTATTAAATATATTATTTTTCATTGTGCAAGATAATATCCTGTATAAAAAATAAAATAAGGAGAAATATACATTTTGAAAGAGAGATATAATATTTTCATGATAATTAGTAAACATGTTCAATATGATTTATGATGGTAAAATAAGAAATTATATTCATTATCAAATTAAAAGTAAGAAAAATAATGTATTAACATATCTAAGCAATGGAATCATGAAATATATTCTCCTAACTCCTAATGATATTAATAAATGAAATTTATAATACACTTTAAAAAATAGAAATAAGAATAAATATACAATGTAAAAGCGAAATAATATAATTATAAGTATTAATGTAATGTGCTCCTTGTTAGCATTTATATGATAATAAATTAATATCAAATCAAAATGTAGAAAAAAAATAATACTTATAGGCGCGTGCACCGTCCAGTCCACCCCCTCGAACCGCGCCCCTTCCCGACGAACGAACGCACCGTTTCGCCAGAGGTTGCCTCCGGCAACTTTCCAAGCGGTCGCGCCGCTTCGCCGACTATTGGGCAACCGCTTGTGACTAATATAGGTCACTATATAACATCTCCCACTTGACCGTATTGATCACGCAATTCCGACACTCCCATTATTCGTGTAGTGCAATTTGCGACTTCGATACTCCCACTATTCGTGGAGTATGGAGATGATATTTCGAAGTTCATTATTCATGAAACTTCATTCTGACTCAATTATTCCTAAGTCCCATTAAACCAACATGTTTAATGAATGTTCCAACTGCAACTCCCTTGGTAAGAGAATCAGCTAACATATCACTAGTAGGCATATAAGTTACGGTTACTTCTTTCTTTTCCATTATATCTTGTATATAGTGATATTCGATCTCAATATATTTTTCTTTGGAACTATTTGCTCCACTATGTATCAAGCTTATTGCAGCTTGATTATCATAGTACATCAGTAGTGGTCCACTGCATATATTGAGCCCAAATTCCATAAGGAAACGTTTGATCCATATCGTATGAGTGGTTGCCATACTGCAGGCTATATATTCAGTGTGTGTCTCTCCACACATCCTTGTTTTTTACTACTCCAAGAAACAGCTGCACCACCCAGCATAAATAAGTGACCCGATGTGAATTTTCGATCATCAATATCTCCACCAAAATCCGCATCTGAATAACCTATTGCCTCAAGTGTATCAGCTTGATATGTTAGTTTCAATTATGTTGTGCCTTTCAGATATCGCATAATCCTCTTTATGACTTCCCAATGTGCCGTTCCGGGATTACTTTGAAATCTACTAACCAGGCTTACTGGATAAGCCAAATCAGGCTTTGTACACAACATAGCATACATCAAGCTTCCCACTGCTTGCGCATATGGGACCTCCAATGGTTTTTGTCCTAAATTAGGACACTGACTCTTACTGAGTCTTTTTCCTACAATGAGAGGTGCTGATGTTGGATTGCTATTCTGCATTTCAAATCTTACCAGTATCTTGTTCAGTTACTGTTCTTGACTTAAGCTCAATGTCCTTGAGCTTCTATCTCGAGTAACTTGAATTTCATACGAAGCTTCCCCCACATTCTTCATTTCAAATTCCTTAACTTTTCTTTAACTTCATTAAGTATTGTGACATCATTTCCGGCGAGCAAAATGTCATCGACATATAATGACATTATAACGAACTTGCTCCCACTATTCTTGATGTACACACAATGATCCAATTTGTTTGCGACGAAACCAAATTGAATGACCGTCATATGAAACTTTCAGTACCATTGACGCGATGATTGTTTTAAGCCATATAGTGATTTCTTCAGCTTATAAACCATATTCTTCTGGCCTTCAACCTAAAAACCATTAGGTTGTCGCATACATATGTCTTCACTCAACTCTCCGTTGAGGAAGGCAGTCTTAACATCCATCTGGAATAATTCCATATCCATATATGCCACTATCGCTAAGATGATCCTGATAGATGCAAACTTAGCTATCGAAGAATACGTTTCCTGAAAGTCTATACCGGCTTGCTGAATATAACCCTTGGCAACTAATCTCACTTTGTGCTTCTCAAGAGTACCATCTGCTCGGTACTTTTTCTTGAATACCCATTTGCAACTTATACATTGTCGACCTTCTGGCAAATCACATAGTTCCCAAACTCCGTTCTGATTAATAGAGTCAATTTCTTCTCCCATGGCGGCCGTCCATGATTCCGATTCAACCGAAGCCGTTGCTTCATTATATGAAATAGGATCTGTACAATCCTCTATATCTACATCCACGGAGTAACACGAAGCCTCGCATTCGTACAGAACATACTCATCAAAGTGTGCGAGTCGTGTCCTAGGTCTCTTGTTGCCGATTATACTCGTGGGTTTTATGGGTCACCCACTTCTTCCAAAGGATTTTCATCTTGTATAGAATCTTCTTCCATGATTGGTACCTCAGAGTCGATTTCATTATCCCCTCGGATAATTAGAGGTTCATTATCCTCTTCTTCACGCACTTGTTCCTTTTCATTTTCAAGGAATGTTGCATCGCGACTCTCAATTAACCCTTTTTCTCTGTGAAAGAATCTATACCCTTTGAATTGTTGACTATATCCAATGAACCTGCATGTCAACGTCCTAAAATCAAGTTTGACTCTCAATTGATTTGGAACTAGAACATGCGCTTTACATCCCCATTTCCGGAGATGACTTATATCAGGCTTCCTGCCATTCCACAATTCATATGGCGTGGTTTCTACGGACTTTGTGGGATTCTGTTTTGTATGTAATTTGCAGTTAACACTGTCTCTCCCCAAAAACTTTTAGGGAGGCCTGAGTGGGACAGCATACACCTTACTGCATTCATCAATGTTCTATTCTTTCTTTTTGCCACGCCATTGTGCTGTGGCGTATATGGCATTGTAGTTTGCCTACTAATGTCTTCTTGAATGCAATAATCATTAAATTCTCGAGAGGTGTATTATCCTCCTCTGTCTGTCCTTAATGTTTTAATTAGTCTTCCCAATTTTTTCTCCACTTCTATCTTATATCTCTTGAATGCTTCAAAAGCACTCGACTTTTTGTCCAAGAGATAAACATAGGAGAATCTTGAAAAATCATCAATGAATGTGATAAAGTACTCCTTATTCTTATATGTCACGACGCTAAGAGGACCACAAATATCAGAATAAACCAATCCTAATAAATTTTTTGACCTTATTACTCCCGAAAATGACTTTCGAGTCATTTTTTCGATCAAACAATGTTCACAAGGCAATATTCTTGCACTTGAAATTCTAGGAAGTAGGTTCATTCTTATGATTTGTTCCATCTTTATCTTTCCTAGATGTCCTAATCGGTCATGCCAAAAATCATAATCAGAATATTCACACACAGAATAATCAGAAATGGCATCCACATTCATTGATATATTGTCAGTTACAACAGGTAGGCAAAATAAATCATGTCCAGGAACAAACCTCCCGACTGTAAGGACTTTCTTGTCCTTACCTACAATTACTATACCATTATAAAACCTAACTTCAAAATTCTTCTTCAGAAGTATGGGAATAGATATGAGGTTCCGGTGGATACTGGGAGCATATAACACATCATTAAGAGTCAAGATGCAATCTCCCAAATCCAGCCTATAATTCCCCACACGTTCCACATCAAGGTAGGTGTTGTTACCCATGTATATTCTTTGTTCCCCCTTCTTCAATTCTTTGAAGTCGGTCATCCTATCCTTGGTCTTGGTGATATGACGGGTCGCCCCTGAATCGATTCACCATCTCAGCGAATTCGGGTTTCTTGCCTTTCTTATCTTGGCTTTGCCCTTTTTGCCCTTTTGCCTTGGTGCAGTTCGATTTGAAATGTCCGAACTTTCCACAAGCATAACAGGCTCCACATGGCGGCTTTCCACACTGTCCCTTTGACTTCTTGTTTGGACCAAGCTTTTTGAAGCGAGAAGCATTCGCCTCATCATCGTCTTCTTCTACGTCGAAGACCTCACTTTTTCTTTTGCAGTTGGCCAGGTCTTGTTCAATGGCCAATTGGGCTGGCAAATCTGTCACCGACTTAATACATCCATTAAGTCGTAAAGTGGTGGCAGCCATGTCAAAACTGGGAGGAAGGTTATTTAGCACGGTGACAACCTGTAAGAGTTCAGGAATCATTCTATCAACTATTGCTAAGTCTTTAGCCAGCACAATCATTCTATTAACATGATCTATCACATTTTCTGACTCTTTCATTTTACACGTGTTATACTTGTGCAATAACAACTGAATATTTACTTTAATTTTAGAGTCATATTTGGCCTTTATAGCCATCCATAGATCACATGCTATTTTTTGTGATTTGAACACCCTTATCAAATTATCTTCCATGTGCATCAACATGAAAGATCTTGCCTTCTTATTCTTTCTCTCTCATTTGTCATGTGCTTTCTCGTGTGCTTCAATTTCTTCTGATGTGGCATTCTCGAAAAGCACAGGACAGTTATTTTCAATAACCTTATCAAGGTTATCGTGCATAAGTCCATACTTGATCTTACGGCTCCACATATCATAATTCACGCCATTTAGGCATTCAAGTTTTGCCAGCTCCATTGCAAATAACTTTGAAGTCATTTTCTAAAATTGAAAGAAAAATGACAATTTTTATAAGAAGCAATGTATCTAAGATTAAATAAATGCACAGATAACACAAATAATTTGTTAGGTAAAAATTGAAATAAGAATTATGACAAAATTTGAGTCCTAAATAAATATAATTAATTTTAGGGATATTAGAATGACTAAAAAAATATGAATTCAACAAATAGAATGTAAGTCTAGAACATAAAAAATAGTGCAGAATAATTGAAACAGAAGTCAATTCAAATGAATTAATCCTATTTTAGATAGCTACTGCACAAAAAACAGTTTAAGCTAACCAATTACTCTCTATCAAAGGAAATTAAAATACGACAAAGATAATAAGTTAAGCTAATACAAAAGATGTATGTAAATACAAGACAAAGATAAATGAAATAACAGTGGTCAGTGGTTGCAAAATGTGCAAGTAATTACGGTCTAGAAGTTTAAAAAACAAAAGAGTAATAGAGATTGACTTAATTTAGGATATATAATTAATATAATAGTTCTTAAATAAAACAAAAAAATATGAATTATTAAAAGAAAAATATAAGTCCAGAACGAATTATGCTTATTATGGATAAGTTCGAATAGATAATTAATCTTATTATGGATAACAATTGCACAAGACAAATTATGCTAAGTGATCAAATTATAAAATTATATGTGACAATGCGGGAAAAATAAATGAAATAACAGTGATTGCACTAAGTGTCAAAAAGAAATTATTTGTAGATTGACTATGTTCAAATATATAAATATATGTATATATATATATATATGTCTGAATAAAAAATAAATAAATGTTCTAATAACACAATTGATCTACTGGGTAAAGTGGAAATAGATATTATGGCAATATAAAAATAGATCCCAAATAAATATAATTAACTTTAAGAAATGTAATTGATATATATTATATATATATGGATTTAATGGGGTCAAACGCCTTGTATGGCGTATGACCCTCATACGCATTTCGTCCACCGTCCGATCTAATTGGACGGTGAAAACAACTTCCCCCACAATCCCCACCCCTCTCCCCCTGCGACAACATCTCCCAACTCTCCTCTCTCATATGCGACAGGCGCTCCTCTCTCCCCTCTCGTCTTCTTCTTCATCGGACGGCAACTCCTTCCTCTGATCCAGCGAGCGCCGGCCAGCATCCCCTCCGGCACGACCCCCCAAGGTTCCCAAATCCACATGTGAGGTTGGATCGGCGACGATGACGGATCTTTCCCTCCGACGCGATCTGGATCCTCCCCTCCGGCACGACGACCTCGTCTCGTCGCCGTCGCCGCCCGTGCGACTAATCTTTCCCTCCGACGCGATTTGGTTCCTCCCCTCCGGCACGGCGCCCTCGCCTCATCACCGTCGCCGCCGCCTCGCCGCTTCGCCGCTTCGCCGCTTCGCCTCGCCGCTTCGCCGCTTCGCCTCGCCGCTTCGCCTCGCCGCTTCGCCGCTTCGCCTCGCTGCTTCGCCGCTTCGCCTCGCTGCTTCGCCGCTTCGCCTCGCTGCTTCGCCGCTTCGCCTCGCTGCTTCTTCTAGCGACCGGAGAAGGCCGCCTCACCGTCACTGCCCGTGCCTCGCCCGCGGCCTGATCCGCCCGCCCGAGGCTTGATCCGCCGCCTGGCGACCAGATCAAGAAGCGGCCGACCCAGGTCACCTGGCGGCCGATCAGGCCGCGGCCGGCCACATCGAGGGGTTGGGAGAGGGAGATATCTGATCGGATCGCGAGAGAGGGAGCGGGAGAGGGAGCCGGTGGAGAGGAAAAATCACTGCCAGAGAGATCGTCGGAGGAGGAAGAGATCATCGTCGGAGAGAGCGCCGCCGAAGGGAGCTTCGTCAGAGGGAAAAAAAATTCAATCGCCCACCGTTAGATTGAATCTAACGATGGGTAGGAGGGCATATGGGGATCATACGCATATGAGGCCTATGATTCCCATTAAATCATATATATATATATATATATATATATATATATATATATATATATATATGCAAGACTATTAGCAAGCACGAAATTTGAGTAGATAAATTAAATGAATATTGTTCAAATATACAATCGTAGGCAAGTGGGCCTTATAAAGAAAAATCTAACATGCAATTTCCTAACAGCAAGGACATAAAAAAAGTAATAACAATAATTATAATTATCAATGATCAAATATATTGATAAAAAATACAAAATAACTCAAAAAAATTATAGAAATAGACTCCTCCAATAAAAATATTAATATGCAGAATAATTGACTGAATAACCAAACTTACGATAATGTAGTCATAGGTTAATTTAGTTAACAAAATAATATCATGAACAATAAATAGAATTACTGGTTTCTAAAATAAAATAATGCGTGATATTAAGAAATAATAATATTCAAATAAAATTAAACTATATCAACAGTAATCTTATCTATTAAGTGACGGGGGAGATGACCTAAGTCAGACGAGGCAGGAAATAAAAAATTTGCGCAGCAGAAAAGTAAAAAAAAAAAAATGGAGCAGCTGGGATCAATCGCGTAAGGTGGCATCAACCGTCAGGATTAGAAGTTACAGTGATACACTGTCATCTTCTTCCTTGGGTTTCTTTCGGCGTACCTGCTTGACGAGTTGCGCAGGCCAACAGGGGAAATTAAATCGTTCCGACGACGAGGACAGCATATTCTTGTTGGCTGTGTTTGGATTGAGGATTTTAAGTTCTCGTAAGTTCTCGAGAACTAATCGATTTGATAGAAAAGTTGATTTGATAGATAAGTTTTAGTAAGTGTTTGAATAAAAAGTAAGAACTAAGAACATAATTTATTATTTTATGAGATATAAAATTATAGTGAATAAAAATATGTTATTAATATTATAATGTACATAAATTATTATTATATTATTTATTTATTTGATTAAATATTTTAAATAGTATTAATATTATAATTTACGTGCATCTTAAGATCCAAATCTAATATAATTTTTTAAAACTAATTGAATAGTTTAATTAATAAAATATTTATAATTAGCAAATTAGATAGAAGAATTTTTTTTAAGATAAACTAATTAATAACTAAAACATGAAATAAAAAAGATAATTTAACATCATATTTATATAAAATAATTATATAATTATAACTTATTTTGATTACCATAATTAAAAATTATACTAATATCATACTAGTTAATTTTTATTATGATTTATTATAAGTAAAATAAATAAAAATATTTATGTCAACATTTAAACAAGAATATATATATTTTCATAATAAATAATAATGGAAATTTTATTTTATTATAACACAAAGTAAATTGTAATAAATAATAAATGTACTTTTTTATTATACCTAAATAAATTATAAATTTATGATAATGTATAAATAATAAATAAATATAATATATGTATATAATATAATATATAAGAATATAATATATATAATGATATTATTAAAATAATAAGTTATAGGTCTAAAAGTAGCTTCACCTATTTTTGGAGCTACTTTTAGACCTCTGAAAAAAATAAAAAAAAGAAGTAAAACGTAAAAAAAAAAATGTTCTTGCTTCCAGCAAGAACTTCAAAAGTTCTTGCTCGAAGCAAGAACTCCAAAAGTTCTTGTTGGAAGCAAGAACTTTTTGTTCGAGAAACTGATCACGTGATTAGAACATTGAAAGTTCTAGTCACATAAGTTGTTTGGCAGAACTTGGGCAAGTTCTGCCATCCAAACACACCCGTTGGAAAAAATTCGCCGGATGAAGACAGAAGTGTTGGAGGGGACGGTCGCTCAAAACACTCATGTGGTTTGCTAGAAAAGAAAAAATGCGTTCGCATAGGAAAATCGCTCGCTCTGATACCAATGTAAGCTTTTGTACGACGATTGGAGTTCTCTCGATGGCCTCTTCCACTATTTATAGGCGCATGCACCGTTCAGTCCACCCCCTCGAACCGTGCCTCTTCCCGACGAACGGACGCATATAGGTCACTATATAACAGAATTCACGTGCACCCATTTTTTTTGGCTCCGCCATTGCGGCTGTCCCCTACCCCTGCGAGTGTGGGCAATTCACCTATGAGCTCCTCCTCTTCGACCATGCGCCCTCTCTCTCCCCTCTCTCGCCCCCTTCTCAAAGAGAGTAAAGAGAGCTCACACGTCGATCATTGAATCAAATTTGTCGCCGTCGTTCGTCACCAAGCCCACGCTGCCGATGATCAGAGGAAGAGGCGATCCTAATATGGAGATATGATAGCATCCCGAACTTTCACCCAAGGGATGTTACACTCCATTAACCCCTATATATATAGTTTATATATACCCCATTAATCCCTAAACTACTCAGCAAGTATCCGAGGCTCGAATTCTGTCAGATGCACAAATATTTTTTTCTTCTTGAATATGTGGTGGGTCTTCTAAATATTATACAATACAATTTTCATGTCTTGTGTTTTTATGTAATCAATTCATCTATTCCCTTTTATCTATTAAATTTTATTACTTTATATTTTAGTTATATATTATCTTCATTTAATATATTCTTGTCTTAGTTAAATTTGTAAAATTTCAAGTGGTGCATGATATTGTGTATTTTAATTTAATATATAATTATTATGTATGAAAATACAAATAATAACCGTGCAATGTTTTTGTGTTATATTAATATAATTAAATATTTTTGTTCACTATTCTACACGAATACTTTTTCTTGTTAAAGTTTTATAATAAATAAATAAATAAAATTGACTATAAAATAGTTTCAGCTAACTATATTAAGATTTAAGCAATTTAAGAAAGCATCATTTTCTAACCGTTGTTAGATAACGAAAAAACTGTATTTAATTAGATGATCGTTTTAATTTCATTTGTTTTTTTTAAAAAAACATGCGAAAATATTAATCAGATAACGTGCTTTATATTATAAATATTTTTAATTATATTATATTATACAAAAAAAATATATACATGGCGGCATAGGATTCTTCAATACACGATAACTTTTATATATTGGAGACGAATATTTGTTATGAATATATGATTCAACAGTTTGATGTGCTTTGTGACAAAAAAATATGGTACAAGATGCATCAAAATAAAATTAAGAAAAAAAATAGTAAAGACGTCCTCTTATGTTTGTCATGATGTATGAGACATACCATCGACCGAATATAAATATCAAAACTATGATTGAATGTTGATGGACGGTACAAATTTGAGTCATCCATATTTAAACACAATGTGTTTAACGATAATTATATTGGGTTATAATGATGGACCCCTTTTTATTATCTTCACTGAACGCCATTTTTTTTTAAAAAAAAAAAGATGAAAAAGGGTATCTGATAATGTAATTTCTATTGATCTTTCCTTGTGAATTGTGATGAATTGTTCATTTCTTTGGCAGCAAAGTCCGGGTTCGGATAGCGGTCCAATTAATTCGCGCCGCGTTAAATAATGCACGGTTTAGGAGTTAAAGATCGTCTCATCATCAAGTTCAACTAAGTCGTCCTTGTGTCACGTACATGACAATCAATGACGGAATCGGAAAAATTTTGAGCGGGCTCATTATTAAGATAAAAATTAAAATTCGACTCATAAAATAATTAACTAATTTGTATATTTTATCTCTAAGATTAGACGAATAAATAGTTAAATAAATACGATCTAATGTTTCATCATTTTGAAAACTAGGATATATTTTTTTTAAATATTCATTCAATGACATAATTAACTGTAAAATACTTACATTAAGTTAAAATTGTCCTAATAAAATAAAATTAACTAAACATAATAATGAAGCTAAACATGTTAACGTAGAGTAAACATGCGAAATTACTTAATTACTATTTTCATATTCCCATATATAAAAAGTAATAAATTAATTGAGTAATATAAGTATACATAATAATAAAGAGATAATTATTTTAAAATTAAGTGAAATGGTTGCATAAAATAAATTGATTATGAATGACACAATCACATAAAAATGAAAAAAAAAAATGAAATTTAAATACCTTGCATGAATGGCACAAATGGATTATAATATTAGATGACAAAATAATGAAATCTAATTATATTTAAGTATGTGTTGAAAAATAAAATATAATTAAATAAGAAAAAAATAATATAAAAATATATTACACTTGACATATTTTAAGGGATGCCCATTTGGAGAAGAAGACTGATGTATGTTAAAAAAGATAGTGGGCTCGTTGAGAGAATCGACCTTGAGTCACATTCAATTATGCCGGCGATTGTAACCACCAAGGTAATAGCTGAGATTTTCTAATGTGACTACTAAATGAAATTTATAATTTTAATGCCAGGCACAATATCAAGTGAAGTTCCCCCAATAAAATTTTACATTCATAAAATCCTACTTAAACAAGAAAAAAATCATTTACCACTCAATCCCAACATATCTTTTACCATGTAAAATAAGGTCCAAAATGGATTAGATCCGGTCCAATAGTAATTTTTCTAGTTTGATGATAATAAAAAAATAAATTACTTGGAATCATCACATTATCTTATTTAATTTAATTTAATATAATTTGTAGAATTATTTAGCAATGCAAAAGTATTCATCGAGATTGCTACAACTTAATTTTTCTCTTCTTTTCACATTTTCAATATCCATCAAATAAAATCTAAGATAATATAAAAAAATATATAACTACAACAATAATAAAAACATCATTATCATTATTATTATTATCATAATTAATAATATTAATTTTCTTAAATTATTGTTATTCACATGAATATAATATTATTACTTATTAATTTGAATATTACATATATTTATTATCATTATTTCTATTTTAAAAATATAAAATATTGAAAAGCATATTTATTTAGTTTACCAATTTGATGATTTTTTATTCTAATTTTTAGTCAGATTATATAAATATTAATTTGACATTAACTTTTAAAAATATTTTAGTAAACTTTTACGCTATCTAATAATATTTTGTTATAAATAAATAATGCTATTTGAATTATTGAAAAGATTACTTGTATATACTAACAAAACGATCTTTATATCAAATACTAGAAATTGTTAGAAAATGCAAAAGGATAATACAGTGAATATCACTTATGTTATTTCTTGATGAGATCCTTTTCTTTATTTATTAGTTAATAATGTGTTTAACTAAGCTGATCGCCAAAAAAAAAAATCGACACTTTAGACAATACATATCCATATTGAAGCCGACCAAGAAATGCTGCCAGAATATTAATATTTTAGACAATTATTCACATGATTTGTTATATTTTTTCTTTCCATGATCGTAAGTAGTCATTCATTAATTTGAGCCTTTTGAGCCCACATTTGATAGACCATGTAGCATCTCATCAAATTTTTTTAAGATTATTTTCGTAAATCACCTTTCAACTATCGCCATTTTTAACATCTAATTGCAAATTACAAACTTTTTTTTGGACTTCTAAATTATTGTGACTTTTCAATTTAATTCTTTCGTCGACTTCTATTATGTTTTCCATTAATTTCATTTTTTTTATTTATGAAAAGTCAAAGTTACTCCTTTAACCTTTAAATTAATACATAATAATAAATATAAAAAATAAGACAAAAAAGAAAAATGTAGGGGGCGATGCCTCCTTGTGATCGCCGATGCGCGAGCTTGCACGGGGGTGCCAGTCCACATTGTGAGTCTTCCTCACGCACGGCGAGGTCATGCGATCTCGCAAAGGGGCGTCAACCCCCTCTTGAGTCTTCCTCGTGCACAGGAAGTAAAAGAGGAGGGGGGGGGGGGGGGTCGGCGCCCCCTCCCCCCCTTTGTGAGCTTGCACGGGGGCATCGGGTCCTCTTTTCTTCATTGCATGCGAGGAGGAAGGAGGCATCGTTGGTGAGATGGGGGTGGTCTCCCATTTAGCTCTGCATCGTTGGAGCAAGGAGGTCTCACCCCCCTCGAGCCATCGTCAACTATTTTTTTATTTATTATTATGTATTATTTTAAAGATTAAAGGGATGACTTCAACTTTTCATAAATGAAAAAAATAAAATTAACGAAAAACATGACAGAAGTTAATTGAAGAATTAAATTAAAAAAATTATGATAGTTTAAGAATCCTTCGTAGTTTAGTGTTAGATATGAAAAATGACGATAGTTTAGGGGTGATTTATGGAAATAATTCTTTTTTTAACCAATCTTGGGAAGAAGCACGGATGGTTAATGTAACACTCCTTGACCCAATCGTATAAATTTAAAATGCATTTTAATAGTTGAAGGGGTAACTATATATAAGTGCATGATTACCATTTCGCTCGCACTACTCGAACGTTTTTATGCGCCCTTGTAAAATGCATTTTTCATATAATATTTCCTAGCAGGGAAATCCACATCTTTTAAATTATCATTTTTTTTCAACCATTTATTTTATTCTAAAACTACTAACATTTCCCTGTTCAGAATGAGAGCAAAAAAGAAAAATTTTAACCCCTACTAATGTGATAAATCTAAGGATTGATATCGAAAGTATTAATTCTCGCGAGATCACTTGACACATAAATTGCGTAAAGAATGTTGGTTTCTCCAACGTGATTTTTACTCGGTCATTGATATTAATTTGAAAAGCGACGTCGACTATTCAATTTGCATAGTACAATGATAATAGATTAGAAGGTCAGCACAATGGTAATAGATTAGAAGGTCAGCCCATTATCAATTTAATTAATCTCGTAGACTCTTAACAAAAAATTTTTATAAAAATTCGAATTCAAGATTTTGTTTAAATGAGAAGAAATAGTTCGTCACCGAACGTGATTTTTACTTGTCTCTAAAGCTACTAATGTGGGAAAATAGTGTGTAGTTGTACGTAACTTTATTATCTATGGACCGAAAGAAACCAACGGTAGCAAATTGAAGTGATGCTTCAAGTTGTATTAGGCAAAGCTAGCTATCTTCTGTATAAATAAGGAACAAAAATTGAAACCAGAAGATAAAACATATAATTGTTATTTTTAAATAGGTTTTACTTAATACGTACAATTTCGATCTGGTCTTCTTCTGATCAATCCGGTCTCCACATAATTATTATTAGAATTATTTTCTTTAACCACTCCTAAACTATCACGAATTACTATATCTAATCTTAGATTATGAAATTTATTTTTTAAGTATCTAAACTATCACGATTTTTTAATTTGATCCTTCCGTCCAATTCCGTCGACTTCTTCATTAATTTTTATTTTTTATATTTATGAAAAGTTCATTATACCCCTGCTCTGAATTGAATTTTATTTTTACATAAAATAATTAGAAGAAAAAAAAGAACACGTGTTTGGGGGGGGGAGGGGTCGCCGCCCCCTTACGTCGTTGACGACGAAGGGGGGCGGCGACCCTCCCCCCCTTTCTCTTTCCTAGCGCTGTCGTCGTCGACGACCCACGCAACCAGGAAGGGGGGGGGGTCACCGCCCCCCTCGTCGTCGACGACGCAAGGGGCAGCGACCCCCCTCCTTTCTCTTTCCTTGCGCTAGGAAAGAGAGAGGGGGGAGGGAGGTCGCCTGCCCCCATGCATGCCTGGTCGACAACATGAGAGTGTGTTTTTTTTGTGTGTTTTTTTCTTGTGTGTTTTTATTGTTTCTTGTGTGTTTTTTTTTGGGTTTGTCCAGTGATGTTTTACATGAGAGTGTGTTAATAATAATCTCGGTTTGATGTTTCAATGAGAAGAAAAAATAATATGATGTGGTTAAAAATGATTTTAATATTTGGATTCTTCGAAAAAAGTTTTGTTTCACTTTCATTTATTCGGGACATGAAACAAATTGATGGAATTGGAGCACGCGAATATCTACGAAAGTTTGAATAAATTTCACTAAATACATTTTAACTTTCTCATTTCCTCAACTCTGTCCCTCAATTTTAGCTTATAATCAAACTACCTTCTACATATTAACTTCTTTCAGGAAAATGCTCTTTCGATTGAGAATATCTAATTTCTCGATCATTTTACTAATGTGAACATTTAATTTTTAAATAAATAATGTATACAATATTTAAAACAAAGGGAGCGCTCCCCACTCTCTCTCGCTCCGATTGTCGTCCCAGTGAGAAGGGGCGCAACGACCCATGCAGAGACGAGGGGGAGGGCCCTCCCTCTCATGCGCAGAGCCCCTCTTTCTCCACTCCCTTCCCTTCGGCGCAGGGAAGGGGTTGTCCTCGGCGTCATTAAATTTTTTATTTTTTATAGTGCCACATAAAACTCCTCATCTTACGTGGTGGGAGAGAAATCGTCGTGGGGACACTATCTCAATAGAGTTACCAAAAAATTGTGTATTAAAGATCAAAAAGGTAATTAGTGAAATAAATTAAAAGACGGAGGACAGAGAAATTAAAAGATAATGTTAAAAAATGTATTAAAAGGTATTTGATGTAATTTATCGGAGAAAAGCTCCTAAATTACAGTAATATGTTTCCTTCGGCCTTCATCAAATGAGAAAAGGAAGGCAAGAAAAGAAAAGACAAAAAAGGAAAGAAAAAAGGAAAATTCAACAATAGCTGGTCAACGATCAAGGCCATTTTTCTTCTGCTAGAACAATCTCAGTACCTTCCTTGGGTTCCTCTGCCACTACGTCTGCAACCAGAACCAGAAGGGATTTATATATATATTTCCATTGATTTCTTCCAGGCAATTACTCTGAAAAGCGTCGCATGGTGGACGGTGGAGAAGAAGTGCCGACGACGCCATGGTCATGGAGAAGAAGGACCTCGACAAGTTGATCCAACTCGCCAAGCAGGTGGCCCAGACGGCAGGCGAGGCGCAGTCCCGGCGTCAGGAGTGCGGCGCCATCGGGTCCAATTCGGAGCGCCTGTCCGTCCTCCTCCAACAGGCCCTCGGGCACGCCGCCGACCTGTACGAGCGCCCCGCCCGCCTCATCCTCGAGAACGTCGAGCACGTCCTCGAGAAGGCCCTCTCCCTTGTCGAACGGTGCCGCAGCGGCATCTTAGTCCGCCTCTTCAGCGGAGACAGCATGGGCGCCTTCGACGCCGCGTCCACTGCCCTCAGCAACTCCGTCTCCAACGTCTCCTGGCTCCTGCGTATATCCACGTCCGGGAACTACGACGAGGAAGGCGACGGAGGAGGCCCCATGCACCACGGGATACCTCCCATCGCCGGGAGCGACGTCTCGCGCACCTTCGTCTGGAGTCAAATCGCCATCCTCCGCAAGGGCTCACGTGAGGCGCGCTCCAGGTCGGCCAACACGTTGGCCGACCTCGTCTGCGGAAACCACTCCTATACGAAGCTCGTCTTCCAGGAAGACGGCGTTGGTCCTCTCCTTCGCTTGATCTCCGATGGAGAACCCGAGGCACAGGAGGATGCCGTCCGTACCATACGCTACCTCGGCCGGAACGCGGACAGCGTGGACCGTCTGGTCCATGCCGGTGTGTGCTCTTCATTAGCTCAGGCCTTGAAGGATGGACACATGAAGCTGCGAGCGGCGGTCGCCCATGCCATCTCCGTGCTCGTCTCGCGCTATCCCTGCCAGGACCTCTTCGCGCAGAACAAAGTCATCCTTCTGCTCGTCGGCGACCTCGCCCCTGAAGGCAGAGCCAAAGAGATGGTCGACGCATCCACGAGGAGCTACATGAAGACCATGGCGGCCAAGGCCCTGTGGCGGCTGGCGAAGGGCAACGCCAGTATATGCAAGAGCATCACCGACAGCGACGCCCTCGCCAACTTCGCCAAGCTAATGGAGGACGGCGACCCGGAGGTCCGCCTTAACGCGGCCCTGGCGCTTATGGAGATCGCTTGCGTAGCGGAGCACGACGCCATCCTCCGGCGCTCCGCGTTCAGGCCCTACACGGAGACGGCGAAGGCCGTGCTGGATCAGCTCCTTCGGGTGGTCGAGAGGAGTGTGCCCGAGGACCCCCTCCTGATGCCGACGCCATCCTCCGGCGCTCCGCGTTCAGGCCCTACACGGAGACGGCGAAGGCCGTGCTGGATCAGCTCCTTCGGGTGGTCGAGAGGAGTGTGCCCGAGGACCCCCCCCTGATGCCGTGCATCAGGGCCCTGGGGTGCCTGGCGAAGACCTTCAGGGCTACGGAGAACCGCATCATCTGCCTCCTGGTGCGGCTGCTCGACGACGCGGAGGAGCAGGTCACGAGGGAGGCGGTCGTGGCCCTGGCCAAGTTCGCGTGCCCGGACACGTGCCTGCACGTCGACCACTCCAAGGCCATCGTGGACGCCGGAGGGGTCGGGCACCTGGTTCAGCTCGTGTACTTCGGCGGCGACGCCCAGGTTGAGGCGCTGGTGCTCCTGTGCTACATCTCCCTGCACACGCCGCTGCCGGACAGCAGGGAGCTGCAGAGGGCGGAGGTGCCGGCGGTGCTCGGATGGGCCTCCAACCAGGCGCGCTTGGCGCACGACCCGCGGATGGACTCGCTGCTGCCCGAGGCCCGGGAAAAATTCATACTCCAGAAGAGTTCGCCCCACGATGATACAAATTAGATTTGCTTCATCATTGTTCATGTCAGTCTCAGGCTACTGCGTGAGTGGACATGGATTCCATTGTTGCATGACCAAGATGCTCTTGGTCTACCTGATTTTGCCCTTTCTTAGCAGAACCACCATTTTGTGTGATCGGATTGAGAAGAAAAAAAAAAAGGAATTGTGCATTGTGTTTTAATTAATATGGTAGATCTTTCTTCTCATTAATTTCCAGGTACAATATGCATTATATTACTCTTGTTAGCATAATAAGCAAGTTCATGATTTAGTTTCAACTTTTCAAGTAAGCTCATTCATGTTTCACTCGTATGGTTCTTTTTTTTTTTTGACCTGGTATTGACTTGGTGCTAGTTCTTTCGGTCATACCACTCATGCCAAACTATTTTTTTAATAAATTGATCCACCCAATAACTATTTTTTTAATAAATTGATCCACCCAATAACTATTTTTTTAATAAATTCACCAATTATTTGCAAATGCTTGGGCTGACATGTAAGAGAAAAACAAGGAATAATTAAATTGAACACAGTCGGATTAAACGTAGCTTAAAAACTAAACTTGCCGAATGGATACTCGTAGTGAAATTTAGGCAGTAGGTTCATTTCGGTTTGACGAAAATCATAAAAGTGAGATTTGGTTAATACCATTAAATAAACCATGTAATTCCCGTAAGCACAAAAATCTCTCAGTCTTATTTTAATGGGCTGCGCTTAATACTTTTTTATGTCAAAAGTTATAGAGGAAATGACACAAAAGTTTCGTTCCATGTGGGACCATGCATTTCTTCGCCAATTGTTCTTTTACTAGGAAGGAGGTTACCAGGCAGGCAGCATATTATATATATATATATATATATATATATATATGCACACACACGTTTTGGAGATTGGGTATGTAGATTGCAACTTCTTGTGGTGGTCACAGTTCAAACACTCGTTTCAAATAACTCGATTTAATTAAAAATAAGAGCCTTTCATGGTTGAACTTTTTGTTATATGCATGAACTGATGTTGAGAGCCTGATAGCGATATATGAACCTACATTGAGAGCCAATTGGTCGGCAGGCGGGGCCTTGTCAACTCGGTGGCTTCATCCCACGACCATGTTGGAACTTCCTATCGGAATCTTATCCTTGAAGGCCACTAATAAGACATTCATGTCAAAGCATGCTGAACACCAACTTTGGTCACAAGTATTAATTCACAAGAAGGAATACTGATGTGAAAAATATGTAACATTTAGATTGTTCATATAATCACACATAATGAAAAGCAACTACAAAGTTTAATTAATTCAACTAATCATAATGTTCCAATAACTTTCTCTTTTTTAAGATATAAAAATATCTAAGACACAGTAGACAGAACATTAAAAGAGTATTCAAGCATAAGACAAAGACAATTATAATCTTTGGAACTTTTGAATCGTTATATAATACAAATGATAAGTTGTGTAGCCTTGTCCTTCCGGTGACCTTCAAATGACAAAGTTATGCTTTTCAGCGGTTTAGCATGATTCTCAGGCTTCAAGCATTTTAAAAGTTCTTTATTTATATTTCCAAATGTCTCTAGGGCAGTGTTTGGTTCGAAACTTCAAAGTTCTACCAGGTTTTCCTTTTTTGCTGGGACCCACAAGAGTTAAAGTTCTAATCAACGGAAAAGTTCTAGCTCCAAAGTTCTTGTTCGCGGTAGAACTTTGAAAGTTCTTATCTTTGCCTAAAAAAATGTGCAAGTACATAGGGCTGAAGTTCTAATTTGGCTGGAAATTTCGTCCAAACGTGCTACCTAAACAAAAATGTCACTTCACAAAGTTCCAAGAACTTAATGGAACTATAGTTCACCTATTCAAACACAACCTGGAGTTTGGGGATGTATGATAATACTTTGAAGATGGAACTTCTTTCGAAAGGAAACTGTAGGCATAAAGTCCCGTGACTGGGATTTCATGATTTAACAACCTTTGAATCAAAGATAAAATGATTTGTCACATCCCGTGCTGTCTTTGTAACTATAGTGAATCCAATGATTTTTCACTAATCTTTGTAACTTACCAATATCACGATCGTAGAATAAATTTCCTCAAATGCCTTTCAACTTCGACGTTTTTCCATCGCTACCCTTCCACTTCATTTTTTAATATGCTCTCCATTTTTAAACTTGTCTGTCATTTTGACTTGTGATCGGTTGTTTCCTGGTTGCATTGTCAACGTGGCGTCCATGTGACAATTTTCTCTTTCCTCCATTTGAGCAATCATCCAATGCGACATCATTAAAATTTAGTAAAAAATAAAAAAGGGGTGTCGCCCCCTTCGACAGCGAGCTCACTGACGTTGGAGGGAAGGGGGAGGGGGTGATGCCGTTTCCGCTGAAAGGGAGGGGTGTCGCAGAGGTCACAAAGAGGTGTGTGTGTGTGGTGGGGGGGGGGGGGGGGGGAGGGGGGAGGGACCCCTCTTTCCCTGTGTCGAGAAGAGGTTGCAGAGGGAGGGGGGAGAGACACCCCCCTTTCACTATGCACACCGGCGCAAGTTGGCCCCCCTCTACAACCACACTAGAGGTCGCAGAGAGTGGGGGTGGGGGGAGACATGCCGACATAAGGAAAGAGGTGGTCGTCACCCCCCCTTCCCTGTGATCGCACTAGAGATCATAGAGGGGAGCAACAACCTCCCCTTTCCGACATACGAAAATAGGGGGTCATCACCCTCTCTTCGACTTGACCGAAGATCGCAGAGGTGGTCAACAACACTATTTTTTAATTTTAAATGATGTCACATTGGATGGCTGCTCATGTAGAGGAGAGAGAAAATCATCGTGTGGATGTCACATCCATAGTGCAGCCCAAAAACGACTGATCATATGTCAAAATGGTATTTCGTGAAATAAGTTAAAAGATGAAAGACAATCTAGTTACAAAATGAAGTTGAAGAGTAGCATTGGAAAATCAGTTAAAGTTGGAGGGTATTTAGTGAAATTTAGAAATATAAAATTATATAAGAAGAGTTCATAAATCATAGAATTGGTAAATTAAATTCATAGACATGCAAATAAAGATATGTAAACTAGAGTAAAATGCATGTCTACCAACTTAATTGTGTATGAAATTTCTCTACATAACTTTTGATGATGAAGTGAGAACTTCGATTTTGTTGTCCTCTTTGCCAGAAAGTTGGAGTGCAATCAAAACGTGGGAGTGCAATTGTGATGACCGGTCAACATTTTGTTTGGTTCTACAAAGTTAAAACTCGATGATATTCGAAATTTGACTTTGAGCAAAAACATTCGCGAGAGAGAATCTAGAGAAACCCTACCACAATATTGAGTGCTAAGGAAAGAGTAAGGACACAACAATGAGAAAAAAGTCAAAGGCAAATCAAAATCAAGATGACGAAGTCAATTAAGATCTAGAAAAAATGGTGAATTTGCATGTTGAAATTACGGAAAGAAATATCGTGCACCAAAATAGGAAAATACTAAAGAGTTTGTTAATGCTGCAATAAAAAATCTCAAATACATTGATTTTGATTGTAAACAATCCGATGAATTTATGAATTTTAAACTCTGAAGCTTCATACCACTCTACCTCACAAATGGAGTATGTAAAAACTTACACTATTGAAAATTTTGGTAATATTTATGTTGCTAAGGATAAAGCCTTTGATGTTGTACAGAAGGGTAATGTGAAGATTGTGATAGATAATGTGACAATTTGTAGGTTAAAAGATATTCGACAAATACCATAATTATACTACAGTATTTGTAGGTAACACTTCAAAAGTCACCAAAGGAGCTATGGTCATAGCATGAGGCATCACTTGAATAATTGTCAAACATAAGGATTTCTATTATAGTTGTTGATTTAAATGACACGTCTCAAGTTTGACATTATAAATTGACATATGGGTGAAAATGAATGAACATTTTGCACATGATGAATAGACAACTATATCTCAAATTTGTCAATGCTGGACTATGGAAGACTGTTTGCTAAGCAACCAAAAGAAGGTCAATTTCATCAAAGTGGATCAATATATTATGTGACATTTATTGATGATTATTTGAGGAAGATATGAGCATATTTTATAAAAAAATCTTACATTTTTTTACTTTAAAGAAATTAAAGGCACAAGTTAAGAATGAAACTAGCGTAAAGATCAAGTGTTCAAGAATTTTTATGAGAAATATGACATTAACATGGAGATGACAGTTTTGAGGACATTGCAATAGAACGGTGTTGTTGAACGAAATATGATACTGAATGAACGAGCTAGGAGTACGAGGATCCATGCAAATCTATTAAAGTAATTTTTGCCAAATGCAATGAACAAAATGACATATGTACCATCTACATCACTAAAGAATAAGCCGCTAAAGAAAATCTAGAGTAGTAATGTAACAACCTCAATTTATTTATTTAAATTATTTATTTATTTAGTTCTAAAATTCCTTTGAAATAAAGGATAATTAGAAATAAAAAAGAAAAAGAGGAAGTTAGTATAGATAAGAATTTGCGTAGAATAAAAGAAAGGGGAAAAAGAAAGAAGATAAAGTATTTAATTAGGATAATTAAATATAGTTATAATAAGATTCATAATTGGATTTAGAGGAAGTTTGGCATCTAATCCCACCATAAATCAACTTCTTTCCCCTATAAATAAACCCCTCTATCCAACTAGCCTCCATCTATTCATAAATCTAATATTCTTCAAACTTATTTCTCCTTACTCGATGCTCATGCATAATTGCTACCACTGGTAATCTCTTCATGGTTATTCACTCCATCAAAAGACTCTAGGGTTGGCATCAGAAAGCTAGTACTTCCAAAAGAAAATTCACCATAAGTTTTGAGTTACAGATAGTTTTGCCTGAAAAAATACATATAGATTTTGGGTTTACTTTTGGATGCAATATCTTAATAGAATTATTAGTTTAATAAAATATTAAAGTGTAGTTAATGTTCTCCTACGATCACATGATCAAAGTAAAGTTTAGTTTGACTTATATTGTCCTACCAAATGGCATTGTGGTCTTGTAGATGATTCCTATTCAAGACGATCAAATGAATCAACTAGTTCATTCCAAGGATTAATCCCATTCTTATCAATGGGACAAATGATTTTGACATTATTGAATGATGAATTCAATCCATTGAGGAGGCCTTCAAGCTCATGGTTTATGAAGATGAAAAGAAGGCCCTTTTCGCTACAAAATCGTTTGACACAAGATGGCAAGGATTGGTGGAATGTCACAAATTATCTAAAATTCCCTGCCATGGGGAAGTTCCTTGGGAAAGGTTTAGAATGACATTTGGAGAGCACTTCTTCCTTGCCTACAAGAGGAATTTGAAATGACAAGAATTTATCAACTAACGTAGAAGAACATAACATTGTCCAAGTACTTGATTAAGTTTATTTGGCTTGGAAAATACTTTACACTCAACAGGGATGAACAATCATGGACCAACAAGTTCATTGGTGGTCATAATCCTAATTTGAGCATGAAGAATCTATAGGGTAACTGCAGCACGTTGAATGATGTAGCATGGATGACCACCCTAATGGAAAGAGCTATAGTAAGAACACAACAAGATAAGAAGGCCAAGATCAGTATACAAGAGCATTGGCAAAATCGACCCAGAAGAGAGAGCGGTTAGCAACAAAGGCATGATAATCATCATGATAATATGATGAGGCTTTAAAATCCTCCATAGTACCCACAACAAGCCTAACAAAGGCCCAACAACCTCAGCAACAAAAACAACAATGAGTCCAAACACTACAGGCCCCTCAAAAAAAGAGTTCCATGATATTCTTGTGATAATTGAAACCAAGGGCAAGCCTAAATCAATAGTGAGAGGGACTACTTAGGGAAAGGAAAGTAATGATTTCAGTAATCAAGCAATGCAAGCTGCTAAAGAAAGGATGCATGAGATTTTTGGCCAATGTTGTCTCCACTGATTCGTCGGTCAAAGATCTTCAACAAGAGAAAATTGTTAGAGATTTTGTAGATGTGTTCTCTGAGGACATTTCTGGGTTGCCACCAAGTAGAGAAGTAGACTTTCATATTGAACTACTTCTATGTGTTGGTCCAAAGACCATATTCTAAGTATTTTGATGATAGCAAATAAGGAAGATGATGTACTAATTGTGTTTGAAGTGTTAATGTGAACAGTTAAATATTTTTACAAAGAAAAAGGGTCAAAATTTTTCTCAGTAATACAAACGGTCGAACATAACTATAATGGGCAACCGTTTTGACTTATAATGGACAACCAAAGAGGAGTTGGAATGACTGCTAATTTCAGAGAGAAATGACATTCCTAAATCGAGTGACCAATTTATTTTCGGTCGACTATTATATGTATTACATGAAAGATCAAAGTACATAACGAATGATCGAAGTGACAGATAGAATGATCGTAGATTACAGAGAGCACAAGATTTCTAAAATGGACGATCGAAACTCTAATGATCGACCATTCTAGGCAGCAAAGATAAAAAAATGCATAAATCAGACGTCCGAAACTAGCGTATGAACAACCACAGATTACAAAGAGCGCAGACATTTCTAATCGGACGATCGAAACTAAAATGGTCGACCGTTCTGGGCAACAGAAATAAAAAATGAGAAAATCGGATGACCGAAGTCACTGCATGGACAACCGTAGATTACATAGAGCACGAGATTTATAAATTAGATGTCCGAGTCCCTTTCGATCGACCGTTATTAAAGCAAAAAATAATTAAACGACTATAATCCTTCTACGGACTATCAACGAAAAACTGCAAAGAAAAGACAAATGCAACGGCTAGTATTTTATATTAAACGGACACCCAATACTATAATGGGCGACCGCTGAATATGCGATAAAAGTCATAATGGCTAGTTACTGTGCAAAACGGATGATCGTTATTGAAACGGGCGACCATTTCTGAAATGACAGCATAACATTTTTCAAATTGATTTACGGTCATATTTTTAAGAGAAGCCTATAAAAGGAATTCAAAAGAATGAATGAACTTTATCAAAGCAAGATAAATCACTCTAGAGCTTCCTTCAAGGCCAAAGCATTTGTTTCTTGAGCTTAACATTGCAAATCATCCCTTCCCTCTTCTACTTTCTAAGTGAGAGCATCCTTTGTAAGAAGAGAGATTTGAAGAGAATTCTTGTGTTCTTGTTTAGAGAGTTTTGAGAGCTCCTTATAAGAAGAGGTGTGCCTTACCTCTTGAGTAAAGAAGAAGGCATTGTGGTGTACAAATGATTATTATCTCCCTACAAAAAAAGAGAAAGCTAGTGAATCTCCAATAATCTCGAGGTCGGAAAGTCGGAGCGGAGATGTAGGCCAAGGAGTTGGGCCGAACCTCGTCAACATTTTACATCTTCCTGATTTCTTACTCTTATTATTTATCTTTTACTTGCTTGTGATTGCATTTTCTAAAAATCGACTTTTACAATTTTTTCGGTTAGACTTTTTATACACTAATTCAGCTACTCTTGGTGCTTTCGATCCTACAATTGGTATCAGAGCTAAGTTATTCTTATTTTAAAGATTTAAACATCTTTTGAACTATAACATAAAATGATTTTATTTTGGGTGAAGGACAATTCACGAATCGTCCTCCACTTTTTAATGCTTCAAACGTCGCTTATTGAAAAATAAGAATGCAAGCTTATGTATGATCTATTGATATTGATATTTGGGATATAATTGAAAATGAATTTGATTTGCATGGAAAATCACCTTTGGAATACACCGAATGTGAGAGAATACTTGTGAAATTAGATTGGAAAGCAAAAAATCAACTTTTTTGTGCTTTAGATGCAACGAAATTTAATCGTGTTTCTAATTGTCAAAGTGCTTACAAAATATGGAGAAAACTTATCATTACACATGAAGGTACAGATAAGGTTAAGGAATCTAAACTTAATATTTTAAATCATCAATATGACTCTTTTAAGATGTATGAAAATGAGTTTATAAATAAAATGGTTGTATGTTTTAATGATATTATGAATGGCTTAGCCGCCTTGGGCGAGCCTCGGACTAACTCTCAAAAGTTGAAGAAATTTCTTAGGTCCCTTTTCTTCCAAGTGGCACATGAAAAGAATCGTGATTGAAGAGAAAGACTTGAACAAGTATTTCCAAAAAGAAAACATTGACTTTGAAAGCAAAGATGGATGAAAGTGATACAATGAAGAAGATGAAGATCTAGATGAAAAGAAGCTAGCTTTGTATGCCAAGAAGCTTGACAAATATCTTAGGTTTGTCAAGAAAAAGAAAAAAAAAGTGGCTTCTTCAAAAGAACATCATCAACAAGCAAAAATCAAATAATTTATTTTGAATGCAAAAAAGTTAGACACTATAAGAATGAGTGCCCAAATCTATTTAACAAAGAAAAAAAAGGAAGAAAATTTGAAGAAGAAAAAATAACTCTTCAAGCCACTTGGGATGGAAGTGAACATGAAAAAAATGATTGCAAAATCTCCTCAAGTGATGATAAAGAAGCATACATATGTCTAATGACAAATAGCTATGAGGTATCATCTAACTTATCCGAATCTAGTGATAGCGAATATTTTGATATGCATGATGAGTTTAGAATTTTTATAAATAAATATAGATGCCTTAAAAAGAAATATGATGATTTGAAAATAGAATTTGAAAATTTGAAAAATGAACATGATTCTAAAGTTTGTGAAAATTGTAATTTGCTAAATGATGAGAATTCTAGTTTAGAATTCATGATTGAAGCTTTGAAAATGGAGAACAATATCTTAAAATTATCTTGTGAAAAATAAATTTATATCATTGAAACTTTGAAAAATGAGAATAATGTTTTAAAAAGTAAACTTAAAAAGTTTGCAAATGGTGAAAAAATGCTAGATGCAATGCTATCAACACAAAAAAGATCTTTTAACAAAAATGAACTTGGTTTTAACTTTTTTTTATACTAAGAAAAATAAAAGGATTCTATTTGTTAAAGCATCACAAAATCTTCATACAAAATCACATATCATTTGTTTTCTTTGTGGTTATGAAGGACATTACTCTTATGAATGTAAAGTTAAAAAGGGGATAAATAGTGGTATGAAGAAGATTTGAGTTTCTAAAAGGACCATCACTAACCAAATTGAATCCAAGCAAGTTTGGGTACAAAAAGATGAGAATTTTAATGTCTTTCTTGTAGGGAGCGTCAAACGATAATGAAGGCAAATGGTAGTTTGATAGTGGATGCTCAAGACATATGACCGGTGACCCATCATACTTCATTATATTAGAAAAGAAAAATGAAAGAAAAGTTACTTTTGAAGATAATAACAAAGGAAGAGTAATTGATATAGGTAATGTTGGTAAGAATGACAAAGTATACTTGGAAAATGTTTGGCTAATTAAAAACTTAAAACATAACTTAATTTACATAAGTCAATAAAAATTATTTAGTAAAATTTGAAAAGGACAAATGCTTGATTCTAGATGAAAATAAGAAAGTTCTACATATTGGTTTTAGATATAATAATGTATACAATATTGCTTTCGAAAATTAGAAAAGTGAAAAATGATGATATAAATGTTTGGCATAGAAGATTAGGACATGTAAATTTTAAGTTGTTAAACAACTTTTAAGTCATCAATTGGTTAGAGGTTTACTCAAAATTATATTTGAGAAAAATAATGTTTGTGATTTATGTTTTAAAGGTACACAAAGCAAAAGCTCTTTCAAATTAAAAAGTTTTATTAGTACACATAGGTCTTTAGAACTTTTACATCTTGACTTATTTGATCCTATTGATGTAGTAAGTTTAGGTGAAAAGAAATATGTATTTGTGATTGTTGATGACTTCTCTCGTTTCACTTGGACTGTCATTTTTACATGTAAAGATGAAATTATAAGCATGTTTTCGAAATTTGCAAAGAGAATACAAAATGAACTTGAGTTAAAAATTACAAAAATTAGAAGTGACCATGGAGGTGAATTTGAAAATTACAAATTTGAATTGTTTTGTGAAAAGAATGGAATTACACACAACCTTTCTATACCTAGGATACCTCAACAAAATGGGGTAGTAGAAAGAAAAAATAGAACCATTCAAGAAATAGCTAGGACAATGGTAAATGAAAGTAATTTTCTTAAATATTTTTGGGTGGAAGCCGTAGAAACATAATTTTATTTTTTAAATAGAATCTTACTTAAACCTCTTGAAAAGAAAACATGTTTTGAAGCTTTATATGGAAAAAGGCCAAATAGTTTATATTTTAAAGTGTTTGGTTGTAAATGTTATATCTTGAATATTAAAGATAAATTAAGCAAATTAATGCAAAATTTGATGATGGTGTGTTTCTTGGATACTCTAGTACAAGTAAAGCATATAAATTATATAATAAAAGAACATTAGTTGTTGAAGAATGTATTAATATTAAATTCAATGAAACTAATGATTTTTTGATGAGCAAGCAAGTGAATGATGATGAGGAAGAAATAGTTGAAGTGGAAAGACATCTTAAAGACATGCAAATTTAAAATGAAGACTCGGAAGAAAAGAGAATGGATTTCTCAAATGTGGAACAAATAGAAGAACCACAATTGAAAGATAATCAAATCATTTCAAGGAATTGAAAACATGCATCATCACATCCACTTGATCAAGTTATATGTAACATACATGAATGTATAAAGACTAGAAATTTCTTAAAAAACTTGTGTGGTTTTTCGGCATTTCTTGCACAATTTGAACTTAGCAACATTAATGAAGCTTTGAATGATTCAAATTGGATAAATGTCATGCATGAAGAATTAAATAATTTTGAAAAGAATCAAGTTTGGAAATTTGTAGAAAGGCCAAAAGATTATCCAATAATTGGTACTAAATGAGTTTTTAGAAACAAACTAGATGAAAATGGCATCATAATAAGGAATAAGACAAGATTTGTAACAAAATGTTATTCACAAAATAGGAGGAGTTGATTTTAAAGAAACTTTTGCTATCGTTGCTAGATTTGAGGCTATTAGAATGCTTTTAACTTTTGCATATTTTAAAGGATTCAAACTTTTTCAAATGAATGTAAAATTGACTTTTCTAAATGGTTTTATAAGTGAGGAAGTCTGTGTTGAACAACCTCAAGGTTTTGAAAATTCAAATTTTCTTATATTTAAAATTTCTAAATTTTTTTAGGATTTAAACAAACTCCTAGAACTTGGTATGAAAGACTAAGTATTTTTTTTATTGAAAATGATTTTCAAAAAGGGAAAGTCGATACTACATTATTTTTTAAGCATTTGAAAGATGATATTTTAATAGTTCATATTTATGTTGATGATTATTTATGGTGTTACTAATGAATGCTTGTACAAAGAGTTTGAGTCTCTTATGCAAAAAGAATTTGAGATGAGTTTTGTAGGTGAGTTCACATTTTTCTTAGAATTACAAGTCAAGCAAAAGAAAGATAAAATATTTTTCAATCAAGAGAAGTATACAAGAGAGTTGCTAAAGGGATTTGAAATGGATGAATGCATGCCAAGTTCAACTCCCATGTACTACAACTAAATTAGATAAAGATGAGAAATGAAAATCCATTGATCAAAAGAAGTATAGAGATATGATTTGTAGTTTACTTTACTTAACGGAGACCGGATATAATATTTAGTGTATGCTTGTGTGCAAGATTTCAATCGGCGCCTAAGAAATCGCACTTAGTTGCCGTTAAAAGAATATTGCGTTATTTGAATCATACTTGTAATTTAAGCATTTGGTATGATAGGAACTCATCTTTTGATTTACATGCCTACACCGATGCGGATTTTGCCGGACGTAAAGTTGATAGGAAAAGCACTAACGGGATGTGTTGCTTTCTTGGTAGCTCTTTTATCTCATGGGCTAGCAAAAAGCAAAACTCTATCACACTCTATACCACCGAGGCCAAATATATAGCGGCCGGTAGTTGTTGTGCAAAAATATTATGGGTAAAGCAATAATTACTTTATTATGGTATAAGTTGTTCAAGTGTACCTATTAAGTGCGATAACACAAGTGCAATAGAAATGACTAAAAACCCAATTCAACATTCTAGAACCAAGCATATTGATTTGCGTTATCAATTCATTAAAGAACATGTGACACTTAAGGACATTGCTATTGAACATGTGTCAACCGAAATTTAACTTGCGAATATTTTCACAAAACCCTTAAGTGAGGAGAGATTTCTGTGATGTTAGGAACATAATTATCTCTCAACTCAACTCATGAGTGACTTAATTATGCAATTATCATTTATGAATCGAATTAAATATAAAATTGTATTGCACAACACATACATTCAGACCGGTCGACCATTATCATATCGGTCGACCGTTATAGGATTCGATCGGACGATCATTTAAGTTACGAAATGATCGATTTTGGTTTATGAAGTGCGCACTTCCAGAACGGTCGCCCGAACGTATTTTGAACGTTAGAAACAAAACGAAACAAAATGAAACATAGTATCGGTCGACCATTTCAACGCAATATAAAAGGGCCGCCGACACATTTTCCCCAAATCTCATCCTTCCCGGCGATCTTTCTCGGCCGACGATCCTCCTTATCGTTGACTGCTCTTCAGCGATCCTCCTTGATAGGAATCGATTCCCCTCGGCGAGTTTTCTCGGCAATCGGGGGGGGGGGGGGAGGGGGGGGGGAAGGGGGGGCTTTAGTCACTTGAGTCCACAACGGCATCGACTCTGTCGAATAGGATTCTGGCGATCTTTCTCGGACATCTTTCCGACGATCTTTCTCGGTCGGCAATTTTCTTCGTCGTTGACTTTAGTCCACCTCTGGTCGGCAGTTCTCCAATCATCGATCATCGACGAACTGCACTTCGACAAGATGGAAAAGTACGGCGCAACGATACTAGGGCAGTTCGATTCCATCTCTTGACGATTCTCTCTCAAGGCATGCGAACCCTGTCGGTGTTTTCAAGCTACTAATCATCTTTGTCGCACAGCATGGAGTAGATCATTCGCTTGACTCCTCACCGGCAAATGCTCTCAGGTGAATGATCGATTCCTCTATCTTTTTTAATTTTCATCTCAAGCTCTAACCTTCTCTGACGACTTAATTGTAGGTGTGATTTCACTTTGATAACAGTTGGCTTCTCTCTCACAAATCTCTTCTTCCACCACGAATTGATCTAGACATAGTCCTACTAGATTTCATGTTATATGTGGTGTAATTGTTCGATCTGATGATCAATTCTGAACCTGTGTAATAGTGTTAGTTTTTAGAATTGATTGAAAGGATCAAAGTTTTCTGGCCTATACAATAGCGGTCGACCATTTCCTTAGTAGTCGACCATTTTTCTTTTTTTCGATCCTATCCGACTTGATTGTTTACTAGATCTCACAACAAATGCCACCAAAGAAGAAGGTTGTTGCTGGTCCTCGAAAGAGGAAGGAACCAGCTTCTTCTTCTCATCCACGGTTAGCCTCTCTAACAACGTCTCCTGAAGAATTCGACTCTTCTCTATTTGTCAACATGTCTATTGCATTAAACTTTGAACACTTGTATTCATCTAGAGAAGTAGCACATGGCATAAGAGTGGATTGGAATTCCCTTAACATGAATTTTGTTCATGACTTATTTGATGGCATTGGTTGGCTCCCACTCCTTGATGTTCAAGAACCTATGTATCATAGGTTGGTTCGACTTTTCTATGCCATCCTATCATTTCCTGAATCTAGATCTTATGTGACATCTCACATCTTTGGTCGTACTATTAAGATCACTCCATCTTTGATTTGTGAGGCCTTTGATGTTCCCAAAGGATGATTCATTAACATTGCGACTCATAGGTAGCCCTCCGATATTTCTATCATCAAAGCTCTTGAAGTTATTTTTTGTGGTGAAGTAGATAACTTTTCCATGAAAGGAAGTCTAAAGAAGTTGACTCCTTCACTTCTTGTTGCTCATCATATTGTCAGTCACATCCTATTCCCTCGATCTGATCATTACACTGATATGACTTTCTATGATCTACGCATTTTCTATTGTCTTCTTCGAAATGACCTTCCTCCGGTTAACTTTTGGAGCCTACATGATTAATCACTTCATATCCACCAAAGAAAAAAATAGACTCCATACGCTCTCACAATATGATTCTTCACTTCGATTCATTTCTCACTCAAATCTTTCGTCAGAAAGGTATTATCATTCCTGAGACTTAGGCACACTATTTTGAGAGACCCATTGATATTATTGGAAAGGTCACCTTGAAGCGTAAGGGACTTGTCCTACATGGTAATGAATGGATCTTTGTCAATAAAGGACAAGAGACATCACATGACTCGGACTCTGATGATGCAGTAGGTACATCAATACCCACGAGAGCTCCTATGGAGGATACATGACCTTCATGGGAGCAATATATACGTTCTACATCTGAGCCGACGAGTGACTGGCATGCATCCACAGTTCCCTCACTTGATGACTGGGATGGGATGATCGCACACATGGATGTGATCGATAGATGCTTGGACGATATGACTGCACACATGGAGTACTTAGAGATTGATCTTTGTCACACTCAGGATTGTCTATTCGCATACTTTCGCTCTCAAGGTTTCGATACTTCCTCATATGAGCGAGTTGCACCTCCTTCGCCCGACGATGCTCTAGATATTGAGTTTTGTTCATTTGTTTTTCTTTACTTTGTTCTCCACTTTCATGATGTCAAAAGGGGGAGAAGATGTTTGACGAAGATTATGTATTTGTGACTTTCTGTATGTGTGACTTTGTGTATGTGGAGTTTACGTATATGTGACTTTATGTGTGTGATTATGTGATGAAGATTATGTTGAACTCCTATTTGATAGATGGTTTATGTTGTTAACTTCTACTTGCTGTCTTAACTATGTTCTTATTTATGTATGGATGGATATTGTCATTTTATAAAAAAGTGACTATGGATATGTTTTCTAGTTGTTATTTGGATGTCATTATGATTTTGTTCTTTTGATATCATTATGTTTTATAAAAAGAAAATATGCTTTGATTGAGGGGGACAATAATATCTTTTGATACCAAAAGATAAGCATAAATTAAGAGGGAGGAACTTATATTGTATTATTTATTTACCTCCTCGTCGCTTTGTTTGCCATCATAAAAAAGGGGGAGATTGTTGGTCTGAAGACCATATTATAAGTATTTTGATGATAGCAAACAAGGAAGATGATGTACTAATTGTGCTTGAAGTGTTAGTGTGAACAAGTTAAATATTTTTACAAAGAAAAATGGTCGAAATGTTTCTCAGCAGTACAAATGGTCGACCCTAACTATAATAGATGACTGTTTTGACCTATAATGGACGACCAAAGAGGAGCTGGAACGACCGCTAATTCCAGAGAGAAATGACATTCGTAAATCGGACGACCAATTTATTTTTGGTTGACCGTTATATGTATTACATGAAAGATCAAAGTACATAACGGACGACCGAAGTGACGGATGGAACTACCACAGATTACAAAGAGCACGAAATTTCTAAAACGGACAACCGAAACTCTAACGGACAACTGTTCTTGGCAGCAAAAATAAAAAATGCATAAATCGAACGACCGAAGCTGGCGCATGAATGATCGCAGATTACAGAGAGAATGGAGATTTCTAATAGGATGACCGAAACTGAAATGGTCGACCATTCTGTGCAACAAAAATAAAAAATGAGAAAATCGGACGACCGAAGTCGCCGCATGGACGACCGCAGATTACAGAGAGAACAAAATTTCTAAATCAGACGACCGAGTCCCTTTCGGTGGACCGTTATGAAAGGAAAAATTAATTAAATGGTTATAATCCTTCTACAGACTACGATCAATGGAAAACTGCACAGAAAAGACAAATGCAACGACTATTATTTTATATTAAACGGACGCCCGATACTATAATGGGCGACCGTTGAATATGTAACAAAAGTCATAACGGCTAGTTACTGTGCAAATCGGATGATCGATATTGAAACGAGCGATCATTTCTGAAATAACATCATAACATTTTTCAAATTGATTTACAACGATCATATTTTCAAGAGAAGCTTATAAAAGGGATTCAAAAGGATGAAGGAACTTTATCCAAGCAAGACAAATCACTCTATAGCTTCCTTCAAGTCCAAAGCATTTTTTCTTGAGCTTAACATTACAAATCACTCCTTTCCTCTTCTAGTTTCTAAGTGAGAGCATTCTTTGTAAGAAGAGAGATTTGGAGGGAATTTTTGTGTTCTTGTTTAGAGAGTTTTTGAGAGCTCATTGTAAGAAGAGGTGTGCCTTACCTCTTGAGCAAAGAAGAAGACATTGTGGTGTAAAAAGTATTATTCTCTCCCTACAAGAAAAGACCGACGATCTCAAGTTCGGGAAGTCGGAGCGGGGACGTAGGCCAAGGAGTTGGGTCGAATCTCGTCAACATATTGTATCTTCTTGATTTCTTACTCTTCTTACTTATCTTTTACTTGCTTGTGATCGCATTTTCTAAAAATCAACCTTTACGATTTTTTCGGTTAGACTTTTTATACACCAATTCATCCCCCCCCCCTCTTGGTGCTTTCGATCCTACACTATGAACACTCCTTTTTAAGGAACCATATCGAATGGAACATGCATAAATATTGGAGCTTGAGAAGCGGATTCAAGAGTTATTGGATAAGAAATTCATTCTCCCAAGTGTCTCATCTTGTAATGTTCTAATATTGTTCATCAAGAAGAAGGATTGATCCATGAGACTCTACATTAATTATCGCATGCTAAAAAAATCCACAATCAAGAATAGGTATCCTCTTCCACGAATCAATGGCCTATTTGACCAGTTGTTAAGCGTAAATGTTATTCTCAAAAATAGATCTCATGAGTGGTTATTATCAACCACGTGTGACCAACAAGGATATACCAAAAATGTTATTTCATTCATGCAATTGACACCTATGAGTTCTTAGTGATGATATTTGGCTTACCAATCCAACTAATGCATTTATGAACTTGATTAATTGAGTTTTTTTACACCTAAATTAGTTTGTTATATTACTCGTAGATGATATCCTGATCTACTCTAAGAGTCCGGAACAATACAAAGGGCATTTGACATTGTTATAGACCATTGAGCATAAGTTGTATGGAAATTTTTGCAAGTATGAGTTTTGACTAAAAGAAATAATGTTCTTAGGCCACTTAGTCTTCAAAGAAGAAACTTTAATAGATCTATCAAAAGTAGAAGCTATTAAGAAATGACATCAACCCAAGAATGTGTTAGAGATTCATATTATTTTCACTTGACAATATATTATAAAAGAGTCATTCAAATTTTCACAAATATAGCAGCCTTACTCACAAAGTTAACAAGAAAAAGAGAAAAGTACATACAATCCCAAGAGAAAGATTCCAAAAATTGAAGAAGAGGCTGACAACTGCTCTAGTGCTTACTTTTCCATCAGGAAGTGGCAAATATTATAGTATTCATAGTGACACATGTGGGACCTGGATGTGTATTTATGCAACATGGCGAAGTTATAGTTTATGCATCCAAACAACTAAAGAAGCATAAAGTTAATTATCCTACAGATGATATAAAAATAGCAATTGTTGTTTTTGCTTTAAAGACATAAGGTCATTACTTTTATAGAGAGAAATTTAAAGTATTTACATATCACCCTAAGCCCTAAAGTAAACCCTAAAGGACTATGAATTTTGCATATATTATCATCATGCACTAATCAGAAGTGGAAAGGATCATTGTTCTTCCTCAAACTAAGAAGATACGAAAGGGATAATAAAGTGGAATCCCAAACTTGACAAGAATGGAACGTTCATAATGATGCAAAAAAAAGAGTTGGACTTGGTGAACAGAATCATCAAGACTCAACCTATTGATGCTAAATATAAAAAACTAATGAAAATGTGTAATTCTGAAGAAAAGTTTTTCAGGTCTCAGGTGATGACGAAATCAAAAACAAAAATTATCTGAGTTCCCAATGATCTAGCCTTAGGAGAGAAGTACTGAATAAGTGTCATATGCCAAAATTTGCAATCCTTTCAAAAATTACCAATATGTATGAAGATATTAATAAGAGTTTTCTAGTGGTATGATTTGAAAAAGAAAATTGATGAATATGTATCAAAGTGTATAATATGTTAGCAAGTTAAAGTGGAACATTATAGTCCCGGTGGTCTTATCAAGAGTTTGGGAATTTCATTGTGAAAATGAGAATAAACACTACACGTGAATTTGCGACGGAAAGTTTCCGACGGACAATAATCTTTCGCATTTTTCGACGGCATCTGCGACAAATAGAAAAAACCTTCTGAAATATCGAAGGTCAAAAAATCCTTCACTACTACAGACGAAAAATACCCATTGGTAATTATATTTATAATAATATGTATGTGATATAATATAACTATATGTTTTATATTTTATTATTAAAATTATTGACATGTCTAGCCTTCGGATTATCGAGGGATATTGATACGTCGGTAATTTCGAAGGTTAGGTCCGTCGATAAATATTTTTTATAATAACATGTATATGTAATATAATATTAATATATGCTTAATATTTTATTACTTTAATTACCGACAGACCTAGCCTTCGGAATTATCGACGGAAATACATTTGTCAATAATTTTGAAGGCTAAGTCCGTTAGTAATTAAAATAATAATTTATTAGTAATGATTATAATATAATATAATGCATATTTCTTACATTTACTTTTATTCTTTTATTGATGTATTAATATAATATAACATATTAAATAAATTATCATTATTTTTCATTTTCTCATAATTGTCTTTAAAAGTTTATCCTTTTACTCATTTACTTTAATATATTTATAGGTATAGAATATAGATTATAAAATAAAAGATTTTTAATAAAATTAAAATATGTTAACTTCCTATCCAAAATATAACTAATTTTAATCACAATACAAAAAAAATTAAAATAATATAAATTAGTTTTAATCATAAGTATAAATTTATGGATTACCTCTTATTCATTTTAAAAATATTTTTTTAAAAAAAAATACATTTATAAATTGTGAATGAGAAGTATTCTAAGTTGTAACAATTCCCTTATTCTTTATCTAATTATATCTAATGATATATTAAGATATATAATATGGATAGTATGTACACATATTGTTTAACATTACTACTATATATACATTAACATTATGAAATTAAGATATATAATATTAAGATATATGTGTCTTTTATAATATGTCATATTGTATACTTTTAAAGGGTCATTTGTGATTTATAAAAAGGTTCATCATTATTTATAAAATTAGTTATAAATTTAATCTATTAAGTTACTTTTTATTAATTGTGAAATGTCAATTTAATATTTATTATCTTATTACATATTAAAAATAAAAAGTGGATAAAATTATTTATAAAAAACATATTATGTCTTTTATAATATCAGAATTATCGACGAATTAGTGTCCGTCGATAATTAAGATAATAATTTGTTATTAATGTTTATATCATATATATTAGTACATATAATTAATATTGATACATATTAATGCTTAAAAATAACATTTTATATATAAACATTGATAATAAATAATATTATTTTAATTATTGACGGCTAGCTCCTTCGAAATTATCGACCGATTTGGATCCATCGGTACTTCCAAAGGTCTTATCTCTCAAAATCTTTAATTTTTTCCACGTGTTTTCCCTCTCTCCGTGTAGTTGTCTCTCTCTCCCTATAACTCTCTCTCTCTCCTCTCTTCCCCGGTATTTGTCCCTCTTCGGTCTTTCTCTCTATCTCCCCTCTTCGTCTCCCTTTCTCTTACGGCTCCGAGGACTTCTCACGACTTCAACGATCCCGGCTCTGGCTGCCCTCCCCTTCTCTCCTTCGTTTATGTCGACTCCGGCCGCTGGGCGACCTGATCGGCCGTCCGCAGCGGTCACCCGTGCTCGGATCCGGCCGCGTCGACCGCATGGCAGCTAGATCCGGCCGTCACGAACAAATCGGCCACATGACGGCCAGATCCAAATGCCTTCGGCTGCCACAGCCCTGATACGTTCGTCATGGCCAGATCGCCTGCCTGCATCCCGGATCCGGTCAGCACGACATATAGGTTCTATATGTAGGGAGAAGATAAATGTGAAATATAGATGTAACAATCATGAAAAAAGAATTAATTGGAATGAAACAGTCAACAATAAGGAGAGAAAAGAGAGCAATGATGGCATAATCCCTGATATGTGGGAAATTCAAATGACAACAATTAAGATAGGAATCAGGTAGTTATGGAGAAATTAATTCTAATTTAATACTGATATGAGACATTAAGTCCAAAACCAAAACGTCCAAGACACTGTCAGAGTCTCCCACCCTGTAGAAACCGACCATCCCTTTCGGGACAGCACCTGACGTTCACCCTAAAGATCCTTCATTTCTGATCATTGCTAGTGAAGGAGATCCGGCTGGAGAGAGGGCGTAAGCTCATGGACGACAAGCAGGACTCGGCTGTCGGTGATCCAAAGGAATCAAGGCAAGAAATCAACCAAAATCAGGTGGGTGATTCCGAAATTACCTTGCATAACTTTATTAGATAGATCTGATCCCCTATGTGAATCCCTAGAAGATTATGATCCATTAACCTAGAGAAATCCCCAAGAACGATGAATAATTATGATTTGTGATGCTTTGTTTGATTGCTTTCAAATCTACTGTGATTCGTACCTGTTAGGATCTATTTTATGTTATGCCTCTTAATTTACATTGAAATGTTTGATCGTAATTCTTGTTGATGCATGCTATCATATAATAATTGATGTGTAAGCTTTGTTTCAATATTAAACCTATTCTGAAATCTTGACATTCTAGATCATATAAGAATCTAGCCCAAATTTCTATAAACCCGACTCGAGTTCATACAGAAACCGACGTGTAAAATGCTTTCACGGCAATGCTCGTGGAACTCAGTCCGGGTCACCCTGAACTCCGCCAGGGCTAGTGAACGACGGATCAGACGACCTCTCGACATTTTTCCATCGACCCGAGTTCCACTAAACCTAGCCCAGATTTTGTCCTGTGTAGACACGATGTTTTGTGACTCTTACTACGAATCTAGTCCGGGGTGCATTTCACACTCGGCCAAGGTTCATACCATGAACCTGGCCCGGGCTACCCAATACCCAGTACCCGGCCCGGGTTATGACACGAGAGACTCCATTTTCATGTCTTCTTGCTGATTTATGAATATAATTTGAAACTTAACTTTTCATACTCATGCCTACCGCAATCTTTATTAGATTTTTATGACTGCATCCTGATCCAAGACAAGACCTTTATGTTGATTTATCAAGTACGGAGCTATGGATTTCCATTTGACGAACAACGAAATACAAGATTCTAAAATGACTAATAAGATAAGATGAGATGAACATTAGGTTGTCAGTCTATGCCAAATGCTTCATGATAAGAGTCGTTCCATTGGTCATGACTTGATCAACCATTGTCATGCGCACGACTATATCGTTTCGCTCGGCATACCCCATAAGTAAACAAGCACCCATTCTGTGATAAGTAAAGGGTGAGGAAATTAGAGGCACATAAAGTTATCTGATTTTTAAGTATGATCTAAGATAAAGAAATATGGTTAAGTAAAGAAACATGAATATCGAATCAAATTATCGTTATTATTTGTTATGATTATCAAGCATGTGATTGACTCCAAGACAATCATGTATCACTTGGTTTCATTGATTATTGATATCTATTAATTTCCCTTTTTTATGATCTATGATGATTTCATGTTCCTGACTAAGATAAGTACTTATCCTTATTTTCGATTTACTCTAATTAGAATTATGCATTATATATTATTATTGGTTCCCCCACTAAGATGTAAAGCATACGGGAGAATTACCTCGCTATTTGATTTCCACAAGAGTATGTCAGTGATGATGTTGAGTTGGTGTGCTGCGACGATGCTCAAGCGACGATAAAACACATGAACTAAATGATCTATTTATCTATTTACTTTTCTTCTGCATTTATGAACATATGATGTAGATTTTATGATACTTTTATTTTGAAGTAGCCACTTTTGAACTTCCACAATTAGTGTTGTATTTCATATTTTTTTTATTTTTTCTTTTGTTGATGCGTCTTAATTCTTGATAAATAATATTATGATCAATGTCTTAATGTTTGTTTGGTCGATCCGGGCGTTACAATAAGACGATGCTTGTTTTTAAATTACGGTGATGATGAATTCAAATTAAAAAAGTAGAACGTGCCATCCCTATATAACCTGAGGTAAGATTAAACTTAAGTTCAAGGACGAACACATTCCCACACTCCGGTCCGAAAGTCCAAACTATAATTTACATTTTAAATTAATTATGACAACTCCCAAATCCCAAAGGAGAATTGCAACTCGGAATATTAAATGGATTGCATGCAGAAATATATATATGGAGTGACAACTTTTTTGAAGTTTTTGTGGCCATGATTAAATCCGCCTTACATTTCTTGTTGCCTCTACATGCATACAAGAAAATAGTTCAAGGGCGTTACTATATTTAGATATTAACAAATTATTTCATGTTTTTAAATAAATATTATATAATACTTTTATATTAAATAATAAAAAAGTAAGAAAAAAGAAAAAAAGAAGAAGAAAAATGATGGTCGAATAACTTGACCATCCGATCTGATCAAACGCATGCAGTCTCTCTCGTCAGATGCATGCAAATTACCCAGACGCATTACGTCTAATTATTCCATTCCAGGAGACAAACTCCTCCAGACCTAATATATACATACGAGAGTCAAAATCTCTTGCTAAAGAGTGTGAAGGTTCAAGTCCTCTTCAAGGCATAATATCAAGAATGCTCACGGCAAACAACCAAAATATATTACTCACTACATCAAATAATTTCTATTAATGAAACCATGTAAATCCATCAGAAAATTAAAAATACGCATGTCCGATGAAATGCTTGTTGTTATCTGCTCCAATAACGAATGATCGACTCAACCTCTAATAAAAAAGATAGACACTGATTCTATTTCATCTCTTCAATAAGTTTAATAATAAGCATAACGACCCTATTGTTCCGATGGAGAGAAGAATCTTATATATATATAAGGTAGTATGCAATCAATTTTTGTACAATCAATATGCAACCAATAAATGATCATATGGTTGAGATTCAACTTGTATTGCATTAAATCTTAAATTATTATATTTAATTTCAACTATGTAATCATCATTCAACGGTTAAGATTTATTGGATGCATATTGATTATACAACTTTTGATTGCATCTTACTTAAATTCATATATGTACAAAACATTTAGGGACATTTTGATTGTGAATTTTGTAATATGGATTGGGTTTAATGGGCCTCCATCTTGCTGGTTCTGGTACTGCTATATATAAAGTCTTATATATATATATATATATATATATATATATATATATATATATATATACATGAGACTGCATAGGATGTGGAACATCATTTATATTACTATGTTCTTTATTTTGATGACTGTGTAGCATTATTCTCCTTCACAATAACTCGATGCTCTGATGCCATACGCCATTGCCCCGAAACGAATAATATTAATAATAATTTAACCAAAATTAAGGCAGGAAAGTTATCATTGCTTTGAGTTTTGGGTGTCCAAGCATCTACCTGCAAAATAAAGGAAACGAGAAAATGCGTATATTGTTTGTTCCGTAACAATTGATCAATTTCTTTGAGGATAATAATTGTTGTCAATTAAGATCTCAATTAATTAAAATTGACTTTAAGTTCATACACTTAACTGATTAATAATAATAATAATAATAATAATAATAATAATAATAATAATAATAATAATAATAATAATAATAATTTTATTCATTGGTTTAGGTAAAATATTAAAATGTAATATTTCTTCTCACTGTTATTATGTTTTGATATATTTTGGTTTAAAAAATAATACATGTATCACGACTTACCTCAAGTGTTACTTACATATTGAGTGTAAAAAAAAAATTTATCAAAAAAATATTTTTATTAGTAAATAGAGAATTTAAATTTCACCTTTAAAATGTATATTTTATGATATTCAATTTGATGTGAAGTAAGATTTGAATCTTGATGGAACAAAAAAAATGTAGCGCAGTGCATTATTCAAATATCGAGAAATCATGAATTTAAATTTCACTTGTAAAATGTATATGAATTTAAATTCATGACTTCTCAATCTTCGAGATGTGCGTGCTCTTTTATTTTTATTTTTTTTCTTTCTTTGCATTAGTTACGTCAGAATAAAAAAGAAAATAAAAATTGATCTTAGATAAATTCAAAGGATAGGTGTTCTCGGTCCGTACGGCATGGCATTTGTTTCTAATGAATAATGGCACATTTTTGGTGGCCCAAAAGCCTGCGGATATTGCCAAAATAAATCATATCTATTAATGCCGACAACATTCGAACCAATTAGTAAATAGTATTTTTCAATAGTGGGAAAGTTGAGAAATTTTTACTGTGCTTTTTTTTCCATTAATTTTCTTAAATCATAGATTGTTTAAGTATTTTCTAAATTATGATATAAGTCGCTTAAGTCTTTTTATTATGTATTTTCTTATTTATTTATAAAATTGATTTTTTACAAAAATGTAGGGTAACATTTTAGCCCCATCATTTAACATGAACTAAGACTATTTTACCTTATTTTTTTTACTTTTTTTAATTGTTGAAAGGTAAAAAAAGTAAATTAATACATTTTAAAAAATAAAATAATATAACACTAACGGTGTAAAATAATTTAGAGTTGAATAGAAATATTTGGAATATTAAAATCTTAAAAGTTGATCATAAGATAATGACAGTAGAAAGGAAAGGAATCGTCGCATTAATAATCAATCTGTTTGGTCCTAAGCCATTAATTTTATCAATTTGGTAATGAGTGAATTGTTAGAATGAACTTGTCATATGTCCTTGAATTCTTTAAGAGCAAATTGGGGCATTCATGTGGTCATTGCAAATATCAGTTTATCTGGTAGATTAGTAGACGCCCAGTGATAAACACGTCAATATTTTCTATTTCCTCCATATCATTAAAAAATTAAAATAATAAAAATAGACGCAATGAAATAATAATAAGTAAGTAATAAATAAAAAGAATAGTTGTCCAATAAAGGGGCTATTATTTCTCATCCTCTTATGGGCACCTATCATTTTTTTATATTTATTTATTTATTATTTTAAATTCTAAATGGAGAGAGAAAATACTGATATAATATTTTTTTGTTAAAAATATTAATTATTGCAATATTTGAATGTTACTAAAACATTTTTTATATTTTAATTTTCATTATTTTATTTTACCTTTTTTATAAAAAAAATATTTTTTATAACAATAGTGACTAAAACTTTTGAAAAGTTAAATACGGTGACGCAACCTCATAAAAGAGCTACTGCCTTTTGTTGATACTTTGATTTTTTATTATTATGTCATCATGTTCCTTTTGTACTATTTTAATTTTTTTAATGATGAACATGATTGGAATTTAAAATGTTGAATGATCATATAGATGCAAAATTAAAGTTTTAAGTGAAGAAGAGAGCAAAATGTTGGCATGATAATTTTTAATGTTTTTTTTTAATTTAACATGGAGGAAAGAAAAAAATGTTGTAGTGTTGCATAGCATTTGAGTGAGCTATCCATTGATATACAACGGATAGACATTCGTATGACTAGCTAAAGTTTGATAATTGTGAGGTTAAAAGTGAATTTGAGTGATCGTTGGTTGTGGAGTGTTTAGTGTGGCTATAAAACTTCATCAACCAATGTACCATGTGAGAATTTTCAAACTGCAACGAAAAAACTTAGTTTCACATCAGTTTAATCTTCAATAATAAAAGAATAGTGACGGACAAAATGCTTGTGGCAAGTGTACCAAACGATTTGATAAGGTGAAAGTATTTAGATGATTAAATTTTTATTATGTACTGAACTTTTCCAAATATTTCATCATGAAAGATAGGAGGAATGGAAAATAATGATCTATATCTTATATATATATATATATATATATATATATATATATATATATTCCAATTCCAAGTATTTAAAAGTCAAATTCCACTTACCAATACCTTTTCTCTACTAATTGAGTTTTGTGCTTTAGAATCTATTTGTTTGATTAGTCATCCATCTTAAATCTCTTGGTCCATATTTATAAGCTCAACATGTGTGTCTAGTTCTTTTTTTACATATGATATCTATATTTTATGACCATTTTTATTGGGTTGATAATTTGGTAATGACAAACTGAAAAAGAGTTATTATTGAGAAGTAAATAAATTATTATTAATATTTCATTTCCCTAACTTTTTACTCCTTATATGAACATGCAAAATAACATTTATTATATAATACTTTCATTTAGGACTTATTTTTATAAGATCCATAAGATCATTAAATGATTTTATTATAGAACTAGATACATCATATTTTAGGGTCATACAAATTTAGAGTCATATTTCTCATATACTTCACCCCCTTTTGGCTAGTAAAAAAATAGTTTATAAGTTAGGCATATATGAGAGACAAATGTTTTACTCCCTCTTAATCATGTATTTTTTTATCCTCTTGATTATTTATAACTTTCTAGGTCAACATAAGTGTATATGCCATTTTTATTTTTTTTAGTATTTTTATTTCTTTTTCAAGCAAATGTGACAATCTAAGTTCATATTTTTTTTACTCGTATTTGCCATTTTTGTCAAATATATAATTTTGAATAAATAGGTTAGACAAGGATTTCCATTATTTTGCAACAAAAACAACTTCTCATATCTCATAAATTCATACAAAATTTTTAAGAACTAAATATGAAATAAAAAATTCTATGGACAAAAACTAAAAGGTTCAATAACTTATATAACGTCAACGTGTTGCATAAAGTTTTATATTTTCAAGTATTCACATGTTACAATAGTTAAATAAAGTGAATTAATTTTTTTTATCAAAAGTTCATTCTCAAGCATGCATGCATCATTCTTCTCTTTCAAAGTTACAATTGAAGTAGTCAATTTTACATTTTTGGTCATTTCAAACGATCACACAATGCACATACTAGGAAAAGAAGAATCCGTTTTTTTTCAAGGAATATTTTTTATATTGATTGTACTTTTTTTTCTTTCTTCAAAGTTTCAAAATCATTAATCAAGATTTCATATTTTTTTATTTATAGAAATATACTTTCAAATAAGGTAAGTAAATTATTTATTGAGATCAAAATTGAGTTATCATCATAAAAGTTATAAGAAAAAATATATAAGTTACCTCACCAATTATAGTGTATGTAAAATCATTATTTTCCTTTGTTCTTTCAACCACTGGGCCATTTTCCTCGTTATTGATATTTTCATATCTAGTTATCAAATTTTCCAAATTTTATTATATGTAAAGTATTTAGAACTAAAATTCCTGTCACAAGAATTTAAAGAGAAATAAAAGATACTTTTGGCTTAGGATCATGTTTTTCAACCAAAGTTTGAAAATTGTCATATAAGAAAAATGTAAGATCAATATAAATACCATATACAACTTTGTTTGGACTCTTAAAAAATACTTTTCATAGTTTTCCACATACAAAAAATAATAGAATATAGATATGCTTGCATTTGAATTTTTCAATGGGAAAAAACGAGTTGTTGAAACTAAATGGGTGGAAAATAGTTTTGCTTCTAAAATGATTTAAGATGATTAAATATGTAAAATAAGAGAAGCTTTACTTTGATACCAATTGTTCAATCATATGGCACCAAAAGAGGGAGGTGAAGTATTATTTAAAACTGATAAAATTTCAAAACTTAGTAAAAGACGATTGAATGAAAAAGAGTGGTGAATGGAATGCAAACACAAGTAGAAAAGAATTTGTTGATGAGATTCAGTCACACATTCAACTACACTTCTACCCTACTTTTCGACCTCAAGATCACTAGAGTTTTGATAAATCCTTCTTTCGTTGCAAATAAAATAAGAAAGAAACCTTTTACATTGTACCATCTGTTCATTGCTTCGAGAAATAAGGCACACCTCTTCTTCTTGAAAGATTTAAGTTATCTTTTCTCCGCTCAATAAATAGGTACACCTCTCATCATGATGAGCTTAATCACGCCATATTCTTTTCTTTAGTGAGGTAGATAAGATGACACTATCTCATGTAATGGAGCTCACAATCTCGCTTACAAGTAAAGTTCACAGACCGTATGTATCTTTTACAATAAACATATGAACTAAAGGATACAAGTAAAGAAAAAATGTATGTAGATAATGCTTTGAATGCTCAAAATGTTCAAGAATGATTTGTCTTCCGCGTCTTGTTCTTCTATGACTTGTGCATCTTTTTATAGGTTTAGGAAGTGCATATGGATATTGTGAAGACTCCTAAACTTTTTATATTTCAAAATTGGGCATTTTACAACTTTCAAAGAAAATTTGGACGTTTGCTTTTTACCCTTCCCATGTTTAAATATATAGTTGTTTTTGTACCCACCAAAGAAGGTTCAAACGTCCTAAAGTTTGAACATAGGATTGAAACCCTTTCTTTTAGCAAAGTGCTATCTATTTTGTAGTTTCAAATGTCTAAACATTTATTGTTAACTTAATAGGCCTGCAATAGTTTATAAGACACAATCAAATATTAAGTAAAAGTTTGGTGTAAAAAATTTTATACATTCTAATTTAAACAAATATATACTCTTGCTCAGTAGCAGGATTGATTGCACTCTTTCAACATAACTTTTTACTTGTCTAAACGAGACGATTCATTTTATAAAAAATTATCTGCGACTTTCATATTCAGCTCTCAATCCAAATCTAACATAAATATAATCAAATATTTAACGAATTTAAATGCATAAAAACATCCCTTCCAAACTTAACTTTTTTATACCCTAAACATTCGAGCTTAGGTCATCAAAATATTATCAACTAATGCATAAAACCTATATTGCAATATCACTCACTTTTAGTCATAATCTTAAACATGTACTATCCAAATGTCATTTCATTCAATTTTTTTTCTTTTAAGAGTTTCCTATAAGAGTGCAAAATAGAGATATAACTCTTTCATGTCCAAACTTGTTTGGTATATATGGCTTGGTTTTGGTCCCTTATGTGACCCTTATATTTATCATGATTTTGTTGATTACTTCCTTAATTAAACATTCAAAATTATGATGACTATGACAAAATGAAAATGTGTACTTCTTGATATCATTTTCCCATTCTTTTTATGCAAGAATTCTTGATATATGAGAAATAGTGAACTCGAAATCATTATAGGGGTTGTAATAATGTCGCTATTTAAGTGAAGTTGCGTGGATCCACTTGGACATGTTCTATCGGTCCTTGGTCCTTAAATGGCTTTTAGGATTTATTTCGAATCGTTTAGTGCTAGAATTAGCCATTATTATGCTATCAATCTGATGTTCGGTCGTGCCTTGTGCCACTTACTCATGTTTGATCAATCGATAAATGTGGTCATAAAAAAAATTAAGTGTTAACACTCAAATCAATCAAAACATCGTACCAATGTAGCTCAATGTCTCGAAAATGTCAATGTCTCGAGAATGTTACATTATTCGACCGTCAATTCTTCCTTATCAAGATTGTTCATAATTCAGTCTTATGATCCAATGGTCGATCATACTATTCTAGGGTTTGGCTTAATCGTTGAACATTTCGAAAACTTGACTCATCTTCAACTTGTAGATTACGTATGGAATTGGCGATTTTCTCTTGTAAGTTCTCAAAAATTCGTATTCACACTAGTCTACTCGAAAACAAGGTTATATCACCATAATATAATATAGTTAAACATAGTTTACAATATATATATATATATATATTTCACTATCTTTATCACAATATATCTATCTCATCAGACGATTTTTTATAATCAAAATATGAAACTAATGCATGAAACCTATAACCCAAAATACTCTACTCCCTAGAAGAATGCATACTCAAGCACAATCATTCAAAGGGTGCACTGTGCTTAGAAATCAACCCCGATCTTCAAGTTGTTAAATTCTATCTCACTTCAATTAGCACTTTTATTGTAATGACATCAATTTTTTGGAATTTTAATAAAAGATGTTTTTATTCTGGAAAACATGTATGGAGTCATTATTTTATTTTATAGCCGGTCCCAAGTCCGGATAAAGGAGGAGGGTTGTGTTAGGCCCCGACAGCCAGCATAAAATCCTGTCGAATCTTATGAACATGGATCAACGAATATGGTTTGGTTACTAATAGAGCGGAATGACGTCGTATGATCCATGTAGCTGACCCCACTTAGTGGGATAAGGCTTTGTTATTATTGTTGTATTATTTTATTTATTTGTATTAATTAATTATGAAATTAGGGACAAAAATATAGAAGGAGTTGGAAGAGATAAAAAAGAAGTTTGAGTATATGTGGGTTTTGATAAGTATGGTATGATTTAATTAACTGAATAATTATCAAAGGATAATTAATGACAAACGATCATAATTAGCTCAAGATTAATCCAATGTACAATAAAAGTTAAAATATACTTCGGATTAAATCTTCACATCTCGTAACACACTTTTCAAAATTTGTAATAAATCATTTATGACTGTGAGGCTATTCTTCATTACTCAGGAAAAATGCCTAAGTTAATCTTTGGCTTGTTTTCAGCTTGCAAGAAATTTTTTTTTTAAAAAAAAATGGGCATATACAAGATGCAGAGTAGAGGACCTAGTCTTCATTATTCTCTCGCCTGCCAGGATATTTTGAGGTGATCCATGGATCTAGCAAAGGCATTCATCACCCATTAAATATCTAAGATGCAGAGTGGAGGGCGTAATCTGGATTCTGCATCCTTGTCTAAGCAAATAATAATAATAATAATAATAATAATAATAATAATAATAATAATAATAATAATAATAATAATAATAATAATAATAATAATAATAATAATAATAATAATATTATTATTATTATTATTATTATTATTATTATTATTATCCATGTCATCTTTCCGAATATATAATATAAAATATAAAATATTATATTATTAGTGGAAGATAGTTCAACATCTTGGGCTCCACAGCACGTTTTAATTTGGACTCGCTTGTCTCATTATTGTGGGGGTGACTTGGATCTTTATGATGGATATATCCAGAAGGAAAAAAGGAAAAAAATCAAACTATTTTATCCATCCTTTGCTTGGAATCTTACAACTCTTTTATCTGGCCCTTGTCAAAGGCTGAGTTCCCTACTCCACAACTTGATGAAAATTTCATTTCTTTTTTACAAGTCTCTTGCATTTAGTCCTCACCACGACTGTGACAGGTTTCTACTCTTTTTTTCTCCAATAAATAAAAGTATTAATTAGTCCAGCATCTACATATCTTTGGATTATAAAACTTTGGACTTTCCCGATTTCTGATCTTTTAACATCTGCATTCCTCAAAATGATAAAAGTTTTATTTTGGCAAAAAAAATTATATAAAAAAGATGACCAGACTGTGTTTGTAGATTTAGTTAGATAACTCAGATGTTAATACGTAGAGGATTAAAATTTTAAAAGATTTTATACTGTATGAGGGAAATAGAAAATGTCTTCCACAGGATACTTTTAATCATACTCATCAAGATGTATCTCAAAGAGTTTTATTTTTCGATGTTGGTTAATGGTTTAGAAAAAAAAATGATGTTTTACTTGCATCTATTCTTAATCATCAATTTTGATAGTTATACGTAAAGATATGAAGCAACCACAAAACTTGTATATCTCTTAGACTTAAAACACACACATATATTACTGTGTCTCGTGAGCTTATTAAAATCTTGAATAAACTCTTTTAGGTTAGCAAAGTGAATCAAGTTGACATAAAACCTTGTATAACATAAACTCTTAAATCTTTTGGTATAAAATTCATACATGTCTATATGAATTAGCTTTGTGGTTAAAAACATAATAGTTCATAACTTAGAATTTTACTGCTAGGAATTGTATTTTTTTTTCTTTTTCTTTGAATTTAGTCCGTGAACTACGCTCATTAAAAGTAGCAATGTGCTACGCTTGTGTGCGGATCATCCAATAAAAAATGGATGTTGGATTAAAAAATGCTCCAAGCTTGCTTCGTGTGCGTCATTGAATCGATTTAGGGTTTGTGTCCACATCATTAAACTAATTTAGGCTTGGGAGACCCGACTTGGATGTCTTTTAGTCGAAGAAAAAAGCTCAATATCATCAAGCCTCTTTCCTCCTTTCCCAACAATGAGAATACTTGATCGAGTCTTTTTCCTTCTTCGCAGTTGCACCGAAAGACACAAAGACAAAGACGCTGGAAGAATGTCGAAAGGCCATCCTTCGGTAAGCCCTAATTTCATCCTCCTCCGATCGATTCGATACTATTGTGCCCTAGTTTTGTCGTTTCCCTAATTTTGTCTTCTTTCTTCGCCGTTATTTTCACTTGCCGTCACTAATGCTATTTTTCCATCATCGCTAGCATTGTGTTGCTACTATCACCATTTTTTTCGTATCGCTGCTAACGATGGTTCTCTAGCATCTTGATCTCTTCGACTTCACACGGGTAGGCGTCTTCGTGTCTTCCGGCAAAAACATCTTTATGTTGTAGGGTAAGAAGGATAAAAAGGTCGAGTGGGTTTGGGTGACTAAGGTCAGTCGTATCAAAATCGGCTCAACAACTTGAAAGCGCCGATTTGGGGCGCTTTTGTGATCCACCATCCATTTTTTATCGGATGATTAGCGCACAACGTAGCACGCTCCTACTTTTAATGGGCGTAGTATGCCCATCAATTTCTTTTTCTTTTATCTTTTGTAGCCCCATAATTTTTTCACAGCATCATAATGCCATAAAAAAAAATGAATCATCTTAGTACTCTTTGTTCTTTTTTTTTATTCCTTGTTGACTATTTACTTGGGTACATTTTTTCCTTACATATTATTCAATCATTGCGATATGCTCCTCATGAAAAAAAATTTGGGTTGTGTACTTTACTTTTTTAATACATTTGAGAGAAGAAAAAACAACTATCATGCTTTGGTCAGAAACCTTAGCTTGCCATAGATATTAAACAAGATTCCGTTCACATGGTTAGGTTAGGTGCATGGATACAGGATTCTTTGTCCCTTTCTCCAACAGTTTCAATATCAATTAAAAATATCATATAATAAATAATTCTTTTGGTGCACATTAATTATTTTTTATTATTCGGAGTCAAGATAATCTTGATGTTCAAACTAACGATATAAAAAAACAAATCGGAACTATTAATTCTGGTTTTAGAATAAAATATATATTATTAAATAATTTCTATATATAGCTATAAAGGTAAAGAATAAAAAAAACAAAATAAGATAGAAGATATGATTAAAAAAAAGGATTCCCAAATTAATGGTGCATCTCAGAGCTTTCAACGGTGGTTGGGTTCTGATGTTGGGCAACGATTGGCTCAGCTATCTCCACCTTCTTCACTTCATCCCCTTTCCTCTCACCCTCTCCATCATCTTTCGGATAGGATACAAAAGATCCCTCTTTCTCCTCATCCTTGTAATACCCATTACCAGCCAAATCACTGTTCCATATTATCCTCCATTGTACAAATAAAGATTGATCATGGTTACTAATACAAATATAAATGATCCATCTATACTTAGTTTTACAGGATTCGTGAACTTGGTAGGGTCGAATTGGGTCAAAACTCTTAGGCGTAAAAAAATTCGACCTCGAGTCGAGTGTCATTTTTTTTATTTTTCTTCTTACTTTCTATATTATTTTGATATAAAAATTATTATATAATATAAAATATATTTGAGTATTATTTTCATAATTAAAATATTTTATTTTTATTTTTTAAAATTTTAAATCAAGTACAAGACTAAGAATTTATTGGGTCAATCCGATCCAGTGAACACTCCTAAGTTTCACAATAATTGTATACCCATACCAAAATAGATTGGCACAATCGACTAGTGAAATTATATTTCAAGTGATTCTCTCGGAATTCATATTTCGAGTCATCACTTTAATTAAAGAAATACATATTTATCGTTCTTTCATTAAATTCTAATAATCATGAACATAAAAAAACCTTCCATAGACCGGAATACACTCAAAATAAGTGTATAACCATGCATAATAAGTCGATGAACCATGCCGAATCACAGTATTGGATGATTAATTGACGTCTACAAAAAAAAATAATAATTAGCATAAATGTTAAAACCTATTAATAAGATTACTATGGTCCATTATTCACAGTCAATATATTTTTCCTGTCTCTATCATTGGTTGCCACTATATTACTGGTCCTACTTGTGCTCCTATTGCAAGAGGCGGAAAGAAATATCCTCTTCCTCTCCAGTCTCCCCTCCTCTCCTCTCCCCTCCCCCCTGTTCTACACCTTCTGCTTCGTCCATCCTTCTGCGTCGCCTTTGGACGCATCAAGCATGGCTTCAACTATAGCCAGACTGTTCGTGCTTCTGCTCTTCTTCTCCGTCGCGGCAGCGCAGGTGTCCAACGGCGGCGCCGACAGGAGCGACGAGGAGGTGCGGAAGCTGTACGAGGAGTGGATGGCCCAGCACGGGCGGTCCTACAACGCGCTCGACGAGCAGGAGCGGAGGTTCGGGGTGTTCCGGGACAACCTCCGGTACGTCGACGAGCACAACGCGGCGGCGGACAGAGGGGAGTACTCGTACCGCCTGGGGATGAACCGGTTCGCCGACCTCACCAACGAGGAGTACCGCGCCAGGTACCTCGGCGCCAGGACGGACGACGCGATGGCGAGGAGGAGGAAGAGGAACCCGCTGGGGAGCGACCGCTACCGTTTCAAGGCCGGCGACGCGCTGCCAGACTCCGTTGACTGGAGGGACAAGGGAGCGGTCGTCGGCGTAAAAGACCAAGGCAGCTGCGGTGAGCACCAATTGACTTTGAGCTACTCACTGCTACTCTGTTCCTACCTGTTCGTCTCCCGTTTTGCTTCCTTAATTTCTTATCTATCTTCTCTCATGTTACATCAGATGCAGCAATCTATACAATAAAGATGATTCTTTTTTCTTTTTACTTTCTCACTTAGATTCATACGCCGTGCCTTCGTTTGATTTTGTTTCAGCCTTTTTCCTCTACGGTTCCTGTCCACTTCTTCGTACTTGAGATTTTTAGATTTCTAGTAGATTTCTGTGCAGAGGTCGTATCTTTTTCAGTAACAAGTCCCCGCTTATAATTCCAGTACCCGTCTTAGTTCTTATGGCCATCAGTAGCCGACCAATTCTATTCTACAGAATAATGGATCAGTCGAAACAGGGATTTGTTGCGGAACTGGATCTTAATTCTCTCCTTGTGATTTGTCGTTTTAACAGGAAGCTGCTGGGCATTTTCGACCATCGCTGCTGTGGAAGGCATCAACCAGATCGTGACCGGAGACCTGATATCCCTCTCGGAGCAGGAACTGGTCGACTGCGACACATCCTACAACCAGGGCTGCAACGGTGGGCTCATGGACTACGCCTTCGAGTTCATCATCAAGAACGGCGGAATCGACACTGACGAGGACTACCCCTACAAGGCCAGAGATCAAAGGTGTGACACGAACAGGGTACGTAGAACGCATGCTCAGAGCAAACATCTTCTCTCTCCCCCCATTTCTGCCTCGCTCGAGTGCAGAGAAATGATGAGTTCTGAAAGGCTTTCTGACAGCAAAACCTTGTGCCCCGTTTCAGAAAAACGCCCGTGTCGTTTCGATCGATGATTATGAAGATGTTCCATACAATGACGAGAAGTCTCTGCAGTCGGCCGTCGCGAACCAACCCATCAGTGTTGCCATTGAGGCCGGTGGCAGGAGCTTCCAACTCTACACATCGGTAACCACTTCTTCCAGGAAATGAAAAAAAAAAATCTGCCTTTCTTCTTCAACTTAATTGATAGATTACCAACCATCTGTGGATAAGATGCAAAGGTGGATCAGAAACATATAATTCATGTTCTATTTGAAGGGAGGTGGTGGGTTCATTGTTCCATCAAATTAGAAAATAAATGGATTGTTACAAGAGGAGGGATAAAAGAAAAAAAAGATCAAATCCTCCAACCGATTGTTGCTGAACCACACATGATGATGATATGCTCAAATTTATTAGGTAACTTGCAGATCTGAGTAAAAAAGAGAATGAACTTGAAAATGGACACCAAAGGACTATAAAAGACCCTGCCATTTCTGTCGGTATCTGCCTGTCTGTCAACGTTGACGTGGAACCATCAACTCTTAGGCCATGATCGACTGCCTGATCACCCCAGAATTTAATCACAAATGGTGTTTAAGAATCAATGCAAATAGTTCTGTTCTGACTTAATTAAAGATTCAAGCAAACGAATTGGGTCGATTAATGCGTTGGATATCTGTGTTCTTACGTATTTGTGTGCTTGTTCTCTGACCAGGGAATATTTGACGGGAAGTGCGGGACTGCGCTTGACCACGGCGTCACCGCGGTGGGCTACGGCACCGAGGAAGGCAAGGAGTACTGGATCGTGAAGAACTCGTGGGGCGAGAGCTGGGGAGAGAGTGGTTACATACGCATGGAGCGCAACCTCGCGACTTCGCCGGCGGGCAAGTGCGGCATCGCCATGGAGGCTTCGTACCCAATCAAGACGGGGCCGAACCCGCCGAACCCCGGCCCGACGCCGCCTTCCCCGGTGGAGCCGCCCAGCGTGTGCGACAGCTACTACAGCTGCCCGTCCGGCACCACCTGCTGCTGCGTCTACCAGTACGGCAGCTACTGCTTCGCCTGGGGATGCTGCCCGCTCGAGGCCGCCACCTGCTGCGAAGACCATTACTCCTGCTGTCCCCACGACTACCCCGTCTGCAACGTTCGCCAGGGAACTTGCTCTGTGGTAATTTATTCCCCCCGATCTCTGTCGTTATAGTTTTTAGTTTTTCTATTGCATTGATGCTACTGGGAGACGCTTTGCTTACTGATCGTGGAATTTTGGATGCATGAGCAGAGCAAGAACAGCATCGTTTCAGTGAAGGCCTTCAAGCGCACCCCTGCACAGCTGCACTGGGGGCACTTCGGAGGCGGGTCAAGCAGCGCTTGAGATGCCTGGAAATGAACCATCGAGCAGGTGAGGAGACAACAGAGGAGGGCAATCATTGATAACGGGAGCGCCTTGCCTTCAGGATGGATTCTAAGAAGAAGAAGCAGAAGAAGAAGAAGCAAACAGCAACAGCTGCATGTTCACTTCGTGGATGATTAGAAGCTGGTAAGCTTCAGCATGTAGGATTTGCTGAAGGTACATTTATGTTGTTCCACTATAATAATCATGTAAATTATTTGGAGCCAAATGTGGACTATGAATCTACACTTCATGTTAATAGTATTTCATTTGAAATGTATGTAAAATTGCCCTTCAAAACTGCTATTACAAATGGATTTATGTTTCTTGACTCTTATATTATTATTTTTTCTCAACTTGTTACTGATTATTGTCGTAATATCCCAAACCAGTCAGATGTATTATCTGCCTTGACGAACTTAACCCCCACACAATTTGTTTAAAATATGTCTTAAGAGATCAAAACTATGTTCACCTATTTCTTCTCAATGTAGTTGTATGTTTAAAGCTTCCTTTAGTTTGAGGGTAATTAAGCAAATCCCCATAAATAGAAGGGAGGAATAGTAGATATGAGACTGAAAAAATCTTGTGGGACTATGTGTGCCATCATGGATAATGTCCTCTAAGAGGAAATTTCAATTTGTGGTAGTGATTGGTCGGGGGTAAGAGGGAAATTGATGTAAAGAACGAGGAGGATTAATTTTCTTATTTGTTTGAATTTAGGTTGAAGAAAAATGTATCATTCTCCTTCCAACATCTTATTTTTCTTTTAACTCCAAATCAGGTAAAAAGAAAGATTTTAATGTATGTTTCTTTCTTTAGTCATATAAATTAAACATATAAGTATACATATAAAAAAATAAAATTATTATTTAATATTTATTTTCTTTTTTTCCTTTATTCTTCTGCATTTTCTTCTTTTCTTTTCCTTCCTCTAAATGAATTTTGAATCAAACGGTAAGCAAATATTCCACATGGAAAATATATGAGAGATATTATATACCTATCTTCGCATCTTTCGACCCTTTGAAAAATATTTTGGAAAGTCATGCCGAGTTATGTATTATAGGCTGATAATTTGAATTTGATCGGCAAAAACTAAAAGAACCCAAATAAAAAGCAAATTAAGTTGTATAATACGAGACAAACGCTAGGATTTGAAAAAATAAATTTGGTGAGACATAATCAAAATGTGAACAAACTTAATCTTAGAGGACAAATCCTTTCAAATCAAATGTTGATAATTGCTCTCTTACTATCACTTCAAATTCTTACTACCCTTGTCGGTTCAAACTTAGGTTCAAAAAAGAATTATGGAGGAATGATTGAAGGCCTCCCCCAAACTTATTTTACTCCATAATCAACCATGAGCAACTTCATAGTTGCTCCCCGAATGGCCCAACCAATATCTCGGCTAACAATCTGACTTTAATTCATGAACAAAATGCTAACAAAGCATCGGTAGCCTCTCAGCTTATCACATTGTTATATAGAACACCAACTTCTTGTCAGATCAAAATCATTGAATCAGATGCAATTTTCCACACATGCTCCATAGTCACTAAAATCATTTCATAGTTTTCATGTAACCTTTTTCTCCTCTTTTTTCTCTATTCTTTTGTCTTTTGTTGTTGATCTTTTCAAAATTAGAGCAAAAAGAAGACAATTGAATGAAACTATGCTTACATAATTATAAAATAGTTGCTCTTGTGACTCATAATTATATCGTGCAAATCTTTTGCAGCAACATCCTCTCCATTTGATAAATAGTTTATATTTCACATGTCTTCTCCTGTTCTAACATAGGAATCAACTTATTTCAATATTTTTCAAAAGATTCGTAGCTAATTCGTAGGAATTCATATATATATAGTGGTAATGAGAAAGTAGGGTGTAGTTCAAACATGATGTTGACACTTTGATTTAGATATAAAAAATGGTCACAATATTTTGAGTTCAAATTTGAAAATACTTAAGTGAAAATATATGATGGACAATTACAAAAATATGCCTAGCTCTTCTTAATTCGTCCTAAGTGAAAGAGTATAGACAATGTGCTTTAGAAATATAAATATTATAATCATTTTAATTCTAGCAGCTAGCATACATAAAAAGTAGTTTTTTACAGCTAGGATGTACAATTAAATTAAGAAATTTTAAATTTGGCATCAAATAATGTTAATAAACAAATAAGAGTTTAGATCATTAACTCTTTATTCCCAACATTGTACTAAGTATTGAAACAATTCATGTTCTTTAGAGTTTAAGTGGGGAAATGTTGCTATATCTCCCTCCTTACTCATTTTTTTTTGTCTTTCATAGTTGCTTATTATCACAAAAGAGTTCTATTCAAAGTGTCAAAAAAAATAATAAGTTGAGTTACTTTTCCACTATGTATATGGCTTCCAAATTTTCTAGATCATCTTTCTTTCTCTCTCTTTTTTTTTTCTTGTGACGGCTTGGGTCTATGGGAGGTCTCTGGTGTCTAGCGCCCGACTAATCCAGAGATGAGAAGATAGAGTAGTAATAATTTATTCTATAGCCAAAGTGATGACTTCAAAATTCGAACACGAGACTACTAGCACTCGTCGAGCGCTTGGGTCTCAACTCTTACCGGTTGAACCAACCAACTTTGATTAAGAATTAAGATCTTACTCTTTCTTGAGTAGTCATTTTTGTTTTCTTGTGTGTGATTGCTACAAGTTATTTGATAACAGATCTTCTTCAAATTCAAGTCTTTTCTTCTCATTTAGCACTTTTCACCCTCTAGTTGTGAAATGCTGACATGCTTTAGTGAGTAGAGGAATCAACTTTAGGACTCTCAAATGTTTGGACAACAAAAGTTTGGATGAAGTTTCAAGAGTAACTCTCATGTGAAATTTGCTACATATGGAAAGTTGTAAAATATATAGTTAGGGGCATTTGACAATTTTTTGAGAAAGTCAGAATTTAAGTCCTACATAAAAATTCATTAAAAAGGCATTTCATGAGTGGATCTTTAATGTGAATTGTTGTCGACACCTCATGGTCTTCACTTTTAATCATTTCAACATATTCATAAATATTTTAGGAAGAGACTTTATTGTTTGTATTAGATTGCATAAACTCTATCTTATCATCTTCTATTTGTAGTAATAACTTTCCATTTCCTACATATAAAATGGCTTAAGTTGTGACCAATAATCAATACATAGATATGGCCTATAGTTGCATGTTATCTCATGAATATGAGTTCAAATATTATTACCATAATTATTACTCATGAAAAATATTGTGACAATAATTTGTAATATTGATGGTATTGCAACTAATCAACAGTTACAAAAATTATTTTTATTACAATAAATATCTTAGTAACCATGACTATTTGTGTAAGTATTAAACATTAACCAATGTGAATGATTATATAATTTTTAGCAAATACCTTATAAACATTTATCATAAAATAAATTGAAAGTTTCATGGCTAGTATTGATTAATCCTTGTGGCTAATTTATGGTCGTGACTATGAAGAAATCTTGTTGCTACAAGTAATATGTAATGATATGAGTAGAATTTCAATAATATGTAGCTGAAAAATTATTTTGTAAAAAACTAAATAGTTGATAATATTTAAATATTATTACAAATTATTTTGTAGATGAGGAATACTTGTATATAGAAATATTTATTAAATATTTAATTATATGTACAATATATTAACTAACTAGCAATAAGTCATTATTCAACATAAAAAATGATAAAAAATAGTTAATAAGGGAGAAACTAAAATGATCAATTTCCATGAACATAACTCATTATCATGATATTCTATAACAATAATCCATATAAAATAAATGTGTTAAAAAATATTATCTACCATATGTTATCAAAAAGTTTTATGAAGTAACAATATAAAGAAGTAGCAAGGAGTGTGCTTCTTCTCACTTAAGAAGGTCTCAAGTTTGATTCCTTATGAATACAAAAAATTTCTATTGAGAACCTTATCTGTCACTATCAGATACGCGACGCGGGATGACCTCATCGGATTAGTCGAGCTCGATGGTGGGCCGACCTCCAACTTATGAATAATGCATTCAGTAGAGCTACACAAGTTGAGCCATTGGCTTCGCTTCCCAGATACCGAGGACTGTTCATCCAAAAAATAAAGAAGTAGATTATAGAATTCAACTTCATCGAACTTTTATGTTTGAAAGAAATCTTTCTATCTCTCTTTCGCGATCCTTCATCGTCATCATCTTTTATTGTTAATCTTGAATTAGTTCTTTATGAGATGTACTAATTGCTTGTTGAGATTTTATAAGCTACAAATATTCATCAAAACATTTCTAAATTTCTTCTCGTCTTCTCTGCGTTTCTTCAAATTATTCTTATGTAGTAGTGTTTACTCTTGAAGGAGGAGGATGAACATCATAATCTAAGACAATATCCCAGTCTTGTACCCATTATTCATTGAAAACTTTGTACATGATCTTGCAAAAATTAATGGTGTATGTGTGCCTTCTTTTATATTAAAAATATAAAAACCAATTGGAATATAATATTTTTTCACTTTAATGGATATGCTTTTAAAAATGTCATTGGGGTATTTTATATGCCTATCAAAAAGCTGCAGTGTCACATTATAGTTTGCTTGGGATTCCATATGCTAAGTTGAAACTGTCATTTGCCAATAGCTCACACAATGCTTCATCTAATTGCATATTTGCGATATCACATGGTATATTTAGATCCTTCAACTTGGGGCTAGTGTGTTCTTAATTTATGGCTCTAAGATTACATTTGTTGAAGGGCTTCCATACAAGGGGATGTGATTTCAGTTCCTTACCTTGTCATCTTGAGTCTTGATCAACTTGTTAAGGAATAATATTGGTCTTTGGGACTCAACTTTAAAGTTTCAATTAAACATCGATAGAAATCAACAACTTGTTCTTTTATGGATTGGGTGTGACATTTGTATGAACTATAATAGGGTATGTGTGTTATTTCTTCCCCTTTTTCTAGTGCCATATCTCTTTATTGTTGTTTTGGTTTTTTTAGTATCAATATTTTGTGGGCAACTCATTAAGGAGAGAGCTTGACACTGCTCTATGGGTTCATCTCAATTTGTACAATAAAGGTTACTAGTGATCCTATGGATATGTTGTTTTGTTATGCAATTTTATTTTCCAAGATCTTACTATAGATAGCCATGATTTCAATTCTTATGAGCAGCTGCATGGACTCCCCATATTTCAAGTGTGTCTCATTTTGCTTCTATTGCTAGTCAATAGTGAGGATTGTTGCTTCATCATGTTCTCCATCTATCACTGCTAGATTGGTCTTCTCTAGAAGTAATGCCAAAGACTTAGACTTTTGACCATAATCCGATCTTGCATCTAATGATGTGATTAATAAGAGTGCTCATTGGTCGGTTTATATCTTGACCTGTGAATAAATTTGACCCAGGCTGACCAAGCTTAATCGGAGGGATGAAATTTGTCTTAAGGCCACACCTAACCGATTTGAGTCACGTTGGGTTGGATTACCCAACAACAAATATTATTCTTTTAATCTTTCTTGTAAATTTTTGTATAAAAAGTGTATATAATATTTTATATTAAATAAAAATGGTATGTTAAATATTTAAATTATTTCTATATTAAAATACTTTATTTTTATATTTCGTAAAATTTTAAATGACATAAAAGTCTTAAATTAAATAAATAATAATTTGAATCATCGAATTGGGGCGAGTCAAGTCGGGTTGAAAAACCCCACCCGTGGTCGGGTTGTGTTTGGATCGGATTTGGTTCCGGCTTCAGTGAACATCCCTAGTGTTCAAGAAAAACTTGCTCAACTAATAGAAAAAAATAGTAAAATAAAATTGCTCAAATGTTAACTAATCTAAAGAAAACAACGATGAACTGAAAATAAAGATGTGCCCTATCTCAAAGATGTGCCTCCACTCCACTTGAACATTTTTCTATACATAAATTTTAAAATTTATATATCTAACTACAAGACTTCAGCTACAAGTATGCCACCTTCATTATAGCATTTTAAGATTGAATACATCTAGAGGGAATGAATTGTAAAAACTAGACTATAACTACTTATTACTAAACTAAATAGATTTATAATTTTGAGTTTCTACACTACAAGAAATTTGTCATTTTCCGACGGGCAATTTCCGACGGATAGAAATTCGTCGCAATTTGCGATGGATTTTGCGACGGAAAGGTTTTCGACGGAATTTCCGATGGTGACAACCGTCAGAAATGAAAATAATAAATTATGTAGTTTGTTATATTATTATTTTATTTTTTGACGATTAGAAACGTCGATAGTTTTTACGGATATCCATCCATCACAATTTTCGACGGAATTACCGATGGTTACAACCGTCGGAAATGAAAATAATAAATTATGTTATTTATTATATTATTATTTTATTTTTTGACGATTAGGAACGTCGATATTTCTGACGGATACCCATCCGTCGCAAATTCTAACAGAATTTTCGACAGTTACAATCATCGGAAATGAAAATAATAAATTATATAATTTGTTATATTATTATTTTATTTTTTGATATTTCCGACGATCGTAATCGTCGGTACATGTATAATAATATAATATGAGGAGTATTTTATTAATATAATTAGCGACAGTCCAAACCGTCGCAATTTTCGACGGTTCTGACCGTCGGTAATAATTAGCGACAGTTCAAACCATCGGTAAAATAAAAAATAAATATTATATATAGCTAAATATAGTATTTTATTTTTATAATTAAATAATTTTCGACGGTCACAACTATCGGTAACTTTAAAAATAATTAATATTCGTTGGTAATTAAAATTTTATTATCCCGCTTTTTTTCCATTTTTTCGCTTTTTCATCTTTCCGCCTATATATATAATATATATAACTATGTATACCCAATTCCATTATTTCTTTCCCCCTCTCATCTCTCCCCCCCCCCCCCTCTCCCTCTCCCTCTCCCTGTCGGCGAGCCTTCCGACCGGACGTCAAGCGTCGACCGCCGGCGACCCTCTCCCGCCGGCGTCGATCCCTCTCCCTCCCTCTCTCTCTCTTTCTCTCTCTCTCCCCCTCCCTCCGGCTCGGATCGCTAGGCGGCCGGATCCCGCCGTTGGCGACCGGATCTGGCTGCGATCCACCTGGCGACCGGATCCTGCCCCTGGCGACCAGACGGTCGGATCCAGCCACGGGCATCCGGCCAGCCGCTCGGCCGGCTGGCGGCTAGATCCGGCCCCTCGACTGCTGGAGGCTGGATCTCGACCGCCGGCCTTCAGAATGGCGGCCGAATCTGGCCGGCTAATTTTTTATATTATAAAAATTTTTTACGACGGTTTTGACCATAAAAAATTCGGCGGTCGCGCAACGACTGTCGAAACTTCAGCGGTTGCTACTGCCGATATTTGCGGCGGTCGACGGAAAACCATCGAAAACTTCGGCGGTCGCGACCACCAAAGTTTCCACGGTTTCGTCGATCGTCGCAAATATCGGCGGTCATAACCGCCGAAGTTTCGACGGTTTCGTCGACTGTCGCAAATATCGGCAGTCATGACGTCGGACTTTCGTCGAAATTTTCGGCATTTTTTTCTCAACCGTCAGAAAATTGATTTGCGACGACCATTTTTCGGATAAATCGATTCCATCGAAAAAATCATCGGAAATGACGTTTCCGACGGTTCTCGGGAAATTACAGACGGTTCGACCGTCCGTAATCCCCATATTTCTTGTAGTGCTAATAATACAAGAAGTGAAAGTTAAATTGCAGAAATGAAAGTAAATATATATATTTTTATATATTTTTTCAATTTTAAAAATCAACCTAAACTAGAGAAACTTAAATAAAAAGAAATTGAATTTTTTTTAATTTGGATAAATGGTAGGGCATGAGAAATATTCTTCCAAATAATATTGATCATCTAATCAATCAGCATCAATGAAAATTGACTAGAGATAATTAAAATGTGCATAATAAGACTCTCATAACTGAAATTCCTTCGAATTCTTTTTCACTATTTGATGTGAGAATTTGCATCAATACAATTACTAGCAAAAGTCATATCAAGTAATAAAATATATAAGTAAGGGTTTGTTGATCCCATGATAAGATATTTAAATTTAATTTATCTTGATAATCTAATAGGAAAGGATAATGTATCGTGATGTTTCAAATAGAAAATAAAATAAAGTAGTACTGAGTCTTGTATTATGGATGATTTAAGTTAGCTTGCATGGCCATTGTATTTTTAATTGATAAATCATTGTTTCAAGATTAAAGTTAGCTTTCATGATTAAAGCTAACTTTTGCATGGCGATCGATGACCATTGAATTTTTAAATGATAAATCATTATCTCAATTAACAAAAAAAAAATAATGAAGGAAAATATTCAAAGGTAGGTTGACTGAGTTGCAAATAGTCACAAAAGTCTTATATATAAAGAGGGATGGATGTTGCCGGGCTGCTGCAAATTATGTCATTGTTTATTATTGGACAATCTATATATATATATGATTGACAGTACATGAAATTACGATGTATTTGGTGACACTTACCACTCCAAATGATGCAACAAAATATGTAAAAATATATAATTTATTGGATTAGATATATATTGACGAAGGTAACAAAGCATGCAACGGAAAGGCAGACACGCCGGGAGACATGATGGATAAAAAAACGGCGGCCGTAGAAGATTGAAGGATCCCCTGCAACTGCAAGCACGTACGTACGACTAGCAATGGCAGCTACGGCCGATGATGATTAGCCATAGCCGAGTAGGTAGTGTACCCAGGCGTTGCAGGAGCCTCGTCTTTCCCGCCGTCCACGGGCGGCGCAGACAACTCAAGCAAATTCTTCCCCTTGGGCTTCTGCGGCGGCTGGCAGGGCATGTTGGTGCTGCAGGGACACGTCTTCGGGAGCTTGGCGAATTTCGCGCACTCTTCCGGCGACTTCTGGTCCGGCAGGCCTGGGATGCAGTTCTTCCTCACGTCCAGCTTCTTGCACGCCAGCAGCTGGTAGCAGCTCGGGCCCAGGGAGGTGAAGAAGTTCTCCGAGAGCGACAGGTTCGCCAAGTTGCCGTGGTAACCGAGCTTGCAAAGCACGTCCGGCACCTCTCCGTAGAGCTGGTTACGGGCGAGGTTGAGCTGCTCCACCTTGTGCAGGCACCCGAACGATGCCGGTATCGGGCCGGTGAGCATGTTGCTCCCAGCGTCGAACACCGTGGCGTTCTTGAGCAACCCGATCTCGGACGGAAGGCACCCGGAGAGCTTGTTGTTGAGGAAGAGGACCTCGATGAGCGTGTCGCAGAGCATGCCGATGGACTTGGGGATCTCACCCGAGAAGAAGTTGTTCGCGAAGGTGATGTAGTTGGCCGTCGTCTGGCCGAGGTTGGCCGGAATCCCCTCGCAGAACCCGTTGTTGTTGAGGAAAAGCACCTGCATAAAATAACATGTATTCACTTGCATTAACCAATACCAACTTTAACATGCATGCATTGACATGCATCCCCCTCATGTCTTCACTCTACTAAACGCGTAAGTACGTAGCAGTACTACGGTGTAAGTGCGTGCGTGCGTACCTGGGTCTTGATGTTGAAGACTTCGGGCGGGAGGGGGCCGAAGAAGGTGTTGAACCGGAGGTCGAGGAAAGCGAGATTGACGAGGGGGAGGACGTTGCGGGGGAACACGCCGGTGAGGTTCTGATTGCTGACGTCGAGCTCATAGAAGAAGGGGAGCCTGGACAGGTCCGGTACGGTGTCCCTGATGTTGTTGGAGTTGGCGTGGTAGAGCGCGAGGTCCGGCAGCGCGTCCACGAAGCCGGCCACCCTCGGGGCGCAGAGGTGGAAGCCGTTGAAGTCGACGGAGGCGACGGCGCGGATGTCACGGCCGGGGGGCTTCTCGCAGTAGAACCCCGCGTAGCCGTGGCCGTCGTTGTTGCATATGTTGGGCCCCGTCCACGTCGCCGTCTTGTTCATCGGGTCGCAGGTGACGGTCTTCTTGAACCGCTGGATAACGCAGTAGGCGTGGTACAGCAGGATGTTCTCGAAGTCGCTCGGTATCAGCGGCCGATCCTTGGACGGTGGCGGTGGCGAGAGGCTGCCGCCGCCGCCGTAGCCCATGCCACCAAATTCGAGGGCCTCGCGGTCGGCACTGCCGTGGACCGACGGCGAAGCGAGGAGGGCGGAAAGGATCAGCGCCCACAGAACGACCAACAAAGAAGAGCTGATCCCATAATAGCCGCCCATAGCTGCTATCTTTGATTCGATCCTCGTCAACTACACAAGAAGAGAGTTTAAGATTTCATGTGGAACTTGTCGCAAATGCTGGGCGCCTTTAATAGAATGAGCTATGAGATCGATGGCCAGATGACATGGAGAGCGGATTTGTGTGCATGCGCTTGTGAGTTGTGAGCAAGGTTTCTCTTCTGAAGAGAAGAATGGTATTTGGAGGGCGAAGTGTCTCCATCTTTGTCTTTGATCAGCATTTTTTTTTTTGTTAAGAAAAAAACAAAAGGCCTACCAACCATGTTTTAGGTGATTGGATTGAGGTGCTGGTTTCTTTTTGGAGAGTGGAGGGTTCGAAATAGTTTAATTCTAATATTTTTTTATATTAGTTAATGATTTTTTTCTTTCTAATAAATAAAAGCTGTGAGACTTAAACCATGCTATGTTTAGAATGAGTCATCTAACTTTCATAGTTCACACATTTGAAAAATATGAGTCGTAATGAATGAGTTATTAAAAAGAATATATATTTAATCAAAATTTCCAATTTGATTATTTGTGAACTTAAAAAATTCCCATTGAATTTTATCTATTGTAGATGTTAAGTATACAATTCTAGATAAATCAGCTGATTAGTTGGAATATAAACAAAAAAAATTATGAGCTGGGGAGTTTTTTTTATAGTGTTGACATTTATTTTCTAAAATATAAGATGTGACGGTTCACACAATAAAGAATGTGATCCACATGACTTTTTGAATCTATCTTAACCTACATAATATATCTCTTGTGAACTTGCAAAACATCCAAACAATTTGATCAATATTGCAAACTTTTTTTTACCATTTTCAACAAATATCTTTTTAAATGTTATTATGTCGAGATAGCTTTTTTTTTGGAAAATGCAATGTTTTATATCATATATGCATGTCACATTTCAGATATCATATAATATTTTTACTTTGACACAAAATCAGATCATGAAAAATGTACAATGTTGAATCAGACAGTACGACTGAGATTATATGGAATCAGACAATTTAAGCCGACCGTGACTTGATATTTCATACGACTGCATTATAAGAGTTTTTTTTCGATAGACTTTTTATTCATGAGAGATGTTTTTTTTTCTGTGCAAAACATAGATAGACTTAGTGGTGCCCTAAATTTGTAACCCACTCAATTCATAATTCTAGTTTCGATCATGAGACTTTTATTTTTTTTGTATTTTTTTAAAAGAATATAGATAAAATTCAAATGAATATCGTCAAAATCCTGGCGTCACAAGTTATCTTAAAATCAAGATGTAAGATCGGATTGATGACAATATGCTTCTAACGAAACCAAGAAATAACCTCTTAAGTGCCGAATGAGAAATATATATTTTAAAATTTCTCAAATTCAATTTATAATTTTTGTATTAAATAGTTCTAATAGCTCTTAAATATAATTATTGATAATGGTTTGAATCTGAACCCAATTGTAACCCCTTATGTGGTCCCCTTACCCTTACGTAGTTAGGCACTTAAACAAAAATTTTTAATAGCATTCTGAATGTGATTCGGAATTGATTTATTTCTTTATCACGAGATGTGTCTTATTTTGAAGAATTAATTTAGATTCCTAATCGATATTATTTGTCAAAATGTGTGCCTATATAAACTCTTTAGGAGTCCAAATATAGATTCATCCTTGTAATCATCATTATTTCATAACAAAGAGATCCACCGCTTATTCTCTACGTTCTTCTGTGTTCGTACGATCTCTCTCCCTCTTTTCGTAATAAATAAAAATATCTAATTCTATCTAATTAAATTGAATATAATATGGTTCAGAAATGACAAAGTTAAAGCGAATATAATACTTAATTACGATGATGAAAAATCCCACATTAACTCTTTGCGAACGGAACGGTCGTACGAAACATAAAAATTATACTATGATCCAAGTTGACGTTTATATCCAAGTACATGTACTATATATATATATATATATATATATATATATATGTATATATATGTATATATAAATATATATATATATATATACATATATATATAATAAAATACTTGCAAACATTAATCAATTAATTAACCTTACGGTCGTTATCGTACAGCACAATCAAGATATAATAGTATATGGTGTACATGTTGATAACGCAACATGTATTTAATCTCTATAATATGCATATATAATAAAGTTTAATTAGTAGAAAACCTTAAACTTATTGGTTAATGGAACAGTTGCAATGTGGATAATTTATCTGTTAGCATATTATACAACAAAGAACATTTGGCAAATGTCGCCTTCAGACATCTCCAGTAAAATATGGGAAGATTGCACAATAATTATTCAGAATTTGAGGTCAAATCTTAATATTCAAAAGATTAATAATATTCTTGCAATACTGTTTAAGATTAATTAATTAAGAGAGTAAAGATTTAAACATATGATTTTAAGATTTAATGATGTTTAAGATGAATCAAGATATCGAAGATTTGAAACATATGAATTTGAGATTTAATTGTGATCTCTTTTATGTACATTCGATGCAGTAACAAGCATTCTAAATGTTTCGAGTTCAATGAGACATCTATCACATAATTTATTATACAAACTTTATCACATTTTTTCGTAGTTCTAAACTTCAATAAACAATACTACAAATGTTCAGATTTTAAAGGAGACATATTTTATTTCGAGATTTTCCCCTTACAAGTATCTTAATTTTTTTAATTATTCACCTATTAGATCTTATTAAAGTATACATGCCAATGCTGAGTGTTGTCCTAAAAATGGATTATCTTATATATAGTTTTATTGTCTTGCAAATAATTTGGAAATTTGTCAAAACTATCTTAACAATAAGAAAGTATCTACAATGCCTAAAGACCATCATATTAACTAATTGTTAAATCCATTTCATAGATATATTATTTGCAAATGTTGCAATAGAGAGACATGTTTCTATTTTCTTGCTCAACAAATTCTATTTTCAATGCCAACACTGGCAGCAAAGGAAAATTAATGCAATGAAGGTATCATGGCTATCGAATCCTAGGATATGATAATTTTCTTGTATGACTGCTTCTGGCAAATATAATATAAATTCATATCTATCCATATGCATAGATAATATATATATCTATATAAAGTGAGCAGCTATTCAATCAACTTCAAGAGAAAAATTTTTGGCCAGTTTCCATCCAATGAAGGTACTTGCCAACTTAACAGATTAAAAAAAAAAGAAAGAAAAGTAGAGTCAAACTCAAACCCTTAGAGGTTTGGGGAATAAAATTTCAATTAAAATTAAAATAAACTTGACGTACGTACACAATTGATCAAAAGAAGATAAGCTAAGGGGGCTACCAAACGCCTCAAATTAATGGCAACAAGTGTTTTTGTTACATGATAGGATTATTATCTCGGCATTTGACTTTATCATAATAGAGGTCAATTTTAATTGGCATAATACTACTTGAGACTCATAAAGAAAATAAAAATAACAAATTGATGGTAGGTTCGGAAGGACTTCAAATTTTGAACCAAAAAAAAAAAATCCAAGTCCATTTAAAGAAAACAAATGCAACCGTTCTTGCTCATTAACAAAGGAAGAAAATCCTAGTTGTGGTACAAAGACATATCGGGGACAAAAACAGACCAAACCCCAAAATAAAATTGATGTCACAATTTTATATATGTATATATATATATGAAACATGAGATATGTGAGAAAGCTTAAGATTCCATTTGCCCATCGTTTTCATTTTATTATTCGGTTTCTTGAATTTTTGACACGAATCCTAGAGAGAGAAAGAAAGAGATATATTGAAAATTCAGTAAAACATTTAGGTGTCATTTAAAGGATTTTGGGTGAGGTGTGCCATGCCCTTGCCTCATTACCTTTGTTCGTATTAAAGATAAAAAGATAAGAAAAAACTCAATAATTCAAAAAATATGATTGAAAGTCAATTATTAAATTGCACATAATATGAGGGGTTAAAGTCGATATAAATCATAAGGATACTAAAAGTAGAAGTTTCATGAAAATCTTTAACATCAATAATTCAATATAGTCTAATGAACTCTATGTAATGAATACAATAAAATTCTTATTCATCCGTAACATGTGGAGCTTCGTCCACGTGAACAATCATTTTCATTTACTTCTATTATTTGCACAATCCAGAATGCATAGTTTCTCATACATTCATTGTTTGTACACGGTACACCAACATGTCATAATGAGCATAACATACATAAGATAAGGATAAAACATCAACATTCATCATACAAAATACACTACAAGAAAAATGTCTGTTACAGACGGTCCAAACCGTCAGTAAAATGACCAGATCCGTCGGAAATGACGTTTTCCGACGATTCTTTCGACGGATAATGTCCGTGCGAAAAAGGATCGTCGCAAATAATTTGCGATGGTTTTTTATGAACCGTCGATATTACAGACGGTCTAGGGGGCGGGCGTGGCAGTAGATATATGAATATCGACGGCACGAACCGTCGATAATATCGACGGTTAAAATCATCGATAATGCTGCACGGACGGTTTTAACCGTCGGTAAGTATCGAAAAAATCCGTTGTCGACATTGCCATATTTCAGCTATTTCCGACGGTCAGGACTATTTTCGACGGTCAGAAAAATAAAAAAAATGCTGAATTTTAAATGTCCGAATAGATAATACAACATTTCAAACAAAATGTAACTATCACAGATCATTCACAACATCACAGAAACATCACAGATCACATAAAATAAATCAAACATGAAAGAGTTGAAGTCATTCCATAATTCAAACATCACATAATTCAAACAAAATGTAACTATCAAAATAACACATAATTCAAAGTCATTCCAAACAAATTGAAGTCTTGGTGAAGCCATTCCAAACGTCACGATGAAGATAGGAAGAGCTGAAGTTATGAGCCATTCCAAACGCCGCAAAACAATTTGAACATCACTGCACAATAGAAATTTCAGAAAGTTATAACATATGAAAATGTAAAAAAAAATATGAATTCGAATTTGAAGACTAAAAAAAACATGAAGACTTGCGAGATGATAATTTGAATAATGAATCTAATGAGTATAATGAATCTACATATTAAAGCAAATTCAAAAAAAAAACTTGCATGAATCTACCTCGGCGTCATCGTCGTTCAATTCGCCACGCATGAAGGCATGCATCATTTTCTTCATTTCAGTAATGTTACGACGTTCACGTTCTTCGAATTCCTTTCTGACCTCTTCCCTAATCGTCTTGGTCACCCGATCCATAATTTCTTGCATACCAGAATGAGATGAACCTGAAGTAGTTCGTCGACTATATCCAATATCTATGTCACTCACAGAAGATCCGATGTCGTAAATGCGACCCTTCTTCACGCCGACTGGTCCGTCCAAAGTTGTCTTGGGATAAAGCTGTCACTGGGCCGTAAACGGTGTGGTCCCCTCCTGCGTGGCTTGTGTAATATGATCAACTTCTTTTGTTTTATAAGACTCCTGAAATATAAAGAAAATACAAAGATGTGAGTGCATTCCATCTAAAATCATATCCATCATGTGCATGATCTCAACATCAGGAAACATTTAAGTTATTTTCGAGAAGTGCAAATAATGAAATAAGTATAAAGCTGCGAAAAAAGACGAAAACATGAACTATAATTTTTTTTTTGAAAACCCATGAAATGTTGTAACGAATTCTCTTTATAAATTATAGGTCTCAAACGTGACAATAGGTTTGGAATAGTACACACCATTTGATTCTCCATTTGAAGCTCGGCAAGAAGAGCAGAAAAATGAAACACTTCCTTTTTTTTTTTTGAAAATCTGGGAATCAATTATTATTTATTTTCTTAGAGCAGGTAATTTTTCTTAGAGCAGGTAATTTTCCGAATCTACAATAGTAATTTTTCGTTATTTAGTAATCAGAAACTTAGGACTTGTCAATATGTAAAACATTGAAAGGGCTTGACTTGACTACATATGTTATTATACGGAGGAAAAGTAACATATATACAGTACAGCTTGAACCGCTGAACAAGTACTGATTCACTTGAATTCCAAGTCCAAAGTCCTCCTCCAACTTTGACACAAACTTAATTAAAGTTCCTGCTGCCAAAAAAAACTAAGGATCTCAAAAGTGCAAGCCATACATATCCATCAATCAGCAGCATGCATATGTACTCTGCATACGGACTGAGACGTACGGTGGCCTACAACAAAAACCCACAGCTCTACCTATGTACACAAGACCCCCCCGTATGTACATACACATATACATGCATAGCTAAGTAATTTTGAGCACATATATCAATTAGCTTAAGATAGATCTTATAAACGACGGAGTTCAAAGTTTTATTAATTAATTATTAACTTGCAATTTAGAAAAAAATAAAGGCAGAAAAATTTACATACATATGTCTCCCGAGCATAATTCGAAATACATCCTTGTTCTTCTTCTGATGAGTTCGGAGAAAAATTTCGTTCTGAGTAGGTGGTTTACCCGTCTTTTTCTCCTACAATGAAATAATATTTTAAAATTTGTAACTTAAAGTATAATATTTTCTCGACACTGTATTGAAAGACTTTGCCATTTTCTTAGCAATCGTACTCGTGGATACACATCCGTCCGAATGCAAGCACGCTCCTTGGTCGGACTCTCGACTGATTTTTACTTTTTCGCATTTTAATTTGTACTCCTCGGTGGACCACTTTCCTAGCAAATTGATCCAAACGGCCTCGGGGATCCAATTGGGTCGTTCTCCGTCAGCTCGAGCTTCTGAAAGTATCGCGGACAATCTCTTCGAGCACCGAGAGTTAAAAGCCTTCCACATTTTTTTCATATTCTCGGGCTCCTACCACACATCAGCCTGCATGTGTTTAAAAATAATTAATGTATATGAAGATAAATTTTAATGACCATGTTGGCTTCTATGGATACCTGAAATTCATTAAATAGCATCTGTTTCGTGGCATAAGGAACTTCCCTCCATGTAAGCCACGCTTCAGTACACCTATGTCGCAACACTTTAGTAACTGTCGCAGTCTCGGGTTTCGATGGTACAAAAGGACACAAAATTATAAAATGTCATGGTTGAATCACAAAATGAATAAGGAATAGAAATACATAAAATAACACTTACCCTAAATTCCCATCTGGCTGCATGTATGTTTTGTAAACACGATTTGACGAAGCCTGGCCTGAGCCTTCTACAGAACAACGAGCTCTGACGGGTTCTTGTTGTAATTGTGTCTCCAAGATGGCAATATCAGCGTGAGAGGAAGGACCCGGTGGAGGTGAAGAACGTTCTATTATACGAATGCCCGTGGCTGATCAAGGAGTCGACGGAGGAGAAGAATTCTCTGTTATGCGAATGCCCGTGACTGATGTAGGAGCCGACGGAGTACTGAGAGTTTTAGGGACGACCGACTCCTTTCCTTTATTTTTACTTTTATCAAATCGATACATCTATATAATACAAAATTTATTCCAAGTCAAATTCACAAATCTTAAAAAAATTCAAATGTCACAACGTCTCGACCTGACTATATTCGGCTACGTCTTGTGTTGCATCTTGAGGAACGAAATTGTACGTATAACTGGAGAACCAATTCTTAATATCTGGAGGCGCTTATAAAAAATAAACAAATTAATTCGAATAAGCTTATGCGTAAAATTCTTTTGATTATTATTTCAAACACTCACGATATGGTAGCGAATATAAGAATGCATCGTCCTCGTCAGGCATCCTCATATCCAATTGTTTGTCCACATGCATCGCTAACGCATCAAACAAACTATTGCGAGATGATAATTTGAATAAACCGTTATGAAACAACATGAAAATGAATCGTAAATGAACAATTCATAAGATGACAACAGTCTTAATAAAAGATCCTAAATGTAAGATAAAAATACAACATGATCGTGATATTAAAATATAATACCATTACTCATCATCTGAGTTACCACATGACTGGTACCCATCATCATCAGAAGTCGACGTAGTTTCAAATTCATCTTCGTCCGAGCCATTTTCATCATTTTGTATGTCGACGTTATCGAAGTCTTCAAATACGTGTTCCGAATCCTGTAGATCGTCGACTAATTCGGTGTCGACAATAGGGGCCACAGAAGTATTTGAGTCATCTTGATAGGCACATTGCAATGCACCATCAACTTCTATCCTGCTTCTTATCTTCGTCTTTATTACAACCCACCATTGTGCTTTGTCCCTGATCTTCTCCGAATATGGCACATAAAATACTTGTCTTGTAGAAGCCGGAATAATGAAAGGATCAAAATGATCATAACGCCGATTGTGACGTATTTCAACTATTTTTAAATCTTTGTGAACTCGCATCCCTCTCCTTTCCTTTGGATCAAACCAATTACACTCAAATAATGTGACTTTGTTATCTCCAGTGTATTGCAGCTGAATAATATCTTTGAGAACACCATAGTAGTCACGCTCATTTTCTCCGTCCGTGGATCTCACAACACATACTCCACTGTTCACTATCTTCTTCCCGATCGACCAAGTTTCAATGTGAAACTTATAACCATTCACAAAATACACCGGCCAACTTTTCACCTCTCGAGCCGGTCCCCATGTCAAAATTTGAAGACCAAACGCTGTGCCGGTACTAAGAACCTAATATGAAAATGAATGATTAGAGTAGACGTTGAAGACGTCAAATTGTATAGAATATTGTAAGAATTACATGTTCTTTAAATCACGGTGCGAAATCATTCTCGATTCTATCTTGTACATGTTGTTCAGGGACACTGTAGTATTGCAAGAAAGCACTACATACAAAGTTATGGCTAAATCAAAATGTTGATTGGGAAGACGTTAAAGAAAAGAACGCATGGAAATTAAACTTACTTAATGTAGCCTTGCACTTCCTGCGTGTTTAGGAGAACATGATTCGTGGCTGACTTGAATTTTACATCACTTAGCCATCTACTCCTTGGCTTCCCAAAATGACGTCCTAACTGATTGAAAAGTGACAAAGATGCCACATCAGACTGTTCTTCTAGAACTTCATCATTTCGATGGACTCTGGTCCTCGCACACTTAACATGAGACTCGAAGTAGTAAGAACATAAGTACGAAATCTCCTGAATCATATACGCTTCACATATGGATCCTTCGACACGTGCTTTGTTCTTAATCGTCCTTTTAATTCGATTGAGATATCTTTCAAAAGGATAATCCACCTATATTGTACGGGTCCACCTACCCTTGCCTCATATGGCAGATGAATAGGTAAGTGCTCCATGGAATCAAAGAATCCCGGTGGAAATATTCGTTCCAACTTAGATAATATTATCGAAATATTACATTCCAATTGGGTTATATTTTACACCGTTAATGTTGTAGAACACAATTCTTTGAAGAATTAACTCAACTCCATTATCGGCTTCCAAATCTTGTCTGGGAGTGAAGAAAAAATAGTAGGAAGCAAAGTTTCCATGAATATGTGGCAGTCGTGGCTTTTCATGCCAAACAAACGCAAGTTATTTATGTCCACACATCGGGTCAGATTTGATGCATAACCATCCGGCATTCTCAGCTCTTGGATCCAGCGGCACACTTGAGTCTTCTGCTCCTTAGTGAGAACATAATTTGCCTTTGGTTTAGATAATTTATCGTTAGGTAAAGTCACTAAGTGCAACTCTGGCCTGCGACAGTACTCCTTCAAATCTAGTCTCGCCTTTAGGTTGTCCTTTGTTTTGTTCTTAATGTCCATTACGGTGTTGAATACATTTTCAAACACATTTCTCTCAATGTGCATGACGTCCAAATTATGACGTATCAAACAATCAGACCAATAAGGTAAATCCCAGAATATACTTCGTTCGGTCCAGTTATGACAAATACCATACTCATTGTATGTGACATTTGGGTCGTCGATAATTCTGCATAAAGCATTGACAATGCGACGTAATTGAGCTCCTGAGCGTCGGTTCGGAGCCATGTCTTCTACAACCCTATTTCGTTGAAATGCATTTTGGTTATTTCTGTACGGATGATCAGCTGTAAGAAATCGTCTATGGCAATCAAACTAACTATTTTTACCCTCGTTTCTCAAAGTGAACGCATCTGAATGTTCCATGCAACATGGACAAGCTAATTTCCCTGCGGTCATCTAACCAGACAACATCCCGTAGGCAGAAAAGTCATTAATGGTCCACAATAAGGCAGCTTTCAATGTGAAATTTTGTTTGGTCGACACATCATAAGCGACGACACCATCTCACAGTTCTTTTAACTCGTCTATTAGAGGCTGTAAATACACGTCTATTCTCTGTTTAGGACTCTGAAGACCAGGAATAATGCATGTCAAAAACATATAAGGTGCGGACATACAAATTCCATGTGGCAAATTATAAGGTGTTATTATGACCGGCCAACATGAATAAGGAGCTAAAGTCTGATCATATGGTGTAAAACCATCCGCGCATAATCCGAGCCTTATATTCCTTTCGTCCCTAGCAAAATCAGGATGCTTACGATCAAAATATTTCCACGCTTCACCATCCGATGGGTGAAGCATGACACCTTCAGAAGTATTATATTGTTCATGCCACTTCATTTGCGACGCTGACCCTATAAATGAGTATAATCTTTTAAGCCTTGGAATAAGAGGCAAATAATGCATTCTTTTCACAGTGACTTGAGACTTGTTAGTCACTCTATATCATTCGGCCCACAAAATTTACATTCATTTAGATTGATGTCCTCGCCGTAATATAACATACAACCATCACGACAACAATCTATTTTAGTTGAGCCAAGATCAAGTTTACTGACCAATCTTTTTGTCCTATAAAAATTTTTAGGAATACGAGCCCCAGTTGGTGTGACATCTTTTAAAATATCTAGAAATGCATCAAAACATGCTTGTGAAATATTGTGGTCAGCTTTCAGATTCAACAATCTAACAGCAAGTGATAGTTCCGGATGACTTTCACACCCAGGCCATAAGGGTTGGCTCGATGCGTTTAGTAAGTCATAAAAATCTCTTGCTTCTGGATTTGGTGCCTCTTCATTCTGCGCAAATCTAATATTGCCATACTCAGTTGCAGCTGCGTCATAAACTAACTATTCATATTGCGAAGAAATGTTGGTTCAGGATCGACAAAATGAAGACCTGGATTTGGGACGCTTGTCGAAGGCGCTTCTTCGCCTAAATCATCCCATTGCCAATAATTGGGTTTGAAACCCTTTCTATATAAGTGAACTTTGACAGTCTCTAAGGTCTGTAACTTTGTGCTAGCACATTTCAAACAAGGACACCTAATTGTTCCCTCCCACTGATATTGTAAAGATTGACAAGCCACAGTAACATAATAGTCAACGTCATCTATGAATTCTTGTGTCAAGTCTCTACGACCAGGATTATTTCTATTGTACATCCATCGACGATCGTTCAAGTATGACGTAAGGACTGCATTATTTGCAAATCATCAAAAAATTTCAGTGATACAAAATTGTATAAGGAAAGAAAAAAGGTTTATGAAACAACAGTCATGAATTGTATTATCAGTACTGTTGGAAGAGCAGTGCCCAACAGGTGTACTGCTGACCTACAATTTATCTTAATTATTAGAACACAACTAGACATGCAATATATAGTTAACCTGAATGTGTCAAACGCCCAAGGCATTTGGCACAATTAATTCCTTATGATTAACTATATCAACCAGAAGGTATGAGTTTAAAAACCTACAAATGAATTGAGGCATAATAATCAAATGTTAACGGATCTTAATTTATGATTAGCTAAGTATACCTTTTATCACCAATATGAAACTTGTGTCAATTTATTACGAAAATAGGGAGAGAGCAATTATGCACTCAAAATAATATGTTAAATTAGGCTACGTTCTTAAAAAGAATATCTTAATTAAAAAAAATTGAAGCTTTTGTCCTCTATTCCCGTTGGACGACCAAATTAAAAGTAAATTCTATAAGCTTACATGGTTTCTCGATCTCAAAAAAATATTGCCACAGAAATGACTGAAAAATGATGCAATATTCTTTCTAGCTTTAGAGGCTCCTTCCATAAATTAACCATTCATGCAAAGCCAAATCAACACATTCTGCGCCCCACAGATAAATGAATCATATATATATATATATATATATATATATATATATGCTCAACATCATGTAACTTGAAGAAACATCTAGACTACTGCAGTAACTTTCAAGAAGGAAAGGCAGAGACAAACTACAGCCCAAAAAGATGATAATGAATATAAACACGATGAAACTCAAGTCATCAGTAGACAATTTGTGTGTGATCCACTAAAAACAAATGCTTCACTACTTCACTATTAGCACGGGAAGATCATACATTCAAATGAAATTATATGCAAGGCGTTTCAAATGCTAGCAAAAAGAAAATAATATATTGTGTATCAGCTTATACTTAAAGAAAAAAGAATCTATATAACAACCAGTAACATAGGTGGTAAGAGTAATATTTTCAAATTTGGACCGACAAGAACTCACCAGGCAAAAGAGCAATATGTAGAGACTAATAAGCTAAATCTTGCTGTTCCAAGAATATTACTCTTCCCTAGAATTTTGTACGGACTGCAAAACACAAGCCAGAAATAGGAAATCAGAAATAGAAAATTAGAAATAAAATCGCGGAGGGTGGTCGGATCTGCCCGCCGCGCGCGAAGGGCGTCCAGGCCGCACGGAGGGCGGCCGGATCTGGCCGCCGCGCGCGGAGGGTGGCCGGATGTGACCGCCGCGCGAAGGACGGCCGGATCCGGCCGCCCTCCGCGGCCGCCGCGCGCGAGTGGCGGCCGGATTTGGCCGTCGCGCGCGAATGGGGCCGGATCTGGCCGCTGCACGCGGAGGTCGACCGGATCTGGCCGCCGTACGAAGGGCGGCCGGATCTGGCCGCTGCGCGAAGGGCGGCCGAATCTGGCCGCCGCGCGCTGAGGGTGGCCGGATCTGGCCGCTGCATGGAGGGCGGCCGGATCTGGCTGTCGTGCGAAGGGCGGCCGGATCCGGCTGCCGCGCGAAGGGCGGCCGGATCCGGTCGCCGCACGCGAATGGCGGCCGGATCCGGTCGCCGCACGCGAATGGCGGCCAGATCCGGCCGGCCGTCGGAGAGAGCAAGGAGGGCCGGGGTTCGGAGCTACCTGCGCCGGAGATTGCAGTCGGCGGTAGAAGCTTCGAGCGGCGGCGAACGCAGGAGGTGGCCGACGGCCGGACGAAATGCGGGTGGATGAACATTGAAAATCAGCGGGGTCGAAAACGAACAAAGTGAGAGTGGGGTCGGGTATTTATATAGCCACTTTCCGATGGTCGAAACCGTCGCAACATAGGTAAATATAATATAATATTAATTCGAGTTTCGACGGCCAACTGAACAAGGTTGTGTAAATTATAAATTTCCATTTTCGATTATTAAGACCGTCGAAAACAATTAATCTAGAATATTTTACTTAATTCAAATCTGATAACCTATCGTCGGGTATGACCGTCGAAATATCGACGGTTGCGTCGAACGTCGCAAATTTCGACGGTCAAAACCGTCGATAAATTCAATAATTGTACGGGACCAACGTTGAAAGATTGCGACGGTTCAGACCGCTGGAAGTTTCGACGGTCTGAACCGTCGAAGTGCCAATATTTTCGACGGAAGCTATCGACGAACTCCGGACCGTCGAAAGTTTAGACGTCTAAAATCGTCGAAAATTACCCGATGATAATTTCGACGGTTTGAAATATCCGCCGAAAAAACCTTCGGTATTTCAGACGGATGTCGGACCGTCGAAAATGAACCGTCGAAAATCCGACTTTTTCTTGTAGTGATATAAGACCATCTTCTTGCTTGAATTTCTTCCCATCATTAAAACTTTTTTAGTATTACTTTACAACTCGTTGAATATAACTTTCATTGATCATCATCTTTTTTATCGTAAGATACATTGGAGTAATTTACTTCATTTTGGAACATCTTTTTTTAAATAACTAAGGCACCAAAGGGAGAAGGGGTGTAAATTGGTGTTTTATAAAAAAAAAAGTGATTTCACAAATAAGACTTGGAAGCACAATACAATGACAATATAATGAAAAGGAGAGTGAGAAAGAAATAAAAAAGGAAATAGAGAACACAAATACAAAGTTGAATGACTTGTTTATGGGGTTTGACCACATCTTAGATTACGTCTTTGATTTGATTTCTCGATCGCGAGACTGTTAGAGATTCAATTTAAATGTTTCCTTTGTTCTAAGTAGGGCTAAGAGGAAACTCGTTACACCACTTTTTTCTCTACTTCGAAAGGTAAGGCAATATCTCCTTCTTGAAAGCTTTAATTTGCATATTTTCTCTGCTCTTATCACTCGAGAGCTCAACAACCTATTACAAGTGCACTAGAATACTCATCAATCACTACAAGAAAGCAGGTAATTTCTGACAGAGAGCTTTCGATGGGCAAGTATCATTCACATTTTCTGACAAATTTTGCGACGGGTCAAAACTTCCTTCTAAAATACTGATGTTACATATATTCTTCGCGAGTGCCAACGAAACTAATCTAACAGATGTTGATCCGTCGGTAATACTGAAGGAGTGATCCGTCGGTGCATCAATTTATAATGTAATATCTTATGATAATATAAATATATATATATATATATATATATAATATTGCAATAAAGAATGTTCCGATGGGTGATCCCTTCAATACTACTGACAAAGAGGCATCTGTCGGTAGTATCGAAGACATTATCTATCTGAACTACAATTTATAATACAATATGTTCTAATACTATATAAAATATATCAACATACTTGTGGTATTTTGAGTATTGCACGTTCCAACGATCAAGGCCTTTGCTACTACCGACGAATGATGCTCCGTCGGTAGTATCGAAGGCATCACCCATCGGTACTTCAGTTTATCATATGATAATATATATACCATAGCAGTGTATCTCGTTTATTTTTTATTAATGAACATTTCGACGGTTGCCGCCTTCGGTACCACCCATTGGAACGTCATTGTATGATATACTTGTGGTACGTCGAAACATCTAATATAATATAAAATATATTGGCATACTTGCAGTATTTTGAGTATTGCACGCTCTGACGGGTGGAGTCTCGCTAATCCATCAGTAGTATCGAAGGCGCCACCGGTCGGTACTTCAGTTTATAATATAATATTATATATATCATAGCGGCGTCTCTTTTATATTTCAAAACTCACACAAGAGAGCAAGAGTGAAAAAATGGCAAACTCGATAAAAAAATAACTAAAAACAAGGGAGGACCTATATAAAGTCTAATGGGTCAATTGATGCCATTAATTTCTTTATGTAATATATATTAGTATAGACCAGTTAATTAAATATCGTACCTAAGCTACTAATTTTGTGATAACTTCATTCCTCTTGAAACTCTTTTATAATAAAATGTTACAAGGGAAATTGAATAATCTTTTCATTCCTTTTTATTAGCATTGGCCTTAATCCAACTCTCTTCTTAATCCACCTTTTATATATTTCTTTTCTTTCAAAACTTTCTCATTTCTTTTTTTTTCTTTCTTGCAAAACTCATGTCTTCAGAATAAAAAAAATATTTTTATACAAAAAGATTTTTTTGATAATTTATTCTATGATTATTTTATTATTGCATTAATCTCTATCATGATTTTTACTTTTCAGAATATAAATAGCAATTTTAGGAGTTTCAGAATTTATAAATTTTCAAAATCATACTGAATTATTTAGTTAATTAAATTAGAATTATTTACAAATACAAGGAGCAGAAGTTAGTAATTTCTACATAAAATTATGTTGTATCATTTCTTGCCAAATGAGAAGTATTTGAAAATACTAATAATGAGTTGATTAAGGGAAAAAATTCATGACATGAAATCTAATATATACATACATATATAATATTTTAATTTATCATCTTTTTAATATTTAGTTCATCATTTTCATTTTTTTATGTTTTATCAATTTTAATTAAAAAATATAATATGTTTTAGAGCCCTTTGTCCGCTCCCCCACTAGAAAGGTGATTGAAAGAAAAATTTACAAGGTAGGTTGAGCGCGCCATGATACAATCATCTTAACCTTAAGAGAATGACATTAAACATCAGGAAAAAAATATATACTTGTCATTATTTTATCTAGTCTTAAATTGGATTACTTATTAGGTATAAGATTTTGTGTACCAATAAATTGACACCTGGGATTGTTTAATTGGAAGATGAATAAATGGATATAATCGAATATCAGTTAAAATAAGATAGATATTTTTTTTATTAGAACACGTGAAGTGGAGTACTAAAAATATAAAATCATAGATGTTATCATTCTTAATGACTTAAGCTTTTAGAAAAATTGATTAGCACATTAAATTTAACCAACATAAAAGTAAAAAGAATTAAAACATATAAGAATACCAAATTCTATATCACCTGTAAGCCTTGTAACCTGACAAAAAGAAAAGAAAAGAAAAATCTCCTGCAGGGCAAACAACAAGAAACCCTCCGCCACAATAAGTGGACTCGATTCATAATTCCGCATGTACGTACGATAATTGTGGACGTATTCACATGTTCCATTGCACCTGTCCATGAGGCATGCATGCAGTCGCAGCCACGTAGCTTTGTAGTTTCTACGATGCGATGCCAGTCCTAAACGTACGCCTGGAGTTATATATATACTTCCAAGTTGGATTAAACGTCGCCTTGCGCTTTTGAATGATATATAAAAATTCATGGAAGGGAGTTTTGATTTCAAGACTGAAAGATCGTGCATACTCTCTCTCACAGCAACCTTTCCATATTGACTAGGAGGACTATAAATCAATTCAAGGTTGACTGAAGAAAGAACGATGAACAGTTCACTTCAATCGCAGCAGCTGCAGCTGCCCCTGTGGTGGTGGCTTCAAGCCTTCTCCTTGATCCTGCTCGTCTCGTTGGCTGCTCGGATTCTGCTCCAGAAACCTTCCGACAGACGGCGCCGTCAATTACTTAAAGCGATACCCTCCCCGCCAAGTCTCCCGCTCCTCGGCAACCTCCATCAGCTCGGCACCCACGCCCACCGCTCTCTCCGCTCGCTCTCCGAGCGCTACGGCCACGTCATGCTCGTTCATTTCGGCTCAGTCCCTACGGTCGTGATCTCCTCCTCCGCCGCCGCCGAAGAGGTGATGAAGACCCGTGACCTCGCCTTCGCCAGCCGCCCGACCGCGGCCACTGCTCTGAGGATGGTGTACGAGGGCCGGGACGTGGTCTTCGCCAAGTACGGCGAGTACTGGCGGCAGGTCAGGCGGGTCTGCGTCTTGCACCTGCTCAGCAATAAGAGGGTGCAGTCCTTCGGCCCCGTCAGGGAAGAGGAGTTGGCCCTTCTTCTCGGTAGTATACGGCGCGCCGCCGGCCCCGTGAACCTTAGCGAGTTGGTATCCAACCTCACGAGAAACGTAATTTGCAGGGTAGCCTTCGGCAAGAAGTACACGGAGCCTGGGGGCGGCGGCGCGAGGTTCCGGCAGGTGCTCCACGAGTCCGGAGTCTTGATGGTGGCGTTTGCGATGCGGGAATACATGCCGTCGCTCAGTTGGATTGATTGGCTGACGGGTTTGGATGACAGGATCAAGAAATACTCATCTGAGTTGGACGCTTTAATGGAAAAAATCTTGGACGGACATGCTGCCAAGAAGAAGAAGAACGATGGCGGCCGAACAGCTGCTGCGTCTGATTTCATTGATATCTTGGAGTCTTTGGAGCGCGAGGACGGGACGACCAGCATTAAGCTTAGCAGAGAGAGTGTGAAGGCCATTCTTCTCGTACGCAATTGTCTATCCCCTTTTATAATTTATATTTCATTTGATATCTGATTAGCACAAGTAGACGAAGTGTCTATTTAATCAAATGTGACAACATGATGACTGATTTGCGCTATAAGTTCACATGTTGGGCAACATGATGCACGGCAGGACATATACGCAGCAGGCAGCGATACGACGTACACTCTGATAGAATGGGCCATGGCCGAGATCATAAAGCATCCGGAAGAGATGAGGAGAGTTCAAGAGGAGGTGCGCCGAGTCGTAGGGCCGAAGGGGGAGGTGCGAGAGGATATGACAGAGAAAATGGAGTACCTGCATGTTGTCGTCAAGGAGACTTTGAGGCTGCACCCTCCCATTCCCTTGCTGGTTCCGAGGGAGTCCATGGAGGACGCCCAGATTCAAGGACACCGAGTCCCGGCCGGCACCAGAGTGATGATTAACGCCTGGGCGATCGGGAGGAATCCCGAGTCGTGGGGGGAGGACCCAGAGGAGTGGAGGCCCGCGAGGTTTCTAGGCAGCAGCATCGACTTCAAAGGGCAGGACTTCCAGCTGATACCGTTCGGAGCGGGCCGCAGAGGGTGCCCAGGCGCCGCGTTCGCGCTCGTCACCGCCGAGCTCGTGCTGGCCAATCTGCTGTACCATTTCGACTGGGAGCTCCCTGGGGGGATGAAAGGGGAGACGTTGGACATGGCAGAGTTGTCTGGACTCGCTGTGCACAAGAAGTCGAGCCTTGTTCTTGAAGCGAAACCTCCAAACTAGGTAGGAACAAGAAAAAATAGCTGAAAATATATGAACACCCCTGTGCGTCGTCTAATACGTTTCTAAAGTTGGAAAATAAAAAGGAATGACTGTGGCCTGGTTTGTGTTGTCCATGACTTTGCGCTAAAGTTAGGAATATTAATCAAGTTGCTGCCCATAATTTTTATTCTCGAATTATATCTCTAACAACCTAAAAACGTATTCATATCACATATGTCTTAATGATGAATTTTGGAACCTCACATCCATCCATCCTACATTTAAAAGATGTATAACAGTAATACAATAATATAGTAACAAACGGGTGGGTAACTTCGTAAGTAACAAAAAATTATTTAAGAAAAATATAACTAATAAAAAGATTGAAATAGTTGACTAAACATTATTAATATATGATAACACATTGTTGGACTCATTATTCATAATACATCATTGATGCTCTAAATCTTAAGAATATACAATATCTCTATCATGAGTTAAATTTTAAGAGTATATAATATTTCTATTATGAGTTGAGCTGCAATTTGGTTAAAGAAGAAATTCTTTCATCTAGAATATTTAAAAGATCATACACTTATAACATAGTACTACATGGATGCTTCATATGATCAATATTGACATAGTATATGTCTCACGTGATCTTTGACATGATACTCTACATGACATATAAGAACATATCACACATTAATAAAAGTATTCATACTTTCATCAAACCAATAGCTTGAAGCCTCAAAATCGAACTCCTATTCGAACCAAATTGAAATGGTAAAAAACCATTCATAACAAAAAAAAATATCGAGTTGAATTGCATTTTTTGGACATGCCAATTTTTTATTAAAAGATAATTTGATAAAATTTAATATTATAAAAATTTGAAAAATATGCATAGATGGACTTTCTCCATTTATATTCATATTGGCCCATTAGTCCCCTTCTTATTTTTTCACTTTACTATTATTATCAATATGAGACTATCTTTGTATACTCACTCATTCTTTTTCCCTTCATTTAGTTTTGAATTTATCAAGGTTTCAGTTTTAACTTATGGATTATGATCTTATTCAACTTTTTAATATCATAAATGTATTAAAATATAAATTAATTATGTATTACATTAATATAATATTTATCATATTAGATAAATTAGTTTTTTTGTATGGATGAATGATGAAAACTTCTTTGTTATATGTATAATATATAACAATACTATAATACACTTAGTATAGTATAGTATAATATAGTATAGTATAGTATAGTATAGTATAGTATAGTATAGTACAGTATTATAATATATACACAAATTTAAATTTCTTTAATTTAGTACATAATAAGTCAAATTAAATAGTTAACTATTAATTATACTATATATTTATTTGTAGAATATTTGTTTAATTATACCAATCTTGTCATAATATTTTGGAAATAAATACGTATTTGTTGCTTCTAACATAAAAAATAAAGATATGAAATAAAAAAAATTAACCAATAGAAAATTTGTATATAATAATAAAATTCAATGAGATTTTATTGTGTATAATAATTTTAATGTAAAATATTAAAATTAATTATAAATTTATGATTGTTATTTTTTGTATAATTAGATTTTGACATTTATATACTTATATAATCAAAATATCATAGTTTGATTTACTATATCATATTATTATTTTATTATTATCTGATCCGACTGACCGGTCTGATCAGTTCGACCTGAAACAAACATTTATCCAGGTCGTCATCCGGTCCTAACAACATTGACTTTCATACATATCTTTCTTCTAGTTGTTACCATGTTGATTTTCATCATCATAACAATTTCTTAGAGTTGCTCTAATAACTTTTCATATGAACTTTCATTTTTCTTTCTTTATTATATAATAATAATTTAAAATATTTACTTAATTTTGGGAACCATATGAGATTTTTTTATCTTAACGTAATTGAAGAACTAAGTTAATAATCATAACATATAATAGTTAGTTTGAAGATGTTATCCTTCATGTATCACCAACTGACACCTTTAACAACACATATCATTGCGAGTGGGAAATTATTTTTGACGGACGACATAACATATTATTAAATTGGGTAGATTATCCATTTACAATAAAATAAACATTAGTATATCTTAATATTCATCTTTTAATTTATTTACAGACGTGCATGCATAATGACATAGAAGTCTTCATTATAATTCTCGATGAATTAGAAGCTAGATTTACTAAGAATTTATATCTATAAGTAACATGAATTAATTAATTTTTTTAATAAGTAATTCATAACTATCTAATCAATTTTACTTAAGGTTTGTGTTTTGATAGACTGAGTGACAATGAAATAATAATCTATACCGCCACTAATATATGTTAATTTCATAATATCCCATTTTTTTTTCAAAAAGTAGACTTTAATAATATTTGGGAATAATAATTATAGAATTTACCTCCTTATATTCTGATAGATTCAATTCAATTGTCTGTACCATCAAATTTGAAATATTAGATTTTATGATATGTAAAATTCGTTTCTCCTCCTAATTAGAAGAAACCACTTTTATTTGAAATATTATATAGTCTAATTAAATATATGTAAATTTTAAGTCATAATTTCCTTCATCATATTATTCTTTAATTTAAAATATGACCATGTAGCTCATTCGAGACATTATGTGTATTCAAGGAAGACAAATTCATAACTTTCTTCATACAATTTTTTTTATCTAATTCTAGTGAATATGAAAAACTATACTTCATACAATTGATAATATGAAATCCTATAAATTTTAGCTGTGAATGATAAGGAAATAATCATCACAATAAGGGGATAAATTTTGGTTAGGCTACTTGTAATAAATTTTGGTTAAGCTATCCATCTTAAATGACAAAACTTACTGATTTTTTCTAAGTTGTTCTAGTAAAGTTTTCCTTTTGATAATTTTCCATTTTAAAGGATAAATCATGTGATTTGTACAACTTTTATGATATTTTAACTATTTATAATTGTTCAGAAAAATATCCAAGTGCAGTTTATGGCATCTCGAAACACTATTGGTCAAGATGAAGTTCAAAATTTTTTTGTTACAAATGAGTGTTTTATATCTAATTAATTTTACTTAGTACTATATATATATATATATTATGACATATATAATTAAAAAAATTTATCCATAATAAACTATGTATAATTTTCGTATGCAACATGTTGATACTATAATGCTCATTATGCCTTAATACAAATGTTAATAATTAAATGCTTACATAGCATCTAGTACTGCTTAACTAGATATATGTAATTATTTTAAAAATGATCTATGGAGAGCGCCTTCGTTTTTTGTTTATGAATCTTTGTTTCATATATGAGCTTGTCGTTGAGTTGCAATTTGTAATTCTACAATTTCATGATTGTGTTTTCTATCTTGAATCCTCATATTTTTGGTGACCGGTTTAGAGACAACTTGGGTATATGGGGTGGGTGCACTAGGCACATTATTTATAGTCTTTATGCTACTTCTGAATGATAAGGCTCACATTTGTTCCTTTGTGTATATTGGTAAGATAAATTGAGGCCTAATTGAGGATGAAGTTGTTTGTATTGCAATCTGATTTTCTAAGAATTTGTTATAAGTATCTATTTAATCAATTCTTTCATTCCTTTGATCACATTATTTCATAATTTCTAAAGGATTCTCATTCATGAGCTTGTGTTTTGTTAAAATTTTGAATTGCCACTTCTATTTTTTATTTGTATTTGGAGGTGATTAATTGTGATTCCCTTTATAGGAGAAAAATGGATGATATTAATTTTACTATAATAGAATTCAACTACGGGCCTTGGGTTATATTTCTCAAATGCATTAACTTGATCTACTTAGTGTTCATAATGCTAAAGTAGCAAATTGCAAGTTTTAGAGACATGTATTTGATTTTTACATATCTCACATCCCTTTTCAGAAATTTTTATCATGTTTGGCCTTAGATGATAAGCTTAGCATTCAAGATACTTCTAAACAAATTCATCAATTTTTGAAGTTTATCACACCAACACTTTCATATCGATTTTTCATTTATAATCTTATAGTCCTTTCATATCTGATATAATGATTGTTCTTTGCTAATTTATCTATCATCCTTATGGTTTTAGAAAAATCAATTGTAATGCCTTCACAATTGCCTTATCCAAAACAACTCAAGTAGGATAGTAAGACCTCTAACAAAGTAATTTAAACCACTATTCGACTTCACAATTTGGGGCGGGGCAAGAGTTAATAAGAGTTTGATACTTTTTTCATACTTCAGGCAAACTTTTCAAATCCAATTGATAGAAATTGTGAAATTTATTAATGAGATATTAAATTTTGCTAAATTAGAAGAATTTTGTTTGAAAAGCTTGAATTACTATTACCTAGGCTTGAGCTAAGCTTGATGGTCTTCCACTAGATTTTTGTAATGTCATATAGATGACTTCAGTTAGAACGTTATTTAATTGCAATATATAAGTTTCTTTAAGTTATACAAATGTTGAATGAAATCTTTAGAGATAATGGAAAAGTGTCATATAGGTAATTTTTGGCTAGAACACTATTGAATTGCAATATTATACAAATTTCTTGTAGTTATCCAAATGTTGAGTTGGATCTTCAATTAACAATAGTTCCTTCAAATTGATCTTAATCACCATTGTGACAAATGTAGGTTACAAGTAAATGTTGACATTAATTAGATAAGGGATGTCCTTCGAGAATTTTTAGGTTTGTTGTTGTTGGATTATATGCATCTTTCAAACACTTAAGTTATTGAACGTGGATCCTAGATGATTAATATATCATTGAATTGGGCTAGGATGAGCGTCTACTTTAGGAGACATTTCTACTCAAGAGAAGCACACTTCCTAACTATGAGGATGTTTTGGATTGATAAGGTATTACAATCAAAGTTTCAATTCCTAAATTCAGTTGTTGATTAAGGGACAAATTCTAAACTATAGTTTTGAAATCTAGATTGACTATCTTAAGTATTTTCAAAGAAAAATTGTAGTGCAGTGACGCATACCATCACTCGAAATCCGAGAGATCATGAGTTCGAATTCTATCAGCGAGGCATGTGTACTCCTTTATTTTCAATCTTTAATTTCCTTGCATTAGATCTATGGACCTCCCTATGTACCAAACAAAAAAAAGAAAAGTTCAAAAAGTGGTACTTTCCAAGATGAGTCATAACTAGTCTTTTAGTAAAGTCTTGCAATCTCCTTTTCTCTTCTGAATTCTTTTTTCTAGTCCAGAATACAAAAAAATCCTCCTAAGAGGAATCAAATCTAGGCATGCACTGAAAACAAAAAAAGTAAGTAGCATACAAGGAAGTAAAACTAAAAAGTAACTATTAGAAAATTTATAAATCAGGGCTAACTAAAATGCTATAAACTATGATATAAAATACTTGATCAACTAATACAACTCATTTTGGCATAGATTAAAAAAAATAGAAGATTTGCGATAGTGGCATGAAAAACTTGATGGAAATTTAATATAACATTTGGAGATTCAATAATCGAGCATGAAAGAACATAGAAACTATGGAAAGTTGTGACAATTAGGCCATATTTGGCAAAAAAGAAAAATTTTCAAAGTTCTAAAATCTTCCTGTGGAAGACATTTTTCAAAAAGTGACTTCCTTTGTTATTTTTCAACGGAAGCTTTTCGTTTTTATACGTTTGGGTATCACAATATAAAACTGAAAAATTATAATCCAAAGATAAAAAGAATATCCTTACTAGGAAACAAGGGCTTCGGCACGGAGATAGAGAGGGCGGACAGAGTTGGTTGCAGAGTGGAAAAAAAGGAGGAAGAAGAGGAGAAGAAGGGAGATGAGGATAGGAGAAAAAAAAAAAGAAAATGAGAAAATGCTGCAGAATGATTACAAAGAGAAAAGCAGAGGAGAAGAAAAAGAGAGGAGACAATTACAAGAAGAAGAGAAGGGTAGACAATTGCAGAAAAAAAAAAGGAGAAGACGGTGAGGAAGGAGATGTTGCAGAGAAAAAAAGAAGAAGAAAGAGGAAGCCCTCGTAAAATTAGAATAATATAGAAAAACAAAAAGGAAAAAAGTGCGGCGCAGACGTACGTGGGCAGATGAAAATGATGCTCCGAAAAGAAAAATGAGATCCGAGCTCATTTTTATTTCCCTCGGGAATCTATCATTTTCCATTGGATGATAGTCTATCCATTTTGCATCCAAACAAACAATTTAAAAAAAATTCCATCCGAAGACTGCAAACTTTTGAAATCATCTAATTCCATTGGAAAAAGGGGCATCCAAACGGGGCTTAGTGTTCTAGCGCATGATAGTAGATATTCAATGGTTTAAAAATTTTATAACATAATATATAGGCTAAGATTTAAAATAATAATTCATAGATATATAATTTTATTCACAAATGCATAATCAATTTAGCATAAAGGATTGTTGAATCCACATGAAAGTTCAATTAAGTAATACCAAAATTAGGTATCTAAGTTAATTAACCAAAAGAGTAAAATAAAAAAGTAATAAAAGAAATAGAAAACTGAAAATTAGAAACAAGTGAACTATGCTAATTTTGAGATATTCTTAGGATTAAGCAAGAAAATTAAAATGTAAATAATTAATGGATTCTAAATTAAGAAAAAAATAGATCTTACACTAAATTGATACTAAAAAGAGAGATGAATAAAAAAATTGAAATGAGCAATTGCATATTCTCATGTATGCATAAGTAATTTATTTATCAATTCATCTTTGTTATTTGTAAGAAAATAAATTTTATGAATTAATAAATGATTTTTACCAAAATAATTACATTTCAATGTATATATATATATATATATAATTTATATGGAATTCTATAAACTTAAATCACAAACACATATTCTGCATTCATGAAATTAAAAATTGTAAATAATTTATATAAATATGATGCAAATATATTCATAATAATTAATTAAGATTTATCTGATTAATTTTATAAGTTACTTAAATAAAATTTTAAAAAAGAAAATACAGAAAGTAAATTTAGAAAATATTGCTACTTAAGTGATTGCCACCTCTTTCTGAATTGTTTAAACAATTCAAATCATTCATTGTCTATGATAAGTGAACTGAATAATGTGGTCAACTTAAATAATTTAATGTAAGAATATCTGAAACATTATTTTAGTAGTTTCAAATAATTTAATATAATAACATCTGCTAATATACAAATTGTATGACTTCTAAAACGCCCTCTTTATGTTACTTATCGCGTTCACTATTACCTGATGAGATTAATATAAAAAATATTAATTGAACCCCATGCCCTGCAAGTCCAACCCTCTCTGTTTCTCTAGCCTTTACTTCGCGGCTCCATCCCGTGGCGTGGGATGGCAAGCGCAGCACGACCAGGGACGCCCTAACCGAAGCCTGCCGCCGCCGATCGGAAAGCCCCGTTCAGGATCCGCCGGCGCCACCAACATCTCCCTAGGCATTACCGGCGTTATCCGCGCCGGGCGCCTGCGATCCGTCATCGGTCGCGTCTCCCTCCACAGGTTACTTTACACTCAGTCCCTCTTGTTAGCCTTTGCTCTTGATTCATTTTCTTTGATTGTGTATTTTTTCTCCCTTATCTTTCACTCATTGCTCCCACTAATCCAATGCACTGCCTGTGCATAAAGAAAGCAAAGATTTGATGGTATATCGGAGCGATTGGTTTTCTGTACCAAGTTCATCTCTGTTGTTTCTTGGTTCGTTCTCTTGCGCGGAGGCCTACTACCGTTGTAAAAGTTGCTTCTTTTTCATTGAATTGTGGAGAATTAAGGGTTTAGCTTTTATTTCTTTGAATAGTTTTTGAGGACCAAGGGATCATTAGCTTCGCCCTATGTTGTCAAACTTCACTCTTGTGCAGCTTGTGCGCCGCAACCTCTTGTGCAGTGATGTCCATTTGTGCAGAGTGTTTCCTTTTTTCTTCATTTGTTGGCAATTTTTATACTGATTATTGGGGTAGAGAATGATCGAAGAAAGATGGAGATTCTAAATTTAGTTCAAACTGGAGATAGAGATTCCAATCCTGGAGTTGACTTGGATGGAGGAATGTACAGAGGTGCTGAGAATTGGTCTAGCATTCTTTCCATGCTTCTTTACTATAACATGAAAGGAGTTGACTTTATTTTGTTGTTGAGGTCGTCACAGAATTTTAACTTTGATTGATTGTAGCATTAGAAATACATCCCTTCTGATTCTCCCATAAGCCACTCTTAGCAACGAGCCAACAACCCCACCTCTTGAAAAAATTACCGACAATTAATGAACTGTGTTCTCAAATAAGAAAGAAAAAGGTGACCTATGAACTGGTCAAATGGAAATATCAATTACTTTTCTCCCTTATTTAAGATGACGTGCTCTTGATCTAGCTATAAACACAACAAGCAGTCATGTTTGATTGTTATTGTGACAAATAGGTACTTTTTTGTGCGCGCCTTCGTGTTAGATCATTGTTACCGTTTACTATAATAAATGACTCCTTTATACGTTACTGCACTATCAAAAATATGTTTTGCATAACCAATGATGGTTGGCAGGGCTGGATCCGGAGGCGCTGGCCAGGGTATACCGTTTTGCTCCCGTCCCAACACCGGATTAGTCGAGGTGCTAGTTGTCCCGGAAACTGGTGGGTCACTGACCATGACCGAAAAAAATGCATTGTTTGTGGATCCTACTTGCATATACTGTATGAAAGACATGCAGCATCCTTTCCTGATGTTGAGCATAACTGTGGCTGGTTCTTATGAGTCTATGACTAGGATGTGCTTTAAGACTAACTAACCACTATCCCATTGAAGGAATGAATTGGCCATCACCCTCTTCAACATGTTCAACATTGAATTGAAACCCAGAGGTTGAAACACAGTGTAGTTGTTTTATATTCCAGATTTTCATTAATCTTGGCAGATACAAATCAATTCTTGCTTGCCTTTACTCTAATATATGCATAAGTTCCAGTAGTTCTTACCCTAAGCTTTTCTACTACACACTTCTATGGGAATATTCTCGTCATCCAATATGCATTCTATTCTCTGCAGATTCATCCTTTGATGTCAAAGATGATACATCTGAAAGACATAGTTCCTGCGGCAACTAATACCGTGAACACAGTTTATTTTGCTAGAGAAAGGTAACTTGATTCAAGACCCAAAGCATATAACATGCTTGGCATTGGTTGCTGACGAGACGGCATCTGTTCACTTTCAGATGTGGGGTGCTGAGTGTGAGGCGTTTGAGCCCGGTGACATCATTCGTCTCACTAGTGGAATATTTTCGTATCATAAGAATAACCTAGTGCTGAGAGCTGGCAAGAAAGGCAATGCCCAGAAGGTTGGTGAGTTCAACATGCTATTTGTTGAAACTCCGAACATGAGTGAGATTCATTGGGCCCGCCATCGAAACAATCCCAAGAGCTTTGTGCAAGAAGCTCTTATCTCAGCTCGTTCCCGCATATTTGCACCCATGTATTAGCATGGCATTGCAGTCTGGTTTTCTCTGAACAGAGGAACATAGCCATCAGTAATAGGCGTGAGCCATACTCTGTGGGTGATTTAAGCACTACGCTGGGTGTAAAAGCTTCAGTGAAGGGTTTTCAGATGGGTGAGTTTTCTATATCGAACAAAAGAGATAGGCTGCCTTTAAATTTATTGTATCTATCTAGCTACTTTTAGTTGTGCTCCATCATAATATTTTTTTTGCAGGTCATAAATACTTTTTTTTTTTGCTTTATCCAAGATGCCTGTATTCTATGGGCCTATGCAGTAATTTGAGGTTGTGACTGATATTCCTTTAAACTCCCTTGTTGTAGAAACAGAAATCATTCATGTTAAAAAAAAATTCAATATACTTCACCAATCAGTTCTCCTTTGTGTTGTACCAATTGGATAGTTTGTGGAAATCCAATATTTTTATTTTATTTTAATGATGTGTAATATTTTTATTTATTTCAATATTTTTATTTATTTGAAGACAGATAAAGTGCAGTAAACCCTTTGTTCAAACTTCACAAGGAAGATTCTGCCATCATCTATAGACCACAGCCGGCTTTTTTTTTGTCTCCAACCAATTTCCTTTTTGTATAGAAAATTAAGTACCCTCACATGTAATGCTACCCATTGGCCATTTTTCCCTAAAAAAAAATCAATTACGTTGTTTAACATATTTGTTGCCAACTTGACAAGGAAGCCTATCTTTTCAAGTAAAATGTTTGAAACACTAAAACCAAAAGACACTTATCCTAAACGAACTGATGATAATTTCTAACATTTTACAGAAACTTTGTTATACAGTGCTCTATCATATCTGATAACATCGAAAAAGTATTAAGGTTCGTTTGGCTTAGCTGATACAGAATAATTGATAAGTTAAAGTGCTGATAAGTATTTTATTGTTTGAAATTTATTTTTAAAAATAAACAGTTACACGTTTGAATAAAACTACTTATATTATTAACAACTAGTTAGTTGTAACTTATTTTTTAGAAAAAAATAAGTACTCCTTTCCCTGCTTATTTTTTTTACTTATAAGTAGATTTTATATTTTCTTATCAATCAAAATTTTAAGTTATCAAACGCTGAGATTTTTTTAAACTAACTTATAAGTGACTTATAATCTTAACCAAATAGCCCTTAAATCATAATGTAATAATGCTAAGCATAAGGCAAAATCAAATAAAGAAACACATTCAGCTTGACCTAACTTCATCCATGGGGAGAAAAAGATGGTTGAAAAAGGAAAAAGAAAACACAAAACATGAGAAATAGGTAAAGTTATTGAACATGAAATTTTCATCTGCTGACTGCATGAAAATCTTCACATGGCAATTACTAAATCATTTGATGGGCTTAGCCAGTGAGTCTTGTAACTTCAATTGAGAGTAGTTCCTCTTGGCTAAACTCTTCCAAGAGATCATCGATGGTGTACAATCTAATCCTTCTCTGAATATCAGATGGTGCATATTCCCCGAGTTCTCTTACATGTTAAATGCTTCCATTCTAATAAAAGGATTTTCAGATAACAAACTTGAGTTCTGCTTGTCAGTGGATAACAGATCTTGATATAATATTTATTCACTTTACAATAAGCAGAACAAACATCAAAATGAATCTATTTACTAAAAAATACAATCTGAACCTTATAACAACATTAAGGTGCATTGGCATTCTCTTGTCAAGTGTTCCACTTATAGTCCATGATATCTTAAAATATTTGAAGTGCTGTCAACTTTGTAATAATTATTGCTTAGTAGTCATGATATAAAGTAATGAGAAATAAGAAGCAGGATAGACAATATGCTACTACATCAAAACGGAATGGTTGGTCAACAAGCAGTTGAGTGCTTCAAACAAAAAAAAAAATTGTAGAGAAAATGAATTATCTTGAAACCAACAGAAGAAGAAGAGAAGTATAGCGAAAAAATGAGCTTTATAATGAAGGAAAATTTGCGTGATGATTGGATTACCTGCTTCTACCAGACTGGATGTGTCTTCCTAACTGAGAGAGGAGAACAAATTAAAATGGCTTGTGTGGCAGCAAGAATTTTGAAGTGGCATTCAGGCAACCGTTTTGATATTTCAAAAGTTTGCTTGGTTCCTTGAATATGTCAACGGCTGATTTTCATTCCAGAAATTGGATGTCTTTTAACACTATTTCATGAAGCTATGATAATGTATAGGATTTTGTAAATTGGAGGTTCTGCCACGGAACCAATTTTTTTTTTTAGAAACTAGCCATTGAAACAACTGTTGGTGTTTAGATACAAGTGGGTTTAGGTTCACTTTATTGCTTCATGGATCATTATTTAGCAACTGCTGAATTTGCAATTTTCTGTTATTTTATTACATCATGAACCGAAGGACATTATAAATAATTGGATAATAAAACATCTGACTTTCAAATAAAGGCCACTTGTGAAAATGGTCTTGCAATTTTATAAGGTTTTGTCGGACATGAAGTTGTTGCTCCTGACACAATTAGTGAACCCGACTCGTGAACAAATCCAACCCGACCCGATCAAATTTGGTCGGGTCGGGTCGGGTCAAGGGTGTTGGGCAGGCCAGATCCGACCCGATTCGGGTCGGGTCGGGTGCAATTTTCTTTTTTTTTTAATTTTTTCTTACTATTTTTATATTTTATTTAATATAAAAATATTATTTTAATGGCATAAAATAAGTTTCCTAACTATTTAATTTTATTTCTGCAATTAAAATATTTTATTTCAGTTTTTATAAAATTTTTAAATAAAAAATAAGCCTTAAGTGTAATTAAAAAATAAAAAAATAAAAAAATCGGGTCAATCGGGTCGGGTCGGGTCAACTCGGGTTGAATTTTTTCAACTCGTAACCGACCTAACCCATGGTCGGGTCGGGTCGGATCATTGGGTTCACGGGTCGACTCGACCCGGTGAACACCCCTAGACACAATAAATCGGAACTTCAGCTCATAATGAGAAAGTTCTTTTCTTTTTTTGTTTTGAAGCAAAGTAGCTTAATTATTACATAATGCGAGAGTTCTTAATAATAAGGCGTAATAACCCCATCCCTGAAGGACTTGTTGCTTCATTTGCTTTGTTTTCTTAGTGGTCTCCCTCATGGTCATACTTTTAAAATGCCAAGTTAGTTGCAATGTCCTGTACTATACCTTTTCTGATGCATGGGCAGGAGTTCATGTTTTTTCTTCAGTCCTTGTACGACAGGTGAATTAGTGGATTTCCGAGTTTTGATACATTGTTGTCACCTAGATATCATTTGGTTGTTTGTCATCTATGAGGACTTTGAAGTCCCATCTTTAAGTTTTTATAGATAGTGTCCTTCAGGATTTTTTTAGGAAAATTAAAATTTCATTACAATCCTAGAGGAGGACGATCACCTCAAAGATACTCGTCATGTTGACAACCAAAATTTGCAAGAAAATTCACAATTACATTCTCAGCGCGGGGGCAAAAAGTTATCTTTGACGGGGCGAGATTACGCAAGCAAGTTCTGAGATCCATAATTATTCCGCGAAGGCGCCAAGGAAAGGCTGGTGCATAATTATGATGCGGACCAGGGATGGGGTCTTTGTGTTGATCAGTGATATAATTTTGCTTTTACATTTCTGCAGCTGTGTTAGTGAATGATCTTTCCATCTTAAGAAAGATCATGTGGACCAATCTGCAGTATATTTTTTGTTCTTTCCTGCAAGCTCATAATATTTCGTTGTCTGAATCTTTTCAGGTACATTATCGAATAATGGCGTACCAGTAAGTGGTTCAGCAACTCATAACTGCAACTATAAAAGGGGAACTCACTTTGTACAATTTAATAAATGTTGAAGTAAATTAATGATTAAAATAATACCATCGGATTTTTGTTAAAAAAAATAGTTGTATGATTCAGAAAGATTAAATATGATCTTTCATATGCTTTCCTTTTTGGATTGAACTATAATATTTAGAAGTTCTAAATCTTTGACTGAACTCTAATATTTAGCATCATGTATTTATGTTTCAAATAAACGTGTTTTTCAAATATGATGAAATATTGATTTTGTTACTAGTACGGTGATATTTTTTTGTCACTATGGTTCTCGGTATTTAGAAGCTTAAAAGTCTTTTTTTTTCTCTAAGGATGCTATAATTTTATGTCGAAAATCACTTTAAAAATGGAGTTCAGCTTGTGGATTTCTTCAAACATCAACTAAAATCATCTGGGTCGAGATTTGTTTTTAGGCAAAAATTGGGAATCCATCATTTTTTATCTTGTACTCTTCAAATGTTTATACGAGTTGTTGTTGCACCATGATTATTATTCCGAAATTTCCGGTATATGAAATTACAAATGCAACTCTGAATATTATTTATATTTTATACTTGGTTTGGAACAAATGCTATAATATTATAAAATTTATTTTGAAGTAATATTTATTCATTTATATTCAACTAGATACTTATGCAAATGAACGACAGAGGTGAAAATGCCATTATAAAATATTTCATATATTTCTTTCTTTCTTTTCTATCATTTCGTGTGTATACCAAATTACTTCTTGACTTGTCGAACTAATCTTTTTAAATTAAATACAAATAAAAAGTAGTTTTGAGTTAATCTATAATTCTTAGAATTTGTTTTGGGGATTATATCAAGAATTGGCTGCCTGGGTCTTAAAGATGCCTACTTGTGGTCAGATGTGTATCTATATGTTCATATGGACCTTCCACCGACAATGGCATCAGAAAATTACCATCCTTTTCAGTCAAGGGGAAGAAACCCAAGTCCAACACATGGACCTACCTGCACCTGCCTTTCAATGCTCCATATGAACATATGATGCAGAGAAACCAACCACTTTGCCCACAGGAAAAACAAGAAAAATTTATTGCTATTGGGGTGTAGATCTTTGGTAACTAAGTAATAAATGATATATAATTATTGGAAAAATTTAAGTGTTCCCTACCTCACCGAGAGATGAAGACCTGAGAGATGATGAAGACGAGAGGTAAAGAACATCAAAATTAAATCCATAATTATTTTTCTTTATTAATCCTTGAATTGCATATATAATCCCAAACTAGGATCAAAACCTCTCGATCTATCATTGCTATTTCATAATATAATGATACTTAACTTGCAACCTCAAAAGTTGAAAAGATAGCAACTACTAACCACCACTACCATCTCTAACCATAACCACAATTAAAAATAGTCCTCTAAACTTAAAAGAGTGCAAGGGGTCGTATTATATATTATCCAATCTCTTTCTTTGCTAAGTTCAGTAAAAAACTTAAACATGAGAATTTTTTTATCTTACTCTATTTGTTAATGGAATCAACCACTTGTTTGTTTGTGTAACATTACCTTCTTACAGATAGCAAAGAGAACCAAAAAAAAAAAAAGATGAGTAAAAGAATTAAAGAGAGAAAACAATATATTACGCGTCTACTTTGAACTCGTAATTGACCCGGTAATATGGTAATTAACTGACGGCAGCGGCGCTACCGGCCAACTCTGCAGTGCGGTTGGCGCAGAATTCGTCCTTGCTCGCCGCGGACGCGCCGGGGATGACGTAGTGCGCGAGCTGGCCGACGACGGCGACGCGGTTCTCCGGGCAGAGGAACTCCTCGCTGCACACCCTCTCCACCTCCCTCTCGTAGTCGTGCACCAGCACGTCGGTCGTCCCGTCCCCGACAGACCTCGCCATGACCGCGGCGGTAAATATCGCCGCCATCCGTCCCGGCGCGGACGACGTGTAGCCCCTCGGCCCGTCCACGAGGATGACGTCCCACGCCATGTCGTAGAGGTGGTTCGGCAGGTCGTTGATGGCCATCCGGCAGTCGGAGAACAGCAGGTTCTGCACCGGGCGACACTGGCCGCGCCGCTGGTGGCGCGCCGCCGCGAGGAGCTCCGGGAACTCGTGGAGCTTGGTGGCGTACGCCACGTCGTAGGCCTCCAAGCCCGGGGGGTTGCGGCCCTCGACGTGGGCGATGTAGTACTCGTTCTCGTCCAGGAAGACGGTGCGGCCGCCGTGGTTGAGCGCGCGCCACAGCGGCGTCTCGTCGCCGACGCCGAAGACGAGGAGGTTGCAGGGCGCGCGGCGGCGGAGGACGGCGGCCACGACGCGGAGGTCGGCCTCGGGCATCTTGCCGCTGGAGTTGGAGGAGACGGCGAAGTTGACCAGGGCCTCAAAGACTGGGGGCGGCAGGCCGGCGGCGGAGGAGGAGGAGGAGGACAACGTGGCGGCTTCGGACGCGGCCGGCGAGGAGCGGAAGGGCGCGTCTCTTGTGGTTGTTGTATTGATGACGGTGAGGAGGGAGCCCAAGGTGAAGAAGCAGAGGAAGACGACGAGCCATAGGCGGTGGTGGGAGGCCAACAGCGACAGTATCGGCGTGCTGCAGCTGTTCACCACTTGCTGCTTGTACGCTGGATGGAAGAACTCGAGCTTCGTGTGGCCAAAACTCTTCATGGCAGCCGATCAGTACTTATCTTCTACTTAATTAGTGTGTCTGTGTGTGCGTGAGAGAGAGAGAGAGAGAGAAAGTGCTACTGTTCGTCGAGCTATGGATGGAGGAAAGGGAGAAGCCGAGAAATAGGAGAGGGAGAAAGAGGAGAGAGAAAGGGAGGACTGACATGGTTTGGCGAGCTCACAAACTCCGTCGATCACGCTATTAGATTCATTTCCGAGTCCCAAGTCTCTCTCTCTCTCTCTCTCTCTCTCTCTCTCTCTCTCTCTCTCTCTCCATATGCATGCATTTAATTTGGGTATAAAAACTTTGTTCCATCACAATTTGTTGTTTGGTATCCTTTGGATTGGAAATGCTGCGGTGGCAACAGCCCAGTTTTTCAATTACATTCCATTATCACCATTAAATGAATATATATAGCAAATGCACTCCATTGATGACCATATCAGACAAACATTTACTTTTATTTAAAATAAAATAAAAATAAGAGGGCTAGATGATGTGCAAATAAATAAATAAACTTGCATGCATGTTATGTTGGGATGACCAAAATGGGGCTGACCCGATTTGCTCTCCATTTTTGTAAAAGGAAATCCTTCGAGATCAGCACATTATAAAAATTAAAATTTTTTAATTGTTCCGATTTAATTATGTAAATATGATAACTATCAATTAAAATTATATATATGATAATATAATATAATGTATATTTAAAACATATATCAAATAAAATATAATTTTTATTTAAAATAAATATAAATATAGATTTAAAAAATTAATATTAAATATAATATATTTAATTAGGTCGGAATTGGATTCGGGTTATAATAAATTTATGCAGTTTTTTATTTGAATCAAACCCTCATATATATATATATATATATATATATATATATATATATATATATATAAGTGAAGCTTTCAAAAAAAAAAACAACCAGAGAGAGAAATTAGTGAAATAGAATCGAGAACCATGGAAATTGCCTTATTTTTAAGAAATAAAGAGGCAACTTTATTTTTCTATTCAATTATCTTTTTTTCAGTTTTACGTTAAAATAATATTCTCCATGTAATATCTCTTTTATTTGACTCATCAAACTTAAAAATTATTTTTAATAGAAATTTGAACGAGGGGTAACCACGAAAACAAAATATTGAAAATTGGTTTCTTTTCTAATATAACGATGATTGAAAACCCGAATGATATTTCATATTTGCAACAAACTTCAAATTGAGTCTTATTTTTACATAAATTATCCAGAAAAGAAACATCATGTGGAAGCTTGATCGGATCAGTGATGGTGACTGTACATGACGCAGGTGCAGGTTTTGGTAGTGCATGCTCTCTGAGTTCTTTAGAAAATTAGACGTGACTGTTTCTGCAAGGCGAAGTGTGCCAATTGGCGGTTTAGAGAGAGAGAGAGAGATAGAGAGAGAGAGAGAGGGGATAAGAAATGGAGAAGGAAGGAAGTGTTTTAGGTGGATTGTTCTCATAGATCCAAAGATTTAGAAAGGATTAAATGAGGAATGGCTGTCATAACTTTCCTTTTCCTTTGGGTAGCTTGTGGGTTGGGGCAAAGATGAATTAGATGAGGAGTTTCTTTCATCATTTGATGCATCCTTTTTTATATATAAAAAACTGTCTCTTTGTTATCAGGGTGGTTAGCTAAAGTGATAGCACCTTCTTCTAATTTAAGCAGAGGTGTCGAGTTCGAGTTTAATGCAAAGAATTCTTATTGGAAATATCACTGTGAAGTACGTGATTCAGAGTGACATTAATTGGATTCGACAGTGAGTTGATCTTTCAATTTGTGATCAGTACGCTCAATAGCACCGCATAAGTTGGACAGTCAATATCGATTTTTCAGATACCAACAGTTGGTATGGAAAAAAATCTCTCTATTTGTTCTTTTGATAGATATTAAGGCACTGAATCCATCTATTGGTCATAGAAAACGTCAAACAGTTATCAGGAATTTATTTTATCCACCTGAAAATGAAGTCAAGGATGGTGGTACGTACTCTTCTTTCTTTCATTTTTTTCCACTTATGTGTTTGTAGTTGTAACTTCAATTTTTGACTAGTTCAAGACCAAAGAGAAAACAATTTAAATCTGCAATGATAGAATCCCATTGCATGATTTTAAACCCCTAGGAATTAGTAAACAGATCATCGATTTATATTTCTTATTAATTTTGGAAATATATAATTATGATGAAAGTTTAAAATCGTAAAGACAGGTGAACAACCTATTAATTGTCATTTTCAAGGTCTTAAATATTAAACAAATATTTTCTCTCTTTTTTTAACATATATCCTTTCTAATAATTTCTGAACTTCTTTTGTTTATATTTTTTCATTATATCTCTTTTTTCTTATATTTCCTCCATAAATCAACATTAATTTTTTGTGCTATTTTCTTTTTTTTCCAATTCACCTCATATTGTCTATTTTATTTTATTTTTTCTTCCACTTTCAATTTTTCAACATTCCTTAATTACACCTTTCATAATCTTTTTATTTCCTATTTTCCTCGTTTCCAATTCTCCCACCTTATTTCCCTAATTATACTTTCCTTAATTCTTATTAATTTTTCATATTTCACTATATATCCTTTTTATTTTTTTAAAGAAAAACATATTTTTTTTAGTTCAATCCGATTTTTCTATCCAACCCAGTTTTCCTCATTTGATCCCATTCAATCTGGATCTTTTAAAATATTTATACATTAAACTGCATTAGTTTGTAACTGGTCGAACAAAACATTTGGATCATTGTTACAATTTAGATATTTGGATCGTAGGAATCTTGCACAAAGTTTTTGTTGTCCATAAGTTAGCAGTCAATTTATGATAATGGTAGTAAAAAGAAAAGGGAAAAGGAATCAACATTTTAAGAGTTGGTAAATAAAACAGCTCAACGTACTGTCGGCAGCCAGCCTCCGAAGGATGAACGCCCTACGGGATGATTCTCGAACCCCATTCACATGCACCAATTTGGTTAAGGGACACCTAATCAAGACGCTTATCATTATACAACCAAGTTAATATATCTGAGAGTTACTTTTATAGATTTTCAATCCCGAATACGATGAGAGTGTTCAACAAATCGTTACAAGACTAAAGCAACACGTTGATGTACCGATGCGGACACTTGACATCTGAAGGATCATTCGAAGATTCGGGGAGTTACGGGATATCGAAAAATATGAACGATGTGAGTTACAACCCTCTACACTCAAAGTACATGCACTAGAATTAAAACATTTGTTTGCGTTAAATACTAAAATAAATTTGGACTTGGGGAGGTAGTAATGCGCTCATTAACATATCGTAGGTACAAAAGTTAAATTAATGACATATTGTCATCGGAGGTGCAACTTTATTTGTTCCCATTATTGTAAAAATATCATCATCCAACTTTAGCTAAGTTTAAGTACAAAAGTGAAAATTGATGTCGAAATTTATTGTGCAAGGGTTTAGAATGCATAATATCACAAAATACAGAAATTCAGAACGGGAATCAATACATGGGCTAACTTAGCCCGAAGGCATGAAGTGAACCGACTTGAGTAAGTAACACCACTTGAGAAAGTGACCTCACTTGATAGAAACTTCTAAAATTAGTTTTAAAGTTTATAATTTCTCAACATGCAGATCAAGGATATAAGCGCACAATAGTCTTTGTAGCACTTAAGGTTCGATCCACATGAACAAAGTCGAAAACTTACACTTGATTGAAATTATTTTGAACAAAAATCTATATCTAAGGAAATACTAAAATGACTTAATGAAATAAAGTGTCACAGCACCAAATATCATAACAAATGAAACAACATTAATTTTAAATAGTTTTTAATATAAACAGAAAATAAGATAGAAAGATGAAAATAAAATGAGGATAAAAAATAATAGATATGAACACTATAGCTTATGAATTGCTTTAGGAAATCATTTTCTAGAATCGATGAAAATTAGAAAGCATAGCAGTAGATAATTTGGGCGATTCCATTCTCGTGACAATCACCTTCTACAACCATTCCACTCTCATGTCTAATGACTCTAAAATTTTCATGATTGAAAACATCACCTAAAGCGTATCCATCAAGCTCTCACGATTTTTGGACGTTCCAAATATCAAGTATCCATGTGGAGTCATCTCTCAATGTGACCTCTTAATCTGACTTGGGTATATTTCTTTTGTTGTAAATTGAAACACAGTCAACCTCTCGTTCCATACTGGTTCTTAGTCGCATAGATTATCTCTCTCAAACAAATATGACCAAGATTGAATGAAAACAAAATAAAAATAGAATATGATAATGCCTCACCTCTCGGCCTTACTTGGTACTTACCGTCAATCTCCTTTTGATACAACCTAGCCACAATCCGATCTCTCAGCCCATATGTTATGATTGAAAAATAAGATTACCCACTCGGGAAGCTAGATTGATGTCTAAAAAGTTTAAAACATTCAAGTAGCATATGTCAAGTATCCAAATGGGTGCACCTCCCAAGGTGACCCTACTTTCGAACTTGAAAATTTCTTCTATCATAATAATAACTTAGCCAACCTCTCGGCCCGTACTGAGGTATCATAGATAATCCCTCTTGGACAGAGGTACCCAAGACCAAATCGAGCAAACTAGATGAAATATTCAAAAAATACTTTTAAGTTTACGTCTCGACCTTACTTAGTACCAACCTTCAGCCAATCTTTTGACATAACTCAGTCACAACCCAACCTCTCGGCCCGTATGCTGTAGTTGGGGAGTAAATTACCCTCTCGAAAAGGAGTGGATGATGTATGCGAATAGAAAATGCTCAAACAAAAAGAACCAATGTTGAAATAGTAGAAAACCAAGAGTGAAACGCTTGAATGCTTGATCTCAATACTCCTTTTTTATGTAACTCGACATTGATTCAACCTGTCGCTTCTTGGACCAATATTGAGGGAGAACAATACTCTCTAAAGTGAAGAGGCATGAGATCAACAAAAAGTAATGATTCAATATCATCATAAAATATGTGTGTATAAAAAATAGAAAGTGACTACAATGTAAGAGTAATTTGAGTTAAAATAGAATAAAATGATTGTTGCATATCAAGAAAACAAAAAAAGTAATGTTTAGAAATAAAATCCATACACAAAGCTCGAGCCCTAGCTGGTTGATTAGCTGCTCATCACACAAGAAGATGATGCATCATCAATATACATGACTAACTAAAATAGAAAAGAAAAATAAATAAATTTTGGAGACTAAAAAAATAAATATATTATAAAGGTAAATGTTTATCATTTGATATGATTAGATTAATCAATCAAAACTCAAGAAGTAATTATTGATAATATTGGCCCAAAAGGAACTCATTTGCTATGTGATAGGAGGATAAATTTTGGAGATGTCACGAAGGGTGTGCACAACTAAAGAGATCCAAGAGAGATCAAGAGGGACAAGAGAGATAGATGGTAGAGAGATCGAGGGAGAAATCTTGAAAGAGAAAGAAGAAAATTCATTGGACATAGATTATGCGATAAAATTAGTAGCAAAATAATCACCATCAAATACATTAATGATATCAAGTAATAAAATGTGGAGTAGCATGCCAAACCCACAAGCTCTAATCTTTTTTTTTAACTTAGATTGTTAAATTAGAAAAAAATCAAATATCACTACAATTTTAATAAAAATTAAACAAAAAATATATGTTGATAAGAAAAAATTGTGTGTTAAATTGATAAGAGAAATAGTTGGGAATGAGATTTACTATTCTCAGAGTTATCACTTAGTTAAGTAATAATCCTTTCCTTGACAACAAATGGAGGAAATGTTTCTCGCCTAAAGGTATAAAAGTCCAATTAGGATGAGGTTAAAATATAGAGCAATATAGTTCAGTGGAATCAACTCAGTTCTATCTCGATTTAGGGACTTTATGAAGAATGTTTCCACAATTATTCGTGTTAAAACTAAATTATTGTTCAAAGCCCAAAGTATGCATGTTAATTTTGACCCCATATATATCTATACTGGAGATCGATGATGCACGAATAATCATGCATTAGTTTAGGCTATTTAATTGGCATATTAAGAGCCTTTTGCTGTTAAGAATGAGATAATTGATTTATTCTTATAAATTTTTTTAAAATTTAATTTCTACCTAAGTTTGAATAATTTTAATGCAAGAAATCAAAATGACAAAAAAATGGTCGAAAACACATGGAATGTAGCAAAACCCTCTGTCACGGCCATGCCTTACTTGGTCGTGCCTATACAAGCTGGCATCAAGGCCACTATCACGACCATGACACTAACTTTCACGGCCATGACACTATCTTTCACAGTCGTGCATGTTTTTGGTTAGAAGACATCATCTCTGTCACGACTGTGAAAGATTGTGGCATGGTCGTGATGGCGGACAATCAGGCATTTTGAAGGCAAATTTTATCCACTTTTCGGATAAATTTTTTTTTCTTGCTTTGGGGTATGAGAATACCTATAAAAGAAGACAAAAGAGGACCTGGAAAAGCATCCCTAGAGCATAGATTTATAGCCTAGAGAAAGGAGAAGAGCGAAAATAATAACGAAGCTCTACCAAAAATTCGAGAGAGCACGTGCACAATGGCTGCAAGAGTACTTTGTTTTCTTTACCTAAACTTTTTCAGTAGATTTGATGTTGTTATTCTTATATTTATTCTTTCATTAGGGCCATCTTAGTTGAACCCTATTTATGTTTTGAAATCTTTTGTAACATTAGTTTAATTTGATTCTTTAATAGTATTGCAATTTCATGTTTAATACTTTTCTTTGATTCCTTTATTTATAATTTGATTGCTATATGAGAAGAAGTGATTATTTTCATAATAATTTTTAGGATTGGTCTTATTTATTTCATGCCATAATTAGAAAAATCGAAAAAGTCATAATTTGTGTAGTTATTAAGGTGACTTGAGAAAGCTCTTAATATTAATTTTATTTTAATGCATCTTATGATTAATTAAGTAAATTAAAAATCAAAAGGATTTATTTATTCTAATTATTCATAAGATAGTAGTTAAAATCTAAATATTGATTAACTAATTTTTTAGAATTCACTTTGTTATTGATTCAACTAATTCTAAGTTGAGAAAATTTATTACATTTTATTGGTGATAATTATGTGCCTTATCATCAAATCATTATTTCTTCAGGCAATCATTTCCTTTATTTTTATTTTTTTATTTTTTATTGAATGATAACTCTACTCATTCACTTTATTACTTGAGCGACTAGTGCACTTGCTAGCATTTGCTATCAATTTTACACGCATTAGTTAACCACGAGGGATTTGAATCCACTTCAATTCCTTAATCTATGTGAAAATTTCCAAAATTCACAAACATTGATTTAAATAGTTCTGACAATAAAAAGATCAGGGTTGTGATAAAAATGGCCAAGGCTAAAAATTCGATGAAATGTACTTGGCAACTTTAATTTGTATCGAAATGATTCATTTCCATTGTGAACCATGGCTTGGCTTTATTTTTAAGAAAGCCTACCCATGTTGATTTTAACACAAACATAGACATGTAAATTTTCAAAAGTCATCATACGCTAAGTTTCTATTAACGTGCATTATTATTGAATTGGGCTATGTTTTCATGCTCTTTTAATTCAATCACTTCGAACCTCCAAAAAATGAACTTGAGATAAGAATAAAAAATTGTGGGTAGCTTCTAAATAAAAAAAAAGTAAGAAAATAAATGTAAAGTTGGCCTTAATTATATTTATAAAATATGTATAAATTTACATGCATTGAATTACTAACTATACAATGATGTGAAAGAATACAAATAATTATTAATATTCTCACATAGAACCATTAAATAATCATGTATCACTACAAGAAAATCATCAATTAGCGACGCAGCAATATAGACTCCAATGTGTCGCTAACTCGACGCTGAAAACAATAGCGACGCATTAGCGTCGACTTCGCGCCATAGGCTTGGCGACGCCATTTCTCCGATGCTAATAGCGTCGACTTTGTGCCCACGCGTTTGTCGACTCTATTACCATCGAATGGTGGCGCTAATGCATCACTATAATGATGCAAAAAGTGTCATCGTGAAGCGCCAATATATGTCGCTACGCTGACCTTAAAGAGGCACTAAAATTGTCGATGCTCATCCATCGCCGAGTTGGCGCTAGGGTGCGACGTGCATCTGACGCTAATATGACGCTATAACTTGATTTTGCAACGTCGCTACAGCGACGCTAATGCGACACTAAATATTGAGACGCCATTGCGACACTAAAGAGATGCTAAGAACAAAATTCACGCCGGAGTCATCATTCAAATTCACATTAAGAACAACTTAATCTTACATCCAATTCACATTCGACATTTCAAATGATTTTACATTCAATTCACATCTTAATCTTACAATCAATTCACATTCGACATTTCAAATAATTTTACATCAATTCACATCTTAATCTTAACTTTTACATTCCTCCGCTTCGGCCCAACGACGGAGTTGGACGTCGACGGCGTAGAAGAAGAAGGTAGCGAAGATTACTCCTCGCTCGGCCCGTGTCCCTCGGAGGAGTTGGAGTAGGAGGCGTCGTCGTCGGAGTAGCAACAGTAGAAGGAGGAGGAGGCGTCGTCGAAGTAGCAACAATGGGAGGAGGAGGATGAGGAGGAGGCAACGATGTCGAGGCGGCAGCAACAGTTGGAGGAGGAGGAGGACATGACATCGTCGTTGTGCAGGCAGCAACATGAGAGGACGAGGAGGAGGACACAGCGTTGTTGTTGTGTAGGCAGCAACAATAGAGGATGAGGAGGAGGAGGAGAGCGGTTAAAGGGGGGAGTGACGTTCACACAGCATGAGCACTACGAACCGTCAGATTAAACAAAAGGATGGTTCGGATTCATTCTTCGATGAGCACACGGATCGCCAGTTAGCATTGCAAATTTTGTGATGCTATTGAGTCTCTAATGTGATGCCATATTAATTCAATTCTGATAGGTAATTAATTCTAAAATATGTTAAATAGCATCGCAAATTAGCGACCCAGCAATTGCGATGCTAAGCTAGAATGTAGCATCGCATTGGCATTGACAAACCGAGATGCTAAACTAGCGTCACGAAATAGCAACGCTATTCTGACATAAAAATGGAGTAGTGATGGAACTGACAATGCTATTGTGAAGCCATTGTGTCGCTACAACAATGTGTCACAAAAGTATATCTATGAACTATAAAGTTATTAACTATGTATATATATGTATGTATGTATGTATGTATGTATATATGTGTGTGTGTATATACACATGTGTGTTGTGTGTGTATGTGTATGTGTATGTGCATATGTATATATGTATATGTCGTCCGAACAAATTTGAAAATCATACGTTGATCAAATGAGGTCATTCTAAGAAGTTCCGAGATGTCCAATTTTCTAGAAAAGTAATTTCTAATACTTTTTAAGTGCACGAAGCAAAATAGATCGTTTAAATTTAGATACAAAAAAATTCTAATAAAATCAGCATTTCTTAGAAAAATTTGAAAACTCTATGTCAACTAAATGGAACTGTTCTAAGCACTCCCGAAAAGTCCTATTTTTTAGAACGTACATTTTTAAATTTCTTAGGTGGGGCGGAAGTTTTGAGGAAATTTTATAATTATGAAAGATAAGTATTTTGAGAATCGGAGGAAACGGAAAAGACGTGAAACATGAAATGTTTGCGCTGCCCAACCTTCTCGAGCCCTTCGAAACACCTATTTTTTCGTAGCAATCCGATTTAGGACCGCGGAGAATCGACCATTTCTATTCCAAAATTTTGCCCATTTTATTGAATTTCTTCCGACCTCCGATCATCGAGATTCTTGTGCGGGTGGATTACTCGTGTAAATCTCTACGAGTCCATAATTTTCATTTTGACTAATTCCCTCTGGACTCACGTCAAAGACTATCGAAAGACTTTTTTCTATGTTCTTAACTCTATCGTACGACCTCCTAAAATCGCCAAAAAATATTGAAAAATCTGTGTTGCCGTGCTCTATGGAAGGTACAAATTTTGTGATGATCCAACGGTCGGATCTCCGGCAATCGTCATTTGAATTTCTTCAAAAATGAAGAAGCACTATTCCTCCGATTTTGAAATTTGAGAATTAGAGTATAATGTATGTATAGCATGGCATATTAACTTTTGTATATTATATAATAGAATAATATAGTATAGCATGGTGTATAATATAGTATAATATAGTTTAGTATAGTATATAGTATAGTATAGTATAGTATAGTATAGTATAGTATAGTATAGTATAGTATAGTATAGTATAGTATATAGTATAGTATAGTGTAGTTAGTATTATATAGACTATATTAAAAAGAGTGTAAAAGACTTAGCGTCGACTATACTATATACATTATATGATATTAGCGTCGACTCAGCGTCGCGGTCACAGTGACGCTACGTAGCGTTTCATCTTGCGACGTCAATGCAATGCAAGAAGCCAACGCTAATATCGGCTCTTACATTCTGTCTATTTAACGTCACTTCGCTTGTGATGCTAATTTAGCGTCGCAGCCCTGCGATGCCAATATAGCGCTACCATCTGCCGCGTGTTTATTAGTTTTCGCATGTGATAATATCACCGAAATAGCATCGCTTTGGCATCTCACTTAGCGTCTAATTTTTGTGACTCTATATGGACGCTATAGAGAGGCACTTAGCGCCTCCTCTTATCGACCCAATGATGACGCTATTGTGACATTATTAGCGTCAATTTAGAGTCGCATAATTAATAACATACGACTCATTCACTTATAAGTTTGATAGTAACGACTAATATTGGTATCATAAATTATCCGTCTTTAAACTAGTCACAAACTTGTCACAATAAATAATGATTGTGTTAAAAGTGTCTAAAATCAATCGCAAAATTGTCCCTACTTGTGACCATTTTGGGATGCTTCAATGACAAATTTATGTCGCAATTTAGAGATACTTTAATTACAAATTTAATGCAACAAAGCAACTAAAACTAGTGACATATATTATCTATTGCTAGACTTACCATAACCTTATCATAAAAAAATAGTTGTACTTAGATTCGTCTATTTATGACACATTTGGGACACACCAATGACATATTTATGTTATAATTTAGGACATTTTACTTACTAATTTGTTGCAATATATCAATTGACACTGCAAGAAAATTGGAATTTTCCAACGGGCGATTTTCGACGGAAAGAAATCCTTCGCAATTTGTGACGATAAGTATCCGTCGGAATTTTCGACAGTTATAACCGTCGGAAATAAAAAATAAAAAATTATGAAATTATTATTTTATTATTTTATTTTTCGACGGTTATGAATGTCGGAAGATTCGATGGATCCGACGGTCAGACCCGCTGGTAAGTAGAAAATAATGTAATATAGGTAGTATTTCATTAATATAGTTATCGACAGTTCAGACCGTTGATATTATCGACGATAAATTAAAATAATAAATTCTATATAATGTAAGTAGTATTTTATTATTATAATTATCGATAATTCAGACCGTCAGAAATTTCAACAATCTGATTCATCGATAACTTTGAAATAATTAAATATTATATAATATAAGTAGTATTTTATTATTATAATTATCGATAGTTCAGACCGCCTAAAGTTTCGACGGTCCGAACCGTCGGTGATTTAAAAAATAATTCAATATCATAACCATATATATATTAATATTTCCGTCAGAACTTTCGACGGCCCAGAGTCATCAATAGTTCCGATGCCCCAGAGCCATCGCAAGTTCCGACGGCTTTGGACGTCGGTAATTAAAAAAAATTCTCCCCCACTATTTTCTTTTCATTTTCCCGCTTTCCCCTATTTCTACCCCTATATATCACCTCCTCACTCTCTCCTCTCTCCTCTCTCTACCTCTTTCCCTCTCTCCTCTCTCTCTCCCTCACCTGACGGCCTCCGCCCGAACAATGACCGTCTCACTCTCTCTAGTTTCGTCTTCGGCTCCGGCGAATCTCTCTCTCTCTCTTGGCCAGATCCGGCCGCAGGGCATCCAGACCCAGCCCGTCTGCGGCAGATCCAGCATGACTATGGCAAATGCGGCCGGATCGGGCCGCGGGCGTTGGGATCTGCCGCCTATGGCCGGATCTGCCGCCTACGGCCGGATCTGTCGCCTGCCACCGGATTTGTCGCTTGTCGCCTAATCGGCCGCGGGGCGGTCAGATCGGGCTGCGGGGTGGCCAGATCCGACCCTCCTAGCCGATGCGGCCGGGCTGCCGCCCGCGGCCCGATCTGTCCACATCGACACTTCGCGGTGGATCCGGCCGCCTCGCACGGCTCCTGGCGCCTGATCTGGTCGTGCTCGGCCTGGTTCGGGTGCCTCGCGGCGGAACCGCCGTGATCTGGCCCGCGATAGCCTGATCTAGCCGGCAGCAGCGTGGCGCTAGACGGTCAGATCTTGCCGTGGGCGGCCGGATCGGCTGCCTGGCGGCGGATTAATTTTTGTTATATTTTAAAAACTCTTTGCGATAGTTGTGACCGCTGGATCTTTTCGGCAGTTGCGACCGCTGAAAGTTTCGACGATTGCGGCTATCGGACTTTTTAACGGTTGTGGCCGTCGGACTTTTGGGATGGTTACAACCGCCGAAACTTCTGACGAGTTTTTTTCAACCGTCGAAAATCATTTTACGATGATCATTTTTCCGACGGATCGGTTCCGTAGGTAAATCCATCGAAAACCCTCATTTCTGATGGTTTCGTTCGATTTGGGATACTAGTCATCAACTTGTCATCATAAAATATATTGTAGTTTAGGGATATTTTAATTATGAATTTGTTACAATATATCAAATGAAATTAATGAGAAACCAGTCACCAACTTGTCATCATAAAATCATTTCCCTTCATTTAAGCAGGGTGTTAAAGATGTCATAATTCTATCATGAAATTGTGCATATTTGGGACAAGTCTAGGACAACATATGGATTAAAAAAATGATAATATTTTTGTAGCTTGATAGAGGTGTGGTATAAGTCTGAAATCATATGAATGTGAATCTCGGAGAGTGGGTTACATTAAGCTACAAGCTCTAGCATAGTTCATAGTAACTAAATGTGTGGAACATTAGAAGTCATAATCGTGTAGAAGGTGGACTAAACACTACAAAGTGTGAGTAGGAGAGAGATTATACTGAGTCAAAGAAATAGGAAGGGATCTAGGAGATAGAGCGTGCATCGTCTACCTTGCTCATTGATTGTTTATTTTATTGTTGTCTAAAGTTATTACACTAGGAAATTGATTATCACTTTATTTATTTCCAATGTATTTTTTTTGTCACCCTATCTTATATGTGTTTGTTTATTGTATAATTTGGTTGATTATTATCATACATCATTGGTGATTTCACATTTCCTAACTTGAAAAAAAGAAAACTAATGACAAATCGATTAACCAACTCATCTTCTTTCCATATTAAGGTCATTTGGATCCAATATATCAATTGCATGACATGTTTACAAAGAATTAAACTCTTAGACGTAGTTTGAATTTAATGAGAAACATACTAGGGATGACAATATCCCCCTCCCACATGGCACCTCGTGGAGGATCTCCGATCAGGATCCCGAATTTGAAAAATTTTGCTCCCCCCAAGTCGGGGATGGGGGGAACTGCCCCCGCACTCTCTTTCGAGGATCGAGCAAGGTATGTTATCCCCACCCCCAAAGACCTCGAATTCTTGCAACCTATTTTTTATTAATATATATCAATCATCAAATTAAAAAATATTAAATCTCAGCCATTCAATCTATCAAATAAATAACAAACAAGCCCTATTTTTTTACTTTTTATCCTTCTCCATCTTCCTCTTCTCTTCTCGTTCCTCATGACTGTCGGAGGTTGACCATCGATAGGGCGCTACAAGGGAGGGTGCCACCTTCTCCAAGACGCTATAGGGGAGAGTGTCGCCTTGCCCATGTTTACGATGGAGGGGTTGGACGCCACTCTCCCGTACAGCGGAGGGCGCTGCCTCCTCCTCATATGCACAAGGGAGGGATGCCGCCCCTTCCCGTCACCTTCTCGAGTGGAGGGTGGCGCCTGGTGGAGGGCAGCGCCCACCCACATGCATATGAGGGCGTCGTCCTCCACTGGAGAAGGCGACAAAGAGGGGCGCCGGTCCCTATACAACAGGGGAGGGGTTGCCGCTCCTTCCTATAGAGTAGTTGCCCTCACTATGCACAGAGTTGATGTCAACTGTCCTCACTATTTTTTATTTTTATTTTTTGCATAAATGTGAGGACAATATGCTTATTTTCTTTTAAAAATTTGATTTTTTGTTTAATAAAAAATATTTTTTGAAATTTTTAATTATATATTATGTAAAAATTAAATATTTTATATTTTTAAACATTCTAAATTTAAAATTCGAAGAATCAAAGTCGTCGCGGAGGCTCGAGAACCTGTGGGGATAGGGGCAAGGAGTTAAATTGTCCCCAAATAGGGTCAGCGGGGCGGGGTGAGGATCGCTTCTCTTGTTCGGATGTCATTCATCGATATTTTCATATGATTTTAGCAAATGATAAGGTGATAGATTATTAGCTTGTTCCTCATCATCAAAATTGACTTATGCATTAATTACCCAATCAAATATAATCCCGTTAATCATACAATTTGCACCCTACAAGTGGAACTAAGATTGTGGTCACAAACCCTTAAAAAAAAAGCTTATCCGACATATTTAATTAAATCACGCAAAAACTTATGATAATTCCTTGTTTCCATCTCGGAGTTCGATATCAACTGCTCTTTAAATCATTCAATTGCTCCGTTCAAATGTGTTGTAATATTCATAGGACTTTCCCACATCCAAGTCTGATCATATGTAAAATTTAATCATTCTTCTACTTCATTTTTCTAACATAGGTAACAATTTATAAGAGATCGTCTGGCAGAGTCTACAAGACATGACCATAAAAAATTATGAATAGGACAATAATTAATATTACTTTGCATTCTCGCTCCTTAAAGTCTTAATACCACTACTTATAAAATAAATTTATCCACTCACTCCGACCATCAATATTTTAAATATTATTTAATACGTAAAACAATTTAAAAAATGAGTGATATTAAGAATTTAGGAGTGATGATCTAATTTTCTACGTTAATTAGGTCAAATAAATTGACCAAAAGTAATTTGGCAGCATGAACCGTGGGATTGCGGAAGAGAGCACACGACTAAAGACCCTAAAATGAGAACAAAATGTCAAAAGAAGATAAAACAAAAGAGAAGGGCCAGTGGGTGCATATGCGTGTGTGCATGGTCGCATGGATGGTGGCTGTTAGTCTTGGAAAAGAGCAACAAAGTATGCTCGCCGACCCTCCTCCTGCTGCTGCTGACAAAAAAGAGAAAAAGATAAAGGCAGACAAATCCATCACACAACAAGGCCAACTTTCCATGGGGTGCATGCAGGAACAAATCTGAAAGATCAAAGCAGCTCACTTCAGTTGATCACAACAAGCCAGGGAAACAGACAGCATTCACACCCTTTGTACGCCTACTACACATGAACTAAAAAGGCTACAATAGCAAGAGAAAGAAGACGAAAAGAGAAGAAAATATACTACTACTTTCAAACTAGTCTATCTGTTTCCTTTCCGGGTGCAATGGGAAAAGCTCCAGGGTATGGTCATGGCCACTACTCCCGCTTTGTTGCAGCTGCAGACCGCACCAGCTTCTACAATTGCGCTTATTGCAGCTTCCATCGTCCTTCTCCTTCATCTCCATTTGGCCTTCTTCCTGCTGCAGTAACTGTTCCACTCCACCATGATATCAGCAGCGCACACAGTTAGTTGAACGAAATTAGCTAAATTAAATCTAAAAGTCAAACTAGTTAAGATATATATACAGTTCAATACATGTGAATCAAGGAGAGAATTGTCCTGGGAAGTGCTGCTCATCGTGAGGGCGAGAAGGGCGCTGCGCTTCTGCTTCTGACGCTCTCGGGCTTTGTGATTCTGGAACCAATAGAAGACATTCTTGCCTTCGATCCTTCCGTACTTGCCGAGTTCTGCGGTGATGTCCTCGATCTGGTTGGCGTTGGGAGTGCGCATGCCACTCTGGTAGAGTGCTTCCAGTACCTTTATCTGCTCCGGCATCGGGTTCCACCTCGTGGCGCCTGATGGCACCGTTTCCATCTGTTTAATGATATACAAACAGTTGCAGCAAGCAAATCATGGACGCGCACAATTAGTTTCACGAAGAAAACACACACACACACAGACGCAACTACTACAAGCATGGTGGAAGATATACAAGGCAAGCATCGTGCTTCTGCGAGTTGCATCTGCCTGGTCTCGAGGAATTGAAGCTGGCAATCTTGCTGCAGAGCGTCAATGGGGTAGCGGATGGCGAAGCGAGCTTGCAAGGTACAAGGGGGCTAAGTTGATTCAAGTTCATGATGAGGGAAGATGAGGAGGAAGAATTAGAACTAGAAGAGGTGGAAGGTGACGAGGGTTCTGCTGCGTCGGCCGGCCAGAAGCTTAGTGCTAAGTGCTGAACCTTCATGGCCACTTGCATGGGGCGTGGGCACCGGACAGGACGGAGGATGGGCACATTGCATTGCGCTGAGGTTATATATATATAGAGTGCGCCAAAATGGACCGTCTGCAGGCCAAAAGTGTGCAAACTTTCATGTGGAATTTGTGGCCGTGTCGCGTATTTGAATATTTTAATTCGTATGTCAAGTAAACAAGGGAATATTTTGTACTGTAACTATATATGTGGAAAAAGGATCTGCCATGATCATCTACAATTCATGTCCACCATATTCTCATCTCCACTTTTTGGCAGGAGGCAATCAATAAACATGATTAGGCACATATGTAGGAGTAATGAACCTAATCGTATTGTTACTGGGCCTACAACTGCACAGAGAATCATAATGAATGCATGCACCAAGCGATAGAGTTTAGTGCATGCAAAATCCATATACACATATATGTCATCAAACTCCATAACTTAAATATATTTATCATAAAATGATACTCAAAATTGGATAACTAAAGTACTGCAGAAGCCCTGGCCAACAAATGATTATCTAGCCAAGGAGATTAAATAAGCGGCTACCATAAGAAGATAACTTAGAGTGGCCACATGTAACTTTCTGGCCGCTTTGGCCATCATACCTTTTCTTCTAAGTCCTAAAGCGCATGCTGAACATATATCTGTCTACGTCTCAGAACAGTGATGTAAGTACATATATATTAGCACAAAAGTTCATGCAATTGAAGGGCTGTTGGCAATGAATCGGGCATGCCAAAGGGAAGACTAAATGATGACAATGCATGCAAGGAGTTTGACTTCGAATGGAGGCAAGAAAAAAGAAAAGGGAAAAGGAAAAAGGAAAAAGGTGCGTATATATGATGAATGATATGAATCCGGTTCTTTCTGTTTTCTTTCATTCAAATGGATGGTTAATACCCATGAACACAAATATTTTCCCACCACCACCACAAGAGTTGGGCCGGTTTGGCTCCGTCAAATCTGTCGGAGCTCCCTTGCTTTCATGATAAGTGCCTCCTCCTCCTCTTTGTTCTCTTTTCGGTGGAGATGGAACGCAAAAGATTCCTCCAATCCCCAAAAGATCAAACAAAAGTGCCGCGAGCAAAAGGAAAAAAAATAAAATCGCACATAAAGCAAGCACTTGCATATATGGCGAGAAAGAAGTGATCAAAAGGAAACAATAAAAATAAAGTTGCATCTGTGTTGTGATGAGTGATGCATGCAACAGAGGAGTGTTGGGAAACATGTATGCTGCAATCAAGAGCCACGACCCCCAAGCACTTTATAGTTTAGACCACCAAAAGGGAGAGAGGAATGTGGAGGGGGGGACGACTGGATGATCTCCTTTAAAAGACAGTTGTTATGATGTTATCTTAGTAGCTTTGTCCTTTGGGTTGGGGGAGGGGGAGAATGCGAGAATGGGGCTTGAAATGTGCATGTCGCAGCGGCGACTGTGCAACATGGACGCAGGTACATGTCTTGGGCGAACAGCAAAGCCTCCTTTTTGCATAGCGTAAACGTTTGAAAAGGCTAGACTTTCTGTACGTATAACACCCAAGAAAAGATTACACTGCTACGTTGTATATCCTTACCCTATTATTAGTATAACTTCCTAAGCATATATATGAAATTAATGGGCATCCCCCATAGTGAAATGGGGGATCGTCCACCTTAGATCAAAGACCCAATCTAGATCGGATGATTGATGCGCGCGGTTCAACATCCGGTTTGGATGGTAGTAGATTCGAATGGTAGGGCAGTTCAACGAGTAGCGAATGACGATTTAGCATTTGGGAAAAAAATCGATGCCCGAGGCAAAACACTCAATTCTTGGGATGCTTTGTGGATTGACACACCACTAGCGATGGACATTCGTGCGGGCCAAGCCCGTGGCCCGCACGAATTTTTGTCGGGCCAGCCCGGCCCGAGCACGACAATTGGGTCGGACCCGGCCAGACCGTGTCGGGCTGCCCAGGAAGGTGCTGGGGATGGCCCGATGTGACACGATTATATATATATATATATTTTAATGAGTGTGTGAAGCGCGTGTGAAGTGATTTTAAACATACTTTTGTTTATTTTTTGATATATCTCTTCATTGATAGTTTAGAGGGTCGTTGGGGATAACAAATATATGATTCAAGTCATTAATAATAACTTTTTTTTATCATTTTTTAGTTTTGACGAATTTCTACACATTATTATCCGTCATAATGGATATAATTATTTTATATAACTTCTAATCTTATAAAACTATTTTTCATTATCATGAATGATCCTTTAAGCTATTAGTAAAGAAAGATATCAAAAAAATGAAGAAAAATATGTCTAAAGCCGCTTGACACGTGCTTCACACTGAAAATGTTTCGCACGGTCATTTTTCCCATATATATATATATATATATATATATATATATATATATATATATATATACCTTTATTCACGTGTCTTCCAGCTGCTTTATCACCTACTTTGATTTCACTTTTCACATCAATAACACGACCCCTTCCACCTATAGGTAGCTTTAGAGAAGTTTCTTACGATTCATTTGTTTTTTGAGGCGTTAATTTAACTATTAAAATATCGCCAATTTCTACCCAAGATCCCAGCATCACAAGTTCATTCCTATCTAAATTTCGGAGTAAGTAAGCCTCTAGATGTGGTATTTCTTTAGTGATTCTTTCAAGTCCTTGGCTTGTCACATGAGTCTGAATTTCATATTTTCGACTTATATATATATATATATATATATATATATATATATATATATATATAATGAGTGGGAAAAAAGAATATGACTAGTTTCCATCCCTCAACCTCCTACAATATATAAAGAGGGATAACCAATACAACCACTTTTATTTTTTGTTAAATATACATATTAATATATAATTATACAAAACTAAATTTGGCTTATATAATTATAAAAGGGCAGGGGTGGACCCATGTTGTGCCCGAGTCCCCTCAAAATCTTGAAATTTTTTAATCAGGTATACTAATATAAACTTATAATTAAAAAATAAATATGACCATCTTTAATATATTTAATGTGGTCCATCATCACAATTTCTACTTTGAATTAGTGGTTACTACACATAAAACTAACTATGGAGGTCATGAGTTTAATTCTTACACCTTACATTATTTATTTTAACATATTTTTCTTTATATTCTTAGATAAAAAAATAACAAATAAAAAAGAAAAAAATCCAACCTGGGTCAAATTCTTGATGGGCTCAGGACGGATTCCAACCGAAAAGGGCAAAAACATTAAAAAATGGGCGCCCGGCCTAGCAAGACCCAGCCCGGACGGCCCACCCGGGCCGGGCCTAAACCGTGCCGGGCTGGCTTGAAGCAATTTTGGCACAGCCCGGCCCGATTTAAAATCAGGTCGTGTCAGCACGACCTAGCCCCGGTCAAATCCGATTTGATCGGCACAAACCCGGCCCGACCCAGCACGAATGTCCATCTCTACACACCACGCTTGAGGCTCGACGTTAGATTTTGGGAAGCTAACATAGAATTATTACAACAAGGAAGTACTTGTACGGGTCATTACACAAGACCATGAGCAGCGACTACGCGAAGGGGAACCTAGCTAAGCCTATTTTGAGTTAGCAGTGAAAGATTTATGGTCGAGTCGATTGTGTTGAGAGTCGCTTTTATAGGCATTCAATAATGGCCATGACAAGAGTGTTGGACGATTCGTCATGGGGCCGTGGCATTAGCGCGCTGATGCCCTGATGCAAGCGCTCGAGCTCTTAATATTTGAAGGGGCGGTAGAGGAACCAGGGGACACCGAGAAGGGTCACCAATGTTAGTTGCCACCTCACTCAACAAGAAAAAATGCAAAAACAAAAATGAAAATGAAAGGATCATTCATTACTGCAATAGTCACGTTTACGGAACCATTTGAGTCTCACCTCCCATCCTCTACAATATAAATGGCTCATTTAATCCACAATCATAATAATGGAAACTAAAATTATTAGCTGAATAACTATAATATCTCAAATTTTTAAAATCCTCGTGCCTTCCTTTATAAAAAAACAAACTCTCTCTTACTCTCTCTCAATTCTTTTTCCCCCTTTGATCAAACAATGGCTAGGGATGGAAAAAGGAGAAAGACAAAGAAGAACGACATGAAGGAAAAGAAAAAAAACAACACAATTGATAAGATATATAAAGAAAATTCAAACTCGTATGGTGACGTAGGAAAGATAAGATATATTCTATTATTATTATTATTATTATTATTATTATTATTATTATTATTATTATTATTATTATTATTATTATTATTATTATTATCATCATCATCATCATCATCATCATCATCATCATCATCATCATCATCATCATCCTTTTATATTACGTCAGTTAGGATTCTTATTTTATTTTTATCGATTTTATTGTCAAGGCATAATCTCTTTTATTATTGGTAGTTCAATTATTTCAAAAACACGTGTGATTTTATTTCTTGGTAGATTTCGAGTTTATCAAGTTATTGATAGTGCTTTTCAACCTCTTTCGAAATACATCTCAAAGTTGTAATCTCCTTCACTTTATGATTCTTCGCTGTGTCAAGTGAGTATCAATTATATCCTCTTTTAATGATTTGATTATAGTGGATTGAAAAATATATGAACACTTTATTCCTATTTAAATTGTGATTGAGAGATGTATTATATTATTGTATCATAAATCCATGCTCATGTGATGAATTTGGGGAAAAATTTTAAATTATGTTAACATGTTATGATTGATATGCCTTATGTTTTCAAGATTCACTTATCTTAAAATGTCTACAGATCATTTACTATAGTAGTTTTTTTCATATATGATGTGTTTTTTCCAACTTTCATGCATCAAAATCTATAGATTTGTACGAGGAAAACTAAATCTACACTCGAGTTACGAGCATGAAGCTTTCCGTCATGATCACGAGCTAGTGACTGCAATTCTAGGCAAAATCATATGTGCTCACTTTGTGATGCACCATTTATGAAGTGACAACATGAACTGTCTGTTCAAAGTTGTAAGCAAACTGATGCAAAAATAAGGAAAAATATTATCTCGCTCATGACCTTGAAGACCTCCCTCACAAACATGATGTGAGTACCTCATGGATGTTGCAACCCTATCACAATCGTGAGCGAGTGTAAGGAAAAGTGAAAGATAACATTGTCCCACTCATGCTCGTGATTCTAGAAACATATGTGCTCACATTGTGATGTTCCATTTCTGAACTGACAACCTCTTCATGAGCATGAACAGCTTCTTTATAGCCGTGAGCAAACTGATGCAAAAATGAGGAAAAACAATATCTCGCTCGTGACTGTGAAGACCTCCTTCATGATCATGACGTGAGTACCTCATGGGTGTGACAACTCTGTCACAATCGTGAGCGAGTAAAAGGGAAAAGTAAAGATAAAGTAAAGATAACAATCCCTCACATGCAGTCGTGAACCACAACCATGACGAACTCCCTTTATGGTAGAGATGAAGCGAGGACACATTTCTAGAGGGCCAACCATGTAGTAATATCTATATTTTTTATTTTTTCTATGATAATATATTATAGAGCAATTACAAAGTTTGTTTTTAATTTGGGGAGAGGGGCAAATGCTCTCTCTTAGGACTTTCCCGGCCCGACACGAATGTCCATCTCTACACACCACGCTTGAGGCTCGACGTTAGATTTTGGGAAGCTAACATAGAATTATTACAACAAGGAAGTATTTGTACGGGTTATTACTCAAGACCATGTGCAGCGACTAGGCGAAGGGGAACCTAGCTAAGCCTATTTTGAGTTAGCAGTGAAAGATTTATGGTCGAGATGACTGTGTTGAGAGTCGCTCTTATAGGCATTCAATCATGGTCATGACAAGAGTGTTGGACGATTCGTCATGGGGCCATGGCATTAGCGCGCTGATGCCTTGATGCAGGCGCTCGAGTGCTTAATATTTGAAGGGGCGGTAAAGGAACCAGGGGACACCGAGAAGGGTCACCAATGTTGGTTGCCACCTCACTCAACAAGAAAAAATGCAAAAACAAAAATGGAAATGAAAGGATCATTCATTAGTGCAACAGTCACGTTTACGGAACCATTTGAGTCTCACCTTCCATCCTCTACAATATAAATGGCTCATTTAATCCACAATCATAATATTGGAAACTAAAATTATTAGCTGAATAACTATAATATATCAAATTTTTAAAACCCTCATGCCTTCCTTTATAAAAAAAAACAAACTCTCTCTTACTCTCTCTCAATTCTTTTTCCCCCTTCGATCAAACAATGGCAAGGGATGGAAAAAGGAGAAAGACAAAGAAGAACGACATGAAGGAAAAGAAAAAAAACAACACAATTGATAAGATATATAAAGAAAAATCAAACTCATACGGTGACGTAGGAAAGATAAGATATATTCTATTATTATTATTATTATTATTATTATTATTATTATTATTATTATTATTATTATTATTATTATTATTATTATTATTATTATTATCATCATCATCATCATCATCATCATCATCCTTTTATATTACGTCAGTTAGGATTCTTATTTATATTCTTATTTTATTTTTTTCGATTTTATTGTCAAGGCATAATCTCTTTTATTATTGGTAGTTCAATTATTTCAAAAACACGTGTGATTTTATTTCCTAGTAGATTTCGAGTTTATCAAGTTATTGATAGTGCTTTTCAACCTCTTTCGAAATACATCTCAAAGTTGTAATTTCCTCCACTATACGATTCTTCGCTGTGTCAATTGGTATCAATTATATCCTCTTAATGATTTGATTATAGTGGATTGAAAAATATATGAACACTTTATTCCTATTTAAATTGTGATTGAGAGATGTATTATATTATTGTATCATAAATCCATGCTCATGTGATGAATTTGGGGAAAAATTTTAAATTATGTTAACATGTTATGATTGATATGCCTTATGTTTTCAAGATCCACTTATCTTAAAATGCCTACAGATCATTTACTATAGTAGTTTTTTCATATATGATGTGTTTTTCCAACTTTCATGCATCAAAATCGACAGATTTGTACGAGGAAAACTAAATCTACACTCGAGTTACGAGCATGAAGCTTTCCGTCATAATCACGAGCTAGTGACTGCAATTCTAGGCAAAATCATATGTGCTCACTTTGTGATGCACCATTTATGAAGTGACAACATGAACTGTCTGTTCAAAGTTGTAAGCAAACTGATGCAAAAATAAGGAAAAATATTATCTCGCTCATGACCTTAAAGACTTCCCTCACAAACATGATGTGAGTACCTCATGGATGTTGCAACCCTATCACAATCGTGAGCGAGTGTAAGGAAAAGTGAAAGATAACATTGTTCCACTCATGCTCGTGATTCTAGAAACATATGTGCTACATTGTGATGTTCCAATTCTGAACCGACAACCTCTTCATGAGCATGAATAGTTTCTTTATAGCCGTGAGCAAACTGATGCAAAAACAAGGAAAAACAATATCTCGCTCGTGACTGTGAATACCTCCTTCATGATCGTGACGTGAGTACCTCATGGGTGTGACAACTCTGTCACAATCGTGAGCGAGTATAAGGGAAAAGTAAAGATAACAATCCCTCACATGCAGTCGTGAACCACAACCATGACGAACTCCCTTTATGGTAGAGACGAAGGGAGGACACATTTCTAGAGGGCCAACCATGTAGTAATATATATATTTTTTATTTTTTCTATGCTAATATATATATATATATATATATATATATTATAGAGCAGTTAAAAAGTTTGTTTTTAATTTGGGGGGAGGGGCAAATGCTCTCTTTTAGGACTTTTATGACCATGACAATCATAGTTCACGGGCATGAACTTTGATTCCCAATCGTGACTATGAAAATGACCATATATAACTTTAAAAATAATTTATGTATAAATATGTTATAATGTTGTTTGTTGATTGTTATACACATAAATGACATTATGCATGGTTAGTCATAAGTGAAAAAGAATAAAATTTGAAGATTGAGAGGCATTAAATATTTAATACTTTGAAAAATATGTTAATGTCGCCAATCAAAATTAAAATTGAGAAAAGAATTTTTTTACATCTCATGTATATATACTTTTTGGAAAAAAAAAATTTGTGCCCGCAATAATATGTGTTCCTGATCCTATTTGGCATTGAAACTTTTATTTTTTTTGCAGAAACAAGACATTTGGTTCTCGTGATGCTTTGGGAAGCAGAAGCAAGATGAGGACCGACTTGTTATTGGGTAAGCTAAGAACAAGACCCACATGTAACAAAAAATTTTATTTGGGAGAAAATTCCAAAAAAAAGGTGCTTGTAATTCCTAACTTATCCCCATACCAAACAGGCCCAAAATGTCCACGAACATAGATCATAACATCTCTCACTCCAATTTTCCTAAATGATGACAATGACAGTTCTTCAATTAAATTAAGATAAAAATATGTCATAAGTTAAGTATCTTGTGACAAAGAAAGAATGATGATATAAAAAAAATAATGTCTAAATAATTATGAAGTAAAAATGAGAATAGACACAATGATGTAAACTTCCATAAAGTTACTTATATGCTTTATATATATGTATGATGTATTGATGAATGATCACATGTTATCATGATATTGTCATATAATATTTGACATGTAGATGTTCTTGCTAAAATTCATGTCATTCATACATTTTTTATTATATAAAAATGCATAAGTATATCATGTAACACCATGACTTATAACATTGAATCTTTTATATACTTAAATTGAAAAAATCTGCACCTTGAATCGTTCAAATAACCAAGATTAATTGTCAATGACAATTCAGCTCATAATGGGCACAATTGCATATGATATAATAATGAATAGAGTTTTACGTATTAAATACATTGAGACCATTAATTCTGTTGATGTCAAAAGTTATGATGAAACCTTTGTTGTTGGTATCTTTATATTTTAAGTCAAGTTGAACTCTCATGATATGTGATAATTAAATAATTATTTTTTATTGCATACTAAGCCTTCCGCTGAATATTATTTTATTATTGTAATCGTGTTCATATGATCCATGTAACCGACCCCACCTAGTAGGATAAGGCTTTATTGTTGTTGTAATCGTGTTCATATCTTCGTGTTCACAATAACATAACTTTTGGGACAAGTTTTTGGGGTGTTATTGCATTACATTAGCATAAGAGGTGTTCCCAAGCTAGCAATGACCAGAGAAAAAAAACCTTAGCCGTGGTAAACTTCAGGACAAACATAAATGCACCTCAATCATGTGCGTTAGTGTTCTTCAATTAACCTAAAGATGCACTCAGACCAGATCAGGAGCTCACTCTACGCTGTTAGCATGGAGTTTACCTCATGCCCTATGAAGTCACTTGGAAGGGATATATTCTTGTTATTATCCTTTCTGCTTCTTGGTAGAAGTTTCCAAAGCACACTGATTCCTCTCTTCTGCCTCTTGGGTACCAGCACGATAGTTCATCAGACCACCCTTGTGACTGTTAGAACCACCCAGACCATTAGGATTCCCAGATGATTTCACTGCCGACTGCTGAATGTCAGCTTGTAACGAGTTATCAGGAAAGTTGTCCATGCGGAATTTCCTCCCATAAAACAAACGTGCATTCCAATTCTGGGGAAAATGCAGATGGTGGAGCGAAAATTCTCCGTTGTTTGAAGAGATTGTATTTCATCCATTGTTGAAAGCAATTTAGGCGCTGGACTAAATATCACCTTGTCAAACAGAAGTTGCATCTCCTGGAGATGCCAAAGCTTTGAACTGTCTCCCCAGGTCCAGAACGGTTTCCTGGCATGCAAGTTCTTGCGAAGTTTCAGATATGTCATGGTCCTGCAAGGTTATAAGTGATCAATAACAGCATCAGGACTTTGAAATTGGCACCCAAGAGAAAAAAAAGTTGGTATAGGAATATCCTTTATACGCACAGGATGATTTAACTTATTATGGTAGACCTTAGGCCTGTTCAGACTTGAAAAGTGATTACTCGATATTTTTCCTCTTAAATAAAGAAGAAAAAAAATATGGCAGTGGGATGTTTCCCGCACGCATGAAAATAGTTTTTTAGTTGTTGGACAGCCAATTCCAGCTAGAAATGTTGCTAACGTATGCATGGGGAAATATGCATTCAGTTTTGCATCTCATAGGGTACCAATTACCCTCCTATTAAGTTCAAACAATGTTTCCAATTCTCTGTGTTATTATCGCTCTAAGCTCACATTTAAGGATCCAATAAATTTACACTACATACTGAAACCTGATCTCAGTTGTCAAGAATTAGTTAAGTTGACAACCAGAAAGTTACTGTTAACATATTAGAAAAGATGTAAGATGATATAGTTCTCGAAAAATGAAAACGGGCCTAAATTGCTTTTCTTCTTCACCCGTAAATATTTTGCAGTTACTTTAAAAGACACACTGCAAGTTGTACACAATAAACTGTTATAGATGACATGAATAAGTTAAGAACTGTATTGTGCCAAAAAAATAGTTCACACCTTTCTAGCTGAAGTTGTAGTTCAAGATATGTGCTTCTAATTCTTCAAAGCGGTTACTTTTCTCCTCCAGCTCCAATGTGAGGGCAGAAACCTTTTGGCAAGCTTCGTATGGTTCAGTCTCACCAACTGTTAGCTGTGTGCTATGATATTCATGTCCAAGCTTTTGGATTTTAATATCGTCATCTATTAGACTCTTTGACTTTGCAATTGCAGCCAGTTCTACTCGGAAATTGGAAATGCCCTGTTCTGAATCCTGAATCTCATTTACAAATGCATCATTCTTATTACTGACAACTATTGATCTTCCTTCCAAGTCTATGTCTCTTGGGTTTCTTGGGTTGATAATGATGAATTCAGATTTCAGCTTCTCATTTTCATTTCTTTGCTTGGATTCAATATTTTCCTTTCTGGACAGCATGTGCAAACCATTTGACCATCTCTGATTTGCAGTATCAAGTTCCTCATATGCATCAATGTTAGCCATTTCTTTCGCAATGTTTACTAGGGTCTCATGTTCATAATCACCTTGTAACTCATCTACATGAAGATGCTTCTTGATACTTTCCTTCATATCTGAAACATCCCGAACTGAAAAGCAGTGGTTGATTATCCATTCTAGACAAGAAGCTACTTCAGCAGTGAACTTTTCAACATCAGATTCCCCATGTAACAACTCACAGCAAATAACCAAAAATTTCTGCAGAACAGCAGAAAGCTCAGAACATTTCCATAAAAATGTATGTGTAACATATCCAGATGAGAAGTTTTGATGATTCTTAGTGTAGAGAGGGAAAACCACGTCATCTCCGGATATCAAATATTGATCACTTTTATAGCTAAATGTTCGTTGAATGATTCCTTCAACCAATTCAATTAACTTAAGAATCGGCATTTCCAATTTTGGTGCAAGAGTGGTATTGCTTTTACTGTTTGGCATGTAACTAATTGGTGATCCATCAAACAAGGTGGAGGAAGTATCTAGGGCTTCATCTAGTTCTTTATTAGTGTGATTGCGGCAAGGTAAATGTTCTGAAGTGACAGGATGTTTCATATCAGTCAAAGCAATTCTGACTTCATCAAGAATGGAGCCTAAACTTCTCTGTTCCGTTTGATGCTTCTCAATGATGACCCTTGTGATTTCTTGTAACCAATTTGGATAGATTTCAAATGATGTATTACTTATTTGGTTTTCTACCTTCAAGTTGGTTGGACTCTCCACCTGAACAAGTTTTTTACTTACTGATTCCAAATGAGTAGGTTCCTGAAGACCTTTGTAGGAAAGGCATGATTTGCTTGACTTTTCGAAACCTTTATCCAGAGAGACTATTGTTAGTTTTTCCACCTCAATAAAGTCATCCATCAAACTCAAGTCTGACATTCTACTCCTGCGTGATGGTGCATTTGATTTGACACTTCTGAAGTTCTCTAGTTCAGATATCAAAGCAGAAGCCCAAGATTCAGAACAGCTAAAATTATTTTCATCACCACCATTCTCTGAAATTGATGGGAGAGCCATTTCGCATGAAACCGGATTTGTCCTTGTTAATTCATGGCAAGCATCTCCTTTCGATGATTCTTCGAGTTGTGCTTCAACCTGGAAGAGCTTGGATGTTGTATGTGCAAACATGACATGTGTGGCTTGTAGTTCATTACTTTTCTTAGTTAATGAATCTTTCACATTTCTGTTTTCATCTTCAATTGCATGCAATCTCTTTGTAAGAGAAGAAACATTCTTGCTTAATGCATCATAACTAACTTCATAGGGAAAACCTCTTAACATAGAGGTTTCATTTGTGTTTGACTTTTTGGTTTCATTTGTGTTTGACTTTTTCTTTCGTGCTTCATGGATATTATTGCCAAGCATTTCGACCTCATTTCTCATTTTAGCTAAAGCAGCTGGTCCTGGTAGACGCTTCCGAATCATAACACGCAATCTTTGGCACTCAGATTCGAGCTTTTCAATCTTCTTTATGCTTTCTAGTTGTCGTCTATGTGCAGCATCAGCTGATCTGAGATTGAATTCTTTCTCTTGATTGCGGATCTCAAGTTCTTTCTGTAACATGCAGACCTCATACCTAAGAGAAGAATTATTTCTCTCTGCAGCTTCAAGTTTTGCTGCCACTTCTGTATAATTAGCATCTGACTTGGACTTAGAATCGCCTAAATCTTTGATCAACTGTTCTTTGAGCACAAGAATCCGACTCAGGTTGCTATTTTTAACTACCCCTTCTGAGAGTTTCTTGTTTGCTTCTGATAGCATCTCTTCTAGCGAGTGTATTTTCTCTTGTTCTCTTGATATCTTCATAGCAGCAGTTTTAATGATTAACTGCTGATCTTCCTTCATATCCCTTAGCTGTTGCATGCATTCTTTTATAGCCGCTTCTAAATGAACTACTCTTTTATCAGCCACTTCTTTCTTAAGTAATGCATCATCCAATTGTCTCCTAAAAAACAAGGCTTCTGCTTTTGCTCTTTTCCAACCTAATAAATAGTCATAAAAGGTAATCTAATGAATGAGAAAGGAGTTCTAGCAAATCAATCAAGAGAGCATGCAGGTCAGTTTTCTGAATAGTTTAAATTATGAAGCAAATGGCAACCTGCAGCTGCTTCTTTGGAAAACTTTTCCTGCTTTGCTAAAAGGTCATCCTTAGCTCTGGACTCAGTGCGCACAGATGAGAGTTGCTCATTTAAATCTTCCACGGATCGTTCTAGCTCAACTGCCTTCTCTTTCTGGTCATGGTCATCAGAAAACTTGTAACACCCAGATAGGAAAAAAAATACTCCTTTTTGTTGTAAGGATTATATGATGGGTTTAAGACCACACTGAAGCTTTTTATCAGAAAAATTAGTAGTAATTTGGTACAAAATGACAATCACAAGTTCATCACTGGAGGACGAAACCTATTGAACCAAAATTACTAGTAATTTTGATGAAACATTTCCCATGGGCTTCATAAACTCATTAAACTATCATACGATGTATGAAGATTTAACGCAACTTCAACTATATTTGGAATAAAATGGTTCTCATGAACAGAAAAAATAAGCACTTGTCTGTTTAGTCAAAATACAAACACTATGTGACACAAACAAGACAGAACACTCATTCTATCTGGTTGTTACTCTTGTTCTTCTTCAAGAATCAAGATAGTTTAGTTGCACTGTTATATGATTTTTTCTGCTCAAATGTACTTCAGAGTACTTTTCAAGCAACCATATTTTCCACTTTTAACGCATGGGATATCCTTTGAAGCAGAAGAACAAGACAAAATCGAATATCCAGCTCATTAAGAACAAGTCATCTTGCTCAAAATCGAATATCCAGCTCATTAAGAAAATCTGATAGTAAAAGTAAACAATCTAGCTTAATAATTGATGATACATTTGGATGGTGTGTACTTATGGTGGTGACATGATCACTCTATAGAGAAACGAAATGCAGTTTCAATTCATCATGGAGTGTTTTACTACAGAGTAGCTGGGAGCTTTGGTTTCCAATTAGGAGACTTAATTTGCATGATACAAGAAGTACCACAGGATTTAATTTTAAGGGCTTCTTTACCTTCATTTATTTATGTTCCCTATTATAATAGCCTTCAAAAAGCCATTCCTATCCAGTATATACATATTCATTTTAACCTCGACATCAAGTTTAGAATTTGTCTCCCTAATCTTTCAACAAATGCTGAATGAGAAGAAAACCAAATAGCAAAAGATGGCAGTCTTACCCAGATATTCTTGTAAAAATTTCAGGAAAGAGTACGCAATTTCATTTCTTAATACGGAGCAAGATCAAACTATCAATTTATAAAATTTAAAAAGAAATCAGACAAAATTGAAGAATGCAAATTAGTTCCGAAAGCACAATCGATCATTTCTTACCAAGACTTTAAGTTTCTCATTTTCAGGTAAGGTCTCTTCTGAAGATTTCCTCTTCCAAAACCATGCCTTACGTTTCATCCTTCTAGCTAACTCCTACATGTGTGAATTATATTCAGAAGACAAATGAAAAAGGTAAAGTTAGTTTGCAGAAGCAGAATACAGGGCAGACGGGAAAAAAATGGAAGTGGTCTAAATGCCAGAAATGGAAATTCGAAGAGGCTCATGAACAAAATGCCAAACTGACATATGTACATATACACATAAGCACGTGACATAAAAGATCTGTATGACTGATTGCAGTGTATATGCACAAACTATAATTGTTAGCAAGGAGTATTGAAAGAATTAATTAATGTGTACACATTCAAAAGAAACACTTTTAACTCCATCAGTTTGACAACATAATCCGCACATTCTGATGACTGTTAATCTTCTTACCTCATGGTTTAAATAAAATGTACTACTTATGACATTGCAACTGCAATGTTTTCTCATTGATTTCTAAAGAGTGATAAAAAAATATCAAACACTTGCCACCACAACGGGTTAAAGAAATTATAAGTTGACCAGCAATTCCTGTCCATGCTTCGCAGAAAAGGTACCTCCTCATGAACATTTCGTTTACTATGTTGTCATGCATGAGTTCCAATTTTGAAGTTCACATATTTTATAAAAAAAATGATGACACATGCATGAGTTTCAATTTTGAAAATTTGAAGTTCACATCTGTTACAAAATAAAAATTCCGTATGCATGAGTGAATTAGAGTGAATATTCTGGATCTTCCATACTTTTGTTGAATCGAACACAAATATGACATAGAAACTACATTGTCTGAACTAAGTTTAAGAGAGTGTTCCATCTATGGCAAAATTAATGAACTCCGGCAAAAAAGGGAATCCTATCTTTTTTGTTCATCTACATGACAACATCTTTGGTCATCCCATATCCACTCTACTTTTGGCCAAAGATTTCATAAAGGAAAGTATCAACCAAAGATTCCATAGAGAAAAGCATGCGGACACCACCTTGGTTCCACATTCTAGATTGCAGGTCCCAGATACATTTTACTGCATTCCAACAGAGAATCCCAGGACTAAATTTGCAAGGTTAAACAATTATGAGCAGGATAGTTCACCAGATCTTGAGCATCCCCCAGTGCACATTCTAAAAGGGAAAGAAACATCTTGAGAGACAAACAGCTGCATGATGGAAACTAGACGTAAAGGAAAAGAAAAATGCAAAACCTAAAAGGACATGGTCTGCAGAGAGAGTTGTCAAGTGCTTGTTCATATCCAAACTAAGCACAACAACTCGAATATCCAGCCAATGTCTCAGATACTTTCACAAGGCAAATTTAGTCACCAAAGCCCATATTTCCAGTCCATCAGAACTCTTAGAACAGCAAGAATCCGTACGTTCCAAAGAACAATCGTTCAAATCTTTCCGAGAGCAAACCAAAAGCAAACTGTTGAAAGCTTAAACTCAACCTAGAAACTGCAGATAAAAGAAAGAAGGAAAGAAAGGCATCTCCTCCTTATAATACGTAGCATTCCACGAAGCAGAGACAGAAGCAGAAGCAGAATGGTGCGTATAAAGGAACATATGGATGGCATAGAAGTAGAACTTTACCTGAAACCACAAGGATGGTTTTTAGCTGTTAATGAACAGATGAAAAGGCAAAAGGTAGCTTTACTCACGGACCTCATTCCTCCTCTTCCTCCACCACCAAGTCCAACTCCACCTTTCGGGAACCAAAGCATCAAAAGAAGGAGGAGAGAGACAAAAAAAGATACCTTTTTTGTCAGGTGCCGTAACCAAGCAACAGCGCCATGCGCTGGTAGTAAGAGTGTAAGACCAATACAAAAATGTACCTCTACCTCTCTCTTGCGGCCGGCCCCAACTGGTTTCTTGCCTGCCATTCCTGTGCTTCTTGGGGTACGTCGCGATTGGGTCAATATGGCGGATTTGTTCAGCGGGGGGAGAGAGAGAGAGAGAGAGAGAGAGAGAGAGAGAGGAGGTAAAAAGCTGGCCGGCTGATGAATGCTGTGTTGGCTCGGATGGCAGAAGAGGAAAAAAAATGGTAAAAGAGGTGAGAGAGAACAGTGTCGGCAGTGACTAAAACGGTCTTTTTATTGGATTAAAAAATATATATACCCCCCGACAAAATAAACACTTTGGAAATGTGTAATTTACGAGTAAAAAGTGTCAAAACGTCACTTAAATATTGGAAAATATTTGTTTATAGATCGTATTTCAATGTATGGGTCACTCAACTTTCGTTCTGTCAACATTCAACTTACTAATCCGTTAAGTTATTATAATAATTTTATAAATATATACATGTGAATATTAAGTAATTTATAAAAAAATAATTTTACATATTAATAATTAATAATTGATATAAATTTATATTTTATTTTATTTTAAAATGTTATTATTGGTAAAAAAATTATTTCGAATTGTGTTAATATAAATTGACTACTAGTAAATTTTTATTTATGTTTCAATTGTTAATTTTTTTACCATCAACCACTCTTATTTTGTAATATTTTCCTTTTTGTCATCATTTCTTGCTCCTTCTTCATTAAAAAAACAAAAAGGAAAATATTAAAATAAGAAAGTAAAATAAAAAAAGAAATAAATATATTTATCATAAAAATAAATTAATATATTATTAATAGAATTAAAAGATAAATATAAATTTACTGGTAATAAATTAATATTAACACATTGGAATCATTTTTATAAATAATAATATCTTAAAATAGAATAAATGATATGTTTGTACTATTTTTTAAATTATTAGTATGTTACAATTATGTTTTATATAATATTGATTATTTATATAATTTAAAATTAAATAATATTATTATAAAATAAGACTAAAGTTGAATGACTCGCACTTTCAAATCTAAAATTGGATGATCTAAACAAAGATTTATCAATACTTGAGTGATTTCTGACACTTTTTATCCGTAATTTACCTCCTTTATTTTGTTCACCTGTTGTTCGACAAGCGACAGTGCCTCGTACAATTCACACGATGTTAAAATTATGTGCATTAGTTATAAGTTAAAATTTTGACGTATCATCGAGTCTGACTAATTTAATATCGCTTCGGACACGTTCGATTATAATAGATGAGGCTCCTAACGAGAATTTTTTACATTCATAAAAAATCGAACTTGAAATTTTTACTTACGATGAGTTTCTATTCACGTCATTTTATTGAAAATAGCAAAATATAAAAAAAGTATGTTTGTTCAATTATTTTATTTTTAAAGATAATATTGTATTAATTAAGTGTTTGTTCAATTGTGAACAGATACAACTAGAGCATATATGAGATGAGAGGATCTAATATATCATGTTGAAAAATAGTTTTTGTGCGGAAATGTTTAAGTTACTATTGTTCTAGTCTCAAATCGAATATGTTAAATTTAAAATACTATATACATATAGGAAAAAAAATGAAGGTGTCTCCTCTCTAAAGGAGGGACACCGTGTCTCCTAAATTTCTATTCATTAGGTTAGAAATATATGGATGATATTTTATTCATTTCATATCATCTAATATCATATAAGCAAAGTTCAATAATAAAATATATAATAAAAAAAGCAGAATGAGGTCTTCCTCTTTCTTGGACGAAGATGTAGCAAACTTTTTTTGACGTGAAAATTTGATCTAAGTTATTTTTTCATAGAAAAATAATAATAAAAAAACGGAAGGAGGTGTTCCTTTTCCTGGCTGGATAAATTAGAAGAGATTTTTTTCGTGCGAAATTTGACCTTAAGTTATTTTCATTAAAAAAAGAGGGAAAAAAGTGGAAAAATATGTTCCTCTTCATTGCCGGATAATTTTAGCAGCATTCCCCGTGACGAACTATGTAACGCCCTCAAATCGAACGCCACGTGGCGAGATCTCTATGAAGGCGCTATGAAAAATTATAACTTTGATCAAACTTGACCAAAACTCTAATAAAACAGTGACATGCCAGCAATAGAAATAAACAAGAAAATGAAATATCAAAATAATAGAAGTCTCAAAGTACTACAAAATCTTCATAATATGAATCATGTCTGAATTACATTCAAGTTCATAAATGCGAAAAATAAAGAAAATGATAACTAAGTCCTATGTCAGTTCATGTGCTTTATTATCGCTCGATCTGATCGCGGCACACGATCTCAACATGTGGAAATCAACACAAGAAAGGAGGTCCTCTCATAAGTTATACAACTTAGTGGGGAATCAATATAGTACACAATGCATAACAATAAACAGAATAAGTCAGAATCAGTAATCACTTGTATCAAGATGAAGTGGAGAGCATAAGATCATTCGATTTGACATATCAATGGATAAAAGAGATAGAAATCATGTATCAATCTTATAATTATGAAAAGAATGCAGTTAGCATTTTGGATTAACAACCTTGCTTCATTTACCATCATATTCATATCATTCATCCATTCTCTTTATTCTTGAACCTTTTCCATAACTTGAGTGATTTTAGGTGTCTTTAATTTTTGGAAATTTTATGCTAAGCAAAATAATACAACTTTGTGTAGCCTATGGGTGATCAAGCCATAGCTAAGGGAGCGACACTTCACTATAAGCACTTAGCATGAGCTGATCACCCTCCCTTTTATCTTTCTATCTTTCTTACTTAATCACTTTAATAATTCATCATTCTTTCATTCTATAAAAAGATTGGATCACTGGACAAATCAGTACAAGACAAATGATTCAGTTACACAACCATTTAATCAGTGGGGGATAGCATATCACAATCATGAAAAGAATCTAGACCAATCAGCAAACAAAATGAATTATGTTTATGGTTCGATCGACCGGTCCTCACTGATCAGTCGACCGACTTCTGGGCACCGGTCGACCGATATCTTTGGATCGGTTGACCGATTGGTCTAATTCAGTTCAATGGTTCTCGGTCTACTGACTCTTGAGCACCGGTCGACCGATATCTCTGAATCGGTCGACCGATAGGTCTGGGTCCGTGCAGTAGTCTCGGCCGATCGATCGATCGAACTACGCAGCCCTGAAGGGATGATCGGTCGTCGGTCTGTATCAGTCGGTCAACTGATTCTCACATCACTGGTCGACTGATATCTCTAGATCTGTCGACCGGTCGGCGAAAAACAAAAATCGTGCAAAGGTAAAAAGTGCATGGATTTTTAATACTAAATACAATCACAACTTACAAACAGTCATCTAATCATGGAGAGATGATACAAACACGTTCATAGTTACAGAGAATCACAAATCAAGGATCAAACAATAAGATACAATCAATTCATTCTTTTTCCATTTCCTTTAATCAATTAAAAATACATTTCAAGATGTACAACCCTAATCATTCTAGATTCATTTTATTTAAGTTATGCAGAGGAATTTCGAGTTCACCCACCTATTCCATGGTTGAACCTTGCTTGAAACCCCTTCGATCACCGACGATTGTCCTCCCCTTGTTGTCCTCCACCTACGAGGCAATCCGATAGGAGAAAAGGTAAGGGAACGACGTTGAGAATCGAAGGGATTGCAGAAATGAAGAAGAACTTTGAAGAAACCCTGTTGGAGCTCCCTTGCTCTTGCTGGTTGGAGTGTGCTTGGGGGAGAAGAGAGAGAAGTGAGGGAGAGGAAATGAGAGGATAAGGTGAACTTTAGGGCACTAATGTTTTATAGATTAAATTTTGAGCCTATCATGCTAATGGGCTCAATTATGGGATATGGTGGTTGGTTTTAAAACTTGACTTTTATATATATATATATATATATATATATATATATATATATATATATTAACCGGGTGTTACAAACTAGAGGAGGCGACATTTTTAGAGTGAGTTTTGACCTCAAATTATTTTTTTTACAAAAGAAAGAAACAAAAAAAAATTGAACGACGTTTTATTTCTCCTTGTCAGATAATATATCAGCATTCCTCAAGATGAATTAATTTACTCTTTTTTATGTGCAAATTTGACCCTCATTATTTTTTCATAAAAAAAAGAGCAATTAATTTACTCTTCTTCTTTTAAATATTATTTTGTCATCTTTTTTTAAAAGTTAGACCCGATCCAAACTCAATTCGATGCAGGTCAAGTCGGATTACTTTTATAAAAACTCTTACCTTTTTATTATTTAATATATATATATATATATATATATTATAATATTTATTTAAAAAATATAAAATAATTTATTAAGTATTTAAATATTATTTTACACATTAAAATATAAAGTTGGAAATTAAATAAAAATTAAAAAAATCGAATCTTCGAATCAAGTCAAGTCGACTTGGATCAAAATTTTTTGACTCGTACCCTATCCGATCCACGGACAAGTTGAAATCGAATTGAAATCAGATTCGGATTGGATTGGATCTAGCCAACCAATACCTCTCACACTTCTATTTAAGACTGCTCATGACAATTGAAGATGGAGAGGGGATGGAATCATTGTAGGCTTCACGGGGGCTTGTTTGGAAACTAGAATCAGGCGCCTACGACGTTTGGCGAAACCGAAAAGACGAAAACAAAATCGGGTTCCAAAAAAAAGTGTCACGTGGCTCCTTTTTTTCCTTCCCATTTTGGTAGAACCGGCATTGTAGCATGTTTTACTTTTTGTTTTTTGGAGTTGACTTGTTAGCCATTTTTTTTCAATTTCATTTATTCATTTTTTCTCTTTATTTTCTTTCTCACACACATGTATCTTATAAAATAATTTATTTATTAAATATAAATTATTTGTTATAACATATTTATATAATATTATTTCTTACTTGTTATTTTATTAAAAAATAATATTTTACTACATATAATTTATTAAAAAACTGATTTATTTATATTTAAATAATATAGTTTAACAAAATTCTTTTGAACAAAATTTTTTATTTTTACTTTTGTCTTTATTTATTAACAATATTTTATTTTATATTTATAATATCAATTTTTACTTCAAAACCCATAAAAAATTAACTCATCCATATACTCTTTCTTATCACATCAACTAAACACAACTAAAACTATAAAAACTTGATGAAACATCAATTCCTGTTGCCAAACGACCGAGAAGAATAAAGGGCGTAAGTCACGTAATCATCTACAAATCAAAGGTATTTGATGGGATCCATGTAGATTGAGAAGGCTCTTCACCATGTAGATTATTAATACTCGAATAATTTGACCCAATGTCGAGAGCACTAAAGGCATGTCATCAAAGCTTAAACACAATTGTTATCTTAACTCAAAACTCAGTACAACGCTTAACAACAGGAGTCAATACATAAAATTTGATTAGCATGTTTAGTCGTCTATGGAACTAACTACATTTGTTATGATGTCAGTTTGTAAATGCAAGAAACAAAAATAAGCTGAAATTTACCACAGCTGCAGCTTCCCTCCACCATGATGTCTAGACAAGCAAGGTCGTAGCACATTGTTTGGATAATATATATATCTTTTTAAAAGAAATATGTATTTGATAATAAAAATAGTCCAAAAACCTCTATGCAAATTTTAATGAAAAATTTCCCTTGGTACTATACATCCGATAATTAATTTAATTTTAGTATTATCTTTTTGCTACATAACTTATATTTTCAGCAAATCAATGGGAGAAATAAGAATACCAAAAGCTCGTCCAAATAAACAATTGTAAAACATCAGAATTAATGAAGATTCCTTTAAGATGGTCGGAATAACTACAAATTCCAAATAAAGGTTGGTTTGGTGAACGAACGCAAACCTTTTACGCCCCCATACCAAACAAGCAAGCTTCACTCCAACTTTGAAAATGGGATTTGTCCTAAGAGACAAGGCCATCATTCAGAGACAAGCCGGCCAACTGATCAGCCGGGGAATTGGACTGCTGCTGTGCGACGTTCCTCAAGACCTCCATCGCCTCTGCAACCTTAGACCTCAAAGCATCCGGAGACTCGAGCAAGTGCAGGACCTCGGTTTGGTCCATTTCCAGGAGCATCCCTGTCACCTTCGCCGCATGATCGCGCTCAAGTTGCTCCACAAGTGGATACAGACTTTCGCCAAGCATCTACAAAGTTCCAAGACATAAGCCATCATTAATGATCTTTATGTACCCCTTGCTATGTACGTAGCTAATTGGTGTTCGTGACGAATGAATGAAAGATATAAAGATAATGAATGCACAATGACCCATATTTATTAAACACTAGTCATTCTGGGTATACCCCATATATGTTAAACCTTTCATTTGCAGTAAAGACAAGACTAAAGTCACCACAAAATAAAAAAGGATCTCATAATAAGATAAGAAGAGAAGCATTCGTTAACAATAAACATAACGGGATTCTGATCAAATGATATTTGAAAACAAGAAAAAAATGCATAGACTATCTATCTCAAGTCTAAAAGTCAGTAATGCCACATACTGTTTCTGAAGGGAACATACCGTCCTTTGCTGTTCTGGAGTAGCATTTGTAAGAGCTGAAGTTAGCTGCACAATAGGAATTGGGTGTCGGCTGGCATTATCTCGCAGAGGCAAACCTCCCATATCATAGGGGGAAAGCATTCCGCCAACATTGGACATAGCATCAGGCATGTTGCGTCCAGGAGGGTAACGATAGACACGTCCTCCCCTCGGAAACATCTGAACAACAGTAATGAAGATTAACAGTAATGTCAAGAAAACAATTTTCGTCCACAAAAATAAAGCCCTTGCCACAAGTCCAAAAACATCGATAAACTACTTAAAATTTAGGAATAGTGTTAAACATTGCAATGGACTAACAAAATCAATGCCACTAATGTTCAAACCAAACATTCTAATGATCTCAATTGCTTGAAGATCATGAAAACATTGAGATTGAAGTAAAATCAAAATGCCAGAAATAGTTATATAAGAAATAAAGTGCAACCCCAGACCAGTAATGCTTGCAACTCATCTGTCTAAAACAGTTCTTATAGTTATTTAAGAAAGAAAACTGTTACCATAATTAGGAATTAGCACTTCATTCGTTAGCAAATATTGGGAGAAATAACCAACATCATTATCACTCTATTACGAAATGTCAACACTACAAGAACCCGCTAAAATCCCAAGGCATGAAGAACAAGCCACCTCCCAGTCATTCGTTAGTAAAAATTGCATCTGATGTGGTGAGATTGACTATAATTAGGTATTAGCACATCATTCGTAAGTAAAAATTGGAAGAAACAATCAACGTCATTATCACCCTATTATGAAATATCAACACTAAAAGAACCAGCTAAAATCCCAAGGTGTGAAGAACAAGCCATTAATGCAGTCAGGAATTTCCACAAATTGCAATCAGTCAGAAGCAACACAGCAACTTAAAATAATAAATTCCCAGTTCACAGTACTCACTATTTATACAGATAATAATAAATAAATAACAACAAAGCCTTATCCCACTAGGTGAGGTCGGCTACATGGATCATATGACGCCGTATTCGTTGATCCATGTTCATGAGATTCGACAGTGGTCGCTATTTATACAGATAATTTTCATAAAAATCGATGCACAGTGAACAAAGGTAGAATAAGTAAGAAATGGGCTACTCACCTGCGGCTGCATTAAAGGCATAGGTTGTTGTGGTTGCTGCACAGGACCAGATCCAACTCGTCTACCACCTGGGCGTTGAACCTGCTGACCTTGTTGCACTAAAGGCACAAAGAAATTTGGCATGGGGGCTGCACCGGGCCTCATTCCAGGGACAAGCTGTTGCTGGAAGCCAAACCCAGGCTGCAAAATAAAAGAAAACGTACATAAGACATCAATTACAAATAAAAAATAATGTATTGGTGTATGATAACCTCATGGGAAATACAACAACAACAAAGCCTTATCCCACTAGGTGGGGTCGGCTACATGGATCATACGACGTTTCGTTGATCTATGTTCATGAGATTCGACAGGGTTTTATGCTGGTTGTCGGGGCCTAACACAACCCAAACCCTCCTCCTTTATCCGGGCTTGGGACCGGCTATAAAACCTCATGGGAAATAGTTAAGCAAATTATAGAAGCCCAAAAAAATTTTGAGTGTTGATAAGAAAGATAAAAGAACAGTTATGTAAAAGCCAAAATTATAATTTCGTCCAAATTGACTGGCTATAACAGTTTAATCAATGACCCTCAGAAAAAGGTAATTATTGACGGAGGAACAAAAAACCAAACGTGTTTGTGTAGGTGTGGTTATAACAAATAAAGGAAGATTATTTTCCCACAGAAGAAAGTAAGATACTGTCTGTACTCAGTGAACACATTATATTCTTATTTAATCAGCACTATCTCATTGTAAGTAGATGGATAAGTCATTCCTTATAATATCAACAGAAAGAGATAAAAATTAAAGCTTCTAAAGCAGTTCATAATAAATTATATTTTTTAGAAAGAAATACAACAACAACAACAACAAAGTCTTATCCCACTAGGTGGGATCGGCTACATGGATCATACGACGCCATTCCGTATATTCGTTGATCCATGTTCATGCGATTCGACAGGGTTTTACGCTGGCTGTCGGGGCCTAACACAACCCTCCTCCTTTATCCGGGCTTGGGACCGGCTATAAAACAAAACTTCCTCCACAAGCAGTTGAATTAGAATCAACATCAATATCATATGCTGATTCATTCCTAATGTGATTTGAGCACTTTGACGAGTAGGGGGTGGAATAAGTTATTTCTACCCATGCCATCTGTGGGATCTCAAGTGGCACCATGCACAATTCTTCCTTTGAGCACCCACAGTTGAATATGGATGCAAAACCAAATGAAAAAAAAAAGAATATACTTCTCCAGGGTGACCAAATTGAATACAATTAATAAACATCACAAAATAAATAAATTCCAATTCATTAAAAGAAATTCCATAAACAAACAGAAAGATGTACAAGAAAATCAAAGAGGCTTCAAATAGTCACAGAAGCTGGACATTGTCAATGACTAAGGTCCATAAACTTTTCTCTCTTGGCTTAAACATTTAAATTGAGAGTATTCAAAGAAACATCCTTACTCCCGGCCGCTTACCTTTCAAGAAAGTTTTTCCAGTGGCTTGAAGTTGCACCATGTTTATGAAAAAAGCATGCATTGAAGACTTTTAGCCAATTGTAAGCTAGCGCCCATAAATCTCAATTCATATCCAAGTATTTCAACTATAGACTTCAAGTACTCAAACATCTTAGTTTGTTCAAAACATTTTCTAACACCTATCATCTGCATTGTAGCAGAGTCTCCTCTTGGTGCTTCTACTGCTACTTTTTCCAAACAACTTAAACCAAAGGCCCGAATGAATAATTGTGGAAAAGGATTTCATGTACTATAAAGACGCACAGCCTTTTCAAGTTTAAATGCTGTCAAATTCTTAACCAAGGAAACTGTAAACTTTAAAAACATGAGAGCATGGTATAACATGCAGAATTTTCTCTTTTTTTTCTTTGAGAAAAGTAGGATTTCATAAAAAAGTTGTAATTATGCATGAAGCATATGATCAATAGATAAATGTGTTTAATGGAAGTGTCACAACAAACATAACATCATTGGGCAGGAGACTTGTCATAACATAGTCTTTTGTTTTAAGAACAAATTTCTTTTATTGGAAAGTTTTGAGAATACAAGTGTAGAAACCATAAGCTAATGGTAAGAGAGGATGACTACATTGTGAAAAAGGGATTTTATAGTTATGTTAAATTCCCACTGAAGATAGTGCAAAACCAACAGAGCTACCTACCTGAGCCCTTTCGTAGGAGGATATAGCATAACACACGAAAGACAAGTTCTTAAAAGTTTTATTTAAATATCAAGCATAACATCATAGAACAAACACATTTGTCAATGGACCATGAATTTCATCAAACTTTTCCTATCTTTTCATTTTTTTTACACAGATTTTTTTTTGAGGAAGTTTTACACATTGATTTTTAATGTAAATATAGTTGCCCAAGCACTTTATACATGCAAAGAAATAATATAATTTCCAGCCTCTACGTTAATCTGTCCAGTTACCTGATACAACAACAACAAAGCCTTATTCCACTAAGTGGGGTCGGCTACATGGATCATACGACGCTTCGTTGATCCATGTTCATGAGATTCGACAAGGTTTTACGCTGGCTGTCAGGGCCTAACACAACCCTCCTCCTTGATCCGGGCTTGGGACTGGCTATAAAACATAGGCGGAGTTTCCAGTTACCTGATAGTACCCTAAATTAACTATAGCGACAATCCTGATGCTATATTATGTGCACTACACATACTCAAAGATTGTCAGAGTTATGTTAAATTCTCACTCTAAAAAAGTTCTTCTTTAAGGAAACTTCCAGATAAAGAGATTCAGCCTAAAGATGCCAACAACCACATGTACATTAATTCTTCAACTAGACAAAAAACGATCCTCCATAACAAACAAGAAAGACCATCCATGATTATTTAGTGATTGGTTGGAGTGACAAATAAGGGTGGATAAGCAATTCCACCATTTCACTGGAATAGCTTATCTCATTTGGCTACTATTCATTGGTTAACATTTTTTTTCAATGCCAAGTTTTCCCTTGAATAAGACCTCCTTTGGCTGTGTAAGGCAGAAAGGGCCCTACTCCAAGTCTTCAACCAAACAGGGAAAGTAAAACCATTGCGCAAGGAACTGACATGTCACATGACAAAAGAAATAGAAATTCAGATGAAAAAAACATCTTTCATATCGAATTTACATAAAAAAATAAGAAGATGCATATCAGTTACAATTCTGACATAATCAAGCAAAACAAACTTTTACGCAAATATTTTAATTAGTTTGAAGAAAATCACTAGATAATCCAGCCAACAAAATCATGATGTAGTCACCTGTTGAGGAATAAGAGCTGGAGGACCTTGACCATAGAAAATTTGTTGACCCATGCCAGGAGCTCCAGGAGGATACATAGGAACACGAGGTCCAACAGCTGGCACCATCGCTACAGGTCTCATTTGTGAAAATTGTGCCTAACCATTGAACAAGAATAGTCTATAACCAATAAATGTGGAACATAAGAAGAAGATGAACAAATATCATTCACTAAATATTTCAAACAGTAAAACATAAATATATCACATCAAAAATTAGATGGCATAATTCAGTGTAGAAACTTATAACATGTTCACATTGTCTAAAAGTTAGCCAATATGAATAAAGTAGCACCCATAAAAGAATAGTACAGAAAATAGCAAGGGACATTCCAACTCATCAATCAAATGCTAATGAATAACACCACTTAGCAAGATATATGCAATGATTATTCAAAAAGGAATGCAAGAGAATTATATCTTTTTGCCAAGTACACAAAATAAAATCCTTTTTGTTGTGAAAAAGACGCAGCTTTAACTGCCATCCGTTGCAAGGGTTTGTTCAACCAGAATAACAAGCTAGCAACAGCACAAGTACAACACAAAACGACACATTTACTCCAGAACTCAACTGACCATCATAATATTCTTCTTTCTTTTGAAGGCTAGATAACTTTTAAGTATCATGAACCAAATGTGCAAAAATTTCAACCATAACCTCAAAGCTCATGACACATTTATAAAGGATGCATTAACAAACCACACGGGAGAATCGAGAAACCGATGAACATAATATATTGAATATTCTCTATCCACAATGTTACATATGCAAAAACAAAATTCTCAGAGCAGTATGAAAGTTGTATATACACGTCATACATCTCCCAAGAAAAAAAATTTGAAGCTTGACTGAAGGAAATATAAAAAACTTGGAAGCTACCACCACTAGGCCAAGATTAACTATTTTCAATGAAACTGGACAGAACAGTATAAACATTTGTCTGTGCTATAAAGGATGTATACATCTTCCCTCAAAAAAAAAAAGGATATATACATTGAGAAAATAATTGCATTTGAAGCCTAATAACTTTGAAGGAGAATAGCTTGCATGCATTTAGTAGTTGCTATATGATAAATAACTGTATTAAACAACTTTTCAACAGATAAAACAATGTCATCCAGGATTCTGACAAATTCGCATAAAAAGATCACTTCCATTAGCCAACAGGCTTATGCTTCAGCAATCAATAGCTAATTAAAGAAGTATGCCATGTATACCTGTAGCCTAGCTCTCCTCTCTTCTTTGCGTTGTGCAAGGGCTACATAGAGTGGCTTCCCACAAACCATCTTTCCATTCATTTCCGCAAGCTATAGAGAAATAGGGAAAGAAAATTCAGTTGTGATACACAAAATATAACAAAAATCACTTCTTTTGGGCTGCATGGACTTGAAAATATGCAGTTTTAGGGCTTTGTTCCCTCAAAAAACTTTTAGGTTTTTATGATGATGTGTCCTCAATATTAATTGTCGTGATCAATTCTTTATTAGTGAATGTAAAGTTTACTCCATTGTTTTAGTAAAACTCTGTCTAAATTAATAATAATTGGATGACTATGCCTGGTTGTCATCCTCGTTTCTCCAAAAAAAAACATGAGAACTAAAAATTTAACTTACAGCTTTAGAAGCCTCTTCAGGCGAAGAGAAAGCAACAAATCCAGAACCTCTACTTACACCATTAGGGTCCCGCATAACCTGATATCAACATAGAGCAACATTTTGAACAAGTCCAATAGGTACGTGTAACAAATGTTTCAGCAGTTCAATGTAACAACCTTGCAAGAAGCAATAGTACCATATGATTCAAACAACTCTTTCAACTTTTCGTCTCCAATACTGTCATCTAAATTCTTTAAATATAAGTTAGCACCCTTGTATTTGTCTACTGCCTCCTTTGCACTCTGCTCAAACCTTCCTTTCAGCTCATGTTCCCTTTCAGATTTCTTCTGTGCCCTCCCAACATACCACTCCTTATCATCAACTTTCTGTCCATTGAGTTCCTCAACTGCCTGAGCAGCAGAATCTGGATCATCAAAGTTGACGAAACCAAAGCCTTTTGATTTTCCATCCCCATCCATCACAACAATGGCACTTGTAATTGTTCCGTATTTGCCAAATATTTTTAACAAATCTTCTTTTGTTGTAGACTCTGACAGATTCTTCACAAAGACATTTTTAAATTTTGATTTGTCAACCGAACTTTCTCTTTCCTGCTTGCGAAGAAAAGGTCCAACATAAACCTTATTATCATTAATAAGCATGCCATTCAGCTTGCTAATTGCATTTTGCGCTGCCTGGTCATCATCAAACTGAACAAAACCATAGCCTTTTGACTGACCAGATGCATCTGTGGCAACTTTGCATGAAAGAATATTGCCAAATGCCGAAAAGCTATCATACAATGCTTTGTTGTCGATTGACTTATCCAAGTTCTACACAAGACAAAAGATATAATTATCAAAGTCAGTGGTAAAGACCCTCAAGCATCAGTAATCGAGAAACAACTCAGCGACATAAAGGATTATGCAACCTTAATAAATATATTTGCTGCCCCACTTCTACGCATACTGGGGTCACGGTTTGAATACATTATGCGGATAGGCTTATTGTTCAGTGGGGTAAAGTTCAGCATATCCAATGACCTCGCAGCTGTTAATATAGAAGAGAAAGGTTAACGCATTAAACCTTTTGTACACACCAAACAGCAGCATCAGAATGTTTCATTCCCTGAATAGCCTTGTATACATTTTAAAGACAAACATAACACAGTGACTTAGCTGTGCACAGTTTCTCTCTAGACGAATAGCAGAGCAGAGTTGCTCAGCACTGAAAAAAGGGAGCACAGAGAATAACCACGTATGAACAAAAGAGTTCTAGCATGCTTTTTGTGGGATCAAGCAGCAAGGCTTCCTAGATGTTAGAAGAAACGTTGCAAGTTTTAAACTAAAATGACTGCATGTGATTCAAGCACAAGAGGCATTCAATAAAACAAGGGTTTATGTTATAATTGGAACTCAACATATCTCCATTGAACTCTGAGGTTCTCATTCTTAATTACATTTTCACCTCTCAAAAACAAAGGACTTCCATTTTCTTTTCTTTATTTCAAAGGACAACTGCCCAAATATTATAGGCATATACATAATGACAAGGAAATAGACAAATTTGCACAAAACTGTCTAGTATCCTAAAAACCGGTATGCTTTCATAAAAAAAACTGCCAGAGAGCAGAAATATCTTACAATGGCATTCCCCATTCATTGACTAAAAGGAAAAAAGTTATACAATATTCTCCGTGTTAACGTCTAGATCTAATATTTGTCCTCATTGGTGAACATTATGAACACCCATAAACAAAAAATCATTATAATTCAATTACAGATTAGATTTTGTAAATAGTTTCATGATTGATAGAGACAAGTATCTAGATTTGAGTTCAAAACTCACATGTATCCTAGTTTTTTAACAATATGTGAACCCACTTACAACAAATAAAAGTTCATTGCTCATTTGAAGCACCATTCATTAGTATGGAAGCAAAAACCCTGTATTGGGACCAAAGTGACACTATGCAGAATTTGATTTAGAACATCGTCTCAAACTTTTTTTAACATATTCGTCGATTTAAAAGTACAAGTGCAGCTCAGGTTTTTGAACTCGATACCTCTGAAAACAAGGGTGGCTCAGACTCTTTCTCTCCAATGGAAGATCTTGATTTAGAAACCAAAGATGACACTTGCTCCAAAACTCAAGTTAATAGTGCCTTGAACCCTACCCCAACTGGAAATCCATCTGTCCCCTAGATCTTCCACGTAACTAGGTTCCAGCATTTTGAATATCTTATAGCTTATTGAAAGTAGCATTATTTTCCAAATTTAACTTCCAATTTTTACACGCAACATTGGCCAACAAAGACAACATAGTTCTTTAGACAAATGATATGGTCAGTTAATAAAATTATAAATCAATTGTATGTTATCTGCATAAAGAAAACATTTTTTATCAACTGGGACTGCCATCAAAGTGTTATTAATAAATATCATTTTAGACAAATAAAAACCTCTCAACTACCTTAGCAGCTAGAGTCAAGTAACTAACGTTAATTTGCTTGGCCTGCCAAACCATTAACAATTCAGTAAAATATCGCAGATCTAATGAACTTGCTACTATTGTCAAAGGAGGCTTTAGGCTTTGCAACTAAACATACTTCAGCCTACACATTAAAAGCCAGGATGATGTCGCATAATAGTTTTTTTTTTTTTTAGTATTAGATTTCTTTTACAAAAAAAACAATTCTAAGATGATATGATCAAAGATGACATATCAATCCTCTGAATAAAGTTATAAAGTAATTATATTATCTATATAAGGTAACAATTACATTATTTGAACCTCTCAACTACTTTAGCATCTATCTAGAATAACAAACAATGTTCACATGGATAGTCAAACTGCTGCCAATTCAAGAAGAAATATCCCAGACCTACTAAATTTTCTTCTTGTGCAGGCATTACTATTCATGACTATATCGGATTAACAAGTTTCGCAGATTTCTTTCCCAAATTAAATCTGAACTAACTACTTCTACGAAACCTGTTTATTTTAGGCAAAAACGCAAACAAAATCTATGATAGTCATGATAAAGAAATAAATCTTCATAAATGGTAAGGCGCAATTACTAAATATGAACTACGATCATCCATTTTCATTTTTTTTTGTTGATAAGTCGGCAGCTCACCATCGAGGGGATTGCTGAAGTTTACGTAGGCGTAGCCAAGGGAGCGCCTGGTGTTGATGTCCAGGCACACCCGCACGGACACGACGTGCCCGACCTGGCTGAAGAGGTCGAACAGTTGCGCGTCCGTCACATTCGCCTCCAGATCCCCCACGTACAGCGACGTCGTCGAGAACTGGCTTCCCCCGCCGGCGGCCACGGGACCTCCGCCGGCAGCCCCTTTCGGCACCTGAGCCTGAACCGGAACCTGCGGCTGCGCCATCTCGCCAATTCACAACGAAACGCCAAATTCTGTATCACTATCTGTTCCTCCTCTGATCTCAAGGACGCTGAAAAACCCTAACCTTGGACCATTGCAAGAGCAGCAGAAGTAGTAGCAAAATCAATAATTGGGTAAAAATGGAGGATAATGATACCAAAAATCCGATTTTTAGGTTTTTTTGGGGAATTTTTTAGGATTTTATGCTGTTCTTGGGGGTAAAGGAGAGGAGCAAGCAGCTCACGGACTGCTGCACCTCATTTGGTAAAGACCGGGAAAAAGGCGGCCGGTAAGAGCGCGGCATGTTATATTTGGAAGGTGACAAATGGCAAACCCTAGAGATGACGTGGATAGTGGATAATAATAATAATAATAATAATAATAATAATAATTTGAAAACTTTCGTAGTGGTTAAATGGAATTTAGAATCTTCGAATTTCATTTCTTTCGAACCACAAATTTTTTATCTATTTTTTTCTTATTTGGAATGGATAAATGAACTGCTTTATTTTTAAATAAAGGGCGGCGTGATTTAATACAATGTCTATCAAGTAAAATTTACGAGTGATTTATGCGAATTTTCAACACCGAAGGAAAATGAAATTTAAAATCAAATGAAAAAGAAAATACACTTAACTGAAATCTAAAATACTTTATAATAATACCATAAAAATATGCATAACGTGAACACTTTTTTTAAAAAAAAAATAGAAGTGACATTAAGTAGAAGTGGTGAATTGTCCTCATAAGTAATATCATGAATTGTCCTCATTCGTAATATCAAAAAAAGTCTGATGTCAAGCCGCGATCAAGATTAGTCAAAAAATTCATTTCAAAGCTCAATTAGTTCCGTGATAAATATGATTACAACGAAAATCTTGCAAAAGTTCAAATGTCATGCCATATGTTGTGTACAATGTTCAGTATACCCCATTGGCAAGTAGTCTTTTAAAGAATAATGTTCGCCAAGTTTGTTGAGTCAGTCCCACAGTAGACTTGTTGCTTCCTAATCGTGTACAATGATTAATCCCCTTCATTAATTCCCGTGCTTCACCTTCTAGTACAATCATGATGTCTTTTTGTAATGTCCCGACAAAGATGAAACCATCATTAAAAATTCTAATAATAAATCAGCACCCTCAGCGAAAACGAATCATGTAGAAGACCCGTCCGAATTGAGACTAATCCAACTCGATGGAGGAAGCTCTCACTTGACTCAGATGGGATCGTGGGGTGTGTGACATAAACACCAGCCCGGCGATTTTTTAGTAAATCCCTTTAGTAATATCTCTATGCATCCATAGGTTGGGCTCTATTTGATAGATTTTATATTTTAGCATTTATTCATATTGTAAAAACATTGATAAATTAATTCGAATATTATAATATTTTTACGATAAAGTTTTTTGCATATTTTGTTATGTTATTAAATGATTGATTTGTGGAATCGTGTAACATCTCTAGGGCACGTGTGCGTCTTAGGGATTTACATTACCATGATCCAACACATCAAAATCATTACTTTATAATGATTAGTAGAACTCGTGGCACCAAAAATAATACTATTAAATTAATATAAATGTGCACACGATGGATCATATCCAACAATAGGATTTAATATGAAAATAAATTATAAAAATAATAATTGTCAAAATAAATTATAAAATTAATAATTGTCAAAATAAAGTAACATTCAAATGAAAATGATCAAATACATGTATTTATTGGACATAGTAATTAATAATATGAAATAATATAATGTGTAGAGACTAAAAGACCCATTAAAATTCTTATTATGGATAGAAATTCAATTCATGATTATGGTCCTCAAAACATGCATCTTAAAAATTAATGAAAAGTTGTCTTGTTCTTTTGTTTTCTACATTTTGAACAAGAAGAAAATTTCTCAATGTTGTTTTGAAAGTTCATTTCGTTGAGTCGTTCTTTGTTGATTATAAGCGATTGACAAATGTAAGTTGATGTATCGAAACTTTTAAAGTTTTAATATGATTTGATGAAAATTTATAATTCTGATTGTATCAGTGTGATAAAAAAAATATCTTTCTTTAAATGTTTTTAAACCAACGTGGTGTCCATATTTCTAATATTTGCAAGTACACATATTCATTTGTAAGCTCTCCATCATCATGAAAACAAAAATAAGTGTAACTCTAAGTGTAAGTCATAAATCTGATTCCTAGTAGTGAGAATTATTTACCCTTTATTTTCAGTTTGACTTCTCTCTTTTCTTGTACCATGGACCATGGACCTTTGTTTGTAACAAAATATTAGAAATTCATCAAATATATATATATATATGTAATGTTTAGTTAGAAATAAATTTGTGATGCAATGCATCGCAATTTGGACAATAAGTTTCAAAGCCAAACGTCATCACTTGAAGACCACCATACAATGATTAGCAACCATAATTAACTAGTCAATGGCAGGAGTGTTCACCGAGTCAGTGGTCGAATTAGATCCAACCCGACGCGATCTCAACTCGACTTTGGGTCGGGTCGGATATGGGTCGTAATTTTTCGATCCGAATCAACTTGACTTGACTCGACTCGATCCGAAGATTCGAATTTTTATTTTTTATATTTTTCTAGCTTGTATTTATATAAAAATAAAAAATATTAAAAGAAAACTTTTAAATGTGTGCAATAGTTTAAATGTTTAACATACTATTTTATGTTTTTTAAATAAATATTATACAATATTTTTATATTAAATAATAAAAAAGTAAGAAAATATTTATAAAAAAATTAATGGTCGAGTAACTCGACCATCCATCAGATCCAACCTTCTAAAGAAGGTTGACCTGATCCGATCAAAACCGAGTAGGGCAAGTCGAGTCCGGGGTCGTCAGGTCAAACCCAACTCATGAACATCCTTAATTAATGAAAACCCAAAATTGCTTTCTACAAAAAATTTCCTTAAGGGAAATTAATCCTTCCCCAACAATTAATTGGATCACTCGAAAGTTTGACTTGAGTAAATAATAGTCTATCATGATGTGAAACACAAATACTTGCATTTCACAATTGTAAAGATAACCTTTACCTATATAACTTCTTGTTGAGAAAAAAAAAAGATCAATAGATCAATACTGAAGTCACTTTATTATTTTACAAAAAGAGAAATTAAAAAAGGTCGATATTCATGAGTATTTCCATTACCATCAAAGTTGGGATCAAAATTTCAAATCAAGCATTCAACAAAATTCTACTTCATGTGATATGCTATTATTCACGTGTTATAGTTGAAGCTCTATTTTTTTTTTCAATTCATTAACAACTTGAAGGGTAAACTCTTTTGAGGAGAGGACTCTAATATAAGGCAAAGAGATTAGGAGATAGGATTTTAGTTATCTTGGGCTCCTAATAATTTGATTTATTATATATTATCCACAAGTTTAATATCATTTAGTGTTTTTATCCTCAATTATGAGGGTTGAGCTAGTTCATTTACCAAACATTGTCTACAAGAATTAAGGCAACCAATATTTATTAGGCAGCAATGGAAGAAATTTGATTGCTGGTAGACAAACATATTTATAAATGAGGTAACAATGGATTTTAAATAGGGATTCCTCCACCTTGCTTAGCTACATCCCCACTCTGAACTTTTCGGCTAGAATGATTCCCTTTTTTGCATGATTTTGAATTCCTCACAAAAAATATACAAATAAAATTATAAAATATTAGTTCTTGTTCATTAAGAAAATAATACTTGATATTTAACTATTTATATGCCCATCATCATAAAAACACTAACTATACCATGAACATTACTTGGCTTAAAATATTTCACATGTATAACAAAAGGGAATAAGAATTATGTGGGCAAAAAAATTGACCTCATTTGACGGCTCACAAATAAGCACATTTTTATAAAGATCTTGAGAGTGCTAAATACAATTTATTTGTAAATGTTTATAAAGATCTTGAAAGTGCTAAATAGAGCTTGTTTATGAACTGTGATCATGATCTAATGTGTCCCATATATATGAAACAAATTTTGACTCATATAATCCTTATTCCCGTAACAAAACACCATTAGATTCTATGATTTCAATTGTATAAGGTGCAGGCCTAAGAAAATATGATGAATCTTCAAGATAATAATTTTAATGATTTTTTTTAATTTTCTTTTATTTGTAGCAATTGGCTGACATGAATAATAAGTAATATGACAGAACTATCAGATTAACTAAAACCAAAGGGTTAGATTCCAATTGCCTTCCTTTCTTTTTCTTCTTCCAAATACCTCCACTTTTTTTAGATAACAATAAGAGCAGAAAAAAAAATCAATGAAATTTATCCATTTGGCCTTTAGCCCTCGCCATTTTTTATTTGGTATATTGTTTGAAAAACAATAGATCCCTATAAAATATTAAAATAGCTTTCATAACACTCATATTTAAAAATACTTTTGGAAATCGAAACCAAACTGAAATTAGGGTTTTACATAATTGTAGTAACAATCCAAAGCGAGAATATGAGGGTCACGTCATTTCCCACCACATGGGCTTGATACAACCACGTCATTTCGAAAGTTTAGGTGGCCTTATTTTTTTTTTAATCTAGTAAGCTCGTAGTAAATTCATATAGTAGAAATTTGTTAAGTTTATGGATAAAATAAATTTAATTATTTTAATAATTTATATATAGTTACAAACACATATTTATTCATAAATTGTAAATAACTAATATATTTTACTCACATGAAATAAATATGAAAATAATTAAAATAAGTACTATCAATTATCATTAATAAATACTACTTAACTATCAATTATTATATTTATTAAGATAAAAAACTTATAAATAATTAAAAAAATAAAATGATTGCACTAAAATTTCTAATCATGATATTAATTTCATTATCGAACACAAATACATTGATCAAATAAAATATTTAAGATTTTACAAATTATCATATAAAATTTGTAAGAGTTTATAAGATTCTACAAAAAATTTAAAATTATTTTTTTATTTAAAATTTGAGAATTTATTTAAGAATTTATATCGATTTAATTCGTTTTACTTACCTAACTCGAAAGTTTAATAACATTAATAACATCAGACTCTGTATTCTAGCGGGAGGTTGAAGAATTCACCTCTCCTTTTTTACACGATGTTAATTTTCTTTTTACATTTTTTTCTTCTCTTTTTTTCTCTCTTTTTCCTTCCTCACACAAAAATAAATTATTTATAATGTATAACATGTTTATTATAAAACACCAACTTAATATAATTCTTAATCATTTCATAAAAAAATTGTATTTTTGAAATATAATTTCTTGTAAATATTTTTTATTATATTTTCAGGATATGTTTCTTTATAAAATTTATTTAACACAATATTTTAATTCAAACTAAGTATTTATTAATCAACAAAATTATATCTTATACCTATTATTTTTATATTTTATTCAAACGTCTACTAAAATTGAGCTACCACCTCATTTTTTAAATCTTATCATTATATTAAATACCATTCAAACTAATCATGAACACATCCATATGAATCACTATTCTGCTTGGCAAAAAAAGAGGCTATTTCTTCTTCTTAATAGGATGTAGCATTGCTCAATATCTACAAGCCACAACTTAACTGTGTGTGTGTGTGAGAGGGAGAGAGAGAGAGAGAGAGTTATAATTGTAGAGATGCTTTTGGTAATGCCAAAAGATCAGGCCATTGGAATTGATCGCCTCAGGATATTGTCGTTTTTTATGGTAGCAGTAAGTCATCAAGACTTAAGACAATAATACCTATGGAGCGGTCAGTGTTTGGTTAGTGCCAAAAGACAGTAAAACCGTTTTTTTATGATTGAACTATCTCAATCTTAATTAAATTCCCAATCTATGTAAAATTTACCACTACAAAAGAACATGCCATAGAGCAACAGATAATACGCACAAAGATGTATATATTCACATAAGTTAAACTGTTTGTTAGCGAATAACAATTCAGATTTGTTTATAAACTAGGGAACTCTGTCGCGCATAGCGCGATTAAAAAACAAATTAATAAAAAAAATATACAAAACATATATAATATGAAGATATATTTAAGGTTAAAAAATTAGATTAAAATGAATAAATCATTTGTTATCAATTTAAATATGAAAAAATAAGCAATAGCTAAAACAAAGTAATAATTTATTTATTTATTGTATTAACAGTAATTAAATAATGATGAAAGTTATTTTTCATTAAATTATAGAGATGATAATTAAATTAGTAGTAACATACCTAAGAATAAGAAATGATAATTGAAATGTTATAATGTTTTTGGTTAAGTCAAGAGAAATATACAAAAGTGAACTATGAACTCCTTTAATTGAAAGAACTCCTTAATTTTTACGGCAATCATCTTGAAGCAATTTCTTTGAACAATATTGATGTGCGGCTGTTCATTTGTTATTTCTCTTACTTCTATAGTTTGACATGATCATTTACTCACACAAAAAGTTTATATACTAAATAAACTACGAAGGATCAAACAATAACGTCACTGGTCATAAAATTGTCATCCTTTGCTATTTCCTATTTATTTCATATTACAAAGCCAATTTTCAGGTATATGCGAGAGGCAAATTCAATTCAGAAGTCATTGATATAATTAGGGAGCATGCGCATTGCGCACCTAAACCATCACAACTATATATAGGGTGCATTAACATAATAACAGAGCAAGAAAAAAGAAAAATGACCAGTTCATAATGTTAATTATCATTTATATACATAATCGATTTGGATCATAAAAATGTTGGAATGCATCAAATAAGAGTTGCACCTGAGATAACAAAAGCTTACGATTCTTATCGCTGAATGGAAAGGGTTTTTTTTTTGTTAAGAGTATAAAATCATAGATGTTGCTCTTCCTAACGGCTTAAGCTTTTAAGAAAATTGAGTAGCACATCAAATTTAACATAATATCAGAGTCAGAGGCCGAGAGTTCGAATTCCGTTAAGTTTTTATTAAAAATAATATTTCCTCCTTTTATTATCCACGTATTGGATTTGGACTACATTAAAAAATTGTTAGCAACTCACACATGAGGAGAAGTGTTAAGAGTATAAAATTATAGATGTTACTCTTGTTAACGGCAAACTTCTATCCAAGACAAAAGAGCATTAAAATCTTTTCGAAGAACATGATCAAACGTGCGTGCAACAAAGAACACAACGTACTGCATGCATGCATGCCAAGATCTAACGTTTCAAAGACACAAACAGCGTAAGTTTTCAAAGATGTGAACTCATGCCGCTCCGGAAGCTGGACAGCCGCGTGGGAGCTTTCACGCCGGCGGCCATGAGGAATGTACCTGATCGCAGGTAGCATCAGTACTGTCGCATTCGATAGCGCCGCCGTTGCCGAGGGTTGTTGGACACGATCCGTGTTAAGAGTACCACCACCTTCGCTAGCGCTGGGAAAGGAACTCTCAAAATCTTGTTGCAAGTCTTGGTGATGTTGGAACAAAGCCAAGATCTCTCGTTGCTTCATCCCTCTTCTGTATATCCTTAGGATATCAATAAATGACGTGTATCTTATGGCCTTCCGGTATGAAGGCGTTGAAAAAGAAGATGATCTCTGGGCTGGGCAGAGGTGGCATGCTTCCGAATGGGGTGATGCATTAAGAGTAAAAAATAAGTAAAAAGGTAGGATGTGACGCATTCACCGCTATGGAGGTTGTTATGGAAGTCGATGAACGTCCTGCTCGAGGCTCTGTGGAGGTGTATGGACGTAGATGCTGCTTCATGCTACTACCGCAGCGACGCAAGTCACTGTTGCTCTTTTAAAACTATTTCTAGAAAACTAACTAATGTCGTTTGGGATGTCCACGTTAGGAGGCCAAATAAATTGGAAGAAAATAACTTCTATGCATTAGGACATTGCTTCATATTCCATAGAAAAATATATAAAAAAAGATAAGTACACAAATTGACAAAAAAAAAAGATAGGAACCAATGATCAATGGAGAACATTTTGAAACAATTTTTTTGTGACCGCAATGGCTTAAGATTAGGACTATGAAAGTGCCATCCAATTCTCAGCTTTATATATATATATATATATATATATATATATATATATATATATAAACACTAAGTAAATTTGTGCATAAATTAGACGGGTAGAGTTACACCAAAGAGAAAAAGAAATGGGAGGTGGAAGTTACGCAAAGTTCTAAACTTAATAAAAAAACTGTTGAGAGTTAACAATAGATGGATTGATTAAATAATTAGAGGGGAGTTACACCATAGAGTGAGATGGATTAAATAATTGAAGGTTACAGCATAAACTTAAAATGTGTAAAAAATTTACAACACTTGAAAAAAGAGATAAAGTTAAATCCTACAATGTAAAGCATTTCAATGCATCAACTTTATATATATATATATATATATATATTTACATTTACATATTACATATTGTAAATGTTTATTTTACAATATATATATATATATATTATTTTTAAAAAAATAGGGGGACATCTCACTCGACAGGGCGACAAAGGGACAATTAACGCTAACTTAAACATTTTAGGATAGTGTTTCTACTTATTAAGTATTATTTTACACCCAAAAACTCATTTTCAAGATAAATGATGCAAATAAATATATATTACATTTAAATAACATAGATATATTTGTTTATATTGTTATCCACAAATTGTGTTGGGTAGGTATATACTAGTTGATAATAAAATAATAGTAACACATAAAAAAGTCATTTATTTAAACATAGGCATATGTCATAAATAGAATAGATTATTCAAAATAAATTATCGTTATATACTATATGCACGATAAGATAGTATGTAGGGAGAGAATGACACTTGCTGAAAGCACAAGTCATTATGTGTCAGAACTAATTCAAATTTAATTTATATGCTAATTGGAGAACAACTTAGTAAAATGTAGTTTTTAAATGAATCCAAAATTAATGTTTTGAATAATATATGGCTATATATTATATTTTGATATAAAATTAATCTTAAATTTATACTTTATAGAAGAAATCTAATGATGATGATGATGATGATGATGATGATGATGATAATAATAACAATAATAATAATAATAATCTTTTAAATATTTTGATATACATTCTAATAATGTATTATGTATTACTCGGCAGAAAAAGATTTCCAAATATGGTATATTTTGTATTGTTTACATCATTGTTAGTTATCCTTTATCAGTCGTGGCATATATTGTAATTTATCTCATGATCGATGAATCCATAATTTATAGAATACCCATTAATGTCCTTTCCCTAAAATGTAAAAAAAAAATGCATATAAAGAAACATGCCTATCAAATTTTCGTAAATTAAGCATCCTGATTAATTCACATTATACTTGGCAAACACAATTCCTAAATGTGATAATTTTTGTAATTTTCTCGTATAAAAAAATAGAATAGATAAAAACTTCACGATTTGATTATCTCATACCACCTCAAACTATGACTCATCAACTGATTTAATTCTCATAATTGGGAATGATATACGATGAAGAATAATATTATATTATTTATTGAAAACTAATTTTGCATTAATATCTTACAAGTTTTGAAAATTAAGTTAAATGTTATCAATTTCCCATTATAAAAAGAGGTTACCATTGTAACAACCGGCACAAAATACTCCAACAAAAGAAAGAATTTGAATTTAAATTCGAATTCAAATTTGAAAAAAAAGAGAAAGAAACAAACAAACAGAGAATCGAGGGAGTAACCTCCTCCCCCTGAAATTTGCCTCCGAGCTAGACGATGAGAGGCTTAAGAGGGCACGAGGAGGAGCCCTCGAACCCCTTAGACCCCCCCCCCCCCCTCTCGGCCGCCGCAATCATCAAACCTCCTTTTCCTCTGCTTCTTTTTCTCCAACGAATGACGAGCGGGCGACGCGCTTAAGGCAAGGATGATCCATTGGACGTACGGCACTTGGCAGCACTCCGTCGACGTGCTCGGAGGTTGACTACATCCTCCTCGTCGGACAGGAACGACCAGAGCCAGGGAAGACGACCGAGAACGCCGGCAGCGAAACAAAACAACGATCAAAAGGTACCTTAGATGTTCTAATCCCCTTAAGCTATGATTTGTTAATCATATAATGCGTGAGATGTCTTCATATTGATCTAGAACATACAAGTTTCATTTTTTTCGTATTATGTCCATCGTGAACCGACGACCGAAAGATGGCTAGAGAAGGAGAAAAAGACGAGCACGAGGCTGCGCACTCGCAACCCGACCCGGGTCACTAATGACTTGGCTCGGGTCTTACCAGGACACGGCCCGAGTCTCAAAGGATCAGGCGTGCCGAGAAGGTCGAGCACTCATCATACAACGACCCGACCAACTCAAATCCTAACTCAGCTCGAGTCGCGGAGTCAGTTCCTAATTCGGCCTGAGTCACATCGATCGAACACGATCGAATTGAGCACGGGCTCGCCCGGAGTGATGCCGACGTACAGTCCGCAACCCGGCCCGAGTCGGAACTCGATCGGACCGGGCTATGCACCTTAGTTCCCCAACTACGACCCAACCCGGGTCCTCCCCAACCCGACCCAGGTTCGGTCGGACAGAATAGTGAGTCTTCCGTTTGGGCCCCGATCTTTCATAGTTGGGTCATGTTTTCGATAGGCCCACTTGAGGCCCTGTCCAAGATTGTAATGACTATATGAGCCTTCCCACCCTATAGGACGGGTCGGGATTGGACATAAAGAACAAAACAATAGGACATGATTTTATTACTTCAGAGAAAAGGGATATGACCTTAACCTTCCTCTGATATCCACATAGGATAAACAAGCTAAGTAAAGAAAGGATGAAACCACGGGATTGCTATGTGCCGTCAAAAGTAAAGATTACAGAAGGCCAACAGATGGGTATTAATAGCCCCATCACGACAACGTCATGAGGTGGGTATTAATAGCCCCACTGTGACGGCATCACAAAGTTAGAGAAGGGGGCATGTAGATGAGCTGAGGAGATAGTGAACCTACAGGTCCGTCATGACCACTGCTCCTGGGTACAGGTCATCTTCCACCTGTATTCGAAAAAGAGTTATGCATTGACATCTCTCCTTCCTCAAAGAGGACATTATATTGATTACATATTATAGCGCCAGAGGACAGGTGAGGAGCTAATGAACCTACTGGCCTTTACTAACCACTGTTCTGGGTACATGTCCTCTCCCACCTGTATTTCGAAAAGGGTAGGCATTGACGTTACACCTTCCCCAAAGTGGACATCCATGGATTTACAGATGTACAGAGGCACCTCTAGCATCCCAAATTAATAAAGTCGAACTCGCATAGGACAACGAACTTCAATGATTGCGTAGTAATATAAAAAATATAGTGCAACTCATGGAAAAGTAAAGTATAACACAATAAAGCATGATAAAGTAAAATACAGTAAAGCATGATAAAATAAAGCATAGTACCGTAAAAGCATGGAAAAGTAAAGTATAGTAAAGTACAGTGTATGAAATAGCAAAGACAAACCAAGGTTACAAAAGATAACAGAACGTTGAATATGTCTAAAGAATAAAGTATTATTTGTTCATAGCAAAGCATGTTATTTATCTGCTACTGATTCAAGCATGATTGGATTACCAATTCATGGCCTATGATTTTATTGTATTGGACGTTTTCGCTCACGAGTATTCGATGCTCCTACATTTGGAATTTTACAAGTGAGGATCGTGTTTAGAGAGGAGTGATAGAGGACGCGGAGCTCAAGAATCGCAGCACATGACTCACTAAGCTCAATAGTGTCTCTTCCCTTTCTAATTGCATTGGTTGAATAAATCATCTCTGCATCATAGGGATATTATGGTCTTTTTCCGCTACAATAGAACATGTCGTCATTCGCTTAAATCTATTGGATATTTTTGTCATTTTATTCCTCCATATGGATTGCATTAGATGTTGGCATCTTTTGATGTTCTGACGTTGTCACCTTCCACAATAAAGTTTTTATTCATTATTATTATTATATTCATTGCCACGTATTGCATTTGTTGAATGGTCAAGGTCATAATATGGTCAAAAGCATAGCATGCATTGTAGCGTCCCCGGGGTCAACCTGACTGCCTACGTGGCAAGATGGTCGATTTTGGGAGCGTTACAACCATGGCTTGGTAATTTGCATAACCCAAACAAAACTTTTCTCTCCTCACTCGTTGTCTTCCTTTGCTATTACTTTCCCAATGGCTTCCTTCAAGGGTATTGATGCAAATATATTAGATATTAATTTTTATTTCTTGCATCATTTATTTTCTTCTGTTCTTGTTAAACTAACAAATGCACCATGTCATCAATTTTCTATGTCAATTTCCCGTTATAAATTTTCTATATCAATTTCCCATTATAAATTTTCTATATCAGGGTTAACATGGTTTGGTAATTTGCATGTCCCGAAGCTTTTCCTTTTAACTTTTTCTCTCCTTGTTTCCTCTGCTATTGGTTTACTATTACTTTCCCAGATGACCGATGGCTTCCTTCAAGGGTATTGATGCAAATATATTAGATATTTAATTTATTTTTTCTTTTGTTCTTGTTAAACTAACAAATGCACCATGTCATGAATTTTCTATATTTTAACTTGTTTTTTCTTTTTGTTTACATGTAGATTGTGATGGATTAAACACTGTTCCGAACATCATAGTTTCCAAGCAAGGCAATGGAAATTACCGCACTTTGGAAGAAGCTGTCAAGAGGATTCCTGATAAATTTTTAGGAAAATTTGTGATATACATAAAAGCTGGCATTTACGATGAAAATATCATCATGATGAAATCCAATATCACTATAGTTGGGGATGGTCAAGGAAGAACTATTTTTCGCAGTCAACTCAATCAAAGTTCTAGCCACGACATTAAAAATTCTACAGCATTAGGTAATTGGCACATACTAATTGTTAATTATATTTTTCCATTTATGGACATATATTGATTCTTCAATCTATCATCAATGCAGCAATTGTCGGTAATAATTGCATTCTCAAATGTATAACCAGTGCTGTAAAACCCTGTCCGGCTGGTCGAACCGGTCGGATCGGTATCCGGGAGGAAAAACGGTCATGGGTCAGCCGAAACCCGTCCGACCTTTTAACTCGTGTTGACTCGGTCAAAACCTGAGTTTGACCGACCGACCCGTCGGGTTCAAGGAACCCGGCCGGTCCAATTTTTTTAAATTTTTTAAATGGTCAAAACTTAAATAGTTAAATCGAAACCTCTAATCGCCTCTACTCGTGTCATTTTGACTTCGAAAGTTCAACCACAACTCGACGGCTTCACGAATTTTGATGGTGGGTGGAAGATTTGACGTGATAGCATTCCGATGATGATGGAGGACATCAAGCTTTCAATATTTCAGCTTACCTTCTAAGTCGGGTGCTGATTGGCCATACATCATAATTTCTTTGATTGTGTTATGATAAAAGTATATTATCATTAGTAATATAAGATATATGTATATCAATTTTACCCATATATTATATTTCGGTTCGACCATTCGGTCCGATCCGGTCCGACCGATCCGACCTAACCCGTTAATCAATCCGGGTCGATGCCCGGGTCGGGTTCTACACCATTGTGTATAGCATTTGAGAATATTTCTCATGATGATAAAAGTCAAGCTGTGGCATTACGAACTGAAGGTGACTTGAATGTTTTCTGCAAATGTGAATTCAAGGGCTATCAAGACACCTTATTTGTGAACGGTAAGAAGAACAACGATAAGAGAGTTATAGGTAGACATTTCTTTAGGGAATGTCGTATTTTAGGTACCATCGACTTTCTCTTCGAGGATGCACAAATGGTGTTACAAAAGTGTCACATCATATTTCGGAAACCAAGTTACGATGGAAAAACTAATGTGATCACGACCTCTGGTAAAGAGGACATGCCAAATAACACAGGTATCGTGATCCAATATTGTGATATTGCGGCAGAGTTCCAAATGGGCTCACGCAAGGGTTATTTGGGATGAACATGGAAAAAATATTCGAGAGTGATTGTGATGAAGACCAAAATTGCAGACGTCATACCTCCACTTAGTTGGACACTAATGACTAATAAAGAAGACCACTCAAAGACTGCAGAGTACATGGAGTACAATAATAGTGGACTTGGTGCATCTACGAGCGGACGCATCAAGTGTCCAAAATACAAAACGATAAAAAATCTGGTCGATGTGCAACCTTTCACCGTGGAGTCTTTCTGATATGAATCTGGATATACTCTCCTTATTGTGAATGCAAATTTGAGGTCGAATTCTTTTGAAGAGGAGGGGAATGATATGAACTAAGAAATGCTTACAATTACAGCCGGCGATAGAAGAATCTTCTAGCAAAGTTGGATGATCAAGATAATGTTGTGGATCTCAAACATAAGACAATTGAAGATAATTAAGAATATCTGCGATTTACAATTGATCAAATTATAAGATCAAGTTGCATCAAATCTAAATTCTCAATGTGTTACAAATTGGCCGCATGAAGAGTCAGCATAATATGTGCCAAATAAATCATGATTTAATTATATTTATTTGAAATTTTTGGAATTAATTATATATGAAAATTCTACTGAGAGTTGCAATAGGAATTCCTTTAATTATTTTAGAAAACTAGTTAACATGCTTGTAGGTTAAGTTAGGTCTTTTTCTACCACCCAAAATTATGTTATCTAGGGCCTATAAATACTGCTATTTGTAATTATCTTAGACATCTTTGAATCTATAAAAATTTGACTTAATTATTTTTGCTGCGAGAGAACTCCTACAACCCGTTCTTCAAGAGCTTCCATCGTTAATTACAAGGTTCACCATCTTGTGATTAAGTCCATCTATTTATAATATCGATTATTTAGTTTATTGTAATCTTGAGGTTGATATTTCGCTATCTTGAAAATTCGTTTGATTTCATTTCTCTTGATTATCATATATTATTACGGTCATTCAATGCATTGTTCTTGAGCATCGTATCAAGTGGTATTAGAGTCGCATTTTTTATTTGATTTTTTTGTTACCTTCCATTATTTTGCTCTCCCCTATTTCAGTTTCTGAAAAAAAAATACAAAAAAAATTTGGTTGGCTTGTTTTTCAAATCCTAGCCGTCTTCCTTATTTGCTTTCTTATCTTCTTCAAACCCTAGTCGTCATCCTTGTATTCTTCAAAATTTGCAGTAGTTTAAAAAAGAAAAGAAAACCACAAAAAATCTGCACATTTGTTGTTGAAACCCTAGTCGTCATCCTTATTTGTTCTCAAGTTTGCTATAGTTTCAAAAAAAAGCTAAAAAAAAATTTCAAAAATAAAAAAAGACTGAAAAGAAAAGTGCAAGAAAGGAGAAAAGAGAACAACAGGGAAAAAATTTCTAGAAAGAAAAAAAAATAAAAAAAACCTAAAAAAAGGTGAAAGAAAGGAAAAAAAAGAAAGATTATTTTTTGAGAAAAGTGCAAAAAAAATTTGAGAATAGAGTAATTTGACTCACGGAAAAGTAACTTTTGATTTCATTCCAATTCTGAATCTTTGATATCTATCATTATTGACAACTTCTTCCTTATTTCTATTCCAATTTCAGTTTCAAGATTTATTTTGATTTTGCAATCATATTGGTTAATTATGTTGACTTGCATTAGTTCTCTTAGAACTTGTTGGAGGGATCAAGAGAGAAAAAAAAACTGAGTAGTGACTACAATTCAAGAAAAAGCCAAATGAAGTTGAAGTAAAATACAAGGGTCACCACGTGAAGTATTGAGATTGTTTTATCACTAAAATTTGCTGCAAAAATTTCTCACAATGGCAATGGAAAAGGATAAAGAACATAATTCTAGAAAAGAATCAATTGATCAGAGAAGAATGACGGAAATCATGACACAACATTTTCAACATCTTGGTAATATGATTACTAAACTTCATTATGAGGTAGATGTGCAGAATGATCAAATTATACGACTACAACAAGTTATACGACTAACTAAAAAAAGAGATCATCAAAGGCACCGTGTTGTTAATGATGAAGAGATGAAAGAGAAAGTTGATGAAGTCTCTGCTATAAATTAGAGAAAGCAAAGACTTGTTCAGATTGGAGGTAGAAAAAATGAACGAGAAAGAGAACAAGATAGAGATGTCACTGATCGAAATACAGGTTTAATTAAACAATCTCTCTCTATCTTTCAAGGTAAAAGTAATCTTGATGTCTATATTGAATGAGAGCAAATGGTATAAAGTATATTTCATTATTATAATTATTCTACTGAGAAAAAGGTTAAACTTGATATTATATCTTTTGCTGATTATGCTATTACTTGGTGGAATCAATTAACCATTAATAGGTGCAGAAACCGAGAACCTCAAATTGAAAATTGGGATGTGATGAAAATCATATTGAGGAGAAAATTTGTTCCTCCGTCATATTGTCGTGACTTACGTATGAAATTGCAAACTATGAGACAATGATCAAACACTGTTGAGGAGTATTATAAAGAGATCAAAATGACACTCATCCGCGCCAACATAAATGAGGATCCTGAAGACACAATTTCAAGATTCATATGTGGGTAGAATTGAGAAATGTCCAGAGCTGTGGAATTGCAAGAGTATTTGGAATTGGATGAAGTTCTGCATAAAACTATAAAGATTGAGAAGCAATTGAAGAAAGATATTCGCCCACATAGCAAATTTGAAAGTTCAACTTCTGCATGAAATCAAAATGACGTGCAAATTCCAAATCAGTTGATAAGCCAACTAAAAAATTAGAGGACAAAAGTAAAGCTGAAACTTTCAACTCAAGAAATAAAGGTATTGCCTCTAATAGCTAACAAAGGGCTCAAGATATTAGATGTGTTTATTATCTTGGTTCAGGTCATATTAGTTCACAATGTCCAAATAAATGTGCTATGATCATGACGGACAATTGTGACATTGCATCTGAAGAAGAGTTGTTACAAGAGAGTGCAACATCCTCAAGAGATGAAAGTGGGAAAAAAAATAAAGAAGTTGAGAAAAGCTTGATTGCACAATATCATTTGAAGAAAGATGAAGCTGATTGTACAGCAACTCAAAATAATTATTTGAGTTGTGAGAAAACAAAGATGAAGAATATGAGTGTCACAACTTGAGTAATGAAAATGATAGCCACACAATTTTTGAGTGCTTAAAAAGGTCACCTTCTAAAAGTATTGAGATACAATATTTAGATGTTGAATGAGAGAAGATTATATCTTGAGTGTTTAGAAAGACCACTTTCAGAGAGATATGAGCAAAAAGATTAAGGCAAAAGAAAGATAATTCAATAATTTTTCTCCTAACACTGATCATCTTTTGTCTTTTGATTATGATTTGTCCGTGCAGAGTGGAGTATATGAAGATACAAATTCTATCATGCAAGAAATTGAAAGAGATTGTATTGAATTTATGATGACTGGTTTGAAAAGTCCATCTCTTACCTTTGAAACTTTATATTTGTTTGATGTGACTAACATGCATGATTCAATTGAGAGAAGTATTAAGTGGCATGCAAACATTAGATCTAAATTTTTTATTCCACTTTATTCTTCATCGAGTGCTAAAACACTTTATTTGAGCCATATGTGAAATTTTGGAATGAATATTTTGTAGTCATGAGTACTTTGAGCCATAGGTGATGTTTTGATTAGTTGCAGGGACTTGCATTATTCATTTCATGAGCCGAATTATTTGCTTGGTTATGTATCTTTTTACAATATATTACTACCAGATATTAAGATTCATTTTATTTCACGGGAACATACATTTTTATCTTGGAACCATTTGACAACCTCCATTAGAATTTCTAGTTCTTTGGAATGTATTGCACACTTTATTTGACAGAACTCTTATGCAGAAAGAAATGTCTTTAAAGTTTCATGATTTGTTTCTTCAAACACCATTTTCTCATGGGCATAAATATTTCATTTAGGTGAATATGAGAGTTACACTACTTTTCATATTATTTATTTTGTTCTTGCTTTACACTTGCAGAATCATAACATGATAGTATAATTGAGGAATCATACTTGTAATCCTAATAGAGATACATCGTACATATCATCTGACAAATGAAAGGGAAGTATAAATATCTTCATTATGCGTGTCCTAAATTATTAATAAATTCATATATGTGATATGTTATATTCTTCTTATTGTGAGTGTAGATTCGAAAACGAATCCTTTTGAAGAGGAGGGAAATTATATGAACCTAGATATACTCTTCTTATTGTGAATGCAGATTCGATGACGAATTCTTTTGAAAAGAAGGAGAATGAAGAGATGAAAGCACATAATTATATATATCAAATTATATAATATAATGTAATGTTATATACATACGAAGTTAATAAAAATGTGATGTTTTAGAAAATGAAACATATAAATGTATGCAATTTACTAAGATAATTGATTTAAATCTCTCATATGTTTTAATATTTATTTATTTGGAGTTGGAGAATTGGAAGAGTTAAATTGAACGTTTCAAATTTTTTCCTTAAACTAAATCAATAAGATATTTTTAATGTGTGGAGTTAAGCTACAGAAGTGAGATTTTATTGCAAGGATCAAATATCAACGTTTCAGCTTTTTTCTTAAACAAAATTAATGAGATAGTAGAGTGGATTAATTAATTAATATATAGAATTATTTAGTTCTTTTTAAAAATATGAATTGAATGAGAAAATTCCAAAAGACTCAAAAAATAGCTAACTAGGAATGATGACTAAGGAGATAATATAATCTTTTTTTATCATAAGACTTGAAGTAGTAATGATAAATTAATCCATCTATGGCTAAGCAACATATGCAACTTTATTTTTAAAAAAAACAGCAAAATAATTTTTCATATAATATATGAGAAATATGACTCAAAATGATGACATCTTCTTCAGTTGCTCATCCATGCCGAAGGCATTGCCACATATACCGTGAGAGTTAAATTGGTGCATTAATTGGATGGGCCATAAGGTGGTTACACGAAAAAAAAAATGGTGAAGAGTGGAGATTGCACAAAGGTCTAAACTCGTGTGACATAGTGCACGTTGAAGATCTTCAAGGCATCACGGGAAGAGAGAGAAGCGTGGGAGAGACGAAAGGTGAGCACTCATGGCCATTCGATCATATTCAGATGATTTCAACGTTACATAATGTTTTGCCAAATGTGTTATACAATCATTAAACTATATATATATATATATATATATATATATATATATATATATAAGAAAGTACTAAACTAATAAATCATCGTAATAAAAATTTAAAATTATCAAACTAAAATGTTCTTGGTGATTATGCCCCTTCAATAAAAATCAGTTTTATAAAAAAAAATGAAAATAAATATGACCACTATAAAAAAATCACATGCCAAGGAGAAAAAAAAATCATTTTTCATGTAGGAATATATAAGTTTTGGTAAGACCCTAATAGATATACAAAAAGAAAAAAAAACTAAACAAAATGTATACACCATGCTGTAAAATGCAATGTTATCAAAACCGGATCGGACCGGCCGGTTCAATCATGAATCGGCCAGAAATCCGGTTCGATTTGATGCCAAAACCATTTTTAACATTGAACCGGAAAAATCGGTTGAACCGGTTCAAGTTAAATTTTGGAAAATAATATTAAAAAATGATGAAAATAGGAAAGTTAAAAAAGGAAAAAGAAAAAAATATAAGAAAGGTAAAAAAAGGAATATGACATGTATAAAATAAATTAGAAATTAAAATAAAAAAGATAAATATTTAAAATTGAATAACATTAAAATGGAAATCATTAAAGAGCATAAATAAAGGAGATAAAAAGGAAAGTATTAAAGAAATAAGAGTAATTTAAGATGAAATTTATTAATATAGCATATATCATTAATAAATAGTAGACATTAAATTAATAATAATTTATTTATATTTATATGTTAATCATTATTAAACTTTTAATAAATAAAAAATATTTTATATTAATTTTTAATATTATTAATAAGTTATTAATATAATATTCATATACTATATCATGTAATTTATATTATATCTTTATAATTATTATAAATAATATTATTTTAATAAAATCCGGTTCAATCCGGTCGAACCCGATCGGATCGGTTCAACCGTGATCCGATAAGAAATTCGATCCGGTCATCGGTCCGATTCTGAAAACATTGGTAAAATGGCTACAATCGTGATAATCGGTGGTTCACATCATATCCTCACTATATATAAGCTCCATTATTAATTGTATTTGCTTTGATTTTTATGCATGTCTTTTCAGCTATTCTTTTTTCATTGATAGCTGGTGCAAACTTTTAATGGCATATAATTCACGGAGGTTATAACGTTAAAAACTTATTAGAATAAAAAAATTAATGTAATGTTAGTGGGTTATAATGATATATAAGTGGTGGGGTTATAATGTTAATGGCAAATATTAGTGAGCTATCTCTACAAGAAAATTGCCATTTTCCGACGGACAATTTGCGACGGATAGAAATCCGTCGCAATTTGCGATAGATTTTCAAAAGGTTACGACTGTCGGAAATGAAAAAATAAATTATGTAATTTATTATATTATTATTTAATTTTTCAACGATTAGGAACGTCGATATTTCCGACGAATATTCATATGTCGTAATTTTCGACATATTTTTCGACGGTTACGACCGTCGAAAATGAAAAAAATAAATTATGTAATTTGTTATATTATTATTTAATTTTTCGACGATTAGGAACGTCGATATTTTCAACGGATACTATCCGTCGCAAAATCCGTCGCAATTTTCGACGGTCGTAACCATCAGTAAATGTATAATAATATCGTATGATGGGTATTTTATTAATATAATTAGCGACGGTCTAAACCGTCACAATTACCGAAGGTCAAAACCGTCGGTGAAATAAAAAATAAATATTATATATAACTAAATATTTTTTTGACGATCACAACCGTCGGTAACTTTAAAAATAATTAATATTTACTTTTCCAACGGCTAGAGCCGTCGGTAATTAAAATTTTATTATTCCGCTTTTTTTTCGTTTTTCCGCTTTCTCACATCTTCCCACCTATATATATATATATATATATATATATATATATATATTAATACCCCAAAATTTCTTTCCTCCTCTCCTCTCTCTCCCTCTCCCGGTCGGCGAGCCTTTGGCCGGACATCAAGCGTCGATCGCCGGCGATCCTCTTCCGCCGACGTCTCTCTCTCTTCGTCGGCATGTCTCTCTCTCTTCGTCGGCGTCTCTCTCTTTGGCGGCGTCTCTCTCTTTCTCTCCGGCTGCTGGAGAGGAGGAAAGAAAATTTTGCGACGGTTGCGACCGCCGAAAGATCGACAGTTACGACCGCCGAAAGATCGACAATTGCGACGATCGTCGAAAGTTTCGACAGTTGCGATCGTCGAAAACTTTCGACGGTTGCAACTGTCAGACTTTTTCGGCGGTTTCAACCGTCGGAAACTTTCGACGGTTGGAACCTCCGGGACTTTTTCGACGGTTAGAACCGTCGATATTTCCGACGAATTTTTTTCGACCGTCGCAAATCGATTTGCGACGAGCATTTTTCTAATGGATCGGTTCCGTCTGAAAAACTGTCGGTAATTGTATATAAATGGTAGGAATTATAATGATGGTCAAAACCGTGGGTGATCAAGGTTTTTCTTGTAGTGTGTAATGATATATAAATGGTAGGGATTATAATGTTAATGATACTGGGCTATAATAGTGTATAAATGGTAGGAGGTTATAATGTTAAATGATATTTATGACATGAAAGGATGATTACAAAAAATATATAAAATTATAAAACAAACAATATATTTACATTATAAGATTTTTGTGTGTATTCTCATCTACGCCTTTTCATTAGTAATGGGTGCTAAATTTTTGTAATGTTAACAACTTATTGGAATAAAATGTAACTATTGGTATAATTATTTTTGGTGGAGAGACCATATAAAATAATAAACGTCAGTGGGTTATAATGGTGTATCGTGTTAGGGATTATAACTTATAAACGATATATATTGATAGTGAATTAAAATGTTAATGATAATGACAGTTAATGATAAGATGGGTTTCGGAGTTTATGTCATTTACTATTTTAATTTTAATTAATGATATTAAATGATATGTTTGTTATGAAAAAGTTAGGAAAACTAAAAAAAATAAGAAAAAAGATAAAATGAAAAGATGGGTTGGAAATCTTTGTAATGCATAAGCTTTATATATATATATATATATATAATATTTTTTTTAATGCAAGAAAGATAGGAGGGGATAGATAATATTCTTCTCACCTAATGATTATAATAGTGTGTTATAATTAATATTTAAAAATTTATATTTTCTCTTTCACAATATGCCATCAATATTATTATGGAATTAAATTTAATATTGGTGAGTTGAAACATATAACCGGTGGTGAAGATGTAAATATGTGATAGTAGATTACATTATAGTGTTATGGGATTAAATGTTCATAATAATTAATCTACAATATTTTATTTTGATTAACAATATTTTTAAAAAAATTTATTTAAATACAAAAAAATTGATTATTTTAAAAAAATCTTATTTAGATTTTAATTGAAATTAAATATTTAATATATTAAATAAAAATAATATATGATGTTTAAAAAATTAAATAAAGTTTTATATTAAAAAAATGATGATATAATATGAATAAGATATAAAATCACTATACTCTATACTTTTAAATTAGCGAGAGTACTTTGTAATGTTTTGTGCTAAAATCTTTAAACACTACTTTTAAAAAATATTTATCAAAACACCGTCGATGACTCTATTTTTTATATGTGTGAAAGATTATTAAAATCGTGATCTTGATCCTAAGATTGTAGGATATACTACATATCCTAGCAATCCATTTTCAATTTTTTTTTATTTTTCTTAAATTTTCACCAAGTGCAACTTGATTTTTGAAAAAATAAAATTAAGAAAAAGATGATTTGTTATAATTAAAATTTTATTTGCAAAAATAACTTTATTATAAATGTATATTAAAAATTATTATATAATGCTACTCCATATTCATCATATTATTGTCATTTTGTCAATCTATATTGAATTACTATTATATAAATAATATATATTAAGTCTCAATAGGATAGTACTCAAGTTAATATTATTTATAATTAAACCATTACAATTTATTTAAAAAATAGTATTTTATATATTAAACTATTTTTTTAATATATAGATAGAATATTACGGTTTTCGATGTTGCATGACCCTTTCGATTTTATATAAGATCTTGATCCTGCTGTGTGTGCCTAAACCAATCAATTACTAAATTTAGAATTCGATTTTAGTTACTAATTTGACGTTAATGCATCAATTTTTTCAATGCTAGATTTTGTTGCAGCAAAAGAGGGACACTGACCGCAGATTAAACTATTTTTTTAATATAAAGACATGCCGTTTCCAATTAGTGATAAAAACTTTGCATCGATGTCGATCTTATAATTTGGCAACAAAGTGGACAGCAACGGATCAACCCGAATATAAAAAAATGGGATGGATAAAATATAATCATATAGTTAATATAAAGAAGGAAAATAATATTGGTACACTATGATATTGAATGATTTAACAATTTATAACATATTTATGAGCGGCCAAAGTCATGATTTAAGATTAAAAATATACATTAAAAAACATATAGGAAACTAAGCCTTGGTCCAGCCATGGAAGTGGTGATACTATCTAGAAGCAACTATGTACCCAACAACTTTAATTATCTTTTATTTGTATAAAAACCACAAACAAATTTACTTTGTATATTTATAACTCATTAGATGAGTAAAAGAACAAATATCCATATACATATGGTATAGGAACTGTAATATATAAACCTGTACGTGTAGTTAGTTGCCTATTGCTATATTGTGTATATATATATATATATATATATATATATATATATATATATATATATATATATGCAATCAATATATATCTAATGAATCTGAATCGTTACGTAATTGAGATTAAATTTAATAATTTAACATTAAATTAAATAGAGGTTGAATCTCAATCATATAATCATGATCTAATAATTCTGATTTGTTTATTGCACACACATATATACATATATATGATTATTTCTTCAAATCACTCATAAACTATCACGATTTTTCAGATCTAACCCCAAACTACGAATTTCATTTTTTGGATCCCAAACTATTATGATTTTTCTAATTTGATCCTTCAGTCCAAGGGCGGACCCAGGACCCTATTGTGTATGGGTGCAAATTATAACTTTTATTTTTATAATAATATAAAAATATAAAACATCCAAAAATTAATGTTTTCAAATATAATGATTATGAGCTATAAAAAAATTTAAATCAATGAATTATTTATTTGTATTTGATAATCACATCATCTCAAATGAAATATGGTATCAATTAAAGAATTTTATTTCGTGTGCTTATAAATTATTATTTTAATTTAATTGTCTAATCAACAAAGGATGTTGTAAGAATTCATAGATTATGAATTCTTGAAGTTAGCATTACTAAATTAATAGAATTGAATTTCTTCCAAAAAAATAATGATTAATTTCTAAAGATATAAGTTAATGAGTGTAATGGAAATAAATGAAATAAAACATGCTTAAAAGAATATGTTAATGTACAATAATTTTATGATCCAATACTTCTCTTATAGCAATTTTTTCTTGTATAAATAGAGAAATGATTTTTTTAAAGAGACACATTATAAAAAATAAAACAAAAACCCCATATGAATTGATTATCCACTTGAGATGGGGATATGCAAAACTATTTAATAAATTGTATTTTGGTGCAATTTAGAATTTGATAAATTATTTAATTTATAAATCTAATAATTATTAATGTATGAACATATAGATAATAATAAATAATGTCCAAATTTATGGGGTCAATTGACCCCATAGAAGATCATGTAGGTCCGACCATGCTTTCGTCCAATTTCATAAACTTCTCAGTTATTTTTTATTTTTCATATTTTTTAAAAATCCATTATATCCCTCTCTTTTAGTCTATTTTTACTTAAAATAACATATAATAATATATATAAAAAATAATTAAAAAGGTCGAGGAGACGAGACCCCCTGTGATGATTGCGGGGAGGGGGTGGCCAGCCCCCTCTGCGTCCTCGTTGTCGTAGAGGGGGGCGGCGACCCTAGGTGGGTGGGTGGGGGGTTGCCCCCCCTTCCCACCCTGCATCCTCGTCGTCGCAGAGGGGGGAGGCGACCCCCCCTCCTCTCCAGCGAGATGAAGCAGGGAGGTGTCGCCCCTCGTGAGCCATCGCCGACGATTGCAGGAGGTGTCATCTCCTATGTCTTTTTCTTTTTTTAGTTATTTTTATATTTATTATTATATATTATTTTAAGTAAAAATAGACTAACATAGAGGGGTATAATGGATTTTTTACAAATGCAAAAAATAAAAGATAATCGAGAAATTGACGAAATTGGATGGAAGGATCAAATTAGAAAAATCGTGACAGTGTAGGGATTCAAAAAATGAAGTTCATAGTTTGGGATTAGATCTAAAAAATCGTGATAGTTTAAGGTAAGGGTGAGCACGGTCCGGGCCGACCTAGGAAACCGGGTAAATAACTCGGCCCGGATTAGATCCGGACCGGGACCGGGTCTCTTGGGTGAAAAACCCGCCGAGTATCGAGTCAGGACCAGGTCTGCAGTGCAGATACCCGACCCGATATTATCTACTATATAAACCCCATCTCCACTCTCTCCTATCATTTCAACCTATTTCTTTTTCTCTCTCGTCTTCTCCCTCTCTCTCACGATGGCGGCGCATCGGCGACTCCGACGACCCTCTTGACTTCGGCAACCCTCCCCCTCTCCTGACTCCCTCTCTCTCTACTCCGACCGTCAGGTGTCAGATCGCCCACCAGGCCCCGGATCGGCCACTGGCAGGCCAATCCGGTGCTTGGCGGCCGGATCAACTCATCTGGTGGCCGATCCGATGCCTGGCGGCCAGATCAGCTTGTCTGGTGGCCGATCCGACGCCTGGCGGCCAGATCAGCTTGTCTGGTGGCCGATCCGATGCCTGGCAGTCGGATCGGCTTGCCTAGTGGCCGATCCGACGCTTGGTCATCGGATCGGCCACTGGCAATCCGATCCGGCCGATCCGACGCCTGGCAGTCGGATCGGCTTGCCTAGTGGCCGATCCGACGCTTGGTCATCGGATCGGCCACTGGCAATCCGATCCGGCGCCTGATGGTGGATCAGCTCGCTGGGTGGTTGATCCGGCCGCCAGGCGCTGGATCGTGGCCGTCAATCGCACACGATTCAATCATCCATTTCTCGACGCTGGCGATTTTCGTCCGCAAACTCGGTTTCATTCTCGATTTTTTAGGTCTGACCCAAAACTGAATCCGTCTGGGTCCCGTATCGGGTCAAAATTTTTTTGACCCGATATAATTCATATCGGTACCGGGTCCGCTTGGACTGGACCCGGTCCCGACTTTACTCTGCCCTAGTTTATGGATGGTTTGAGAAAATAACCCATATATATATATATGTATATGATCAACTACATATATACATTACATAGGAACACATTGATTCATATAGTTTGTGCAGCAATACTTCTTTATTGTCAATGCATCAACTTTTTAACTTGTTAATTTTTTTTCAATAAGAACTTGTTAAATTTTAACAACGAAGTTTAATGATGCATTGGTAGACGCAATAGCTACAAAGTTAGTTGCTCAAAGTCAGCGACTCCAAGCTGTCCCTTTTGTAACGACCCAAAAATTCACCCTAAAAGTTTTGGACAATTAGGATAATTTTTGCACCATTAGCCCATTCGCCATAACATCATCATAATAAAAATTATAAACATTACTGTTGCGGAAATTAATTATCAAAATAAAATTTGTCTTTTTCAACGAAAGTCTTGAATAAAAAATTGTTGCGACTATTGTCATAGGAAAAACTAATAGCTCATTAATCAGAAAATCGATTTTAAAACAGTAGCCTAACAGACTCATGATATTATTCTTATTCTAGACCATGTGTAACATCACCATCATGAGTTGAGTCAACCATTCATCCAAGCATATTAGTTATCTGCACGGATCTAGGATGCAGGTTTCCCAGTTAAAGTATGTAAATGTCATGTAGTGTATGTTATGCATCCTATGCAGGATACTACATGACATATATAATAATTTCATAATAACAAGGAACATATATGCATGCCATGTCAAAGTCATAAAATATGTATCTCATTGGTTCATATTATAAGGTCATAAGTAACACTAATGAAATTGACATGTAAACATTATCATCAGTTCATCAATCAGTCAGTACAGTAGACATACCAAGTAACTAGCACTTGTCCAGTAATATCCTTGGGGTTGCTTCATAACCCTTTGGATTATTTGATATTATCAATAATTGAAAAATCAAATCGTTACCCTCTAGTAGGCTAGCTAGGCCTTCGAGCCGAGGCTCCTTAGAAATATACATATCGTTTCCGGTAAGATACAGTTATTTCTTCAAGAAATGCTAACTACAAAGTGCAGGGTACAGTAATTTTCCGAGAAAATTCTAACACAATGGAGCATAGTACAGTATTTCTTGTCATCAGTTTGAGGGGCGACAAGTAACAATATTCTTCAATTTGGTTCATTATTATCACAATCATCAATCAATTTATGTCGCTCAGTCTTAAAATTTTAACCTAGTTATGGCTGTCCATGCAATTCGTGTATCTAGGTTCATATACAATCATCAATCAATAATACATAATAGAAACCTAAAAAATAATATAAATGTAACACAAATCAATTTTTCGGTCTGTCACGATCGTAATAGGTTTCGTCACGGTCATGACAGAAATCCAGTTTCCTTATGCCCTCTGCCACGGTCATGACCGATAGAGTCACGCCGTGCTACCCTGTCACGGTCGTTTCGGGACCTGGCACGGCCGTGCCAATATCCTAGAAGTCCGATCTTCCACCCGTAAGTCTTGATTTTTGAGATAAAAATTTTAATAAAATAGTTTAAAACATCATAAATATTTCAAATATGATCTCTTAGCATCTATGCATCATAAAACACATTAAAACATGCAATTTTTCATCCATTAACATGAGTTGGTTTTTTTTTAGAAATTCATACAACTAACATAATCTATTTTCTGCACAGTATTCTGGCAGCAATCACTAAAATATTAATAACTTATACTTGTTCTTTTCAGGTGATTCCAATTTTCACAAAAAAGATAACATGAACCTTTAATTTGTAAATGAATTTCAAATACTAATTCAGTATTTCTAATTTATTATATGTTTTACCATTTTGTCTCGTTGCTACCCAAACAACATGACACCAGCCTGATGTTTGGATCATAACTATTTGTATACAACCCCAAATCATATGAAACTAATTTCCGTGGAAACTAGACTTCGAGAGATTTCCATACATATATTATTTGTAATTTTTTTGGATATGAAAAACTTATCCAAACAATTATTACAAACAATCATGAATTCTCGAGACAGCATCCCAGTCCGATGTTTCGATCATAACTATTTGTATAAGAGTCCAAATCATGTGCTGTGGAAACTAGACTTCAATGGCTTTCCATCCATATATTATTTTAATTTTTGGATAAGTAAAACCTACTCTAATAATTATTACAAAATAGTCACGAATTTAACAGATTATGTAACATAAATAATAAATCATGAAACCTTCAATCATGCAAATTCTTATTTATGCAACTCTCAATCAAAATCCCTATCAAGAATAGGATGTTCTTGAGTCTTTCAATCCAAACAAAACATCATTAAAAGGGGAGAGAAGGGTTTGGATCCCCTTCACATATCTTTAGGGTTTGAGTTAAAACCCTAATATTAATCTGAATCCTTTCTTTTTCTTCTTTCTTTCTTCCTTCTCTTCTTCTTCTTCTTCTTCTTCTTCTTCTTCTTCTTCTTCTTCTTCTTCTATTATTTTATTTTTGAGGATATTACACCTTTAGCTTCTTCACTTGGTAGCTAATGATCATATCTTACAAATCTATACATACATAAATACATACATACATACATATATATATATGTATGTATGTATGTATGTATGTATGTATGTATGCATATAACTGATGCTTTAGAATGCCTCTTATCACTTCATTCTCACTTATCTATTTTCTTTTTTTCGTGATCTTTGCAATTTTTCTTTTTATTAAAGCACCCCTAGTTAATCTATAATTTATTAGTCATTATAAGCATGTCAGTTTTACTTTTCCCTCCACCTTCTCTCTAACATTATTGATATCATTACATTGTATATTTAACCTATGATTTAATACATTCATATTATTTAAATGTCAATTTTTTCCTTATCACATATATGCACACATGTATATATTAGCCGTCAGTTTTTTCATCTCCTCTATTTTCTAACATTAAATTATATATTTAGTCATAAATATTAAAATTGCGTGAAAGACAATGGTCTCGATTTGTGTGTGGGTTTTCAAAACTTTGTCGTTCAGCCATTGTTATTTTTCTTTTTTATTGTTTTTGTTCTACATGCATTTTTATCTCATTCTCTCTCCTATTAATTAGAAACGGACACATTTATTTTCGTGGAAGAGGAAGAGAAGAGTCGCTTCCTCTTCCCTCTTGCTTGGTAATTTTTGCATTTATATAATACTAGTTTTTTTGGAAGTGGAAGAGAACAATCCTTCATAGGAATCCACCCATGCCATCGTCCTACATGTTTTAGGCTGAGATCTCTGCCATGTCTACGATGAGCCTCTTCAACTGCGGCATATTCGGTAAAAGCTCCTTATTCAAGGTCGCAACTGCCACCGCCGCAACGCGGAGCCCCCACCATCAAGGCGACTGCTTGCTGCTCTTTTCTTCACTCTTGGCATGTTGGTCCTTCCACCAAGTGCTTGTGGCACCCAAGAGGGCGATAGTCTGTCACTGTGTGCTTCATGTTGGAAGAGAAGCGGAATGACAGAGAAGGTGTATGACCTACGTTGAGGACTAACGAGGAGCAGGAGATCTGGCTCCCTGTTGAGTAGCGGATGAAGTGGAGGGTGTAACTCATCATGGTCCTCGGCTTCACGTCCATGGTCATCACCTCCGTCGTCCATGGTCGTCACCTCCGTATACTATCGACTCTCCTAGCAATTGGAGGTAGGTGCGCTTCAATATAAAAAGAGAACAAAAGTTAAAAGAGTAATACCCACTGTTCTATATTACAGGTCGAGCTTCTAAACCAGCAGGCTCTTCCTTATGTTGATTTAGTTACCAACAAATATGGACCCAGTCATCCTTGGGCTAATAAATCTCTTACTCAACATAAAGTGGCTTGGAGCTAGAAATTAGTTTTACAGGGATTAGAGGACATCAAATTAGGTTTGAGGAAGAAAATTGGGAATGGGGCTAACACATTGATATTTTTGGACCCCTGGCTATTTAATACTCCACTGATTTTCATGCCAACATATGTCAATATGGCAAATGTAAACTTATCTATACATGTTTCTGATTTTATTACTAATGCCAAATGGGATGTCCCTAAGCTTTTACTTTACTTTGATTCTAATTTTATTGCGAAGATTTCTGAGATTATCCTACCTGTGTTTCCCTATGATGACATGTGGATTTGGACTCTAGATTCTACTAGGGTACCCACGGCTAAATCTATTTACAACTTCATTAGTGGGCCCCCTTGCATGAGCAGCCTGCAAGATGGTCTGATTGTATTACTTTGTGGCGTATCAAGGCTCCTCCAAAGGTTCTGAACTTCCTCTGGAAACTCTCACACCATCGATTTCCCACTTGTGCTATGTTGGCAAGATTTAATCACTCTGTCAATCCATCTTGCACCCTTTGTAACTCTAGCATGGAATCTATCCATCATTTATTTTTTAAATATTATTTTGCCTCTCAAATTTGGAACCTTTTCAACTAAGAACCCCTTTCTCTTTTGCTCATCTTCCTTCTTGGCCTGAGGGAACTTGGATCCAGGAGGGGGACATGCTTGATCTTTCCTTCCGCTCTAAACTTTTAACCCTCATTGCCCTTTGCTTTTGGTATATTTGGAAAGCTCAGAATGATGCTCACTTTCTCTCTAACCAGACAATCGCGACTGCTTTGTGGGAAAGGGTGTTGGCTAACTTTTATGAGTTACATTCCAACCACAATTCTGAGGAAACTTCCCTGTTGACCCAAATGCAATGTCGATGAAGCCTCCAAGTGGTCAGAATCACAAGCTGAATTCTGATGACTCTTTTGTGAGTCAGGGCTGCTTGGGGGAGCAAGCTATATCCTTAGGTCTACTAATGCCTTAATTTTTGCAAGTTCTATATCTCGATCTTTCTCCTCTGCCTTGGAAGCTGAAGCTTACATTCTGCTGGAGGGGGTTTGGCGTTGTGTGATGTTGAATCTCCTTAATATCCAAGTTGAGCTAGATTTCTGAAGTGCTAGTACAAATATTCAACCATAGACGTCCACTTCACTGGAAGATTAGATCCATAATTGAAGATATTTGGAGCACAACTTCTGTTTTTGCTTTCTTTTCTTGTACGCATATTAGTAGGAGCACTAATGCCGCTGCTCATATTTTGGCCAGTTATGCCCGGCGATCGCAAAGCGATCACTTTTGAAAAGAACGCCCTCCTTTCCTCTCGCCCTTCTTTTACTTTTGTATGAGGACTCTGCCTCTTTAATATGGTATAATTCCATTTTCTTAAAAAAATATATTATAGGTCGAGCAATATGTATTTTTGCATCATCCATGACTTCTTGACTCGTGCATGTGTGATGTCAATCTACTACCTCAATCCTTCCTTTCTTCTTTCCACTCATGACATCCCAAGTGTCAATTCCCTCGCATCCTTCTTTCTGATCATCAACCTAGTGATGTACGCCATTGTCGCGGCCGTCGCTGGCTGGGCTCTCAATTATGGCAAAAATGAGACTCCTCATGCAGGTAAACAAGAGCCGCACGCTTATTTCCATGGGGTGTATATGACCATACGAATTTTAGAGGTGGCACCCACCATGATTTCTCACAATGTAGCACTTAGGTTTGCATGACTCTTAGCTCCATCTTATCTCATCTCATTTCTGGGAAACATATTAAAAAATGATAGATGACTTCAAGAGGTAGCTCCTATCATGACTTCTCGCGATGTAGCACTTAGGTCCATATGGAACTTATCTCCATCTTATCTCATCTAATTTCTAGGGAACATATCAGAAAGCGATAGATGACTTCAAGAGATGACCCATACGAATTTTAGAGGTGGTTCTCATCATGACTTCTCACGATGTAGCACTTAAGTCCTCATGACACTTAGCTCCATTTTATCTCATCCCATTTCTGAGGAACAGAATGATGGATTGGACTGTAGAGGTGACTCCCATCATGATCAGGATGCAGCACTTAGCTCCAACCATCATATATGCAAATGCAGACAGATGTCATAATAATCATATCTCGAATATCATAAGATAAATCATATCACATATTCATTCAAACATAATACGATTGCATCATATAAACTCAATTCATAATGTTTCACATATGCTCTTTCATTCTTACTTGAGCGCGCCTTCAAAAACTACCGTCGATCTTCATGTTGGTCCATAGCTGAGGTCCCAACCTTCCCTTTCCCGTTAAAGAATATCTTTAGCATTTGGTAATAGGAAATGAAACTGATTTAAATTGCCATTTTTTCTATTATAAAGAGAGACCCATGAATTTAGTAAAAATTAAAAACAAAATAGTACATAAATATCACAAGTGGAAATTAAAGTTGTGACCAGTTAGTGAATTGTTGCATTTAATAATGCTTCTACCAAAATTATATATATATATATATATATATATATATATATGAGTTTAGGTAGCATTCAAACAACTTTTGTACAATCAATATGCAATCAACAAATTAGGATCGATTGAGATTCAATCTCTATTGAATTTAATGTTAGGTTATTAAATTCAACGATTAAGAATCATTTGATGTGCATTGATTATATGCATATTACTTAAACCTTATATATATATATATATAGAAAGAGAGAGAGAGAGGGTTTAATGGTCGTGAAACGCCATACAATGCGCGAGCGTTCGTGTGAGTTCCACGGCGTAGATTGGACACGAATGAGTGCCCAGATCGTAGCTATCCAACTTGATATCGACGGTGCAGATTAAATCCAACATTAATCTCTTTTGCCCGTAGCTCCCCCCCACCCCCATTCCAAATCTCTTTCTCTCTGTCATTTGCCCCAATCACGTTTTTTGGTTTTTTCACCGGCGCCAACATCCCTTCTCTTTTTTACCATTTCCTTTTTTCTCTCAAATTTCATTCTTCTCGGTCGTAATACGGTAGAGTTCACATGCTGATTTGTGTCATGTGTTTGATTTCTCTTTTTTTCATTTAGCATTCATTTCTCATATGTTTGTTCTTTAGCAGCTCATCATCAGAATTCATAGCCCTGGTTTTGTTCTTTTTTTATTGTCTTGGTTGTCAATTGGCCGATCATGTGAGTTATATTGTTAATATGCTTTTATTATGAAACCGTATGTTGATGCTTCGAGAATTGGTGAATGCATGGCCCAATACAGTTTCATCTTTTTTACTAACCTTTGAGAAATTGTCAATTGGTATAAGGTTGATATGCCTTGGTTGTGAAGTCATAAATTTGCACTTGAACAGTAAGCCGCTGCAATGCCATTATGTCCTATATGAATGTCTTTATTATGGAACTGTATATCATATTTGAATTCCGCATGTGGTAAAAAATACAATTTCTCTTCGGTAAGTTATTTTCTTTGTGTTATGGATGAAGGTGTCTTAGTCAAATTTGGAGCTTCATGAATGGTGATTGCATGCTTGAACATGATAGGTATATATATTATTCTTTTTGAATTTGAAATGTTTATGTCATGATTATTTTGTTAATAACTTACATTCATAACAGCTCTAAAAATGGTAGTAATGATGATGTGCAAGTTGAAGATTATGGTCATGTGAAATCTAATGATGTTATAAAACCATATGTCGGCATGATTTTTTATACCAACACTGATGCATGTAAGTATTACAATATGTATGCCAGATTGACTCATTTTTCTGTGCGGAGATCTTATTGTCATAGGTCAAAAGTATCAGGAGAAATCGTTAGTAGAAATTTTGTCTATTCTAAAGGACATAAGGATTTGAAACGTAGTAGAGGAAATACAATGAAATAAAGAAGAGAGGCCAGGGATGGCTGCCTTGCTCATTTTTACGTTGGTGAAAAAAAAGACGAAAAGTGGGAGGTAAGGCAGTTTATGGAAAAGCACACTCATCTTTTGGATACTCCTTCTAAGGTAACACAATTACGATCACATAAAGAAATAACGGAAGCTTCTATACAAATTATGTATACTTTGCATGCTAATGGAGTTGGTCCATCGATAATTGCTAAGACTCTTAATTATTCAAGGGAACCATCAATTACAGTGCAACAATATATTGATCAATTAAGAGGAAAAAGAAAAAGCACTATTGGTAAAGAATGCATTAATGTACTCTCTTATTTTCAAACAAAAATAAATGGTGATCAAGGTTTTTTCCATAGATGGGAATTAGACTCAGATGGTGTAGTAATGAATTTTTTTGGGGCAGATGGGAGAGAAAGAGAGAGTTACATAACTTTTGGGATGTGGTAGTATTTGATACCACATATAGAACAAACAAATTACTCATGCCCTTTGCACCATTTACTAGAATCAATCATCATAGGCGATCTTGTCTTTTTGGTTGTGCTTTGTTGACCGATGAAACTGAAGAGACATTTATTTGGTTGTTTAGAAAATGGTTGAAATGTATGAATGGAAAATATCCTAATTGTATAATCACTGATCAAGATATTGCAATGGGCAATGCTATTCGTGAGGTTTTTTTCTCACACACGTCATATATATTGGTTCTGACATATTTTGAGAAATGCAATGTGTAATATGCAAGATTTATAATCACGTGAGACCTTCAAGCATGATTTTAATGCATGGATAATGGGATCAACAAGTACAGATGAATTTGAAGAGAGATGGATTATATTGAAACAAAAATTTGCTATTCCAAATGAGCATTGGATAGAAAATATGTACAACAAGCAACATCAATGGATAACTTTATATTTTAATAATGTTTTCACTGCAGACATGCGTACCACCCAAAGAGCAGAGATTATTAATGCATTCTTTAATGGATTTGTTAATGCACATACCTATTATATGATTTTGTACATCATTATGATAGAGCGATACAACATCATCGTGATATGGAGGAACGTGAAGATTTCAACACTTTAAACACTAAAGTTGCCTTAATTAGCAAATATCCATTAGAGACTCATGCAGGAAATGTATATACCCAAAATGTCTTCTCTAAGTTTCAAGAAGAATATGATGAATCTTCATTATTATCAGCGCAAAGGATAATGAAAGATGATGACAAAGTTGTGTATTCCGCGTTTCCATTAGAGACCAAAATACAGGGAAGAACATTTGCGAGTACAGTCACAAGCAAAATATTTTAGTAAGTTATTCTTACAAAATGTTTGAACAAGATAGAATATTTTGCTCTTACATTTTACATATACTTTATAAGAAAAGAGTGACAAAATTGCCCGATAAATATGTACTTCTTCGTTGGACCATAAATGCGAGATATTCTAAAGCACGAAAAGTTCCTCATAATGCATCCGGATTGAAAATTGGTGAAGATATTATAACTCCCATGCAAAAGTGGACTTGGCATAGCAATCTACATAAAGTTGGAACTTTAGGGTTGCTTTCATCTAAACATTTACAGTTTGGGGCTCTACTTAAGTTGGAAGCCTCCAAAGTTGTTGAGAAAGACATTATTACATCTCAACCGAGTATGAGTGATGTTAATGCGAACTCCACCACGTTATAACCATCTCAATTTGACATACACGATCCAACTCGTGTCAAATCAAAGGGTAGGCCAAAAAATGTGGGAAGAATTAAATCCGGTGTTAAGATTACTATGTCACAAAAGGAGGTTAAAAAGAGAAGTGCCGTGCATGACAAAGGAAATTGTCCTGTCTTTAAGGTAAAGAATAGTTTTCCTTTAATTCTGCAAATAGTAGTTATATTAAGTTGGCAATTTATAAAATTAATTGTTTACCTTTGTCCATAAATAGGGTCAAGAGGTAAAAGAAGGTGAATTTGCAAAAAAGAAAGATTGAAATATTGTTTATAAAAGGTAGATCTAATTCCTAACTATTTGTTCCTAACTCACAAGCTTCTGTTTCTAACTAATTTAATATCGCTTTCTAATTGTTTTGCTAGTTTCTAGGACTATGTCAAGAAAAAGGATTTGTTAGTCTGAAGGCTTGTGTCAAACTTTGCTTTGGTAAGTGATTCATCTTCTTTGCAAACTTAATAGTCTTTTGTATATCAATTTAAGACACAATTTATTTTCTTTTTCAGGAAAAATTCAAAACTCCATTCAGAAAACTATAAGCTTATGTAGCTGGAACTCCATTGCATTAAATTAAATGTTATTTGGAAGCTTATGTAGCTGAATATTTTGTATCGACAGCTTATGTGCTGAATGTTTTGTATCGACAACTTATGTAGTTGAATGTTTTGTATCGATAGCTTATGTAGCTGGATGTTATTTATCTCGAACCTTTGTTTATTGGAGAAGCTGAGACTCTGGCTCCTGCTGTGTGAGTTCTATAACAAGTTGCATGCTGCTATCTGAAATATCTGCATTGTTAGTTACTTTGGCTGCCTTCCATTAATGGATAATAGAAAAAGAGTATTTTCTGCACACCTCATTTTTGCTGAATCTACTAATGATTTCCTGAAGTTGGAAAATAAACGAATTAATATGGCTTATGTTCTGTATTTGGTCCCTGATGTGGAGCAGAATTTCATTCTCAGCTTCTCAGTCGCGAGATCACAGTATAACTAACATTTGTGATTGTGTAAGGTGGTACCATCGTTGTCAATGACATGGGGACAAATAAACGAAGTTGTGCTCACTTCTCGACCACATGCACCAAGAGATGTCCAAGCTAAGAACAGCCGCTGACAGATGCCAAAGAGACACAAGCCATCGACAAGGCATGGAAATTATGCCATGTCTAAAAACACAAGGACCCTCATCAGCTAACCATGCAGTTGCAGGCTTGCAGCTCGGTTCATCGTACGTATGCAACAGCTACCACCAAATTGCAGTGAGACCTATTCTCCATGACGCAATTATCTCATCAAGGCCTTGCCCAATTGCAGGAAGAACTGTTCTCCATTAGTGGATAGCTTATGTAACTCATATTTAGAAAGAACTTGAATAACACATCAATTGCAAATCTAAATATAAAGTACAATAACAACTATCATTCAATAACAACTAACCATTACTAGTACAAGTAAATATGATTAGTACAATGACAAAATCAACTAAACATAATTAGTACAAGTACAAGGAGGACAAATACAATAATCAATTTCCACATAAAATTTATTCCTCCATTCCTTGTATTAACCCTAGCAAGGTATGCAACTTCGATTATAGCTGAATTGCGAGCTTCGATGTTGGATACGTCAATTTGTTGTAGTAATTCATTTATCACTTCTTTCGATCGATGTCCAAATTCTGCATCTAGCCATTTGAAATAATCACATGCCCCAGGTTGCAAAAAAAGAATGCATTCAAATTAGACAATGGATATAAATAATAATGAAATGAGGTTAAACAACTTGAATAACTCTAAAAACTCACCCCATAACGCCGACATCCATAGAACCTCCTACCGGGATTTATTTTCGTCCAAGAAGTTCTTATTATAGTTTCTTGTTGGCAGTAACATTTAGGAAATGGCATGTCCTAACAATTAAAATGGAAACATTAAAAGTTGGAAAATTACATAATAGAGATTCAAATAATCTCACACAAGATACATATTCTAGCTGCAATTATAAAAAATAATACATAAATCTGAAGTTAACTAAAAAAACTTAGAAGGGCTCTTTAGGTTCCGGCAGTGATGGAAAGTCATGAATCAACAGGCAACAGATGAGAACTCACCGCTCCTGCGATGGGATGTCGGCGCCGGCGCAAATGCAAGAGGCGAGCGCTCCGAGGGACAAACCGATGATCGCATGTCCAGATCACCTCCCAGCAGCCGACGCAAGATCTAGGGCAAAGGATAGAGAGAAAGAGATTTGGAATGGGGGAACAAACGAAATGCGAGAAGAATGAGATTCGAGAGGAAAAAAGGAAATGGTAAAAAAGAGAAGCAAACAGAAAACAAACCCAAACCGTGGATGAGAATGAAAGAAAAAAATGCAGCTGAGAACTCACCGCTCCTGCGACGGGATGTTGACGCCGGCGCAAATGCAAGAGGCGAGCGATCCGGAGGACACGACGGTGATCTCAGGTTGAGATCTCCCTCAGTAGCCGCGCAAGACCTCAGGCAAAGGAGAGAGAGAATGAGATTTGGAATGTGGGGGGAGGGGAGCTACGGGCAAAAGAGATTAATGTTGAATTTAATCTGCACCGTCGATATCAAGTTGGACAGCTACGATCTGGGCACTCATTTGTGTCCAATCTACGTCGTGGAACTCACACGGACGCTCACGGTTGAAGCGTTGGACGGTGTTTCACGATTAGGCATTGCACGGTCATTATACCTATATATATGTGTGTGGGTGTGTGTGCCGACATTTCCAGGTTCGTTCATGTAGTTGGAGCGGTCAAAACCTCCAACGGTCGAAAAATTACATTTAGAATAATAAAACAAATAAAATTTAGAAAAAAAAGGACTTTTGAATTGAATAATTCATTCATTTTAGGATCTCAATCGACCTCCACCAATGCGGGGCCATGTGAGGCATGCATATATTATTTTATTTGACATTGGTACTAACTTAATTTATATAAGAACAGAGTTAATAACCTTCGGACCTTGTTTTTTTTTTTTGACTTTTTGACCTTTTTTTTAAAATGACGTTTTGGCTTTTTTTTTATTTTTTTCTTTATTTTTTTCTTTTATAACTTTTCTTATATAAATTAATTTATTTTTATTATATATAAAATATAAGTATTAAAAGATTAATATAATATTATTTATTATTTTATTATAAATTTCAAATATTTCATTAACTATAAATTATTAAAAATTGAATTTTTATATTTAAATAATATATATTTTTGATAAAATTGTTGACATTTTTTTTAAATTTATATTATGTATTTTATTTTTTTAACAATATTATAATATATATTTATAATACATATTTTTAATTCAATCACCCACTAAAATTAATCCATCACAGCTATTTTTTCCTATTACATCAACTATTTTATTTCTCATCATCAAATTTCACTCTAACCAAACACAATCCGAACTAATCTATCACTTTAACTATTTACGAAATCATGATGAAACTTTAATTTCCGTTGTAAAAACCAATGTTATAAGACCCGACCCGGCCGTCGACCCGGATGATCAACGGATCAAGTCGGACCGGTTGGACTGGATCGATCCGAGTGGTCGGACCGGATAATATAAATTAATAAAAGAATAAAATAAGTTAAAGAGATTGTTATAATCTTATTAATACATAATATCTTATTTAACAAAAATATAAAATATAGTATAATAAAGTAAAATAAAATAATTCAGATTAAATAATATAATAAATTAACATAAATTAAGTCATCAACATAAATAAATAAAAATTCTTGTGAGGTAATTATAAATAAAAAATAGTGAAAAAAGAGGACATTAAAATATAAATTTTATGAAATATATATAATATGTCTAAATGTTTTAATAATTTTATTTATGTTTCAATTTTTTTTTCATTTCAACAACCGATCGGATCGGTTAAGTACAATGATTTTTCGGGCAGCCGCGTCTACTTTATTCTCGTTGTCTGTCCTCTCTGATCTGATATTGTTGGCAATTCACGTGTGTTTTTTTCTGGCGGATTACAGATTCAGTCATTTCCGGCAGATTACAGGTGAAACTTTTAATCAATTATTTTTTTTTACATTCATAGTCATTCAAATTTAACCAAAAGAATTCGTTTACCATTTCATCACGGTATTATATAATGTTTTTTGGTCTGAAACATAATTATATTTGAAATTATTAGTATTCGACGAATTTGATATTTATGAAAATAGTATAAATAAATTTTGATTAAAATAATGATTTTAAGAATGATTATGAAATTATTAATATCAGGAACATGAAGCGTTATCTAATTTCCCCAATCAAATTTGTGGACCATACATTTTGTTCAATGTAATCGTGGATTCATTTTGATATATGAAGACTCAAACATCAGAGTTTGCACGAATTCCAAAGCATAGTCGCCGTATACTTTGTCCAAAGTTGAAGGTTAATATATGGAGGTTGTGACAAAGTTTCCTAATTTTGTGTGCCAAAAATACGTCATTTTGTTCAGCCCACGCTTATCAAAATTTGATTATGACTTTTTGATGCTTTTCTTGTCTGACGCCAAATAATTACTTTTGGAATTTAGTGTTTGCCTTGATAATTATTTTTAGCTCGGTTTCGATGCCACTCGACTCGGATTCAAAATATAGAAGGCATCATTCTTTTGCGTTTGTGCATATTTGTCCTAACTACCATACCAAAGTGGATCATATACCCAGCCTGAATTGTTAGAGAATTGAAGTTGTTTATTTAAAATAGAACTCGAGTTCTAAGGATGCACGATCTAAATTTCCATATTAAAAACTGATCAGCACATCAAATTTAACATACTTGAATGCTTTGGGATTGCGATATAAAATTCTTACTTGACGGATGGTGCAGAAAGAAATTACTCACTAAACTCATGTTAAAGAACTGCGAGAGGCCAATCTCCACGCAAAAATCTACAAGGGCGAAACTCATTTTGTATCAAAACAACACCAGAACTAAACTTAATTCTAGGTTCATTCCCCAAACGCAACAAAAAACTATGTAAAAATGATCATAACATTAGTTCTAGTGAATTGGTCTTGTTCAAGAATTTTGGTTCCTCATGATAGCATGAACCAAATGGTTTTAACTTTTTTTTTCTTCTTCTTCTTCTATGTGGCCTTTATTAAAAATAATATTAATTTAATGATATATTAATACATTATTTTTTCAACTTAAAGATAGTAATTCAAATAAATTCTAATATTAATTAGATAGAATCAAGTTATAATTATTATATTAATTATTAATTGTTATTAACTTATATTAATTACCTTTTATTTCTAGAAGTTATTTTATCATATTGTGTCATATATACTTAAAATATTGATTTAATAACAGAAATTTAAATCCAATTTAATATTTCTACTTTTAAAAAAATCAATTAATTTTTTAATTCTGGAATTTAATCCAAACACTCATTGAAAGTTCCACCTTTTCTTAACGAGAGATTATGCCCTTGCTATTAGATAATTTTCTTGTGTTAGATTAAGAATCTCTTAAAGAAGAAAAATCACTTGTTTAATAAGAAGTTAAATAAAGAAAGCACTTGTTAACTGTAATTTGTCCTTTGAAGTATTTGATTCTTTGCTACTTTATTGACTAAGTTTGATTTCTTTGCTATTATGAATTTATATCCAATTATACTATTTTATGTATTAAGTTTGAAGAAAGGACGTTGGCGAGGTCGGCGCTCACAGGTGACGACGATGGCGGACTCATCGGGACAGTGGAGTTTGACGACAATGCTCGTAGGTCTCAACGATGACGGCACACGACTCATGGGTGGCTACGGCGCTCGGAGGGAGTTGTAGTGGCGACACCGATTGGTGATGCTTGGTGGAGACGATCCAACATTAGAGAAGAGAGAGAGAGAGAAAGATTAAAATAAAAGACTCAAATTTGGACGCTACATATTGGTTGGGTAAAACCCTACGTAATGCCTCGATCTGGACCATTCATTTTCATCGACGGTTGAGATTACATTTTCTCTCTTTTCTCTATGCTCTCTCTCTCGCGCGCTCTCCCCTTGGATCTCCGCTGCCGCCTCACCTGTGCTCTCTCTCTCTCTCTCTCTCGTGCGCTTCTCCCCTCCGATTGCCACCACTACCAGTCTACCATCCCTCTACCCTCTCTCTTCTCTCCTCCGATCGTCGACCCCGTCCTCGATCTGTGCCATCGCCGTCGATCCAGATCCGGCCGAGCCCGTGCATCGTCAAGCACTCCTCTGCAAGCACCCCCACCATCGATCGATCGCCTCCTCCTCTTCTTCAATCGCTGCCGTCGTCGAGCCTAGATCATGTCATCATTGATCTCTGACCTCTGCTACTGCTGGCAATGCACCTACAAGCGCTCCGATCATGTGTCCTCTCTCTCTTTCCCCCTCCCCTATCTCACCCCTTCCTCCGATCGCGCCTCTCTCTCACCCTTGCCCCGATTCGTGTCGTCCCATCGTTGATTCCGCTGCCCCACTGTCGACGTCGATTGTGCCCCACCATCGATCTGCCCCAATCTGCGCACCCCACCGTCGATCTGCCCCGATCCGTGCCGCCTTGCTATTCCTGCTTGCGCTGTCGATCGCCGCCATCATTCTTGACGCTAGGAAATCCTAATCTCACGATTTAATTTGGTCCACGGTTCAAATTTAGGTGTTATATAGGATTTCACTCGGGGGTTACACCCTATTAATCCCATATATATATATATATATATATATATGTTACACCCTATTAATCCCATATATATATATATATGGGTTCAATCTTTGTGTAGATTTACAGTAAATCAACTTTTTTAGGCAAGTTGGCAGTACAAATTTACAACCTTTTTATTTTTAGTATATACATTTTATTTATAAAAAGTAACAACTTATCTAAAAATGCTTATTTACACCATGTAGATCTACACCTCCATTAAATAATATATATATCCATTAAATAATATATATATTATTTAACGGAGGTGTAAATGTGTAAATTAGTCTTTTTATGTAAGTGATTAATTGTTATAAATAAAGTGTATATATAAGAAATAAAAATATGCCAACTTGTACTTCAACTTACCTAAAAAATTGATTTATGTACACCAACATTGAATCCATATATGAAAAATTAGTGTGACATTAGAGATTTTGATCTCACTCTCAAATCAGTGAATCTCAGTCGTTATAATCATGCATCAACGGTCCAGATTGAATCTGGTTCAAATGAAAAAAAAATCAGGTTCAACCTTTTGTTTAGTCTCGTAAGATCTGGACCGTTGATGTATGATTATAACGATTGAGATTCACTGATTTGAGGATGAGATCAAAATATCTGTCCTCACGCTAATATTCCTTTATATATATATATATATATATATATATATATATATATATATATAGTGTGTGTGTCATCTTCTCTGTTAGTAGCAGTGCATTTGAACATACAACATCTTTTCTATTAAAAAGAGAAGAAAAAAAACATGGCAGCAGCACCGTCAGTGGCCACAGCAGAGGTCCAAATCCTTTCCACGCGCATTGTCCGGCCATCGCCGCGCTCCAACGAGCAAGACGGACCGGAAGTAGGAGTGTCTCCGGCGCGCGTTATCCATCTCACCCCCTGGGACCTCACCCCGCTCTCCATCGACTACATCCAGAAGGGCATCCTCTTCCGCGCACCTGACGCAGCCGCTGCCGCCTCCGTCGTCCCCGACCTCCTATCCTCCTTCTCGCGCGCCGTCGACCTTTTCTTTCCTCTCGCCGGGCGCCTCGTCACCGTGAAGAACGGCGGTGCACTGTCCATACACCTCGAGTGCAACGATGAGGGCGCCGAGTTCATCCACGCGGCCGTCCGTAACGTTACCGTCTCAGACATCCTCGACTCGGTTTACGTCCCAGCCGTCGTGCTCGCTTTATTCCCGATCAACGGAGCTCTGAGCTACGACGCCCACGTGCTGCCGGCGCTGGCCGCGCAGGTCACCGAGCTCGCCGACGGGATCTTCGTGGCTCTCTCGCTTAGCCACGGCGTCGCGGACGGCACCTTCTTCTGGCACTTCTTCAACACGTGGTCCGAGATCTGCCGATCCGCCGCCGCCGGCGGCAGCGTAGCCGACGCTTCCGTCACTCCTCCCGTCATCGAGCGCTGGTTTCTTGACTCGTGCCCGAAGCCTATCCCCCTCCCCTTTGGCAGCGAGGCAGAGTTCGTCCGGAGGACGACGGGGCGCTTCGTAACGGAGTGCGTGTTCCACTTCTCGGCCGACTCCGTCGCCAAGCTCAAGGCAAAGGCCAACGAGGAGATGGGCATGGCCCGACTCTCCTCGCTCCAGTCGGTGCTCGCACATCTCTGGCGCTCGGTGACCCGCGCTCGGGGCCTCGAACCCGAGCAGGAGACTACGTACAAGCTCCTCGTCGGCTGCCGTAGCCGGCTCACCCCGCCGCTGCCGGACGCGTACCTGGGAAACGCGATATTCGTGGTGGCTGCCACGACCCCGGCCAAGGAGCTGCTATCCAGGGGCGTCGGCTGGGCGGCGTGGCTGCTGAACGATGCGGTGGCGTCGTACACGGAGGACAAGGTGCGGGGCATGCTGGAGGAGTGGGTGAGGACTCCGCACTTCCCATACATGCCGGCGAGCACGACGAAGATGAGAGACCTGATAACCGGGAGCTCGCCGAGATTCAACATATACGGCAACGACTTCGGCTGGGGGAAGCCGGTGGCGGTCCGGAGCGGGTACGGGAACAAGGTGGACGGGAAGGCGACAGTGTATCCAGGGCCGGAGAAGGGGAGCATGGCGCTGGAGGTGTGCCTCTCGGCCGACGCCTTGAGCGCCCTGGTGGAGGACGGCGAGTTCACGGAGATGGTAACCAAACCCTATGCTAATTATTAAACTGGCCATCTATTATTATTATTATTATTATTATTATTATTATTATTATTATTATTATTATTATTATTATTATTATTATTATTATTATTATTATTATTATTATTATTATTATTATTAGCCATCTATCTAGGTGCTTGAGGTTGTCTTTTTATCCTTTTATTATTTTATTGAATGAATATATGGAATATATTTAATGGACTCACAAGTCTAGGGAAATGATAATAAATATTGTTATTATTTACTTTTTAATCAATATATATATGTGTGTGTTAATCCTTGTTGAAGAGGAAATTAAAAATAAGTCATGTTCCATCCGTATTTGGATAGTCGATATATAAGCGGATTGATAAATACATATGAAGTGGAAACTCGGAAGTACGAGTGTAAGAAAAAAATCAAAAACCTAAAATATCGATTACATAAAATTTTTAGACTTTTTTTCCATTAAAGAAAAATTCAGGCGGTTTTTAAAATTAAAAAACCTACCCACGGATCCCGATGAAGACTTGCATAATTAAAAATTTATAAAATATATATTAATATTATATTTTAAATATTTATAATATATATAAATTTACTCACTAAATATATTAATTATCCTATAACATGTATGAGAAACTAATATAAGCCATAAATAACACTATGCAATACATAAAATGTGAATGTCCTTAATTTATGAAATAAAATATCTCTTTATATCATTAATATTTTTTTATAAATATAAAGTTTATAAAATACAGGGATCAGAAAAAAACATCCAAAAAATCGATAAGTTTTTTTTTAATTTTAAAAATCCAATCAAAGTATATAAAATGACTTTTTCCATAAAAAAATCCACCGAACCCGCACCCATTTCACCTGGGGATGGCAATATCCCTCGTCCCCTACGGGCCCCGCAGATAATCTTCGAACGGAGTCCCGAACTCGGAGAATGTTTCTCCCGTGGAGTCGGGGATGAAGAAAAATTATTCCCGAACCATTTTTCGGGGATCGGGATGAAGAAAGTTATCCCCACCCCATGGGGTCCCGAATTTTCACATTAATAGTAGTAGACTAATGGGCCAAATATTTATGAAAAAAATTCATCTTTAAGATTAAATTAGTCGATGCCCAAAAAGTTAAAAAAATAATTAAAAACATCCACATGCGATGATGATGCTCCTAGGGAAAATTGTTCCTCGTCGTTATCAGAAGATCAAGGACGGTCCCTTGCTCTATTTGGTCATCTTCGCTTGTTTACGTCAAAAGTGAGAATGTTAGGGACGTCAAAAAAAAGGTCAGTAAATGTCGTGTGATCAGGGAGGAGTACGTGGATCAAAAGAACGAAATCCATAACAAGTGTCTAATGGATATTCTTTCTGACACTCTTGGCAATGCTGATTGCTGAATTCTAATTAGATATTTAGAACGGATAGGATGCGAATTTGTGAAGAGTTTAAATAATTATGAATTATTTTGGCGCGACGATGTGATATTCATCCTAAAATTATGATAGTTAAAGAGAAAGTTCGAGAATTTAGGTAAATTCATTTTTTTCGATAAATTTGTATCGCAAAATTGACACGTAAATTTGTAGAGTTTAAATATAAAATAAATTTAACGATTTAAGTAAGAGTAATTCACAAATTATAAATAATTAATATATTTTACTCATATGAAATAAATATGAAAGTAATCAAAATAACTAGTGTCACTTACAACTAATAAATACCACTTAACTATTAATTATTATATTTATTAAGATAAAAGGTTATATAAAATAAAATAAAATGATTCAACTAAAATTTCTAATCGTGATATTTCATTTTCAAATACAAATATTAATTTTCTAATCCTGATAACCGGGAGCTCGCGGAGATTCAACATATACGGCAACGACTTCGGCTGGGGGAAGCCGGTGGTGGTCCGGAGCGGCTACGGGAGCAAGGTGGACGGGAAGGTGACAGTATACCCAGTGCCGGAGAATGGGAGCATGGCGCTGGAGGTGTGCCTCTCGGCCGACGCCTTGAGCGCCCTGGTGGAGGACGGCGAGTTCATGGAGATCTCCATGGTAACCAAACCCTATGCTAATTATTAAACTGGCCATCTATCTTTTATTATTATTATTATTATTATTATTATTATTATTATTATTATTATTATTATTATTATTATTATTATTATTATTATTATTATTATTATTATTATTATTATTATTATTATTATTATTATTATTATTATTATTATTATTATTATTATTATTATTATTATTATTATTATTATTATTATTCCTAGCCATCTATCTACGTGCTTGAGGTTGTCTTTTTTATCCTTTTATTGTTTTGTTGAATGAATATATGGAATATATTTAATGAACTCACAAAGTCTAGGGAAATAACAATAAATATTGTTATTATTTGCTTTTTAATCAATAATATATATATATATACATATATATATATGTTAATATTTATTTTCATAAATTACCTATAAATTATCACGACTTTTCATGTCTAACTTGATATGAACTTATTTCTTTTATTCCTAAACTATTGCGACTTCTCCATTTTATTTCTTCTGTCAACTTTTACGTTTTTTTGTTAATTTTATTTTTTTTCATTTATGAAAAGACTAAATTACCCTATCCTTCATAACACATCAAATAATAAATATAAAAAAATATTCCTTGCACCAATTGCCCTCTCTCTTCAATCCGGCTCTAAAAATTAGGTGTTTCAATATTTTTTATATTTATTATTTGATGTGTTATGAAAAAAATAATTTAATCTTTTCATAAACGAGAACAAGTAAAACGAACAAAAATGTAATAGAAGTGGACGGAATAATTAAAGTGAAAAAGTCATCATAATTTATGAATAAAAAAAATAGTTCATAGCTTTGGATTATATGTAAAAAAATGAGATGATTTATGAAAATAACACATGTTAATCCTTGTTGAACAGGAAATTAAAAATAAGTCATGTTCCATCCGTATTTGGATGGGCGATATATAAGCGGATTGATAAATACGTATGAAGTGGAAACTCTCAAGTGTTCTTAATCTTGACGTTTTTTTTTCAATTTTATAATGTTCATGCTCTTTCGATTCTGACATATTTTCGGTTATAATTAGCATGTTGCATTCTTTTTTACTTTTTCGTGCTAACCTTATTTTACTAGCTTAATTTAGGTGCACTAACCATGATATCATGCCCAGCAAAGTTTGACATTAAAATTGATTCGACCAACGAGTTAATTTAGATGATAGGAAACTTATTTCCATTTAGCAAAATATTAAGTTCAATTCCTTTTGGAAATAACTGAACGAGGTTAATGAGCATCTAGAGCACCCATTTTACACATCGATGAACACTTATTTTTTAATATTTAATTAATTTGATAGTTATAAGTTATGATTAAATTAATGATATACTTTTTAGATGAAATATTATATATTTATTGAAGTAATTTCATAATAAAAAAGTAACATCTAAGATCAAATAAATTATAATCGTTTAATTAGTCATATTTGTTAAAATAACTTGATCATGTCCATCGAATAATTCAATGATCTTGATCTTAATCACATTATTATCTAACATGTATTTTAAATTAATATTCACTTATTTTATTAATCTAATAAATAAAATTAATGTTTATATCAAATATTTTACTTATACATTTACAATTGTTATTTTGAACTCGTGACCTCTCGATATCCTAGTGATGATATGCGCCACTCCACTACGCCATGCCGTTGTGGTATTTGGAAAACATATATACCTATCAGTTAGAAACTATATATACAGAAGTGGCTTATATATAACAATACATGTATGTCAAATCATACCAAATATCACTTTGCTAATTTAAAATAAATGAATTTATAACCATATTATATGTAGGTAAATTTATAGAGTGGATTGTATTTTTCCTATAACCGTACAAGTTGGAGCTCCGAGATTAGGGATTTAATGGGGGTGCCTGCTCCTAAGATTTTGGGCATCGGATCGATCATCAAGGGCCGAGATCGTGCGCGTGTTTACACTCTTCCGATTCATGATCGACGGCTCAGATACGCGTTTCTTTTTTTCCATTTTTTCCCATTTACCCTAATGCACGTTTCTCACTTTGCTTCCTCCCCTTCTCTCTCCATGCTGCCGCACACTCGCCGCGAGGGCGCGCTGCGCCGGAGAACCCTCGCCAACCCTGCCCCCTTCACGATCCACACGTCGATGCCGCCCCGCGACCCTTAGTCGCCGGATAACCCTTTGCCGCACAACCCTCGTGAGATTCGACTCCTTCCGCCTTCGTGAGATCCAATCTCGGTCGTCACCGCACACTTGCCTCATGATCCATGACCTCAAGTGACGTTGTACCTCCCTCATCGGCGCTCTCGCCCAACGCCCACTCCGTCGCTCTGATCTTGCCCCCGACGCTAGTCGATGCTCGACTTCGCCCATCGACGCTCACCCTCGAGCGACACCGGCGACCACCTTCACGACCCCGCACCACCATCGCGTGCCGACCCCTGCCGCAATCCCGTCGACCTCGCACAACCGCCGACCTTACACCACTGCCGTGCACCGACTCCGCACGACCTCCGCGCACCGACCTCACACCTCCGCTGACCACTCACACGCTCGCACACGCCGACCCTCGCACGACCGTCCACTCGTTATTTCTGTAATTAATTGTTAATCCTCATGGCCACCATTCAACCACTCGCCCCCACCCGAGAACCCTCGCACGCTGCCACTTCACAGGCTGCCAGTTAATCTTGTGAAGACCAAGCCATGGATGTAATCGAGATTAGTAAAATTTGTAATCCAAATTCGTGATAACCATATTTAATTTGTTCTAAATTTGTTTCAGATGTATCTAGTGCAAGTTTGATGTGGTTATTGTATCCATTTATTTTCATCAAGTTGAATGTGTACTTTGATGTAGTTCTTGTAAGTTGAACATGATTGTTGACCAAATCAAAATGGACTTCTCATTATCATCAAAATGTAGTTCTAGCAATGTTTAGATTCATAGCCATTATTTTTCATCACTTTCTCGTGAATTGATTTCAACTGTGGGTGAATTCTATCTCATTTGTCTTCATTCTTGAGACACCTTCCCACATCTTCACGGATGCATAAATATTGAAGTTGCAACTAAACTAATTTCAAAGTAGCAAATTTGAGATTCTTGTGGATTCTACGAGCACCAAGTAGTGTCCTGACCCGAAGACTGCTGGATGTGATTTGTATGGCATGAAGGAGATCGACCATACATGCAAAGAAAACCTTGTAATAGAAAAAAATGAAACATTAACATCCTTGTGAATCATATAGCAATTCGAAATTACAACAATGATATAGTTGATGTACATCATGTTACGCCTCAAAATTACAACAAATTTGTAATACATCATGTTACAACTCGAAATTACGAAATTCAGCAAGAAACTACACACATGTTACAACTCGAAATTGCAACATTCAGCAAGAAACTACTATCGAAATTCAGCAAGCAATTATACAACATTCGGTAGTGAGTGTTCCCGAGCGGTGGCCAAGGCCCGTGAGGCAGTGGCGGCGAAGGGTCGTGATGGTTCTTAGGCGGCGGCGAGGGGTTGTGAGGTGGTGGCAATGAGGGATCGTGAGGTGGCGACAGTGGCGAGGGATCGTGAGGTGGCGACAGTGGCGAGGGATCGCGAGGCGGCGGCGATGGATTGCGAGGCGGCGGCGAGGGATCGCGAGGTGATGCGGGCGGCGATGGATCGAAGGAGAGGGATCGCGAGGAGGCGTGCAGCACGAGCGTCGGCGAGAGTTATCGAGGTTGAACAGACGGCGTATGGCACAAGCATTAGCGATGACCGAGGTCGAAGCGCGTGTGGCGGTGAGGGCTTCTCAAGCAAGATTGAAGAGGGTCCGGCCGGTGGCGAGTGCTACTCGAGCGAGATTGAAGCGCACTCGGCGGCATCGGCACGAGCGTAGGTGAGGGGCTTCTCGCGCGAGATCAGAGCGCCCACGGTCGAACGAATAGCGGGTCAGGCGGCGCACGGAGAGAGAGAGCGCGATGAGAAGATTAGGACAGAAGAGAACGTGAGCCCTTGCCTAAAAAAAAGACAGAATCTCAGCCATCACGTGTGAATCGAACACCCCTCCATGCGCGCGTGAATCTTAGCCCTTCTTATGGCAAAAACAATGGGAGCAGAGATTAATAATATCCAACTTTTGGACAAAAAGAGAAACAAACGAAAAGATTAAAATGGTCCCATCCAACGTCTTGAGTTGCACTAGTGAACAACAACAACAACAACAAAGCTTTATCCCACTAGGTGGAGTCGGTTACATGAATCATACGACGTCATCGCTGATCCAAGTCGGCTACAACGTCTTGAGCTGCACTAGTGTACAAAAAAAGAAATGACAATGAGATTAGAATCAAGGATGATTCCGTGACATTTGACAGACAAATCGTGAGAATCTCATATATCTTTTTTTTTCAAATATATATATGTATATTTTCTTTTTCTTCCCTTATTTTTCTCTTTCATGAATTTTCACATAAAATAATTTACTTATTAAATATAATATATTTATTATAAAAGAATAAAATCAATGTTATTTATCATTTTGTGGAAAATTAATATTTTAAATATAATGTTATCTCTTTCTGATTTCCACAGGACCAGATCAGTAACGTGATGAAGTAGGCGTGTGCGATAGGACATCACATGAATCATAGGGCTTTTAGAATGCTTATTAATTTTTATTTATCTTCCGCATTTTAAATTCATGATGTAGAACTTAGTTTATTTCTTAATAATGACATAGCCACTTTTAGACTTCCGTAATTAAAGTTATAATTTATCTTTATTTATTTTCTTCCGCTGACGTGTCTTGGTTCTTGACTGAGATATGGTCAATATTATGATCAAATTATAACATACCGTAGCGTCTTCAGATTGATCTTCGCCACGTGGCGGGGTCAATTTGGGGGCATTACATGCGCCGTGAGTTCACAGCGATTTCTTCGTTATTATTCTTTCCACAAATGTTATCGTTTTCTGATTCTTCTGCGCGATCGATTCCGCGGTCGGTGCAGATCCGTGGGAGCACGTATTGGGGATGGGGCCGGGCGCCGTGTTCGTGAACCATCTAGTGAAATGGGACGAAAAGCTCAGGGAGGACCTCGACAAGGTGCTCGACAAGGCCAAAGCTTCCAACGAGCGCAGATACTTCGGTAAAGTCCTTCTCTAAACTTAATTTTCTGAAACTTATAAATTTAATATGTTTGCAAATGTCATCTAAAAGTTATTTCGACTGGACCATTCAATTCATTTACGCAGATGCATTTAATCTAATATTTTGAGAGTGTTCTTAGACTACAATATTTCTCGCAGAGAAAAAATAGATTAAAATGTTCTCTCTTTTTTCATGTTCTCTAGAGATAAGAGCTACTCCTTACTCAAATTTTCATCGAGAACCAACAATTCATTCTTTTTTTTTATTTTCTGAATTACTTATGAAAAAAATTGAAAAAAAAATCTGAAATGTCAATTTTTTTTAGACAAAATCTTTGGTAAAATCAAGATTTGTTGGTCTTGAATGGGTCTTAGTTCTTTATGCGATTAAATCAATATTGCAAGTGAAAACGGAAGGGGAACAACATAGAAAATTTCTGCCAGATCTCTGTCATTGGTTCTTCTTTTTTCTGTGAGGTTAAACTAGTTTCCATTCTTCATCCTATATCTTTGTACAAAGTAGTTTGTATCTTTCATATTTCATGTACCCTAAGTCCTTGATAGATATCTATTTGTTTCAATTCAATATATGACTTCCTGATTTTAATCTACTAAAATTATAATATTTCTTCCTCAAAAGATCAGAATAATTCTACAAAAGAATTCCTAAAAGATCATCTTTCGGGAAACTATTTGAAATTCTTGGGAAAGAATTTGATATGTCAACTCTGCATGTTGAGAGGGAGATGAAATGAAGAGAGGAAGGGAAGGGGAGTCTTCAGATGACATCTTAGAGCATTTTGAGTGTCGAGTGGTCAATTAATGAAAAAGACTGTTATTGGTTTGCTGATTACAACATTGTTTTAGACAACATGATAGTATCATTAGCTTTATTTGGAGCAAAAGAAAACAAGATGGAATCCACAAGTGGACTGAAAGCTTGAATTTCCTGAATAACTTGATTGACTCTTTATCTCCTGATACCTTCCTGTAGAGTTCACTGATCACTGATATAACACTGTCAATGTGGCAAATGATAATATAGGCAAGCATTTTAGTTTTTTATGATAGAATGCGAGTACTATCTTTTTATCTTTTAGGTGAATATGGCGGGTCCTTTATTGTCTTGTCAGTTTGGAAGAAAGGCATTCATCTCCCTCAAAAGAGATTGGTCATTCTTGTTCATCATAGATTGAAACTTCAAGATTATAACTACTAAGAAAATACACAATTGAAAGTACCAAATAATTGTCAAAACACTCTTTTATGCTAGACTTAGAGAGAGAAAGAGAGAGAGTGTGTTCATATTATAATTAGAATAGAATAGAGATTGTTGCTTAAATAGAGTTCAAGTTTTAAAAGAGAAGCTTCTACAGTTTACTTGGCCATTGTAATTGATCGCCTCAGGATATTGTCGTTTTTATAGTAGCAGCAAGTCAGTAAGACAGTAATAAGAGAAAAAAAAAAGAACAGTAATACCTATGGAACGGATGTTTTTGTGTTTCAGTGTTTGGTTAGTGCCAAAATTATAACGCCCCCAAAATGCATCCCGCCACGTGGCCGAATACATTCCGGGGACGTTACGAGACATGACTTACGTGTACAATAATTTGATCAAAATAAAACTTTGACTAGTCAACATCATAGTTGCAGAAGGAAAAATAGTCATTATTTGATTGAAAAGTGACATAATAGAAAATGAATGCGAAAGTCTTAATAAGATAACACAACTAAGTCTCACATAATCTAAATATGATAGTTTGCATAAATAAATAGAACTCGATGAAAATAAAAAGGAAGTTGAAGAGACTTAATTTCATGTGCAAAGATCACCACGAGCTCGATCTGTCGCCTGCGCCATCATTCTTTTTACTAGGACATGTTATTACCTGTGACATTGAATACACAGGGGAGGTGAACCTTCCTGTGAGCTTTGACGCCCAGTACATAATAATGATATGACATATAAGAAATAATAACATCATAAAGATAATCAAATAAACATAATCATAATTGATAGAGTCATGTAGATATGATTGATACAATAACATCATGATCAAGAGGTATGAACTAGAGTGGCATTACTGATGATAATATGATAAGTGTAACGAGAATAACATGATCATCATTAAAAGATCATAATATCATTGGACATTGCCCATCATCATAATCATTGTTATCTTTACATTTTTCATTATGTTACACTTATTTTGGAGTGTCTTTCAACTCCCTAAAATAGGGCCGGTGGAGTATCTTTCGACTCCCTTTTGGCCAGGGCGGAGCAACTCAACGCCAAATATGAGCCGGTGGAGTATCTTTCGACTCCCTTTTGGCCAAGTTGATCGTCGTCAACGCAACATAAGAAGAGCTCTTCTATTTACATTTTTCATTTTTTATCTTGCTTATTATTTAATAGTTCAAGAATCATAGGTCACATATGGTAGATTCAAGAATATTTGAGTTGAAATAAAAATCATGATATGATAAGGTTCAACGACGTAACATATAAATAATTTGAGTGAAATAGCGATCTCATGCAATCGTGAGAGAGATAAATAACTAAGAGGTCAGATAATTAAAATTCTAATTAAATAAAAATCATGATATTACAGTAGTACGTGGCACTATAGCCATAGCCAAATGCACTTAGAGCTCATTCATGTTCAAATGCACTTAGAGCTCATGCATGTAATACACCTATTGAGTACGTGTACATGTGTATCATTGCCAATTGTGACATCTAAACAGGATTGATGCATGTAATGCACCTGCCACATGAGTGCATTTTTACCTCTTGACATGTGATTAACTCCACAGTAGGCGTGAAGAGAAAATGCTGTAGCCGTATACTATATATGTCCAATTGAAAATACTATAATTACATGTACTGTTACAGGCGCCAAATATTGAGGCTATGGGCGCTAACATGCAGATCATTACCGGCACCAAATATATTACATGATTCGTTTAAGAAGTAATGCATGTCTTTAAGTAAGCAATAGACGCTAAATGAAAAGTAGACTTCACCCTTAATTATATCATAAAAATCATAGTAAATGCAGAAAGAGGATCTTGTGTTGCCCGTAATTAGAATAGAGCGCCAATGGAAATCGACGTGTATAAATTGATGGGATTTAATAATAGGTCAATAGTATAATCTTTCCTGGGATTAGTAGATCATGTAATCAAATGTGAAATGAGAAGTTAGATCTATCGTGAAATCTAATCTGTGATTAGGAATCACCTACACTGTCCGGCACTAAAAGAAAATATACAACGGAAAAGGTAGTCCAATGCCATCCTTAATCTAAATCCATAATAGGTGCTGCATCTGATTAAATCACGGAAGTATGTACCTTTTCTTTCAGATTTGGCGTCCTTGACGTCTGCGTTTCCTTCTATCCCGACCTCTGGATGCACGATCACAACCGCCCTCTTCTCCTGCCGTCGATGTGTTAGAATGAGTCCCAAGAAAATATCAGCTCGGCAATTATTAAGGGCGTCATGAGCATCGTGGGGGCGGTTACAAGAAAAGGTCAAATTTATTTATTTATCCTCTTTTTTTTTTTGCTGGCAGCCGTTACAAAAATCGCCCAAGTCTTGTTGGATTGCTCCCCTTCTGACCTCGGCAGCAAAGCAAAGCAACAGGGAAGGGAAAGGGGAAAGGTAACAAATATATGAAGCAGCGGATTCAAGCATCTTCGGGGCGAAGATGGTGCAACGTATCACGTAGGCCGCATGGGAGGGTGGAACCCATTCGTCTGCTGCAGCCAAGTTCGGGTTGATTTGAGTACCAGTGGTGGGAATCCTGATGATGCTGCGGCCGCTGGGAACTGTAGGGGCACAACCGCCGGAGCGGCCAGTAACTGCTACCGTTATCGTTGCCCCAACTCAGTACTATTTGATTTTGCTGTTGTTGCCGCCGCCACGGGAGCTGCTGCTGCTGCTCCTGGTGTCTGGCTGCCCTTGCCCCTTGGGTGTTGTTGGAGAACTGCATCAAACAGTTGGAGTGCTTTTAGAGTCTGAAATCACAGTGAAGGGAGTTTGGAGACAACGCATTTGGGAGCATGCACCCACGTTGAAATAGTAGTGATTAGAAGAAGACTTGTGCTGCTGCATCATGTGGAAAGCAGCGGGCGCTTCTCCACTCCTCGTATTCTGCTGTTGCGGCTCCTGAGGCTCCGTCGGTGGAATTGAGGACTTGGCGTGGGCATGGTTCGATGAGAAATCAGGTGTGCCATCTTCTTCTTCTTCTTCTTCATGTTGATTAGAATTGACATCAATCTAAAGTGAACAGAAGAACAAAAATGAAGACGGACGATGATGAAGTCTGAAAATGAACGTCTAGATTGAAGATAGAATAGTATTTATGTATACATACCTTTTGCCTGGTGCTTCTGGAACTCGTTCTCGAATCCGTCTCGATCGCCATGGGCACGCGCTGTTCCGAGCTTTCGTCTCCTGTCAGATTGCTTCGTTTCGAGCCTGTGCCGCCTAAGCTCAAGTTTAAATTGTTATCGCTGCCGATTTCTGCACCATTGCATTAGACAGAGGATGATGGTGATAAATAGTGTAACATTGAGACAACTCGCGTTGAAGCAGAGAGAAATGTATCTCACCTGCAGAATTAGACTCATCTGTGTAGATGCTGGGATCAAAATTCGTCACAGCATCCTTGCCATTGCACTTGATTGCAGCCTTGTCATAAGCCCTGGCATTGGAAAAGAAAAACAGAACAGAATAACAGTAGTTCAGAAAGCAGCTAATTGACCAGATATGCTAAAAGGATGCATGCTATTGAAACATTGAGTGCATGGTCAAGTCACCTTGCAGCTTCTATTTCTGTGTCAAACAAACCCAAATAGACATATCTGTTTCACAAGCATAGCAGCTGTTAGAATTAGCCGAGATCAGGGAAAAAGAAAGAAAAAGAGCATTATCATGTTTGAAACGGAAAAGAGAGTCATGGCATCAACTTCTTTTCTCTCTCTCTCTCCTTCCACCATACTTACTTTTTCCCTAGGAACTGACCCATTCTGGCCTCCCATTTACCACATTTGTGCAATGTGACGCCTCTGTATTTGGAGCTTCCCCTGGGGAGGCCAGTGCTCAGCCGCCGAAGTACATGGACGAACTCCTCCTTGGAGAGATTGCTCATCTGCTACCAAAAAACAGGTCCACATCAGATTTCCGTTCATAATAATTGCAGCCAAAACACAGACTCAGCAAGGGAAGGATTAGGCCGCGAACATGGATAACATTTGTCTGCAAAAAGTTCACCTGCTTCATGTCATCCTTGTAGTCCTCCAAACTGAAGTTTATGTCCGCACCCACACCACGAAATTTGATCGCTGCACGATCGTAAGCCCTGAGAAAAAAAAAAGTTTGTTGTTCTTAAACTTGAGCGATCGCGTTTCCTGATGGGAAAGCAGATAACTTTTTGACTTTGAACAGAGATTGAAAGCTGTAAATTTTACTTGGCAGCTGCATGCGCAGTGTCGAATCCGCCTGAAACATCAACCATCACAAGAATTAGAATTGGGTAAACGGAACATCGTACAACGGATTCCAAATTCCAAATCAACAGAGGCCTCCTCTGAAAGAGCAATCAAACTTACCTAAATATACCTGCTTTCCGCAATCCCTGCACACAAAGAAAAGAAGGATCGATCAATTAGATGCTTGGGAAGTAAAGAATCAAACTCTGCTTCTTCAGCCGGCCCTCTGTTTCCAACTGCGTACGAAGACGATGAAGAAGAAGAAGAGTAGGGGTGTTGATCACAAACCATATGTGGGACTCCCAGCGGCCGGTCCTCCTGTAGAATGTCACCCCGCGGTATTGTGAGCTCTTCGACTGCGGTCCCCGCCGGCTCTTCTTCGCCGGCTGCGATGCCTCCGATGGCCCCCTGGCCGCCGGCGCCTGCGAGCAGAACTCGACACCCGTCCGTTTTTCCCGGGGCAAAGGGGAACCCGTTCCGGTGTCGGCATCGTCGTCTCCCTGCGGAAAGAACTGCCTCGTAACCGAGCCGAAAGCGATTTCAGTAGCGTGCGCCCGGCCGGCGGGGGCGGAAATTGAGAAGCCGAATATCCTGCAGTCGGCGGCGTCGGCCTCGTCGGTGGCGGAGGAGCCGGAATTCTCGTAGTCGGCATCGGCGGACGGGGACTCCGACGGGTCTCTGGACTCGTCACCGTCCTTGGCGGCGGCGGCGGCAGATGCTGTGGAGTTCTTATGAGACGAGTTCGTCTCGCCATCTGATGCTTCTGCATCGACGTCTGGCGAGTCGTTGAGATCCCACATCATCATCATCATCTCCTCCGCACCTCTGGATGTCTTCTGCTGCTTCTTGCTATTCCTCTGCGAACTCCAGGCGTTTGGGGCCTTCTTTCTTCTCTGCCCTCGGGAGAACTCTGCAGAGGAAGAGATGGTTCGATTGCTTGCTTCGCTCTGTTGGATACACAAACGATACATAAAAGGTGATATCTTTATATATCTTGTTGCGGTGCGACGGGGTGTTGCGCCATACATATATATATATATATATATATATATATATATATAGTATTGTTATAATAATTTCACCACAAAAAGGAAATAAAATATTAAAATGGCATCCAAGATGAATGATTTATGCAATTAGAATAAAAAGTTTCTGCATTAAAGCAAATCAAATAGAATCACATCCCACAGTTCATGGCCAAAATAATTATTTAGTAGCATAACAAAATTAATTACTGAATTGGAGATCATACGATCAACTAGGAAAGGAAAGAAAGGAAAAAATAAACAAAATTGAGAATTTAAGAAAGTGCGATATTGTGTGTGTGTAGTAAATTGAATCTTGAAAGAAAAATTCAAATTAGAGATCAAATTTGAATTTAATCAGTTGAAATTGAGAAACTTGTGCTACTTGCGAAGATCTCTCTCTCTCTCTCTCTCTCTCTCTCTCTCTCTCTCTCTCTCTCTCTCTCTCTCTCTCTCTCTCTCTCGTTAGGTGTGGGAGTACCATGCACATTGCACAATGGAGGTTCTTATTATTAATCAACCGTAGAATTTCTCGCGAAACAATAAATCTAAATCCTGATGAAACTAATAATTTTAGAAACAATCTCGTCATTTAATGAACCTCGATTGTGCACTGAAATCACATGCAATTACACGCATGCATGTTTTCAAGAGTCAAAGGTGTTGAGAAAGAAAGAAAGTGGGAGAGAATCAAATTATCAAATTGAGCGGATTGTATTCTGGAATGCATGGGTGTTAGTAATATTATATTTGAATATTAGAGTTCTCACGTTAATCAAGATATATTATTTTTACTCATAGTTCCGAATATTTTGAATATTAAAAAAAATAAAGAAAGAGGGAGAGAGAATGTCTAATACATATAGAAATTAATTAGGGAGGAGAGTGACCTTCACAATGAGTTGTGTGCACCTGTGCTGGTCCTAGTTTTCAAAGTACGTATGTGCCCTCCCTAATTTTCGTCCTATTCCCACGTACGGTCGTAGAGGAGTGGATGGAGTCAACGCAACAACTTTGTGTTTACTTAGGTTCATATTTTCTTATGTTTTAATACTGATAATTAGAAGAAGCTCAATAAATTTGATTAATTCAGTTGAGACTCAGGTTTTTGCAGATAATATGCGAATTATGATTGAACTAAAGAAACAAATTGTGATTGAACTATCCCAATCTTAATTAAATTCCCAATCTATGTAAAATTTACCACTACAAAAGAACATGCCATAGAGCAACAGATAATATGCACAAAGATGTATATATTCACATAAATTAATTATTTGATTTGCGGATAACGATTCAACTAAAGTATAATGATTTGGTTAGATGAGCGGTTAGCTATCAACGGAGATTTTTTTATAAAATTGATTAAAAAAATTATAAATATAAAAGTTAAACATTGTATACTTATATAATGACAAAAATAGATATAAAAATATAATTTAGATTTTTTATAAGCATCATATTCATAAAAATTCATTTACAATATTTTATTTTGATTAAGAATATCTTTTTTTTTAAAACATGATTTATTGATTTATTTTAAAATAAAAAACTTGTTTAAATTTTAAGTAGAATTAAATATTTAAATATTAAATAAAAAATAATATATGATGTTTAAAAGTTAAAAAAAGTTTGATATTGAAAAGAATGATGATATAATATGAATAAAATACAATATTGTTATACTCTATATTTTATAAATTAGTACAGTACTTTATAATATTTTGGGCTAAAACCTCTAAACACTACTTTAAAAAAAATTACCAAAACACTGTCCATGACTTTTTATACATGTGTGAAGGATTATTAAAATCGCGATCTTGATCATAAGATCATACCTATTTAGAATTTACGATCTCGATTTCAATTTTGAGATCTTTTTTTAGGATTGATAGAATCATAATAGCAACATGATTGGTTATAATTAAAATTTTAAGAATATTTTTGCACAAAATATATATATGACAGTTCCTATAACATATTTTTTGCACAAATTTTAAGAATATATATATATATACTTAAATGATTTAACAATTTATAACATATTTAGGAGCGGCCAAAGTCATGATTTAAGATTAAAAATATACATAAAAAACATAGAGGAAATTAAGCCTTGGGATCCAGCCATGGAAGTGGTGATACTATCTTGACACTATTGCTACACCTTTTGGCAAGTGGCAACTCCTAAGAAGCAACTATGCACCCAACAACTTTAATTATCTTTTATTTGTATAAAAACCACAAACAAATTTACTTTGTATATTTATAACTCATTAGATGAGTAAAAGAACAAATATCCATATACATATGTTATAGGAATTGTAATCTATAAACTTGTATATACTACATGTAGCTAGTTGCCTATACTAAATACACACATCCGTTACACAGGAACACATTCATTAATATAGTTTGTGCAGCAATACTTTTTTTATTGTCATTGTCTCAACTTTTCGACTTGCTAAATTTTAACTCATAACATATATATATATATATATATATATATGTCGTTCAAATAATTATAAAGTTAATTTGCCATTTATTAAATGAAGTTTAGCGATGCATTAGTAGATGCAATAGCTACAAAGTCAGCTGCTCAAAGTCAACGACTCGAAGCTGTCCCTTTGGCTTCTTCACTTGATAGCTAATGGCCATTAAACAATAGATATTAAATTTTTATTTATATTTATATGTTAATCATTATTATTTATCATTATTAAAATATTTAATAAAAAATATGTTATTAATTTTTAATACTATTAATAGGTTATTAGTACAATATTCTTATACTATATCATATAACTTATATTATATCTTTATAATTATTATAAATAATATTATTGTAATAAAATTCAGTCCAATCTGATCAAATCCGGTCGGAAATGTCCAACCACGATCCAGTAATAAATTTGATACGATCGTGTCCGATTCTGAAAATATTGATATTGAGGATCCTGCATCACTAATCAAAAGTCACATGTCCGGAGTAGCATTCTCACCATTATTGTGATTATTTTAGCTACTGTGTTGGATCTTGCTAGATCTCTCTTGGATCTTATATTCTTCAATTGCTTTAGCGTCCGGGGAACACAAATGAGTCACTTGATGGAAATGGAAGAAATGGTCCCAAAGGTCAATTTTAGACAGCTCATCCTTTAGAAATGGAGTGCAAACAATATGCCAATAATGGAAGGAGAGGGTCAACAAATAAATATCAATCAACAAAGGGGAACATATATATTTTGTTGGGGACACTCAAATCTTTTAATAATTTGTCTTAGAATAAGAGGGTGGGGCAATTAATGTAAAACTTTTTTTCTTCTCAAAAAGTATATGTGGTAATATAATTCCTATATAGTTTCTTGTGTTACATGGGTGGCCTGATTTCAATTCCATCTGAAAGAGATATACATATGTTTTCAATTTCATAGTTAGAAGTGTAACACTACTTTCTCAAAAGAAATATTATAATATATATATATATATATATATATATATATATATATATATATATATATGCAAGCACACATATTGTCAGGACTTATACTACTTTATATAGGGGTGAGCAAAATTAGATTCGATACTGATCCTAGCCACCCCGGACCCGACTCGGTATTGTTTGAGTTTTTTAAAAGGTGTACTGGACCTAAATCTAGTCTTGATCTGAACCATGACCGGGATGTTCCAATCGAACCGGGACAAATTTCAAAAAATTTTCGATTGTCTCGGTTTAATCATAATTAATAATTTTTTTTAATATAATAGTAAAAAAAATAGCTAATGCTATTATATAAGTACATTAATTATCAATCAAATTATTTATATAATAAATAATATATAATAAAATACAATTGTTAATTAAATAAATATAGATGTAATATTTTAAAATAATTTAATATAATATACAATATCGAATTAGGATACAATCCAAATTTTTATAATACAGACCCAATCTCGACCTAATACCTGTCTGGTCTCAAACAATAAGACCTGATTACCTATCGGACCGGAAAAAATTTCAACAATTCCGGACTGGTGCGGGCCAGGACGACCTGCTCACCCCTAAGTTTATGCCACAAGTAATGTTGTCCAACTTTTGGAAGATTTTTAGGATGTTCTTAGGAGAAAACATTTGAAGATATATGAATTTAATTTTCCTTTATATTACACGAAATGATTGTATGAAAAAAAATCAAGTTTGGTTTATTCAAATAATTAATATGGATGTAAAGCTTGGCGAGTAGCTTCGTATTTGATTTTAGAGTCATCAATTTGTTCAAAGAGATCTATGATATTTTGGCTCTCATTAAAATATAAATGATATTGGGATATAAATTAGAGGAATATGAAAAATATAATCAAAGAAATATAGTTTATTTTGGATTTTTTATTTGATTAATAGATAGGTATTGTAACGGCTTTGAGATATTCTTATTTATAGGATATTAGAATACGAAACGAATGACGTGAAAATCCTGTAGTTATTTACAAAAAAAACCCCATCAATGTCAACCTTTAACTTATTGTGTAATGAAAAGAAAACAGATCTATAAAAAGAAGAAAATAAATATAAAAAATAATGATATTAAAAAAACGAGTATATAGAAGAAAAACTCAAATGTTCTAGAAAAAAAAAACAAAAACAAAAATATATTTAATAAAATTTTAACAAAATAATATCAGAAATTGTTCTATGATCAAGAGCGGAAAGATATAGAGGAAGGAGAGAAAATAAAAAAAATAAATGTGAAAAAATAGTTTAAATAAATATCACCTCCTTGTCGATGCCAACAAGAAGGAAACAAGAGAGTGATTACTTATATGGAAAGAGTTAGAACAATATTCCATTTTTTCAAGATTAAATTAATCCATCATTTCTTGTAATCTCTAACTCACTTAAGTGCTCTAATATATAATATGACCTTGCATCATCAACAAAGCTAAATTGTCACTAAAAAAATCGTATGCTATGGACATGAACTCATGGGTGACGCATATTGTTGGGTCATTGCATTAATCCTTAAGAAAATGAGGGTGTTCCCATCATTGCGGGACTAGCACTACTTATGAGCCTAAAGACAAATTTGCTACTCACATCACCTCATAATTAATTGTGTTTCAAGACATGAATAAGTACCCATGTTTGTTGATCGATTCGATCTTGAGATGAGAGGAATAGTCAACGTTAAACATCATGATCCTTGCATCAAATAGTAGTGTCATTGAGCTTTCAAATATTTATCCTTTTGTTTCAAGGAGATATATCTTGCTAAAGTTTTGTCCGTGATGTCATCTCCTCTTCCAATATGCCTTATCTTTTAATATAATTTGTCTTTTATTTTGTTGTTGCACTACGAATCTACAAGGGAGGCATCAAGGGGGGTCCCGGACTCTAACCAAAGGAAAGACTCCTTCTAAACGGCCCTATTGTGTTTGTCTTCTCCCACCCAACCCTTTTTTATATATAGTTCTATGTGTGGTGGTATCTCCTCCAAGTCTCACTATGTCATCAACATGTTACACATACACACATATAGTTAAATTAGAGTGCAACCACTGATCGCATCATACAATCACATACTGTTGACCTTTGGATCGGTATATCTGACACATATATCTGACACATATGTATGTTGTCTCAAAATACATGTAATTTATACTGTTAGATCAAAATGCTACAAAGGTTCAAAATATCTGACACAGTGCGACCACAAATTGTGATTGCACGCTAATATCCCTCATATATATGAACTCCTTTCATGTTTCAAACTTTCAACAACTATGAAAAGTTGTTATTTTTTTAATTGCATTTGTTTGCTACTTGCCAATCCACATGTAGGAGAGTATTTATATTTACATTATCTCTCATCTCAAAAGAAAAAAAAGAGAAAAAAAAAAACCATTACCATAGTTAACTTCCTTTTCCTCCGATCAATGTCATGGCCATTCTTAAAACACTTCGAAGGGTTGAATACTCTCATGACATATATATATTCCTTAGTCATTAATAATGCTGCTTATCGTTGATGAAATTATGACTTAATTAACCTCATTCAAATACTAGCTTGCTCTTTTAATGTGAACTATTCCAATTAATGTCCCATAATTAACCTCTTATTCATCCAGTTCAGCTGCCTAATGTTAAGACATGCTATTAGTAATGTTCTGAAATTTGATGTGACTTTTCTCATAAAACACTTCATAACATGAATCAATTTACTTTAATGTGGGCAAAATCAAGTTCGGAGTTTAGAATGATTTCATCCCTGCTCCATCCTTTTTTTCTGATGGAAAAATCCGAGAACAAGGAGAGAAGATCGCAGAGAGATTGCAGAAAAATAGAGGAGACACACGAAATTTACCCAGGTTCACCCTTGAGATGAGGGCTACGTCCTGCAAAGAGGTTCCACTATATGTTTAGGTTTACAGCCGCCACACCAAATTACATCAGAAATTAGGCTATTAATAGCCTCTCCAAATCGGGTTTAAAACACAAACAAACAGAGAAAAAACATAATCCGAACCACACGGGCCGGCTAAACAAAAGCCCAAAACCCGTCTAGATTTCGGGGGCGCTGCCCCCGAACCCCCGCCCGCTCACCGGCGAGCGGGACCGCCGTCGGGGGGCGGGGCCCCCCGAACCCCCCCTTTCGTTCGTACGCCAGCAATACTGTTAATTGGGTAATACTCAGATTCCCCTAAGCTCACGTGGGCGAACCCGGTGTGAGAAACAAGGGGCCCTGAAGTATTCACCAACTCTAACATTCTCCCACTTGGTGAATACTTCACACCAATGAGAGCCTTGCCAGCAACATTCTTCTTCAATCCGACAGCAGTAGAGCACCACTCAAACTTTACACCTGTAACTGCTTTAGTCAGAAAATCAGAACTATTCTCTGTTGTATCAACCTTTTCAAGCTGAACCTCTTTCTTTTCCACCTTTTCCCGAATAAAGTGGAATTGGATGTCAATATGCTTTGTGCGTGAGTGAAATGCGGGATTCTTAGCTAACTGAATAGCACCTTGATTATCACATCTCACCTCTATAGCACCTTGCTCAAATCCGAGCTCCAAGCACAATCGTCGTAGCCATATGGCCTCTTTTGCAGCATGAGTAAGAGCCATATATTCTGCTTCTGTAGAAGAAAGTGCTACCACGCTTTGTCTCTTGCTCATCCAACTTAGTGCAGCCCCAAATAATGTAAAAATATATCCGCTAGTGGACCGTCTACTATCAATGTCTCCACCCCAATCAGCATCTACATGGCCCACAATATCAAGCATCTTTCCTTTTCCCGCACCTTCAAAGCACAAAGCAAAATTTGAAGTTCCACGAAGGTACCTGAAAACTCTCTTGATAGCATTCCAATGTTCCCTGCCTGGGTTAGACATATACCGACTCAAGACTCCCACTGCTTGGGCTATATCTGGACGCGTGCAAACCATGACGTACATCAAGTTGCCCACTGCACTTGCATATGGCACACGGTCCATCTCTTCGGCTTCTTCATCCGTCTTCGGGCATTGCTCTGCAGAAAGTTTGGTTCCTAGAGACATAGGAGTACCCACTGGCTTGCAGTCCGACATGTTAAATTTCTTCAACACTTCTTTTATGTACTTCTCCTGTCCTAGCCACAACTTTCTCTTCTGACGATCCCTTCTAATCTGCATACCCAAATTAAAATTCGCCGGTCCCAAGTCTTTCATCTCAAACTTCTTGGCCAACAAACCCTTCACTGAATTCACCATCTTCATGCTGTTTCCAATCAGCAACATGTCATCCACATACAGTGTAAGAATGACAAACTGATCTCCAACTCTCTTCACATAAACACAATGATCTGAATCTGAACGTACAAACTTGAGTTCGAGCATGTACGTTTCAAACTTCTGGTACCACATCCTTGGCGACTGCTTCAATCCATACAAAGACTTCTTCAATTTGCACACCAGCTTTTCTTTACCTTGAACTTCAAAGCCTTCTGGTTGCCTCATATATATCTCTTCCTCCAAGTCCCCATGAAGGAATGTCGTCTTCACATCCATCTGCTCTACCTCAAGGTTATATGCTGCTGCCAGAGATAGAACAAATCTGATTGAAGTCATTTTCGCCACGGGAGAAAAAATCTCATCATAGTCGACTCCCTCAACCTGAGAGTACCCTTTAGCTACCAGCCTCGCCTTGTACTTCTCTACAGACCCATCCGGTTTCAGCTTTCGTTTGAACACCCATTTGCAACCAATTGCCTTCCTATCCTTAGGCAATTTACACAAACTCCATGTTTCATTCTTATCCAGTGACTGCATCTCATCTGCCATAGCAAGCTCCCACTGATTTGCATCATCCATAGACCTTGCATCTTTTACAGAACTAGGTTCTTCTCCGATGATGCTCAAAGCATGAAACGAACTCAGAGCACTAAGAGAGTATCTCAAAGGTGCTCTTCTTTCTCGTGTCGATCTCCTGAGAACTGGTATGGTAGTACCAATATCTGGGTCTTCATCTGAATCTGCATCTTCAACTTCATTAACCGAGTCCTCTTGATCCGGTTCTATAACAGACTCAACTGAAGTATCTTGTGCATCCACCTCTGAAGTTTCAGAATCAGAATCTTCTTCAAGCACTACCACTTTCTTAGGTTCATCACCTTTTTGAACTTCAACTTGGGAACGTGATTCACGGAAAACAACATCCCTGCTGTAAACAATAGTCATTGACTTTGGATTCCACAGTTTGTAGCCCTTGATCCCTTCCTTGTATCCGACAAATATGTTCTTTTCAGATTTACTGTCAAGCTTACCCCGCTTTTCCTTGGGTATATGAACATATGCGTCACATCCGAACACCCGAACATGAGACAAATTTGGCTTCTTCCCAAACAATGCCTCATAAGGTGTCTGATCCTTCACTGATGAGGTCGGTGAGCGGTTCTTCAGGTAGTTTGCTGTGGCTACAGCTTCTGCCCAGAATTCTTGCCCCAATTCAGCCCAACTCAGCATACATCTGGCCTTCTCTATGAGTGACCGATTTAACCTTTCAGCTACTCCATTCTGCTCAGGTGTATATGGAGTTATCTTCTGTCTAGCAATACCATTATCCACGCAGAACTGCTCAAACTTATCTGAACAAAATTCACCCCCATTATCTGTACGAAGAACCTTGATCTTGCAGCTCAATTGATTTTCCACCAAAACTTTAAATTCTCGAAACTTATCGAATACATCTGATTTATTCTTGATAAAATAAATCCAACTGTATCTCGAAAAATCATCTATAAAAGAAACATAGTACCTGGACCCTCCAATAGATGGAGTCGGAGTTGGTCCAAAGACATCACTATGAATCAGTTCGAGAATCTTCGTTGCTCTTGAACCTGTGTGTTGAAAACTGACTCGGTTCTGTTTTCCATGGAGGCAATGTTCACAGAACCCGAAGCCCACAGAACAATCCGGAACTCCTTCTACCATCTGACTTGATGCTATAGTGGAGAGTCCTTTTTCACTGATATGGCCTAATCTCCGATGCCACAACATAGATTTGCTGTCTTCATCTTCTTTGGCCTCTTCAGAAATAAATCCGCAGCCCACAGATATTGTCTCTCCGAGCAACTTGTACAACGTGCCATAGCGAACCCCTCGTGCAATTACAATCGACCCTCTGATCATCTTGCACGAATCCTTATCGCAACTGAATATAACACCCGAGTCAGCCATTGTACCAACAGATAATAAACTCCTGCTCATAAGTGGTATATGCATCACATCTGGTAGAGTCTTCACCGTGCCATCATTCATCCTTAACTTCACCCTGCCACGTCCAACAATCTGAACCGCAGTGTCATCTCCGAGCATGACATCCCCACCATTATACTCCTCATATTCACAGAACCAGTGTTTATGAGGCGTCATGTGGTACGAAGCACCAGTGTCGATAAGCCATACATCTTTATCTGACTGTGCCGTACATGCAGAAGCCACATACATATCTCCTGCCTCAGCCTCCTTTTTGTCCGAGGTTGACTCAGTTTCTTTCTTATGAACCGGCTTGTTTTTGCAATCTCGCTTCAGATGGCCCCACTCTTGACATCTCCAGCATTGCACCTTCTTATCCTTACTCTTCGAACGCCCACGAGATTTGGATCTCCCTCTCTGATTTTGATTCCTTTCTGGTTGCCTTCCTCTGGCCGCCAGCGCCTCTTTACCAGAACTTGCTGATCCCTTTCTCCGTATTTCCTCTGATAATAAGGCAGCACATACACTTTCATACGAAAGTTCTTTATTCCCGCCACCAATCACAACAATTAGATTGTCCCATGAATCCGGCAGCGAACAGAGCAATGTTATTGCCTTATCATCATCTTGAAACTTAACACCGATTGATACAAGTTGACTGATCACCGTGTTAAAGTTATAAAGATGAGTAGAAAATGAATCACCCTCCTGCATCCGAAGATTGTACAATTTCTTTCTCAGAAATAACTTGTTAACCAACGACTTACTTTGATATAGGGATTCCAACTTTCTCCACAGATCTCTGGCAGTAGGTTCGCCCATCACATTCGTAAGAATTGAATCCGCGAGACACAGCCGAATCAAACCCTTCGCCTTTCTATCAATCCGATCCCACTCTTCGATCGCCTTTGGATCTGCCTGACTGGAGGAGGCCTCGTCCGCGACCTTCGCCGCCTCCATGCCTGGTCTCTCCTTCTCGATTGCCGTCCAAAGATCTCGATCACAAAGGAGATCCTCCATCTTCATCTTCCAGAGATCAAACCGTGTTCCATCAAATTTTTCTATCTCGATTCGCGATCCTCCTGACATCTCGAATAAACCCTAATTCCTCGAACAACCTGTGCTCTGATACCAATTGATGGGAAAATCCGAGAACAAGGAGAGAAGATCGCAGAGAGATTGCAGAAAAATAGAGGAGACACACGAAATTTACCCAGGTTCACCCTTGAGATGAGGGCTACGTCCTGCAAAGAGGTTCCACTATATGTTTAGGTTTACAGCCGCCACACCAAATTACATCAGAAATTAGGCTATTAATAGCCTCTCCAAATCGGGTTTAAAACCCAAACAAACAGAGAAAAAACATAATCCGAACCACACGGGCCGGCTAAACAAAAGCCCAAAACCCGTCTAGATTTCGGGGGCGCTGCCCCCGAACCCCCGCCCGCTCACCGACGAGCGGGACCGCCGTCGGGGGGCGGGGCCCCCCGAACCCCCCCTTTCGTTCGTACGCCAGCAATACTGTTAATTGGGTAATACTCAGATTCCCCTAAGCTTACGTGGGCGAACCCGGTGTGAGAAACAAGGGGCCCTGAAGTATTCACCAACTCTAACATTTTTCACTTTTATATTAAAACAGTATATAATAAGAAATTTATCAAATGTAATAAAATGACCTAGTGGAATCAATAAAACATAGTGATGATTATTATTATTTTTAGATGGCAAAATGGCTTGTTAAGTTACATCCCTAAAATACACAGCATAAACATTATATAATAAAATAAAATATGTGCATAACTTGTAATTCCTTGGCCGTGCTCCTATAGTTAAAGAATATCTTTGACATTTGGTAATAGGAAATGAAACCGATTTAAATTGTCATATTTTTCGGTTATATATAAAGAGAGACCCATGAATTTAGTAAAAAATAAAAAAAAAACAGTACATAAATATCACAAGTGGAAATTAAAGTTGTGACCAGTTAGTGAATTGTTGCATTTAATAATGCCTCCACCAATATATATATATATATATATATATATATATATATATATATATATATATATATATATAAGGATAATTTGGTAGTGCCGTTGCAACTTTATTTTTCATCTCTCTTTTTTATGTTGCTTGCCGACATTTCCGGGTTCGTTCATATAGTTGGAGTGGTCACAACCTCCGATGGTCGAAGAATTACATTAAAATAATGGAGCAAATAAAATTTAGAAAGAAAAAAGGACTTTTGAATTGAATCATTCATTCGTTTTTATGATCTCAATCGACCTCCACCAATGCGGGGCCATGTGAGACATGTTACATATTATTTTATTTGACATTGCTACTAACTTAATTAAACGTTTCCAATAAAAAATATCTCGAACACCACACAAAGAAGGCACACTTATTTTATTGACCTCGTGTGTCGCATTGCACTACAACCATATCTCCACCGTCGGATCCGACAAGAATGGAGGTGATAACCTTCGGACCCCCTCCCTCTCACACACACGCCATATTAATATTAATATATATTTATATATATGTTGGTACGTCGTTCTTTGTGTGCACAAAACACCCGCACCATTTGTTCATGTGATGGATCAATTTCCCCCACGCATAGAGAGAGAGAGAGAGACGTGGCCTCCTTAGTACCACGTTTTGTTTTGTGACAAAATAATATATACTATATATATAATATTGAGGAACCCGTCAACTACAAACATCAATAATATATTATGGTCATTTATTACGATCCGACTCCCCCACGTCGACCATCTGTTTGCATGCTAACTACCATCCACCCCAATATTAATTAGTAGGATTAATTAATAGATAAAAAAGGTTGTTGTTCTTGTCCGTTGCAATAACTATATGATCATAAAAGTGGATATTGAGAGACATCAAAATATATATGTATGTATGTATACGTTTAAGTGTAATTGATTATGATCAAGATAGGAGAGAAATGTCGAAAATAGGAATATATATATATATATATTATGACTTTTTTTCATAGATGTATTTTAAAACGACGCCCAAAGTGGGACACGTCTATGATTTTTGAAAATATTGTTTTAAAATCTTGGCGTGACAAATTAAAAAACGATAGTGCTATATATATATATATATGTACATAAAGTCAATCAGCAATACGATAGGGAATTAAAAAAACACGTGTTTATCTTTAATAATTGAGAGTTGGTTCCATGCATGCATGGTTTAAATGCAAATGAATTCATCTCAAAATGACATACGACGAAAACAAAAGGTCCATAGAAACAGCAAATTGCTTTGGCCTTATCGAATAAAAATATCTGGGAGCCGAGCATTAATTGGTCAAGGACTAATTCATTGATAATATAGAGGGGACACGTTGATATTTCAATAATTTATGAGCCTTTGCTGATCGTTCACTTAGTCGCAACCATTTTTCTTTAAAAAAAACAAAAAAGAACTAAAAAAAAGTGGAGGTATAGTACGATCGAAACACAATTTAATAGATAGCTTATGTAGATACAAAATTGTGTAGTAGTCAGCATGTTTGTCTTAAACTAATCCTAGCTAGCACTAGAGTCTAGACTTTAATTAATAATATAATATATATACGATCAAGTTTGAGTTTGTACACGAAACACCTTTTTGCTCTTATTATTATTATTATTATTATTATTATTATTATTATTATTATTATTATTATTATTATTATTATTATTATTATTATTATTATTATTATTATTATTATTATTATTATTATTATTATTATTATTATTATATATATATCAAAGAAAAAATATATATAAGTTTGCTATTAGGAAATCCACCAAGTTTATTTTGATCGATTCAGCCAAAATGTCGAAACATTGAAGGTTAAATTTCCACTCACCGAGAAAAAAAAAGATTAATTTGTACGTAGATATATCAAGTCATAAACCAAAGGACACTAACGTCCTATTACATATTCACCAAACATAGATCCTTAATGGTTAACTTTCATTAGAAATTAGGCTTATCTTTAATTAATCCGTATCCGTGTGGTATGTAAAACATGAAAGCTTTGAATGTATCATACCCTTGTTCCTCGTATCTACACACGTTACTTACAAGGTCGCGTGTTGTTAATTAATTACACGATGGGAGAATAAAAGTTGCATGATCGATAAATTGGCATCGCTTAAGAATTATGCTGATTACTACAATAAAATTATGAGTAAAGCTAAATTAAAAAAAATCGAAAATATTTTAATAGATGAGTTTGCCTTGAATCTGAACACAGTTGATCCTCCTACATAGTCAGACACTTCAGCAGAATTCTCTTACGGAAGTTCCGTATTTAATTCCTATCATCTGTCAAAGGGAGTGCCTATATAAACTCCTTAGGAGTCTAGACAGAGACTTATCTTGTAATCATCGTTATTCCATAACAAAAAGCCGCCGCCATTTTTTCTCTCTCCCTCCCTCTTTTCGTAACATTATTAATGTTTAACGAATTAATTAACTAGGTTGTCCTAGAACGGATAGACAATAATTGTCTTAATTTCCAACAACAGAGGAAACGTAACGAGTGTATACAACACGTTTTTCGCGTTTATTGAATTGTGATGGTTCATGCAAGGAGCGTCTTCATATCGATAAGAATTACGCTGTCCATTTCTTTATCATTTTTTTTTGTTTTTTTTAACGAAATTGAGCGATCGAGTTCAAAATTAAATAGAGAACAAATTAACACGAGATACAAATGGGGGACAGCCCACCAACTAATAATTTAATTGTGATTTGCTGGACCATCGACCATGCACGGGTGCATGCATGTCCTGACCTGGCGTTTGATTAGGGGTTAAGTAAGAGAATATATGGATATTCTTTGTATTATAGTCAAACGTATACTTTATTTCATAAAAAGTACAAAGGGCAATCTTATTATTTTTTTAAAAAATAATCTTCTAAATAGTAAAAATCTACGAGTTATCGTATTCTTTATAAAAGATGGAATACACGTAATCGCGTGCAAACTTCAAAAACTACGTAATCTGATGAAATATATTCCTTAATCCCAACATATTTTAACCCTCGTCCAAACGGGCTAAGTAGCTAGGACGTTTACTCAACTTCGACTATTAGCTAGGTTTTGGACAGGTTTAGGGTTTAGGGGGTGGAGTGGAGTGGAGGTGCAAGTGCATCCCTGAAAAAAATAAATATTTTTAATTTATTAGCTACCTATTAATAAATGAGAGATGATAGGCAATGTGGATTAGAGTCCTTGTAATAGCCCATTTGAAATAACATGGCATTTACCACAATATAATATCCAATCCAATTTATAATTAATTTAACGTACAAGAGGAAAATAGTTAAACCCAAAATTAAATTTGTGTCACGGAGAGAGAGTTGGAGTGGACTGATAAATGATTTTTTTCAGATTTAAGTAAGATCTCAAGTTTGAATTTTTGTAAATGTAAAAAAAATGTTGAGATCCTCGTTTACCATGTGATGTGCGTGTGGGATGACCTTACAAAATTAATTAGACTTGATGGTGGGCCGACTTTCAATCGGTAAATCGTGCATAATCATTAGTATCGTGTGAGTTGAATCTCCTTTCAAAAGCAAGAGCCGACTATTAAAAAATCAATGTGGATTGGCCGATTCAATCACGAACCGGCCGATGATCCGGTCCGATTACATGTCAAAATCATTTTAGACATTGAACGAAGAAAATCGAGTTGAATCGGGCTCAATTCATATTTTGAAAAAGAAAATGTGAAAAATGACAAAAATAGAAAAGTTAAAAAAGGAAAAAGAAAAGAAAGGATTATAAGAAAGATTAAAGAGGAGAGAATATGATATGTATAAAATTAAATAGGAACTGAAATAAAAAAAGGTAAGTATTTAAAATTGAATAATATTAAAATGAAAAAATACCAATGGGCATAAATAAAAGAAATAAAAAGGAAAGTGCTAAAGAAAAAAAGAAATAAGAATAATTTAAGATAAAATTTATTAATATAACATGTATCATCATTAAATAATAGATATTAAATTAATAATAATCTATTTATATTTATATGTAATAATAATAATAATAATTATTATTATTATTAATTAAAAATTTTAACAAATAAGAATTATGTTATATTAATTTTTAATATTATTAGTAGGTTATTAATACAATATTCATATACTATATCATATAACTTATATTATATCTTTATAATTATTATAAATAATATTATTTTAATAAAATCCAATCGAATTATGATCGGACCAGCAACGAATCCAATTCAGTTATGAAAATATTGAAAAAAAATCCATCTGTGTTTGTAATCCCTTTGGAACGTCATCACAACTCCCCCTCAATGATAAGATGAGGAGGAGAAAACTTAGGGTAAATAATGCAAGAAGATGAAGGTCCCAGCAACAAGACGAGGCACTAGGTGGAGAAGGGAAAAGAGAGGAGAGGAAGGAAGGAATTTTGACAAAAGAAAAAAAAAACCAACTTCGAAGATACATTACGGAAGATGCAACCATAATTTCTTGTTCAATGTATTGATTGTTTCTCGGAGTATGAAATTTGAGAACTAACTTACGATGAGATTTTAGGATTTCTACATTCATTTCTTAGGATTCATAGTGTATCGATTGCTTTCTTATGCACATCATGCTTCTGACTTGTAAATCTGGCTAAGCTATGTGGACTAATTGAACTGATCATGTAACGCTCCCAAATCGACCTCCGTCACGTGGCGAAGATCAATCTGGAGACGCTACGGTATGCTATAACTTGATCATAATATTGACCATATCTCAGTCAAAAATTGAGACACGTCAGCGGAAAGATAATAAAATAAAAGAAGATAACATAATTATGCGGAAGTCTAAAAGTGGCTATATCATTGCTAAAAAAAATAAAATAGGTTCTACATCATGAATCTAAAATGTGAAAGATAAACGAAAACTAAATAACACTCTAAAAGCCCTATGGTTCATGTGTTGTCCTATTGCCAGAGCATCATCACCACACGCCTACTCCACCACGTTACTGACCTGATCTTGTGGAAATCAGACACAGAGGAGGAGATCCTCCCATAAGCTTTACAGCCTAGTGGGGAACCACATGATATACAATGCATGACATAAATATAATAATCCGCGATAAATAATCATGCTTAACTTGAACGTGGAAGATAATATATCAGTATCATGGATCATAATAAGAATAAGATCAGCGATATCATGAATCATGAGGATCAATAATACATAGTAAACTTAGAATCATGGCATACTTGACTTGACTTGAACTTGAACATGCTTGTTGATCTTGGTTATTAATTAACAATCAGGGTGACTTTGAGGTGCCTTTAATTCTTGGGGTATGCCCAGCAAACGATATGGCCTTGTGCGGGTCAATGGGTGATCAAACCATGACCAAGGGAGCGACCCTTATCTTGATGCACTTGGCTTGGACTGGCAACCCATCATTAATCTTTCATCTGAACTTATTAATCACTTTTAGTATCTTTTCATTCTTTGTATCATGTGATGAAGGAGATATGATCGGTATGAGGTAAATCAAGACAAAGAGTTCATGTTGGAATTATAAGGAAATCAATAATGTTCATATCAAAATAAAGAGAGACTAATGAGTGAATTTTGCTGGATTTTACGCCTTCACCTCTTCTGGATATTTACGCCCGAAGAATCCCCTTCACCTTACGGCCGTAAAATCCTAATTCTCTGGATTTTTACGCCCGAGGAATTCCTTCACCTTACGGCCGTAAAATCCTAATTCTTTGGATTTTTACACCCGAGAAATTCCTTCACCTTACGGCCGTAAAACCCAAATTCTTTGGATTTTTATGCCCGAGGAATTCCTTCACCTTACGGCCGTAAAACCCTAATTCTTTGGATTTTTACGCCCGAGGAATTCCTTCACCTTACGACCGTAAAACCCTAATTCTTTGGATTTTTTTTACGCCCGAGGAATTCCTTCACCTTACGACCGTAAAACCCTACCTCTCTATTCCATTACGGTCGTAAAGTTTACCCCTATAGCATTACGACCGTAAGCTTCATCCCTTTTTTTTTAATTCTCTTACGACCAATCCATCTCCGCTTTCTCTCTCCATCTTTTTCTCGATCGTAAGAAAATTACGGCCAAACAAATTTACGGTCGTAATACTTCTACTTTAAAATTAGGTTGCGTTATAAAACCGAAAATAGAATCCCCCCTATGTACTTTCGCCCCACTCTAAATCTTACATCCTAGCAATCAATAATACAAAAATATAACAAACAGAAATAACTATGCATGCAACAATCAACCAATCAAAGAATTCAAGAAATCAAACAATTAAAACAATAACTTGAATCATATTCATATTCTTTTCATAACGATTCGGGCATTAATTGAGATAATTCAGAGGTCATGCAAGGTGATTTCGATTCACCCACCTGTAATCGCAATTGATACTCGCTTGGCTCGTCGGAAAAGCTATCGGCCGAACCCTTGTATTTCCCTCTGCACTCCCTCTGCTCTTTCTCCGGGTGCTTGTTCGTCTCTGCTCACGGCTGGAAGGGACGAATAGGGAGGGAGAGAGAGATCGTGAGGGTTGAGAGAGGGTTTTATAAAAGGTTTTATTTTAATCTAATCTTCTTCTCAAAATTAAATTTGAAGAGATTAGATTTAATTTTCCTTCCTTTCAAACTTTGAGTGGGATTTGATTTTTAATCTCCCATGTGCTTTGCTCGGCCACCCATCACGATTTGTTTTCTTTTCTCTTTTTTTTATCTTTTTTATGGTTGTTACATTCTTACCCCCCTTAAAAGAAAATTCGTCCTCGAATTTTGCACTAAGTAGAGGGCTTACCGAAAAGGTGGGGAAATTCTTGGCGCATTTCCGATTCGAGCTCCCATGTCGCGTCATCTCCGCTATGATGACGCCAAGCTACTCTTACCATGGGGACATCCTTGTTCTTCTGACGTTGCACTTTGCGATCCACTATATGTGTTGGATACTCAGCGAAGGTCAAGTCTGCAGCTATATCTGGCTCCTCTATCCTTAGAACATTTGCAGCATCATGCTTGTACTTCTTGAGCATGGATACATGGAATACATTGTGCACTCTCCCATAAGATGGGGGTAGAGCCATTCTGCATGTTGCATCGCCTACCAGCTCGAGTATCTCAAATGGGCCTACATAGCGAGGACAGAGCTTTCCTCGCTTACTGAATCTCATGACTCCTTTCATGAGAGATACCTTCAGAAGAACTTGGTCCCCATTTTGAAAGACATGCTCTCGTCTGCCTTTATCAGCATAACTCTTTTGCCTTCCTTGAGCAGTCTTCATTCTTTGCTTAATCAATTCTATCTTTTCAGCATATTCCACTGCTTCTTTCACTTCTTCCTTACTCATGATCTTTTCCTCGTCTACTTTGCTCCAGTGGGCAGGTGAACGGCAAGGTCGTCCATACAGAGCTTCAAATGGTGCCATACCAATACTAGAATGGTAGCTGTTGTTATAAGCAAACTTAATCAGATGAATGTGCTCATCCCAGCTACCCTGCCAATCTAGTGCACAGGCCCTTAGCATATCCTCTAGTGTCTGGATGGTCCTCTCAGACTGTCCATCTGTATGAGGGTGGAAAGCTGTAGTGAAGTTGAGCATTGTGCCAAAAGCTTCCTGCATGCTCCTCCAGAATCTGGCAATGAATCTGGGGTCTCGATCAGACACTATGGACTCTGGGATCCCATGGAGTTTGACTACTTCTCTCACATATAAGTCTAGCAGACTCTTCACTGATTGCTTCCATCGGATTGGAATAAAGTGTGCTGCCTTTGTGAAATGATTCACGACTACCCATATGGCATCATGACCCTTCTTAGTCTTAGGCAAGTTGGATACAAAATCCATAGTGATCTTATCCCACTTTCATTGTGGGATTTCCAAAGGCTTCAACTTGCCATATGGCCGCTGATGTTCAATCTTGACTTGTTGGCACACCAGGCATCGGGATACATATTCTGCTATCTCTCTTTTCATGTTCGGCCATCAGTAGCTGCGTTGTACATTCTTATACATCTTGGTGCTACCGGGGTGAATAGCGAACTCCGACTTGTGGCACTCATCCAGTACCTCTCGTCGGACATCAGCGTCAGGAGGAATCCACAACCTGTCCCGATATCTAATCCCTCCATCTGCAGAGATTTGAAAATCTGCTGATTCATTCTGGCACCTCTTCAGAACCTTCTGATATTCAGGATCTACTTTCTGAGCTGTTATGATCCTGTCAATTAAGCTGGGCTTCATCTGATGCATCATCCATAAAGCTCCATTTGTTCCTAGCTTGGGGCACCATTGCTCAATTTCTTTCAGCATCTCGTACTCGCGTAGCCTCATATAAGCTAACGAGCCTTCCCACTTCCTACTTAATGCATCGGCGACTGAATTTGCTTTACCCGGATGGTAATTGATAGCAAATTCATAATCCTTGAGGAGCTCAAGCCATCGTCGTTGTCTCATGTTAAGATCCCTCTGATCGAAAATGTACTTGAGACTCTTGTGGTCAGTGAAGATCTCGAACGTCTCTCCATACAAATAGTGCCTCCAAATCTTCAGAGCAAAGACCACAGCCGCTAATTCCAAGTCATGTGTGGGGTAATTGACCTCATGCTTCTTCAGCTGCCGTGAAGCATAAGCCACTACTTTGCCGTGTTGCATCAGGACACAACTCAATCCTGTTCCACACGCATCACTGTAGACCACGAAACCTCCACTGCCTGTCGGTATAGTGAGAATTGGTGCTGAAGTCAGACGGTTCTTCAGAGTCTGAAAGCTTTGCTCACATTTATCTGTCCAGATAAATTTTCCGCCTTCTTTGTGAGATTCGTGAGGGGTGCATCAATCTTGGAAAAGTCCCTGATAAACCTCCTGTAATAACCCGCTAAACCAAGGAAGCTGCGAATCTCAGAAGCATTCTTCGGCCTAGTCCAATTCGTCACCGCTTCCACTTTTGCGGGGTCTACTGTAATGCCCTTCTTGGAGACTATGTGTCCCAAGAACATGATCTCCTTCAGCCAGAATTTACACTTTGAAAGCTTGCCATAAAGCTTGTGTTATCTTAGGATCTCCAATACTATCATGAGACGCTCTCGGTGTTGCTCTGGACTGGAAGAATAGATCAGAATGTCATCCACGAACACTATGACAAACTGGTTTAAATATGGTCGGAAAACCCTGTTCATTAAATCCATGAACGCGGCGGGAGCGTTCGTCAGTCCAAATGGCATGACCAAGAACTCGTAGTGGCCATATCTTGACCGAAAAGTGGTTTTCGGTATGTCCTCCTCTGCCACTCTCAGCTGGTGGTAGCCACTACGTAAGTCTATCTTAGAGAACACCGATGCTTTTGACAGCTGATAAAAAAGGTCATCTATCCGAGGCAAGGGGTACTTATTCTTCACTGTCACTTTATTGAGCATTCTATAATCGATGCAGAGCCGCAGGGAGCCGTCCTTTTTCTTGACAAACAAGACCGGTGCGCCCCAGGGTGAGACGCTCGGTCTGATAAATCCCTTGTCCAGTAGCTCCTGTATCTGCTTCTTCAGTTCCTGCATTTCAGCAGGTGCCATGCGGTAGGGTGCTTTAGAGATGGGTGCAGTCCCAGGAAGGAGCTCTATTTTAAAGTCGATTTTCCATTTCGGTGGTAATCCGGATGTGTCCTCAGGAAACACATCTGGGAACTCCCGTACCACATCTATCTGTTGGAGCTCAGTGACAGGTGCATCCGTCTTGACCACACTAGCCAAGTACCCACAGCATCCTTTCTGCAATAACTTATGTGCCTTGATCGCTGAGACAATGACTTTGTTCTTTGTTGATGGAGTGCCTCTGATCACTGTCTTGCGTCCCTATAACGATCTTCTTCTGTTTGCATTGCAAGGTTGCATCGTGATACGAAAGTCAGTCCATCCCCAAAATGACGTCATAATCCACCATGGGGATGACTATGAGGTCTGCAGAAAAATTTTTCTTGTCTACATTGACAGGTACATTCGGGATGTACTTGGCAGCATGGAGAGTACCCATAGGTGTACTCACACGCATAGCATGGGGCATCTGCTTCTGAGGTAGACTAAGAGTTTGGGCACACGACTCTGAAATAAACGAGTGTGTAGCCTCAGAATCAAATAAAATAGTAGCAGACAAGTTGGCGATCGGGAGGGTACCTCTAATGACATCATTGTCATTTTGGGCTGCATCAGCTTCCAAGTTGTGCACACGACCTTGCACAACGGAATTTGTACCTCCTGCTGCTCGATTGTCTCGGCCTCCTCTAGCAGCCTGTGGGCAATTTCTGATGAAATGTCCGAACTGTCCACACTGAATGCATGCGCCGCTCAGTCTACGACACTCTCCATCATGGTGACGGCCACAGTGAGGACATAAAGGCTTCTGTGGCACTTGTGGCTGGCGTGGTGGCGGTGGCAGTTGTCTCAGTGGCTGTGCTTGCATTGGCGCAGGCCGTGGTTGAGTTTGAGCCTGTCTTGGGGCTTCTCTCTGCTGGTATGGCCTGTAACGATGATCACGGCGGTCGTTCCTCCTAAATGGCCGATGATCATCCGTTCGAGGCCTGGGCTGCTCTATTGTTTTGGCTGGAGCTTTGGCCTTGCGTTCAGCTTGATCCTTTTTCATACGTGTGGCCAACCTCACAGTCTTCTCTAGATCTTCACAATCCCCAGACAGGACTTCAGTCTTCAGTGCCTGCTGTAGTCCATTAATGAATCTGTTAGCCCTAATACGCCCTTCAAATGGCATCGGGCAATATTGCTCCAGTTGGACGAACTGGGTGTGGTAATCCGCCACAGACATGGTTCCCTGCTGCAGTTGCAGGAACTCCTCTTGTTTGTTGATGCGGTCATGTTCAGGAGTGTAGCGCGCCATGAAGGCCTTCTTAAATTCATTCCATGCTATGTCCTCTTCTTCCATCCCTCTGAACCTGGTGGCCCTTGTAGTCTTTCACCAGCTCATCGCAGTACCAGTAAGTATATGTGTGGCATACAGGACCTTGCATTCATCAGTGCATCTCATCAGCTTAAAAATCCGATCCATGGTCTCAATCCATTCTTCAGCCTTGAAAAAGTCCGCCTTCCCATCATAATGAGGCGGATGCAACTTCAGGAAAGCCTGGATGGTGTCTTCTACTGCTTCATGGCGTACCCTCTGATTACGACGCCTTGACGCCGGTGGACTTTCTCCTGCCTGGCTACCCTCAGGTGGAGCAAACTCATCCACATGCTCCTCTAATGGCGGCTTCTACCTCTTCCGCGGCCTGGTGCACGACCTCATACAGATTCCGGTCTGCTCTGGCCATTTGCTCTTGAATACGTTCTGACCGTCGTGACATGCTTATCCTCTATTCATACAATAAAATCATACATCAATAAATCATAACTTATCTTAAACATAAACTTGACTTACATTACTTTTCGGTGGAGGGTGTGGCGACTGCACGGCGATAGCACATGAACCTCTTACCATACTATACTATTCTATACACTAGGACGTCAAGAGAGTCCTAACTTTAGGCTCTGATACCATAAATGTAACGCCCCCAAATCGACCCCCGCCACATGGCGAAGACCAATCTGGAGACGCTACGACATGCTATAACTTGACCATAATATTGACCATATCTCAGTCAAAAACTGAGACACGTCAGCGGAAAGATAATAAAATAAAAGAAGATAACATAATTATGCGGAAGTCTAAAAGTGGCTATATCATTGCTAAGAAAATAAAATAGGTTCTACATCATGAATCTAAAATGCGAAAGGTAAACGAAAACTAAATAACACTCTAAAAGCCATATGGTTCATGTGTTGTCCTATCGCCAGAGCATCATCACCAGACGCCTACTCCACCACGTTACTGACCTGATCCTGTGGAAATCAGACACAGGGGAGGAGGTCCTCCCGTAAGCTTTACAGCTTAGTGGGGAACCACATGATATACAATGCATGACATAAATATAATAATCAGCGATAAATAATCATGCTTAACTTGAACGTGGAAGATAATATATCAGTATCATGGATCATAATAAGAATAAGATCAGCGATATCATGAATCATGAGGATCAATAATACATAGTAAACTTAGAATCATGGCATACTTGACTTGACTTGAACTTGAACATGCTTGTTGATCTTGGTTATTAATTAACAATCAGGGTGACTTTGAGGTGCCTTTAATTCTTGGGGTATGCCCAGCAAACGATATGGCCTTGTGCGGGTCAATGGGTGATCAAACCATGACCAAGGGAGCGACCCTTATCTTGATGCACTTGGCTTGGACTGGCAACCCATCATTAATCTTTCATCTGAACTTATTAATCACTTTTAGTATCTTTTCATTCTTTGTATCATGTGATGAAGGAGATATGATCGGTATGAGGTAAATCAAGACAAAGAGTTCATGTTAGAATTATAAGGAAATCAATAATGTTCATATCAAAATAAAGAGAGACTAATGGGTGAATTTTGCTGGATTTTACGCCTTCGCCTCTTCTGGATATTTACGCCCGAAGAATCCTCTTCACCTTACGGCCGTAAAACCCTAATTCTCTGGATTTTTAAGCCCGAGGAATTCCTTCACCTTACGGCCGTAAAATCCTAATTCTTTGGATTTTTACACCCGAGGAATTCCTTCACCTTACGGCCGTAAAACCCAAATTCTTTGGATTTTTACGCCCGAAGAATTCCTTCACCTTACGGCCGTAAAATCCTAATTCTTTGGATTTTTTTTACGCTCGAGGAATTCTTTCACCTTACGACCGTAAAACCTTACCTCTCTATTCCATTACGGCCGTAAAGTTTACCCCTATAGCATTACGGCTGTAAGTTTCATCCCTTTTTTTTAATTCTCTTACGGCCAATCCATCTCCGCTTTCTCTCTCCATCCTTTTCTCGACCGTAAGTAAATTACGGCCAAACAAATTTACGGCCGTAATACTTTTACTTTAAAATTAGGTTGCGTTATAAAACCGAAAACGGAATCCCCCCTATGTACTTTCGCCCCACTCTAAATCTTACATCCTAGCAATCAATAATACAGAAATATAACAAACAGAAATAACTATGCATGCAACAATCAACCAATCAAAGAATTCAAGAAATCAAATAATTAAAACAATAACTTGAATCATATTCATATTCTTTTCATAACGATTCGGGCATGAATTGAGATAATTCAGAGGTCATGCAAGGTGATTTCGATTCACCCACCTGTAATCGCAATTGATACTCGCTTGGCTCGTCGGAAAAGCTATCGGCCGAACCCCTGTATTTCCCTCTGCACTCCCTCTTTCTCCGGGTGCTTGTTCGTCTCTGCTCACGGCTGGAAGGGACGAACATCGAGGGAGAGAGAGATCGTGAGGGTTGAGAGAGGATTTTATAAAAGGTTTTGTTTTAATCTAATCTTCTTCTCAAAATTAAATTTGAAGAGATTAGATTTAATTTTCCTTCCTTTCAAACTTTGAGTGGGATTTGATTTTTAATCTCCCATGTGCTTTGCTCGGCCACCCATCACGATTTGTTTTCTTTTCTCTTTTTTTTATCTTTTTGATGGTTGTTACATATCATGTATGAAACACATTCCACGATGCTTGATTTTGATTGATCGATGTTTATGTGCTGATATATGAAAATTTTGTTTATCAAATTGGACTCTAATCGAATTGCCGTAACAGGAAATTTTGTTGATTCCCTGGATACGTTACAGTCCCGAGGGATTGCTCTACGGCTGTAGCACAGGATTACGAACCATGGTGTCAACTACTATCATGTGCTTAGTCCTAAGCCTTAACCTCTTCTTTTCGGTATCCAATTGTCGATATCTGAGAAGCGACGTCGACTATTCAATCAATGCGACACTACTAAGTGCACTGATCATAAATTGAAAGGTCGATCTACTATCGAGTCTAATTAATCATGTAAAATCATCTCGAGTCACGTGCTTAGTAGTGATAGGTGAGACTTAATGATGCACGTATAAAACCAAGATTAATCTAGACATGATTTGTATACACAATCGCAGCATAATGTTGCATGTATTTTTTTCACCAAGAAAAATATGTTACATGTATTTTGAATGTTTGATTGTATGGATGATTATTAAATTAAAAAGGATTTAAAGAACATGTGGATTCAAAATCGATCCAGGTATGGAAACTCGTCGTTGATTTATAAATTAAAAATAAATATTTCTAAAGATAAAGTTATAATAAATTTAATATTATCATTGATCTATAAATTAGTAACCCGCTTTATCTCCACACAACTCTCTATCCCAATTTAAAAATATTATCTGAATTTATTTTATGCATCAAATCTAAATGGCTAAATCTCATCATTTCGAGTCAAAAATTAAGGTTCTGTTTGTTTGCGGAATCGGGACATAACTGCACCTTTGTTCAGCCCGATTTCGTCAAACACCCTTCGGAATCAGATTCCGAAGCGAGAACGAATAGGGTGGAACCTGAGTCACGTGACCTCGAAGTGAAATGAGAGTTGTTTCCTTTTTTTCTTTAAATTTGACGTGACAGTTTTCTTTCTTTCTTTTTCTTTTCTCTCACACCATATATTTCATAAAATAAATTATTTAATAAACATAAAATAATTTTAATAAGAAATTAATATAATATTATTTATTACTCATTATTTCATCAAAAAAAATTAATATTTCATTAAATATAATTAATTTTAAAATGATTTTTATATTTAAATAATATATTTTTTAACAAAATTTTTCCCATAAAAGGTTTTTATTTTGTAATTTTATTTTAATTAATAATAAAAATATACTTCATAATTATAATAATTATTTTTAATTCAAAATCTATCGAAAATTCATCCGTTACATCTATTTTTTCCGATCACATCAACCACTTTATTTTTCATCGTCAAATTTCACTCCAACCAAACACAATCCGAACTAATCGGTCAATTTAACTATACACCGAAAAACTTACAAGGAATTGTAGTTCGTTTCTAAACGACCCCTAAGTGTTCACGTATAGTGTTTAAAAAAGGAAGGACTTATGGCCTATCAGGACATCAAAATGGCCCTTCCTAAAATTCGAGACTCGCTTTGTCTGTTAACATAAAGATGAAGATGTAATTGGTTTATGCATAATCAAGAATAAATAAATTAATATATCATGTCCATTATTTTGCACATCAACCTTAATTAACATCAGTAGCTATTGCAACAGACTCACATCGATGTTGCATATCTTTTCAATTGGGTTAGCATGATTACTAATTTGATTGGAGCATCCCGTCAATAAATGGTGAAACATAAAGTTGTTGGGAAAAAAATCAAATACCTAGATTTAAAAAGACTAGCGATAGAAGATGAGGATCATACTCTTGTAAACATGTTATAAATACTATATGTTCAAGACTAGGAATGTCGGTTTAATTCGCGCAGCGCTAACAATTATGCGTATTGTCCACATATTAAATATCAGACCACCATCGAATTTAATTAATTCGGTATGATCATTTTGTACCTAACAATGATAAATGAGATTTTCAGTAAATTTTTTGCATTCATTTTCATTTTGAATTTAAAATCTTATTTAAACAAGAATGAGCCACTTATCACTTCATCATGGTTTAACCCGCGCGACGCAAACAATTATGTGCATTTCCACATATTAAATGTTAATCCACCATCAAACTTAATTAATTCAGTATGATCGTTCCGTACCTAATAGATGAGACTTTCAATAAACTTTTTGCATTCATAATAATTCGAATTCAAAATATTGCTTAAATAAAAAGGAGCCGCTTTTTACTTCATCACGGATGATATATTCTATTGTTGAGGTAGTTGCTTTCCAACAGTTATGTACTGTTAAAAAACTGCAATGTATAATCCCCCTCCGGTTCCTAAAAAATTTAGGAATCAAAATATTCATAGGAAACTCGGGAGGAAGTGTGCTATATTTTCTCTATTATTACTATATACGCAAAATTTAAATTGGCTATCTTTTTTCAAAAGCTAATTAATGCAACACCTTGCAGAACAACTGGAACTATCTCATGTCCCAAGACATTACCATGATAAGGCCAAAAAATGTTGATCTTACAACAAAATAACCTTTTAAACTAAGCTTAGTTGGCACACAACTGGTTAGTAAGATTGTGTTTCAAAGAATTGTTGGGAGCTAATAGTCTTATATTCAATTTCTAAAGCCACCACTTAATCAAAAGAATATCATTCTTTTCTTTACTCTCGATTCCGAATTAATTAGATATCAATAGTTTTGAATATCAGGGCACGAGTGGGCATCCAAAAAAACAAAAAAAAAACTCTTTTAGCCCAAGCTACTCCGATTTCATTTGGTGAGAAATCACGTTTGTATACAAGATAGTGCCTTTATCGGCCCCGTAATATTTCATCCCTGTCTGCAGTTACTTCACACCTCAACTCCAAGTGTAAATGACATCGACAATTTTGCAAAAAGCCATTGGTTCCGCTTAGACATCAACATTTTCTCCTTTGCCAATCACAGCTTAATTGCCAACTTAAAATGCATTGTTATTCAGAATATATAGAAGCACATCGTTCACCATTAATGAAAAAAAAAAAGTCGTTCCACAGAGTACATAGATCAAGAAACTGAGGAAAAAATATGGGAATAAATGCATGCAAATGAGAACATATAATTTATTGACAAAAGGATTTAGATGTTGAAGCAGATCTCGCCAATTGCATGACAGAAACTCAAAAGATATGCAGATCTCTGAACATTTATAGGTCGTACAAAGGTGAACAGTGATCAGCGTACCTTGTCAAACAAATTTACGGGTACCATTGTTGGGCTAAACTTTGGTCAATTTGTGTCTTTTTCTTTTTACTTTGATGATATTTTCTTTCATAAAAAAAGAAAGAAAAACTTTGATTATCGATCAACTATAATGATCTCTTTCGCTCTCCAATATGTGATTACAGAATCCTCTCTTTCGCGTAACAGAGTTATTGGTTATTTTTCTAGGGTGAGATCTCAAAAGAACATGGGAAGAGTAATTGGCCGGAGATGTCTTTGGCATCTAGACAAAGAAACAAAAGCTTACATGTGCCCTTCTTCAGCCCGTCATAAATTGCTACAAGACCAAAGCTTATTACAACCAGCACAAAAACAAAAACGCACCATAGAGATCTGGGCATTAATATTCCAAGATTAATACAAGTTATGAAAATTCTTCATAAACAACTTACGCCCCCTATAATTCCAACAGAATATGTGAAGCTGCGATGAAACCACTCAAAGCATTAATCATCATCATCATCTGTGACAGTATAGAAAATGAAAAGACCATGTGTAAGAGACAAGAATCATGATAAAATCAGCTATGATTTGCCAATGCAAGTGTCAGGTGACGATATATGCAATTGAATTTAGTTTTGCGACAATTTAGATGTTATACTGTTAAGTTGAAATATCCAAATGCATGCTGATATTCAACAACCTTACGATCCACCATACATGTGAAGGAGTCAGAAAAAAGGAGATAAGATAAAGAAAGTAAATAAAACTCACGTAAAAAGGAATAATAATTTAATAAATAAATTATGCATTTATTGTTTGAAGAATAGCCAGCTCATATAGCAGAACTTAATTTAGAAATATAATAATTTGCTGTGTTATCAAAACCTTTGACTTCAAAGAGCAACTAGAGCAGTAACCTAATTTAAGAACTTCAAGTACAGTTGGGAAAAGACAAGCGGCAAACAAATCCATCTGACTGAAAAAATGTCAACATTCTACAGCTTGTTTCTCTTTTTTTTTTAGGAGAAAAAGGATGATCATCAAAGTTTTGGTTGTTATCCATCTATATATATATATATATATATATATCTGTGAACTAAAAGTCACATACAAATGTGAGCTTTCAAAGGGAGATCAACAAAAGATAGGAAGTGTCTCAGCTAAACAAAACTCCACTCCCGGACAAGAAAGAGGATGTGGTGTACAATCCACTCAATCTGACATCTCTCCTTACAAAAAATGATCCGGTTGCACTAGAGCTAGAAGGCCAGGCACCGGCCAAAAGGGTCGCAACGCTCTCCAGCATGGGCTAAACCACGAAGTGAATGCCACATAGTCTCCGAATCAAATGAGAAGAGGCCCGCAATGCTGGTCTGCTGCCAAACGCCTCGAGATGTTTGGGTGATGTCCTCCTCCACCTCATCACATGACACGCAAGATGTGTTGCTGAGAGGCGCCCATCTCACCTTGTACCATTTAGTGAGAAGCCAGCCGCGCCAAAGATCTTGACTTTCAAAGGCACTCGTAACCGCCATATTTACGCTCTGCAATCAAACCTAAAATCCTCTAGCAAAGTGATGGCTGGTAGGATCGAATGTAGAGGCTACGCGCTGAGAAGGACTCTCATAACCATACCCATCCATTGGATCTGGACTGATCGAGGCGGGAAGGGGCGATCCGTTGATGAAGTGCCAAGAACTCCGTGAACCGCTGATTTGAGAGGTGTGATCTTAAGAGTGGGGTCTAGGAGCCCGAGCCTGGACTGCCAGCCTTGGCCCAGGTCTCCGCTACCATTGCCTCGGGGTGCACTGCGAAAGCTCATAGTCAAGGGAACAACTCAGCAAGGGGGCCCCCGAGGGCCCAATCGTGTCGCTAGAAGGAGAAGTCCCCCCCACGAGCCGAGAGAGGGAACCATCAGAGGGTCCCCGAGGGACCTAGGCCGCCACTCCATGCCAGAAAGATGAGGCCCCGCGGGCAAGATGGTCCTCAAGTCCTAGGATAGATCACGACCATGTGCCACATACTGTCCTTTGACCCCGTAATCCGCTTCACCCACCGAGCTAGGAGAGCCCAGTTGGTGCAACGGAGATCCCGAACTCCCAAACCCCCCTGAGAGGTAGGCTGGCAAATATTGCTCCAACCGACTAAGTGGAGAAGTCCCCCCCACGAGCCGAGAGAGGGAACCATCAGAGGGTCCCCGAGGGACCTAGGCCGCCACTCCATGCCAGAAAGATGAGGCCCCGCAGGCAAGATGGTCCTCAAGTCCTAGGATAGATCACGACCATGTGCCACAGACTGTCCTTTGACCCCGTAATCCGCTTTACCCACCGAGCTAGGAGAGCCCAGTTGGTGCAACGGAGATCCCGAACTCCTAGACCCCCCTGAGAGGTAGGCTGGCAAATATTGCTCCAACCGACTAAGTGGAACCCCCCCCCAATGGTCGGACCTGCATCCCCGCTAGAAAAATGTGCTCCTCAAAAAATCTAAACATCTGAGAACCTAAGCCGGCAGCGGGAGAACTATCATGTAGTATATCGAAAGTGCCGAAAGGACTGAACGTAAAAGGATGAGTCGACCTCGACGTGACAACAATCGTGAACTCCAGCCCTGAAGGGGGTGCTCCATAAGCTCGATGATCGAAGTCCACCCCTTGGACCTGATATGACGGGCTGAGAGTGGATGGCCCAAGTAGGTGATCGGGAGGGAACTGACCGAGGTGTAAAACTGGGCTGCACAACGAACTACCTCCTCGAGAACCATGCCAAAGGGAATGAAAGAGGACTCGGCATGGTTGATCTGGAGACCGGTCGTTGCACCGAACAGGTCAACAAGGATGGCAACTCATCGAGGGATCTGAGCTCGATGAAGAATACTATGTCATCCGCATACAGAAGAAGTGGCACGAGGCTCTCGACGAAACCGCTGAAACAGCCCGCCTCGGAAGACTTAGTGCATCTAGCGAGGGCGTCGACTGTCAGGACGAACAACATAGGAGCAATGGGGCAACCCTGACTGAGAATGAAGCAAAGGTAATGCACCCACCCTCCGGATCGAGCCCCGTTAACCAAGACTGAGAATGAAGTGAAGGTAATGCACCGCTTCATCCAAGCCATCCAAGTTTCTAGGAAGCCTCTGACCTGCAATGAGTGCCACAAAAAAGATCATGAGACCATGTCATAAGCTTTGGAGAAGTCAACCTTCCATAGGAAGGCCCGACAGTTGGTCCTCCACTGAGCAACGATTTTCGAGACGATGGTGTAACTGTCGGTGATGCTCCGTCCCTGAATGAAGGTTGACTGTGTCGGATGAATCAACTCAGGAAGCACCTCCGGAAGCCGGTTTGCCAATACCCGAGCCACTAAAAGATAGATGGCATTAGATAAGGCAATCGGCCGGAAGTCCTCCACTCGCTCCGTCTGAGTGCGCTTCAGAAGCAAAAAAAGCAAGAACCGGTTGAGGCGCTCGAAGCCCCAGTTCCCTCGTGAACTCCCGGATGACCGTCAGGACGTCCTCCCGAACCAGCAGCCAAAATTCCTTGTAGAAGAAGACTGGAAAGCCATCCGAGCCCGGTGCGCCATCGCTATTGATGTCTCAAAGGGTCTCGACAACCTCGTCCTCAGTGATAGCTTGCACCAACAAAGAAGATTGTGCATCAGTAAGTCGAGAAATATCCCCTGGGCCCACTGCCAGTGCCCAAGGGCCACCACCGAGAAGAGGCCTAGAAGTAGGAGGTGATGGACGCCCCGACACCGTGGTGGCCGACGACCCTCTAGCCCTGCACCTCAATCTGCTCGATCTTGTTCACCCTCCGACGAGAGCTCACATAAAAGTGGAAAAACCGAGTGTTGGCATCTCCCTCTTGCCGAGAGTTGTGTCTCCATAATCTGGTCCTCCAACTGGATCGATGTTTGTGCCCGCCTACGCTCAGCCGCCTCAGAGTCTGAGAGGAGGCAGGAGTCCTCGAGCCAATCCATCTGGGCGATCACCCCAAGAGCCTCCGTCCTCCATCGTGCCTAGTCCTCCCAAATCTGGCACTTGTGCGCAAATTGTCAAGGCGGCTCGCGAGCGTCCTCGCCGCCGAATCCGAGGCTAGCACTCTCCCACTGCTTTGTCATGAGTTGACGGAAGCCATCCTCGAGTAACCATGATCGCTCAAAGCGGAAGAGCGAGCGCTGCACCTGACCATCATTGGACTGCCACAAAAGGGGGAGTGTGGTCCGAGAACGGTCTGTCCAGAGCATGCACATCTGCCATCTGGTGGGCCTCCGCTAACTCTAGTGAACCGAGAAATTTGTCAATTCTCGAACTAGTAAACGACGCCGCTGTGCTTCTTCATGTGAATCGACAGTTGGTTGTCGAAAAATAGACCGACTGTGAATCAATGAAGTCTCTGAACACTTCTGTCCCGACGTCCCTCCCTCATCGTCTGATGGGACGATCTTCAATGTCCAGCGTGACATTGAAATCGCCCCTGATCAACCACTTGATATCCGAAAGGTGGGTGCACATGGTGCCTCATAATGATGCAGCGCAGGGACCATACACACATGAGATGTAGAGGGCGGTGCAAGCCCATCCTTCTTGACATCTCCCTCGGAGGGCGGGGCCACCGGCGAGTGTGCCGGAAGCCGGCAACGTCTGCAACCAGTCGCACCTCGGATCTCCCAGCGAGATCTTTTCCATCAGTGCTGGTACCGGTCAGACCTGACTGAGGGCCCTCCTCGGGTGGCAGAATCGGCTCCAGCTGCTGCTGCTCAGGCGGGTTCTCATGCCCGGCGGCGTCGGCGTGGACCCATGTCGGTGGCGCCGGTACTAACAATGAGGGACTATCATTCCTGTGGCGGTAGGCGTCACAATCGTCGTGAAGTTCTCCAAGGGAGGGGGTGGGGGCGGACGTCAGCAAGGGTAGAGCACGTGAGCCGTTCTCGAGGTGTAATGGGTGGTGTGGGGGCTTGGTCGTTCAGGCGGGGTTGTTCTGGTGGAGGTGGGGGCGGGGCTGTGGTGGTGGCGCTGGTGGTCGGCCGCCGGAGGACTGTCAGGCTGCAGGACCGCTTCGCCGGCTCAACGATGGAGAAAGAGGTGGATGGGTTGAGACTCGAGTTCGCTTGGGTTCATGTTTGAGCTAGCGGTCACACCCAATGGCTAGGTGCAGACCGGGTGCAGGACCGGTGGAGTTCGGGTGCCGAGTTTTGGTTCGAGTTGGGCTCGAAGTTGGGGTGGGCTGAGTCTGCCCGAGAGTGGGCGTCGGGTTTAGCATTGGTTAGGGGGATATGGGCATGGGTGGTTGGGTTCAGGCCGGAGTGGTTCAAGGTAGTATGCGTCAGGGGGATATGGGCATGGGCGGTTGGATTCAGGCCAGAGAAGTTCAAGGTAGTATGAGCATGAGGACGGCTGGATAGGTTATGCATTTCAAAATGGATATGACTCGTACACTCGCCCTGCACGTGCAGTGTCAGGCTACTCTGGCCTGCAGGCTATGACCTGCCGCTGACGACCGGAGTGGCAGTGGAGAGCGTCCGGCGACCATGTCTGCCCATGAAGCTCTGCCGTCAGAGTACGTCAGCCAGAGGATGAAGGTTCTGTCACCGGCTTGGAGAGTCAGTGATGTGGGGCGTGTGCAGTCCCGGTGGAGCTCGACGACGATGGAGGTAATGGACAGATCCGGCGAGCAACGTTTGGGAGGACGACGGAAACAAGGATCCCAAGTAGTCACGCCACCGCCAGCCCGACCTCCTCACTGGAGATGGATCGGAAGGCTGCGGATATCAACTGTGTAGCATCGCCCAGGTGGTACCGGCTGTGCACCATCCTCTGTTCTTCACCGTCACTAGGTACCAGAGGTGTGCGGTGGTAAGCTGGTCAGCGCCGCGAGAAGCATCTCCCTCTGCTGCGCTGACCCTGGAACTAGAAGCCACAAAGATGGTGATATGCGTCTTGGGTGGAACGGCGGTGAGGTTCCCACACCGGCGATGACCGCAGCAGGAAGACGCCAGTTCCAAGGATGCGCCACTAATCTTGCTGACAACACAGTTCTGAAGCATGTCGACCCCTTGCTGGAGCTCCGGTGACCACGGGATGGAGAGGGAGGCCGTCAGAGCCACGAGTGCCACGGGAGTGTTCGTCGTTCGCCACTGTCGGGTTGGCGGCATCCCAATTGGCTGTTCGCTCAAGGCCCGTGGACACGACAACTTCCGGTGACCCACCCCCATGCACCGAAGGCATCTGACGGGATCTGAGCAGGATGGCACGAAATGCCCATCCTCTAAACATCTGTAGCAATGTGTCGCCGGCCAGAGATGACCGCGGGTTTCTTGACTGCGGGTCAGGGTGGTCCAGCCATCGGCGAGGCGGAGCACCCTGCGGCGCATCTGGGCGTCGGAGACAGGTTGGTGGGATGGGATCACTTCCTACTCCGCAGTTACCGAAAATGTCACAATACCCTAGGAAATTAACCAGCCGTTAACAGAGACGTGCCAAAATAAAGCAATTAGGAGATGGGGGACTGGATTCAATCCCGAGACTTCCCCGGGGAGCATTGGTCTCATTAGTCACAATAACATGTATTACCTTGTTGGCGACGAAAGAGCTGCAAGAATTAAGTAATAGGCCAAGAGAGATAAACCTGCTAAGTGCAAGATATGAAATTTTCTTTATAGGTGGGTGATTGGTTGCATGCAAGACCATTATCAGTTAATTTCCCTCATTTTTTTCACTAGCTACAGATCAGCAGGCCTCAGTTCCTGCGTGTGGGTTGTCAAGGGTCCTTTTTTTTTAGAGAGAGAAAGGATGAGACTGGCAAGGTGGTAGTCATCCAAGTTACTGCATTAATATGGTTGTCAAGGGCAGTTGGTTTCCTTCTTACTCTTCTACTTTCGGATCAGCAAGTGAATAGTTCACAACATCTTCTAGACTTTTTTTGAAAGGTAAAACAATTACTGAAAAAGGATAGCCTTCTGCGTGTATATAAATAGAACCCAGAAGTGCACATGTAGGAACAAAAATAAGGCTATAGAGATGGGGAACAAAACCTCACAAAACCTTAACATAAGATGTTCTTAATGTAGCATCTTTACTCCACTAAGGATGGCCCAGAGAATTGCATGCAGTGCATTGGGAACTCAGATCACTGCAAGCATTACACAAGGGGCTGGGATTGGGTTCCATGTGTCCTTACGTGGCGGAAAGTGTCACAAAAATGTTCAGGCACAAGTCAACTACCCTTGTCTTCTGCTAAGTCCTCTGCAAAATCGTACACCCTAAGAATTTCTAGCATCTTTATAACAATCCCCACAAAAGCATGTAAGCAGTGTCAGCTACTGGTGCTCTTCTCGAGCAGTAACCTGGTGAGGACCAGGTTGCACCAGATAAGCCAAATCGATATCTTAGCTTTCAGAGGCACCTTGTCCTCCAAATGACATACAGTCTATTAGTCCTCTAGAACTAGTAAGAGTTGGGCATAAATTCCAGATGTCGAGAATAGACCAAAGGACCACCTATCTATTGCACCCGGAACTGTGGAGCAAAAAATATGAGATCCCCTTTAAGAGGACTAGGAGCTTAATCACATAAGCACCAGAGAAGTGATATCCTCTGGGCCTGACCAGTGCAAGATCATTTTGGTCCCTCAATGTTAGGAAAGAGCTGCTAGTCTAGAGAGGGTTTTTGGTGTCTATGCATGATTCCAAAACGAGAACAACTCCAGACCCCAAGAAGACTAAGAAGAGACCTCGCATGACCGCCATGATAGTGGGTACAGTTAGCCAAAAAGATTATGCACCACCTTACATGAAAGACCGCGACCATGGCATGCAAAGAACATCAAGCTCCATAGATGAGCCCATGATGCAACCTACCTAATGTGATAGTACATTAGATTATTCTCCTAATAGAGTAGTTAAGGACGGATAAATTTGCATGTTCGATTCAATGCTTATGCTAGACTTTAAAACAGGAATAAATAGATAGATAAAGACTTCTTTATAACATGAAAACTTAAGACATCATTGTCAATAGATTTGGAAACCACTTCAAATAGACTATATTAGCACCAATGATAAATGTTTTTGCTATGAGTAAATTTCCCGTCCGGTCACTCAACTTTGCCCATCTTTCCCATAAATTCACTAAACTTTTGGTTTGTAATTTACAGTAACACAATTTAGAGGGAAAATAGGTATTGAACGCTCGAGGACAGATTTCCTATGCTCATGTAAATGACCAGCTTGTAGATCTAAAAGGATCCCATCCATAAGAAGCATATCAGAGAGAAAGGTCAGAAAGTTTGTCCCAAAAAAGTCATTCATGAGACCTAGAATTCCCACGTCATGCAACTCATAATGTCTTTCCTCCTAGAGGTGGAGCATTTAAGAAACTATCTGTGAACTACTCTTTTCCATGCATGCTTATCTAGTTGATAATGTGATCCCTGGTATTCCTGCCAAAGGTTTTTCTCTCTTTGCAAATGGTGATTCCCAGCATAATCATTCATCGATGGTCTTGGAAAGTAAATGTTGTTATGGAAAGATGTATGGTTCGGCTCAAGCCTTCCAAGCAGTACCTCAAGGTTTTTAGGACTTACACAGTCCGCTCCCTTCTCATATCACTTATGCCATGTCGAATTCGGGAGACCAGATATAGGCTGTTTTTTTCTTTTCTCATTTCTATTTGGTATGTCATTTTCATCTTAATTTTCCCATCTAGTCGCCCTTTGACCTTTCAAGAAAATCATCTTAAATTTATCTTTCTCGAGGTACGTTTCATAAGTTCTGCCGTAGTTGTAAATTTTCCTAAATTAAATTATGTTGATTATTCATTTTGTGTATGGATACCTTAACACCACTGGAATGATCATTTTCTCTTCATGTAGGGCTTCCGTTTACATACTGTTATTTAGGGTGGCGAGAAGATCACTATCAAGTAGTGTATAGTCAATATTTTATTGCTACAAAATTTTATATATTCATCTTGGGGTTGCATGCAACTAGAGACAGGCTCACAACCTCTCGTGCCATTTTTGCATATTTGCAAAATTAATTATAGTTTCTACATAACATTGTTCTTAAATATACTTCACCAACACATATGCCGGTCGTACTTCCATTTGGTACCATCTAGTATATACTCGGGAATTGAACACCATCAATTCTAAGCATCACCAAAGTCTGCCTTAGAACATCCAAACTACTATGTGTAATAAAGATGCAAATGTTTATCGTAACAAAGGCTACAGAAGAAAAAGAGTAAATCTTTCATACATTCTCCCAACTTGGCCCATCTTTCCCATATAATCACCAAATTTTGGGCTGTAATTATACAGTAATACAACTTTTAAAATCTTGCAGCGCAGTGACATTGACCTGCTACAGCTGGTTTCCTCGGTAGCGTGCATACATGGCTGCCACGAGCCCACGACTCTCTCTCTCTCTCTCTCACACACACACATTGCTAAATGTAGTGAGCTCCAGGTAGCATCTGCTGTAAACGAATCAGAGTCTAGCCTAAAAGTGTATTTTGACAATTACTTGGTACTTTCAATTGTGTATTTTCTTAGTACTTATAATCTTGTATTTTCAATCTACGATGAATAAGAATGACCAATCTCTTTTGCGGGAGATGAATGGCTTTCTTCCAAACTGACAAGACAATAAAGGACCCGCCTTATTCACATAAATGATAGTACTCAAGCATTCCATCATCAAAAACTAAAATGCTTGCCTATATTATCGTTTGCCACATTGACAGTGTTATATCAGTGATCAGTGAACAATACAGGAAGGTATCAGGAGATAAAAAGTCAATCAAATAATTCAGGAAATTCAAGCTTTCAGTCAACTTGTGGATTCCATCTTGTTTTCTTTCACTCCAAATAAAGCAAATGATACTATCATGTTGTCTAAAACAATGTTGTAATCAGCAAACCAATAACAGTCTTTTTCATTAATTGACCACTCGACACTCAAAATGCTCTAAGATGTCATCTGAAGACTCCTCTTCCCTTCCTCTCTTCATTTCATCTCCCTCTCAACATGCAGAGTTGACATATCAAATTCTTTCCCAAGAATTTCAAATAGTTTCCCGAAAGATGATCTTTTAGGAATTCTTTTGTAGAATTATTCTGATCTTTTGAGGAAGAAATATTATAATTTTAGTAAATTAAAATCAGGAAGTCATATATTGAACTGAAACAAATAGATATCTATCAAGGACTTAGGGTACATGAAATATGAAAGATACAAACTACTTTGTACGTAGATATAGGATGAAAAATGAAAACTAGTTTAACCTCACAGAAAAAAGAACCAATGACAGAGATCTGGCAGAATTTTTCCATGTTGTTCCCCTTCCATTTTCACTTGCAATATTGATTTAATCTCATACAGAACTAAGACCCACTCAGCACAGCTATATGCTCACTTCCCATCACATATTTGAGTCTACCACTAACAGATGGCCGGCTACTCTCTTGAGATTGGAATCCAGTGGTTGATAGAGTAGGAAAGAAGACTTGATGGATGGTGCTCACGGCTATTATCACGTGGAGGAAGGCTGACTCTGGTGCGATCAGTCTTATCAGCCATCCCTATTTATTTCATGTCAGTTTCCTGGATGCCTAAAGGTGTCATCCAATGGATTGATTCGCTTTGTCGAAGCTTCTTCTGGAAAAACAAAGTTTTATGTAACATTCTCGATCACCGTGTGATATTGTCCGCTCTAGGCCTTTGCCCACACGGTTTTCTCAAAACACGTCACCTGGTATCAAAGTGGCGTAGCGGCTCACCTCTATACTCAGTGTGATATTGTCCGCTCTACCCCCACTCTAGGGTCACGGTTTTCAAACGCGTCACACCTAGATAAGGACATATCACCATATATACCTAGCATCTCTCCTGTGACTTATGCACGTGGGACTAATCCAAGGCATGCCTTATGCATCCTTCCCCCCCTTTAGGTGACTCAACGTCCTCATTGAGTGAACGCACTCCACCATGCACAGAGGCTCATGCGGAGTGGTTCTGACACCACATGTAACATTTCTTGACCACTGTGTGATATTGTCCGCTCTGGACCTTGGCCCGCATGGTTTTCTCAAAACGCGTCACAGAGTAGCGCAATAGTTCACCTCTATACTCAACGTGATACTGTCCGCTCTACCCCCACTTTAGGCTCACGGTTTTCAAACGCGTGACACCTAGACAAGGACATATCACCATATATACCCAGCATCTCTCCCGTGACTTATGCATGTGGGTCTAATCCAAGGCATGCCTTATGCATACTGCTGGTAAAGGGATGCATTTGGTGGCCTGGTAAGAAATATGTCGACCAACGTCAGAAGGAGAGATAGGAATTCAAGATCTTCGGACAATGAACACTGTTTTAATGACAAAGTGGGTGGTTCAGATAATGGCGTCAAGGCAAGATATTTGGTTATCAGTTATTATTGCATGTTATGGCAGAATACTTTCATTGGAACAGAAGCAGGAAATCCCCCAAGGGGCTTCTGCGTTTTGAAGAAGCATTACGACAGTTATGCCACGAGTTAAACCATTCTTTGAGGCGACACTAGGAGACGGGAAGGATTTTCGATTTTGGATGGATCCTTGGCCATTCGGGGAATCACTATCAATCTCTTTTCCAAGGCTTCATGTGATAGCTAAGGATACGCAGGCAGTAGTCGTTCAGTATTGGTCAGGCAACTTCCTCAACGACGGTGTATGGACCCACAGTTAGCAGCCCACCCGTCGGATAATCGGCTTGAGGATCTTCTTGCACTAATGGAGCGTCTCCAGGGACACAGGATCAATGACACAAGGGAAGACTCTTGAATTTGGAGAGCTGGTCATTTCTCTGTTCGAAGAGTTTATAAAACTATGGATCTAGAGAGCTTCATCTCAGATGAAGAGTTTAAAAGAGACGGTCGGCAACTTTGGTGCATTAAAGTTTCTATGTGTATTCGGGTATTTGCATGGCTATTGAGAAGAAACTGGCTTCCTAGTCAGAAGTACAGAATGAAATGGGCTGCAGGAATGAACAGCGCTTGTGTCTTCTGCAACTTCAACATGGAGGATATAAATCACCTTTTCTTCAGCTGCCCGATAGCACGAAGGACATCGCAAGATTCTGGATGTGAGCTCTTTGATAGCGTTTTGGCAATCATTTAGACAAGGCGGGCATGACAATAATTTACATGTATATGTATCAAAAAGACAACGAATGAGATCAATTGTGGTTTTATGGGCAATATGATGACAACGCAATGATTGCATTTTCAAGGGACAAAAGTGTTATGTTGATAACATTGTAATAGTAGGAGGCTCGTCGAGTCGCGATCCTCATCGATCTTTTCGGCGCGACGACCGGCCTTCAGATCAACCATGCCAAGTCCTCATTCATTCCCTTTGGCATGGTCACTGAGAAGGCCGAGCGATGTGTAGCTCAGCTCCACACCCCGATTAGCTCCCTCCCGATCACCTACTTGGGACTCCCACTCAGCGACCGCCACATCACCTCTAGGGGGTGGACTCCAGTCATTGAGCGCATGGAGCACAGACTTCACGGTTGGAGTTCACGTCTTCCCTCACGCGGGGGACGTCTTATCCTCTTACGATCAGTTCTCTCGGCGCTTCCGACATACTATATGTCAGTTCTCCCTCTGTCGGCTCTAGTGCTCAGACGATTGAACTCGCTCAGGAGCAGTTTTTTCTGGCAGGGCCGTGGACCTGAGCATCGCGGAGTTCACCTTGTCGATTGGGCCAGCATTTGCCGACCTACTTCCCAGGGAGGCTTGGGGGTCCGGGACCTCCGGTGAGCCAACCGGGCTCTCCTGGCTCGGTGGTTCAGACGGATTATGGGGTCCGAGGATTGTTTTTGGCGTACGGTCTTCTTTACCTGTTATGGACGGGATCTATCCTAGGAGTCGAGGACCATTCTACCTCGTGGAGCTTCATCCTTTTGGCGGGGAGTTGCGGCTATGGCCCCGCGGATTCGCCCTCTCATGGTTCCTTCCCTTGGCTCGGGGGAAAACTTCTCCTTTTGGCAGCATACCAGGTCCCTTGGAGGCTCCCTCGCGGAGGCTTTTCCCCGCCTCTGGGCCCTGACGACATCTCCCGGGGCCACAGTAGCGGAGACTTGGACGGAGGAGGGGGGGACGGGATCTGGCGCTCGGTCTCTTGGTTTCAGATCACACCTATCTGATCAGCGCTTCACGGAGTTTCTTGCACTTCAGCAGCGTCTGGCAGGCCTACGCCCGGACCGGTCCAGGATGGACGGTTGGGTTTGGCTGTCGGAGTCCTTCTCCACCCGGAGTCTTTACATCCGCTTTCTCCCCACTACCACTCTGCCAGAGGAGTTCACGAAGACTTATTTGGCGGACCTGTATCCCGCTGAAGGTCAAGATTTTTGCTTGACTTCTACAGCGCGGTCGCCTCCTCACCAGGAGCTACAGGGCGAGATGGGCACCAAACGGGGACACATCGTGCGTGCTATACGGCGCGGCAATGGAGGACATACCTCACCTTTTTTTCGACTGTGCAACATCGTGGAGTATCTAGCAGCGAACGAGCATTGCGAGCCTTCTTGCTTCAGGCCTTGAGACCATGTGGCAGACTCTCCGGGGCCTCATCCGTTAGAGGCAGTGTTGGAGAGTGCCACTGGCGACTTTTGTGACCGGTGCCTGGGCCATTTGGCTGCAGCGCAACCGGATCATTTTTTGTGGGGAAAGTTGGCAGCCTGAGCGTGTTGTACACCACATCTCCTATCTTATAAGGGAGTGAGGTCCTCTTTTTTTCCCTTCTTGCTCACTACATTTGTACACCTTTTCACAGTATATATATATAGCTGGATGACAACCACAAATCTGGTGGTCATCCTTTTTCTTCTCAAAAAAAAAAAACATTGTAATAGCAGCTATGAACTTGATGAGTGAGTGGGCGAGATTATAATATATTTTGTAATATTGTAGTCAAGAACACTCTCAAAATATTAGATTAAATGCATCTGCGTAAATGAATTGAATGGTCGAGTCGAAATAACTTTTAGATGACATTTGCAAGCATACTAAATTTATAAGTTTCAGAAAATTAAGATTAGAGAAGGACTTTACCGAAGTATCTGCGCTCGTTGGCAGCTTTGGCCTTGTCGAGCATCTTGTCGAGGTCCTCCTTGAGCTTTTCGTCCCATTTCACTAGTTGGCTCACGAACACGGCGCCCAGCCCCATCCCCAATACGTGCTCCCACGGATCTGCACCGACCGCGAAATCGATCGCGCACAAGAATCAGAAAACGATAACAATTGTGGAAAGAATAATAACGAAGAAATCGCTGTGAACTCACGGCGCATGTAAGGGAGCTTGCGGAGGGCGTTGGAGTACATCTGGGTGCCCAAACCCAGCAGGGCTCCGATCATGGTTGCCGTCGCCGGCATTCTACTCCGATCAACGTCGAAATCGCGGTGGCGATAGAGGTCGCCGTCGGCAGTAGCAGTCGCGGATCACAAAGGGGAGGGCGGCGGCCAATGTAAAGGGAAAAAAATAGAGGACAAATTGGAGATCTTGTGGAGTGTTTCAGGCCGTAGATATTGCATCTGACGGAGTTCGCTTTTAGAATCAGATTTTGCATCGAGGATACGAGCTTTTTATTTTTTAAAAGTAAACGAAATTACAACATTTATCTGATAATATAAATTAAAAATAATATTTATTATTATAATAAAAATCAATTGGTCATCTATTAAATGTTATAATAAATAGCAATAAAGATATATTTTTGTTCTTATATGCGAGGAGTTTTTTTTAACACGATAGCATAACAACTACTTTATGCTATATTTTAGTAATTTATTTTTTAAAAAAAATAACTTATCATGAAAAGAAGAAAAAATAGTAAATAACTTAAAAAATAAAATGATGTAGTGTTTCATATTTATTTTTTTAAAAAAACGCTTTTAGATGAAAAGATAAGATACATCAGGAATAAATATTTAGCTAAATTCTAAATTGTAACGATTTATCCTCTAACATCTAAATTCTAATTTTAAAGGGTGTTTATCAAATTTTTAGGTGCCACAATACTCTCATCAATAGATAGAGTTTCGAGTTTAATGGAAAAGAATTTATTCTTAATTATAACCTCCTTTTTATTTAAAAATGTCACATTGATCTCCTTTTCACTTTCTTTAATTTTGAATGTCAGAACCCACAATTAATCTAAAATGTTTTATTTTTATTGCGTTTTATGAACAAGATTTTTGTCACTTTCATTTAATATGATTGTCTTTTTCTCTTCATTTTCATAATAAAACGATACTTCTTTTTCGTGCAATATAAAATGAGTCCTTGCATTTATTTACATCCATACTAACTTTTAATACCTTTATGAAAATAATTCATCACAGATAAGATCATATATATTATAAATAGTGAAATTAAAAATAGTAATTTAAAAAATGCCAAGAAGCATGGATTCATGAATTATAGTTGATGATTATTGATTTAGTTTTTTATAATAAAATATAAAAGACAACATGATGAGAAGTGTTCTATATAAAAATAAAAGTTATCAGAATGAATAAATATAGACATTATTTTAGCATACATATTTGATGTCCACGTAATTGGTCACTGCAATAGTTTGAGATAAAATATTTTTTTCATATTTTTAATGAAAATTATAGAAAAACGAGAAAAAAAGCTAGAGATAATAGCCAAATGGAAAGGCACTTCAAAATTAGAAGAAAACTATCAAGCATGTCTCTGTGTATACTAATTTATTGATAATTTTTATATTTCAAGATTGATAAATTATATAATTTATTGATCATGATACCACCCCCCCCCCCCCCCGACGGATGAAGATATTAGCCTGGAACTACCGTGACGCATACCAAGCGAAAGTTAGAGACCATCTGTCTGAGCTAGCTAGTTAGGTCCATTAGGCCAGATTTTGTAATTTTAATTGAATCCCATGTAAAGTCTTTAAAAGCTAAACATGTTATTCGTTGGCTTGGTGCTGCATGGAATGACATCTGCTGCGAAGGATCCGGTGCTTCCAGAGGCATTATCCTTGCTTGGACTGGGCAGGATATTCAGGTGACCAGATCCTTTTCTCTAAACACTTATTACATGTTGTTGTATCCTTTTCAAATTTTCATTTTTTGTTGTCTTGCATATACGCCGGTCCTTTGCCATCAATTAGGAATAACTTATTTAAACAACTATGTACTCTTGATTCTTCTAGTTTTCCTTGGGCTTTAGCGGGTGATTTTAACTGCATTTTAGCACCTGAGAATAAGAGGGGGTGTCCCATTTTTGCTTACTAAATCAGTCAGACTCTTCCGTAACCTAATTCATCGTCAAAATTTTACGGGCGTGCTCCACGGACATCATTTTTATGTAATTAGGAATAAACTTAGCATATTAAGTTAGTCTAAATGCTCATATAGTCATGGTTGCATATAGTAATTAACTTTTGGATTAAAGCATAATGATAATTAAATTATCGATAAGCATTATAAAGAAATTATATATGTAATAAACTTTAATATTTGTAAATATTATAATAAACATGTTTAACTATGATTAACTAAAATTAATTAGAGATTTAACACTAATTTTTAACAAAATAATATGATTGGACATTTATTTCAACTAATAGGATTTCAAGCAGCTCAAGCATGCAGCTCATCGGCTCCTTATAAAAATATTTTTCCAAACCGCCATATGATATGTTAAAAATCTCAAAAAAACTATATAAATTAAAACATCTTACCCTCGGAGAGGCGAAAAATTTGCAGAGACAAATACTTAGCAGATCAACCTAAGCAAATTCGCCAAGTCGCTTGGTTAAGGTAAGATTTTTTTATCCGAAATTGACCTTCATTTTCATATGATCATATCTTCGTGAATAGTTACTCATAAATTCTGAAATTTTGCATGCTTCGTCCTCTAGAAGTTAGCTTTCCATTACCACAAGAATCATATAAAACAGATTTGTTTAGAAAACGTTATGAACCCAGAACCGTAGGTTGCTCACTCTATCCTGAGTCAGAGATAGGTCAGTCTTGTCAATTAGGGCATGTTAGTATAAAACTAATTATGATTTTAAATTTATATATGTTTAATTAGACTTCATAATTGCTCGGTGAGAAATTGAATCATCTAATTTGGATGTGTAGATGTGGAAAAATAAATTTTTCATTTCATAGTGATTTTTCTGTCACGTTCCAGGACATTAACATAACACGACTCGATTTTTGTTATAGATTTATACAAGGAGTTAAGTTCTCTATTTTTTTATGACTAAATATAGGGAAGTCTAGTCTTCGGAAAAATTATGATCTAAGTAAATACACAAATGTGAAGAAACATATAAATTAATCTTTCAGTGACACACAGTCTATCAGAACACAAACCCTAGATTAGATTGCCTTGGATTGTCACTTAGAATTAGTTAATGATATTTGGAAGTTCATAACCTTAGTTTTAGTTTCTAATTTATCTAGAATCATATGATTTGCACTTAAGATTAAGAAGTTTTGAATTATTTATTGACATACACTCAATCTAGAATCCTGAGAGAGCATCTAGTTAAGTTATAGAAGATTAAGAAGTTCCAAGTGTGAAGTGGCATATGAATATAAACACATGATTTACACATTAGTATTAGAAGGGATTAATGCATTTTAAGGTGAAAAAGTGTTCATGCATCATGAGCATGCATTGCATATTATTCTTGTTAGTAATTGAAAAGTGAAATAGCATCATTGCTTGTAGGAAACCAACGAGCTACAAGTGAAAGGAGAAAAATCTAGTAAACCTCTTTGAAAACATAAAGTACAAGGTGAGTGGGTAAATTTATAACATAGCATAATGTTATATGTTAGTTCTTTTATTTATGATATTATTTCAAGCAAAGATTATTATTATTATTATTATTATTATTATTATTATTATTATTATTATTATTATTATTGAAATATATCTTGAGTTATGAAAAATATTTATGGTATGTTTTCAGGGAACAATGTGTGTGAAGTTAAAATAAATTTTATTTGATAATGATATATGAAATTATGACATGTGTATTTTGATGTTGTTAAACCCTATGTGTTCATTACTCGTGTTGTTTGAAAAAGGTCTTTGGGACTGCATTCAATATACATGAAGCCTTTGAGGCGTATATCGGGTGTCTTTGCTCTTTGAGGGCAGCTCTACGTGCATGTATTGACCCATGGTATGTTCTACGTATCTGAGAATCATGATTGGGTGACACACAATCATGATTGAAATACGTATTGACCCATGATTTGCTATGCGTATATGAGACTCTTGATTGTGAAGCTCTGCTTAACTGTATGACACACAATCATAGTGGGATACGTATTGACCCATGATTTGCTCTGTGTATCTGATACTCTTGATTATGAAGCTCTACTTAGCTGTATGACACATGATCATAGAAGGATATGACTCATGATGAGTATATGCAATGACACATGTGTGGAGTTTAACTGTGAATATATATGATGATATCTTGAATAATTTGTATTTATATAAAAGTTCATATGATTTGAAAACTTATGTGATATGAGTTATGCTTTAAATGTTTTCTCATGTGAAAGAAATATGGTTATTTAAATGTTATGTGCACTCGTATTGTTCCCCTATGTTGTGCTTTTATTTCACTCACTGAGGAAACGATTGTTGCTCACATTATCATTATTGAATTTTTCAGATAATTCTAAGTTCTCGAGTTGAATCGACTCAGAGCTTGTTTTGCTGCATATAGAAGAGGTCGAGCCGTTGGAGCAATTTTATTTTCCTCTTTACTTTTGTTTTTGGAAGCATGCATGTAATAGATAATTCTAGATGTTGTAATTAAGGTTGTGAAAAACTTTTGTAAGGTTGTATAAAACTTGATTCTATGGACGTTATATGTGAAATGGTTTGTGAAACAATAATGATAATGTGCTAATGTGATATTTTATAACTTTTATTTTAACTTTGATTAATATATATATATATATATATATATATATATATGCATCATTTGTATGTATTGGCAAATAACACAAGAGAAGTAAGGGAGGAGGTTTTGTTGATTTTATTTATAGAATTGCTAAACATAATTAAGGAAGGTAATAGTTAAAATTAGAATTTAGTCACAGAATGGGGTGTAACACAAAATCTCTTGGATGTTTAGCCCTCCGGCATGCGTTACACATGATGTAACAATCACAGAGGACTTGCTCGGATCTGTTGTCGCCTTGATCGTCTCTTGTTAAACTCCTTTTGGGCAGACATTTTTTCAATAATTGATCTATCAACCCTACCACGTTGTGCTTCTGATCACGCCCTTCTTCTCTTTCGCACTGATATCACCACTTCCGCACTGATATCACCCTTAAGAGTCCTAAAAGCTTTAAATTTGAACACTTTTGGCTTCTCCATGAGGAACCTAGGAACATAGTTAAAAAGCATTGGGTATTCGTCACTCCATATCAAACTGTCTCCTCTCCGATGGCCTCCATTGTGCATGATGTGCGCAGATGGAACAAAAACACCCTAGGTAATTTAGAAGGTCATGCTAGTGAAGCCCTAGCCAAGGTGCAATATCTCGAGGCCATGGATGTCACCCCCCCCCCCATCTGATCAAGAGCTCGGTCTTCTTCGATCAGCTTACCACCAGCATGCTGCTTAAACTCCGGCAGATCGCGATTAGGTGGTGTAGCAAATCCAGGAGCAATTGGTTATGTAACGGTGATAGAAGTACTAGATATTTCCAACTATCAATCATGGTTTGGCACAAACAAAATCCTATTAGAACTATTCAGGTACCCAGCGACCAAGTCATAACCGATGAAAAAGAAATCAGAAGTCTTTTTGTAGATCACTATCGCACTCTTTGGAAGCCTCCCCCTCATGTAAACCTTTCCTTGGTCGACTGGCCACCTCTTCTAGTGATCAACGACTCATGGCACAACACTCTTGTCTCCCTAGTCTCTTTGGATGAAGTCCGTTCCACCTTTTGGAGCACGTCCTCTAGCAAGGCCCTAGGTCAAATGGTTTCACCATCGAATTCTACCGTGCTTATTAGGACATCCTTGGCCCTAAAAATATCAGACTAATCAAAGATTTCTTCGATTACTCTGTTCTCCCCTCGGATTGGACTCTAACTCATTATCTTCATCCCTAAGTGTGATTCCCCTACTACAATCAAGGACTACCAGCCTATATTTTTTTGTAATGTACTTTATCAACTCTTAGCTAAAATTCACGCAAATCACCTAAAATCTACCCTGAATGATTTAATTTCTAAAGAGCAATATGCTTTTATTGCTAGTCGTAATATACAAGATAATATCCTCATTGCCCAAGTGTTAGCTCACTCACATTAGTAAAGGAAGGAAGAAGTATGCTGGTTAAGGCAGATATGGAGAAGGCCTTTGACCGCATCTTGACAGTCAGTCTCCCAAATCATGAACTTTCCATCTACTTTCATGAACTTGGATCAACACGTGCATCGATTTGCCAACCTTCTCCTGTGTCATCCGTCTGACTACTTTAAACCTTTTGGGGCATCTGATAGGGGGACCGGTTGTCCCTTTACATTTTCATCATTGTATCGCAGATCTTCTCTTCTTTAATATAGCATCAGATTAATCCCGGCAACATATCGCCTTTTACTATCCATAATTTCACTCTTAATCACCTTTTTATATGCTGACGATCTTCTATGTATAGGTGCTACTAAAAGGAATTGTATCAATTTGAAGAACATGTTCGACAAGTACGACGAGTTAATCCTCATAAGTCAGCACTCTTCCCCGCTCCACCTCTGCGACGCCCTGGACCTGGCGTCTCATTACTAACTCTGTTAATGACATTCACGAGGGCTTTGTCAGGTGCATAGGTGATGGGGCTAGTACAACCATATATATGACCCTTGGGTCTTGGCCACCCCTCTTTATTGGACTCCTAGGATATTGATTTCACTTATATGAAGGTTGCTCACACTATTATCAATGGTACATGGGACTTTGCTCATCTTCAATTCTTATTTGGACCTTCTTTATATGAACTTATTTTTCGGATTTATGTGCCTTTTTTATGCCTGTGATATGATGTATGGGTCTGGGCGACGGATACCCATGGGCTCCCTAATGCTAAATTGGTGTATAATTATGTTAATCGTCACGTCCTGCCGACACCTTTGGCTGGAGGGCAGTCATGGAATATGATCTGGCGAATTTCCATTCCTCCTAAAATAAGCCACTTTCTTTGGAAGCTTCTGCATTGCAAACTCCTCACTCTTGACTATGTTTTGAAATTTAATAATACCATTGATCCTTCCTGCTCCCTATGTGGACATGCTCTGGAGACAAATCATCATCTGTTTTTTCATTGTACTTTTGCAATCCAAATTTGGAACATTTTCCAAACAAAGCTTCATATCTCTTTTCAATATATGGACTCGTGGGACTCTGGCTCCTGGGTTCACGAGGGAACGGATATGGATCAACGGTCTAGACACTATATTATCTCTATCTTTGCTTTCTGCCTTTAGGGTATTTGAAAATTACGCAATGATATTCATTTCAATTCCCGGCATGCAACTGCTGAGGTCGTTTGAAAGTGGACGTTGGTTGGCTAGTTTTCATGAGTACACGGGCGAGGGGGAAAATGATTACCCGACACTCTTATTTTGCAAGAATAGCACGTGGAATCATCTACTATAGAGGTGGAAGCTTGGAATATTTTGTTGGGGCTTGGAGAATGCTCGCGTCGGGGTCTCAAATGAGTCAAGATCAGCTCCGACTCGAAGAATCTAGTAGACATTATTCTAACCAAGAGACCTTGACATGGAGAATTTGGGGACTTATTGCTAACATTCTCACTCTTCTGATGTCTATCTCCCCCTTCACTGTCGATTACTGGCCGAGATATACTAACCAAGCAGTGAACTATTTGGCATTTTTTGGTCGCTCTAATGGCAAAAACTTTTGACACTGTTGGGCCTCGCCCCATTTTTGTACTTTGCCGTACGTGGTCCTCCTTAAATTGAAAGCTCTTTTGTTCAAAAAAAAAAAAAAGAGGAAGATCTTTACCTAGAACTCTTTACCTAATTTGCACTCAATTGACATATTAGTTTGAAGTTGTAAGATAATGACGAAATTTAAAAACTTGACATAATAAAATTATTTTAATGGCTATTTGAGTATTTAAAATATAATAAAATAAATTTTTGAATAAATTATATTTTAAAAAATATATTAATTTTTCATGAAATGATAAATAAGATTGATTTAATTCTTTTATAATAAATATATTATATTTAATAAGTAAATTTTTTTATGTGAAAATTCATGAAAGAGCAAATAAGGGAAGAAAAAGAATATATATATATATATATATATATATATATATATTTGAAACAAAAAGATATATCAGATTCTCATGATTTGTCAAATGTTACGGAATCGTCCAGAACATATCCTGATTCTAATCTCATTGTCACTTTTTTGTTTGTGTACACTTATTCTAATCTCATTGTCACTTATTCTAATCGTCCATCTCAAGACGTTGGATGGACCATTTTGACCTTTTCATTTGTTTCTTTTTTTTGTGCAAAAGTTAGATATCATTAATCTTGGAGCTCCAACTTGTACGGATACAGGAAAAACACAATCAACTTATAAATTTACATACATATATGGTTATAAATTCACTTATTTTAAAATAACAAAGTACTGATCTTTGATATGATTTGACATACCACTTCTGTATATAGTTATTGCTAAGATGTGTTTCTAACTCATACGTATAAATGTTTTCCAAATACTACAACGGCCGGCAAGGCTTTCTACATCATTCTTTGCTTAGATTTCGTATATTTATTTAGGGAAAAAATATATATATTGAGCATGATATATGTTAGGTAGTAAATGCCATTAAAATCAGGATCATCGAATTATTGGATAATGATGATGTCATTTTAACAAATATAATTAATTCGACGATTATAATTTATTGATGCTACTTTTCTATTATCAATTTATCACAATAGACATATAAATTTTCACCTAAGAAGTATATCTTTAATTTAATCATAACTTATAATTATTAAATTATAATCATAACTTATAATTTTAAAAAAGTGCTCAACATTCCATGTGTAGAATGGGGTGCTCATTAACCTCGTTTATTTATTGCCAAAAGGAATTGAACTTAATATTTTTCTAAATTGAAAGTTGCCTATCATCTAAATTAACTCGTTGGCCGAATCAATTTTAATGTCAAACTTTACTGGACATGATATCATGGTTAATGCACCTAAATTAATTAAGCTAGTAAAATAAGATTAGCACGAAAAAGTAAAAAAGGAATGCAACATGCTAATTATAACCGAAATAATGTCAGAAACGAAAAAGCATGAACATTATAAAATTGAAAAAAAAACGTCAAGATTAAGAACATTTCCGAATTTCCACTTCATACGTATTTATCAATCCACCTATATATCGACTATTCAAATACGGATGGAACATGACTTATTTTTAATATATACGGGTCATCGTTGGATAACAAATCGGCACTTATTTGAATATATTTTGATGATACTATTTTATTAATTGTTTTTTCTATCTACTTATTTTTTTATTTTATTCTTTATTTTTATTTCATTATTTTCCTGTGTAATCTTTTTTTATTCCAAAGAAGAGGAAAGAGGAAGAATGCGAAAAAAATAGGAAATTGGAAATTGAATCTTGATATACCTCATAACAATACGTTTTTATTACCGCGAGAGCTCTTTAATTCAATTCTTCATTCTTTAATTAAGAATGAATCAAATCTCCCCGAGTAGGATTCGAACCTACGACAGATCACGATCTAACAGTGATTCATATATATGAGTCATTATTTGTCCTACATAATATTTATCCCCTTGTTCTTATTGATATCAATTTACCTCTGATCGAGGTGATATTTAATATGTCCGTTAGTTATTCATCCTAGACCAAGAGGTTAAATGAATTACAATGTATATTTAAAGAGGTATTGATTATCATTAGCAATCAAGATCGAGAGGATAAGCTTGAGGTTAGTGGTGTTTACTGAAATTGAGAGGTGATACTAATTGAATAGATAACATTTGAATTTTGTCTATCTGAGAGTTATAGACATTATGTCTAAATAGGTGATTTCGATCTTGTACCATTTTAAGGATCTACAAAAATGAGAGTGCCTTGGATGATGTTATACAAAGGTGTCATGGCAACTTGATGTAAAGGTGTCATGGCAACTTGAAAAGTATGTTAATTCCTTCGTGGTTCCAATTTTGAGTCCAAGTAGCAACATCTTTTTTTCTCTTATTTTTTATGTTGCACGTGTCTTTCCTCTCTCCTTAAAAACCTATTAGATTATTAACTTTGCATTAAATTCTATCATGTACACCATAATTTTTCATATTAGCGTTTTTCTTTATTTAATTATATTTTATTTTCATCACATACTCACAAATAATAGTTGGATTGTGTTATTTTGTCTTCTATTATCACAATTCATCTTTTCTTATTTTTATGTATTTATGCCATTTATAATAAATTTATGTTCATACAATTATTTTATTTAATTTTTTTATTACTTACCTTTTTATGTTATTAGCTTATTATGCATCATTTATATTATTCTGACTATGCACTATTCTTTCTACACGGGGATGCGAAATATATAATTAAATACTTTTAACATGTTTAGTCTACACTAACATATTTAGTTTTATTATCATGTATAATTATTTTAATTTATTTGTTTAATTTTAATTTAGTTTAAATATTTTGCAATTATTATGTCATTGGAAAAATACTTCAAAAAGTACCCCTACTACTAAAAATGATAAAAACAAGTGAAAAGATAAATATGAGCGAGAATACTCAAAATGAAACATTATATTCTCTTAAATTGAATTATATTGCTGTAATCGCTCTTTCATCTAATACGATTCCGAAGTCAAAAATTTTTTTGCTCCACCACTAATGTTATAACAATGAGAGTGGGATCATCTTGTGTTGAAGTTACCAAACTATTGAAACTTTAACTTTATTAATTTAAGAAATATTATCTTGATTTACTCCACCTGCCCTAGTATCCATTATTAGTGCCAACAATTAAATTTTAATTTTCCATTTTCTTCATGTTTATCTTTTTTAATATAAATTGAAAAATCCTAAAAAATTAGAGTAATATTTATATTCTACAGTTTCATATTTCACTCATCTCTGTTCGTTTTTGTAAATCCTTAGATTTTATTCTTCTTTTGAAGTAGTTTTGAATCAAGTGGATAACCCAGTGCATTTTTTATGGATCGACCCTAAATTACTACATGATCATTGTACTTTTATAGTCAAAGTTATTAAAATCGCGATCTTGATCGTAAGTGTAATATCCCAAATCTAATTCGTATATCATTATATGTTTTAATATTATAACTTATTATTGATGAACAATATGATATATGTGTTTGTTGTAATGTCACTTGTCAAGTTTTTAAAATTTTGTTCAATCAAAATAAAAGTATTAAAATATAATTAATAGACATTCTATGATAAAGCATATACTCATACCATTAAGTATTATTAACATGTATATTAAATCTCAGGAGCCAATCAAATGTTGTCAAGTGGCACCTAGGAAAAGTATGTGTAAAAAATATTCAATATAAAAAATGTATGAATAAATTATTTGGGTTCTATTATCATAATATATACTTAATAATGAATAATTACTGTTCATTAATAAGTTATTTTGCATGTCAAAATTCTATTAGATAAAGAGTTACTCACATGCAAGCTGCCAGCAAGCTAGCAACTTGCTACCTCATGCTTAGTTGATTTTTTCAACTGCCTTTCTTATGTGATAAAAATGCTAAAAACTTCCTCTGGTCTCCATTACATGTTTAGAAACGACATCTAAATTATTAGATCTTGATCCTTTCTGTGGATGGCACAAGAAATTCTACAACACCAATCACTCAATGTGGCAATTCTAACCCTAAGCTAGTGGTTCTTATTCGACAATTCTTCTGCTAAAATTATGAAATTTACCATGATTGATCCTCTCAGAGTCTACTTTCATTGAGCTTTGAAATCTTGATTTCTGTAGAAAAAGTTATGCATTTATCTTTAAGGTACTATCACTCTTTCCGCTAAAATTGTTACCCGAATTTATAAATTATGTATTAAATCCAATATGTTGTAGACTTATTTGATAATTTAGGGGTTATATACATTGATGTTAGGTTTAATTTTCAATTGTAATCACTCTAAAATGATATGATTAGCAAACGTTATAAATGTTTTACCGAGCCTTACTCAGTCTGTTAGGATGGAACTTAGGGCAAATTATGCTAGTATTGATTAAATTTATTGTGCTCAGTACAAATAGATATAACTTAAAGTAATTTTATGAGTTGCACCATAAGATGTCTACTATTTGAGAAAATTAAAAGTACCAAAAAAAGGAATGATTATTATTTTATATAAATAATAAAAGTAAGGTCACTCGGCCTATCATAACATAGAAACAAGATAAAGGTTAGGCTGAATTTTGATTTTCCTGTGAACAAACCACAATGAAATAAAATCTGAAACGTTTATAGATTAATATATTAGCAACCAAAAAGTAAGCAAAATTGGAGTGAGCAAATTTGGTTATCAATTCAAGCAGTTTCGAATTTTCTTTTATTATGTATACAATCTGTCCTAATAGTAGGCCAACTCTTGTGATAAATAGTTACTTAAATTATGAGAGTAAGTACATGTACCTCTTCAATTAATTATGTTTCATGTGTGATAGGTTTGTGTTCAGATCATAAAAGTTATGTGTTCTTATTATTATTATTATACAAGAGTAGAAGAGTAAAGTAGTGAAACTAGAAAGGAAAAACCTTTTGGCAGCTCTTATAGGTAAGTTGATTTTGTACGATCCCAAAAGGCACCAAGAGAGGGGGTGAATTGGTGTTCAATCGAAAATGTCGATTTCACAAAATCATGTTGCGGAAGCACAAAACTGATTCTTTAAAACCCTTTAAAATAAAGCAATTCAGATTATATCAAACTCAATGTGAGAGGGGGAGAGAGAGAAAATCAAACGCAAAGGCACGATGGTGGTTGTTGAGGTTCGGCCACACCTTGACCTACATCCCCGCTCGGATTTCTCGACCTCGAGACCACCGGAGATTCCACTAATCTCTTCCTTTATTCCGAATAGGGGAAGGAAGAAAGCTCTTTACATTAACCACATTTTCTCCACTTCGAGAGGCAAGATAACCTCTCCTCCTAGGAAGCTAATCTATTTCACTCACTCAAGAGGTAAGATTTTGAACCTCTTTTACACATGAGTCTTTCAATTTTTTTAAACAAAAGTGTTTCTCTCTTTTACAATTATATGCTCATAAGAAGAGAAGAGAGAAAGAAGAGAAAGCTATGAAATAAAAACTTCAAAAAATAATCTTTCTTTGATAACTTGAAATTTTTCTTCAATTTGTGAATTTGTTTGCTTTTGCCTCTGGCTTCGTACTCCTTTTATAGCCTTCAGAGTGTGAAAACTTCATCCAATATTTGCTCCACAAATTCCTTTTTCAAATTTGACCGTTACTGTTTTGATCATAACTTTCTGCGCAGTTATCCAAATTAGATAATCTTAGATTCTATGGAAAGCTAACAGAATTCTCTACAACTTTGATGTCTATTATTCATTCAAAATCTAATCATATCATAATCAATTATGTAATCAAAGTTCGTGCATAAAGTTATCTCTTTTTCTTAAACTTTTTTAGCATTTTAACTTTAATCTTTTGAGGTTTGTTTCATCAAAATATAATTTTATATGTCATTAAAACTTTGACCCAATAGATTTCTCCTACTCTATATTTTCACCTCTTTTGAATTCGGTGTCACATCGATTATTATATGTTTTGGAGATGTTATGAATTGATTTTGAAAAATGCAGCTATGAAAAGTATATCTGAATGATTGTATGATTGCAAATTTGAAAAGCATATGTGATATGATATGAACGGATTACGAGAAGTGCAATCTTGTTCCATTTGAAATGATATTTGATATGATTCATCTTCTGATATTTGAGATACAATTGTTATGTGATGAATCATGCATCGACATCTATTTGCAATTGCATATATGATGGTTAGAACTAAGTGCTGCATCACTGATCATGATGGGAGCCACCTCTAGAATCCAATTCATCATTCTTTTCTCGATAATGGAATGAGATAGGCTGAAGCTAAGTGTCATGCAGAGCTAAATGTCACATCATGAGTAGTCACGATGGGGCCACCTCTAGAATTTGTAGGGGCCACTTCTAGAATTCACGTATCGCTATATGATATGTTCTCCGAAAGAGATGAGGTAGAATGGAGTTGTGTTACATCGTTGATCATGATGAGAGCCACCTCTAGAATCCACTTACCGACCACTGGTCAATTGGTGATCCGTGCATAAATATGAGAGTGTTCCATTGCATACACACGTTTGATATGATTAAATGACAATGATTGTGAATTGAGAATGATGATTTCGATTGGAATGTTATATATGTATTTATTAAATGTATGAAAATATTGATTTTGATATTATGATTAATGCTTGTATTTATATGTTTCCCTAAATTTATTAGATGATAACACATAGCTTATGAGTTGTCAACTTACTGAGTTATTTTTGTTCATAATGTTGTTTCTAATATTTTTCAAATTCATATAGATCGTTGGGGATCGTGCGAGGTGATAGTCATAAAATTATAACATCCTTGGTGGTATGATGAGAGGATTTATGTCTCTCATATATTTCTGTTAAGATGTCGAGAGAGCTAGTCGTGTTTATTATTTATGTCAAAATAAGTTGTATTGAAAATAAAGTTATTTTGTCAAATGTACTTAAGGTGTATCAGTTTGCTTTGAAATGATCATATATTGTGTAATTCATTTAATGATATACTTTTACTCTTATGTTATAAAAGAATATTAAATTACATCACGTTTTTTGCATTTTTTTCATAATTTTATTTGATCGTCCGTAATGAGTCGCGAACTCTGGTTTAACTCGCCGGTTAAATTGGGATCGTGATAGTAAGATCGTACCTAGAATATACGATCTCAATCTCAACTTTGAGATCATAATAGTAAGATCGAAGGATTGGTAAGATCGTACTACCAATCCAATTTTTTTCAATTTGTTTACAAATTTTTGATTTTTTTAAAAAATTCACCAAGTGCAACATGACTTTTGGAGAAAAAATTAAGAAAAAGATTATTGGTTATAATTAAAATTACAAAAGTATTTTCTACACAAAATAATTCTATTATAGATGTATATAAAAGTTATTATATAATGCTACTCTATATTTATCATATTATTCCCACTTTTTATCAATCTACATTAAGTTACTATTATATAGAGTGTGTGTATATGTATATATATATATATATATATATATATATATGTATATATATATATATATATGCAATTTATAGGAAGTCTTAATAAAATATTGCTCAAGTTAACAATATTTATAATTTAAACCTTTACAAATTTATTTAAATAATATTATTTACACAATTTTATATATTAAACTAATTTTTTAATATAGATCTTCAATTTTATGGACCCCTTCAGATCTTTAATAAGATCCCGATCTTGGCTACCTCATTTATAGAATTGATTTGTGCATTGAGGATTTATAAATTTTAAAATTGATTTTGATATTTTCGTTTGAGGATCACTTCTCGATGTAAAGTCACTTCTTATTCTAGGGTCACTTCGACACTTGCGTTCATTTCATTTCCTTCATTGCCCCTATTTACACAACTTTGCCTCATAATTTTTATATTTCACATTCAACCACAAATCTCAAGTCACATATCATATCATTAGTTAGTAAAGTACAAGTTCCTTAAAAGTCTACTCTACCTTGCTGAGTCTAATACTTGACAAAATATGGTAACACTAAATCGTCGCCACTAGCGCCGGCATGGCGTCCCCGTTGCGTCCCAATTAAGCGACGCTATTTGCCTCTCGTTCGTTAGCGCCTTGGAGACACCAAGTAGACGCTATTATTGCGCGCCATAAAGCGAAAGTGCGCGGGAGAACCTATTATTGCATACCGAGCGACGCTATAGAGACGCTAATGTGATTACTTGAAAATAGATAACTATATATAGGCTATCTATATTTATATCGCTATTTATTTTATATTTAAACCCTAAACCCTATATATTATCTATACTATATGTTAATCAATAAATAAATTAAATGTTATATATGTATCTTCAACATATATATGTATTCCTACATGATTACCTATATTATATATATATGTACTACATTATTAGATATATATGTATTTCTACATCATAGGAGTGTTCCTAAATATATAATTTGTTACATATATTATATATGTTATTTATACATACAATATATATCATATCTTAATTATGCATATATTATTTTTATATTCTTAATTATGAAATTATGATGGTTGAATTAAGAGAGTGATTTGCTACAAATTATCATATTTTAGCGTTACCGTGGAGGCTCAATAGCATCTACTTAGAGTCCAACTAGAGCTGCCGACATTGTCAAAACCATGGTGACACTATTGACGTCTCTATAGCATCGCCATCTTGAGACGCGAATAAGCTTTAGACGTTAGTTCGGCGCTATGGGGTCGCTAAACCACTCTAGCAACTCAATAGCGTCTGTATTGCGCCGTAGTAGGCGAATTTTTATCACACTCGCTTAATCGGGCACATATATGTTGGAGCAAAGTTGTTAGTCCCTATATAATTATATTTTGATGATACAAACCTCAAAAGATTGGAGTTATATTTAAAATGTCAAAAATATTTAAATAGAAATGAGTGACTTCATGCACTAAACTTTCAATTAATATTTGTCTATGTTCGCATGAGATTTATATTAAGAGGTGAATATAAAAGTTATAGATAACTTTCTTATCTTTATAGAAAATTAACAATCACCTCATTGTGACAATCACATAAAACTTTATGTTTAACAACTGAAGCTTGAAAAGTTCAAATTGAATTTGATATTTTTATGTACTAAATTTGCACTTAATATTTGAGTATTCCATCATGAGATTTGAATAAATAGATTAATTTAAAAGTCATGTATAATCCTCTTATCTTTTCATATAATTAATAATCAACTCATTTGGACAACCGTATCAAAAGTTATATAAAAAATAGTGAAGTTCGACAAGTTCTATTTGAAGTTGAACTTTCATTAAATATTTGATTTCTTTATCAACTGATTTGGGATAAGAGATGAGCATGAAAATTGTAAATAAAAGTGTTAGCTTTTCATAGAATCAAATATCATCTCATTTGGATACTGGTATGAAAAGTTATGTATAAAATAGTAAATATCTAAAATGTTTCATTTGAAATGGACAACCTTGTGTACTAATCTTTGAATTAATATTTGACTATGATCTCATTAGATTTTGGATGAATGATTAACATAAAATTATAGAGAATTATGTTATATTTCCATAGATTAAAAAATGAACTCATTTGAATACTTGTATGAAAAGTTATGTATAAATGAGTAAGGTCTATAAAATTTAATTTGAAATTGATAACTTTATGCACTGAACTTTGATTGAATATTTTACTATGATCTCATTAGATTTTGGATGAAGGATGAATACAAATGTTGTAGAAAATTTTGTTATCTTTCCATAGAATTAAATATCATCTCATTTGGATAACTGTACAAAAAGTTATGTATAAAAGAGTGCAGGTCTACCAGGCTGTCAATGACAAAATAGTTATGGGTAAAAAAGGATGATGACCGAAGCTGCTATCAGAACAATCGCTAATTATAGAGAACAAAGACATTTCAAAAATGGACGATCGAAATATTAACGGATGAAGGATGAATACAAATGTTGTAGAACATTTTGTTATCTTTCCATAGAATTAAATATCATCTCATTTGGATAACTGTGCAAAAAATTATGTATAAAAGAGTGCAGGTCTATCAGACTGTCAATGACAAAATAGTTATGGGTAAAAAAGGATGATGACCAAAGCTGCTATTAGAACAACCGCTAATTATAGAGAACAAAGACATTTCAAAAATGGACGATCGAAATATTAACGGTCGACCGTTATGGGAGCAAAGGCAAGAACAACGACGATCGACGCCTCCACCACCTCTGCCGCCTCCGCCTCTTCCGTCGCCCTGCGCCGACCTCCGCTGCCTTCTATGCTGCCATTCGCCTACGCCTCCGACCGCTCTCTGCCTTCAGCCTCCTCCGCCTCCGCCTCCTACACTGCGCCCCTCCGCCTACTCCACCGCCTCCTCCACCGCGCCCCCCGCTACCCTCCACCGCACCGACCTCTGCCTCCTCCTCCTCCGTCGGCCTTTACCTCCGCCTCCTCTACCTCTGTTGCCCTCCACCTCCTTCACCTCCTCTGTCTCTGGCGCCGCTGTCTCCGCCTCCTCCACCGTACCCCTCCGCCTACTCCACTACCTCCTCCACTGCGCCCCCTCCGCCTCTTCCACCGCACCCCTCTGCCACCATCAACCGCCACCTCCGCCTCCACCGCGCCAATCTTCGCCTCCTCCGTCGCCCTCCTCCTCCTCCGTCCCCTCCTCCTCCATCGGCCTTCGCCTCCTCTGCCTTCGTCGGCTCCGCCTCGGCCTCCTTCGCCGCCCTCCGCCTCCTCCGTCTTCCGCCTCCTCCTCCACCTTCTGCTTCCTTCGCTCATCGACTATGCTCCTCTGTCGGCTGTCGGCCGTCGCCCGTCGCCTTCCTCCATATGTGAAGCATATTAAAATGAGGATGTGTCAAATTTCACTTCAAAATACTTTGAGCCACACATACAATCACGACACACCCAAGTTCCAAGAAACGATGATGGTGGTAAAAAAGAAGTTGGCATGAATATTCTATCCATCTTCAAATACTCATATCAGCTTCTTAGTACAAGATGCAAAGTTATCTTGAATGACAGATATCTCACCACCGTTGATAATTATGTTCTTGCAAATTATAGCGAAGTGACGCCATATCTCGAGTAAGACAATTCGTTCTAATTTGTTATATAATTTAAAGTTAATTGTTGCTATATGATTTCATTAATTGAAAATTATGAATTTAGGAAATTCGAAGAATTACAATGAGAAATCAATCCGTTAATTTCAAACGATGAGTTATTTGAAACTGAGACGAACATTTTGCCGATTGGTTGAGATGTGAAGTGAAAAATCTTTCCGCTTGTTCTTAATTGTTATAAGTTCATAACTTTTAATAAAGTTTTTAGTTGTTTTTCTTGTATGTTATTAATGACTCAGTCATAGAGAACAAAATACAACATCTCGGTCATGGCCTGAAGAAACGAGTTCTTAACTACTGCGGTGTCATAGTCAATGGATATCAGTTCCATACAGAAGAATATAGTCGACAACGTTCAACTATTAATAGTGGCATATGTGTTCTAGGAAGGACAACGACTTTGATTACTACAGTGTTATAGAAGACATCCTAGAATTGTCGTATTTGGAAAAATCTAACAAAGTCGTGGTGCTAAAATACTGTTGGTTCGATCCAGAGATAGGAGTTCGGATCGATCAAAAGTTTAAATTGGTGGATATTAACCCTCGGTCGAGACTTCAGTCATACGATTCATTTGTATTGGCGGAACAAGCACAACAAGTGTACTACACTAAGTATCCATTGAAAAAAATCAAGGATGAATGGTGGGCATCATGCAAGGTGAGGAGTAGACTATTCTTAGCAGAAACAATGGTAGATGACAATGAAACATCATCCGTACACAACGATGTACTCATGGATGATTACTATTAAGAAGATAAAGTGAATGAGATTATTGATGTGGCCAATGGAGTTGAGAATTTTCAATTGGTCGATGACGCTGAGCCAATGGAAGAGTTCAATTCAAATGACCTCTTGGAAGTGAACTTTGATAATTTCGTTGACGATGACTTGAACCAAGATTATAGCGACGATGATGACAATGAATCAGAATATGAAATAAGCGAATGAATCTCGTATTTATTCTAATGACATAAGTTTTTACTTTTTTTAGTTATATATGGTTACCGATAATAAGAGAAGATTATTACTTTTTTTCCAGTCATGGTTACTAGGGGTCGAGCATCTGGGTCATCTCGCTCTTCCAGACGTTCACTCCAGATGAGTCAGTCATCACAACCACGAGATAATATATCTATTGTTAATTGCTTATTTATAATTGACTATAATAGTTAAATTCATTTTTTAATAATATCAGTTCCTCCGCCGTCGACAGGGCACGTAGTCAGATCGTCACATAATAGGCGATCCATTTGTGGGTTTGCTCCGCGTATCACTCTAGGTACGAGATGTCTCGATCGCACGACGACGATTGTCATGTCACACCAGGTTATTTTTTGTATATTCCATAATTTTAAATAGGAGGCAAATTTTATGTATTTTCTTATAATGACAGTTGCTATCCCACCGCCACCGGCACGATTATCGGATGCTTCACCATTCTAGCATTGGCGAGCGACATCTTACCCCAAGTGATATATTTATTATTATTGACATTTCTCAATTAATTATATTAATTAGTTTTTAATAATGTCAGTTGCTACGTCGCCGATAGCACAAGTAGGGGTGTTCAGCGGGTCGGGTCGACCCGCGAACCCGGTGACCTGACCCGACCCAATGGGTCGGGTCGGATCGGATCGGTGGTCGGGTCGGACCCGACCCAACTAGACCTGAACTCGACCCGACCAAGGGTCGGGTACGGGTTGGAATTTTTCAACCCGACCCGACCCGACCCGATATTTTATTTTTTTCTTTTTTTTCTTTTTTTATTTAAACTTAAGCTTATATTTAATTTAAAAATTTTAAAAAAATAAAATATTATATTATAAGTGCAGAAATAACATTAAATTATTTAAAACTTTATTTTATGCTTTAAAATAAATATTAAATAATATTTTTTTATATTAAATAAATAGAAAAAATAACAAAAAATTATAAAAAGAAAAATTGGGTGGTCGGGTGACCCGACCACCCGACCCGAACCGAACCGGGTCGGATTGGGTCGGATTTGTGCCCCCAAATCCCCTGGATCCGACCCGATCAAATTTAGTCGAGTCAGGTCGGGTTTGTTCACGAGTCGGGTTCAACCCGACCCGTGAACACCCCTAAACACAAGCACGTGGCTCAATTCAATCAGACGAGCGGACTGCCACTGATCATGCTGCGATACACATCAATTGAGGTGAGAACATTACTATAATATATCAATTATCACAACTTTAATTTGGTATAACACTAATGATTTATTATGTATTAGAGCCCGTAGATGATGTCGGACCTTCTCAGTCTACCCCCGTTGTACCAGATGATGATTTCTCTTCGAGTGATGAAGAGGGTTACACGATAATGGGAGTGGTGACTGTGAATAATATTGCTCGATCGTAAGTTAAATAAGTTGTACAAATTTTGTTATAGTTTTGGTTATCATTGAAAATTAATTCTTTGTAATTGACATGACCACTTTCATACCCGCTAGTACCGTGCGGGATGTCAGTACTCTCGTTCTTTCTCACTTGCTGGAAGGGGCAGGATCCTGGAAAGATGTCTCAATTAAAGTGTGGGATGACATCTTTCGAGCCTTTACGGTACGATTTTCTATTTTGGTTACATAATTTGATTTATATTATTTTAAAATTACTAAGTTTTAACGTATTTTGTAGGAGGCAAATCAGGATCTTAGTTTAGGGATGATCCGGAGAACTTTTGAGGAGGTCGCTGCGAAACGCCTCCGAAATCGATTATACAAGTTTCACAAGGTCGTCACGTCCGTCGGCCTCACTTTGGAGCATGGCATACAAAGATGCCCAAGCATATTAGACGCTCAGTTTTGGAGTCCTTATGTAGGAAGTGGTAAGTATGTTTACTTTTAAATTATTTTTATTAAATTTATAGTTTTTGAAAGTTTAAGTATTTGATGTTCATAAAGAACGGATGAACGATGGCAAAGGAAGTTGGAAAAGGCAAGAGTTAATCGTCTTTCGAAGCCCGAGGTCCATATCCACACATGGGGTCGATGCGATTTGATGAGCTTCGACGGCGCATGGTAATTTACATATAGATTCAATTTATCAAACTTTTGACTTATACTTATGTTATTAAATTTGAAACTTTATTGTAGTAGGAAAAAGAAGACGGTCCCGTAGACTTTCGTGTGGTCTATAAGGCCACGTATAAGAGCCGAAAGACAAACGACTTAGTCACGCCCACTGCTCGTAGGCTTCTGGTAAGTCTCATGACATGGCCATTTGGTTGTTGACGTTAGTACACTATTTTTTAAATACACAATGTTTAAATTTTTTAGGATGAGTATAATGCGAAAATGACTGAAAAATATGGAGATGATCTGAGTACTCAGCCGCCAGGTAATGTTTCTTCATTGGTTTTATCATATTTTTAATTTATGTGTTTCTTGATATATAATTATATATATTATATGATTGTATAATTTTTCTATTTCGTAGAGGACCTTGCTGTTTGGGAGGAGGTGGCCAGCACGATACGAGGGGATACTTACGTGGCCTCGGCACAGCCGCTCAGATACCTAGGAGAATTGGAGGATATGCAGGCGGTCCATCTGCTCCGAGCTCATCCGTTGCACCTGATATGACACAGCTATCATAGCAGATATCGGAGCAAATATCGCGACAGGTGTCGCAGAGTTGACTCCGCTATTGCAGGCGATTTAGGGATTGATCCCGACGCTGAATCCATCCCCGCGAGGCCATGGACCGAGCACGTTTAGGTCGAACGTCCGGAATGATAATAATAACTCCCAAACCTAGGACAAAAATAAACCATGAATACAAACTATGCTTTTGTTACCTATAGACTTAGATATACGTATTAATTATTAGTTCAGTTTATTATTTTTTGTATTCTTATGTTAAATATTATGCATGTGATGCTTTCCTATTATGCATGTGATGCTTTCATATTGTTTGTGATGCTTTCATATTGTCTGGATGAATATCAATGCATTTATATGCATTATATAATTATATGGTATGTGAAGGGAAAAAAATTTGACTGGTATGGGTAAAAAAAATCTATAGGTAGCGCCTCCATAGCGTCACCTTAGTGTCACCGAAAGAGTAGACGCTAAGTTAGTTCTTAGTTCCATATTCTCGTCTCATCGACGATGCAAACACTATAATACTAGTGACTCTTAGGCGTCGAAATAGCGCCTCATTACGAGCGCCACGTGCGTGTCGACTTAGCAACGCATTTTTACTGCTCCCAGCCCGACACTACGCGTCTTAATAACACTGAGATAGCGTCAAGATGTGACGCTAGTAGCATCTCCATTTGTGTTGGCTCTATTGCGACGCCATTAGCCACCGATTTCCAGTGTCCCATGTGCGACGCTAGTCTGACGCCAATGAGACGCTCTATGGCACGAAGATGCAATAGTGCCTCCCTAGGGTCGTGTCTCTTGGATCGCTATTCCTCCATTTTCTTGTAGCGTTCTCTATATTAATATTGATGAAGTTGCATGAAAATCTTGCATCTGTATAGCACATATAATAACTCAAATATGTGGAGTTTAGTTTCCTCATTTTCTTATCCACTTTCTTATATGTTTTGGAAATTTGGAAAAAATAGTTATTATTTTATAAAAAATATTGAAGCATATGAATAATCATCAATGAATATTATCAATTATTCATTTCCTCCGTGTATTGCAACATCAATGGTTTATAATATTATAATAAATTACATCTAACAATTTCTTCAACTTTATTTCTATTGAAGAAAGATGTTCTAGCCATTTTACCAGTCAACAATGTTCATACAACATATTATTTTTCACCTTGAAATGTTAGGTAACAATTTTTTCATAATTATTTGTTTTCCTTTTGAGTTTTGGGTGTGACTCAATTTTTTATACTAAAGATCAAATCATGTTATGAATAGAATACCTATTGTTATGACATACAATATATTCATATTATGATGGCAAATGCATCTTACATAATATCAGTCATTGTAGTATGCATGACCTTTACATATTCTAAAAATATATGATGATAATCCTAAGCTCGTGATAAAAATAGTATCTTAAGTCAAATAAGTCTTTTTAAGTCAAATGTATGTTTAAATAATAATAAAAATGTATGAAAAACATACTAACGATTGGAATGTTAAACTCTCGAGTCAAACTCTTAAACTCTTACGAATTTAGGCAAGTAGATCTCTTAAACAATTGCATACCATTATTTTTTTATATAATAAAATAGTTTGTAAAATTTTAAATATTTTATTTGAGTAATGTTTGTATTTGAAAATGAAATATCAAGATTAGAAATTTTAGTTCAATCATTTTATTTTATTTAACCTTTTATCTTTATAAATGTAATAGTTGATAATTAAGTAGTATTTATTGGTTGTAAGCGACACTAGTTATTTTGATTACTTTCATATTTATTTCATATGCGTAAATTGTATTAGTTATTTTTAATTTATGAATTGCACTCACTTAAATCATTAAATTTATTTCGTACTTAAATTCTACGAATTTACGAATCGATTTTACGATATGAGTTTATCGAAAAGAATAATAAATTTACCTAAATTCACAAACTTTCTCTTAACGATCATTAATTTTAGGATGAATCTCACATCGTCACGCCAACATAACTCATAATTATTTAAACTCTTCACAAATTCGCATCCTATCCGTTTTAAATATCTAACTAGAATTCAGCATTGCCAAGAGTGTCAGCAAGAATATCCATTAGACGCTTTTTATGGATATCGTTCTTTTTATTCTCGTACTCCTCCCTGATCACACGACATTTACTGACCTTTTTTTTGACGTCCCTAACATTCTCACTTTTGAGGCAAACAAACGAAGATGACCAAATAGAGCAAGGGATCGTCCTTGATCTTCTGATAACGACGAGGAACAATTTTCCTTTTTCCTAGGAGCATCATCATGGCATGTGGATGTTTTCAATTATTTCTTTTTTTTTATTTTTTGGGGCATCGACTAATTTATTCTCAGGTGACTATATTTAAAAGCAAGTCTCTCGCTTCTATTTGGGACACTTGTGTAATTCCTTGTTCTTTTTTCCCTTTCAATTTGTCATATTGTTATACATCTTGTTTAGTCATATTGGTGAAGCAAATAGTGTTGCATTCATTGTACGAAACTATAATAATAATAATAATAATAATAATAATAATAATAATAATAATAATAATAATAATAATAATAATAATAATAATAATAATAATAATAATAATAATAATAATAACCTCAAACCCCCTAGCACAAGCATAAGCTGATAGAGCTGAGACCTTCCACCCAACTCGAACAGCTCCTTGATTCCCACCACTGCTACTACTACCACGACCACAAGGTCCAGTCACCATCCATCACCGACCATCTGCCACTAGTAGGACATAATTTACAGTCACACAACACATGCAGTACAAGAAAAAGACATATTGGAAAGATACATTGTTCACTTGGTTATATCTTAGCTCGCCAGACCAGCTGTGTCTACCCAGAAGAACAGTACTGTTCAATTAACACTTGTAATTATTCCCTCTTCACAAGGTTTTGTTTTCTCCTTTACTGCTAGTGTATTAAGGATTGAAACGTATCTTGCTGAAAGATTAATTAAAGTTCTGATTTGCAGTACCTTTTTTTTTTCACTATTTGGAATATTACTGTTTTTATATTCCCCATAAAAGTAATACATTTCATTGAACATTAAGGCCGTTTGGTTGGGATCAGCTCTACATCATATTAGTCAATTTTTAAAATTTGCACCAAATTATCTACATTCCACATGTGCGCTAAAGAATAAGTTTAACTCTCATATTTACTCTATTTACAAAGTCAATTTTTTAAAAAATGATAATTTTATTCTTTATACTTTTTTAAAATAAAAGATGCGTTTGACTAATCAACAAAATATCTATCCACCTGTCTCTAATGCCACTTCCAATATGGTTACCCCAGTGTTTGGTTTAAGAATAATTATACTTGAATTAAAGACATTTATTCTAATAGAATAATTTTTTTTGTGGAATTATTTATTTCTTGAAAAGTTACTATTTATTATAATAATATTTTTGTAAATGACAATTTTGCCCCTACATCATCATGGCAGAATAAGCATTTGGCAGAATAGTGTCTTATTCTTTTATTTATTCTCAAAACAAACAGTGCCTAAAAGAATAATAAGTAAATTGACTACTTCATTTGCCCTTTGTTATTTTGCATTGAAAATTTCACATCAAAGTCATACTCTTTCTTATTGTGTACTGTACTCGAGGCCAAAAAGAATAATATTGATACATTTTTGTTAACAATTGAAGTAAAAGTTATTATATGGTAACGCACGGGCTTACAATATGTTTTACAATTAGATGTTAGACCGTGACAAAAAAAAGAATGTTGTAGTAAATTAACTAATAGTTATAATTTTTTTCAGTAATCAATCATCGATGTCTGGAAAGTGATACCGACATTAATGCCCTAACAAAAATTTTTTATATTTATAAAAATTCGAACTTAAGATCGAGAAGAAATCGCTTACCACTTCACCCCGATCCCTGTGAGTAATTAATAGTTATAGTCGCTCCAATAGAATTATGTGGATCTATTAATCTAATTATCAAAATATAATCATGTCAGCGTATTAACTAATTAGATGAATTAATTATGAAAATTGATATTTGACAGTGTTAAAAAGATACTGTACTCTGTAAAATGTTCTATATACGTGTTCGTGTATTTTTGAGGTTTCCAATGCAAAACTAACAAGGACAAAGCGGTAGAATTTTTTGGAGGAACAACCATTAACATCAAGCTATCAAATAATTATTTTTAACTATTAATTTATTTTTAATTTAAATTGTGGATGTTAATCTCAAGTTTTTTCTAGTCTGTCGTTAGAATTATTCATCATAAAAAGGACAAATTGTCTATTGAATTAATTATTATATAGCACAAAAGAAATATCGCAATCAAAGGAGAAGTATAATATTTATTTTTGTCGGCCAGATATACAATTAACGTGACTCTTTTTCTTTTCTTTTTTTTTCTGTGGCCATGTGCATGTCACCTTTTTTAGGAGTCGGCGTGGGACATAAGAGAGGCTTCCTTGATGAGATAGAGTCTACTCTTCTGGGTCCTGGGGACAATTCACTCAAATATAATATCTTAATTATTTTGTAAGGTGGTTAACTTTTCTAAGCAAATGATTTAACTATTAACACCGAAGAAGATTTTTTTTCCATTTAGACTCATATGGATAATGAATTTTTTTTTATAAAATTAGGACTATTAGTATTAGCACCTCACGATATTAAGGCGCCGTTTAGATTAAGAATATTGGTAAATGAAATAAGTGGATATATTTTAAGTAATATAATATTATATGTATTTAATATTATTTGTGTTTGACATAAAAAAATAAAGAATGAATTTAATAAAATGACCTGTGTACCTTTTGTTCTATAAACAATGTCTTAGAAGAATCAATGTACGTGTACAGTAAAATTATTTCATATTTCACTACCCTTAAAAATGGAGATGGAATACCATCGAATATTGTGTAATTCTTTTTTTATTTTCTCCTTAATTGCCCACATGTTTGGCATTATTTCAATGAATAATTACATATTCCGCTCTTTGTTCTGCAATCAAATGTCCCGAAGATTATATAAAATTATTAATAAATTCCTAAGAATCCAACTTGTAACGCCCCCAAATCGACCCCCGCCACGTGGCGAAGACCAATCTGGAGACGCTACGGCATGCTATAACTTGACCATAATATTGACCATATCTCAGTCAAGAACCGAGACACGTCAGCGGAAGAAAAGAAGTAAAGATAAATTATAACTTTAATTGCGGAAGTCTAAAAGTAACTATGTCATTACTAAGAGATAACTGAGTTTTACATCATGAATTTAAATTGCGGAAGGTAAATAAAAATAAAATAACACTCTAAAAGCCCTATGGTTCATGTGCTGTCCTATCGCCAGAGCTTCATCACCACACGCCTACTCCACCACGTTACTGACCTGGTCCTGTGGAAATCAGACACAGGGGAGGAGGTCCTCCCGTAAGCTTTACAGCCTAGTGGGGAACCACATGATATACAATGCATAACATGATTATAATAATCAGCGATAATTAATCAGGCTTAACTTGAACATGAAAGATGACATATAAGTATCATGGATCATAATAAGGATAAGATCAGCGATATCATGAATCATAAGGATCAATAGTACATAGTAAACTTGGAATCATGACATACTTGACTTGACTTGAACTTGAACTTGAACTTGAACTTGAACATGAACATGAACATGCTTGTCGATCTTGGTTATTAATTAATAATCAGGGTGACTTTGAGGTGCCTTTAATTCTTGGGGTGTGCCCAGCAAACGATACGGCCTTGTGCGGGTCAATGGGTGATCAAACCATGACCAAGGGAGCGACCCTTATCTTGATGCACTTGGCTTGGACTGGCAACCCATCATTAATCTTTCATCTGAACTTATTAATCACTTTTATTATCTTGTCATTCTTTGTATCATGTGATGAAGGAGATATGATCGGTATGAGATAAATCAAGACAAAGAGTTCATGTTGGAATTATAAGGAAATCAATAATATTCATATAAAAATAAAGAGAGGTTAATAGGTGAATTTTGCTGGATTTTATGCCCAAAGAATCTCCTCCTCCTTACGGCCGTAAAACCCTAATTTCTTAGATTTTACGCCCGAGAGTCCTTTCATTTTTCTCGGCCATAAAAATTAACGTTTGTTACGTTACGGCCGTAAAAACAAAATTAACCTTTATTACGTTACGGCCGTAAAAACCCTATTTTCTTTTTACTTCGGCCGTAATAATTCAACTCTTATTTCGTTACGGCCATCACCTGTTACGCTCATCCGTTACGGCCTATTTCGTTACGCCCATCCGCTACGGCCTATCCCGTTACGGCCGAAATCTAACTCTTCGGCCGTAACAACCTATTTCCCTTATCTCCCTCTTCTTTTCTCTTTCTTCTTTTACGGCCGAAACCCTATTCTCTCTCTTCTTTTCCTTACGGCCAAACTTCTTTTCTCTTTCTTCTTTTACGGCCGAAACCCTATTCTCTCTCTTCTTTTCCTTACGGCCAAAACTCTCTTCTCTCTCCTCTTTTACGGCCGAAACTCCCTTCTCTTTCTTTTCCTTACGGCCGAAACTCCCTTCTCTTCTTTTCCTTACGGCCAAAACTCTCTTCTCTCTCCTCTTTTACGGCCGAAACTCCCTTCTCTTCTTTTCCTTACGGCCGAAACTCCCTTCTCTTCTTTTCCTTACGGCCAAAACTCTCTTCTCTCTCCTCTTTTACGGCCGAAACTCCCTTCTCTCTCTTCTTTTACGGCCGAAACTCTATTCTCTCTCCTCTTTTAAAACCGAAAACAAAATCCCTATCTAAATCGTACACCTTAGCAATCAATAACACAGAAATATAACAAGCAGAAAATAACTATGCATGCTACAATCAACCAATCAAAGAATTCAAGAAATCAAACAATTAAAAATAATAACTTGAATCATATTCATACTCTTTTCTTTTCATAACTATGAGGGCATGAATTAGGATAATTCAGAGGTCATGCAAGGTGATTTCGATTCACCCACCTCGATTCGCGGTTAATTATCACCCGTGTCTCCTGTCCTCTCTTCGAACTCCCTGCGCCCTTTCCTCTTCGGAAGAATTATTTCTCCCTTCTCTGGTCACGCATAGATCAGCAATCTTGGAAGAGGGAAGAGAGAGGTCGTGAGGTTGAGGGAATAAATAGATTTAATGCTTGATTAGTTTCCCTCATATAAGACTCTTCTCGTGACTAATCTGATATCGTTAAATCTGATAACATTTATCTCCACTCCTATTCGACTTTTATCTCTTAATTCTGTTGACCGATTCTTTTCTTTTTTCTTTTTTTTTTTTTATCTTTTGCTGGTTGTTACACAACTTATATAAAATAATTGATAAATTAAAATATTAATAATTAGTTTAATGAATGGACTTTTTTAAAATACATAATTAGTAACCAAAAATTATAAATTATTATTTTAATTAAATAACAAGAAAGACTTTAATATTATAATAAAAAAATATGTGAAAAAATGCATCATTTTCAACCACACTTGCATATGATTCGCATGTCTCGTCGCTCTCGAAAAAAAATTATCCGTCCGCATCAAAACTCGTGCGAATACCATTTTGCACACAAAATAATACCTTCATTAGTCAAATTAATTTTCTAACTTATAAATAGGTAAAATAAATGCTTAAATTAATTTATAAATCATTTTAAACTTACTTATAAACTTAACCAAATAATTCCTACTTGCCTCCCAAAACTTGGTAACTTCAATCAAAATTGATACGAAGAAGATTCTTTTAGGTCGTCATAAATGAGAAAATAAGGAAGGAAGGAAAGGAAAGGAACAGCTTGACAAAGATATTGGGATTGGCTGGCACCGCCGGCATGTAATTAATTAAAGTATGAGATTTAATTTAAACTAACCAAATGACCGACGACAGAACCGGTCAAACAAATGGGCGCACGACAGACAGAACACATACAAGAAAATGTAATAGAATAAAAAAATAGAGAGATTTATAACAAACTGTAATAATAAAAAGTTTCAGAGCCCAAGCAGAGGGCATTAATGGCGGATGGCGCTTAGCAGCCGAGGAGCCCTTGGGGTTGGAGCAGATCCTGCGAGTAGTATAACGGATCACTTGACCCTCCGGCAGAGGGTGACGCCGTCGCCGACGGGGAGCTGGCAGATCTCGATGCGGGTGTCGGCGGCGAGGGCCTTGTTGAGCTCGAGCACGAAGGGGAGGTAGTGCCGGACGTACTTCCGGAGCGGGGCCTCCGGCGGCGCCACCACGGCGCCGTTCCACAGCGTGTTGTCGTAGGCGATGAGGCCGCCCACCTTGACCAGCTCCAGCAGCCGCTTGTGGTAGTTAATGTAGTTGTCCTTGTCCGCGTCCACGAATATGAAGTCGAACGATCCGTGGTTCGCCTTCTGCGCGTTGCGGCACGGCCCGAACGCGTCGATCAGTTCAGATTATTGATAAAATATTTTCGATGCAATGGAGGTATGCGACGATGGTCTTACGTCTTCCATGAGCTGGTCGAGGACGGGCATGGCGGGGCCTTCGCGGAAGTCGATCTTGTGGGCGACGCCGGCCTTCTCGATCGCCGGGAGGCCGAGCTCGTAGTTCTCCCGGTTGATGTCCATGGCCAGGATCTGATGAGCGCACGCAGGCATGCCAAATTTTCATTAGCATCGATTCAATTCGTCAAATCTTACACAGAGATAGAAAGGCCGCGAATGGGCAGGGGGCCGCACCGTGCCGTCGTCGGGGATGGCGAGGGCGGTGGCGAGGAGGGAGTAGCCGGTGTAGACCCCGATCTCCATCGTCTTCTTGGCGCCGATGAGCTTGATCAGCATGTTCAGGAACTGCCCCTCGTCCGCCGACGTCGTCATCAGATTCCTGCGCGCAGGGGGGAAAGAGAGAGAGAGTTAACAAACCCCAATTCCATCTGAAAGGAAGAAAAGAAACGCTAAAAATCGGACTGAGGAGCCTCTGGCGCACCATGGATGCTTGGCGGTGATCTCCCGCAGCTCTCGCATCGACTCGGGCTCCCGGGGGTAAACGCTGGTGTCCAGCATGTACTGCAGGCAGCACGGCAGAACAGGGAGTTGACCATGTGTTAGATCTGGATCAGGCCCGAAATCTTTGCTAGATCTTGTCAACGACTAGGAGGAGGAGGAGGAGGAGGAGGAGGAGATTTGATTAACCTGGTAGAGCTGATCAGTTTGGAGGAGGCTCTTGTGGCCGACCTCCTGGTGCCTGAACTGCTGCGGCTTACCCCCATTCTGCGTGTTGTTGGTCTCGGAAGCCATTGCTGCTGCCAATGTACTTAGACAGACAGAGAGAGAGAGAGAGAGAGAGAGAGAGTCTCGTTTTGTGCTTGTTGGGAGATGTTACTTATAAGAGAAGACGAGAGGAGAGGAGAGGAGGATATAGCATGGTCAGAAGTTGGTGAGACTGAGACATCGGGAAGGTGGTGGGGGGTGAGGAAGAGGAAGAGATCGCCATGTGGTTTAACTTGGAATGGTTGGCCAGGTCTACCGAAAGTAATGTTACTAATTCAGAATCCCAAAGATAAAATAGTGAAGGTTGATCAAAGAATGACTCCAAAATTTATTTAGAACTCAACTTTACTTGCCGGCTGAGGCAACCGCCGTTGTCTTTAAAAATAAAATTCTCCAAGCTAAAAAAAAAGAAACAAAAATGAAAGAAATGAGTTGTAGATTCTTTCGTTCTTCTTTACGGTCCACATCCCCATTTGGCCAGGTCTCTTAACGACGACGCCACTTTATTTTACATTTTTATTTACATTTATAGAAAACAAATTCTGCCTCTGCTTTTCTTAAAATTTTGAAGTATTTGTTTTTTTTTTCTAAAATACTCATTTTCTTTTACTTTAGTCAGATTATTAGCTTTGCACTTTTTCATTTTCCAAGACACTTTTTAACATTTTACTATAATTTGAAAAAATAGATTTTAAATGGAACCGGTGTAACTCTTTAGCTATTTTTTTAATCTCGAATCTATTTGTACATTTATTTTTTTCTAATTTTTATCCAAACGTTTGGTAGTGTATAATTATGATTTGTTAAAATAAAGAAAGCAGAAGTTAAGAGGGAAAATGGCAAGGTGGTAAAGCGAATAGGAATTTAGAGAGCAGATCATTTGGAAAAGAAATTGATCTTGGAATAATATTTTTAGGAGTGATTTTTTTTCATAATGGAAATACAGTTTAAAATTAGAAATTAATTATCGGAAAAAATAGCGTGGGTTTCTTTAAGAAAGATAAAATATCTTTTCTCGACTATTAGTGCTATTTTTATAAATATTTTTCGTTTATTAAGATTTTTTTGCCTTTGAAAATATTTCTCCTAAAACGAACACATCTAAAGACCAAGGTTCTCACAAAGTGTGATTTAATTATAAGTTATTACTAAGTTATCTAATTTACATTAATGATGCAATGCAAATTAGGGGTGAAATCGGTGCGGGTCGGGTGGATTTTTTCGTTAAAAAAGACCACCCTATATATTTTGGTTGGGTTTTTAAAATTTAAAAAACTTTATCGATTTTTTCGGGTGGTTTTTTTCGGGACCCTATATTTTATATATTTTATATTTATATAAAAAAATTATTAACAATATGAAGAGATATTTTGTTTCATAAATTAATTACATTCACATGTTATATATTGTAATAGTGCTATTTATGGCTTATGTTAATTTCCTATACATGTTATAGGATAAATGATATGTTTAGTGAGTAATTTTATATATATTATAAATATTTAGAATATATTATTAATATATATTTTATAATTTTTAATTATGTAGGTCTTCATCGGGCTCCTCGGATGATTTATTTAATTTCAAAAATCGCCTAGGTTTTTTTCGATTCGAAAAAAATCTAAAACTTTCGTATCGGGTCGCGTCGGTTTTTAGATTTTTGGGTTTTCGGTTTTTTTGCTTACACCCATAATGCAAATGTTGATTTAACAGTGATCGAATATTCTTAAACAAATATTTCCGGGAGATTAAAACATTTTTATGTACAAAGGATAGAAGGATCCAACGCCCATTAAGGTAAGCGGGAAAAAATTGTTAAATTTGAATTTTGGAGAGAGATGAAAGTACTAAAAAAGAGTAGGTTAAGGAACTAAAAAGATGTTGGACCACAAATAAAACATTAATATGCTCATAGAACTTTTACTGTTTTATTTCAACCGCATGATGTTGATTTTTTTTATCCAACGATAATTGTGATATATGCCACGGTGTACCTATTTAAATAGCATTTCTAAAGTTTTACAAAAGGATAAAATAAATATTACCGAGCATCCATTTGGTTTGAAAAATATTTTTATGGGGGAAAAAAAATATTCTCCAGTGTTTGATAGCTAGAAAACATCAGCAATGGAAAATGTCTTTGTTGATTGGAAACTAGATGAAAACTATATACATATACAATATATATATATATATATATATATTAATGTACTTTCAGAGTACTTTCCGTTCTGGATGGATGTTGAGCGCATCTCAACGGTTGATCCACGATCAATGATTGAAATAATTAATATTTTTTTAATGATGATATTTAATCACTTCTGATCAAGTTCATTAATTAGTGTATCAATAGTTGAAATGGGAAAAGCCCCCAATTCTTTTGTTCTCGTCAAGATTGCAAGCGGATTTCACGTATGAATTTTTATGATATTTGAATGCAAAACCGAGAACAAGTTGTTCCTGTATCAATTAAAAACACAACATTGTCATTAACTATAATTTGCCAAAGCAATTTCACACATCAATATTATGAGATAATATATTTGTCATACAAAAACTTATGTCCAAGTTACCAACGGGAATTGGGTCAAGTAGTAAGTCGTTCAATAAGATATAAATTTGATATATGCAATGTTTTTTTTTAGTCTCATCTGTCATATGATTTGGAACAACACACATTAATCAGATGATAATAAATTTGAATTTTTATTTGACCGATCCGAATACTATCATGACAAAAAAAAAACTTACGACCCACTTAAATAAATATACTTAAATAAATGTTCGAATTGGAATTGAGGTTAAAATCATGGCTATTAGTTGAGTTGCTTCATGTTATGGCATTCTTTGAATCTCCAAAGAAGAACAAACATTTTTAGGTCCTATTTGGGAATAAAGTAAAAATAAAGAAAGTAGAAAAAAGTGCTTGTTTTTCTATAGTAGGAAAATTTATAAAGAAGTGTTTGAACGTGTTTTTTATGAGATTGAATACCACAGTTATAGGATCTATTATGATGTAAAAAAATTAGGTCAGATCTCCGAATCTTTTTTCTTTCGACAATGACTTGCGTCAGTAAAAAGAGGAGAAGAGCAATTTTATAATAGATTGTCACGTTGTTATTATTATTTAAGTTTTTATCATGTTAATCTTTTTCTTCCAAAAACTTTCAAATGAAATTTTTCTTAATCTTTTTTTCTGTCGTAGGTAACTTTTTGAAAAGTGTTATACTATAGAATTTAAAACACATGGATGAAAATAGTTAAAGTCAAACAAAATCTTAGGCTATATTTGACATTATTAGTGATTTGATAAGTGGGTAGCAGGTTAATAACGGATATCGATTTAAATAGTGGATGATGATTAACGATTCATTTAGGATATTAATAAATAAGTGTTTGATAAATTTAAAAGTAGAATTAACTGATGAATATAAAATGACATAATTGGACATATAATAAATTATTCAATTCGATTGCTCTACAAATTTTATAATTTTATAAATAATTAATTAATATCTCAATGAAATAAAATAAAATTTCACAAGTAATTTTTATTAAAAAATTATATTTACAATAAATTTTATATAGTTCATACATGATATGGAAATATTAATTATTAAATTAATTTCTATATCCATTGTTAATAAATAAATAAATTGTAATTAATTAAATATGAATATAAAAGGAATATAATTGAATCATTATATAATTAAAATAATAAGATAAATCATAAAAATAATGTATTTGAATAAAAATAAAATAAAAATAATAAACTTCTAAACGGTAAACACTAAAAGTTAGTAGGAATAGTTTTCCAATATTTCCTTTCAAAATGTTAAACTTTACTTAATTATGTATTTTACCAAATAAAATAAATAACATTTGAACAACTAAACGCTACTTCTAACGCTTTTTTTTCGATAGCCAACGGCCGGTATACGGGAAGCAGTGCAGATTGCTAGGAAGCAGTGTCGACTGTCCAACTCACGCGACGCTATTGAGCGCACTGACTACAGATTGAAAGATTAATATACCTTCGAACCCAATTAATTCGGTAAAGTTGCCTCAGGTGTAGGTGTAGGTGAAGCTCCCATAAGAATTTTATATATTCGGAAAATCGAATTCGATACTTTGATTCTAACGCTCTTTCTAATATCGCCACTCAGAGCCTTATTAAGAATCCTCCAAACGGCTGAATGAAGGATAAAGTATAAATAAACTAAATAATATAAGGATTTCTTTTAAACTTTATTTGCTCCGTAATCATATCATGATTATGATTATTCGTATAATATAATATAAGGATTTCTTTTAACCTTTATAATTTGCTCCGTAATCATGATTATTCCTGTAATAATGGAAATAATATTTTTAGTAATGATGGTTATGACACTATAAGTTAAATATTCTTAGCTCATTCAGTTCTCAATTTAGGCCAGGTCAAGCACGTTTTTGCTATTAAACAATTCGATGTCAAATATTATTATATCTCAGGAATGCCTAAAATTATTAGCCAGTTCATTAATTCTATAATTATGCTACTTCGCTACGTCGTTGACCTCATCGTCCAATCATCAGGTGGCATGTTCGTTGCGTTTGCGTGGAACCCACCTGGAACCATGAACTCGGTGGAGCCCACACGTTCCAATATATTACCATGATCGATAGTTGTTCCTCTTTTTTCCATGAATTAATTGAAGATGCCGAGTGAACGAGGCAGACATGTTCTCACTTCCAAACGAGTAAATTAATCATAAATAGTTCACTTGGTATTAAGACCCGGTTCCAACGTCGAGCTGGAAAAGTTTCCGGGTCAAATTAGATCTAATTATCTTCTACCAAATTAATTTTTTTGGAACACGATTAAGAAAAATATAGATATAGTTAATTTTATAACTAAATGTACTTGTTCTTCCTCTCTCTTCAACAAGCCAACCAAGTTGCTAGTCTACCAATCTACTATGCGCCGCTTGTCTGCCAACACAGCCCTCAGATACATCCTCAGTCCACTCTCGATGATCCATCACCTTACTTGGGTGAAAGTGTCGCGACCTCAATTTTTATTAATTAAATGAATAAATATTTTATTCATTTATAATATTAGAAAAATCATTATATAATATTTTGAAATTATTTAATTCCGAAATTGATGGAAATTATGGGATGAGTTGAAAAAATAAGATGGAATTTGAATAAAGATAAAATTGTTATGGAGATAAATATGAATTAATAAGTAAATTCGAATTTAATTCAATCTGAATAATTATGAGATGATTAATCAATAATGGATTACCAAGATTTGATTCTAGAAGAGTCTAAGGCCCAATAGAAATAAAAATCATAAATTAAGAGGTGGTTAGAAACTCTTTTTCTATCAAATAGAATTCTGCCCACGAGCCCCTCTTTTTCTCTCATTTTCACGTGAATCAAGGCGTTTCAAAGGGCATCCGACGGCTGATTTCGAAGCCCTGACATCGAAGGAGAGGCTCGAGGTGACAGACGCGAGTTTCCAGGACACATTGCGGAGATATCGCCGGTCAAAGTCGACATCCGAACAACCCGCGCAAGGCAGAGAGGATCCAGTTAGTTTTTCAGCTAACTTTAGGTACGTACGAGGAATTCCCATCGGATTTTTGCGACATAGAACTCTATTCTCTTCTTCTTTGTACCGAAAATCCATTGATATATCATATGTATAGTTTGGACATCGTAAGGCATAGTTATGATGGTCAGAAAGTCGCGTCGGAATGTGTTTATCCGTTGGCGGCAGAACCTGGTCCGGGTTCTACTGTACTCAACCCGGATTTCGTTGAATCCGGATCGAGTTAGACTCGGAATCGGACCGAGTTGTTCAATCCAGTCCGGATTCTTATTGGTCTGGCCCGGGTTCTAGCTTCGGCTCGACTCGGGATGCGGTACGATTGTTTTGGAGGTGAACCGACCGACCTGATCCGAGTTCATCATACATCTGGCCCAGGTTTGCCCTGGCCGAGGTGATATTGAGCATTTTCGAATATGGCCTGGGTTTCACCCGACGTGGGCTGGGTTCTGAAAATAAAAAAACATAATTTATTATAGATAATTGAATAGTTATTATGGTTAATTGTCCATAACTACCTATGACCATAGTTGTTAATATATCTAACCTCATCATAACCTTCAGATCTGACTTGAGATTATTAATCTTATTGTTCTACTTGATTTTGTGATTAACCATAATATTGATCTAGTAGTTTTTCTCTCATTGGATTCTTGTTTAATCTAAATTGAATTGTTAAAGATAGGTCTTTAGAATAAACAAAATAAAAGATGAAAACTACTAGGTCTTCATGTTCTCCGATTGTCTCTAAGCCCCTTAGGCGGTTAATGATATGGATATTATATGGGGCAGATAGCGTACTTAGAGGCTTGAGACGTCATCTTTTAGGAAAGCTATGGTTGTCTTGTGATGGCCATGGTCCCCCGTCATTACGAATTTATTGTTCAGCGCTAATATTGGAGGGCGGCTTGTCGTGGTTTGATCCTCCACTAGCCTATATGAAAGAGACATGTATTTCTCTTAATTGACTGAGCGCTTCCTATTGAATTGGATAACTCCAAAGATTGAATTGAATTAAATCAAATCGAATATAATGAAATTGAATTGAGTCGAAACATGGTCATACGGATATTTGGCGTTGACTGGCTTCGCCTTCGCCCATTGAATTGAATAAAAATTGTTATTGACCGATGATCACTGATATTGATAATTGAATTGAAATTGTTAAATTGGATAGTACCACAGTGATCAGACATAATTGATAATTGATTATTGTTAATTGATATTGATCAGTCTATTGACATCTTTCCTGGTCATGTTTATTGAGTTATGGCTATATTGTTTATTGAGCTCTCTTCATATTGTCTTATTCAATGCTATATTGTTTATTGCTCCATATTGTCATTGATTTTCTAACACTGTTGATTATCGATTTTCGTTATGGTTAGACCTTACGTACTGAGTATTTTTATACTCATAGATTTTTCTCTGCATCTGGATTCATGCAGGAGATATCATAGAAGATGAAGATGCAGGTGGTCAAGCTCAGTGACAGAGATATTGCACATGGTGTAGGATTAAATCCTAGTAGATTATTGATTAGCTATTTATTTTCAGAATATTTAATATTATGGAGTCATAGACGTTTCCAACTCCTCGATGTTATGGATATTTAGATGTTTCTAATTATAATTTCTGCAATTAATAGAATATCTTTTTCGTAAAATTATTTCATATAGAATAGTGTAGCGCCTTCGACTCTGAGCATATGAAAGTCACGTGGGTCTCGGGGCGTTACAAAAGGCCTTAGTCAAATGCTCACCTTCCTTTGCTGCTCAATTGGTCACATTTGTCTCCTTTTAGGCTTTCACTCTCTCCCTCTCTCTATACATTTATCCCTTTTTTTCTCTTCGGTGCCTTTCCTCCAATGAGTAATGAGTAGCTGAGCTCTTCGTATGTTGCATTTTACTCATCCTCCCTCACGGATTCTTCCCTCTTATAGAGAAGACTAGATCTTATGTTGCCTTTTACTCATCCTCCCTTGCATCTCCTTCCTTCTTATAGAGAAGACTCTATATATAAAATGCTTCTCTCCCCTCCCTTTTTACCTTTGGTACACTCTCATCCCTTCCATCCAACAAGTTTATGACTACTCATATACATTCTTGCCACTCCTCCTACTTCTTTGACATTCGACCTTAAAGACATGTTTTTGTTTAGAAAAACTCTATTTGAATGAAAAACTTATTCCGACCTTATAGATTAAATTCTCTTAGCAATTTCATATTTTTATACAAATTTGATATTTGATTTATTCGACACATGCAACCTGCTCGATGAAATGTCATCCAAGTGAGAATTTTGTTTGCACGTCATGAACTATGAAGGAACTAGTTTCAACAAGAAGATATTGGTCAAGGTTGTAGCAACCTAAAGCTATCCCTAGAAGTTAAAATTGTGTAGGAAAATCCCCGTTCGTCATACATCAATATATTAATCATAATAGCAAAAGACACCAAATTTGCACGAAATTCAATTAGATCTAATGATAAATGTAAAATAGAATGCTCGCTAAATGTAAAATAGAATCCTCGCAACAGTAATTAATCATAAAATCCTAATGCATAAAGTAATTTTTTTCTAAGACATTGTAATTTTCGAATACACCTATCGTATGCAACTTTTTTATCACGAATTGAGTTGTCATTCTTTATTCTTGATTAGAATATATAAAGTTTATGCATGCTATAATTACCTACCACGTGAAGATGCATTTGTCGTCATCATAACAATATAAATATAATAGCATGCATATCATGAACTATATCATAATTCTTATGTGACATAATATCGTACTTATCTCTTTAGACATGATATACCTATGAAACATTACTAATTTAACATACCTTCTTAACTTTAAAACTATAAGCATACATAAAATAAGAACATTCATTTAATCACACATGAACATACATAGCTTACATCTTATCATTACATTTCTTCTAGGAATTGCTTTATAACTTCTTGACCCTTACTTGTTATTTAGCATCTTTTTTTTCATTCATTCACGTTATATTTTCTCACATTTGTTTTATGATCTTTTGGATATTTTCTCATCTTTTTCTTTTCTTATAATGTGAGACATTGAAGTGATATTTTTTTATTTTCAACTTCATCACATGATATCATTATCTTTTATCATAACTTAGTTTAAAGAACTATGTCAATATCATCACATTGATTACCTATGTGACATATTTGGAAACACACTCGTTATAATAGTGAAAGACTTTATTTTCTATCATTGTTTGGAACATGCACACTATTTTTAGGAAATATTTTTTATGCGAGAAGCACATACATAATTATATAACTTTATTTCATTAGATATTATGTCTTGAAACAATATGTTCTTGGATCTCACAATCCAATTAAAGCATTATTGGGAGGGGAAAAGAGGTTTCGTCTTTATATATGTAGAATTTTTTTTCTTCTCTTTCTTGCTTTCTTTCTTTCATGTTGACTTCTTTTTCTTTGTCCATCTCCTTATCTTCTTTCTTCCTTTTTGTCCTCTTTGTCCTCCTTCTTTCACTTCTCTCTGAGACTCAAGATTTGCGGTCATCATATGGATGGAAGAGAAAAAAGGATAAAAAAGAGTTTACAACATCTATATAAGGTCAATTTAGTATTTTTATCAAATAACATAATTATCCTTAATAAAAATATAAGTTGTTACAAAGGACTATCGTTCTCTAGGGCCTCGTTTGGCTACGGAATCAGGCTCGAACTAGGGCTTGATTCCAATTTGGTTCTCCAAACAAGGGGCCAAACTAGGCCGCATTAAATGCCCTGGAACCAGGGTGACGTGACTCTGGTTCCAGGTGGCTGGTTCCACCTTTTTTTGTGGAACCAGCCGACCTCCCTTTTTTTGTTTTCTCTTTTTTTTTATTTGACCTTTCTTTTTTTTTCTTTTCACCTTTTTTCTTTTTCCATTTTTTCTTTTTTTACCTTTCTTCTCTAAAATAATTTATTTAATAAATATAAAATTATTTTAACAAAGGATTAATATAATACTATTTAGTACTTATTATTTCATTAAAATTTTTAATATTTTATTAAATATAATTTTTTTATAAAATGATTTTTATATTCAAATAATATATTTTTTAACAAATTTTTTTATTTCATAATTTTATTTTAATTAATAATAAAATTATACTTTATAATTATAATAATCATTTTAAATTCAAAACCCGCCAAAAATTTATCCATCACATCATTTTTTTTCTATCATATCAATTCCATGTCCAAACACACCTCGAACCAATCTATCAATTCAACTATTTTGTTTCCAAACGCTACCTAGGTGTTACTTCCTTGTTTGATTATGCTCATCTAAGTTCTTTCCAATATTAACTTTTTTCTTTCTTAATTATGAGTTAAATCTTTATTATTATTAGTTGATAACATGTTTTAGAAATTATATATCATGATTACATGCCTGCAACATGTTTGACAAAATATGTGAACCATTGTAGCCTCATCAATTTCATATTTGGATGTTCCCTGATTATCTAGTATTCATCTATGCTTTTCTTTTTATGAAGTTTCATGGCTGCTTGAAGAATGCTACGAGAATTTTAAGACGATATAGAATTTTATTATATGAAAAATAGAAGAGGATTATAATCAGATTAATTTTTTGTCCTGACCTATAGAAAGTTTATATAGACACTCCCATTATAAATGATAGAAATTACAGTGTGACTACGACTCTTTATTAATTTCTCAAAATTAGGACATCCATGAGGCACCTTTTATTGTAGAATATCTTGGGGGTCACATGGATTTCCAATTGAGATAAAATTCAAAACATTATTAACAAATACCATTTGATTGATAAATGGGAACATACATGGTACTCTTCATATGGTGATGTTAATTCACTCCTTCATTACTCCACAACACAAGGACACTATGAGCTAGATGGTGATTTTCTTCTCTGGAATATGACAGTAATCAAAAGTTGATTGTTGATTATTTACTTCCAACTTTCATTAACTTGATATTATGATCTCTAGGGTGTATCTCTTTTGATTGAATAAGAGTCAGACATTAAGAGTAAATTCTCTTTTGATTATATCTCTTCTGTTCTGTCACCTAAAGTGATTTGAGATGGTCAACAATTTTTCTTTGCTTCCTAGTGATTTAGATAGAGAATTAGAAGACAAATAAGCAATATGTGGATGATATTTTTGATGACGCAAGCTTGGCAATTTGGTCACTAAGAAGTTATTCAGACTGTATTATTTTTGACATAATATGAGCATCAGTGATGAATTCATATATATTTCCCTACATGCTCCAATTTCTATGCATTGTGCCACATATTCACAAAACGTATTATATTAATGGTGGGATTGATGTCCAATTCACACTTCTAAATAGTCATAGGGACTATTTGACTGAGGTTATAAGTCGATCAAAATAATTTATAAGAAATTTTAAATTTTTTCCATATTTGATATTTAAAAAAAAAGAGTTGATAAGCATTTATTTTATTTATTTATAATTAAAGAAAATAATCTATGGACCCAATTTATTTTATGCGAGGAAAAGAATTTGATTAATGAATGCACTATTTTGCCTTCAGAATATATTTAACTTTTTCACATATTTTTTATTATAATATTAATGACTTTTTGATCATTTGATTAAAATAATAGTTTATAATTTTTTTATTACCAAGCATTATTTTTAAAATCAATTTCAATCCTTCAACTTATCAGCCATTTTATATCAATTAAGTCAAATAGGTCATAGTCTTTGCATTCGTCTACTCCTTGATGATTAGTTGCCAAGAATATCTTAGAAATATGATAAGGAGAAAGCCAATGCAGGAACTGATATTCTAGAATTTGATAAAAATATCAATGATAAGGTTACTAAAATTTTGCCTCTAAGACAATTAACCAAAAGGCTGATGGAATCATTATGACCCTTCACATGGCAGCATTGAATGAACATGCTGAAGCTGTTCAGTTACTACTGGACGTGGGTGCTTTTGTTCCAGTGAGATGACTCATTCGAAAATAGGGGCAACAAGGATATTGATGAATGCTTTAGCATTTATTTATTTATTTATTTTTGGCCGCAAAAGATTCCTAACAAATATCCATTATGTATTGATTTCTCGGTTAATAATATTTCCTCTATGGTTGTGTTAGAAAGCTATAATTGTATTCTTTTCGGAGCGGAAAAAGGATCAATTAGCCTACTTGGTGCGAGCGGTGCTAGGTCATTTTCTCTGTCAAATTTTGTTAACTTTTTTATTTTTTTTATTTATCAAAAAAATTAAAATACCCTCTCAAAATCTTGAGTTTTGATATGTCCGAATGAAGTAGAAAATAAAGATATTTATTCCAAATCACTTGAGGACATTTTAATTTTTTACATAAATAATAATAATAATAATAATAATAATAATAAATTAATAAAATTTGATGGAATGATCTAAATGAAAATCATGATAAAATGTAAACACGTGATAAATTTATAATTCAGAATTAGACGCAAAAAATGATATAGTTCAAGAAAAAATTATAGAATTAATGTTATATTTAAAGTATCAGCTCAAATATTCTCCAGTTCCATGTGCTAGAGGCCGTTCTTGACTTTATCGACAATTCTGTATGAATAAGTCATGTATCTTCCCATTTGTGCTTTCACCAATTTGACATGGTGGGAGTATTTTAGATACGCAGTGCACGTCCTTGCCCTATTATGCGAGAAAAACTAATGTTATCATAATCGGACCGACTATCAAATCGGACGATTAATTGGGTCGTGGTTGGATCGATTCGATCGGGTTGAATCGAATTTTATTAAAATAATATTATTTGTAATAATTTTGAAGATATATATAATAAATATTATATATAAAAAATAGTAACCTATTAAATTTAAATATTAAAATAAATATATTTATTCAGTCTATTTAAAAATATTAATTGATTATTATTAATTTTTATTTATCATTTAATTCTATTAATAATACGTTAAATTTTTTTAAACAAAAACCACTCTTATGTTTTATTTTTATTTTACTTTCTTTTTCCTATCTCTTCCTCTCTCTTAATTAACTTTCTATGTTAAATTTTATTTATCATTTAATGTCATTAAGTTATCGAAAATCACTCTTTTATTTTTTTCATTCCTTCTCCTCTCTCTTCATTTATTTTAATTTCTTTTTAGTCTATTCCTATCCTGATTTGATTCTGTTGATTTAAATATTTGTTTTCCTTGTCTTTTTTTTCTTTCCATCTTTTTTCTTTCCTTTTAGTGATATTTAATTTTTTTTCACTTTTTTCAACTGAACCTTATTCCTATCGGTTCGTCGGTTCGCCGGTTTTTTTATTCAATCGGTTTATTTCCGATCAAACACTATTTTCGATTTTGACTTCAAATCGGACCGGACCAAACGTCGGTTCGTAATTGAATCGGTTGAACGACAGATCCGGTCCAGTTTTAATAACATTAAGAAAAACAATGCTTTTGTATTTACCAATGAAGCATCATGTCGTCACTTGAATAACATAGTTACTAATTTGTGCTTTGCTTTGTTTGCCAAAATTGCCATAGTGAGCTACTTCCAGAGTTGTACAGCTGTGCCTTGGCCCCTTGACAAGATCAGGAAATCATTTCATGTCCTTGATAAAAGATGTTTCGATTAATTAAAACGACCAGTTTGCTACAAATATCTCTGGACTTCTTTTTTTTTAAAAAAAAATACCGAAGTGTTTAATTAACAAATTTATTCTTCACTTGTAGATTTATGGCTCCATCTGCCTTTATTTGTGGTGGATGTAATGAATAAATCAAAAGTTACGCGACCCTTGTCATGATAATTAGGTAGGACTGCTGGGTTGACTCATAAGTTTGTTGTAGATGACCATCATGGTCATCAACTAGTGAACCTGAGAAGCGCTTCCGTGGAACGTGCTGTGCGCACGACGATCGGGCAACGCGGATGATGTGAGCACAGAAGACACGAATTCCATGATTGAACATGCGGCTATATAAAGAGCTCGTAATTGAACGGAATAAACCATCGGAGGGAGCTCCAAATTCGTTATCTATTTTTCTTTCATTGGTATTTTATCTTTTTTTTTTCAACATCGTTCATCGAGTGCTTTCAGACAGAATCCAGCATGTCGGGAGCTAGCGGACATCGATTCGATCTTCAAAAATAATTTTATCAAAAGTTTCATCTGCACGTGCTCTTCAAGACAACACATAATTAGTCGAGTTCGATGATAAATCAAAAGTTTAATTTATGACTAGTGCGTATATTTTTTATTCGCTTTTCAACGGACGAAAGAAAAAAAAAACCAACACGTCAGGGTGTCTCGGTGATTATGGATGATGATAGTTGTGCACCACCAATGTCGTCAGTATAGCACAATTCCTTACGTCCCCGTTTCACCGTCACACGGCCATCTAACTTTTATATCTGTAAAATATATGTGTTGGTTGTTGGTTCCTTATCATTAAACTTTTTAACTGGACACGTAGTTACGTACGTGACAGTGATGCTTAATTATGGCGGGACTCATGGAAGTTTCATTAATTGCAGTCACGATCGATCGGAGGGCAGATGAAACGGCAGGATGGAGGAGGACGAACAGGCAGGCTCTGAAGCAATCCAATCTCTCCAAAGAACAGATTCTTGATCTAACTTGTTGAGCTTGCTTTTCGATGGACGTGAGACTTCATCAATGGCCTTGGCTTTGGCTATTTTCTTCCCCCCAAAGTTGCCCTGTCGAAGGCCTGATGGAATTTTGAGTTATGTTAAATGTTATTAAGATACATTTTTGTGACGTGTAAACGTTTCTTTTTTTTATTTTGTAACTTAAATGTTACTAACAACGATTTTCGGGATGTTTAAATGTCACAAAAGACTTTTTTTGTGACATTTAAGCGTCCACTATTAATTAATATTTTGTGATGCTTCAATAACTTTTAAAGTTGTTTAATTGTTTTCTATATCAACTAATGCTTGATATTTTGTGACGGCATTTGCATTTGTGGTGATGGCTATCGAATGAACGTGAGAAGTAATTTTTGGTTGATGCTTAATAAAGTTTCGGTCACGTTTACTAAACATCATTAAAACCAAATTTTGTTTTATCGAGATCATGTTTATTCAGTGATGAAATCTTTTTGTAAGATGAAAAAGATCCACCTTTAATATCTACACATGGTGAGGAAAAGCAAATGAAGCATCCAAAACCTTCTCGAATTTTGATAGTGTTAATTATAATACTATTTTTGACATGTATAATGATGGTTCCCTTTTTAATTAACAATATATCTTGTCTATGTAGAATGATGATTTATTGATTAACCATTATCACAAAATAGTTTTAAGGTGAAATACTAAAACTAAATGAAAATATCTCAAACTGCTATTTTCGTACCAACGTTGAGAAGCACTAAACTTCCAAAGACATGCCCAAGTGTCAAAGATACCATGAATATATTTATTCCATGCGTTTGCTCTACTATCATTAATATTTCAGAGTCAAAGAAAGGAAAAAACACTCTTGAACCCAAGGAAAGATGTTTCTCGATGATAATCTTGTGCGTTACCCGGGGAATGCTGAAGACCGTATTGCATTTGGGAAATGGAATTCGGTTGAATAACGCAGGATCCTGTCCGAACAGGTTCTGGCGAGGGCTTCAAAGACGCCTTCTTGAAGAGATCCACCTTTGATGACATGTTGCTAAAGCTTCTGGTATCATTCATGCGAACTTTGTCTTCACCTGCTTGTGCATGGGAGGTCATAAAATTGAGGTCCAGGAAGGAGTCGATATGTTCAGAATCTGTGGTAGTCATATTACCTAACGCAAGATGGCCATCCGTCGTCAGAACCAAGCACGGATCTGAAAATTCCATAGCCTTGGATGATGCGAGTGAAGGAAATATTTTTGACTTCTTACGTATGTGGTCAAATATTGAATCTTCTGTAACCATTTTGCAGCTTGTCTCTCCAGGCTCCAAGATCAAAACATCTGACACCAGATTTCACTCCTTGTTCACGGCGGTCTGAAAAGAAAAGCTCACATCGAGCAAAATAAAGTAGTGAGTGACGGTCATACCTTCTTCGCCCTCTTCCTGAAGGAGATCGAAGCTTGGCCTGTGGCAGAAATGAGTTGATTAATTGAGATCGACTTTTTTCCAAAGGATAACACAAAGTCATGGTAGTTTTTAACTTCACATGTAAATTAAATATATCCTGTAAAAGAGCCACCTACATTGATGTCCAAACACCCCCAGCTAAATCTTGACCTTCTTCAGATATCACTTCAGAAGGGGCTTTCTCATCTTCTATGATGATTATTTCTTTTGGAAGAGTATAATTTGGAGATGGCACATCCAATATTCCTAGGTCCATTGTAGATCTCACCCCCTTTGTGACCACAAGTTTCTCATGGACATCGAGACCAACTTCACAACAGTGCAAGAAAGCAAAAGAGGTCAGGTTTTGTGGGAGTTTCACATTAACAATAATTTGGAATAACTGATCTTACCATACTCTTCATATAGAAGATCAGCCTTCACTGTGACCCTGGCATTCATGGGACACGAGACAAGGACATTGACAGTATATGGACTACACAACAATAAGAATCTCTCATCAACACTTGAAAGTTCTTTCTTGGAAAGACGAGCGAAGGAAGTCCGCTGTAGGAAGGAATTTTGATGCCTTTTTATCTTATATAACAAAATCATGGTAATGCAAAAACATAAATCAGATCAATCATGCTCCTAGAGATCCAAATGCCCTATGTTACGTAGTAAAAAGTTGGATTATTCATATTAATTGCCCTTGCTTGTGACTCACAGCTGTGGTGTTTGTATGTGGCAACATGCGCCAATTGTACTCCAGAAAAATACTGGACCACTGCCTTCAGGTATATAATTTTTTTAGGCACGGGCCTGGGTCTATGGGAAGCCTCTAGTATACAGATCTACTAGCACTAAACTAATTAGAGTCGCGATATCCTCCTGGCCAATGTGGTGGTTCTAAGGATCAATCATGGGTTACTAGCACCGGTCGAACCATTTGAGACGCAATTCCACTAACCAACTGCGCCAACCAATATTGGTTACCTTCAGGTATATAATTTAGTTTCAAAGATGTGCAAAATGATTATTTGTCTCAACTTTGCTTCTTGTAGGGTTTCCTAATAATGACACGATAAGATACCCAATCACTCGAGAAAAAATGGGAAATTGTAAACGGCATAAAACTTGAATAGTCTATATGAACTAGTGTTACAAATGGATTAGAACGCCAAGTGAAAGTGATCAAATCACTTTCATTACACACAGGCATAAAATGACCTAATAGCTGAATGATACTGAAATCCAAAAGAATAAGTTATCTAAAGAAAGATAAATAGAATTCTTTCGTTGACACAGGAATTTAAAATGTGTGACATTTGAAGGGCCAATCAATAATCAAATTTAATAATAGGTAATGAATGTCATAATGATATCACGAGAAAGGATTGTTATTTAAAATTGACATCCGATGACAATTTTTTTCTATTGTTGGAGCTACGTATAAATATGTAAATACATAGACATGCAAGTTTATGTCTAAGTTTCTTAGAGGCCCATCTCATAAAAAGCAGGACCAGGTCTTGAAGTCCCAATTAAGAGAAGAAACAAATACAGACAAGACAAGTAAACAAAATAGAAACTTTTATACAATGAGATATCTCATGTTCCATAGTGGACTAAAGGAACAATAAATTAACTGAATACCTGGAAAATTCCTCGACTCTGTTGTAAGGAATCCAATTGAAGGAAAAAACATGAACAAAATAAAGTATACAAGATCTATTAGTGACCAACAAAAGTGAATAAAGTTATGCTCATATATTCACACGAGAAAAAAACTACATTACCTTATCTTCTCATGAAAGAGGACAATGTTGTCTTCTTCCGAACCTACCAACTGCGCAAGAACGATTTAACATCACAAAAAAATGAATGGCGTCAAATAAATACAAATAATGAGAAGACTATTTTGATATAGCAACATTTATAAGAAAATCGGAAGCATACCATATCTGCAACATGGCGTTTCGTAAAAGTACTTGACTGCCGAGTACGAGTTAAAGTTATTCTCAGTTTGGACTTGCCCAGCCTTTTGCATTCAGCCTCCTCAATTTTTAAGTCAATCTTTGGAGGAAGTGACAACAATGATTCTTTTATATGGTTACCAAATGGATACTTACGTGCTGTCACTATCTCTATTTTTCTAGGGTCAGCTTCTGCCATATTTTCAAATGTACATATTCCTGCTGAACGCAATGCCTGAAACAAACAAAACGATTAAAAAGGCATAACTACAATAGCGTAGAAAAAGGAATACATCTGAGAAACTTAGCAAAAATGTGAAACCTTAGCAGTGACCATTCCAATCCCAGGAAGTTGTTTCAGCAAGTAAGGGCTATCATCCCAGAGCCTTTGGGATAAGCACCGTGCAAGAATAGTTGAACTAACTATTCCCTTGTAACATCTTTTATGTATGAAGAGATCTTTCATGCATTTGGCTACTCTACAACCATTTGTGCATATGGAGTTCACATCCTGCACAAAAGGAGACACCTCACATAAGATATTACGAAACAACAAGCCCCAAAATCTGAGGAGGATACCTGGCTGAGGGACAAATCATGAACCAAAGCATCCCCAGTTAAGCAGTCGTTTGCTAGAAGAAATATCTTTTCCTCTCTTGTTTGAATCCGTTTCTTTTTCTTGCCATTATCACCGAGCACATGAAATTTCAATCGGCCATCTCTATCTGAATTTATGTCATTTAGAAGTTTCTTTTCATTGCGCCTCAACTGAATCCCTTCAATCATTTTTAAGAATTTCTCGTTATGATTAGCTCAAAAGATAATATGGCAATTACTTATAGTCACATACAAGATAGTTCTTCAGAACGGGAAACAATCTGAAGCACATCCTCTACATTGCAACTTCCAGGAGCCTTCAAAATAAGCTTCATGGTATTGAATTTCAAGTAAAATTTTGTCATGAGTTTAGCAGGCTCTGCAGAATAATCAAGGGTACATTAGACAAAAGGGGAAAGACGAGACAAATTACAAAAAAAATATGTACATGTATAATACAACAAAGTTGATCCAGTTAAAGTGAGGAATAAAACATGCTCCTTCAAGAAGAAGCATGCTAATGTTCAACTTGGATTGGAAGTTTAATTTGGAATGCACAAGGGAGTGCAACATTTATTATGTTCATTCATCATTAGCTATAGCAAATGATACCAGTACTGAATTAGCTGTACCATAGAGGATTCAGAAATATCAGACTTAAATAAACAGAACAAAAATCAGCATTACGAAACTAACGTAAGATGATAAGCATGCACATGCATTATGGAAAAGGAGGATGCATTATGAATCTAGCCTATGGAATAGCTTTGTTTCCATGTATTAAAGGTCTCATTACCATGATTATTTCCAGAGCTCTGAAACTGGAGAATGGTGGTCACGAGACAATGAAAGGAAAAATAATTAGATGCGAGGAGTGAAAAAAGTTGTAAGAAAACCTCAGGAAAGAAAAAAATTTGAACCGCCATAGCCACCCAAAAGAACGCAAGAAGTGATATCAATAGATGGTGAATAAGTTTCCTACTTTCATATGATGTGCAGGTGTATTGTCAACAGCCATGGGCTGGTGGTCAGCAACAAATACATAGAAGTAAATTTATAGCTCTAAAAACACCTTGATTATCCATATTTCAATCAAGATTATTATTAGCTCTTGCTTGTAGTGCTTACATGATTCAATGTAATATTGCAAGGTGCATGAAGTAATTGCTTAAAACCCTTTTGGTTAAAATCATGGTATTGATTTCACACTTAATACTAACAGAAGGATCGCATGACATGAAGTACATAATTCAACACACTATTTGCTAGGTGCATAAGGTAATTGCTGCAAACCTATTTGGTTGTATTATCTGTTAAGATCATGGTCTTTATTTTACACTTAACAAACAAAAGGCTCACACGACATGAAAGTGCATAGGTCTTCCTCTTTTTCAATCATGAACTTTGTTTTGTTTTTTTTTTTTGAGAAGTGGTTACTGAGATAACAAGAAGCAGAAATACTAGAACATGATTATCTACGAACTTCATGCAACTGAAAGAGGAGTTCTGACAACCAGGTGTAACATAGTCATGTAATTTGTTGTCAGATCAACAATTGACTAGCACCATTTGTGCATGAAACCTCTTCTATATCCATTCTCATTCAATCCTATTATAGTTCCATTATTAAAATCACATTTTCATGTTCTCAGAAGGAAAATAGAACCATTAAATCAAATTAGTTCTATCACTAACAAATGTCAACAACCACAAGAATCATATCTGGTGTTAAAATAGCACAAATCATGTGGCATCTACATACCTAATGGCTTAAGTAAGAATCCATCTTCATCTGTCCATATCATTCCGTATTCTGTTAGCTCCCTAATCTTTTCAACACATATTGCTAGCAACAAAAAAATAAAGATTCAGACAAAAGAATCCCTTCTTGATTTCACAAAAAAGTTAAGAGAATTTGGTAAAGTTGAGTGCCAAGATTCACCCCGCATGTGCTTTTCCATGTGTTCACGTGGAATTCCTCTTTTCATTCCATATTTTTCAGGATTCTGCTCCCATATACAAAAGAAAATAATTGACCATACAAAAACTATTCACAAGAAGGAAATGAGAGAATCATGGAAACATGCCTTCTTTATCCGCACATACAAGTATGAGCTTTTTAGCCACTCAATTGCCAAACTTATATCAGATACTGTCAATTGGACAATCTCAGCATTCAGATGCTCTATTGCACATGAAAGTAACCTGGACACACCATTAGCACTATATATTAAAGATACTCAGTGTCAAATGTAACAAAGAAGTAAAGCAGAAATCCCAAATAAACTTGAAAGTTTCCAGAATGAAGGTAGAAGCATACTGAGACTCCACCAATTCACAACCATTCAGAAGATTTTCATATAAGTGAACCTACATAAATGTTGGAGAAAGATCAAATAAGATCGCAAGTAGGAGAAAGTTTCTTCCAGTTGAAAACAAGTCAAAGATTTATTTTGTATATAACTGTCTCTTTTCTTGTCATTATAATGACTGTTCCTGTATCATCAAATGGTGGACGACCTGCTCTGCCACACATCTGGAGCTTCAAGTAAACTTACCATTAGTACCAACAAAAGTATACACTTTGAAATGGAGAAGTGAGGAACAGAAAAAGCTCAAAGTGTTAATAACTTTTATAATCACGTTAAAGGAAGTCAAATTTATGCCATTTCATTATTTCATGAACAGAAATGCATTTGATGTTTGAAATGTAAAAACATATCTGAAAGAAAAAAGAATCTCTAGTGAGTCACCAACGATGGCAACCAATATCAGATCTGCATTCTATCTTCTTTCTTATGTTATTAACTGTCAAAATTGGACTTCCACAATGAACAAATAGAACCCTCTCAGTATTTATTGTAATATTAGTGATGAAACTAGAAAATTGTTGTATCATAATTTCTATGTTCATCCACAATCAAGGAAGGGCATTGATAATTTTTTCAAACACAAGAGGCCAAACAAATCAAGACTTGTAATCCAACTAAGTTATTTTATTCTACATCTAAGTTATCATCATTACTTGGAATCGACTACAGAATGTTGGCATAGGAATATGAAAACATATATATGCTAGAGTAATGTCATTATGGGTCCCAGCGGCAAACAATTCCTTGCAACTAGGTTGGATGACTCAATTTTGAGTTGTGCATTAAGAATCAGAAGGGATAGAAACAAACAAGTTCAGGTACCAAAGTCTGTAATCATATATAACTATGTGGTAAACTGCAATGATTAAAGAAATTCACGATAATGTGGTTAAGTCTTTGAAGTTTGAACTATCTATGAAGAGAAATGCACTCTACTTGACTTCATCGACTAATGCTTTAAGTACATACTCTATTAAACCCTTAAGCGGTCATAATAAAAAAAAGTTGAAATATTCAGAATCAATGATAGCACAGGAGAAACTTTGTTGCCCAAATATTAAGTTTTGTGGCAATCGATTCAAAAAGTTCGAAGGAGCCTAGAGACAGCAGGATACACCTGCAGTATCATGGACCGCTCATACTCCATGTAAAGACCTTTCTCTTTGTTGCTGTGAAACCAATATCAGGTCAAGGAGTTCGTCTGCTTAAAACTTTGAAGATCAACTGAACTTCAGCTTCAAAGTGAACAACTTACAAATATTGTGTCGATTTTATTATTACTGTATGTGCAGGTAAGTTGATACCATGTGCAAGTGTGTTTGTGGTGCAAAGTATCAGGAGATCTCCCTTCAGAAAAAGACCTTCCACTAAGCTCCGGTCCTTTGCACAAAGCCCACCATTGTGATAACCGACTGAAAAAGGGCAATGGATAATAAGCAGCATGAGCACAATGATAATCAAAATCTTGGACTCATGATAAAGTTACTTTGCATATACTAAAAACTCGTTCATGTTAAAAAATGTGCCAAATAATAAAATAATATGGAAACATCTTCCACATTAATTTCAGGCAAAGAAAAGATGTACCGCCATAAAGAATATATAATTGCATTTGCTTGTCAGTGCAAGACAAAGAAGCCTCCTTTAGTTTATCCTGTTGTTCTTTGGAACTTATAAAGGGGTTTGAATGGCCAAGGCTTGTAGCGATCTTGGAGAGGCATTGTGCAGCTTCCTGAGCACCTTTTCTAGTTGAGCAAAATATTAAAGCAGATCTGCCCCTTGAATGTTGCATGAGTATATCTGTCAAAACTCTTTTCATTACTTCGAGTTGCATGAAAGTAGTAGGAAACTCAGAAGAAAAAGATAAAATAAATATAATGTTGTTTACTTACCGAATATGAAGTTTTGAAGCCGCTGAATGCCACACAGATAGGTCCATCATAAGAATCAAAACAAGATCCACCAATCATTCACAAAAAATCAAGATGGAAAGCAAGAACAGTAATCCTTTTAACAACTGAGGGAAGATAATATAGGTATGTCCAATAGTAATCCTATTCTTTTAAAGAACAATAAAAAAATCATTACCCTCTCAAACAAGAAGTCATTTCTTGCTGAAGCATAACCTGCATCATGGATAACATGAAGAAAAGTTCATTATCAGCTAAGAATATGATGGTAATGCATATTGTTTCTGCAGAATTGAAGGATTGTGCTTTACTAACACAGATCGAAAGAATACAAGTAAGAAAATATCACTTGAGCATATCCAAAATAGAAATGGAGAACAAATTTTGTGTCAGGAAATTATGCTAGTAGATAATTCCCTTTCCTTAAAAAGAGACAAAAAGTGAATAGGAAAACAAAACAACATGGACAAAAAATAGCAATATTATTGGGAAACTCCATTATAATCTAGATATATTAAAAGCAAAGAATAGGCACTAATATCTATGATTTGAGAGTGTCTAATAAAATAAGGGGCAAAGACAATATATTAAATATAATTTAAGAACAAATTTGTTGCTCTAAAAAAAAAAGAACAAATTTGTTTCAAGCATTTATGCTAGTAGAGAATTTCCCTTTCCTTAAAAAGAGAACTGAATAGGAAAGCAAAACAATGTGGACAAAAGAATTGGCATATTTATTGGGGAAACTCCATTATAAGCTAGATATGTTAAAAGCAGTACCTAATTTCTGTGATTTTCAGGTATCAGTTAAAATAAGAGGTGAAGTACCACTTGAATATATCTAAAACAGAGTTGGAGAACAAAGTATATGATGAAATTATGCTAGTAGATAAGTTCCCTCTCCTTAAAAGAATAAAAAATTTGAATATGAAAGAAAAATGACATGGACAAAAAATAGGCATATTCATTGGGAACATCCATTATAAGCTAGATATATTAAAAGCAAAGAATTTGGCACTAATTTTTGTGATTTGTGGAAATAAGTTAAAATAAGAGGTGAAGATCTCTACACTACCACTTCAAATTTGTGCTACCCATATGCTATACATATCTTTGTTCAAAATGCACTGCTTTCACCGCATTGCAGCTCAATTACCAAACTGCAAGTTCTAGTCGCCCTTTTACCCTTAAGAAAGGTACCACAGTGCAAATCATTTCATCACTACTATACACATCTTATTGTAGGGTATTATGCAGCTATGCTCATTTGATCACTATTGTTCATGTCTTATCTTAGGGTATTATGCAACTATGGTAGGCCTCAAGATGCATGACATGTTATGATAAACTTTGGCCAAGGAGCTAGAAGATCACATTGGTTGCGGACAATGAAAGATATCAGGGCCATCAATCATCCGTTTGAGAATAATTGTGGGCTTTTGTTTACAACCAGATGACAAAATTTCAATCCCCAGAAGGTATATGAGTGTCTTCATACCAGGGGCCACACAACGTGAAATTCAAGTTGTGCTCTGAAGTAGATTTGGGACTCATTCTCCTCAAAAAGTTTTGGGACTCGTTTATAGCACTGAAAGAGAAGACTTTTGGAAGAGTCAAGACTTGAGTCTGAAGTTCTCATGAATTACAGGTGGTAAATTATGTGTCAACTCTTTTAAAATGAATTACATGTCAATATAAGTTGGCAAAAAGATAAAGCAGACTAATCCTACATTGACGAAGATGTTACTTATCAACTGAAAAATATATCAGCACTGTGTTTATTTATGAACAGAAGCTTTTGTTAGCTTGTAATATAGTTTCTATGTAACGAGAAAAGAAATGCTTGTTTAACCCTTGTTGTCCCACTAAGGGCCTTGCTGACTAATAAATATTATGTAGAATCCTATCTCGAGTTTTTTATCTTCTTTTTTTTGAAAAGAAAAAGGATGTCTATGCAAGTTTTCAGACGTCCTGCTTTAGTAAAGAGAAACATTGGGAGATAATTAACTAGCATGTCTAGTAACTTATTATGAAGAAACCTTAGAGGTAAGATTGCCTTCAAGTCACAATCCTTTATCCATTATCTCATATTTCAATCTAGCCCATTATTCTGAATCTCTGATCTCTCGCATGAAATACACAAGTGAAAATGCACAATGGTACAATTTCAAACTAAGCCAATAGATATTGAAACACCCCAGGCATTAATGGGAAATGGATGTGGATAATCCTATTTGGCTCCTAAACCAATCACAAGCACCATAATCGTAACAATAAAATGAATGATGGGAAGTGCAGAGAAGGGCTCATAAAATGAAGTATGAAATTATTGTTACAGTACAAATCGTGTAGATAGTCTTATTTATGCTTTTTCCTCTTAAAAATATAGTACATATTGTAAGAAGATGAATATGACTGTTACAGTTTTTTTGGTATGAACTGTGCCAAACCTTCAATTAAATTATAAAAAAAATTATGAAAAAAATATATTTCTTAATCATGAATTTTTAATGTAAGTGGAAGAAAAATAAGTTTGCATAGTAGTCATGAACAACTAAATTGGCTTTCTTTATAGGCTCTGACAGTCAGCGTAAAACCCTATCGAATCTCATGAACATGGATCAACGAATATGAGCGGAATGGCGTCGTATGATCCATGTAGCCGACCCCACCTAGTGGAATAAGGCTTTGTTGTTGTTGTTGTTGTTGTTGTTGTTGATGTATAATGACCTGTTATCTAGTAAATATATTGTGCAGAGTGAAGATTATATACCTCATAAAAAAATCTTCTTCAAAGTAGCTTATCTAAAGCATATAAGATGCATGCACGATTTCAACTTTCATGAGAAACACCCCTGACTCATGAGATTCCCTCTACATGCACAGGCTCAAATGGCAAAAATTCAAATAAAAGTTTGAATTTGAATATAAATGAAAAAGCTTTTATTAGAAATTATACCATAAACTTTGGTGGTTAATTTTACTGGCCTCATTTCTTCGCCAAATCTGCATTCAAAACATCAGAAGGGTTTAGAGGTGGCTATTTATCCAAAATACATTTTAGCTATATTTACAAAATGGATACCTTTTAATCCCTTCAGTTGGAACCAAGAGCCATTCAGCTGAAAAAAATTAATAACTCATAAGAAATTATAACATATGGCATAGGTAGAGTCCATGCACTGTAAAGTAAACTGTATTGAACCGTTGCACTTGAACTGACCTAAATCATCAATATTAGGAATAGTAGCGGAAACAGCAAGAAATCTAACTTTTGCTAAAGGATGACAATTCATTTCTGGGATGCGAGAAAGCATTTTTATCCTGCTGACTATTGCTTCTAAAGCAGCTCCTCGGGGATCATTAAGCAAGTGAACTTCATCGATAAGCACAAGAGCGATATCACTGAAGAAGCTTAAGTCACCATCCCTTATACCATGTCGGGTGACAGCATCAAATTTCTGTAATGTTAACACCTTGATTAAATAAAAAACTGAGTTCAAATTCATTTCCTCAAAGCATTCTAATGATAAATCTCTTTACCTCAGGAGTCGTCAGTATAATATCGGACTCTTGTATGTTTTTTGCTCTATAGTACTCATTATCTCCTGTCATCTCCAAGCATATAATTCCAAGCAAATTAAACTTCATATTCCAATCACGAAGCTTTTCTTGTACTAAGGCTTTTGATGGGGCTATATAAACCTTTTCATGCACACAACATTATGAAGCAATAATCAGATAAAACTATCACTATCTACCTCTAGTTGTAACAAAATGCTGCAAATAAATACACCAGTGAACATCTAATATATTACATTTATCAGGAAAAGAGTAAGAAAGGATTTTTAGATAGAAATGTCCCAATAATCATGCATGTATGTTAAGTGCACATGTATGCTACTGAGTTTGATTCGAACACAACCCAGGTCAGTACCCTCTATTGAAAGCAAGTATCATCATCAATAGCTCTTTTGTTTTCTTTTCTTTTTTGTGTGTTGAGAGGAAGTGGCGGCTAAAAGTAAAGACTACAGCTATTGATGGTCATGCTCAATCCTGCTTGATCATGCTTAGGTAAGTCTACTCAAAATATCATGACCAAAAATCCCAAAATAACATGACATCATTAGGGAGAAACATTTAGAATCAGATCAAAAGGTACTTAGATTTCAAAGAGAGCATCATCATCGATAACCTCGAAAATTAGATTTCCTATAATAAAAGGCTACAGATCTAAATGAACATGCTCAAATACTTCATATTGAGGTGATTGTGCTCAGGATTGTTAATCGCATCTACTCGAAATGCAATCTTGGCCGAAAGAACCTTACAGTTTTCAAGGTCCCAAAATAACATGGCATCAATGCGAGAAAACTTTTTGAATTAGATTAAAAGGTAGTTAGAATTTCAAGGTGAATGCAATCATTAGTCGCCACTAAAATTAGGTTTCCCACCATAAAAGGCTACAGATATCTATAGCCATGCTCAGATACCGCTAATCGATCGTGCGATAGCTCTTGTTAATCAAGTCTACCCCAAAGACAATATTGGTCAAAAGAAACTTATTGTTTCAAAAGTCCCAAAGTAACATGGCATCATTGGGGAGAAAAATTTAGAATCAAATCAGTAGGTACTTCGAATTTCAAAGTGAGCATCATCATCAATAGCCTCGAAAAGTGGATTTTCCATCATAAAAAGATACAGCTACTCATGCCCGCGCTCAGATACCACTAATCGAGGTTATCATGCGCTTTAATCAATTCCACTACAAATGTGATCTCAGACAAAAGAAGCTTACTGTTTTCAAAGTTCCCTTTACATGATTTAGCTTCCCCTCCGGAGACAGGAATCTATACAGAAGCCTAAGAATGCAGAGCTCAAACAGTACTGTTTTGCCACTTCCAGTTGGGGCAGAGATAACCATGTTTATATCTGAGAGGAAACAGCCAGAAAAGCATTCACTCTGCAATGAGTTGAAATACCTGTGGAGAGACAATCAACAATAGATCATATAAGTTCTATCAAGGTCTGAGGAAGTCAGAAATGTTACTAATCGTGCTACAGTGATTCAAGTGTCAATAACCCACAGGCCACATCAGAGAATTGACATGAATATGATAGGAATATTTCATAATAAATAAAAAATTACTGGAATTATTTCCTAATAGTAAAACTAGAATATGTCATAATGAAAGTAAAAGAGAGTTCAATTGCAGTCTGATATTAGAAAAGTGAAAAACAAGATTATTGAAGAGACCAAATGGAGCAGAAAATAGCGCAAACTTTGGCACATAGATTATTATTGAATGCAGCTAAAGCATACCGTCAATGAGATTTTTTTTATGCAGGCAAACCCCTCCCAAAAGAAGAAATGTTATTATAATTCTGTTAAACAAACCATATTGACGAAAGAACCCAGAAAATTATGTTTCAGCATACCTGAAACTAAACAGGGTACGAAATGGAGGCGGCAAGTCCAACACAGATCTCAGAGAATATGAATCCATGTATGATCCCATCCCTGTTGCATTACAGTCGAGACAAACAAATAGAAAATGCTATTAGCAGAAAGAATAAGACCAAGAGTGAAACCACATGTTCAAAATTAAATGAATTAAAATGGCACGAGCTGGACATTAATCGACTGCAAAATCAACATCCTCACTCTTGCTTTCTTTCGAGATCGTCTAAAGGAATCCCCAAGAAGAAGCACAATGATTTGGGACTTTGAGTTGAATTCAACCAACAAGTAGTCTTACTGACTCCTCCTATTCCTCAAATTCGAACAACGAGAGCAAAATCCCTAATACTACAGTTGAATTCGAGAACAAGAACAAAAAAGAATGTCACATGCTGGAGACAGTGGTATGGAAATCGAGCTGAAGGAAGCGGAAATCGAAAGAGGATGATGATGCGGTGATCGAGTGGAGACTTACTTGCTTATGATCGAAGAATGACGTTGGAAGGAAAGAGAACGAAGCTTGGAGCGGAGACGAGACAACGGCAATGCAGACGGTTGAAGAATTCGACGCGCCATTTTATACCAACATTTCACGACGATCGAGATCAAATGGCAATGGCGGGACGATACGTTGTGCCTCAAGAACTTGTTAGTGCACTATCCGACGATAATGGGATAAATTACTTCAAAATATCTTTCAAATATTTTTCGAACACTATTCTCAAATTTTAATTTCTAATAAAACTGTACTCCAACTTTTTGCTTGTTTCATCAATCAATCATTTTTTGATGTGACGCTTATGTAATAATTTTCAAGAATAACAGAATATTTCTCTTTCCTACGTAACATAATTAAGTAATAATATAATAATTAAAAGAAAAAAAAAGAGAAGAGGGCACCGCCCCTCCCCTCAACCTCCGGCCAATGAGAAATTTCAGGTGCAGAAATTTTACAAAATAATATGTTAATTAGTAGTTAATATAATTGATATTTTATTATTGACAAATGAATGTTCTTTTTTTCAATACTCTAGAAAGGGGTGCCAATTGGTCAATTGGTACGGCGTCAAAAGCAATGGCAGACTCTCGATGGCTTAGGAATCATTTATTATTCCACCCTAGATACTAGATACTAATGAATGTTCTTAACAGAAATTTTTATAAATATTTTATTTCCATTTTAAAAATGTATATACCCATGTTGAACACTTTCTTTTAAAAGAAAACTATAATATTTAAAAGAAGTTTATAATTAAAAATACTGTTACAAAAAGGTTTTGGCTGAATTCATACGGATAACGATTTAAATAACGGATAGAGATTTAATTATGAAATTGATAAATAAGTATTTGATACATTTAACGATTGAGTAGATTGTTGAATATAAAAAGACATCGTATAATAAATTAGTTAATTCATAATATCATATACATTAATTTAATTTGACTTGGATTATTTTTGTAACCTCAAAATTAAATATTCTTACAAAAAATTTAATTTGATTCTTTAGAACTACATTAATCATTTTGTTGATGACTAACAGAAATTTTTTTTAGAAGCGAAAAATTGTTTGGAGAAGCGAAAAAATTGTTGATGACTAACAGAATTCTTTTTTTTTTGTGCAACCAACAAATACTTTTTACATGCACAGAACTCATTGATAAAAGGGTTAAAGTGGAAAAAAAATGAACCGCTAATTGGAAGACGTCTATATCTTAGTTGTTTAAGCGTTTCATTTTTTTTACCAAAACGTTAACGTTGTTTACTGTTTACTTGTTTAGGTTTACCAAACAATGATAACAACTTTTCATCCTCTAAAGGCTGATGCAGCAGCTGATTTAGAGCAGAGCCTAAATCTGAGATTAATTTGCCTTTGACTCTTTGCAGTTTCAATTGTATCCCCTGTTTACATATTTAAAATATGTGCTCTAATCTTATATTACGTATGGATTATGTTGTTGTTCAAAATTTTATTAATGTTAAATTATCATCCATGGGTAAATTACAACAAATCCCCTCCAACTTTAAGGTTTGCTCAGCGAGCCCTCCTACTTCACGTTATAACACAAATGCCCTTCATCTTTTAACGCGTTTCACCCGATGCCCTCTTTACCTAGGATAATCGGTTTTCCAGTTTTTCGTCGGCGTGGCATCCACCTGGCCATCTCCTCTCTCCTCATTTCCTCCACACAAATAGTCGTCCGACGTGACATGCTCCGACGTGGCATATAAAATTACACAAATGCCCTCCAACTTTAGGGTTTGCTCAACGATACCCTCCAACTTCACTTGGTAACACAAATGCCCTTCATCTTTTAATACATTTCACACGATGCCCTCTTTACCTGAGACAGTCAGTTTTTCAATTTTTTTATCGACGTGGCGTCCACGTAGTCATCTCATCTCTCCTCCATACAAATAGTCGTCTGACGTAGTATGCTCCGACGTGGCACTACATATTAAATCATCTTATTTACCGTAAGTTGACACACTCACTGTTAAATTATTTCCTTATTTCCCTTTTTATCATCATTCGCATGAAACCTCCCTCGCCGTTCGCACTTCTTCATCATTCGCTCTCCTTCGTCGTTCGCCTTCTTCATCGTTCACTTTTTGTATTCGTCGACGTCGTCTTTGTTCAAATTGGTGTAATTTTATATGCATTTGGTGAACAAACTTTAAAATTGTTGGAAATTTGGTGTAATTTTATGTGCCACGTCGGAGCATGCCACGTCGGACGACTATTTGTATAGAGGAGAGAGAAGATGGCCACGTGGACGTCATGTCGACAAAAAATCGAGAAATCGGTTGTCCCAAGTAAAAATGGCATCGGGTGAAATGTACTCTATTTTTAAAGTTTGCTCACCAAATGCACATAAAATTACATCAATTTGGACAAAGATAGTGCCAACGAACGTGAAAAGTGAACAATGAAGGAGGCGAATGACGAAGGAGTGCGAACGGCGAAGGTTTCATGCGAACGACAGCAAAAAGGGAACTAAAAAAATAATTTAACAGTGAGTGGGTCAACTTACAATAAGTAAAATGGTTTAATATGTGGTGCCACGTCGGAACATGCTACGTCAGACGACTATTTGCATGGAGGAGAGATGAGATGACCACGTGGACGTCACGTCGACAAAAAATCAGAAAACCGACTGTCCTAGGTAAAGAGGGCATCAGGTGAAATGTATTAAAAGATGAAGGGCATTTATGTTACGAAGTGAAGTTGGAGGATATCGCTGAGCAAGCCTTAAAGTTGGAGGGCATTGGTGTAATTTTATGTGTCACGTCGGAGCATGCCACATCGGACGACTATTTGCATGGAGAAGAGAGGAGATAGTCAGGTAGATGCCACGTCGACGAAAAATCGGAAAACCGGTTATCCCAAGTAAAAAGGACATCGGGTGAAACGCATTAAAATATGAAGAGCATTTGTATTACAAAGTGAAGTTGGAGGATATCGCTGAGCAAACCTTAAAGTTGGAGGACATTTGGTGTAATTTACCACAATTATCTATTTTAACTTTCATGAATGCAATTGCTGATAGTTAATGACGTTGGTTTAACTTAGAATATTTCACCCTTTTATCACAGTTTTTCTTTGATTCTTTCTTTCAGTAATATTTTTCATTTGTTTTCTTTTAAAAAATATAGAATTTTACGTAAAACTCTTAATATTTAATTTGGATTTGGATTTGCATTCTTAAAACGTTTCTTTAGTAATGTCAGGTCGAAAATTTAAATTAATGTTGAACAATAAATTAAATTAGATAAAACATATAACTGGACAAAAAAAATTAGAATTGTAAAAAAAAGGCAAAGAAACATAAATAGAATTTCATTAATATTGTTAGCATGATTTTAACTTAATCATCATAACAATTTGAATTAGTCGGAACATTGTTATTTTTAATACAAGTACTACCTTCAATTGAAAAAATCAACCAAAACTAGTTTAACGAAGTTAATTGCATAAAGTACAAAGAAATTTCAAACACCAATCCAAAAATAATTGCATAAAGTACAAAGAAGTTAATTAGGAAAACAACACTTGAAGTGTCTACTCGTAATTTAAATTCGCTCATCCAGAACTATTTCATTGTGACTCTCATACTCGTTGTATTTCTTAACTTAGTGACTCAAATATCCTTTATCACTCCGTTATGTTAATGAAAATAATAACAATAATACCAGTCACATTAAGGCCGCCTGGACGTTATTCATACTTACATTCAATAATTATAGGCAAGTTTTTATGTGACATTACAAAGTAAACAGCACGCAACTTGATTTTTCACTGAGAAGTAAGAAACATTGGAGCTAAAAATTTCCTTCAAAAATCAAAAGGATTTACTACAAAGCAAACAAGGCTTTGAACTCTGATGATGAACAATGACATTTTTACAAGGGTGCAATCACTATTGGAGCTTTTCTTTTCAATTCCTTTAACAAGAATACAAAACTAGCAGAGGTTACAAGCTAATTTTCTTTTCTTTTTTCAAAGAATAGCTTATGAAAAAAAAAATAGGGGGAGGCAGATTGGTGGCGCAAATATATAGAACATGAACAAAACAACCCTTCCTTAAGCTCTGCACATGCAAGGTGTTAGAGGATTCTCCCACAGATCATAATTGGGGAATGTCTCCTCAGGAAGACCAGTTCGTGTTTGGTGGGTGAGCACTACATCCTCCACGAAGGACGCCCAACCCATGTAGGGATCTCCGAAGGATTTGGACATGACGCCTTTGTCGGGTTTTATGGATTTTAGTCGGTGCCCCATGTATCTACGAGCCCCTATAATCAGCTTAGCAAAGTTGCCACCATGAGTCATGACAAAGACATCAGACTTTAAGCAGACTAAGAAATCAAGGGCAGCCAAGCTTGTGACATGCTTCCTGAAATGATCCAGTTCCTCCTTGCTTGACAATTCCTCCTTGGTGACCTGCAAAACGAAAAAAAAAAATATATGAAAGAAGCACGTTGTAAGCCTATTTATTTAGTGTAATACCCCCTTCGCCCGTTAAGATATTGTTCGCCTTGAACCTTTGGCCCGTACAAATAAAACACGTCTCAAAAGATAAAAGAGAATGATACTAATAAGTACATCACCACCTCCATATTTTGATCTTTTACCTTGGGCCTTACATTTAGTATGATTTTTACAGCCCAAATTGGTCGGAGCTGTCAGATCCTTGGGAATAATCCCCATACTCCATGTTAAGATTAGGTATGGTGTAGTTAGTTACTGTGTTGTTACTGATCAACCCTGAGCATACGTATAGTATCTCAAAGTAAAACAGAGACCATTAGATGATAGCTAGCCAATCTCCAAGTTTACCAGTTCGGCATAGTAGAAAATTTGTAAGGAACTCTAAAAAGATCTGATTTGAAGTAAAAAAGGATTACCAAATTGGGGAACATGTTTCTCAGAGGAGCCATCTTATTGTTCCCGCCATAAACTTGTCCAGAGGCAACATATATTTGTGTTTCTCTAGTATATCCCATTGCCCGCAGTAAGACAGCAACTTCCCCTGGCTCAAGAGGGCACCGTCCTTCCTTTCTTTTCTGCAGTGCTAGCTGCCAAAGATGAGATCCATTCTGCAAAACGTGTCCAAATATAAAGCAAAACTTTAAGTCAATCAAGTGTCGCATATGATGATAGAGAGGACTAAAGTTTCATTGTCATTGTCCGAGGCTTTTGCCTGGATGATATTGTACCATCCCATAGCTGCATAAGCCAGGCCAACATGGCCCAGAACAAATCAAAGCATCAATAAAATAATGTTCAAAATGGAACAAAATGTTTATAAGTGATATGCATAAGCCAGGCCAACGTGGCCCAGAACATATCAGAGCATCAATTGAGTAATGTTCAAAATTGGAACAAAATGCTTATAAGTGATATATGCATAAGAACCAGACATAGTTTTAACATTCAAGTCACAAACACCTTGTAACGCCTTGGCCATTCTTTCTGTCTATAAGCTGCCATCATTGCTTTCTCCCCTCTTGTTCCAACAAAATCACAAAATGAGAGACCCACCATTCCCTTCTCGAATCTCAGATGAAGTGCCCTGTAAATCAAGAGGAAAATATTAATATGATTCATAAAAAAAGGATCATGGCCAGTCTCATCATAAAAACCACCCCAATACATACATGTAAGGATATAAACTGCCAGTGCGGTTCCTCATTCTTGCTGCTAATTTATCAGCCATTTCTTCGATATCAGGTAAAAATTTAAGAGCATGGTAGTTGACTCTGCACCGTAGCCTGTTTATCTCAGGTGGAACATTGTCATACCTGGAAATAGGAAACTACAAATTGAGCCCATCATAAATGACGAGCAATGGACAGAAAAGAAATGACTTTTTTTTATCAACTGTTCTGAAAAGTTGGTTTTAGCCAAGAAAGCTTTAATATAATGGTTATTTTCTGATATATGATCAAATACTTGTTGGGGTAGCAAAAGAATTAGAATGACATAATTTTCTAGGAATTACACATAGGATGAAGTTTAGCATACATGACTTACCCCAATCTATCAACAAAAGGCTTTAGTGCCATTATCCTCTTCTCTTTAATTCTTGGGAGTACATTGTCAATATAGAAATCTGCTGAGGCGTACTTTGGAATGTTTTTTACTGTCCGTCTGCATGAACATTGTGAACATTTAAAGCCATAAATTTACATTGTTATGCTTTATAGTTTCAGTAAGTAGTCATTCACAATAACACAATTACTCTATAAGATGAGAACAATCATAATAAAAATCTTTTTCAAGGGGAAAGACGATTACCAAGCTTGTTAATCATCACAAATATCTTTTCAAGAAATAAATATGTTTCAAGCAATTATGGTGTTCACCAATTAGTCCATGAAACAAGATGAATGAAAAACATTGTTGTAGAAAGCCAATGTTGGGCAAAAGACCTTAATGACAGAATATGATGCACGGAAAATTTGAAATGGCCAGTATCTGATTGTTTGAAACACAAAACTACTCATGTTCATGTTGGGTAGAAAAAGAAAAGACAGGTAAACCAAGTTAGTAAGCAAGGTTGCGTCAGGGTCGACGGAACCTAGTAATCTCGGATTCAAATCCTGGAGTCGCATCTGGGAAATACCATTCTGAACGTTGCCCCAACTCCATATTAGTCCGAGTGGGGACTCAAAAGAATAAGACAGGTAGATTTGAAAGGAAAGACGAATTAATTGGTTGGCAGCAATAAGACCAATTATGGAATAGTTCCCAAATTGTTAGCTATCTCTCAAAAAAAAGGACCAACTAAGGGATTAACTGGTTAATATTTGGATCAGTTTTGGCAGCAATCAGAGATGCTAAAACAACATCCAGTAATCTTCCTATTTCCTTTTTTTTTTTTTTTGAGAGCCTATTTCTCTCGACACACTACCACAACCAGCTCAAAAATACTTAATAGAGTTTATATTTGAGAAAATAAAAAGAAACATGGTTGTCATTTCATTTGCTTTGTTCTCGCTCAAGTCCTATTTGAGCCATCAAGAGATTCAAACTATTTAAAGATGGCAGTGGCAATGAAAAAATAAGGATGAAAAGAAAAGGAAATTCTTTTAATTTCTAATCTCTATATATTAGTTCCTTATATATGTTCACCAATTCTCTGTTTGCTTCATTTTGCTTCTGCTCTGTAGCTGTGTCACTTTATACAGTTCTGTACCTTTCACATGATATTTAACTTTGCTTCAAGACTTAATTAAAAAGAATAAGACAGGAAAATGTGTCATCAATACAAAAGTTGGTCTCTAAAGGATGGGTTTTAGTATCATTGTTTTTAGAGGGATTGTTCTTCATATTACAGGAAAATCTCATTTAGATTGGTTTGGCAAATTACAGAATGTTAAACAAGAAAATTAGGAGACAGAAATCTAAAAGGAAAAAAACCTCCTCTGGCATTAGGATGGGGGTTCAAGGGTACACAAAATAAGCATATAAGCATATGGTGAATATTTATACCTGCGCATAAATAAATTTTTGACACAATAGTAAGAAATAATAAAGTATTCACATGGAGACTAAAAATTCCCATGTCAAAATTGCACGAGCAACATGTTTGAGTCCTAGTATAAAGCAACAATATTTTACTAGCACTGCAAAAGGAAGAGACTTCATGCATGAGTCCTAATATAAAAGCTACAATATTATACTGGTATAGTGAAAGGAGGGAATTAAAAGGTATGTGACACAGTGACAAACCTTATACTGGTGAACAGTTCAGCCTTCTCAGTGAACCAGTCAGGAATATCCCGTATAATACGCACATCATCCTTTAAATAATCAATAAAATGATCAACATCAAATATGTCCTCAAACCTCCTGCATGTTATAAAAGATAAACACAGGACTGTAAAATTGAGATCCGACTATATAAAACAAAATGATAACAAACAACTTAATAGAAATCCATACACATGTATAGCTTGTTTTTCCTATAGTGTTATATACATGGATGGCAGCCACAACTCTTGGCGGTCATCCTTTTTTCCCTCCAAAAAAAACTTAATAGAAATCCACTAAGTTAACCTATTTCTACAATATAATCAACCAAATTGAATATTCAATCATCAATTCTAAGTCTTTCAACAACTATCTATAGCGACAGCATTAATTTTTTCGAAAACTTACACCACTAAATTAGCAATAGCAAGAATGTGATGTCATGAAATACACCATATCTCATTCATCTATCAGTTGACCATCAATAAAATACTCTAGAATTCAGATGGAGGATAATGTAAAGTACAACTTTTTAAAGGCATGTAGAATACAAGTTGCAGACTCAAGTGTGCTAGTAAAACAAAATTGGAAGGAGGAGAAAGGAATGTGTCAATATTTGTTGTAGTGATAGATTTTTCTACTGTTTCATTTTCTATTGCTTACTTGGACCTTCTATACATAATATCATCTCTCATTTTCTCAAATTACATTTCCAGTCCTCTTCTCTAAACTTTTATTGAGAGGGCTATTCTCTAAAAATCTACAGAACATATTTTTTACTTGTTCTACATGTCCTAGTTATAGATGAACTAGCACATGCTACAAATAATCATGAACTTCACGTGTTAGTACAGATAGAATGTAAAAACTCCAAAACATAAGATCACATTATATCACATAAAAAATCTTGCACTTGCAATGCTTAGAATGCTAGAACATATTAGAGATGCTTGTTGTTGGACATGTTACTAAAAGTCTAGGCAAAGCTAAAGTCAACAGGCATGTACCCACTGACCTGGTAATTTCATGAAAAGGTTTTCTATCAAACTCAATCCTCCTATAAAAGGTATGAGGATTCTCATTCTCCTTTGTAGCAGACATATTTCATTGATCTTCATTTTTGGATCATTCTTGCAAAATTGGTCAGGAGGAACTGCTTTGAGTTCTCAAGTTTAATTACATTTTTCCAAGGGTACTCTAATTATCTTTCCTATGATTAACGGAATGACCATTCCGTTACATATTAATTATATGAGTTGACAGAATTGTAGATTAGGACAATGAAATGATATTTATTTGGATTAAGAGATGAAGAAAGAAAAGAGCCATACGTCTGATCTTTCCAGATTTGATCTTGCTTTAGCACTGGCAAGATAAGTGTTGCATTCATAATTTTTGCCACGGCAACAGCATTGCATATCTGGAGAGAAACCAAAAATTCAGAATGTTCATGTCAGATTTGCTAGTTAATGCACCGTCAAGCAAGAGAACTGTTACCGGTAAAGAAAAATTTGTAGATCTTTTATGTGATTCAACTCTCAAGTGGTGTACAACTGATTAACTAAACAATGTTCTCTCAACCACAAATAGCAGGTTTGTTCCCCTCAAAAAAAAACAGCAGGTTTGTAACTCATTCTTTGAGTTGGAATAATTTACTTAAAAATGAATTTTTAAATTTTCATTGTTTGATGATACAAAATAATTCAGTGAAAGAGACATGACTTTTAGTTCGACTAAAAGTGAAGAGTAACACTGTAAAAAATGAATTTCATCCAAACATGAAGGGAATTCGATTTCCACTTGCATTCTCTTGTGTAATAAACAAATTGAAAATATATTTAGCATATTTGCAGCCTTTTTGTTGAAAGATAGCCAAACACAAGAAAATAAAGAACTTACACATACTGTCCCCGTATTTATTTTCCTCCAAATCTTATCTTCAGCAAAATAAATGGAGATTAAGATAAAAGTTAGGCTACTGCATATAATCTCATTGTTCAATGAACAAAATCATGAATAAACACAACAAGATCTTTGTAAGTGAACGAATTTTGGGAATAAAAATAAAATAACATAAAATCAGCATCTTAGTTTGGTTTATATAGTTCAAAGAACGAATGGAAATGAAAGCAATTTTGTTTTGCTGTAACTTTTACATGGCACTATATTCACATTAGATTAAGGCAAGACAATCAATCAAAAACTCATATTAGAGTAACCCGGGTCATGTTCTACAAACCCGGGCTGTGATGCATTGTCAACTTTAATTTGGGCAGTTTAGCTGATCCGAGTCGTTTTGCTTCTGACTGGAAAGTGCATTATCAACCCGGGCAACATCAGTTGTTTTCTATCAAACGCTTGACCTTTGTTAGCAATTCAATTTGAATGCTAACGATTGTGGACCATTGACGTTCTCAGTTGAGGTGCCCTTGGCAGGAGTTTGCATTCACACATTAGTTAAGAATGAGTTGATTCAGCCGAACCACTTTTGAAGATAGTTAGGTCATCGGTTTGGAACCCTATACCTTTAGACAACCCTTTCATCAGTTGCAGTCTACAAAACATTTTATTATTGATTAAGAGATTATACATGGTTCAAACTGTAACACACTCTCTTTCTTATTTATCCAAGGCTTGAATCTCTCGGATTGATATCATCCTCATTTTATTCTTAATTCCAAATCACAAATCTGATTAGGGTTATAAGAAAAATAAGTCACTAGTTGTCGTGGGAACAACAACTCTTGCTAGTATTGCCTTTAGCTTGCATATATCATGTAGTTATCCACTTTTTTTAAAACGAGTAGTTATCCACTTTTGATTGAAAAATGAAAGGAAAATGAAGATGTACAAGTGTCTCTAAAAGCTACAAAAAGAGAGAGTGAAGGCTGCCATCTCAAATAAACAGTTTGAAATCTCACCTCCCAATTTCTAATAAAAAGGGATGTGTGATGTACATGTGATACAATATTATATGCAATTGGTGGCATATTACCATGTTCTTCCCAGCTTTAATCAAAATGAAAAAAAAATGAAACAGAGAGGTGGTATGTCACTTAGAACAAAATGAAAAACAATTTGAACATTACCATAGTTTCAACACAAATTACTTCAAAATAGAAGTTCCAACACAAATCAAAGACCAAACTAAAACAAAAGGAAAGCATGCATACCGCTATGCGTTGCTGATTCAGACCACCCTCAGCATGAATGAATATGTAGCCACTGGTTTCGTTCTCAGGAGGAACATCTGTAGGACAACTAAAATAATGCAATTATGACAAGGATATAAGAGGAAGTCCATTCAGGTAAGTCACAATCTTAGAATTCAGTTCACACAATTCCCAAAGTCCAATTAAATAAGTGAAAATACATATTCTGAGAAATCAAAACCCCAAAGTGCTAAGCTCTATAACGTATGATGGGCACTCAAACCTACACATGTCAGCAAACTACAGGAAAAAAAAATGAATTTTTGCCTTGCCAAGATTGCTGAACAACAACAACAACAAAGCCTTATCCCACTAGGTGGGGTCGGCTACATGGATCATACAACGCTTCGTTGATCCAAGATTGCTGAACATATGAATTATTCAAAACTTCAACTGTACAGCAAGAAGTATAACTACAAAACTGCAGTTATTCCATCATATACATAGGCAAGGCTACACTTTTGACAGATTTGCAACATAACATGGATATGTTAAAAGGCCCATCTCACCAGATGGCAACGTACACCAGCTACTTCCAACATGAATACTAATACACATAAGCATTCAATATTTTCTTTATCACTGATTGGCAGGTAGGCATGAATATTGAATAGACTCATGCGTTCCTAGGAGAACAGGTATGAGATTGTTTACAAATAAGTACAACAACACTGCACCATCAATTGCATGTATTCAATATGCAAGTCACGCTGTCATAAAGTTACTATTTAAGAGAAACATGATAACCATAGGAAACTAAAGCCTACGGGAATAGCATGCTGACTGCAGTGTATCACAGAAAGCAATAAATGTTGTTTTTATCACTCATCTAATACCCTAGTGTCAGTTGGTTCTCGGTAAAACAGTTGTTCTCCAAGACTATTGTAAAACAAAATTGCTTATATTTGTGAAAACAGAAGACAGTGTAACAGGAAGAATCCAAGGGTGTCAAACCTAATTGTCATCAAGGAACTCACTTTTGTGTAATAATTAAATGACGAATAATCACAAAGTAGATAGATATGTAGCAAGATCCTCTCTTTCTCTTATGTTCCCTCTATTATCCTTTTATTCTCTTCTTGTTTTGTTTTATTTTTTTTTTTCATAAGAAATCCTGCTAGTCAATCATATGCAATACACATTTTCTATCCTTTCATCACATGCAAAATATGTAACATGAAAGACTTGAGTAAATGGAACCTTCAATGTATTTAGGCATCCAAGACATAGTTACTGAGCATTCAAAATATGAGTTACATATTTGCTTATGAAAAGTCTCAAAAATCCATGAACACTAGTTATTATCATGCAATGAGGAGAGAATCAAAACGAGATCTTCTGTGGCAGCTTGAAGCAGAAGATAAAGGAAGAAGAATACTGTAGTGCACAATGATAATACTTTTTTTGAGAGGGAAAAAGGATGACTACCATTTGGTTGTCATCTGTACAATGATAATACTACCTGAATGGCAAGTGAATTAGCAAGCCCATCATCGAAATACAACCCACTTATTTTTTTATTTTTCAAATTGTATATGAATATAACACATTGAAGATAAAAAGAATACATAATTGATGTATTTGAAAGGAAACAAGATTGCCTGAAATTCCATTCTCACGTCGCTCGGCGCATGGTTTCCATGAAGTAGTCGCAGAATACGGATTCTCCCAAAGGGATGGAGATTCCTTCACCTAAGTGAAGAAAAATGAATTAATACATTATCAAAAGTATTTTTTAGTGAATCAGTGATTCGCCTATCTAAAAGATTAGCAAACTCACCATAGGATTCGGAAACTTACATGTGGGCAGTGAAGAACAATCCCCTCCTTTCTGCACAAGTAAGGCGTAGTCTACAGCGCAAAGTAAACCAAATTCAGCAATCTATAACAACAATAAATTACCATTTTCCACGAATTCTTAATACATGAAAAGCAAGAAGAATCCGTACTTAGTGCACCTATGAAATATCAACGTTTTCTTTATCTGGAGCGAGGAACTTGGTATTGTTTATCGATTCCTGGCCCCTAACTTTCCTATTGAACACAGCTATTGCTGATAGGTATTCTTACTGTAGATTACAATGGCAGCGAATCCCCATGACAGATACCAATCTAAAAAAATATGTAACAGAGTACCAAGACAACATCGCACCTTTTTCATTCGATTATCTTCGATGGATTATAAATTGAGGCATCAAAACATGAATCAAGCAAAATGCGACTGAGAGGAAGGAAACAAACGCGAACAGGCAGCTCAAGCGGACAAATCAGAGAAAATTAGCGCGATTACCTAGCTAAGATCTTCCTCTTCTATCCAAAAACTTCAAAAACTACAATTCAAATTGAGTAGTAGAATACCAGGGGAGAAACTAAAAGCTCACCGGGCGACTCCAGAGAGAAGGGAGCGAGAAGATCCCCATGAAGACGAGGAAGGCGAGGACTCCGACGAGGATCCGGTAGGAGAGCGAGGCAGAGGGTCGGGTGGGATCCTCCAGAACGAGCAGCGATCGGAGCGCTGACGGCGCCCTAAGGAGTAACGAGGCATAGGGTCGGGTGGGATCCTCCAGAACGAGCAGTGATCGGAGCGCTGACCGCGCTCTAAGGAGTAACGAGGAACCGCCGCGGTGAGAAGGGTCCCTGCGATCTCGGTCGCGGTCGTCGTCGCTGGCGCTGTGACTGGCGACGGAAGCGGAGGGGGAGGAGGAGAGAAAGGGGGAGGTGGCAGAAGAGTCCTCGCCCCCACGCTTCACAGGCGAAGAAGACGCCGGGCGGCCTCCCATGGACGGCGAGTGCCGGAGCTCCGCCATTGCGGCCTCCGAGGCACACTAGTTTATCGGTCGTCGTCCTTGGACCCGAGAGAGATGTTAAACGCAGAAAAAAATGTGACGTTACTAATTATTATACCAAAAAAATATGCGGGGGATTGAATATAAAAAAAATTGTTTATCTTTCTTTATTTTACTTAGTTTTCATATGCGTTCTTTCTATAAAGCTCCCTAAATTTGCGATTTTCCACTCCAAACTACAGATTTTATATCCTTCAACTATTACAATTGTAAAAATTCACCCGAAAAATCTATTTGACTAGAAAAAATAAATCAAAAAAATAAAAAAAATTAGAGGCAAATTTAGGGTGATTTATAAAAGATTTCACCCGTTAAAATTAGGCCATCCGAAAAACCATAAGGACATGTGGACCACATTTTTTTATTTATAATTTTTTATTTATATAATTAATATATATGTTATCAATTCTTTTATTATAGATATAATATTTTTTATAAAATTTCATACTTTTCTATCACATTATCAAACTCTAATTTAATAACTTTAAAATTTTAGTAGTATATTTCATATTTAATCTAAAATTAAATATTTTTATATTAATTTCTATTTATTATATATATTTATAAAATATAATTATATAAAAGTAGAGCTCCGAACTAATCGACCCGTTAGAGGATGATTTTTATTTTTTTAAAATGGTTTTAGAATGATTTTTTAATTTTAAAAAGTGATTCGAAAAATAACAGTTGGTTAGACCGAAAATTCGACCTGATTAGAACTATTTTCACCCCTAACTTTAGTCCTTTTGTCTAGTTTTTCGTTACTTTTACTTTTTCTCATTTATGAAAAGACTAAATTATCCCTCCCTCTAAAAAAATATGAAATAACAAATATAAAAATAAAAAATCATCGGATGGATTAAACTGGTAAACAAAAAATTTGTCATTTATGAAAAGACTAAATTACCCTCCCCTGACTATTTTTTTTATATTTATTATTTGATGTGTGTATGGAGGGAGGGGTAATTTAGTCTTTTCATGAATGGAAAAAATCAAAAGTAACGAAAAACGTATCAGAAATAGACGGAATGATTAAAGTGAAAAAATCGTAATAATTTAGGGATACAAAAAAATAAGTCTATAATTTGGAGTTAGATGCGAAAAATCACGATAAGTTATGAGAGGTTTATGAAAATAACTCTTTTCATATATTTGACCAAAACAATTACATATAACATCGCAACATAAACATAATAATAATAATAAACAATAATAACATGAAACACAACATAAGAGTTCTTAAGCAAACAAATTCAAGATACATACTACTTCATGGGTCACATAGACTCTAATTTAAGGACCTAACATAAATACATAATACATAAATGAGTTCATTACTCAAGACTCATATGCCATACATACTCGATTTTATATATAAGAGTTCAAAATCATACTAACAAACCATAACATATAACTTGGGCCACGGGCTCGATCGTCACATGTGTAATCTTATCATCATAAGGCATTCATTGTCGAACCTATGCTTCATCCGTACATGCACGGATCCATGGAGCCAAGAATTTGTTGTCATTAAAATATGTTGAGACGCATGCATCCTATGATAATATATATGATGTTTGCATGTCATGACTATGTGTTGCATCATAATAAAAACATAGAATACATGCATGATGTGAACAACATATGCATACTATATAGTATGCAAACAATCATCACGACAAGATAAGATAAACTTATATCATCATTAAACATCATACTGAGTCATATCTTTGCACTTATGTTGATTAACATTTAACATCTCCATTCATAACATCATATGACAATGGAACATTCTTTTGCATCTCTTTAGATGCGTACATTGTTATCTTCATATTTATGTTCAAAGTCATTTGATCTTAGTCACCTTACGTGACTTTCATCTTTTCATTTTCTATATTTGATTAAATAGCTTCTTATCTTGGTGATTGAAAATTTCATATTGGCTCGTCGATCTTTGGCTAATTAGGTCGAGATCTCTTTGTTCCCATTGGAGATCATACCATCACCCTAAGGTGAGATCTTGTCTCCCAAGGAACTTGTTGCACATGCTAGCTAATGTTGCTCTTGGTTCCTCTCATTCGAACGATAATATTAAGACACATTCATCAATCCGTATTTTAATTACATACATCATTACATACAAATCAATCAATACATGTTGTATATTTTAATCCTACTTAATGTCATTCGGGCGCCAAAAATCTAAGTGAAGACAATCAACACACCATAAGTTTTCTAGGCATTGGTCACACTCGTGTCTAAAGATGTCACGGTGTGCCGGCGTTTGGGTACATCCGTGAGATCGGGCATTCACGAGTGATAGTCTAAGTTGGTCAAGGTCGTGCCTCACCTTGGTCACGATCGTGAGCAAGAACTAAATTTTTTTTAGCAACTTCAATTTTATCTCGCGGCCTTGTGACCTATGGTCATATCCGTGAGTGAGAGCTGAAATTTTCAACATTAAATTTGGTTCCGTCTCTCGGCCATGTGACCTTGTGATCACGACCATGAGTGAGAGCCGATTTCCTTCCGCCTTCAAAATATTCTAAGGAATGACATGTTCCATCTATGATTAGAGTCATACTTATAAACTAATCTCTGGACACCTTTTACTTTTAAGGGTAATATAGTCTACTTCAATTTTTTCCAATAAAAAACTAATCTCCTCCAAAAGATTCATTTACTTTTAGAAATTTTTGTGTCAATTTCACCTTTTCCATTGCAAGACAATTGTTCTTAAGATGCATTTACTTTAGGGTCAATTTGGTCGTTTAATTAGTAATTTTTTATAATATTACATTTAAGAGAGAAAATTAAAATCACAAAATAATATATTTATGAAAATTTACATGTCGAAGAGAGAGAACAATATATACAATATTAATTTTAAAAAATATACGGTGAAATGTAATTTGGAATTTGAAGTAATATCTCCTCATAACTTAAAACTGAATTTCTAAGTATTGTTGCAATGGCTTGTTTTAAAATAAATGACAAAATGTTGATTCAAGTTAAAAATATTACACACTATTGGTGTTGTAGAGATAAAAAGGAAAAAAAATCTAATTCACAAAAACAAATATGTTATTTTATTTAATTTGTTTCTAAACATGTTAAGAAAAACAATGAATGTAGCGATGCATGTTCATGAAAATGGAGTTGCAAAATAGTAATTATTAGGTTGAAAAAGGTTATGACAATGATCTGGAATATTGACTAAAATATTTTTCACATTAATTTCATATGATTTCAACGTAATAGAATAAAAAATGTTAGGAAATAAATGAAGGTAATGATATGGTTGTATAATTTTTTTACATAAACATATGAGAAAAAAATATATAATGTGGCATCTGAATGGGAGGCAAAGATCAAGAAGAAATTTTTTTTTAATATGGCTTTGACAAATTATATTTTTATGATATAAATTTTAAGAGTTTTAAATTATTCATTTGATGCATAAAAAATTAATTTGAAATAAATGATTTTATGCATAATTTTTTACTTAATATTTTATTATATTTCTATGAGATATGAACTGAGGTATGACTATCATATATAATTCTATTAGCTTTCTAAAAGATAAAAACTATCTTATTGCAAAAAGATATATACAAAATATTTGAAGGTTTATCAAAATGTCAAAGTCAAATAAATGTACTAATTCTTATATCTAAGTACGTTATATTATTATTATTATTATTATTATTATTATTATTATTATTATTATTATTATTATTATTATTATTATTATTATTATTATTAAGTATAAGTGCAATTGAATATACAAAGGAAATTCTTTCATTTAAATCAAGACTAGTGTAAAACCCACGTGATGCTTGGTAAAAAAGGATAATAATTTATTATCATTTTGAAAATAAATTATTTTATTTAAAATGCATCCAATCAACATTAATAACAATGTATTGTGAGATATAAAAATATTTTTAATATAAATTAATAATTTTTATTTGATAGTATCGTTTATTATTTGATTCCCATCAATGTCAAAGATAGCCCAAATGTACAAATAATATTTTGTGAAAATGAGATTTTTAATTATATTTAATAAAATAATAGTAAAAACTTAATAAGTTAATTTATTCGATAACAAATACTATTTTAGAGGATGATGTGGTAAAGATAGTTTCATGCTCAAATCAAAATCACATGAGCTTAGGGCCATTCTACATAAAGCTTTACACTAAACAATCAAATATAGCACTCAACTTTTAAAAAAAATCCGCCATAAAAATTGATATATAATTTATAAATATCAATAAATTTCCTAATTTATAATTAAAGTTCAATTCACCTTTCCGTCATTTTAGTGTAGTTTTTCTTCTGTATAAAACTATATTATTATAATTATACGATTATATATAACAATTAATTTGCATCAAGGATTTTGAACTGCGTGGAGTAGTTATTCATTTTTATGAAATTGTTGAGTAGTTTTTAGCTTCTAAAATGTGATATTTAAAAAAAATCTATATTATTATACTTATCGTGGTGTCAAATATCATGTTTTCCTTTTACACTACTTCTTTAACATAATAAATAGAAATATATATATATATATATATATTAAATGATAATACTATTTTTAGACTTAATATTAATGTGTGCATAGCAATAAAGCTCTAATAGACCAATTTATTCGTCATTTATTTAGTATCAAATGTTATATTTATTTAATACTGTGAATAGTAGTAAAATTATAATAAAAATTTGATTGAACATTACATTTTTTATTCGACAGTTATGGATAATTTTATTCATTACTCTAATAAAATTATATAATTATTGATATATGTAACAAACTCAAATAATTATTTATAATTAATACTAAATAAATATTTTTAATTAATTATATCATATAAATCATGGTACATGTGGCACATCATACACTTGTCCCTTGTAATTCCTTTCTTACTACTCTCTCTAATATATATATATATATATATATATATTAAATCTATTCAAATATTGGATAATTATTATATCTGTCATCTTCTCTTTTTATCCAAGCATGCATAAAAATAATATAATAATAGTCATATTAACCAAAGTTAATATTTCTCTTTAAGTAAAAGTTTATATGGTAATCAAAATTTTAATTAGTGCAACTGCTATTCATCATATATGGTAAAAGTACATCTTGAATCATGAGATAACAAAAAAACACTTTTTGATTAAGCCATCTTTTATCGTACACTTTTTATCCAACCATGCATAAATGAAACAAAAAACAGTATAATAATAGTAGGTATATTCACCAAAGTCAATATTTGTCTTTAAATAAATGTTTATATATATAATCAAAATCTTAATTAGTTTCACATATAATTTTTCGCTTAAGCACATGTCTCGAGTTCGAACTCGGGGTGTTCTTATTGGATTAGTTGGACTGGGCTCGATGAGCCTTTCAACCTGTGGGCAGTGCGTTCAACAGCGTCACATGAGTTGGTCAGCACCGCTTTTCAAATACCGACGGTTGGTTACTGAAAAGAAATATTATATATATAGTGTATATATATATTCATAACATTGTTATATATATATATATATATATACACGTTACATCCAAAAAATATAATATAATATCTCTATCTCGTGGGTAATTATTTACATGAGAATATGTGTATCCCCAATAGTTGTCATATACTATGTTTGTTGCTCCACTATGGTTATATTGATCTCTTCATCCAACACCAACTTAATTGTCTACCATCCTACACACACAGACACGTATTGTGTGTATCATTTCACTTATAAAATTAATTTGGTATAATTAACATTAAAGATTATATAAGATGTTTGTACATAATAAATGCCAAAACCAAATAAAAAATTGAAAGAGATTTTTTTGAATAATTACCTATGATTATAAGAATAAAAACTCTAAAAGAGAAAGTCCTTATAAAACATCGTGTATGCAAATTAATTGGCCGGGATTTGGAAGTTCATTCAAGTAATATTGGAATCTTTTAAGTTAAAATTCTCACATAATTTTGAAGCAACTATTTTATAAAGAAATATGATCTTAATTTTTTTTATTTACTTCTTGATATATGTAAGTTTAATATAATCATTTTTTTGTCGGTATGTAAGTATATGTAATAATAGAAATGGATCACAAATAGAATATAATGATAAACAAATGGCTATGCAACAAAGATGTATTTTTTTCAAAACATAAAATGTAATAAAAGTAAAAATATCATTTCACATTGTCATATGATTTCAATATAATATTTAATGTAAAGATGTTCTCAGTTCTCACTAGATTGTCACAATTGCATCACGCCTTCACAGTCTTACAATATAAAAAGATAATTTAAATAAAGATATTATAACCAACCAAACTGTAGAAATTGATAAACATAATAATATGGAGGTTCACGGACAATGCGGAAGCGGATCGTTCACGTAGCTTCTCCATAAACGGATTGCAGGTTGCACTCGTACGCGTGGTCGAGAATCAAATCACGAGGAAATGGAACACAATGCCACGACTCAAATGCAAAGAAAAGAAGAGTGAGCACTTATGTGACTAATAGATGGAGGAAGTGGTTACACAAGCACAACACACATCAACACCTTATACTACACCTTATGAAGAGTACCACACTTAACATACTAAGAGATCTCATTCTCTCTTATCCATCTGAGGTGGCCCTTATATAGATGTGCTGCCAAGGAGAGAAGGGAGGTCTCGGCATGGCAAAATACATGCCGTGACATGACTTAGAGAGAGAGAGGTGTCTCAAGTAGAGAAAATTGTGAGGGTAGGTGTCTCAAGAAAATTTTTATTTTAAAACTCATCAAAAATTAGTTATCATACATATTTTTCCTATCACATCAACTATTTTATTCCTTATCATTAAATTATACTCCATCCAAACACACCCCGAACTACGGAAATTTGATGGAACTCCAATTTCAATTTCCAAATGATTCCATAATGTTCTTTTTAAGTTCCCATGTTGGAACATAAAAAGTGGAAAAATGATTCACATGTTAACTCTTTTTTTTGGCAGCTAAAGTTTGATCGTCTGAAGTGTGAGCAAATTTTTTTTAAAAAAAAATCAAATAAGATATGCTATAATATAAGTTAAAATGATTTGATCACAAATATTAAAATTTGAATGATATTTTATTTTATCAAATTCATATTTAACTAATAAAATATATTAATATTTAATTATTTATTAATTAAATGAAAATAGTGTTCTGCACTCATTTTTATGTTTCTATATATACAACAATATTTTCAAGTAGAAAATTTAAAAAATTATATTAGTCATCTTTTGCATAAAATGACTTTAATTTTGAGAGGATGAGTTAAGTCAAACGAAATAATAGGAGCTATCGAGTTAAATATCAAAATGTGTCAAATCCTATGGTTATTTTGAAAAGATAAAGGTTTCTTCTAGTTCATATTTTTTTGTCTCATGTTCTTATATATTTTTTGGGGGAACATTTTCTTATATATATATATATATATGTGTGTGTGTGTTTCAATTATTATTTTAGTTGAAATATAATAATCATCTAATATAAATTTGGATATTTACATGATGAAAAACTTATGATAGTTCAAGTCTGTAATTATAAATTAATAATCATAAGAAAATTATCTATTCATTAATATAAAGTGCAACTTTAAATTGCGAAATATTGCATAACATGATTACACTTATTTAGAAATTATAAATAAGCATTTTGAGTGGTTCTAAACTTACCCGTGAGTGTATTCCTCGTACGAATTAGTTAGTCGGACAAAATAGGTGAGACCTACGTCAATCCATCGTCAAAATCATATGTTTTAAATACCAAATTTCAATGAAAGTTTTAAGGAGCGTATCTTTGGAGATAATTTTTGTAAATTATATTAAATTATAAATATTCATCACATTATTCTGTTCACCTATGATTAATGTTGTAAGACTCGACTCGGCCATCGATCCAAATTATCAATGGATGAGGGCGGATTGGTTGGATAGGATTGAACCAAATGGTTGAACCGGATAATATAAATTAATAAAAAAATAAAATAAGTTAAAGTGACTATTGTAATATTAGTAATTTAAATCAAATAATATAATAAAGTAAGCACAAATTAAATCATCAATTGAATATTTTTTAAATAAAAAATCTTGTGAGTAATTATAAAAATAAAGATATCAATGAAATTTTATATATGTGATAAAGAAAAATATTGAAACATAAATCTTATATATATATATATATATATATATGATATTCTAAACATTTTTAATAATTTTTGTACATTTTATCTTTTTTACATTTTACAAACTTGACCCGATCGGGTTGACCAAACCCGTCAGGCTAACCGGTTGAACTCGAATTTTGACCGAGTAAAAGCGGGTCAACTCCATAGCCGACTTTTGGACGACCCGCGAGCCATTTTAGTACCCGGACACCTCATATCGTCCGGACCGGGTCAGGTCTTACAATATTGCTTGTGACACGTAATGAGTAATCTGTATTGCCCAAACAATTCACATTGTCGAAGTGGTAATGCATATTGTCTATGGAGAAGAGACAATTCACATTATCACATGAGTTGCAATCTTTTTAATTTCATTTTTCGCATATATTCTTTATAGTTTTATTTAAATAAACTCTAAAATATATTATAATAATAATTAAATAAATTATAAAATTAATCAAAATAAATATTAGTTAGTTATTATGAATATATTATTATCATATTTTAACAATATAGTAATTATTTTATAATTTTTAATTTTATGGATGAGAATATATATTTGTGATTTAAGTTTATGAAGTTAAAATTAATTTATATATCTAAACATAATTCTTTTGATTAGGGGTATATTGTTAAAAATAATATATTAAATCATAAATCTTTATTTTCTTATATATAACTAATATAAATTGTCGGATAGATTACTTATGCATATTAAATAAGACAATGTATATTATCGATAATTTAATAAATGACAATCTGCAGTGAACACGAAAAGTGTTGTTCAAAACTATTTCAAGATGATTGATGTTGGTCATGAGATAGAGGTTCAGTCAATTCATCAACAAATATACTTAGGATTTAGTGAGGCTCCTACCTACATCAGATGTCGTCCGATCTGATCGGACGACATTCACGAGAGCGTCCCGAACCATTCAACAAGAACCGGTCCATTACATCAAGCCATTTCTAAATGTCGTCTCGCTCTCGCTGATGTCGAAGCTGCCCTTGCTGCTGCTGATGACACCGCTGACCGCTGCCAGTTTCCGTTCATGAAGGATGGCTACTACTTCTACCCACTCAGCCCCATGTCGTCATCATCAACGACTTCGCCCTCGTCGTTGATTTCGAATGCGACCAAAAACCCCCAGTCGCCTAAGGCACAAGATCCGCAGCCATTGTGCCTGTAACGCTTTCAAAATTCGACCCCAATTTTAATCGCCGAAACTTAGGCGACGTCACTTTACCTTGACCTAATTACATAAAAATTTTTACAGCAGAAACGTAATCATATATATAAACATAAAACATCAATTTCATAAACAGCGGAAGACTTCAACATATAAAAATCTCAAGATACATAAATTAGCCCATGAGCCTAATAGGCTCTAACGTATACCCAATAAAGAGTCATCATACATAAATAAGTTCAAGTATAGTACATGACTCAATAAAAGGCACATAAGTCATACATACTTAATCCTTATAAAGGTTCATCATCATGACATAAAAAGAAGTAGACAACTTGGGCCGTAGCCTGACAGACCCATGTGCAGTGCCGCCATCACGAGGCTCTCGTCGCCGAACCTAAGCCTCCTCCATATCTGCACGGATCCATAGGGTGCATGTGATTCTCCTGTTAGAGTATGTTGAGGCACGTGTATGCTATGATTTTATACATAATCTCTACATATCATGGCACATACATTTCATCATCATGGAACATAAATCATATGCATGTTGTGAGCTACTTATGCATACTACATGGCATATGAACATATCATCATGGCAAGATAAGATAACATGTAACTTCATAATTTTTAGATCGAGCATATCATAACTTATCATCATGCAAATGCATATCATCATCTTATCTTACTTTACTTTGTCATCTTTGTTCATGACATCATATGATGTGACAAGTGGACATCGATCAACCGTAATAGGTCTTTCGGACGATTAAAACTGAGTGTTCGGACAACCGCTAATCACAGTGAGCAACGACTGCTCAAATCGGTCGACTGCTGGTGTATCGGTTGATCGTTACCCGACATTCGGACGATTGAGACTGGGTGTCTGGTCGACCGTTAATCATAGAAGCTACGACTCTTCCAAATTGGATGACCGTTGGGTTATCGATCGACCATTTGGATAGAGTTCGAGACTGAATAGTCTCCAGAACGGTCGACCGATAATGTATGTCGCCCGTTCTGGGATGACAGAACATGCATTTTACATTATTTCTTTTCAATCTTGCATACATTGACATATTAAGCACATATTGATTTCCCAACATCGTATTATCTCACAACCTTCCTTGCATCCTAACAATGAAGTAAAAGGAATTTTCACATAAAGATATCCAACATGCTAATCAAGTTTAAAATTGTACAAGAGCTTTAAACGATTTCATAATAAGCTAACATAACAACAATAAACATTCTGATACTAAACATAATGAGCAATAAAATATTAAGCTAAGGAACACATGACATTCTAAGCATGATTAGCAATGGAACAACAACCTAAGGAACAGTAGTTATGAAATGCACATTTCCCAAAATCTTCTCTCTAAGAACAAAGGATTTGTTCTTTATGCTCTAATCCATACATTCAAACATTATTAGAAAAAAGATTAGGGAGATTTGGATCCTCTCAAACATACCTTAATTAGCTAACTTAATCCTAACTTAACAGTGAGGAGAGAGACTCACTGTTGTTACAGTAAATCGAGTTACTGTAGCTTCATTGCACTGATCGAGAGGAGCTTGGAAGAGGGAGAAAGATGAAGAGGGAGAAAGAGTGAGATGAGAAGAGGGATTATTGTAGCAGAAATTGTTGGGGGTGGGAGGGGGGGGGGGGGGGGGGGGTTGGGTTGGGGAAACTTTCAGCTCCAGCTGGTAGGTGAGAGGGTGAGTGAGTTTAGCTTTTAGGTCACTATTTTAATTGAGCCGGGCTTGGGCTTTGGCGTCGGGCCTTTGTTTACTTCTTTCCCTTTTTTTTATTTCTTAGGATATTACAGTGCCAACCCAGGGAGAGTTCGCTATCGGCACGAGATCCACAGTCATCGCGTCGAGAGGTCGCCACTGGCACAAGATTCACGCCTTCACCATCAGCACGAGATCGAAGGAGGGCGACATCGTGTGGGGAAAGGGGTGACGCCAGTGACAATGATTGTGAGAGGGGCGCAACTCGGAAGTGGACGTCATCGTCGGCACAAAATCTGCAATCGCACACATCGCCGCTACTTGCTGACGACACTGCTCGCCGCTGATGCTGCCACTGCTGGTCATTGTTCGCCGCCGATGCTGCTCGCTGCTCGTCGCCGACGCTGCTCGCTGCTCGCCGCCGACGCTACCGTTGCTCGTTGCTCGACGTTGACGCTGCCGCTGCTCGTCGACGCCGACGCTGCTCGCCGACGTCGATGATGCCGTTGCTAAGTTTGCTGTTTGCGCTGCTCGCCTCGATGCTCCTCGTCGCTGACACTGCCACTGTTCGCTGCTCGCCGCCGACGCTACTCGCCGATACCGCTACTTGCTGCTTGTTATCGGATGTTGCCAACTGCCGCTGCTCGTTGGGGGCAAATGAATGAACCGATTTAATATCGGGATGTCTGGTTCGGCATGCTTTGGTGGATGCCGCTCTACCCACTTAAGGAGGTAGGAGCCCCGTCAAATTCATATACTTATTTGAAATAGATATTAGTATTGTTACGATGCTATCCATACTTGTATTTATAAAAATATCAAATGACCAAAGAAAATGTTATCAATAGCATCAATTTATTTTTTTTGTTTAATTTGATTTTGTATCCTAATTCTTTAGTTACCTTTATCTTATTACCATGCTTAAATTTAATATTTACCTTTTATTTTGAGTACATATTTATTTTTACTTTAATATATTTTTATAAATTTATTAATTATAATAAATTTTATAATATTCATTTTTTTACTAAAATAATGATTATTTTTTATTGACCCAAGTCAGTTAACCAATATTTTTGATCTAATTTATTTTTTGCTCGATAGAATTGGATCCGTTAATTAACAGAACCCATCGCCTGGGCCAACCTGACCCCGATTGGTCGATGACACAAATTTCCGGACCTGGTTCAGTCAGCTCTCAGCCTCAGGCCTTGAGCCCTACTCCTCCCTGGTTCTCCATCAAAACAGAGTGATTAGCAAGTTCGCACATGGGCCCTTCCATTTGCATCCTCGTGCTGCGTCCGCTTACTCGAGCGATCCCCCAAAATAAATTATTAATCGGGGTTTCTCACTTTTCATCCTCCTGCATCGATTCGATCCCCATCGGATCGCCGAAGGGCAACGCGCCGCCGACCATGGCGCCTCGCGTCCTCCTCCGCGTCCTCCTCCTCTGTCTCTTCTCGACGCTCTCGGCCGCGATCTACGAGGACCAAGTCGGCCTCGCTGATTGGTAAAACCCCTTCTCCCCATCTTCTTCTTCTTCTTCTTCTTCTCTCTCTCCATCGAGGCAACGATCGGAATTGATTTCCTCTAGATCCAAATTCGTTGTCGCATTATGATGAAAGGTAGCTTCGTATTCTTGGCCTCACTTTGAGCCGTGATTAGGGTCCTGGTTTTAGGTAGAACGAGGTCCTCTTTATCACTAGATCGCCGCAGAAGTTATTTCTTTTCTTTCTCCATCTTCTTACCGAGGGGTAAAATGCTGACTTGAGAATGCGCATCAGAAGTTTCGCGTATTCTTTTTCTTTTTTTTTTTCTGAAACAATTGTTTGGATTTAGATGTATGTGTGCTATCTTATTATTATTAGTTAAGCATCGCAGTTGACTATGTCAACTACCCAGCAACAGAGATCCTCTTGGCGTAAGCCACATTTCAAGTACAAGATACTCTCATTAAATGTCTGTTGTGATGTCCAAGACGTTTTAAACCCAATTGCAAGAGCATATGGTTTTGCCAAGACATGCTGTCAAGTGTCTGATGCATAAAACTGAGTTAGGATATTCACCTGGGTCTCAAATGGGATTTTTTGTACCCGGCTTGGAACCCTCAGGCTCCTTGGTAATTTGCAAATTTCTGCCCCCGAGCTAGGACAAACTTGTTGATGATTCATGCTTGCTGATGCTGCAGCCTCATTGATACTCTCCTTTAGGACAATCCATTTGGGACTCTTTGCTCATCCTTAGCAGTTAAGAATACATGTTCCTAGGAGACGAAGGTGTCTCAGGTTAAAGCCTGACTTTAATCACATCAGACAGGCCTTAAACCGGCTAGAAAAGTATACTTCATTACTCTTTTTCCTGCTTTGCTTTGACATCAAGTGGTAGGGAATGTTGTTCTTCTTCTTTTAAAATTTTCATCTAGCATATGTATGATACATGAGCTAGTTCCCATTCATCTTAATAAACTCTCTGCATCTAGCTATGGATGTATGATATGTCTTTGAACACACATGCATGAACTTCAAGTAGTCTCACAATTCCTTCACTGTGTCACGATTACAGCTGTCAACAGGGTTCTGGATCTGGTTAAACAACCCTCCATTAACCTCTTATTGTGATCTTCACATGCACTTCATACAATGGTCTAATTGTCATGTGCATAAGTATTTCCATGCACGTCACATAATGCTTCATGCCAGTTAGCTTCCTATCTGTAGACTTCAACAACAACAACAACACAACAACAACAAAGCCTTATCCCACTAGGTGGGGTCGGCTACATGGATCATACGACGCCATTCTGCAATATATTCGTTGATCCATGTTCATGCGATTCGACAGGGTTTTACGCTGGCTGTCGGGGCCTAACACAACCCTCCTCCTTTATCCGGACTTGGGACCGGCTATAAAACATAGGCAGAGTTTGCGTAACTATCCAGATTGTATTATAGCAATCAGATGTACAAGTGTAAGAAAGCCAAATACAATGATGGCCTCCCTTCAAAAAAAAAAAAAAATTCAAGGATGGCTCCATAGTTTGGATAACCTCATCCACGAGGTCCAAGTAGACAAATCTTTACCTGTCTTATCACTATGGAAATATTTTGCAGACTTTCCTTTCCTGCTGCAAAATCTGTACCATAGTTTTGCAATGTGATTCATCCACATTAGTTTGGGAGGAAATCATTAGCCAAGCCCTTCCTACTTGGAAGCAGGTAGGACAGTTGTAGTCAACCATTTCCGTGAGATTGATATCCTAAACAAATACAAGAATTATCTGAAGAGTAGTTGCTCTTTCTACTGGGCTTGTGTTGTTTGATGTCTTTTTAGTATAAAAAGGGGAGAGAGATAACAAATATAGGTAGATTTTATGAGCTATATTTTCCACTCTTCTAAAGAAAAAAAGCGAAAGAAGCAGACAACCATATACTTGCCCTTTCTCCTTAGTACTTTGTTTGGATAAGAGGAAGTGAATGGATGTGAAGTGAAAAGAGGGAATGAAAGGGAAGCTGAAAACTCAACCCCAAATGTTAAACATAAATGATGTTTTAAAAAAGGAATAGCGGGGAATTTCCCCTTCTCCATTAAAATGGCTATTTGAATAAGGAGTTTGAGGGGAACTTTTTTTCTTTCCCATCCTTCCCACTCAATCCATACAAGACATAAATCTCTTTGATGTGTATGAGGACCCAGAAAAAATGTTTTTTCTTTCTTCTTGTCAATGATAACCCCTTTCCTTGAGGTATGAGGTCCAAAAGTGGTGAATGAGCTCCCCTCATTATATTTTCCTTGTTAATCTTGTCATGCAGGCATAAAAAGTACATTGGGAAAGTAAAGCAGGCTGTATTTCACACTCAGAAGACAGGGAGAAAGCGCGTGGTTGTGTCTACAGAAGAGAATGTTATTGCTTCTCTTGATCTGCGTACTGGTGATATTTGTGAGTCAAAGATTTTCCTTAACGAGACTTTAATAATATGCTTCTGAATCTGAGTAACCGGAGTATTACTTTGGTCTGAAAGTAGTCTTTCATTTTATATTGATAAGCATTTTACTAATTGCAAATTGAACTTTTCTGCAGTTTGGAGACATGTTCTTGGAAAAGATGACCATATCGACAAAATTGATATTGCTCTTGCCAAATGTAATTATCTTGTTTGAAAATCTTCTTTTATTATCTTTCTTTTGTTCACGAACTTTTCTTTGCTTATCCAGCGGAACCTTATGGGATTATGTTTTAATAATGAAAATCTAATAACATGCAGTCATGCACCATACCATCTGCATTTATATGCGTTAAATTTAGGTATGCACACCAAAGTTTAAAATTTCGTCAATACATATTGTACTATGCCATTGGAACCATGTTCTGTATCATGCTGAATTAAATTTATTAGTATTTCTTTTCGTTTTTACTGCGTTTAAAATGAATCTATGGTTACATGCTAATATATCAGGTAAGTAGTAAGAATTTTTGTGTGTTATATCATTTTTCTGTTTCTCTGAAAATTTTTAACCTTATAACATTGTAAAAAGCTAAACTAGTTCAATATTCGTCTCGTTCGCCAGTCTTCTCCATTTCTTTTACCCATATAACATTAGGGCTGAGGACTTCTATATGAAATGGCAGTCAGCACTGAACGTTTTCTGTGCTTTTCGGAAAGCAGCATAGGTATGAAGTGCATGCTGAGAATCTGCTGGAGAGCTATACACACCCTTCCCACCTGGATGTGTCTGGACGGATATGGGCAATGTCCATGCCTCAGAGACAGATGCTGATGGGTTGATTGAGAGTGGGAGGAGCCCGGGGAAAGCAGCCGCCAGGGTGCCCCCAATGACCACGTGTGCCACCAATTTTCTCTGTGCCAGATCCAAGGGCTGCCACATGAGCGGGCATACCTGAGGCACAAGTTCTACACCACGCTAAGAGGATGCCCCGGAATGTAGAGTGGTGCGTGAGTATCAGGAAAGACCTCTTTCATGGTATGCGAAGAAAACTGAGCACCTAAGGTCGGTAGTGGCTCCCATTATTTGTCCCATCCACCATTCTAGGAGGGCTTGATTGGTGTGGTGAAGGTCGCGGACGCCTAGGCTTCCCCATGATGTGGGTCGGCACAGAGCTCTGTCATGCCACCAGGTGTACCCCCTGTCTTGGGATTAGAAACTTCTGATTCTTTCAGGGGCCTCCACCTGTTTCTCCTTTGGTTAGAATATTCTAGCAGTAACAAAAAGGACCAACAAGCCAAAAAGATGCTTGCACAGGTGTTTATCCTGAAGATTCTTTTCTGCTGCTGGTCATATCTTGTTAAAATGGCAAGACGACAAGCATCATACTGAAAGGATAGGAGAGGCATAATAGCCACATTTTTGGGGCAAAAAGATGTAGATATATGATGATTATGTTCTAATACTAGTGGTATGCAGGATTAAGAAATATGTGGAAATAGCATAATAATGAATGATGCATAGAAAAATAGATTACAAAAAGAAAAATAAACTATCCTATGTTATTAGAAATCCCCATATAACATCATAGTTGTTTTTTGTATTGAGAATGAGGTTTTGGGTAGTACACAATTGAGGCGCTCTTGATTTCTCCTTTAGCTCTTCCTTTTTCTCCGCACTTGTACATTCTCCATTTCTTTTGAAGGTATACATTCTCCAGTTTTAAAGTTGTAATAAGCTCCTGGATGGCTGCCACAATTCCATAGTCATTCTTTCTTCTCTCTCTCTAAAAAAATAGAAAGAACCCAGATGACAGCGGCATAACCTGCTAGTCATCCTTCCCCCCTCTCTCTCGACGAGAGAGAGAGAGAGAGAGAGAGAGAGAGAGAGAGAGAGAGAGAGAGAGAGAGAGAGAGAGAGAGATCCCACATAAAGATGAGTGATCAGCTAGCGTCAAATAAGTCGACTTGATCTGCTATGATTAGTTATAACTACAAAAGAACATCCTTTAGATTTTACATTAGGCGCCTATACATTTGATGAATATCAATAAATTTTTCTTTCAGTTATTTAATGGCTGTTAAGACTTTTTTATGGGGTAGTGGCTGTTGGACACGTTATATTCAGTAAATTGATCACAGATCCTGTGTTTGGTACTAAAACCACTTAGTACATGAGGGTATGACACTTTACATCAAATAATGTTATTAATGGTCTTTAAACATGAGCGTTTCTGTACCGAAAATGTTGTGGGAGCAAGACGATTGATTAATGAGTGGACAAGCCTGTGATATTTAACAATACATGTGAACTGTAATTACCATTTTGTAGTCATTATTTATGAATAACATGGATATCAGGCAAAGGTTTTGACATCTTTCTTACTTTCAAGAACAAAAAAATCGTTTATAAATATCATTCACATGTAGTGTGATGCTGTCATTTTGGTTTCATGGCCTTGAACCACAGCGTTTCTGTTGGCCTTCCTAACCAATTTTTTGTAATCCCTACTATTATTAATGAAACTTTTGGATGACTACCATCTTGCTAGTCGTCCTTTCTCGTTTAAAAAAAAAAATCATTCACATGTAGAGATGGTTTGACTTGGGTTCATATTTGATGTTTGCCACATCATGACCTTTATTTTTGTTCATGTCTTTATTGCATGTTGTATGGTTTCAGCAAGTATTTGCTCGATTCATCCTACTAATTTTTTATCACACCAAAAGGTGGAAGTGAGCAACCCACCACAAGTTGCATAACATTTCTGATGAGTTTGTTGAACAAAACATATTTCCTTTCCAAGGCAGTAGATCAGTTCTATTTAAATAAGCTATTTGACTTTGTATTCCCAACATTTATGAAAATTTAGACAAGTTCATAGAGACTTGACTAATTGTTGCAGATGCTATTACACTCTCTTCGGAAGGTAGTGTGTTAAGGGCATGGAATCTCCCTGATGGTCAGATGATATGGGAGACGATGGTTCAAGGTTCAAAGCCCACAAAACCTTTGTTGCTTGTTCTGGTATGAAATGGTTACTATTTCCACTAAGATGAACTAGGGTTTGGACTTCTGTCAAATAAATTGATATAGGAGAATTTGCCTTGTGCTCCTTCGACCTGTAGCCTATAATCTTTAGTTATGGACCTTCTTCCATTTAGTCTTTGCTCATTAAGAGTGGGCCTTTAGTGTAGCCCCTGCATTCTTTAGTTTGATTTGATTGCTTTGTAAACTATACTTGAACACTCTTGGTGTCTGTTTAGAAGAGAGTTGAGTGACAATTTCTTTTAGTCAATTACTTTAAAAAATGGATAACTTAATTAGGTCTGGTTTGTAGTTAGGTTAGTTTAGTTGTTAGATCTCCATCACGAATTTTATCTAACATAATGTGCTTGCAGGCAAGCATGAATGCTGGAAAAGATAACTTAATTGTTGTCTCTAGTGGGGAATGGCTTCACGGAATATCAAGCATAGATGGGAAAATTATTTGGAGTAACAAACTTCTTGTTGATGGGTAATCACTTAGTCCACTGTAAGGTGGTGGGCATTCTGTTTGCCTTTAGTGATTTGAATTAATTAATTAATGTGCTTGCATATTATGTCTGCAGCTTAAATGTTCAGCAGATTTTCCAGCCTTCTGAGAGTGACATCATATGTGTTGTTGGATTTGTCAATTCTTCAGAGTTTGCTACTTATCATATTAATACCAGAAGTGGGGAACTGGTGCTGCAAAGTAAAGCTTCTTATCCTAGTGGCTTCTATGGCGAAGCATCAGTCGCTTCTGAGAACATCCTCATAGCCTTGGATGCAAACAGAGATGCTTTAGTTTTAATAAAGTCTGAAGGTAGCGTTATCAATTTCCACAAAAAATATATTGCAGATCTCGATCCAGATTTTCCTGGAATGGCTGAAATATTACCTTCCAAAATTTCTGGTGTCTTGGTGATAAAAGGTGAGACCTATACACTTCTTGTAAGAGTGGAGAGCATGAATACGCTCGAGGTGGTCGAGAAAGTTATGCATCCTTCTTCTATCAGTGATGCTCTTGCTTTGCCGGAACAACAATATTTTGCTATTGTGCATCATGACGATGCAAAGATACATTTCAAGATGAAACTTGATAGTGATTTAACTAATGATGTCCTTAAAGAGAGTGTTCAAATCGATATTCAAAGGGGAAATGTTGAAAAGGTTTTCATTAATAACTATGTCAGGACAGATAGATCTCATGGTTTCAGGGCTCTACTTGTGATGGAAGATCACTCATTATTACTGATACAACAAGGGGAAATAGTATGGAGTAGGGAGGATGGATTAGCTTCAATTATTGGCTTAACCTCATCTGAATTACCTGTGGAGAAGGAAGGTGTTTCAGTAGCAGAAGTTGAACACAACCTTTTTGAATGGCTAAAGGTATTTTACTTTGCATGTACATTGCTTAGAAGTGCCCCTTCAAAATGAACAAAAACTTAGAAATGTAACTAATTCATAGATATTGATATGGATGTCTTTGTTGTGTGCATATTCAAATTTTATTTTTCCCTTTCAAACAGAATAGGCTTCATTATTTTCTTGCCCACTTAAGGTATACAGTTATCCATTCAAAAGTTTGGAGGTTTACAATTGATGCTGCAAACGACACACAAGTTTCAATGCTAATAGGTGTATATTTTTTCCCCTGGATTTTTTCTGTATTTAGGGCATATGAAATGATAAATTACTAATGGTGCTTCTACAAGAACCTGGGTCTGTTTTGCTAAGAATTTTTGCTGAACTTCAATTTAATTCTTGTCAGGTTTGCATAGTCAACTATGAAAACTCGCAATTACATGGGTGCTGAAAATTAACTTATCTACATTTAGTTTGAAAATTGTAGAGCGTTTCAAAAGTTAAAAGACAATGATTATGTAATTCTGAAGGATTAATGAATTCATCCAAGTTCTTAGTGTTAATTTTTTCTTTTTTGGATAGTAAATTCAGTTGTTTCTATTTTCTATGTCTCTAAGGGCTAAAAGAGGCACTTCAAGGAACATAACATTCTCTATGTTCCAAGGACCTTAAAAATATATCAATTTCAACAGCAGTTTGTGCTTCTTCTATGATTCTTACCACTGAGGGTTTGACATTGAATTGCATCCAATTTGTTATATCTCAGAGGTTCCAGCTTTAAAATTTGGGTCGTACCCAAGTGTTTAGCCTGGGTAATTAATTAACCATGTCAATCTTCAATGCAAATTAATTTACCAAATCCCCCTTGTCATAACATACATTATTCTTTTCACTTTTATCCTCCTAACTTAGTGTAGAAAAGTATATTTGTGTTTTCTTGTTTAATACAAATTTATTACGTTGTTTCAACTTGTGAAAGGGGCATTTGCTGAAGCTGAAGGGCACTCTAATGCTTGCAAGTCCAGATGAAATAACTGCCATACAGGCTATGAGACTGAAGAGTTCTGAGAAAAATAAGATGACAAGAGATCACAATGGGTTCAGAAAGCTTATTATTGTGCTAACTAGACCTGGAAAGGTTTTTGCACTGCACACTGGAGATGGACGTGTTATCTGGTCCCTCTTTGTTCCTTCTCTTCGCCAGTCAGTTTCCTGCAAAAACCCATCTTCCTTAGGAATATACCACTGGCAGGACCTTCACCATCATGCTATGGATGAGAATCCCACTTTCCTTGTAGTTGGCAGATGTGGGAACTCTGTTGATACATCCGGCATTTTCTCAGTAATAGATTCCTATACAGGGAAAGAACGGAACTCTTTAACGCTTGCACATTCTGTAAGTCAAGTTATTCCATTACCTTTGACAGATTCAAGTGAAGAAAGACTTCATCTTGTCATAGATTCCACTTCTCATGCTCATTTATATCCAAGAAAACGTGAGTCTCTTGACGTTTTCCTGAGTAAAATGCCAAATATCTACTGGTATTCAGTTGATTCCACTGAAAATACAATAAGAGGATATGCATTAGAAAGAAAATGCCATCTGGATATAACTGATGAGTATTGCTTTGAAGCTAAAGAATTATGGTCTATTGTATTCCCATCGGAGACCGAGAAGATTGCTGTTACTGCCACAAGAAAGATGAATGAGGTCCATCTCAGTTTACTTCTATTTGTAGTCTATTAGAGAAAGTTAGAATGTTAGATCATCTTTATTAGTTATGATATATTGAGGTTTTTGGCAATCTCTCATGCTTTGTTCAGGTAGTTCATACCCAAGCGAAGTCTATATCGGATAAAGATGTGATGTATAAATATATATCAATGAACATACTTTTTGTCGCTACTATTTCTCCAAAAGCCTCTAAAGAGATAGGATGTGCTACACCAGAAGAAGCTTGGTTAGTTGGATATCTTATTGATGCCGTTAGTGGTCGTATTCTGCATCGTGTTACTCATCAAGGTGCACAAGGTCCCATTCATGCTGTAAGTATGAATTTTTATGTTCATATGTGTAATCTATTCTGAATTACAAATTTCTCATTGCTGCTTTTCTCTGTACTTGAAGGTTGTGAGTGAGAACTGGGTCATTTATCATTACTTCAATCTTAGAGCACACAGATATGAGATGTCAGTCATTGAGATCTATGACCAATCAAGGGCTGTAAGTATAATCTTGTCATATTTTGACCTAATCTTTAGTTCAAAGACATTAGGTGAAATATTTTTATCCCTGACATGAGTTTCATTTAATTCTCTTATATGTTTTTCCCAGGATAACAAAGATATTTGGAAACTTATAATGGGAAATCATAACTTGACATCACCAATTTCGTCTTACTCTCGGCTAGAAGTGGTGGTGAAATCACAGTCATATTTTTTTACACACTCTGTTAAAGCTATAGATGTGACAACAACAGCCAAGGGCATAACATCAAAGCAACTTCTTATTGGTACAATAGGTGATCAGGTTAGTGTTTTTATTTTTTGAGGGATGATCAGGTTAGTTATATATATTTCAGATCTCTCTCTCTCTCTCTCTCTCTCTCTCTCTATATATATATATATATATATATGCGCGCCTTCCCAAAAAATGTGTATAGGGATTGAGGATTATGTGGACCCAAAGCAGGGTTCACACAAATTCATTATAAATTCACTTCAAAAAGTGTTTATCAAGGACCACCATTGATTTTATAAATCAATGACGACCCATTTTGGATCCACATATTCCTTAAATTCATATGTTTATAACATCAACGCGACTTCTTATTGGTACAATAGGTGAATCAGGTTAGTGTTTTTTTTAGGGATGATCAGGTTATATACATATATATACACACACACACATATGTAACTAACTAACCTGATCATCCCTAAAAAAATATGTTGTTTTTAAGAAAGAAATATGTATAATGGAATGCCAAATTCCATTTACAACTGAAACAAAGTTTTCCCTATGATCTATTATGCTATTTCCTTTGGTTCCATTATTTTCAGCTTTTTTGGTCATTGAACCTGAATTTGCCAGATTTTCTCCTAAAAAAATATTCTAGATTGCTTAAAATACATAATTCAAATAGTCATGAATCAGGATACTTCAAAGTGCCATATCTCATCTGACTTATTTCATGGAACTGATGAAGCGCATTTAGGTTCTAGATGCAGTATGCTATTTGGTTGGATGATGCTACAAACAGCATGTAGATGTAGCCCACATGAGATTATGGCATATTTCTTTGTTACAATTGAAAAAGTTCTGTTTCCACTTATTGGAACTACTCATGTTTCTAGCATATTTTTTATAGTAGAAATTTATATGTAGGCATTTGTAAGATAGAAACTGCTAGTTTTGTTAGGTAGTTAGAATTGGTCTGTTTTGTGTTGGTCTGTAGAGTGTCAGATCCTAGGTTGTAGCAAGAGTTTAGAATCCCTATTTAAGGATGAAGTAGAGTTAAAACTTTTTTGGCGCAGATCTTGAGCTCTAAGGCCATCACAATCTGAAATATTTTGCATGATTTGTTCATGGAACTTGAGTGCTGCATGGTTTATCCTTCCATCATCCTTTTTGCTATTATATGCCTTCATCTTTACTGAAAACTGATAACAATTGTGCGCTGCTGATTTTCTTATACTGCAGATCTTGGCACTTGATAAGCGCTATCTTGATCCACGTCGATCTGCTAACCCAACGCAGGCTGAGAAGGATGAGGGAATAATACCACTAACAGATTCATTGCCGATCATCCCTCAGGTAGATCTTTTTTCTTGAAGTTTCTTTTGTCAACCTTCTACTTTTAACCTTTACCGAGAGAATATTGTTTATTTGAGAAAAGTAACAGAATATTGTGCTTACGATTTGTATCAAATGCGGGATCCGTATTAGAAAACTTCAATCCTCATACTTTGTGCTTGCAATTTTCCCTTTCTTTCACATGTTTATTTTCCCAAAGTTTCAATACAAATGGACGATTTGCAATAATCCTGTACTTTTATAAACTTCAATCCACGGAGAGGGAGTACAGAAGATTATAAAAGTCATTAAGTATCAGGTTTTAACATCTTGTGGTAACTGACGTCCTTTGTGCAACTGATATTGTCCAACTCATGCATGGCTGGATGAAGACTTGTTAAAGTGGCATTCTCTAACATCCATGTTTCACATGGACCAGCATGTAGTTAAAATACCTCTTAGACGGGCCCTTTTATTCTTAACCTGATGCAGACGTAATGATTTTTCATCCTCTATATGAAAATTAGTAATTTTCAGAAATTGATGTTTTATTCTTTTATTTCATTCTCCTACCTGATTAGCCATGATGTGATCAAGGAAGTGAACCAAATAATTAATTTCTTTGCAGTCTTATGTGACACATTCTCTACAAGTGGAAGGCCTGCGTGGCATCGTAACCATCCCGGCTAAATTGGAATCAACTACTCTGGTGTTCTCTTACGGACTAGATCTGTTCTTTACCAGGATTGCTCCATCAAGAACATATGACTCCCTCACAGAAGACTTCAGCTATGCACTTCTTCTCATAACAATTGTTGCCCTTGTTGCTGCAATCATTGTAACTTGGGTATTATCAGAACAGAAAGAGCTTAAAGAGAAATGGAAGTAGATGCAATTCTTTCATTTACTGAAGGAAATAGTTGTAACAAATCTTCTTTTTCTTTTCCTTTATTTTTTGGGTAGGAAAAAAAAAATCTTTAGACTTCTTTGAACTCATTGGCATTTCATGTCTTTGAGAAAAAAAAAAAACATTTCTGTAACCTGTAAGCTACCCACGCTTTGGCAACTATGTGAAACCATTCATGTATTGTTTCTTGATTCAGTTGCTGCATCGCAAGATTTTATCGGAATGTAATTTGTCTAGTCAGAAGCATATTGTCTGCTGTCTCTTGATAATTTATTCCTTAGTATGGAATTATTGGGAACCATTATTTTAATTTTCCAGAAATTCCAGTTACAGATCTGACGGTGGATAACAAAAAACAGCGGTGTTTTTTCGGGACTTTAATCCGCTGAAAATAAGGGATCCAACGGTCGGTCAGCTTGATATGACTTGAGTTGGATTGACTTTTACCTCAAATTTCATTTTATAATAGGAATGGTATTCTCTTTATTTGTTATCATCCGTCTTTCGGTCGCATGTGGCGCAGATGTGACATGACAGACATGACAATATTAAAAAAAATCTTCCTTGCGACCACCGGTGCGCCGACGATGAGAGAGAGGGTGGGAGGAAGTTGAAAGGTATTTAGCGTAATTTTTTCCGTTGGATTGAGATATACAGTAAAAAGAAAAGAACTGCCGGTAAGATTCCAATTTTCATCCGCCGATGGATCAGGATCAAATGGGCGACCGCTCCGGGATTCCATTTCCAAATCACCAGTATTATTTTTCATTTTTCAAGGATCCTTTAGAAACAAATATGCGTTATAGTTTAAATAGCTCCGTTCTTTTTTACGGTATGATATTTCAATTGCTTGTCTACACTTGCGAGGCATAACTTACTAATGGAGAACCTTTATGAAAAATAGTTAAAAATCCAAATCCCATGATCTCTGTCAAATTAGCAAATGACTGTATCTAGAAAATCATTTGTACAGGCTATGCATTAATAATTTGATGAAATTCTATTCGTAATGGATAATAACCCATGCACTTCTTTTACGATGAGATTAGTTTTTCTGTGGCCAAGGTACAAAGAAAGACATGGAGGTGAGTAATAACTAGAACACGGACTTCTTTCAGATTACTAGTTTTTCATTCGTTTAGGATATCATTTTGTTTCTCTCTCTGTCCCAATTCTTTCTTTATGCTGGAAAGGAGAAGGGAATGAAAGTTGAGGGGAAAGCTGCAGCTTTACTGAATGACAAAAAAAAAAAAAATCACCAGATACTTCAACCGTTTGGGAAACGAACGTCAGTAATAAGCACCGGTTGTGTCGAAGTGAAGACTCGATTACGAACAGAACAGGACCGTGGTGGGGATATGACTTAACTTGGATTTTTTTTTCTGGGAGAGAGATAGAAAGACGTCTCTGGTGGTTGGCCTCTTCAATTCCGCCTCCGGTTAGTCTTCGACGATCTTTTGACGCTGCTTGAAGGAGACGGAGATGCAGGAATTGGTAGCACTGTGCCACCACGGATACCATGAGCGTCAGACATGGTAAGCTTCCTTTGAGTCTCAATAAAAACTGTGAAGTCTCTTATCTGAAAGAAAGAGAAAATTCAAATTGCATTTTGTTTGGAGGAAATAAAGAAAATTGCTCTATTAGAAATATCCATTAAGCACCTACAACACTTTGGCCTAACGGCTAGCAAGTAGCAACCTTCATCGTGAAGATGATGCTATAAGGGTAAATCCTACCTGACCTCTTTTTTGTGAAAGAAGTACCTGGCCTTGTTTCGGTGGAATAAACCTATCTTGCCTTTAACCTAGGCGACTAGGTAATGTTGGAAGGGATATTTTATTTCTAAGAAAAAAACAACATTACAAAAGCAAAAGATCATGTGAGTTTACCTGTTCTTCGAGATCACGAATTTTCTCATCCTTCATCTTCAAAGTTGCTGTTTCCCTGGAGGTTAACATGAAAGTTTTACGATCAAAGCTTTACGATCATAAGAAAAGTTAGTCAATGTGATTTATGTGTTCAACTTCTAGTTATGATTTGTGTGACAAGCTAAACTCCAGAACTCAGAAAAATATTCTTCTAAGCCCTTTTTATGTTAGATAGTATTGCCTTCTTTTTACTATAGGAGATTGTATTGCTTTTGCCACCAAGTTAACTTGTCAATCCTTTGTCTAGAACTGCTTAGATGACTATAGTAACCAAGTTGTCCTGTCAAGCTAAATTCCACAATTCAGAAAAAGATTGTCTAAGCCTTCTTTATGGAGATGGCAATACTTTTACCACCAAGTTAACTCGTCAATCTTTGTTTAGAGCTGTGTAGACAGAGTGTTTAGAATTACAATGTCAAAAGAGAAGCAAACGAAAAGGGTTACAACTGGCTTAATAATGCAGGTGTTTTTTTTCTAAAAAGAATCTAGGCTTAAACTAGGGAAAGTAGTAAGGTCAAGCTCTTAATACTTGTAACTTTTAAGTTAAAACAATGAATAATGAAAAACAAAATACCTCTCTTCAGTTTCTTTGATCCTTTCCCGCCAAAGATTTTGATCCTTCATTAGCTTCTTATTAATCTGGAAAACAATTATCAGAGGGAAATATAGTATAAACCTATCATAGATTAGCTGTTTTTTTGAACAAAAAAACATGAATATATGAGCTTACATCAGTAATAGTTTTGTTCTCTTTGTTAGCTTCTCCAATTTGCAATTGGATATCTTGCATCTTCAAATTCACAGCTTTCTCCACAGCTTCAGAAATGGATTGCTCCTTCTTATCCTTTTCTTCTTGAACTAGAGTTTCATAATACTGGAAAGATACGAAGTAAAACCAGACAAGAACAGTACACACTAACTTTTTTAAAGTAACATTACATACTAATAATCAATACTCACACTCAGTTCAGCTTTAGGTACTGAATTTCTAATACAAGCAAGGTATGGCAACCAAGCATCACTTAGTAAAGTGGTTGGGGTTTTTATTTGCATCTTGAAAATATGGATTCAGGTCTCACAAAGTACTTGAAGATCTCAATTTTCAAAGGTTATCTAACCTTGCTTTTATTTCTCTGTCATATATTATAATAGGCTATGGCCTTTGTAACACCAAAGGAAAATCATGATATGACAGTTATTTTTGAAGTAGACGGCATGATATAACAAGTGGAGAGAAAGCTTAAATTCTTATAAAGGTAATACCTGCTTCTGGCTCTCTAGCTGACTTGCAAGTAGGCGATTGTACTCATCTTTAACCTATTCATCCCATTGAAAAATAAATGCAGAAGAACGCAAAGTAACAAAGGAAAGTGAAAATAGTAAAATTTGAGTAATCCATGTTGCCCTTGGAGAGGAAAAGATAGATGAAGGCTCACCGCTTCTATTTTACTGCTCAATAAAGTTTCACCCATTCCAGATTCATCACTGCATCCACAGCCTACACAATTCCCATCAAGGGATCTATCATTGGACTTTAATTTGTCTAGCTTGTCATCACTTCTAGACTGATTTAGTCTATGAACATAGCTATCACCAACATAATCCCAAATCCGTTGCGTTTCCAGGTCAAGAGAATATGAATGTTGAGTATCCTTCCAGTGCCTGATGGCATGACCTTCTTTATATCTGCATCCACATAAATGCAATGCAAACTGTATATTCCCCCAAGACAATAGAAATTAAAAAACTATCAACACACTGAAGCATCAAAGAGGTGTCAGACCAACAAAGAAACTAGGAAAATCATAACATGTCAAGCAGCCACATACCTTCCACAACCCACAAAACCACAGATAACACAGATCCAGAGATTTTCTGATGTATCACAGATAGAACATTTCGGTTTGTCAGAATGTTTCTGACAAAATTGGCATACCTGAGAAGACATCTACATTAGTCAAGCCTGTTGGAGAATTATGGAAACCAGAAGAACAAAGTATATCCATGATGCATCTAGCCAACAAGACTAATATCCAACCTATGGTGGTTGCAGAAGTCATTCTACATATGAACACATTTTCTAACATGTTACTTCAATGAATTAATATAAAGCAAAATGGGAAAGAAGTCACACAACTTCTTTTTCTACAGGCCATACATCTGATGCCAACTAACTTGTGACAAGGGGGAGAAGAGCTTCAATATAACTACTATCAAAACTAAGTTAAACTTATGGCAAAAGTCCCAAATGTGCTACAAATAAGTCCCTTGATATGAATGTATACATGGAAAATCAAATGGCGTCACAATCCAAAGCAAATACTTACAGAACAAGAAGAGTTGACCCATTTTGAGATGCATGAGCATTGGAATGAGTGATCACAAGTTGTTGCAACGATGCCACTTATCTCTTGGTCCAATCTCTCTAGGCATCAAAAACACAAGAATCAAAATAATGATAAAATGTAACAAGGAGAAACGACCAACTACGAACATGCTTTTTGTTTCAAAACTTCTATAAAAGGAAACAAATGCTACAATTTAACCATTTCTTTTATTGGGGCACCTGAAACACAATTACACATCTAAATGTCATAAAATATTGTCTTATATGAGCTATAAAGATTTTATAACATATTGGTAAACCTTTTACCTAACTCCGCCTATATTTTATAGCCGGTCCCAAGCCCGGATAAAGGAGGAGGGTTGTGTTAGGCCCCGACAGCCAGCATAAAATTCTGTCGAATCTTATGAACATGGATCAACGAATTAGCCGACCCCACCTAGTGGGATAAGGTTTTGTTGTTGTTGTTGTTGTATTGGTAAACCTTTTACCTAGATGATTAAGGATAAAATATGGGCAATACAGATGGAACAAATGCCTTCCTTTGGTGTCTATAGGTGAGGAAAAGAACAAGAGAGAGGAAGGATGAGAGCATCAAAGTGTTCATTCTGGAACTTTTTACTCTGCCACAGCTAGCGGACCAAAGTGTAAACCATGTAATCCAGTTTTGGCATAATCCAAGCTCATATAAGTGTTATGGTTAGAACTTGATCATGTGACAGTTCAGCTTTAGGGATTTTACAGCTAGTGGGGAAGCTCATTTTTTATGTAAGCAATGCACATATCTGGTCTGAACAATGTTGCTTGCTCTAACGCTTCCCCAAAATGGCTTTGGCATGTTGAAATCAATCCAATTACGCCTCACATTCCTCAAAACCTTCCTTGCCACTGACCCTGAAAAGAAAAGATTAGGTACATCATCCCCAGCTTCTCCAAATAGAACACAGCTCCTGTCATGCTCCTCTTCTATATGCCTTAGTAAGAAACCTGCTTCTTCTCCGAAGTCGAGTCATTAGTTTGACCTTAATAGGTGCACAAGCCTTCCACATGAACTTTGCAATCCCTCTTGAGATCCTCCATATGGATCATCAGTACCAAGGAGAAGTATACCGACTGACACTGAAATGTGGATCATCATAACCAAGGAATATATTGTTTGACACTGAAATGCCCTGAAGTCCATTTCCAGCAATGTCTGCTCATGTTGTCTGGATCTATGTGTGAGATCTGGCTGAGTAACTGAAGTAAGTCATTTGTACATTGGTCAGACAACATGGTTCAGAAATGTATTTACTAAGAGCACTGAAGCATAACCTGATGAGTGGTACACTATCACTTTCCAGCATGAGGAGGCACTCCTATATGCTCTCATTCTTTTCTCCCAACATAGCTCATGTCCATAACAAGCATAGAAGACCAAACACCACAGATCATCGTCAGCGCCCATAACACATCGTGTTCATTCTTTTGAGGTTAAGGATCCAAAAACCTCAGTCAATGGCCAAAAAACCTCTGACCAAACAACCAGGTGGACTCCACTGAGTTGCTGCCACCAGACTGCCATAGAAAGCAGTGTATCTATACATATCCCAAGGAGGGAGGTCATGTGGAAGACCAACATGTAATACATAGGGATAGGCAACATTATGGCTTTTATCAAAATCAACCTTCCCCTCGTGAGAGCAGTCCCTAGCACTCTATCCTCTGCTTGACTCTCTCCATAACCAGACTCCAGTTTCAGGAGCATATGGGGTAGTCTGATAACGGATGGCTCAAACATGTCATAGGCAACAACCTGACCGGAAAGCATGCAGTGGCACAAGAATATATCTCTGCCTGATCCAATGCAAATGGGATGAAGGAGGATTGCAAAGAAAAAAACATTGGCACGGGATGGCATCCCTATCTAACTACTCTTTGTGGTTTGTACCCATCCCCTTGTTGGTCATTCATTGACTAGAACGGTGAAGGAAGTAGTGGGATACATTGTTTCATCCTTTTTTTTTGATCCACATGGGCAGGAAGTCTCTCACCCTTAAAGAATGCCAAAAAATGGGCTAGAATCGAGCCATCTGACTATACAAGCACAATTAAGTTTTTGCATTTCAAAACGTTACGGGCTTGTTTGGATTGAAGGTTTCGAGGGGATGGGGTGATATATGAGAGTATAAGTCTTGTTTGGATAATAATTTTTATATTAGTTAGGAGGGGTGGGATGGAGTAGCTAAGCCCCTCCTAACACCATATTTTTTATTCGTGGAATGAGAAGGGATTAATAATTTTAGACTAAATTAACCCTTCCTCTCTCTCCATTTCTCTCTTCTCTTCTCTCTCATCAATCTCTCCTCTCTCATACTAATAAAAAAATATTATGATGAATTTTTTATCTATATTTATCTTTCATTTTTAACTTTTTAAAATAGATGCATGAATGAAAAAAATTATATACAAATTAATACAACAACAACAACAAAGCCTTATCCCACTAGGTGGGGTCGGCTACATGGATCATATGACGCCATTCCGCATTCGTTGATCCATGTTCATGCGATTCGACAGGATTTTACGCTGGCTGTCGGGGCCTAACACAACCCTCCTTTATCCGGGCTTGGGACCGGCTATAAAACATAGGCGGAGTTTATTATTGTAACAAGTCAATCTTAATAAAAATGATTGTAAAAATGATTTTTGAGAAGACTATCACAAAAAACAAAAAAAAACTAAAATAGCAGAAGTCGTTGGAACACTTGTGAGAAAGTAATAATGACCTTGAATAATCCATATTGCACATCAAAAGCTGCTTGAATACTGTTTTCCATGAAATCCTTAATAAAAATAAAAAATGTCAAACAAAAAAATAAAAGAGAAAATAAATTAAGTAATAAAGAAATATATGATAAATATTTATTAATCGTTAATCATTATATATTTTTTAAATATATAATAAAGGGTAAAAATGACTTTTACACAAATAAAACCTTTGTTACCCTATCCTCATCTTATATAATTTATTATTCAAACATGAACTTTCTAATGACACACCACACATCACTACTCCATCACTCACCACGCCGCCCCACTCCACCCCACCCCTCCATTAGTTATATTCCAAACAAGCCCTAAAAGATGAATCAATGTAGCTTAAAGGAAACATCAAAGGCCTTAACAGGGGAAAATGCGTACTTTACCCTTCTATATGTTAAAACTAGGAAAAAGCTTTTATTGACTTTCAAGATCATAAATTCTCGTCAAGACAACATAGCCCAAAAGATGTCCGAGAAGTAAATAAAATGCTATATTTGAAAAGTTTCTCTGCCATGTCTCTTCCCCTTAAGTTGAGTTGGTTATCTTATGATGGTTTCATGAAACTTTGTGCTCAATATGATATTAACTTACTTAATCACTATTAACTAGCGAAAGAAATGCCTACAGTTTTTGGAATGAAGAAACACCTAGAGTTTTTTTTTTTGAGAGCGAGAAACACCTATAGTTAGTTGCACATTGAGGTATATGGAAGAACTTCATGAACAAGAAGTGTCCACACACAATAAATTCACAGTACTGTTAATTTGTTACTAATGCTCATTCACATGTCAATTTAAATGGATAACGTTAGAGAAAGTGATGTAAAAACCAAGCATGGATTCCACAGTATGAAGCCATAAATCTTACCTATGCAAACAGGACATGTAGGTAACTCACTCGACCCGGCCGGTGCAGTTCCAGCAATATTTGTAGACTCGGTGTACTCCACTGAACCTATAAACAGTATATGACAAACCTCCCCCTGCAGTTCCAGCAACACAGTTTATTCAAATTCAGATGACCAGGAAAACTGACACCATTTTCAAAATAAAAAGAAGAAAGAAAGAAATCACTGATCTAACAAAGAGCAACCAAACTGAAGAAACAATCTGACCTCGGTAGTGAACCTCCAACCATTAACATCGAGATAGAATCCATCTGCAGTCTTCTGATCATCGAACTCCACCAACACACTGTACCTATCTTCAATTGCGTCATTCCTGAGAAAAGAGATAACATAATCAGAACCTCCATAACTACCCCCTCCATGATGCTAAGGTCTCCTAAGATCGGAAATCAACAAGCAAAAACATTACTAAAGTGGATTACCTGATGACTCGAATGCATGTGGCCCTCTCGATGTACGAACCGCAGAAGCGCGTGAAATCCTCAGGCAGGAGGCGTCCGGGGACGGCAAGGATCAGGAGAAGCGTATCACGTCCGGCCTAACAAGCAACAAGTTCGAAGGCTCCAAATATCAGAGAGGGTCGTGTGACATCCAAATCAAGAAGAACCAACAGAAGAGGAAAACAAAAAGATCTGTAAAGGATTGAAAAGAGGAAAGGCAATCTCTCTCTCTCACAGGGAGAAGGGAATTGGAGGAAGGTGGCGGCGGCGGCGGGGTGGACGAAGAGGGAGAGGAGGAGAAAGAAGGAGGCGAAGACGAGTTGCGATAGAGGTGGAGGACGCCGCGGAAGACGTGGAGGCGGGAATCAGGGTTTCGGCTGGTGCCGGGAGCTTCGAAGGGATCACCGGCGTGTTCCACGGTGGGTTCCCCCGCGAGCTCCGGCGGCGACGATTCCAGCGAGTGGATTCGGACGCTGAACATTTCGTTTTTCCTTTCTTTTTTCTTTTTGAATTTTCACTTCCTGATCTTTTTTTTCTACAAACAAAATAATCGAAATGGAACAAGAGAAAAAAAATAGTGGGCTGGGCTTCAGAACCACTGCGCCATGTAAGGTGGGCTTAAGGTGGTGTTTGATTGGTGGATCTACTTGAGTAATAAGCAATGATTTTTTTTAAATAATAATTATTCATTATAACTAGTTTAATTTATTAAAAGGAAAAATGCCCTTTTATTCTTTTAGCTGTATACCCTTGGATATCATTTTTATCAAACTAGTTGTGTTTTTTCAACAAATTCAATATTATATTTAACATGTATGATGGTTGTCTTTACTTTGCTTCAAATGAATTGCATGAATTCAATATTATAGTTCCAATACAATGCTAGAATGAGAGTTGCTTTTCAACTTATCTCATCGTCACTCTCGTAGTTCTAGAAAGAACTCTTTATTTATTTAATTAGGATACATCAAGTTATTTTATACATAGCAGCAAAATGACATTTTTTTTTAAAAAAAATGAGTGCCTTTCAACTCTTGGGACCTTTCAATTCATGGGTATAGTACCTTTCAATTTCATAACAGGTAATAAGTAATGACTATGGGTGTTTGGATACTAGAGTCGTAGTTCTTTCGTTTCAAGTGAATAATTAAATTGATAATTTAGTTCGAGAGTGTTTGGATGGAATGAAATTTAATGATGATGAATGAAGTAGTTGTTATGATATAAAAAAAATGCGATGGATTAATTCTAATGGACGTTCAAATTAAAAATAGGTATTATAAATATAAATATAAAATGTGTTAATTATAATAAAAGTATAAATTAAGTTCTTTTATTAAAAATATTTTGTCAAAAATATAGAATTTAAATATAATAAATTATTTTTTACCTAATTATATTTAATAAAATAATAAATTTTTTTATTAAAATGATAGGTAATAAATAATATTATATTAATATTTTATATTTAATAAATAAATTATTTTACATGAGAGTAGTAAGAGAGGCAAAAATGTAAAAAAGAAAAAAAACAAAACCAAAATTGAAAAAAAAGGATGTCACATAAAAAATTTGAAAAAAAAGCGCAACAGAGTTATAGTGCTCCAATTCCCCCCAAAAAAAGGGAGCATGGGAGTTCCCATCTTGGGTTCTTGGTTCGGCTGAACCAAGGCGTTAGATTAGTCTTGTTCTAGTTGCCAAACAATTCCTACGAGATTGTTTGGAAACGAAAACTGAAGTTCCACCAAACTCCATGAATAGTTTGAGTTGATAGATTAGTCTAAGAAAATAGATAAATAGCAATTGAGCTTTGAGGATGATCTCCAAGCCTTAGAATTATATATATAGATTAATAACATGATTTGCATATAAAAATATCCTAATTAAGATAGATTGACGTTTATTTGATTAATTGCTTTAATCTATTTTTATTTTAGGATAGTTAGATTATCTTAATTGAAGCTCGTAATCTTAGAAGTCACTCAAACATGAAGCAAAGTTGAATTATTAATTAAGAGATAAAGATAGGGAAACAAGGACTGAGCTCTAACTTTATCTCTCATTAACTAATTACTTAAATATCTCATATTGACATCATGCTTATTTTATTTTCTTTTCAAATCACAAATATATTTTCTCTCAAACTAATTGACTAGGATTAAAAGATAACTAAATCGCGAGTACTCGTGGACAACTCTTTCTTTTATTTTATCACTTTATATGATTTATTATACTTAATATATTGTGCTTAGTTTGCACCATTAAATTTTTAACGCTGTTGTCAGAGAGTAATCCTTTTTATGTTGTTAGTTGTTTAAAATTTTATTACTTTTCTTGGTTATCTTTGTTATCATCATACCTTTTATGCTTATACTTGTGTGTACTTCTTAATAGAAATCTCTTATATAAAGCTTGTTAACTCCACTTTGGTGAGAAAGAGCAAGTCCGGACTATCAACGGGTAAATTACACCAAATGCCCTCCAATTTTGAAGTTTGCACGACGATGCCCTCCAACTTCACTTTATAGCACGAACGCTCTCCATCTTTTAACTTGTTTCACCTGTTTCCCTCCTTACCCATAATTGATGGTTTTTCGATCATAGTACTGATGTGGCGCTGACGTGGCCCTGCCATCACGACTCTCTCCTCTCCACGTTCACGTTACAATATTAAAAAATAATAAAAAAAATTAAAAATGTCACGTGAGCCTGTGCAGCGAGAAGGAGGTCGCCCTGACCTCCGACAAGGCCTCAGCCGAAGAGCGCAGGGGGGTGGGGTGGGGGGTCGCCCCCCTCCCTACAACCTTCGGTGAGGTCGTAGGGAGGGGGGGCGACCCCCCACCCATCCCTGCGCCACGCTGGCGAGCGCAGGGGAGGTGGGGGCGCCGGAGGTCGAGGCGACCTCCCTCTCGCTGCACAGGCTCACGTGGCATTTTATTATTATTTTTTAATATTGTAATGTGAACTGGAGAGGAGAGAGTCGTGATGGCAGGGCCACGTCAGTGCCACATCAATGCTATGATCGAAAAAATGTCAATTATAGGTAAGGAGGGAATCAAGTGAAATAAGTTAAAAGATGAAGGACATTCGTGTTACAAAGTGAAGTTGGAGAGCATCGCTGAACAAACTTCAAAGTTGGAGGGCATTTGGTGTAATTTACCCGACTATCAACATACATCCCAAGCTAGTCGATTATAGTAGCAAAACAAATGTCTATGAAGAAGCACATCTTGAATCCTTGAGTAACTATCAACATGAAGGAACATGAACACAAAATATCATCCGAGTCGACATAAATTTACTTGTACGAAGCATGTAACAAAAAAAAAATGGATTAGTCTAAGATGAAACGGCTAGCGAGAAGATAAATGCAAATACCTATTATTGGAGGAAAATAACTTGGCAAATAAATGGGGAATCATGGCATTAAAGAGAGGGGGTAACAGAAAAACTAGATCTAGATAATTTAATCAAACATCATATCAACTCTTTTCACGTTGAATTCACACGAATAGAGATCAATTGGCTTTCTAGAGGACTATCCACCTGGTGCGCATCCCTTTAGAAATTAGATTGACCTAGGGCGACCGACCATTTGTCTTTCCCCTTTTCATGTATTTCGGGTTCCTACGTCTCCTACACACATCCCTCTCCGACCCGGACTGCCTTGTAGGTGGAGATCGGCCAAGGGAAGCAGATCTCGTGCCAGAACAACAGAGAGAATAGGGGACGTGGCCGATAGAGTTATCCAGCGAATTGAAGCAAGGATCAAACACAAAAACAAGGTGGGTGAATTGAAATCACCTTGCATGATTTCGAATAAATCGAATTTATTGCCATGCTCTGATCAAGTTAAGAAGAATATGAAGAAGTTTCATAAAACCCATGATTTATTCTTTCTGATTTTGTAATCGTAGAATTGGTTGCTAATAAGATTTGATTATGGTTCTATTTGAATTGTTTTGTTGATTGCTAGGATGTAAGGATTAATCTATGATGATGTTTTATGATTTGCATGTTAAAAATCGGCTTAACCATGCGTTGAATCGACTGGAACCCCCGCCGTCACGATCGTGCCATCCTTCTAGCACGCCCGTGCCACCACCGTCACGGCTGTGCCACTCATCTGGCACGCCCGTGCCATCGCTTAACCGAACCTATCTAAGGATCGGTCGGCCGACTCGGCCGACTCATTAATTCGGTCGACCATCCTCCCCTGCCGTCACGACGTGCCACCCTTCTAGCACGCTCGTGCCATAACTCGACCGCATGAACCCGGATAGACCGGTCGACCGATTCACTCGACCACCTTCACAGCTAAGCACGCTCATGCCACCCTTTTAGCACGCCGGTGCCATCATCTGGTCGAATGAGCATGGAATATTATAGACCGGTCGACCGATTCACTGAATCGATCGATCACCCTCACGCTAGGCACGCCCGTGCCACTTTATAGGCATGCCCGTACCACTCCCCTCAGCACTCATACCATACCGGCATGCCCATAACATTTGACTGGCACGCCCATGCCACTAGCCTGTCACGGCCGTGCCAAGACACAGAATGGTTGATCGTTCGATCGTTTCTGTCAAACAATGATCTATTATTATGCTCATCATTAAACCTTAATTTTAATCTAATTTTGGTTTATCCTTCGTTTGATTGACCGCTGCTACAATTGAATTGATGTTATGTTTCTATCAAAATTCATCCAGAGTCGAGATATGGACTTTTTTTATGATTTCCTCTCCTATGATCCAATTATTTTCACGGTACAAAGAATAATGAATAACAAGATTCTAAAGACATTAATAAGTGAAGATGGAAGATGAATAATGGGTTGTCAACTTATGCCAAGTGCCTCAAGAAAAGGGTCGTTCCCTTGGTCATGATTTGATCACCCATTGACTCGCACAAGATTATATCGTTTCGTTCAGCAAACCCTAAGAATATAAAGGCACCTAAAGTCACAAAGTTTCTAAGCATGATTCAAGATTAAGAAGTAAGGAAAATATGTTTCAAGAACATGGATAAGCAAATCAAGCATGAACAACAAGTCAAGTTATTATTGTTACTCATGCCATGATTATCAAGCATATCAATAATTCCAAGTCTACCATGTATCATGTGATCTTACTGTTTATTGATATTTATTGACTTTATTTGTTCATGATCTATGATGACTCCATGCTCAACTTCCTTATCAAGATAAGTATTTGTCATCATTCTGGTTTATGCTATTCAAAGTTATGCATTATATATCTTTATGGTTACCCACTAGGTTGTAAAGCTTACGGGAGGATCTCCTTCCCTGTGTTTGATTTTCACAGGGCTAGATCAGTGATGGTGTTAAATATATGTATTGCACATGAAAAGCACATGAACTATATAGTCTAATTAGTTATTTATTTCCTTCCGCATTTATGAACACATGATGTAGACTTTATGATACTTATTCAAAGATGATGTAGCATTTTTGAACTTCTACTATTTAAGTTATTTTTCTTTATTTTATTTTTTCTTTCACGTGTCTCGATTCTTGACTGAGACTTGGTCAATATGATGATAAATGCCATAGCATTTGTAGCGTTATCAGGATGGTTTTCACCACGTGACGTGAGTCGATTTGGGAGCGTTACATCACCAAACCACTCCATTATTTATAATCAAAGATATGTTGAAGGACCCATTGATCCTCCTTACACATATGCTGATGAAATTCTCCATACAAAAAGAATATTGAATCCAATTATAAAGAATAAAATTTCAAATATGAAGCTGCATGACAAAGAAACAAATGGTGTCATCTCATCATTGTTTGAAGATAAATAATGGATTGAATCAGGCGACAAAATGCGTGCTTGGTAAACTTAATTATATACAATTGAAAACAAACTCAACTCTCAAAATCAACTAATTCAATGCTTAAAGGCTCACTTGACTTAGTTGAAAGGTCACATCATCATAAATACTGTGATTCCTCTTTTGTAGTCTTTGATGTACTTTTCTTCTCAAATTGCAGCTTGTGAAAGAAGTATAACAGAATTTATTACAAAAAAGATGGAGATCACTAAGACATTTTGAATGAAAGACATGAATTATAAGGTAGAGGATAAACGAGAAAAGAGAATATATATTTCAAGAAGGAAGCAAAATGATAGCAAAATAAATCCTCCAACTTTGTTCGAGATCAGTTTTAACTTTTTAAGACCAACTCAAAAAGCCAAGAGAAAAAAGATATGAATAAAAAGTGGTAAACTATGGAGGTAGGGAAATGACCTTGGATGGACAAGTTGTAATATGAGAACAACTAGAAAATGGAAAATGATCAAAACAAACTTGTGTCATAACGCTTAAACTTTGACCAGCTTCAGATGACAACCAATCAACGCTCCAAAATAAGTATTCTTCCATGTCGTATATGCATGCGGTGTTCCAAACGATCATTGCCTATTATAACAAAAACGGGCAAACAAATTGAAGCCCGGTGCATGCCAGTTACATATATATATACCTCACGACCAGTTACGTCCTTCCATGCAAAACGAGATCTGCAATCAACTAGAAGGAGAAGGAAAGAAGGATTGATTTAGTGAATTAATTAAGGAAGTGGTGGCAGTGGGTGAAGGATCAACCGGCGATGGCTCTTAGATGGAACCACAGCTTCCTCCCATATCTTCTCCTCATCTTTGTGGCATCCTTCATGTTGCAGGTCGGTGCCGGAGCAGACGACGACGACGGACCCTTTATGCAGGGCAAGAGAGCCAAGGGCTACCAGGTTGTATACCTGGAGAACCAGAACTTTCAGGACTTCTACGTTGACTGTAAGGGGTACCAGAACCACGACCTGAACCGGCCGTTTTTCATCGCGTCCGGCTACGTCCGGACAAATGCAAAATTCACGATGAAGTTTGACCGGATCAAATCGTGGCAGCACTTCGAGGTCTACTGCACGTACTACGGCGCCGACGGCTGCTCGGCAGAGAATGTGAGGGTTTTCTTCGCGCCGGCTGGGGATGACCTATACCACTGCAGCAGGGACTCGACTCTGCGGCGCGGCTGCGGGTACAGGTTCCAGGCCGATGGCAAGGTCATCAAACTCGTCGGTGGCAAGGACGATGAATACATCGGGCAGATCCCCATGAAGAAGAACTACAGGAAGACGTGCATCTGGCACTGGTGTTTCCGCCCCGTCTGGGGGGAAGGCATCATCGGCGGCGTTCAGTGCTGCGACGGTAGATGCAATTAATTGAGAATTAAATGGATTAGGTTCGGCAGTGCTGCGACGGCCGTTCAGTGCTCTCTGGACTCTGCATGCATGAATGAGACATACTGCATGAACCATTACACATGTACCAATCTTATGCAGAGCATGCAACAACTTGGACTGCTCGATCGACAGATCGATGCTCATGCTTCAGTTGTTGTACGTATGTTCATAATAATATTTTGTGACCCACAACTTAATTTGTCTATAATAATATCTGTCTCATATATAAGGATCCAGTATCACTGGCGTGGCATTTGGCAATTTCTATGATATTACATGATTAATAATATTTCTATTCTCTTTATAAAAGATAAGTCATTAGTTAGCACTTAAGTATCATTTTTGACAAACTTATTTAGCTCATTTGTAGTTTATTAGATCTAATCTAAATATTCTGCATGAGAGGCTATATACTTGAAGTTAGAGTTATATAATTAGTAGCATAATTTTTTTGAAAAAAAATTTCAAGTGGAAGAGTAGGGGAACCTCACCATTCTCACATACTTCCATTTGAATATTTTGTGCTCAATCATCTAATGAGTTTTTGTTGACCTGAATTTGATCTTAAAAGGTTTGAACAACTATTTGTTTATATTTCTCGAGAAATTCTAGGTCTAAGTTTTGAATCTTTAGATCTTTAATATAGTTTGCAATTATCAAGCTCTATATAATTCACATCAATAACTATTATGTTTAATGCTTCCTTTCTTCATGATTAATTTTTGGAATTGATTGGTTACTTTAATCAATTAATTTTTTATTATGACAACGACAGATTTTTCAAATGATTTCAAGGATTCTATGTAACGATCTAGGCTAATTGGTCGAGAATTTTAGATTGTGTAGAATAGTGATTCGACTTAGTTAGGCAAACATTAGCATAGGAAGTACCACATTAAATTATTTTGTTATTATATTAAATTCTTGATTGAGCATCTTATTTTATTTTAAATCTATTTTTTAGACAATTGAAATGTCTTATTCAATTAAACTAATAGTTGCTTGCACTTGGTCTGCTGATTCATTTTAAAAAGTTTTGAGTCAATTCATCATAAAGGTCAAGCAAAATTAACTCAAATTCTTTAGTTGTTTAATTTTCTTGTGGCATATAATATTTTCTTTAGTTTTAGGCCCCGTTTGGATGTTACTTAATCCATTGGAAGAAGCTATTTTTGGTGTTTCTTTTCCAGTGATTGGAAAAAAGTCAAAATGACTATTGGATGTCATTTTGAGAGGGAAATAAAACTATGGAAAACTTGATTTCCTTAGCAAAAAATTCTAGGTTAGATCCCATTTTTTTTAGGTGTCTTTCGAACATTTGGTGTTTCTTCATTTCTGGTGTTCTTGTGACTTCACCAGCAAATGAAGTTGCTCCATAGGGTCATGCTCGGCGGGAAGGCAAACTAAAACAAGGCCCATCGGTGTTGATCGGCGTCGGAGATGACTTATTCGGTTGGAGAGCTCACCATGATCAAGTATTCCCTACGAGAGTTGAGGGTTTTTGGGAGTTGTTTTGGTTGTAGAATTTAGTTTTCAAAAGAAGGATCGGGTTTCAGGTGTTGTGATTCTCAGAGATGGTGGTAAGATTAAAAACTTGAGGACTTCTTTTGAGAAGGAAGAAGACGAACGAAGAGCAGTGAGATTTACAATGGTGAGCGAGTGGAGTAGGAGGTGGGCACAGGGGCTGCTGCGATGGAGATTCATCTATCGGCCGAGGTCGATTGGGAGATGTTAGACAAGTGGCGATTCTTCGTAACAAAACAAATGAAATGAATTGTGTTTATGTCTTATCTAGATGTACAAGCACTCATGTCTATATATAATAGTGTTTGTTACAAGAATGTAGTAAGTGCTGCCTTGTTCATAGCATCGTGGCATAGTTGTAGCGGGTAAAGATGTCCTGTTATTATGAAGTGAAGGCCTGGTATTCAGAGAGGATACTGATTGGTTCAATACTTCGCGCTCGGTGCGGGGCTCTTCTTAAAAATTGGAAAATGTATTCTATTGAAAATTTTAAATGATGGAAAATTTTCTTTTATTGCCAAACGGGACCTTAGTTTATCTATTAACTCCATAATTACAAAGTTAGTATGTGAGGTACAAAGTTAGTATGTGAGGTAGTATGTGAGCAATGCCTATACTTCATCTTTATTACTTGATCCATTGATACACTTGTCACATTTTTCCGCCGCTCATTCTCCAAAGAGGTCGTATGTAACGCCCCCAAATAGACCCCGCCACGTGACGAAGACCAACCTAGAGACGTTACGACATGCTATGACATTGACCATAATATTGACCATATTTCAGTCAAGGATCGAGACACGTCAGCGGAAGAATAATAAAATAAAAGAGATAAAGAAAAGTATAACTTTAATTTGCGGAAGTCTAAAAGTGGCTATGTCATTGCTAAGAAATAAAATAAGTTCTACATCATGAATCTAAAATGCGAAAGGTAAATGAAAACTAATAAACACTCTAAAAGCCCTATGGTTCATGTGTTGTCCTATCGCCAGAGTTTCCTCACCACACGCCTACTCTACCACGTCACTGACCTGGTCCTGTGGAAATCAGACACATGGGATGAGGTCCTCCCGTAAGCTTTACACCCTAGTGGGAAACCACATGATATATAATGCATGACATGAATATAATAATCAACGGTAAGTAATCATGCTTAACTTGAACGTGAAAGGATACATGTATAAATCATAATGAGAATAATAATAATCACAATATAACATGAATCATGAGAATCAATAATGCTTAGTAAACATGGAATCATGGCATACTTGTCTTGACTTGAACATGCTTCTTGGTCTTGAGTTATTATTATTAAAATCAGGGTGACTTTAGGTGTCTTTAATTCTTGGGGTATGCCGAGCAAACGATACGACCTTGTGCGGTCAATGGATGATTAAAGCATGACCAAGGGAGCGACCCTTATCTTGATGCACTTGGCTTGTCTGGCAACCCATGATTAATCTTCCATCTGAACTTTAATCACTTTTAATATCTTATGGCTCTTTATTCTTGGTTCAATGCATACGATAGAATCAATGAGAAATAAATCAATAAGAAAGTAGATCATGTAAATCAGTGAGAGATCTCTGTGGGATTAGACAATAGAATCAATTATATATATAAGTAATATCTGGATAAAATAAAATAATTAATAAATATAGTAAAAGATTTTTTGGAGAATCGGTCGACCGGTTCAAGAGAACGATCGACCGGTTGTCTGAATTCGGCTAATCGGGTCGGTTGATCCGTTCAGTTGAACGATCAACCGATGGGTAAGGAGCGGTCGACCGATGACAGGGATCGGTCGACCGGTCGACATGTGCAGAAAGCGGCTGCACGCAAGTTATCGGTCAATCGGTTGCCGCAATGCATAAGGGCCGGTCGACTGGTCGGCGTCCACAAAACTTGCAAAACCCTCGAATTTCGTAAATTCTTCGGTGCAATCTCAATCTAACCTAATTCCTATCTCCTAGCAAATCAATCACACAACAATAGGACAATAAGGAGTGAATTATGCATGCAATTCAATCAACCAGTCAAAGAATTCAAGGAATCAATCAAATAAAACAATAACTTGAACCCTAGTCTTGTTCTTTTCTTTCATGACGATTAGGGCATGAATTTGGGACAATTCAGAGGTCATGCAAGGTGATTTTGATTCACCCACCTCGGTTCGCGGTTAATTCATTCTTCTTTTCGTCGGAAATTTGATCAACGGCTGAGTCCCTTGTTTTCTTCCCTGATTTCCTCTCGGCCACCTTCTGCAGAATTCCAGCAAGGGCGTGAGAAGAACATGACCAAAAGTGTTAGGAGAGAGGGGGAGGTCTTACACTACTTGCAATTGAGACGAAGGGGGAGATCTGTTCTGCTCGGCTTTGCACAGGGTGGTAGCAGGGGTGAAGGCAATTCTCGAGAGGTTTTCAATGGGGAAAAGGGTCTAATAAATCTTGTTTTTTTTATCTTTTATAGCTCTCCTCTCTTAATCTGATTTAATGAGGTCAGATTTTTCCTAACTTTGATTAGGATATGGATTTTATCCTTTCCAGCCGTGCGGTTCATCACGTTTTATTTTTCTCTCACTTTTTTTTCTGATTGGGCCTGTTATTACATTCTTACCCCCTTAAAAAAAAATCGTCCTCGAATTTTGTACTAAGTAGAGGACTTACTGAAAAGATGAGGAAATTCTTGGCGCATTTTCGACTCAAGTTCCCATGTCGCGTCGTCGCCCTGGTGGTGACGCCAAGCTACTATGACCATGGGGACATCCTTGTTCTTCTGACGTTGCACTTTGCGATCTCCTATATGTGTTGGATACTCAGCGAAGATCAAGTCTGCAGCTATATTTGGCTCCTCTATCCTTAGAACATTTGCAGCATCGTGCTTGTACTTCTTGAGCATGGACACATGAAACACGTTATGCACTCTCCCATAAGATGGGGGTAGAGCCAGTCTGCATGCTGTTTCGCCTACCAGCTCAAGTATCTCAAAGGGGCCTATATATCGAGGACTGAGCTTTCCTCGCTTGCTGAATCTCATGACTCCTTTCATAGGGAATACTTTCAGAAGAACTTGATCACCAGCTTAGAAGATCTGCTCTCGTCTGCCTTTATCTGGATAACTTTTTTGCCTTCCTTGAGCAGTCTTCATCCTTTGCTTAATCAATTCTATCTTTTCTGCATACTCCACTGCCTCTTTTACTTCTTCCTTACTCATGATCTTTTCCTCGCCTACTTCACTCCAGTGGACAGGTGAACGACAAGGTCGTCCATACAGGGTCTCAAATGGTGCCATACCAATACTTGAATGGTAGCTATTGTTATAAGCAAATTCAATCAAATGAATATGCTCATCCCAACTACCCTGCCAATCTAGTGCACGGGCCCTTAATATATCCTCTAGTGTCTGGATGGTTGATGCATATAAAATACAACATATTTTAGATTATTATTTTAATTAATTTCTCTGTAATTTGTTCATGGCATGTATCATTTTTAGTCACTTTTAATCGTAATTCTGGATTTATCAATTTTAAATTATTAATTCTCTGAATATTTTAATTGTGGATGGATTAACTAAATTTTGATAATTATTTTGCAGGAAAAATCAAATATATGATTGGACGTTTCGGCCGAGATTTAGATAGATTGTGACGTATCAGCCGAAATTCTGAAGATTTATCTTTACGGCCGAGATCTCCAATTCAAATGTATTTATCGCTCGAGAACTCCAACACCGATTCAAAAGAATTGTTACGGCCGATAACTCAAATGAAATCATCCTTTTGGCCGAGATATGAAGGGGTAAAGATAAAATTGTTTGGGCGTAACGAGATTTAATTCTCTGTTTTGACCAAGATATGAAAGGTAAAGATAAATGATTTTATCTTTTGGGCGTAACAAGATTAAATTCTTTCCTTACGGCCGAGATTTGGAGGGAGTAAAAGGGTTTATCTCTTTGGGCGTAAAGATAAAAGAATTTCGTTACGGCCGATATTTGAAGGGGGTAATGACAAGGAAATGTTTGTTTTGGCCGAGATTCAAAGGGGGTAACAATTAAAAGGATTTATCTTTGGCCGAGTTTATCTCGTAAATTTAAATTCATCCGTACGATATTTTACGACCGTGATCAAATTGAAGGTCGTCCGCACCTATAAATACGTGGAGAATCCATCGTTCCAATGAGTGCTCTGAAGTTCAGGTTTCTTCCACGACGAGTCGTGAGCTCTGCAGGCTACGACCAAGAGGAGAGAGGTGCGACGGTTGGAGGTTGATTGCGACCTGATCAAGTTCGAGAGGTTGCCCGACTGTTTGCCAGTTTCGAGATCTCTATTTTGTGTGTAATTCTTTCAATTTTTATGATTTGTATTTTATTATCTCTCCGAAATTTCTAAGATGAACTCCATGTTTTTAGGATTATTATTTTAGGAGATTATTAATTGAAGGGAAATGTTTGAACCCTATTTTATTTGCTTTAATCTTTTTTGATCAATTATTAATTGTGCTTAACACTTTTATATTAGTTAATTAAATTTCTGAATTAGGCTATACCAGTTTGTGGAGTGTTTAATTTCAGAATTCATTATACTAATTATAATTGATTTTATTTGGAATTAATAATTGACATAAATTTGATAACTAGTGTGTGGAGAATCAAGTTTGTGTGGTTTATTAATCTATATCAGTTTGTGGAGTGATTAATAGTCTAGAGAATTCAATTTAATGCATCTTAATTTTAATATGATTTTGGGGGTACCAGTCGTGGAGACTTCAATTCTTATTAAATTAAGATAGTTCTATATGATTAGATTGAGGGATGCCAGTCGTGGAGACCACAAGTTAATCATGTTAGATTACTTTAGGGAGACTCTAATTCATCTTTAAAGATTAAATTTATCTTTTATAGTTCAAATATTTATCCTGATCTATTTTCATCCTAAGGCCTAACTTCAACACCACTATCTTATCTTTATCTTATTTTCTTTATCTTTTAAAACTCATTTTCAAAATCCATGTTTTTTCTCTCTTAAAAATTTATAAATTCAGATATTGAATTAATAATATTCCTCGTGGGTTCGACACTCTTACTCTTATTTACTATACTACTTGAGCGACTAGTGCACTTGCTAGCTATTCTATTTTGCTACATCATTTCAACGCATCAAGTTTTTGGCGCCGTTGCTGGAGAATATTTTATTAGTTAATTTCTGATTTTTATGAATTATTAAGAAAGGTAAATAAATTGTAAATAATTCTTTGTAAATATGTACTATTTGTTTTAATTATTTTTCTGTGAATAAACTAACATTATTTTTCTTTTGCAGATAAAGGTCATGACATTTTTTTTAAATTTGTTGACTTTCGGCTTAAATTCATATAAACACCGATTGGATTTTTTTTAAATTACGTGGACTTGTGGTTTTCCGATCGAGATTTATTCATTTTGTCGGCTTTACTGGTTTTACGATTGAGTTCTAATCTTCTATTTTACGGCCGTAATGCTTTTATCCGAACGTTGTTTTACGCCATGACCATGCATTGATGATTTGACCTTGTTTCGGCCAACCATTTATGAATTGTTCTTTACGCCTTAATTGGATCACGTTTCATTGGCCTCATATGAATTTTATTCCTTCTCGGACGTAAAGTTTTAATAGTTTGAACTTTTCGTATTGATTTGACTTTATTTTGGCCAAAGCGATTTATTCTTGCTCGGCCGTAAAGGATCACGTTTTGACTTAATTCACTTTCGGCCGTAATGATTCAATTGTCGACGTAAGAGTTGGGGTAATATTCTCAAGTTTCATTCGATTTTATTTCGGCCGAAACCCTATTTTGCTTTACGACCAATCGTGTTGACTTCATCTCGACCGTAATATATTTCTGATTGATGTGACCTCGTTTCGGCTTAATTGACAATTTTTATCTTTACGGTCGAGATTCACTTTATGATCGAATTGATTTCTCTCTTATTTTCAATATTGATTAATGGCCGAGAATTATTTTCTTCATTTTGTTTACAGCCAAAATTTGACTTTATTAATGATGATTTAATTCTCTTTCGTATTGGATGGATTTAGCGCATGATTCCGTGTTATTATTCCTTCTACGGCTTGAATTTTCATCTCGGCCGAGAATTGATCTCTTAATAATCTCGGCCGTAATTTTTATTTGTCGCTTGGATTCGTATTTCAATTTTCTGATACAAATTGTGTTACAACTGAGACGTGGATAGCTTTCTGTTTTACAGGTCGATCTTTTCTGAATATTCATTTTTACGCCACCATACTGATTTGATTACCCCCTAGTTGGCGCACATTTTGACTTAATCTTCATTGATTAATGTCCAATTTATGCCCCGTACGAATGCATTCTTTGTCAGCCGTAATGATTCATTTGGCGACATTTCGTTCAATTTTTATTTCGGCCAAAAACATGTTCTGTTTTACGGCCAAAAGGCTGTTGACTTCGGTTCTTTACGCCCAGAGTCAATTTAATCCTCTTCCGGCCGACATAATTTAGTTAATTTTTACGCCATCTTGCGATTTTTGTTTCGGCCATAATCCAACAAGTTTTACGCCTTCACGTTGATTAATCACTTTCGACACTGTTCTATGGTTTTTGCGGTCGAACGAGCCTCGGATTACTAATCTAATTTCGGCCGTAAATCTATTTCTGTATTACGGCCGATTAATCTTATTTCCTCTTTGAAAATAATGTTTGCTTATTAACTTTACGACCGCAAATTAGTTCTGATTCGTTTTGTGCCGTTTGTTACATCATCGTTAATTCTTCCAAGTTTTACGGTCGAACGAGCACATGATTTTTATGATCATCTATTCGATTTACTTCCGGTCGAGATGTTATTTTTGGCATTTGAATTGGTTTGAAGAGCGTTTGGCGGTCGTAATTCGATTTCGGATAATTATTCTTTGACCTAATGAATTTTTTTAATTCGATAATGGCCGAAAGATTTTTATCTTTATCAATTTAAATCTTATTTCTTCGTGACCTATTATCTGTATTTCTTTTTATTTATTTTTGTATATATATATATTTTCTTTTATTTTACTAAAAATTAGTTGTTGCAGGTACTATTGAAGATTTAATCACAACTAATCCTGGACTTGTCTGATAGTTCCAGACAGCACACTAGGAGTTCAAATCCAATTTTGGAATTTGATCCTAAAATTGAAAGAACTGCTCGCCGATTAAGAAGAGATATAAGAAAAAATGGCTGAACAAGCACGCAACAATGAGCAATGAAATGAATTAGTTCCGCCACAAAATAATCGACGAGAAGATGAAGCAGAACTTTCTATGAGAGAATATGTCTCGGCCAGATATAATGACCGAGAATCATACATTATGCTGCCTGAAATCAATGCAAATAATTTTGAGATTAATCCGGCAATCGTGAGGATGATACAAGCATCTCAATTTGGAGGAGGATTTCATGAAGACCCTCACGATCACCTTGACAAATTTCTTGCTACTCTGAGCACCTTTAGAAATAATAATGTTTCTACTGAAGTTATTCATCTTTTATTATTTCCACAATCTTTACGTGACAAAGCTTCCACTTGGTTTAAAACTTTGCCTGCAGGATCGATTCACTCATGGTTGGAGCTAGTAGAAAAATTTGTTGGAAAATATTGCCCACCACAAAAAGCAGGCAAATATCAAAGGGAGCTAAGGGCATTTGTTCAAGACGATAACGAGACGTTATATGAAGCCTGAGAACGATATAAGGAACTGCTGGCCAGAGTTCCTGATAATAGAATTCCAAAGTGGCAAGTGATGGAAGATTTCTATCATGGATTACGACTTGCAGATCAAGATAAGCTCGACCAATCAGCAGGAGGGACAGTGTTGGGATCTAAACGCCCTAGTGAGATACAGGATATTATTGAAGTTGTAGCCCTCAAGTCAAGTCAAGAAAGGAGACCATCTCGCCGAACTCAAGATGTACATGCTGCACAAGGAATACAATCTTCAGAAATAGTGGCTCAGTTGGAGTCACTTAATAAAAAATTCCAACAGATGATGTCACTAATGGGAAATTTCAGCAATTATAGCCCTACAGGTAACACTTCAGATTCAAATCAAATTGAAAATGCTAACTTTATTTCCAATCCATTTTACAAGAACAACGATTATGGTTGGAGACATACTCCGAAGTTTGCCTATAATCAGAATCAAGGCCAACCTTCTGGTCCATCAAAAGATTATGTACTGAAAAGGCAACTTGATACTCCCCAATATCAATCATCAAATCACATGCAGGAGATGATGGCACAGATCATAGACATCATGCAAGCGTTGCAAAAGAATATGGAATCTAGAGCCACGAATCATGATGCATCAATTCGAAATTTAGAAAGACAACTGGGCCAGATGACGGCACAACTGACTGGACGTACACCAGGCTCTCTCCTAAGCAACATAGAGAAATATCCAAGGGGAGAAGAGCAAAATAGGCCTTGATTATCATCAAGACTGTCAAGCTGACGACTATAAATCAGAACTATTTTTATCTTTTTTATTATTTCTTTAGATTAGTCTTTCATTAGTTTGTTGATTAATATCTTTAGTTATGGTAATAGTTTTTATTTTGTTGAGTCATCTGCGGAAGGAGAGAACTTCGGACATGACAACATGGCGTAAAATCCGACACCTGCGCAAACTTTCCTCTTACGGCCGAAGTCTCACGCCGTCTCCGCTGCTCTCTTACGCTCGGACAAGAACTGACGTCGTCACCGCCACTCCCTTACGCCCAAAAAACACCACAACACATTACGGTCAGTTCCTTACGGCCGAGATTGCACGGCTGAGATATTCATCAACAAAATTTTGCGGCCAAGCTTTTATGGCCGAGACTCTCCATTATCGGCCGAGATCCATCAATTATCGGCCGAGTCTCTTCAGCTTTTGCGGCCGACACCTTCATCGATATATATATTGAGGCCGAGCATCTCTCCACCGACAATAAATCCGGTTGTATCTTTTCCCTTTTCTTTATTTTCATTTCTTTAGCTTTTCCATATTATCTTTACTCTTTCCCTTGTTGGCCTAACACTGAGGACAGTGCCTGATTCAAGTTTGGGGGAGTTTGCATTTCATGCATTGCATGTTTCTTTCTTTTTATTTGCTTATGTTTGCATCTATTTGTAAAAAAATCCAAAAAAGTGAAAAATTGAAAAATTTTCGAAAAATACCATTGCATGCATTTATTTTTGCTACCATCTTACTAACTCTTGTCTTACTGTTTTAATTATCTTTAAGTAAAAGTTCAAAGACATGTTATTAATTGATGAAATTTGAATGCTTTGGAATTCTATTATCAAGAACTCTGGCCAGCAATCGTTCCTCCTAAATGGTCGCTGATCATCCATTCGAGGCCTGGGTTGCTCTATTGCTTTGGCTAGAGCTTTGGCCTTACGTTCAGCTTGATCCTTCTCCATGCGCGTGGCCAACCTCACAGCTTTCTCCAGATCCTCACAGTCCCCAGACAGGACTTCAGTATTCAGTGCTTGCTGCAGCCCATTGATGAATCTGTTAGTTCTAATACGCCCTTCAAATGGCATCGGGCAGTACTGCTCCAGTTGGATGAACTGGGTGTGGTAATCTACCACAGACATAGTTCCCTGCTGCAGTTGCAGGAAACTCCTCTTGTTTGTTGATGCGGTCATGTTCAGGAGTGTAGCGGGCCATGAAGGCCTTCTTAAACTCATCCCATGCTATATCCTCTTCTTCCAGCCCTCTGAACCTGGTGGCCCTTGTAGTCTTCCACCAGCCCATCGCAGTATTAGTAAGCATGTGTGTGACATACAGGACCTTGCGTTCATCAGCACATCTCATCAGCTTAAAAATTTGATCCATGGTCTCAATTCACTCTTCAGCCTTGAAAAAGTCCACCTTCCCATCATAATGAGGCGGGTGCAACTTCAGAAAAGCCTGAATTGTGTCTTCCACTATTTCACGGCATGCCCTCTGATTACGATGTCTCGATGCCGGTAGACTGTCTCCTGCCTGGCTACCCTCAGGTTGAGCAAACTCATCCACATGCTCCTCTAATGGTGCTCTAGTTGCGCGGCCTCTACCTCTTCCGCGGCCTGGCACACGACCTCGGCCACGGCCACATCCGTGACCCGGCTGGGCCCCCATCTCAGGAAGTGGGCCTTCTGATGCCTCATAAAGATTCTGGTCCGCTCTGGCCATTTGCTCCTGAATCTGTTCTGATCGTTGTGACATGCTTATCCTCTAATCATGAAATAAAATCATGCATCAATAAATAGTACTTAACATAAACATTAACTTGACTTACAATACTTTTCGGTGGAGGTTGTGACGACTGCTCGACGATAGCACATGAACCTTTTACCATACTATGCTATTCTATACACTAGGACGTCAAGAGTCCTAACTTTGGGCTCTGATACCATAAATGTAACGCCCCCAAATAGACCCCGCCACGTGACGAAGACCAACCTAGAGACGTTACGACATGCTATGACATTGACCATAATATTGACCATATTTCAGTCAAGGATCGAGACACGTCAGCGGAAGAATAATAAAATAAAAGAGATAAAGAAAAGTATAACTTTAATTTGCGGAAGTCTAAAAGTGGCTATGTCATTGCTAAGAAATAAAATAAGTTCTACATCATGAATCTAAAATGCGAAAGGTAAATGAAAACTAATAAACACTCTAAAAGCCCTATGGTTCATGTGTTGTCCTATCGCCAGAGTTTCCTCACCACACGCCTACTCTACCACGTCACTGACCTGGTCCTGTGGAAATCAGACACATGGGATGAGGTCCTCCCGTAAGCTTTACACCCTAGTGGGAAACCACATGATATACAATGCATGACATGAATATAATAATCAACGGTAAATAATCATGCTTAATTTGAACGTGAAATGATACATGTATAAATCGTAATGAGAATAACAATAATCAGAATAGAACATGAATAATGAGAATCAATAATGCTTAGTAAACATGGAATCATGGCATACTTGTCTTGACTTGAACATGCTTCTTGGTCTTGAGTTATTATTATTAAAATCAGGGTGACTTTAGGTGCCTTTAATTCTTGGGGTATGCTGAGCAAACGATACGGCCTTGTGCGGTCAATGGGTGATCAAACCATGACCAAGGGAGCGACCCTTATCTTGATGCACTTGGCTTGGACTGGCAATCCATGATTAATCTTCCATCTGAACTTTAATCACTTTTAATATCTTATGGCTCTTTATTCTTGGTTCAATGCATACGATAGAATCAATGAGAAATAAATCAATAAGAGAGTAGATCATGTAAATCAGTGAGGGATCTCTATGGGATCAGACAATAGGATCAATTCTATATATATAAGTAATATCTGGATAAAATAAAATAATTAATAAATATAGTAAAAGGTTTTCTGGAGAATCGGTCGATCGATTCAGGGGAACGGTCGATCGGTTGTTTGAATCCGGCTAATCGGGTAGGTTGATCCGTTCAGTTGAACGATCAACCGATGGGTAAGGAGCGGTCGACCGGTGACAGGGATCGGTCGACATGTGCAGAAAGCGGCTACATGCAAGTTATCGGTCGACCGGTTGCCACAATGCATACGGGCCGGTCGACCGGTCGGTGTCCAGAAAACTTGTAGAACTCTCTAATTTCGTAAATTCTTCGGTGCAATCTCAATCTAACCTAATTCCTATCTCCTAGCAAATCAATCACACAACAACAAGACAATAAGGAGTGAATTATGCATGCAATTCAATCAATCAGTCAAAGAATTCAAGGAATCAATCAAATAAAATGATAACCTGAACCCTAGTCTTGTTCTTTTCTTTCATAACGATTAGGGCATGAATTTGGGATAATTCAGAGGTCATGCAAGGTGATTTCGATTCACCGACCTCGGTTCACAGTTAATTCGTTCTTCGGTTCGTCGAAAATTTGATCAACGACCGAGTCCCCTGTTTTCTTCCCTGATTTCCTCTCGGCCACCTTCTGCAGAATTCCAGCAAGAGCGTGAGAAGAACATGACCAAAAGTGATAGGAGAGAGGGGGAGGTCTTACACTACTTGCAATTGAGACGAAGGGGGAGATCTGTCCTGCTCGGCTTTGCACAGGGTGGTAGCAGGGGTGAATGCAATTCTTGGGAGGTTTTCAATGGGGAGAGGGTCTAATGAATCTTGTTTTTTTATCTTTTATAACCCTCCTCTCTTAATTTGATTTAATGAGGTCAGATTTTTCCTAACTTTGATTAGGATATGGATTTTATCCTTTCCAGCCGTGCAGTTCATCACGTTTTATTTTTCTCTCACTTTTTTTTCTGATTGGGCCTGTTATTACATCGTATGTCAGCAAGGGTTGGGGTGAAGGTGGAGAGTTCAGGTGGGGAGAGGTTCACGGATATATAATATAAGATTATGTAATACCCAATTTAATTAAAAATAAAATAAAATAATAAAATGAATAGAAAATGAAAACCAAGTTGCAAATACCAACCCCATAGCCCAACTAATTAAGCCCAATTAGCTATTAGGCCCTACAACCTACCCTATATAAAGGCATTAGTGCCTTAAGCACACCCTAGCCTCCATTTCTCCTCCCTTACTCCTCTCTCTTCCTCTCTAAGGCACATCATCCAGCAAGGGCAAGAGACTCCAGCAAGGTTCTCCAAGGCCCCTTCCCATTTTTGCACCATTTGATTGTTAGTATCATTCTCTTACACCTTTTCCCAATTGGAATGATTCGTAGGTGATGAACGGGTAGAGGGAAGGTGATTGTCATTGATTGGAAAGGCTTCGTGCAAGGAACAATCCGGAGAAGAGGTGAGTGATACCGAAATCCCCCTGCATAACTTGATTAGCAATTGATTAGAATTAGGACTCTTATTATGGATTGTGTTCTTGATTGATGAGGAGGAATGGAAATGGAATAATTGATTGTGTTTCTTGTGTTTGATGCATATTTTGTGATTCATATGACTATAGATATGTTCTGTATTAGTCCTCCATGCTTAGATGATTGATTGTATGCCTTGATTGCATTTCTGAATTGAAAATCGCTATTTTAGTGATTTTGTCCGGTTTTTGTTTTCATGAGGACTGGTCGACCGATCCTATATATCGGTCAACCGATGATGAGAATATCGGTCGACTGATCCTTGGAGACCGGTCGATCGATCATTTCTCCCGAGCCTTGTATCGTTCGGCTGATCGAAGCTCTTCTTGATTAAGTATTATCGGTCGACCGATCCAGAGATATCGGTCGACCGGTGTAGCAAGACTTACTGTATTGCATTCAGACCAACCGATCGATCGATCCATAGATATCGGTCGACCAGTGCCCGAAAAATGGTCGACCGACTAGTGAGGACTGGTCGACCGATTACTGCTCAGATTGCATATTGATTTCTGATTTGATTGAGATGCTTTCTATGCTTGTATTGTGCTACTCCTTACTGATTGGAATGTAGTGATTGAATCCTTGATCTTGTTTTGATCTGTCCTATGATCTAATCCTATCATGATATGCAAGTATGACAAAGTGATAAAGTGATTAAGTAAGAAAGATATGAACATGTTATGAGAGTGATGGTCAGAGCTTAAGCTGAGTGCTCATCGGTAGGGTCGCTCTCTTAGCCATGACTTGATCCCCCATTGACCGCACGAAGCTGTATCGGTCGCTCTGGCGTAAATCCCCCAAGTTAAGGGCACCAAAGAGCCCAAGGAGTATGGACAAGTTAAGGGCACCAAAGAGCCCAAGGAGTATGGACAAGTTAAGGGCACCCATGAGCCCAAGGAGTATGAACAAGTAACATGAACGTGATGAATGAAATATGATTCTTGATCCAGCATGATTACTGAAATCCTTCATGATTATAAGATTGATTCATGATCTCTATCTTTATCATCCGTGGATATCTCAATCAAATGATCTTATGTTTTCAAATCTAATATTGTTACAAGTGATTACTAATTTTGTCTATTGCCATTTATTGTTATGCATTGAGTATTTTATGGACCCCCACTAGGCTGTATAGCTTACGGGAGGACCTCCTCCCCTGTGTTTGATTTCCACAGGGCTAAGTCAGTGATGGTGTTGACATCGTGTGTCACGACCAGCGATGCTAAAGCACATGAACCGACAGAGGGTCTAGTTATCATTATCTTTATTTTCTGAATTATGAACTTTGATGTAATTCAGACATTATTACTATTATGGTGACTTTGTATCACTTGAGACTTTCGCTTTTATGATATTTCTATCTTTCCTTCTTTGTTTCTATTATTGGCATGCCATTATTTTTAATTGAGATTTGACCAAGTTTTAGTCAATGTCAGTGTTTTCGTAGCGCCTTCGAATAGATCCTCGCCACGTGGCGTTGGTCGATTTGGGGGCGTTACATTTATTGGTATCAGAGCCGCTGTTCGGACTCTTTTTATGTCTTATTGTATAATATGGTATAAGAGAGGTTCATGTGCTATCGCTGAGCTGTCATCACACTCTTCACCAAAAGAGGACTGTAAGTCAAATTCATGTTTATTATATGGTATTGGTTTTGAATGTATTGTTCTTTCATGATTAAAGGATAAGGTTGTCGAGGCGATCATATATGATCCAGGAGAAAGAGGCCGGGTCAGCCCGTATTGCTCTTGAAGGGCCAGAGGGCCCAGAGGGTTCAATCACTGATTCACAGATCGTAGCCCAACGAGGTCGGGGATGGGGCCGTGGTCGAGGCCGCACCCCCACTCGCAGCCGAGGATGAGGCCACAGCGCGAAGGCGCAAGTACATGGTGAGTACATGGATGAGACTGACCCACTAGGGGGCAGTCAAATTGGAGGTAGCCAGCCCGCGACCAGATGTCGCACACGAGAACTTCGAGAAGCGGATCCTGAGGATACTATTGAGGCATTCCTGAGACTTCACCCGCCACAGTTTGAGGGCAATGCGGATTTCTTTAAGGCGGAGCAATGATAGAGACATTGGATCGCATATTTAAGTTGATGCGATGTGTTAAGGAGCGAAATGTGTTGTATGCGGTTCTATGATTACTGATACTGCCATGGGATGATGGAAGACTACGCGAGCCACCAAATTTAGAGGGCTGGAGGAAGAGGAGATACCATGGGTGGAGTTTAAGGAGGCATTTGCTGACCGTTACACCCCTGAGCACGAACGGGTCGGTAAACATAAGGAGTTTCTGGAGCTTGTGTAGGGAACTATGACTGTGGTGGAATACCACACTCAGTTTGTCACGCTGGAGTAGTACTGCCCTATGCCTTTTGTGGGACGCATCAGGGCAAATAAGTTCATCAATGGACTGCAACAGGAGTTGAAGACTGAAGTCCTGTCTGGGGACTGTGACACCTTGAAGAAGGCAGTGAGATTGGCTACTCGCATGGAGAAGGACCAGGCTGAGCGCAAGGCAAAAGCCCCAGCCAAGCCAACAGGGCAGCAACAACCGTGGATCGAAGACTGAACGGGGAGGGACGATCATCGCGATCACCGCTATAGGCCTTATTAACAGAGAGAGGCCCCGCGCTATGCTCCACCTCATCAGTGCCCAGCACCAGCACAACGTCAGCCTCTGAGACAGCTGCCACCTCCTCCACGTCAGCCTCAGCCACCAGCGCCAGTAGTTCCACAGAGGTCTCCTTGTTCTCAATGCAGGCAATATCATGATGGTGAATGCCGCTTGAGGACTGGTGCGTGCATCCAGTGCGGACAGTTCGAACATTTTGCCCGAAACTGCCCCCAGCTTCCTAGAAGGGGTCGTGATAACCGGGGCGTAGGAGGCGCAAACCCCGTGTTAAGGGCAGGGTGCATCACATGGAGGCAAATGCTGAGTAGAATGATAATGATGTTATCAGATGTACCCTTCCTATTGCTGGTGTGTCTGCTATTATCTTGTTTGATTCGGGGGCCACACACTCGTTTATTTCAGAGTCGTGCACCCAAGCTCTTAGCTTGTCTTTGCAGCAAATGCCTCATGCCATGAGGGTGAGCACCCCCATGAGAGACCTTCACGCGGCCAGGTACATCTTGAATGTACTTTTCACCGTGGAGAAGAAGGATTTTTCTGCAGATCTCATTGTCATTCCGATGACAGGCTACGATGTCATCCTAGGAATAGATTGACTTTCTTACCATGATGCAGCTCTACACTGTAAACAGAAGAAGATCATAATAGGTGCACATGACAAGTCAAAGGCAGTCATCAGGGGTACTCCATCGGAGAGCAAGAAGGTGATTGTCTCAGTTATGAAGACACAAAAGATGATCCAGAAGGGATGCTATGCCTACTTGGCAAGTGTGGTGAAGACCGATGCACCAGCCACCGCACTGCAACATATAAATGTAGTGTGTGAGTTTCCAGATGGTTTCCCTGAAGATATTTCAAGATTGCCACCGAGGCGTGAGGTGGACTTCAAGATCGAACTTCTACTTGGCACTGCACCCATCTCCAAGGCACCGTACCGCATGGCACCGGCCGAGATGCAAGAGTTGAAGAAGCAGATCCGGAATTGTTAGACAAAGACTTCATTCGACCGAGTGTCTCGCCGTGGGGAGCACCAGTACTGTTTGTGAAGAAGAAAGATGGTTCAATGCGACTTTGCATTGATTACAAGATGCTTAACAAGGTGACGATGAAGAACAATTATCCTCTGCCCCGCATCGATGACCTGTTCGACCAGTTATACAAGGCATATGTGTTCTCCAAGATCGATCTGCGGAGCGATTATCATCAGTTGAGGGTTGCTGAGGAGGATATACCGAAGACAACTTTTCGGTCTAGGTATGGTCACTATGAGTTTTTAGTGATGTCGTTTGGGCTGACAAACGCTCCTACAACATTTATGGATATGATGAATAGGATCTTTAGACCCTACTTGGATCAGCTCGTCATAGTGTTCGTGGACGACATCTTGATCTACTCGTCCAGCCCAGAGCAGCATCGAGAGCATCTCAGAATAGTGTTGGAGACTCTTCGCCAACACAAGCTGTACGACAAGCTCTCGAAGTGTGAGTTTTGGCTGAAGGAGATCATGTTTCTTGGACATATAGTTTTCAAGAAGGGCATTTCAGTGGACCCCGCAAAAGTAGAAGCAGTGACTAATTGGGCAAGGCCGAAGAATGCATCCGAGATTCGCAGCTTTCTAGGATTGACATGTTATTACAGGAGGTTCATCAGAGACTTCTCCAAAATTGCACACCACTCACGGACCTCATGAAGAAAGCTGAGAAGTTTATCTGGTCTGATAAGTGTGAGCAAAGCTTTCAGACATTGAAGGATCGTCTGACATCAGCACCTGTTCTCACCATTCCGACGGGCAGCGGAGGATATGTAGTTTATAGTGATGCGTGTGAGACAGGCTTAGGGTGTGTACTAATGCAGCATGGTAAAGTAGTGGCCTATGCTTCGCGCCAGTTGAAGAAGCACGAGGTGAACTATCCCACTCATGACCTGAAGCTAGCTGCTATAGTTTTTGCTTTGAAGATCTGGAGACACTACTTGTATGGGGAGATTTTTGAGATCTTCACAGATCATAAGAGTCTCAAATATATTTTTGACCAGAGAGACCTTAACATGAGACAGCGCCGTTGGTTGGAGCTCTTGAAGGATTACGAATTTGCTATTAATTACTACCCTGGTAAGGCAAATTCAGTGGCAGATGCGCTAAGTAGGAAATGGAAAGGATCATTGACATACATCAGAGTACGAGAGTTCGAGATGCTACATGAGTTAGACCAGTGGTGCCCCAGACTTGACAGTAATGGAGCGATATGGATGATGCATCAGATGAGGCATAGCATGATTGACAGGATCATAGCCGCCCAAAAGGAAGATCCAGAGTATCAGAAGGTGTTGAGGAGATGTCAGCAGGAGCCAAATGACTTCTAAGTATCTGCAGATGGCGGAATTCGGTATAGGGACAGATTATGGGTTCCCACAGATACCACCATCAGACGGGAAGTAATGGACGAATGCCATAAGTTTGAGTTTGCTATCCATCCTGGAAGCACGAAGATGTACAAAGATGTGCAACACAGCTACTGGTGGCCTGACATGAAGAAGGAGATAGCTGAGTACGTGTTCAGATGTCTAGTGTGTCAGCAGGTGAAGATTGAGCACCAGAGACCCTATGGAAAGTTGAAGTCTCTAGATGTCCCACAGTGGAAGTAGAATAATATCACTATGGATTTCGTATCCAACTTGCCCAGGATCAAGAAGGGCCATGATGCCATATGTGTGGTGGTAGATAGATTCACTAAGGCGGCGCACTTCATCCCTATCTGGTGGAAGCAGTCGGTAGAGAGTTTATTGGACTTGTATGCTAGGGAGGTGATTAGATTACATGGCATTCCAGCATCGATTGTTTCAGACCGAGATCTCAGATTCACTGCTAGATTCTGGAAGAGCATGCAGGAGGCATTTGGAACCATGCTGAATTTCAGTACTGCTTTTCACCCTCAGACCGATGGGCAGTCTGAGAGGACTATACAGACACTAGAGGACATGTTACGAGCTTGTGCACTGGATTGACAGGGCAGCTGGGATGAACATATTCATCTGATCGAGTTTGCTTATAATAATAGCTACCATTCCAGTATCGGCATGGCGCCCTTTGAGGCTTTATATGACTGACCTTGTCGTTCACCCGCCCATTGGGGTGAAGTAGGTGAAGAGAAGATCATGAGCAAGGAAGAGGTGAAGGAGGCTGTAGAGTATGCTGAGAAAGTGGAGCTGATCAAGTAGAGAATGAACACAGCTCAGGGCAGACAGAAAAGTTATGCGGATAAGAGCAGACGTGAGCAGATCTTTTAGGCTGGCGATCAGGTTCTGCTGAAGGTGTCTCCTATGAAAAGAGTTATGAAGTTCAGTAAGCGAGAGAAGCTCAATCCTCGGTACGTGGGACCCTTTGAGGCACTCGAGTTAGTAGGTGAAGCAGCATGCAGGCTAGCATTGCCACCTTCATATGGGCGTGTGCATAATGTGTTCCATGTCTCCATGCTTAAGAAGTACAAGCATGATGCTGCTAATGTATTACGCATCGAAGAGCCAAATCTAGCTACGAATTTGACCTTCGCGGAGTATCTGACACATATAGTGGAACGGAAGGTACAACGTTAGAAGGATAAAGATGTGCCCATGGTCAGAGTAGCCTGGCGTTATCACCACGGCGATGAGGCCACATGAGAACTTAAGTCCGAGATGCACCACGAGTTTTCGCATCTATTCGGTAAGACCTCTACTTAGTGCAAAATTCGAGGATGAATTTTTTTTAAGAGTGTAATAATGTAATACCCAATTTAATTAAAAATAAAATAAAATAATAAAATGAATAGAAAATGAAAACCAAGTTGCAAAGACCAACCCCATAGCCCAACTAATTAAGCCCAATTAGCTATTAGGCCCTACAACCTACCCTATATAAAGGCATTAGTGCCTTAAGCACACCCTAGCCTCCATTTCTCCTCCCTTACTCCTCTCTCTTCCTCTCTAAGGCACATCATCCAGCAAGGGCAAGAGACTCCAGCAAGGTTCTCCAAGGCCCCTTCCCATTTTTGCACCATTTGATTGTTAGTATCATTCTCTTACACCTTTTCCCAATTGGAATGATTCGTAGGTGATGAACGGGTAGAGGGAAGGTGATTGTCATTGATTGCAAAGGCTTCGTGCAAGGAACAATTCGGAGAAGAGGTGAGTGATACCGAAATCCCCCTGCATAACTTGATTAGCAATTGATTAGAATTAGGGCTCTTATTATGGATTGTGTTCTTGATTGATGAGGAGGAATGGAAATGGAATGATTGATTGTGTTTCTTGTGTTTGATGCATATTTTGTGATTCATATGACTATAGAAATGTTCTGTATTAGTCCTCCATGCTTAGATGATTGATTGTATGCCTTGATTGCATTTCTGGAATGAAAATCGCTGTTTTAGTGATTCTGTCCAATTTTTGTTTTCATGAGGACCGGTCGACTGATCCTATATATCGGTAGACCGATCCTTGGAGACCAGTCGTCCGATCATTCCTCCCGAGCCTTGTATCATTCGGCCGATCAAAGCTCTTCTTGATTAAGTATTATCGGTCGACCGATCCAGAGATATCGGTCGACCGGTGTAGCAAGACTTACTGTATTACATTCAGACCAACCGATCGACCGATCCAGAGATATCGGTCGACCGGTGCCCGAAAAATGGTCGACCGACCAGTGAGGACCGGTCGACCGATTACTGCCCAAATTGCGTATTAATTTCTGATTTGATTGAGATGCTTTCTATGCTTGTATTATGCTACTCCTTACTGATTGGAATGTATGTGATTGTCCTTGATCTTGTTTTGATTTGTCCTATGATCCAATCCTATCATGATATGCAAGTATGACAAAGTGATAAAGTGATTAAGTAAGAAAGATATGAACATGTTATGTGAGTGGTGGTCAGAGCTTAAGCTGAGTGCTCATCGGTAGGGTCGCTCCTTTAGCCATGGCTTGATCCCCCATTGGCCGCACGAAGCTGTATCGATCACTCTGACGTAAATCCCCCAAGTTAAGGGCACCCAAGAGCCCAAGGAGTATGGACAAGTTAAGGGCACCTATGAGCCCAAGGAGTATGAAAAGTAACATAAACGTGATGAATGAAATATGATTCTTGATCCAACATGATTACTGAAATCCTTCATGATTATAAGATTGATTCATGATCTCTATCTCTATCATCCGTGGATATCTCAATCAAATGATCTTATGTTCTCAAATCTAATATTGTTACAAGTGATTACTAATTCTGTCTATTGCCATTTATTGTTATGCATTGAGTACTTTATAGATCCCCACTAGGCTGTATAGCTTACGGAAGGACCTCCTCCCCTGTGTTTGATTTTCACAGGGCTAAGTCAGTGATGGTGTTGAGATCGTGTTTCGCGACCAGCGATACTAAAGCACATGAACCGACAGAGGGCCTAGTTATCATTATTTTTATTTTCCGCATTATGAGCTTTGATGTAATTCAGACATTATTACTATTATGGGGACTTTGTATCACTTGAGGCTTCCGCTTTTATTATATTTTTATCTTTCCTTCTTTGTTTTTATTATTGGCATGCCATTATTTTTAATTGAGATTTGATCAAGTTTTAGTCAATGTCATAGTGTTTTCGTAGCGCCTTCGAATAGATCCTCGCCACGTGGCGTTGGTCGATTTGGGGACGTTACAAATAACATGGTAAATTTTTGTCACATTTTGAATATTAACTAATTCTAATGTTACTAAGAACTTGGCTGTTGACGATTTTCCAAATCCATATTCGTGCCGCCGTATTCTTCAATTATCAAATTTAATGGGTGATTTTTCGTTGCGTTGATAGTTCGGACTGATTTCCTTCGGCCGGTAGACTTTTTTAGTGTGTACTTAAAATTTTACTTACAACCCTGCCTCATACCTGATTGTTCGTTTTTCCTTCGATTTTTTATTGCTATATATGATTCACGGGAAAGAAATAACATCATCTTATTTAAATTTGGAAATATTGGACCGTTGGAGTTTATGGATCTTGATCATACAAATAATCTCTTAAAACATATAATATTTGGTGCACTATATTATTTAGTACAAAAAATAATAAAATAAGAGTAAATCCTAAAACCTCAGCTATGATTTCCCAATTTTCTTTTGAACACTCCTTTTAGTTGTATTGACTCTAATATCATTTTTTTTCAAAAGAATATATAATGTTTAGATGCGGACATGCATGAGAGGTGAACATCAGAGATAACCAAAGGTTAGGCTTGGGAACCCCGTGATAGATAACCAAATTAAGTCGTCACTCACGAAACATTACAATGATCTTACTCATACATACAACATCTTAAGCACGTGCATCGATCTATCGATCGAGCAGTCCAAGTTGTTGCATGCTCAGCGTAAGATTTGTTACGTACGTAGTCGATTCGTGTACGTCTCTCATTCATGCATGCGGAGTCCAGAGAATCGCAGCATTACTGATCCGAATCAATTTAGTCGTCAATTAATTGCATCTGCCGTCACAGCACTGAACGGCGCCGATGATGTCTTCCACCCATACGGGGCGGAAACACCAGTGCCAGATGCACGTCTTCCTGTAGTTCTTCTTCATGGGGATCTGCCCGATGTATTCGTCGTCCTTGCCCCCGACGATTTTGATGACTTTGCCGTCGGCCTGGAACCTGTACCCGCAGCCGTGCAGCAGAGACGAGTGCCTACTGCAGTAGTAAAGGTCATCCCTGGCCGGCGCGAAGAAGACCCTCACATTCTCTGCGGAGCAGCCGTCGGCGCCGTAGTACGTGCAGTAGACCTCGAAGATCTCCCGTGTCTTGATCCGGTCAAACTCCATCGTGAAGTTTGCATTTGTTCGGATGTAGCCGGATGCGATGTCGAATGGCCGGTTCAAGTCGTGGTTTTGGTACCCCTTGCAGTCAACGTAGAAGTCCTGAAAGTTCTGGTTCTCCACGTATACGACCTGGTAACCCTTGGCTCCCTTGCCCTGCATAAAAGGCCCGTTGTCCTCGGCGTCGGCGCCGACCTGCAGCCTGACGGAGGCCGCAAAGACGAGGAGAAGACATGGGAGGAAGTGGATCCACCTAAGAGCCATCACCGGTCGATCCTTCTCCTAATACTTCTACTTCCTTAATTAATTAATTCAATCCTTCTTTCCTTCTCCTCCCCCTCGTTTTGCATGGGACGTATATATATCTAAGTGGCATGCACGGGGGGCTTCTATTTGTTCGGCCGTTTAGGCAATGACAGTTTCGAACATTGCACGTATGACATAGAGGATTACTTTTTTTGGAGCGTTGGTTGGCTATTATATATCCATAGTTGGTCAAAGTCTAACCACTATGACAAAAAAGTTTGTTTTCGTCATTTTCCATTTTCTTTTTCCATTGTCCAATTCGGTCATTTCCCTTCCTCTAAAGTTTATTCCACTTTTTATTTCCATCCTTCTTTTTGTTGGATTTTTCAGTTGGTCTTAAATCTTTAAAACTGTTCTGGCAAAAAGTTTCTCTTGAAAATATTATTTTCTTTTGTCAGTTTTATAAATTATTTTCCTTTTTTTATATCCCTTGAAACAAGTTCATTTTTATTTCTTTGGACATTTGATTTTTTTCCCATATTATTTTTACTACTCTTGACGTACTTCCATTTTGTATCTTGATTTCATTTTTTTATTATTACTTTTCTACCAATAATATTTTCTATGTAAATTCCCTTACCCATTTCAAATAATTACATTCTAAGGTATTTTTTTTTCAAATTTCTTTGTGCAAAACTGAACCTATGAATTTGAGGGGTTTTACAGTTTTATCAATAATCACTACTACAAGAAAAATCGTTATTTCTGACGGATATTACCGACGAACGTACATCTCTCACAATTTTCAAAAGATTTTGCGACGGCTAACCATATCATTCCGAAATAGAGACGTAAATTTTATATTATTACAGTTGTAGACGTGGAAATTCAAAAATAATATTTTATATTATAACACATATTTTATATTAAAAGGATGTATGTTTGGTTGTTATATTATGAGGGCTTTCCGACAGCTACTGAAGTGGAAATTTCGACGCGTAGAGGATCGTCGGAAGTTCCCATGGCTGTAACCATGGGAATTAAAAAATAATATTATATATTACAATGTAGTAATGTCACTAAATAAATTATTTTATATTATAATAATCGACGAGTGAAGTCGTCAGTAAGCCCATCGAAAGCTTTTCCAATAATTAACCCGTCCCCCTCTTCTCCCGTTCACTTCTCCCCCGTGTGACCCTTGTGCACTCTGGCGCCTTGCTCCCGCTCACGCTCCGACCTTCTCTTGCTCACGATCCGACAACTTGCTCCCGCTCACCAGAACATTCGCAATCTGGAGACTTGCTCCCGCTCACCGTTCCGATGATTCCAAAGTTTCTGTGATGTTCGTGAAACCAATATAACGGCCTGTGGTAAGAATGCCGGAAATGTGTAACGACCTGTTAAGTTTCTCTTACGGCCCGCTAATTCATCGAAGATCTGGTTGCTGCAGGAGCCGTGAGTTCTGCATGATCCGTAAGGTTCAGTCTTCACGGTCGTGAGGGGTGCTTCACGACCCGTGAAGACTCTCTTCTGCTTCTGCCAGAGTCGTGAAGTCGGGCATTTGAAACATGAGTTTGTGTCTCACGTCCCGTGAGATATGTTTCACGACCCGTGAGATTAGTTTCTTCTCTGCAGCTTCTCCTGTGAGTGTCGTGAACGACGGAGTGCGGGGCCTAAGCGAACGTCTCATGGCCATTATAAATCCATAACGGCCCGTGAAGAAAGTTGATTCATATTTCCAGAAGTTGTTTGGACTCCATTTTACGTTATTCTTCTTTTTTTTCGTTCCTCCGCCATTTTTATCCATGATTCTTGCAAAATCAGCCAACTCAAGGTAGAGTGTTGCTTCAAAGAATTCATGCTATGAGCAATTTACACGAAATAAGTCTAAATGTAAGTCTTATTATATGTTATAAAACACATGCATCAATCTACATGTCTGGTTAGGAAATTGGGAGGGTGTCATGAACCTTACGGTGGTGACCATGGACGATCACAAGATGGTGCTCGGCATGGAGTTCCTAGACCTTTTCCATGAAGTGCGTGGCCAGGTCAAAGTGGAGAACCAAGGGAACGCACCCATCCTGGAGGAAGTTCAGAGGCTCTTGGAACATTTCAAGGATGTTATGCCCCAGGAGTTACCAAAGAAACTTTCACCCTGAAGAGACGTCGGCCACGTCATCGAATTGGTGCCCGGTGCGCGGCCGCCCGTGATGGGACCTTATAGGATGACGCCCCTGAGTTGGCTGAACTTAGGAAGCAATTGAACGAGTTGTTGAAGGCCGAGTTCATAAGACCTTCAAAGGCACCCTATGGAGCGCCCATATTCTTCCAAAAGAAACAGGATGGCACATTGAGAATGTGCATCGACTACTGAGCTTTGAATAAGTTGATGATGCATAACAAGTATCCTATACTTCTAATCGAAGATTTGTTTGATAGGCTTGGGAAGGCGAGGATCTTCTCGAAGTTGGATCTCAGGTCAGGGTATTGGCAGGTGCGAATTGCCGACGACGATGAGGCAAAGAGAACTTGTGCCACTCGGTATGGGGCATATGAGTTCTTAGTAATGCCCTTTGGGCTTACGTATGCCCCTGTCACCTTTTGCACCCTTATGAACCGAATCGTCCACCCTCTCTTGGATAAATGTGTGGTGGTCTATTTGGATGACATTGTTGTGTAATCTGAGAATCTTGCAGATCATGTGGCACACTTGGAGCAAGTGTTCCGATTGCTAAGGGAGAATGAACTTTTCGTGAAGGCCGAGAAGTGCTCCTTTGCGCAACCAGAGGTCAAGTTCTTGGGACACCATATCAATGCTAGAGTCATAAGCATGGACGAGGGCAAGGTCCGTGCCATTGAAGAATGACAACCTCCAACGAACGGAGTTAAGGTCGTTCTTAGGGCTGACCAACTATTATCGACGATTTGTGGAGGGGTATTCCAGGCGGGCCTCACCCGTCACGGATCTCCTGAAGAAGGATAAGCCTTGGCATTGGATGGACTCATGCCAAGGGGCATTTGAAGACCTCAAGGGTGCGGTCGTGCAAGGGCCATGTGATGTGTTAAATTTGTAACAATAAAATTTGCTGGCAAGTGCACTAGTCGCTCAAGTAATATAGTAAATAGGAGTAAGAGTGTCGAACCCACGAGGAATATTATTAATTCAATATCTGAATTTATAAATTAATAAGAGAGAAAAATATGGATTTTGAAAATGAGTTTTAAAAGATAAAGAAAATAAGATAATGAGAAGATAATGGTATTGAAGTTAGGTCTTAGGATGAAAATAGATCAGGATAAATATTTGAACCATAAAAGATAAATTTAATCTTTAAAGATGGTTTAGGAATTTTCCCAAGTTATTAATTTACAAGATTAACATCATAGAGTCCACAAACTGATAATTCTGCTATTTAATCCGGCAAATCAAACTATCTTAAATTTAATCAAACCTAAAGTCCCACAAACTGGTATTCGTCAGATAAGATTAAAATTAAGATGCATTAATATGAAAATCCTAGACTGTTAATCATTCCACAAACTGGTATAAATTAACAGACCACATAAACTTGATTCTCCACACACTAGTTATCAAATTTATGTCAATTATTAATTTCACATAAAATCAATTAATTTAATTAATGAATTCTGAAATCAAATAGTCCACAAATTGGTAAGTACTCAACTCAGAAATCCAAATAATTAAATCAAAAGCACTAAGCACAATTAATTAATTGATCAGAAAAGATTAAAATAAATAATATAGGGTCCAAATAGTTTCCCTTCAATAATAATCTCCTAAAATAATAATCATAAAAATATGGAGTTCATCCTAGAAATTCTGGAGAGATAATAAAGCAATAATAAAAATTGGAAGAATTACACCCAAAATAGATAAAAGTCGAAGCTTCGGATCACGGGCAGACAGTCAGGCAGCCTTTCGGACTTGATCAGGATCGCGATCAACTTCCAGCCGTCGCACCTCTCTCCTCTTGGTCGAAGAAAATCTATACTTCAGAGCACACTTTGGAACGACGGATTCTTCACGTATTTATAGGGTGCAGACGGGTCTTGTTGATTGTGATGTACGGCCGAATTTAAATTCACAGATAAATCTCGGCAAAAAATGATAATTCTTTCAAAAGATAAATCCTTTTATCTTTACCCCCTCTGAATCTCGGCCAAAACATCTTTCTTTTATCTTTACGCCCTATAGATCTCGACCGTAATAAAGAATTTAATCTTGTTACGCCCAAAAGATAAAATCATTTAATTGTTACCCCCTTTGAATCTCGGCCAAAAAGTGATCATCTTCATGCCATTACGCCCAAAAGATAAAATTCCTTTTATCTTTACCCCCTTTTAATTTTGGCCAAAACGTCTTGGGGGTAAAGCCAAATCTCGGCCGTAAGAAATAAATTCTTTATCCTAATCTCGGCTTTTCCTGCAAAATAATTATCAAAATTTAGTTAATTCATTCACAATTAAAATATTCAAAGAATTAATAATTAAAATTAATAAATCCGGAATTACGATTAAAAGTGACTAAAAATGATGCATGCCATGATCAAATTACAGAAAAATTAATTAAAATAATAATCTAAAATATGTTATAGTTTGCATGCATCAAACCCCCCAAGCTTAAAGTCTTGCTTGTCCCCAATCAAAAATTCAAAGCAAGGCTCAAGAAAGTTCCATCATAGCCTCCACATTGTCAACTGACTAATTTTCTCACACAATTCTTCTGCACACCTACTACTCAGCATCTTATCATTTTCCATGCATTTAGCTTCATAGAGGTTTTGAATGCTACACAAATTTAAACAATCTCAAATTCAGCCTTGCAGAAAAATAAATTGTCTGTCAAATAATAGCATTAATATTGAACACATAAGTACTAATTGAGCTTAAAACTTTTTCTTTTCATTTTTATTTTCAATCATTTTAAAAGTTCTAACATTCAAGCAGGATTGCACAAGGAGTCCATGTAGCGGGCTTTAGACTGATGTCTCCCAGACCAGATGACCTTAGGGCACCAGGTGATAAAGCACCCTTCGAGTTTACTTGCCCGAACAACCAAGGTTCTGAATGAAGAGTTCGAACTTAGCCATGGTTCAGTACTCCTGTGCTTCTCCATATTCCACAAGATGGTCCATGTAGCAGGTTTTCGATCGACGAATCCCATAACAGTTGCCCTTAGGTCGCCAGACATGAACCCCTACGGATCTAATTACCCGAACAAACCTTGGTTCCGGATAACACTTTTGTACCTACACATAACTTTATTCATTTTTTTTATTTGTTGGGGCTTAACTAACCCTTCTTTTTTTATAAGCTCAAAAAGTACTTGATATGGCCAATAAGAAGGCAACTACTATCAAGACTTAAAATAAAAAGGCATGAATATGATTTTGTCGTCTAGTCATTCATAATTCTATTTAGCATGGGCACACAGTCTATAAGTTTGATACTAAAATAGCAAGTGATAAGAAAGAAAAGTATTCAAATTTCATCAATTAACAACATGTCTTTGAACTTTACTTAAAGATAATTAAAACAGTAAGATAAAAGTTAGTAAGATGGTAGCAAAATAAATGCATGCAATGGTATTTTTCAAAATTTTTTCAATTTTTTCACTTTTTTTGGATTTTTTTTACAAATAGATGCAAACATAAGCAAATAAAAAGAAAGAAACATGCAATGCATGAAATGCAAACTCCCCCAAGCTTGAACTAGACACTGTCCTCAGTGTTAAGCCAGCAAGGAAAAGTGATACATATGCAATAAAAAGGAAAATTAAAGAAATGAAAATAAAGAAAAGGGAAAAGACACAACCAGATTTACTGTCTGCGGGGTGGCGATGGTGGATGGTAGCCGAGATTTCCTTGGCGCATATGATACTCATGGATGCGCCTCGTTATGCGCGCATGCTGATTCTGAAGGGATTCGAAGCGACCCTGACGATCATCCATATTTTTAAAATCGGCTTGGATGTTGGTAAACCCTTGGGTTTGTCTAAGTTGCTCTTCCTGAATAGCGTGCAACTGCCCTGACTTACGAAGTTGCTATTCTTGAAAAGTGTGAAACTCCCCTGCTTGACGAAGTTGTTCATCATACATTGATTCCCATAAGTTTTGCATGGAAGCATAGTCAGGCTGAGGTGGCGGAGGTGGATAGTAAGTCTGCTCTGGGGCTGAAGTAAAAGTGGGCTCCGGTGCTATATAGCGATTCTGCACAGGTTCTTGTAAAGGGACAGATACTTCCATCGAGTCGCGTTCCTCATAAGGAGTAGAAGGTATGAACGAGGAATCAGAAGAGCACTCTTGTGCTGGAGATGGAATCGGAGAAGGCACCGACATATAAGGTGAATGGACGGATGTGGCATATTGGGAAGCTGCCGGTGATGCAGCCTGGAATCCTTGTAGCTGTTGAAGGTAGGGTTGGACTGCTGCATAATCAGTAGAATCAAACCAGGAGAAAGGTTCATCCTGGTGTAGCTGTCCGACAGAGGTAGATGATCATACAGGTGGGATTACTGGAGCTATGACCTGCCTAAAAAGGAGCCAATTATTTGGATTAATTGGCGTGAAAGCATATCGATCTGAGCAGGGCACCTCCTGATGGTGGCCTTTAAAAATAAAAACTTTGATCCCTGAGTTGTTGGTCTTCACGAGACCCATAGCCTAAATGGTCCTACGAGTGAGGTGAGTGTTTCCTGGCACAACTTCGAGATCATCCAAGTCAAGTTGTAGGTGCTGAGCAATAGGAGTGAGAAGGGCACCCATATTAATGCTACTGCCACGATGAGTAGTGCGGCGCTGGAATCGACGAATGAGGAAGGCACTCACATTAACAGGAGTTCTGTGAAGCATGCTGTGGATGAGATATAACTCTCCCTCTGAGACGGCACCATCATTATCACTGCGTCCACTTAAGGTGTTGCTTAGCATGCGATGGACACAGCGCAGAACAAGATTCTGAATTGAGCTGTCTTTAGCTGTGTTCCAAACCAATCGGTCTTCTTCTGTTATCTATTTCCAAAAAGTTTCAGCATCAAAGTCAGCAGGTACAGAAAGAGATCCATGATTGGGAAATCCATAGATATTATTAATCTCTCCTAGAGTGAGAGTAATAGGTCGCCCATAAAGTTGGAATGAAATGCGAGGCTGATCATAATTTCTGCCATCTAAATTAAAGACTTCCAGGGATGAGAGAAATTCCATAATTAGTACTTCATAAGTTGGCCACCACGAATGCACAAAGTCAGAGAGTCCAATTTGAGAAAATAATAGATGAATATCTACAAGTAAATTATACTCCCTGAGCAATTCGGTATCCGAAAATCTGGTGGCATGAATTCGAATCTCAGACATCCATTCATATCGAGCTTGATACTCTGGCTTAGTCCAATAATAGTCTCCGTGGTAGGATATTAATTGTGAAGGCTGAGGGACCGGTTGAGCATTCGGATGTCGTCATTTGTGACGTCCCCTCCATATATTAGCAAATCGCCTCATTTTTATCTGGACAAAAATCAACAAAGAAAAGGTGTCGGCTCGGTGGAAGCGGCTGAGGTTTCGACCGTAGTATTCGATGAAGAGCTGAAGGTCGGAGGTGACTCGACCGTAAGCAGAGAGGATCTCGGCCGTAAGGAACTGGTTGATGAAGAACTTCGGCCGTAATTGATGAAGAACTTTGGCCGTAGTTGATGAAGCTCGGCCGTAAGAAGTAGAGGGCACTTTGGCTTCTCGTCCGTAAGGAATAGGAAGTCGATGAAGAACCTCAGCCGGAGTCAATGATGGTGTAAATTGTGCCCGTAAGGTGACGACCGTGGTGATGGCAGCTGACGTCTCGGCCGTAAGGAGAAAAGCTCGGCCGGAGATTGGACTTTGGCCGTAAGAGAGCGGCGGTGCACGGTGTGACTTCGGCCGTAAAGAAGATGGTATTTCGGTGCGCGGTGGCTCGGCCGTAACGCACCCGGGGCGTAATGGGGTCGTCTCCGGTCCGCGGTGTGGAAGACCGGCCGTAAGGAACATGGGAGCGCTGGAACTTCGGCCGTAAGGAAGAAAGGGCGAGGCGGTGATTGATCTGCATAACACGAGAAGGGGGTAAGTATTTTATAGATGAATTTATGGGGGTAATACCTGTTCCGACAGTGCGCAGTGAAGGGTCAAATCCGGGCGTAAAAGCAAAAGCATGCATTTTTTTTCGATTGGACTTGTGCATGCAGATGTCAGAAGCTTCTGTCTTGTCATTTCGCCTTATGGCAAGTCGGCCGTAAGAAGAACATGTGGCGTTTTTCGAAGGTGTAATCATGTCGGTGTCAGATGTTGCTCGGCGTACATTTTCCGATTTTTACTGCCAGCTATACGTCTCAGCTTGTCATGTCTGAGGTCATGCCCGACGTGTTAATGCTCGATCGACGTATCCGAATCCGCTCCGTGCACAAAAAGAAATATCAATTAGATGACTCGATATAAAAATAAGATGCCTAATTAAAATAAAATAAAATAAAACTATCTCCCAAAACTAAGATATTAGTTAACAACTAATTAGACTAATCTAAAAAAATAAAAATAAATAAATAATAAAAAAAAGATAGAAATAGTTCTGATGTATAATCGTTAGCTTGACTTAGTTCTGATAAAAATCAAGGCCTATTTTGCTCTTCCCCCCTTGGATTTTTCTCTGTGTTGCTTGGGAGAGAGCCCGGTGTACGCCCAGTCAGTTGTGCCGCCATCTGGCCCAGTTGTCTTTCCAGATTTCGAATGGATGCATCCTGACTTGTGGCTCTAGATTCCATATTCTTTTGCAACGCTTGCATTGTGCCTATGATCTGTGCCATCATCTCCTGCATATGATTTGATGATTGATATTGGGGAGTATCAGGTTGCCTTTTCAGTATATAATCTTTTGATGGACTAGAAGGTTGGCCTTGATTCTAATTATAAGCAAACTTCGGATTATGTCTCCAACCATAATCGTTGTTCCTGTAAAATGGATTGGAAATAAAGTTAGCATTTTCAATTTGATTTGTATCCGAAGTATTACCTATAGGGCTATAATTGCTGGAATTTCCCATTAGTGACATCATCTGCTCGAATTTTTGATTAAGTGACTCCAACTGAGCCACTATTTCTGAAGATTGTATTCCTTGTGTAGCATGTACATCATGAGTTCGGCGAGATGGTCTCCTTTCTTGGCTCGACTTGAGGGCTACAGCTTCAATTATATCTTGTATCTCACTAGGACGTTTAGATCCTAGCACTGTCCCTCCTGCTGATTGGTCGAGTTTGTCTTGATCTGCAGCTCGCAATCCATGGTAGAAATCTTCTATCACTTGCCACTTTGGAATTCTGTTGTCAGGAACTCTGGCTAATAGTTCTTTATATCGTTCCCATGCCTCATATAATGTCTCGTTATCGTCTTGAACAAATGCCCTCAATTCTTTTCGATATTTGCCTGTCTTTTGTGGTGGACAATATTTTCCAACAAACTTTTTTACCAGCTCCAACCAAGAATGAATCGATCCTGCAGGCAAAGTTTTAAATCAAGTGGAAGCTTTGTCATGTAAAGATTGAGGAAATAATAATAAACGAATAACTTTAGAAGAATATTATTAAAAATTTTTTCAATTTTTTCACTTTTTTGGATTTTTTTTACAAATAGATGCAAACATAAGCAAATAAAAAGAAAGAAACATGCAATGCATGAAATGCAAACTCCCCCAAGCTTGAACTAGACACTGTCCTCAGTGCTAAGCCAGCAAGGGAAAGTGATACATATGCAATAAAAAGGAAAATTAAAGAAATGAAAATAAAGAAAAAGGAAAATACACAACCAGATTTACTGTCTGCGGGGTGGCGATGGTGGATGGTAGCCGAGATTTCCTTGGCGCATATGATACTCATGGATGCGCCTCGTCATGCGCGCATGCAGATTCTGAAGGGATTCGAAGCGACCCTGACGATCATCCATATTTCTAAAATCGGCTCGGATGTTGGTCAACTCTTGGGCTTGTCTAAGTTGTTCTTCCTGAATAGCGTGCAACTGCCCTGACTGACGAAGTTGCTCTTCTTGAAAAGTGTGAAACTCCCCTGCTTGACGAAGTTGTTCATCATACATTGATTCCCATAAGTTTTGCATGGAAGCATAGTCAGGCTGAGGTGGCGGAGGTGGATAGTAAGTCTGCTCTGGGGCTGAAGTGAAAGTGGGCTCCGGTGCTATATAGCGATTCTGCACAGGTTCTTGTAAAGGGACATATACTTCCATCGAGTCGCGTTCCTCATAAGGAGTAGAAGGTATGAACGAGGAATCAGAAGAGCTCTCTTGTGCTGGAGATGGAATCGGAGAAGGCACCGACATATAAGGTGAATGGACGGATGTGGCATATTGGGAAGCTTCCGGTGATGCAGCCTGGAATCCTTGTAGCTGTTGAAGGTAGGGTTGGACTGCTGCATAATCAGTAGAATCAAACTAGGAGAAAGGTTCATCCTGGTGTAGCAGTCCGACAGAGGTAGATGGTCCTGCAGGTTGGATTACTGGATCTATGACCTGCCTAAAAAGGAGCCAATTATTTGGATTAATTGGCGTGAAAGCATCTCGATCTGAGCAGGACACCTCCTGATGGTGGCCTTTAAAAATAAAAACTTTGATCCCTGAGTTGTCGGTCTTCACGAGACCCATAGCCTAAATGGTCCTACGAGTGAGGTGAGTGTTTCCTGGCACAACTTCGAGATCATCCAAGTCAAGTTGTAGGTGCTGAGCAATAGGAGTGAGAAGGGCACCCATATTAATGCTACTGCCACGATGAGTAGTGCGGCGCTGGAATCGACGAATGAGGAAGGCACTCACATTAACAGGAGTTCTGTGAAGCATGCTGTGGATGAGATATAACTCTCCCTCTGAGACGGCACCATCATTATCACTGCGTCCACTTAAGGTTGCTTAGCATGCGATGGACACAGCGCAGAACAAGATTCTGAATTGAGCTGTCTTTAGCTGTGTTCCAAACCAATCGGTCTTCTTCTGTTATCTATTTCCAAAAAGTTTCAGCATCAAAGTCAGCAGGTACAGAAAGAGATCCATGGTTGGGAAATCCATAGATATTATTAATCTCTCCTAGAGTGAGAGTAATAGGTCGCCCATAAAGTTGGAATGAAATGCGAGGCTGATCATAATTTCTGCCATCTAAATTAAAGACTTCCAGGGATGAGAGAAATTCCATAATTAGTACTTCATAAGTTGGCCACCACGAATGCACAAAGTCAGAGAGTCCAATTTGAGAAAATAATAGATGAATATCTACAAGTAAATTATACTCCCTGAGCAATTCGGTATCCGAAAATCTGGTGGCATGAATTCGAATCTCAGACATCCATTCATATCGAGCTTGATACTCTGGCTTAGTCCAATAATAGTCTCCGTGGTAGGATATTAATTGTGAAGGCTGAGGGACCGGTTGAGCATTCGGATGTCGTCATTTGTGACGTCCCCTCCATATATTAGCAAATCGCCTCATTTTTATCTGGACAAAAATCAACAAAGAAAAGGTGTCGGCTCGGTGGAAGCGACTGAGGTTTCGACCGTAGTATTCGATGAAGAGCTGAAGGTCGGAGGTGACTCGACCGTAAGCAGAGAGGATCTCGGCCGTAAGGAACTGGTTGATGAAGAACTTCGGCCGTAATTGATGAAGAACTTTGGCCGTAGTTGATGAAGCTCGGCCGTAAGAAGTAGAGGGCACTTTGGCTTCTCGTCCGTAAGGAATAGGAAGTCGATGAAGAACCTCAGCCGGAGTCAATGATGGTGTAAATTGTGCCCGTAAGGTGACGACCGTGGTGATGGCAGCTGACGTCTCGGCCGTAAGGAGAAAAGCTCGGTCGGAGATTGGACTTTGGCCGTAAGAGAGCGGCGGTGCACGGTGTGACTTCGGCCGTAAAGAAGATGGTATTTCGGTGCGCGGTGGCTCGGCCGTAACGCACCCGGGGCGTAATGGGGTCGTCTCCGGTCCGCGGTGTGGAAGACCGGCCGTAAGGAACATGGGAGCGCTGGAACTTCGGCCGTAAGGAAGAAAGGGCGAGGCGGTGATTGATCTGCATAACACGAGAAGGGGGTAAGTATTTTATAGATGAATTTATGGGGGTAATACCTGTTCCGACAGTGCGCAGTGAAGGGTCAAATCCGGGCGTAAAAGCAAAAGCATGCATTTTTTTTTCGATTGGACTTGTGCATGCAGATGTGAGAAGCTTCTGTCTTGTCATTTCGCCTTATGGCAAGTCGGCCGTAAGAAGAACATGTGGCGTTTTTCGAAGGTGTAATCATGTCGGTGTCAGGTGTTGCTCGGCGTACATTTTCCAATTTTTACGGCCTGCTATACATCTCAGCTTGTCATGTCTGAGGTCATGCCCGACGTGTTAATGCTCGGTCGACGTATCCGAATCTGCTCCGTGCACAAAAAGAAATATCAATTGGATGACTCGATATAAAAATAAGGTGCCTAATTAAAATAAAATAAAATAAAACTATCTCCCAAAACTAAGATATTAGTTAACAACTAATTAGACTAATCTAAAAAAATAAAAAAAAATAAATAATAAAAAAGGTAGAAATAGTTCTGATTTATAATCGTCAGCTTGACTTAGTTCTGATGAAAATCAAGGCCTATTTTGCTCTTCCCCCCTTGATTTTGTTTCTCTGTGTTGCTTGGGAGAGAGCCCGGTGTACGCCCAGTCAGTTGTGCCGCCATCTGGCCCAGTTGTCTTTCCAGATTTCGAATGGATGCATCCTGACTTGTGGCTCTAGATTCCATATTCTTTTGCAACGCTTGCATTGTGCCTATGATCTGTGCCATCATCTCCTGCATATGATTTGATGATTGATATTGGGGAGTATCAGGTTGCCTTTTCAGTATATAATCTTTTGATGGACCAGAAGGTTGGCCTTGATTCTGATTATAAGCAAACTTCGGATTATGTCTCCAATCATAATCGTTGTTCCTGTAAAATGGATTGGAAATAAAGTTAACA